>OZ012662.1:104190280-105553270 GCA_963942545.1 Oxycera nigricornis
AAATAATTGATCGCTTGTTTTGAGCAGATCTGGTTGCCTCCCATTCTGATATTAGCGGCCTTTACTTTCCTTTGTTTCGATGAAAATCGCTTCGATCTTTTGCTACACTAGTTACAATCCTGCTGAGTCGAGCCATGCTTTGAATTGGTTGATTGCCTCGCCTAAAGCTCCACATCTTTCAGCTACTTAGCGTCAACTTCTACCATAGCATCGGTCTCGAAACCAATGAATGATGCTTCCCGTGCATTTTGGAGGCAACAAAGAGCATCGTCGTACATTGCGTTCCAGAGGAGTTAACCGATCAAGGAGCCCTACAGAACGCCCGCAGTGACTGCGTATTCTTTTTTCCATCATCAGTCCAGTAGTGAAAGGATCTGTTCGTCAGGCAGTTATTAGTAGTCTGCTGCACGGGATAGTTCACGAAATTATTTAGAAGGTATCCATGTAACCAAACCGGTCTAAGTGAAGCAGAATCCATTACCTTAGCACCCTCATTATCTAAATTAACCTTGGGATGAAAGATTTAAGGATTATGAAATATGTTTTGCATTTCTCGTCCTTTATTGTTGTAACACACATCAATCCGTTTGGTACGACCGTGAGTAGTCAGCTGTAGCTTTAATTAAATCCACCATTAAAAACATTTCAGAATTTAAAAAAAAACACGTCCTTTTACGTCTTGCATTTGTTGCAGGCTCAACAAACCGTGGATATCTCTTCCATAAAAACAACAAGTCTCGTTTACATCGGCGACCCGGTCAATGACAATGTATTCATTACGAAAGATCGTTTGGCCAGCAAATTCGAAAAGAATTCCATAGAAGAGGTGAACAGCGGCAAAGATTCGTCCGCTTTGAACGAACGGATTCGTCAAATGTTTGGCGAATGTGTTGTCAATTGTAGCGAAGTCGAAACGTATATGCGAAAAATTGCCGAAGGTATGATACCGGATACGATTAAAACTGAAGAACGGAGCGAACTGGATTATTTGGTGAGTGTTACAATCGGAAGTACAGGTTGCGTTGGCACGGATCTGTATACATGTGGATTTGCACAATGCACGGAAGCATGTGGGAATTTCAATCAGTTTGATCGCCACATATCGACTCATGCAGACAACAAAAAGCAGCCGATCTATCGGTGTCCGCATTGCAAGTGTGTTGTTGCGTCGAATCAGATTCGTATGCATACAATTCAGCATCGTCGACATCGCTATCTGTGTTTCTTTTGCGGTGATAGCAGCTCGTCCCAGAACACCGCTATAGAGCATTTGAAACTGGCGCATCAATCGAACAGCATTGTGTTTAAGTATTTAACGTCCGACAAGGATTGGGGAAGTCAAGGTCTTAACGAGCAGGAGAGTCGAATTTTCGTAGCCATGCCACGTAACAACAAAGATGATGAAGTTGAGCAGATGCTTCAGATCTTGGGGAAGCGACACGGTGAGCGTAACGTATCAGATAATCTAGAGCCAGCTGAGCCCGAGCGCCCACAGTCACCGATTGAGCGCAAGGAGGAGACAGTGGTGCCAGTGTTTGTAGCCCCCAACGCCCGGTTGCGCTGCAACACTGATGAGTGCCCGTTTGTAGCGAAAACTGACGACGACCTCTTGCAGCATATTGCCGAGCGCCATCGCATCATGCTGAGCGGAAGGTACTCGTGTGCGCATTGCTCGTACAGTTTTGCAAGTGCTCAACTGAAGATATCCCGCATTGGAAACCACTTGCAGTATCACGGGCCAACAATTGTGGTTTGCAACGTGTGCAACTACTACCACTACCATCGCCATCGCGTTCTGAATCATATCAGCACTTGCCATCCGTACAATTTCGTCACATTGACTGTGCACATACGAACGCCTCAAGCGACGAAAACAAATATCGAAATACTGTACAATAAGAGTGTGAGGAGTCCCGAAGACAGCTTCAAGTGTACACTTTGTGAAGCCGTCTTGACTGAATGCGAGGATATATTTGTTCACATGAAGGAGCTGCATCAGTTGAGTGTGCTGTTCAAATGCGACGCATGTGTGTTTTGCGATAGCACTCTAGAAGTGGTGGAGACGCACGCCGAACAGGTTCACGCCGGCGATGATAAGCGACGCATCCGGTGCAAATTTGTACCATTAGGAAGCAAATGGAAGCAAAACTTGACGCCGTTTGCTTTACTGCTGGAATACTCGCAATCCGACCCGGTAAATTGCTTGGAGAATATGGTGAAGAATGTTCCGTTGCCAGGCAATGGCAGTAAGTCGCCAGCTCAGGATTCTAAACCGTGCTTGATAAATGCCGACGACGCCATCAAATCCGAAAGTAGAAAAAGGAAATTGGACGAAGCTGGAAGCTCAAAGTCAACAGCAGAGTCGAAGAAATCTCGTACAAGTGGTGTGAAACGGCCGAGCAGTTCCAAATCGTTGCAGGAGAGCAGTAAAAGGCAAAAAAATAATTCACCGCCAAGAACGGCTGAAGGTGAAAATGTAGATCCTTCGCTGAGGAAAGCTAAGTCTCAGAAATCTACGAGTGAGTCGTCAGGCGTAAAAATGGCGCGAGCCGATCCCACTGTCGCGGTAAAACTGGAACTCGATGCACCACGGAAACAGCCGGATGCCGCCTCAACTGCACAAATTGATTCAGCAGCATCAACTAGTGCGGCTGGTGCTGTGCAAAATTCGGATGACAACCCTCCGAAAGCCGTGGAGAAAACTCTGCCACGGCTAAAGTTAGTACCGTTCGAAAAGCTTATGAAGCCGTTGCCGGTGGCATCTAACTCAAACGCTAACAACTCACCTCTGCCAACCCAACCAACGAAAATGTTTTCGGCTCCGATCCAATCGCCATCGGTGCCAGAAGTGGCTTTCCCAACAACAATGAAACGAAAAAAAGACGACATCTTCTTCATATGCTTCCAGTGTGGTTTCAAACAGGATTGCTTCCAAGCATTTAGCGAACATTGCAAAGCATATTCCTGCAACCCGGTGAACTTTCGAGTCGCCAAGAAGCTGCTATGCGCTTTTTGCAACACGGTTTTAACCTTCCCCGAGTTGAAGGCGCATCACTTCAACCAGCACCCGAACGATTTGTTCGTCTCGCGCGAATTCGCGAATCACAGAAAGTGTGCTGAATGCACATACGAGTACACGCATGTGATCAACGAGCTGAAAAAACATGGCGAAGAGGCGCATCCCTCGCTGCATTTGCAGCTGCACTCTTCATACAAGTACCTGAATCAGGAATATCTGGACGAGCTATTGAAAATTGGCGATGGCAGGGTGGCCGATGTGTTTCGATGTCCTGGCTGCGATCATACCTACTTGCAAGAGCCGCTCTGCAAAAATCATATCGCAAGAGCACATCCGTCATTAGGACCTGATGTCGTGCCCAATCGCGTTCCATTCAAGAGACTCTTGTACGGATGCAATCAATGCAAGGTGTTCTTTGAGGCGGAGACACGAGCAATTCTTCACATTCGCAAACATATCGATCCGTACGGCTGCATCTATTGCGAGAATAGCTTCCCGACGCACAAAGCGCTCGAGGATCACTACTGTCTCGGCCACAAGTGCAACGAACAATCCTACAAATTCAAAAATGTCTCGGAGAACTTCAAGCGCTTCATGGAAATGCTGTTGCGATTCGCGAACGGACTGGTGTTGAGCAAATACGAGGTGGAATACACAGACTATGGTCAAAACGATCTGTATTTGCAGCGCATCGAGAACATGGAAAAGATCGAGCTGCACAAATGGATTAGTAAACAGCAAAGAACCGAAGAAATCGACTCGATTGCACGGATCAAAATCGAGCTTGAACACGAATCGAACATGTTTTGTCGATCGTACATGCAATGAATGTGTCTGTGAGGTAGATTTTATATTTAGCCAGAAAACTGGAAAACTTTGTGGAATAAATAACAAAATGTGCATCATAAAATTGCCAAAGGCTATTAAATAAGTCCAATCAAAAACTTGTGTATGAAAGAGTACAAAAATATGTTAGCAAATAGGAAATATTAGATAAGATTTTTGCATATCATTTTTCCGACTACAACGGTCAAAGCAATTAAAATCGTTTTAATGAAATTCATAAATCGTAAACTTAATCGTATTTTTAAATGTGATATCCTACGATCTTAATAATGAATTACCAGTAAATAAGTTTCATGTTTTGTTTCATGTCAATGCTTAAATAGTTCTAAAGTAGAAAACTCGATACACAGAGTAAAAAACTTGAAATCTACAGATGATGTTGAAAATGAAAAACAACTAAAATTATTACTTTAAAATAACAATAAATCGGGGGTGAAAAATTATCACAAAGATCTCAGCCTAAAATTTTAAATAGGAAATACGTAATAACATAACAATTGATGTAATAACATAACAATTGATGTAAACCGTTTTCTTTAAAGATCGATACAGAAATAATCAAAGCAATATCGAACTTGCATCAATTTGTATGTAAGAAATAATAATCTTTAAGATTCATTTTTATAAAATGAACCACCGTTAATCGTAGCAACGAATAATTAATTTTCTGTCACAAAGATAGCCTCTATAATCCTAGATTTTTTATATTCATTTTAGCATACGTTAAGCGTTAGAATTAAACATAAATTTTGAAATTGATGATGCAGGTACATAATATCTGCCTGTGATTACGATCGTATTAAGTTGTTTTTTACTATCACGAAAACAAGAAATAAAATTAAAGCATTTTCTGTTGATGAATTATATAATTGATTATAAGAATTTTAATATTTAAAAAAAAGATTTTTCAAAATTTCCAGGCAAAGAAAATTGAGGTGAAGATATAGATGTTTCATTTTCACCTCAATTTTCTTATACAAAATGGAATATGATGTGTTGGGAAATATGTTTGATAAAAATTTCAATAGTGAAACCGTCATTTGATGGCATTTGACAAGGCAAAGAAGCTCGAAAAATTTGTACTTCCTAGTCCGTATCTGAGACCGACATGTAACGCTGGTTTTCCATTCCAACGGAACGGTGGCGCTTAGTCCCGGTTCCACTTCCGAGGTTCGCATTTCCTCTGGGATTTCGTTGAGTTGCATGCAGATTTAGCTAATTTTTTGAAGGCCGATTATATTGTCTCAACAACTTTTTCCAGATCATTTGCGTCTTGTATTTTTCAGGATCCGCCTTCTAAAGGTAAACCCGAGGACAGGCTGGAATTTGATCCAACCCTTTATTCCTCTTGTATTCTTTAGTGAATGATGGATTTATTAAAGGATCACCATCATAATGTATGCACGGTCAGAGAACTATTCCTGAGATAACTACCATCCCTTGATAGATTGGCCGGCGTGCTCCCTACGATTTGCGGTAACGAAGGGGGTTGGGTTCCTCATCAGCAGGATGGATCAGATTATTCACCAGAATAAAGTCAAAGAGTGATTCACACCGCTTGTTTGTGTTGGTGCTGCTCCAAATGCGATGCTATTCATCCGCTCCGATGATTTTTGTGGTGTCGCATTCAGTGGCTTCTATCAAGATCTTGTACAGACTTTTTGGTGATGACAGGGGCTCATGTGTCACATAGGAGAAGAGAATGGATTGGATTGTATCTCCATTCCTATTGTGATGATGCCATTGTGACTAAAATTGTAAAGATGTAAAAAGTACAAGCTGTCTTTTGTCAATATACAAGCTCTTATACCTACGCAACACTAGGGCTGTGAGCTCATTATCAACTTGGATCTAATAAGATATTGACACACTACGTGACAATTGGACTGTCAGTGATGCTTTTAAAAGGTGAAAAACAACTGCAAATTGATTCACTTCCGCGCCGAAAACACCTAGTACACACTTATATTGCGTATTAAAAGCATCTGCATGGTAATCACCATCAGATTTTTCGAAATTCACTGCCAAATGTCGAATTGACAAGTTAATTTGAATCTAGTTCACTAGTCCATAGATGACACATTACAACAGTAAGTTTTTTACTTGACATAGCTTTTGCTTACTTACTGCGCGATCATTATCAGCCAGACTAAAATGATAATAAGGTACGAACTCATTATCACCTGTAGTGTGTCAGTAGTATAAAAAAATGTCATTGAAAGTTTAACCAATTTGTAGGTGTTTACTACAATGAAACTAATAATTCTTTAACGATAAATTACTTATTAATACAAGATAATAATCGAGTGAACGAATCGAATGGATGTTGCACGACGCGTGGTTGACAAAGGAGTGACATGTCTTTGTTCTTCCTGTCTCAACTTATGAAAAAGATGGCGGTGCAGGAACTTTACAGCGGCTACAAATACTGCTGCAAACGCCATCTATGCCCAGAGCAAGCTAATAAGGTGCAATTTTACTTGTCAATTCGACATATGGCAGCGAATTGCGAAGGATGTAAAGGTAACTATCATATATATGCTTTTAAATGGCAATATAACAGCATAACCGGTGTTCTCAGCACGGAAATGACTCAATTTCCAGTTGTTTTTCACATTTGAAAAGTTTTTATGACAGTTCAATTGTCAGTCACAATCAGCGACACGTAGTGTCATGATTTCATTAGATCCAAGCTCATTATCAGCCCTAGTGTGTCAGTAGTTACAATTGTAGTGTAATTTATAACCCTTTTGAGGACGTGGCTATATTATGACAATACATTCCAGTACAATATAAACAAAAACATGATGCATATTTGAGCCGTGCTTTGTTTCTTTTTGTTTTTTATTACATTTTAGCTTGACTAGCCTTCTTTTAGTCATTTCTTCTGATCAAGTTTTGTAACATTCATTGCAACTTATTTTCGTATGAAAATGAGTTAGTTTTCGGTTTGAGACTCAATTAAATTGTTGACACATTTGCATGGTGGCTTAAAAATTAATTCAAATGTTATTAACATATAAGGCTAGAATTCACAAATTGAGCAATTGTTTGGCCGAAAAAATTGCTTGATAAAATTTTAAAGTCTGTCATGAAGCATTTGTGATTTTAACCATTCTCGGGTTCAAAAACACGTATTTTTCCATACATTTCAAAATTACCACTAGAACGTATTTGGACAAAATAACGGATCAAAACAAGCTAGTAGTCGATGTTTCTGTATGCAACAGATGTCGCTAGTTAATGTTTTGGTGTGGGGGTTCTTCAAGTCACGACACTTTATCCAAGCATATAACAATTTATTGCAAGTAAATAACAAAATATGGATGGAAATGAGTCGCTGTCGACTATCCTTCGCACGTCCTTGTAGTATCAAAGCAATATACAGCCGGACCGCATCAGATCATCGAGAGGTTGAACGAATCAGTCTATAAAATTCACTTCAGTAACAAAAGCATAACCATAACCATGCAAAGCTTAAAGCCTGCCCATATTTCAAATCCTGATTTGGAAGACGCTCCGACTAGACATGCAGTGCAGATGTAAGTGCAAGACGAACCAGCAGTCAATTTCCAGGAACATTAAAAACCTTTAAGTTAAAATCCAGAAACTTTTTTCCAAAATTTCCTTAAAAAAGTGTATTTAAACTATTGAACCATATGTACATTTCGTCTGAAAATAAGGGTTCTTACTGAGATATTAAAAATCAACCCAAAAAGAAAATCAAATCGCCAAGTGACATTCAACTGATTGTCAATGTCACTCGGGTGGTGTAGTGTAGGGATTCAAGTCCAACAGATTTACACGAGAATCCTACCATCGATCACGCCTTAGACATAAGAACAGTCCTTACATTCTTTATGCTATGCTCCTTCCAAGAGTTTGTCTACTGCAACAAAAATAAATCGATCTCCATCAGGCGTGAATGCAAAGAATTGCTTCAAATATATTTTCATCGGCTTTTCCCTTTGTTTTGAATGGGAATAATCATATACCTGAGATTGTTTTCATTCACAAAAGCTTTTATGAATAATAAGGCATCCATATTTTGAGACCACAAATTTTGAATATATGTATCCGACAAACAAAACCATCTCAACGGAATGTTAACGATTCAAGTGTGTCAATTATAAATACGTATTTTCGGGGCAATTAAAATGCGCAAAAATTTGAATAATATGATATCAACATTTTATTATTTACGTAATAGGATTAACACAAATTTAGATTTTAAATCTTTTCTTATCTTAATTTTCATGAAAGACTGTCGAGTACTAAATGTGAGAGGAATGGGGGGGGGGGTATTTTTCACGCATACAATCCAAAAAATTATTAGTTCTTTAGCACTGTCGTTACTATTACTTCTTGTATAGAAAATTTGGGTGAATGCGAACGCTTCTTAACGCAAAAGAAAATTACATTTGTGATTCATTGATCCATATATTCTTTCGATAGTTACAAAAAGGACGTCTTTAATCGTTACGCTTTGTTTAATTTTCTTATAAATACGAACGCCGTTGGATTTAATTTCAAATGAATTCCGTCATAAATCGATTCAGCGTTGAATGAAGTAACATGATTCGGTGTGAGAAATGCGCCTTTACTTAGAAACAGGGAGATGTACATAATTATTTTTATTATAATGTAATTGTGTTACCTCTTGACCTGCACCTCAAGATAAGTTTTCGACTCCATTTAATTCTGTTGTTTTGATTTACAGTTTGTCTAATAATTAATAATAATAATTAAACTCGTTGTTGTTCAACGCTGATTCCAAATTATCAATTATATCATACATATATCGTGTTATGAAATAATTTTAAAACACTGAAAATCACCACAAATATCTACTGCTCGATTCAGAGCCCATCGCGGAACAACTTATGCTTCGCTTTACGTGCGATCAATGACTAATATGCTAGAATTATCTCTATAATCGGGAGACCGTCCGAAGAGTTGCCGTTGCACATACTCACACACAAATTCAGTGACATTATACCATTTACTCACGTGCATTTTGTTATCAGTAGTCTCTTGCTAATTTTTAATTGCTACGTACTTTTCCACTGCTTTATAATTGTTGAACACGTGCGTTTTTATGGCTAGTTCCGATGGGTTATTCTTGTTATTTATTGTTCTTTACTCATGTTGGCACCGAGGCAAGAAGAAGTCCCAGAATAAGTGATAGTCCAATCATCAAGTAAGGATATCGCTTGGGTCATAACAATCCTTTATCTAATTTGAATGTTTTTTGAAGTATCTTCGCTTTTTATTGCTAATACTCATGTGTATTTCGAATCTGACCATCATTCATCAATTGCATAGAATTCACGGCGAAATGATATTGAACGCACTCATACCGCTTGACAGCTGCCCGAACTTCACTTCAAAAAAAATTATAAACAAAACGTCAAACCAGATTTACTCGCCGCACTTTGATTCGCCGGACGACATATTGTCTGTATCGTGTTTTTGTGTACACGAAAAGTTTTCCGATTTTCAACAATCGTTCGATATCGACGGATTATTGCGGCTAAAAGCGCGGACTGTTGAACAATGTAGACATGCATTAGTTGTTTCGAGGATCAAACAGCGTCTAAGCGCGAGTGTGCGGCCGATCACGACCGTCAGGGGACGAAGAGGTTGTTGGCGTGGGGCGATAAGGTGAGGCCTAAATTATAAAGTAACTTTGTGCGGTTTGGATGCTGCTGTTGTGTTTTCACTTTTGTTTTATTCTAGTTGAAAACGAAAGTAAGAGGTTGCAAGTTGTCTGGTTGTTGTCGGCACGCACATGCGTGAAAAGCTGGCGCGCAATGGCAACCGGCAACGTTTCGGGTGGATTTTTTGTTTGTTTAGTCTGGACATCGTTTGTTTTAATTAACTTAATTGTAGCCGATCGGATGCGAGATGAAAACAATTGCTAACAATTCCTGGTTTTGACTGGACCATGCATTGCCAATTCTGCGCATGCGTCGATTTCCTACAGCAATTTCAGTTTGATTCTCGAATCGCACGAAGGATATTGCAAAATCCATCCTTTATGAAGTTTCACGCTGCGTTTTTGTCTTTGGAAATAACCTTAACAGGAAGTCCTTAGTTGGAGTAAACGGCAGGTTTCGTATTGCGACTTTGAAAGGGTGAAACTTCTTTCGATCAAAACCAACAGACTCCTTCCGAATGATCCTTGAGTTCGTGTGAAAACACAACCGAACTAAGTTACGTTTGTTATCCTATCAAAACCAAATATATCCTTCCGCGGCGATGGGGAAGTTCACGCAAAATTGAAAATAAAATTCATGTACCACAAGAAATTCCCTTTTTATTAATAACTGAGGATTTTCAAGTTATTCAGGGGCCTTTTCACTGCTGGGAATTCCTCAAACAGATCAGTAATTAGCGGGATGTCTGATAGTCAATTTAGTATTGGGTCTTCAAGGATGAAATTTGTAAGAAAAACTGTTTTATTTCTGCCAAAAATCGTTTTCATTGAAATTTCGAGCTCTTTTTTGACCCCTCCCGAATGCGCCGAAACGACTACCTTCGGTAAATACGACACCTGCTCGTCGGGTACAGCATTCTGTCTTACCATACGATATCTGACTTCTCTAATACACTAATTGATGTTAGAAACATTTTCAAAAATGTTGAACACAAAGTACGTTAGTAGAGCGTCCTTTGATGTTGAGAGAAGACGTAAAGTAAAGTCAAAACTTTAAACGCATTAATCTCGAAACACGTTTCTTTAAATCGGCACGCAGCAAAACTGAAACAGTTCTCTATTTTTTCACTACAAATTAATATCGCATCTTTAAAACAACATTCCGCATAGAAATACGTAGTCAATTTTTCGATGTTAATATTTTGATCTTTTGGTACAAATACGTGGGCGGTTTAATAAGTACCCGTGTTGGAAATGAAGGCTCAATTTTTTCAAAAAATTATTGTTTTATTTTTCAACATAGTCCCCTTTTAGAAAGATACACTTCTCCCAACGTTCCTGCCATTTTTTTAACCCCTCCGAAAAATAGGATTTGTCGAACTCTCCAAAATACGCCTCTGTCTCGGCGATGACCTCCTCGTTTGAGCTAAATGTTTTTCCCGCGAGTCATTTCTTCATGTTAGTGAACAAGAAGAAGTCGTAGGGAGCCAGATCGGGTGAATACGGGGGGTGCGGCGGCAATTCATAATGCAATTCATGCAGTTTGGCGGCGACAACTTCGGATGAATGTGCTGGTTCGTTATCGTGGTGGTGTTTCCTTTAATTTTTTGTCGAAGCGGCCAATAACTCACTGTAGTATTGTCCAGTGATTGTTCTACCTTTTTCTAAAAAAATCCATGAGGATAACGGCCTTCGCATCCCAAAAAATCGTCGCCATGACCTTTCCGGCCGATGGGACCGTCTTCGCCTCCTTTGGAGCAGATCCATCGGGAGAAATCCATTGTTTTGATTGTTGCTTAGTTTCTGGTGTGTAATGATGAATCCAGGTTTATCAACGGTGACAACTCGACGCAAAAAGTCCTTCGGATCTCGCTTAAATTGCTCCAAACACTGCTTCGAAGCTAACAGCCGCATCCGCTTGTTGTCCACCGTGAGCAATCGCAGCACCCATCGGGCCGACAATTTTTTCATCGCCAACTTATCATGTAAAATAATAATTGCCGTTCCGACCGACACACCTACGGCCTTTGATACTTCGCGCACTTTCGTTCATCGATCAGCGAGAATCATGTCGTGGACTTTTTCAATGATTTCCTCGGTAACCACGTCTGCCAGTCGTCCTGGTCGCTGCTCATCAAAAACGGATGTTCGCCCACGTTTAAATTCGTTGAACCAAAATCTGACGGTTGTCATAGATGACGAAGTGTCCCCATAAACAGCATCCAACTTTGCTTTTACCTCCTCGCATTTTTTCCCATCCAAAAACAAAAAGCGAATTACCGAACGATACTGCTCTTTTTCCATCTTATCGAAAATCACGAAACACGTCTCACTCGAATGGCTGCCAAATCCAAACTAACCTATCAATCAGTCTGAAATTTGTTTTGGCGTCGTTTGATAGATGACAGCACACGATGATAACACCAACTTTCCCGAGGAACGTCCTCTGTGTTCAAACACGGGTACTTATTGAACCGCCCTCGTATATGAAGCCTTCGACATCATAATAACTTCGGTTTACTTTCTTTTATTTATAGCAGTGCCGGATTAAGAGGGGGGCTAAGGGGGCTACAGCCCCGGGCCCCACTTACTCCAGGGGCCCCGCACGTCTTTGGAATAACCCAAGTAACCCAAGTATCTCAAGTAACTTCAAGCGACCCAGCTAGAGCAAATTTTTACAACTTTTAATATACAAACCCAAGTAACCGAATCGACCCAAGTTGATTCAATTGTTTGGGTCATTGAGCATGCTTTGGAAGTAAGCTAATCGACCCAACTCAATTAACTAATTAGACTTCGGATAAACAATCGTAAGAAACTGAATCAGTGAGAAAAATGTAGACTTCGTCCAGGCTGTTGCAGCACCGGGGTACAGCCGACGCCTATTCACTTGTTTTTTAAGCCTTTGTTTTGCTAGTGTCATAATAAGTATAACTTTAAAAAATATAGGGATATTTTCGATTCAGTACCCCCAGGAAAATATCGTACCGATTCCACAATAGTACCATTCTTATGCCACTTTCTGCTTGAGAAATGTAAAATATATAAAGCATTAGAAACAATAGAAAATGATGACGACCAAAAACGAAAGGTGAGACGTGAAGCCTCCGTTTTAAGAAAAAAATATTATTAAAACTGAAAATTGTTACATGGTTGTTTTGTGGAATGCTATTTTAAATCGATTTGAGTTGACATGTCAGTTTTTACAAAAATTAGGTGTTGATTTAATAACAGCCAGTCAAATGTTCGATTCATTGGTGGTTTTTGTGAAGAACATGCGAGAAAAGTTCCACGAATTTAAAGAAAATGCTAAAAATCTTGGTAGTATTGAGAAATCTGATTATTCAGACTCAACGGAAAGAAGAAAGAATTATTAAAAAATTAACAGATGGAAGTACGCAACAAAGTACTTTATCTGGGTCTGATAAATTTAGAGTAGAGTCTTTTTATTTAATAATAGATAAATTCGTGGTTGAATTGAAGAAAAGGAGCGAGGCCTACGCTAATATAATTAGTATTTTTTTTTCGATCCATTAAAGGTATTAGATTGGATTGTTAATTTTGATATGCAACAAATTTTTCCAAATGTATTCGTAGCCTTTAGATTATTATTAACGATTCCGGTTGCCAATTGCGAAACGGAGAGATCGTTTTCTGTCTTAAAACGCGTTAAGAATATGTATAGATCTACAATGACTGATTATAGATTGTCGTCATTAGCCAAACTTACTATTGAAAGCGAAATTCTCCGATCACTCAATTTTGATGATGTTGTAAGTGAATTCGCTGAATCGAAATCAAGAAAAAAGTATTTTTAATTGTTAATTTGTTTTAATAAAAAATATTTGTTCTATTAATGCAACGTAAAAACTGTTCTATTTTTTTTTACTTTCGTTCCTCTATTCTACTGATTTATTTAGGATGTTTATGTGCTCTTAAGCTCTCTTTCCTACTGGACTACTTGGGTTATGATAGGTTACATGGGTTACTTAATGTTCTTGGGATGCTGTTGCGTAATAATAGGGCCCCATTTTACTTTTAGCCCCAGGCCCCACGAAGGCTTAATCCGGCACTGATTTATAGTAATGTAAATTGTTTTTATTCTCTAACATTTTATTACACATGTTTCTTCTAAATTATTGGTTTATTTAGACTCTGGTCCCGATTGCACAAACTTATACGTAGTTATATGCAAAGTTGAACCCCGACTTACGCGAATTCGACTTACACGGCTATCGGCTATTGGTCCTACCTATCGCGTAAGTCCGGGGTATTACTGTATTCAGTTCGTTTTGTGTTACCGGTACTGCGTAGCCTTTGTGAATTAGCTTCATTAGCTTCTGAATTGCATTGCAATATGTCTCTTGTTTAGTTTTGTCGGACAATAATCTTCGTTCGAGACATCTAAGTGTTTGTAACGCCATCGAATTCGAGTCTGAGAAAGTGAAATCGTCACTCTTCCATGGTATGGCGACCTCGTACTTGTTTTGTATTAATTTTATTGATTTCGTTGCTATCTCAACCGCTCTTTTTTCATCAGCGCTATGCTGCCTACAGTTTTTGGGAACGGTAACGACAAAGTTTTCTAAATTACAGTATCGTTTTACTTCCTGATGACTTTTCATCGCTGTTGCAACAGTTAAATGTCAACTCTTGATTTTTGTTAGCTCCAGATGGCGACATTGTCCCGTGGACTGTCCAGCCAAGGGTAGTTTTAGAGAGAATCACCACAAAAAACGTTGCGTTCTAATATTTTGAGGATCGAATATCCTTGACGTCTTCTACTTGTGTGCCAAATTTCATTCAAGTCTAAGACGAGAAGATCGGAGCCTCTCCTTGTTAGTATAAAGTAGGGATGCCACGGTACACCTTTTTGCCGATACTCTTATAAAAATATCGGCGATACCAATACCGATACGCTTATTGCATTAAAAAAGTGAAGGTAAAATAAATAAAACACAAGTCTGGTTATTTTTTTTCTTCAAATTAATATAAAGAATATAGACATAATATTGATAAGATTTTTGTTTAAAAAACAAAGTATTCTACCTTTTTGCGGAGAAAGGCGATTTGGCAAATCTGTTTGAAGGGTATAAGACGTCATTGCGCCAAAAAAACGAATGGATCTGCATCTCTTGATATATTAAGTAGGTATCTCTCGACTTCTGCTTTACGAGAATTACATCTCAGAGTAGACAGAGGCTTATCTTCCTCGGACTCTCTAATAATATTTTCACAAACGACTTTTTTGAGAGGGAGGATGATTCAATTATTGTTATACGACAAATTTTTCTGCAGAAATCAGTGTGCTCCCCCCCCCTTTACATCCAAATGTAGTCGTTTTTTTACAGATATGACCTGGTCTACATTCAGTTTGATTGTTTTTACTTCTTCGTGTTGTCAATTTTTATGTATGAATTTCTCTTTTTCTATGCAAATCAACCCATCAGGGTTGAGATTTTATGCTATTTCATACACTTTGGCCTTAGGAGGCAGCTTTCGAAGATTGTAGATAGTCTTATATGCCTTGGTGATGATTCGTGCCACGCCCATGTCATTTTTTGTCGTTTAATTCTATATTAGGAGTCAATATGCAATTCTCCAAATTACTCATATGTTATCTAGTGATTTGGATGTTAGTATGGATAGGAAAATACCTGAATCGATGTAGGAGACTATAGCTGCGAGTTTTCTTTCTCAATTTTTAATTATGTGCTGTCCATGTAAGATTTTCGACTACCGTTGATAGACCCAGGTATTTTGTTTGCTCAAATAAAATAATAAATTTGTTTTGAAGAATTTATTACGATTTTAACAGTAAATTGCAAAATCCATATGTTGCATTCGTTTAATTCATTTTCCACAAATTCATTTAGATAATCAAAATATAAAAAAATCCAACAACAAAAATGGAGGTCGAAGAAAAAATTGCCGAAATGCAAAAATATATTCCGTGTTTGAAACTTCTCATTGGCAACTTAGAGAAGAATCCAAACAAGGAGGAGCAAGTCAAGAAAATGCAATATTTATTGGAAATGCTTACGAAAAAGGATTCAAGGTAATAATTCAATAATAGATTTTCGTATGAGAACATTATGAACTCTAATTTGCTTCTCTCTCTTTCTCTGTGAATTCTCTCCGTTTAGCATCAAACTGGAGACGCTTACACGCTGCGAGGGTATTTTAATGAAAGTGTACGGTAAAGAGGTGAGTTCTTACATCCTGTTTTCACTGTTCAAAAATTTTATTGATGGCTATCTTTTGATGGGATTCTTTTCAGAAGCTTCTTGCCAACACGTCTGAATGTAATGGCGACAAGGATCACAATTTGAAGGTTGTTGACACAAATATTTGTGTTGAACAAGAAGTATGTTATTTGTGAATATTATCTTTAAAGTGTAGTTTAAGTTTTTGTTTGATTTCTTTTGAAGGAAACCCCACGACCAATTGACGAAAATTTAATCAATGGAAACAGTTCGGAGGTAAATCTATTTAAAATTGATCTAATTGGAGGTTTATTTATCGATTCACATTGAATATAGAGTCAACTGAAAATTGTAAGCGTTGTTGGAAGTGTGTCTGTAATGAAAGAAAATGATCCAGAAGATCGAAATCAAACGACAAATGGACAGGAAGTGGTGACAATTGATGTGGATGGCGACGATCCGAAGAGTGAAGCCGATGAAAAAATTGTAACCGATAAAAAAGACGAAGACGATAAAATGGATGACGATAAAAAAGATGAAAATGTTAATAAGGATCAAAACGACAAAAAGGCTGCAGACGATCAACCAGATGAAGGCGATAAAAAGGATGAAGACGATCGTATGGCCGGCGGCGATAAAATAAATATTCTTCATGACCAAGACTGCGTAGTATTAGAAGAATCGCATGCAGAGAGCTCTGATGATCTGGTAAAAGAATTAAAATCAATCTTTTTCTCCCATTTGACGATTGTCGTATTTTAGATTTCGCCTGGAATCGAACATCCCCAACTTTCAGTCGATGAGAACGAAGTGACAATCCACGTGGCAATATCGAATGGAAAACCGCAAGTGGTTCGGATTGAAAAGGGCAACGTATTCGACACCGACTCGGAAATGACGAATAACACTGACGAAACAGATTTGGAAAAGCAGAAATCGATATCGATCGAAATGGAAGACGTGCAAGGTGAATGCGATATGGAAATCGATGTGGAACTCACGAATTCGGAGGCAGCCAAATTGGTAGTTTTTTTTTATTAGAATGCTCAACGAAAGACGCAATCGTTTGAATACATGCATTTATTACAGTTGAACGCCGAACGGTCGCTAGCAGCCTTTCAAAACAATGAAAAAAATACAAAGCCGAGCGAAGACCATGTTTCGAATCATGTAAGTTGTGCAGATATATTCATAAGAGTTGCTTATCCTGATTAAAAACATTTCAGTCCGTAACTTCAGATACAAATACATCTGGAGCGGCGGCCACATCAACAGTCTTGGCCACATTATTGGCGTCAAAATCAAGTGTAGTCGATCTAACATCAGACGATAGTAACGATGCGACCCCAACAACGTCACAAGCCACTCAAATAACACCGCCGCCCACGCCAACAATTCCGTCTGCCGTGAAAAGTGAACAAAATGCTGGACGATTTCAAATATTGTCGTCAAAGCCTCCGGAAAAAGCGTCGATTTTGTATCTGATGACCGGTGACAATCCTTCCACGCCTACGACGACTAAATCACCCACCACCGTCCAAAGCTCGCCAACCAAGGATCCGTTAGGTGATCTTCCCGTTCCAAAGATTGTGACTATCGATCTCCTCGATTCCGACTCTGAGGATGAAGAAAGCGCCGCGTCAAATCGTGTGGTGTCTTCAGAGAAAGTCAGATCGCTTCCAGATCCGAACGGACAAGTTACAATGCCTGCGCCGAAATTCGATAAGCCAATGTTTACGATCGCTTCCGTGCAATCGATAAGTACGTTGCAAGCGCATCAAGAGAAGCGTCAGGACGTTGAACGGCAATTGAATGCGATTGTCAAAGCAATTCAATGTACAGCACATCACACGGTGCCGCAGAAACATAACGGTGCGGTTCGACTGTATTTGGAGAAATTCGTCAAGGACTTGATGTTCGAGAAGACGCGTGTGAATTTATGTTTGCAAAAGCTACAAAAAACCCTCGATCTGGAGAAATACAAGCAGGTGAAGAAGATCATACAGACGTATTGTAGTGAGCCGGTCAATGATCCTACGCTGCCGGCACCGAGTCCATATTGTCATCGCATCAAAGTTTATCCCGAGAAGTTGCAATTCGTGATGAGTCAGTTGTTCTTCTACCACTCGGCGATCAGTGTGGTCGGCTATAAAGTGTACAGCTTGGTGCCGCACAATCATAAGGTGAATGGTGTCACGGCATCACCGATCTCAGACTCGGCTACGAAGAGCGTCGTCGTCAGCCAAGCGCCACCAGGTCCGCCTAAACTACTCAATAAGGGTGTTTCGCAACTGGCCAAATTACCCTTGAAACTTGCCACTCCGATTAAAACACCCTTTAATACTGGGTCGCCGGCAATGCCGGTTAGGACGTTTTACCCACCCACGATAGCATCGAAATCGGTTTGCGTTACAATGCATGCAACACCGGCAAGTCGTCCTTCTCCAGCCGTTTCAAGCCCATTGTCATCATCAAGACCATCGCCATCTCCATTACCAACACCTTCCAATGAAGATCTGCTTGCTCCTATGAAATCGCAATCGACGCCTGCTGGCGGCAAACATCTTGGAAAGCCTCGTCGGCGAAGACGTCGCAGCGATGATGACGACGAAAACGATGAAAACTATGTGCCGCAAGGCTACTTGTCCGAATCGGACGAAGAAGCTTCGGAATCACCTACCGACGCGGCAACACGAAGGACATCACTGCAACGCGCCAGCAAGTTGCGTTGTCAAAAGTATTTGGAATTGGAGCGGGCAATCGACGATGAGACCTACATCCGCGCGACAGAAGCGACAATTACGAATGCTTTGAAGGGTGGCAGCATGCTGGGTTCCTTGCTCAGCAGTAGTAGCCAACCTCCTGCCAAGAAGGCGAAAGCCACGCCACGCGCCAAAAAGAAGCACACATCGCAAGCGGAAGAGGACGCGGATGGAACCACTCCCGAAGATGAAGAATTAGAGGACGACGAGGAAGACGTGCGACCGTTGAAGCGTAAACGAATGACCGCGAGCAACAACGATCAGAATGTGGACGACAATGAAGACGACGACGAGGATCTCGCGCTGGAAATCAATTTCTCCGGGGAAAGTGTCGTCAAGAATGTGCATCGCGCGGTTCACTGCCGCAGCAGGTACGTGGACCGGTGTCTGGTCTGCAGCGAGAAGTTGATCAAAAAGTGCATGGTCTCGCATTACGTGAACAGTCATCGTGGGCGCGAGGTGTTTTGCTCGCGCATCACTAAAAGCGATCTGATGAAGCTGCAATCGGAGACGATGTGCTTCGCGTTCCTGTCGGCAAGCAAGAGTGCCGTCAACACCTACGTGGCATATTGCATTTTCTGCCAGCAGGAGCAGACCCTGTCGCTGAAGAACTGGTGGGATCACTACACTCGTCACACCGGCGAGTATGGCTACGGATGCTCGTCCTGCAGCGTTCGGCGTTCGTGCCGGGCACAAATCAATCGCCACATCAAGGTTGAGTGCACGCAAAAAGGATCCAAGTTGGTTGAGCTGCACGAGCTCGATCCGAGCGTGAATTGCATTGTCGCGTACGTGTGTCTGCTATGCAATTACATCCAATTGAACGAGAACGGCGTGCTGATGCATCTGCAAACTGAACATGAGTTTCCTGGTAGTGTGCATGAACTTCCCGACGGATTGTATCAGATGGTGAACTTGTTGAAAATCGAACAAAACTTCTACGAGGGAGGCGTGTTCGGCGTGACACCAATTTCGGGTAGCGTGCAAGTACCGAGCACAGATGATATGTCGTTTATGATTTGCAATATGCTCGCGTCGGGCCAGGAGCAAGCGGATCAAGTGGCAGCGGTTGCTGCTACAGGCGTTGACGAATCGAATAGCGACATGATTTCGGAATATTCGAATGAGAATCGTTCGCAATCGCCTGAAATGATCATTCCTGAAAGTATTCCAGCGTTTGTGGTGACGGCGGTGCCCGGTGATGGTGGGTCAAAGATAGAGGTGAAGAAGGAATATATTGACGACGTGCAGTTTTCAAGTGCCGACCAAAAATCATCGGAGAAGCGTGCCCTTACACACTTTGTGGAAGTATTTGCGGAATCGATTAAAGAGGATTTGTCGCGGAATTCAGAAGAATCTGCTAGTGTAGATGCAACAGTTAAAATGGAAGCGACAACTTCCGAACCTGAATCTGGCCTTGATAAAAATCAGGCGACTGAAATGAACTGTGCAACAAAAGCTAGTACGGATGAAAACAAAGCTATTATAAATTCTGGCAATTCAACCGATCGAATCTCTTCTGATAAACCTGCAAAACTATCTACAGATGGTGACAAGTCAGCGGCTAATAAAGACACAGTCATAACCGACTCGAATGCATCTTCTCTCGAAAGCAAAGTGTCCAAATCAAATGCAAATGATGGCTCGTCAGCACGACAAAGGACTCTCACCGCAGTCGAAGAGGATCTAACCAGATCGGCGACAGAAACAATCTTTCAGCGGGTCACCACGTCGCTGATCGACTCCGCTTTCGAGTCGATGGAAGTTGCGACGACGGTGTCGTCCGAATCCACCACATCAGATCTTCCCGAAACCACCACCACCATTTCATCCGAATCGACGTCGGACATGCCGGAAAGTGTGGACGATTCAGCAGAGAGTGCACCAGAATTTTTGAAAGCAACTGTGGATTCCGATGGGAAGGCTGCAACTGAAACAGTTTCATCCGATTTGGGGATAGAAAAAGGCCATGTAGAGGATGTTGTGGACTTGGAAAAGGGCATAGAGCAAGTCCAGGATGTTGCAGATAGTCGGCAAGATGATGATGTGGTAGCGTTGGAGGCGAATGGTCAAGCCGAGGAGATATTACCGGGCGTGGCTGATATGGAATCAAATGAGATTGGAAGCAAAACAGCAAGTACGCCTGCAATAGTAGTTGAACAGCTTGGTGGAGAAGTCTTTGAAATTTTCGAACTATCCGCCGACGACATTGACCCGACTTCAGATGTAGCAGCTTCGTCCAATTTGGACAAGGAAAATGAAGCATCTACATCGGCAGGGCCGTCGTCCGTACAAGAACCGGCTGAGCTAGGTGATTCTGAGAGTGGCGATATTCTAGCGGAGCCTATGAATGATGTTGATTCGGCGACAGAAGATAAAAGTGTTAAGGAATCTGTAGAAGAGGTGATTAATCATGAATTGGTTGAAGAAAATGCAGAGAAGATCGAAGTGGATGCTGTGGTGGCTGAAGATATAGTTGCTGATGAAATTGTGACTGAGAAAGTGGTGGCTGACGAAGTCGTGACTGAAGATATTCCTAAAGATACAATGGAGGCTGACGTAATTATGGCCGATGAAACGAAAGATGCAGACATTTCGATGGATGCAGTGGAAGAAACTGATACATTGCCAGATGATGCAAATTTAGATGAAGAAGCTAAAGCAGCTGAAAAGAATGCGACCGAACAAATCGATTCGGATGCGATGGAGACTGATGCAATTGAGGAAGTGGGAGTACATATTGGAGCAGAGGCTGATCCAACATCAACCGGATGAATGTCGCCTGATATTGGGGTGAAAGATACTAAAGAGAGTTGCTCGACAGCAGCTACTCTGTGATAATTTAAGGTGTAAGGATGACGTGTGTTTGAGTTTCATAATATGTTATAATAATTTGGTGCACATAGTTTTGCTAAGGTAGCTTGGGAGCAAATGATTACGTTTTCCACGGGTATCAGAATAATTGTTGGTCGCATTCTACCATACTAAAAGTGTGAGTGAGTTTATATCCCCATTGCATATTTTTTTCAAATGCAGGTAATCCGTATCCCCTGTAAAATTTCTGAAGTGAAAGAAACTATTTTACGCGCACTTCTGAGTGGATAGCCTCGCCCGCGGGGAGAGGCGGTGTTATTTATTTTGCGCGCAACTCAGTGCGTCAGGACTATCCCAGCGATGACTTGGATGCAGTGCCTCCTAACATCCTGTAACAAATCGAATAAGCGCTGCGGACTGAAATCTGTTGCGATTTGAAAGCTGTTACACTTTGAGAATACGATGATCTCACATGCTTTGAATCGACAAATGAAGTTTAGAATGCTATTCAGGATGGCTTTGTGCTATTCTAAATACAGTTTCAATTTGGCATCTCCCCTACCAACATCTGCCATTTTATTGAGATGGGCTTAATACATGTTTGTTTGTTTTATCGAATACGACGATATATCTTATTTTTACCATTTAAGGTTTCTTTCGGTCGAATAATTTGAAATCAACGTAGCAATTGTAAGAAATCACATATATAATCTAGTGCTTTAAATATATTATATATAGTCTAAGATTTATCAGACGGTTGATAAAAAAATAATTAAAAATGATCGGTTAGGAAGTGCAGGAAACCATTTAAAAATTGTGTATATAAATAAATGAAATATTTAGTGCTTTCTAAAAATAATTAAACATGAAAGTTTTGAAAATAAATGATCTTAATTAAATGTCCAATTCAGATTGTTCATGCAAATCGACTATATCGTAAATATAAAATAAATATGTAACAGTGAAAATAAAGGTTAATTGTTTTAACCGCAAACTTAAAAAAACATTACAATGATATATACATGAAAAGATAAGAAAAATATATAATATTGTATATAAGTCATAAGATTATAATAGGATACAATTTTATCTCTTCAAACATTATAAAAACTAACCATATACCATAATTACAAACATAGAGACACACAAATATAGATTTAATGCTTTCATATAGTTCTATATGTTGTAAATAGTATTAGCCAATGTGTTTGTTTACTGATTTTCACATTTTTTTTTCTTAGTTTGAAAATAAAATTTAATAAGATGTGTAGAAAAATATGAGTTTTTTTATTCCTTGAAAGTGTCTTTTGATATTTATGTATTTATATGATCAACTGAGCGAATTTCATGAATAGTGTTATTGCTTATCCTTGCTATTGTTGTGCATGTTATGAAAATAAAGTACTGCTTGCAAACTGGTTAAAGCACGCCACTCTGGTTAAGGGTGTCAGTCTAGAGTTGTTTTTTTGGTTGCATTATCTGTGGACACTGAATGTACTTTAATTACTTTCATGCGTCCCGTTTGCAATGCAAGATTATAATCATACGAAATTCAATTTAAAAAGTGTGGTCTTAGTGCGACTCTTGAGGCACACACGACTAATTTCGCAGAGGGGTCCCACGTCAATATGATCATTGGTTCTCGAGATAATCGAGACGAAAAATAATTCCGAACGCACATCCGCCCATATGCACACACACACACAGACATGTCTCTAAATTCGATGGATTTGGATTCTAGAGACCTTAAAACGTGGAGATAGGTCAAAATTTGGGATTCGTAAAATCGACACCATTACAATAACTCCCCGCAGGGAACTGGGAAGTTAATAAGTGGAATGTGTAACAGTATTTGTTTTTTTGTGGTGTTTAATTCGAAGGACCTTGTAATCGAAATGTATTAATAATTTGAAAATCGTGCAGTGAAGTGGTTGCCCGTGAAAACGAGAGGCTATGAATGTCTAGGGTAAGTTGTTAATTTAAGCTATTGCAGTTTCGCATTTTACTACTGTTGCATGTCGAGATGTTTAATAGAGATATCAATAAGGGGACGAAAGAGATAGTTTTAATAATAACAATCCAATCAGCAGGCTTCCAAATGTTTGTGGTCTGAATGGAATACTTCTTTGATAATCGGACTATTCATTGATCCTAGAATCACGCCTAGAGTGTTCTTATTGTCTCAGTGCTGACAGAGAAAGTGCATTAAACGAAGGGATAACGAATCGCCACTGTCACGGTCGTAGTCAGGGGGATAACTAGAGTTTTATTACATTTCTTCAACATTTTTCTCTGCGATGAGAATCATAACTATTTGAGTGTAATTACTATGGTAATAATAAATATAAAAATTGATCTCGACTTTGGAAAAACTATTGTATATTCATTCATGAACTTCTTAGATCACGAGTATGATCTTTGCTCCAAGGTGCCCCGCGGACACTCAGCTTCACGCCAGGACTCCACGTTGCAGAGAGCTACAAAATACCAAGCTGTATCAATAGAGTCCTTACCCATGATATAGGCACTATACCAAAACCATGGCATTTACTTTCACTAAAATGTTCTCACTCAAACCGAAGAAAATTGTCTATCCGAATCCGCCACCCATGGTACCAGATTGTCTCTTAGTGAGGCTTCACTTCGGGAGCTCTGATAATTCCTTCCTCCTTTACATTGGCTTAAGACTGTCTACGAGTTACCCCTGAACAAAAAAGTTTCAAAAGGTCCATCCTGCTTAGATATCAAAAAGATTCGCATAAACATTAGAGAGGGAATAATATTTCACAGCTTCTGTCGCACTAGAATTTATTTTTATTACAAAATTTCGCACCATTTCGATCAAAAAAACATTTCGCAATTAAGTGCACGTTGGACAGCATTGCGGATATGATTTACGCAAATTAGCCGGTTGTTTTTGGCAACCCTCTGTAGAAACGACAGGACATCTGAAGTAGAGAAAAGCACCAGTTAGTTACACAAAAGCATCTTCCAAGATTTTGTCTATTTACTCACCCTATTTGAAGACGTTGTCCATTCGGTTTGCATTGCAACGATACACATTGACCAACCGGATTATATACACTGCCGGCAGCCCAATAATGATTGGTGGGTGCATCGAAACATTGAGTAGGTCCTTAAAGGTTGAAAATCATATGATTTAGATGCAAGATGCTTATTTACGATTATTAATCATAAAAATAAGCTTGTTGACAATTTTTTTTCAAATTAAATTTATTTTTACCATTTATTTTGAATTAAAATTATATTTTTTTTGATAAATTTTTTAATAATCACTATATTCAAACATAATCATTTCAATCTTACCTGCAGCTGGTTTTCCACTCGCAATACAAACAACTGCCAAAAATAGAATAAAAATCGAGATTGATTTCATGTTGACTCCTTGAATTTCAAATCACTTGTAAAGTTGATTAAAAAATTCGTAGCTCAGTAGCCGCGCGAAATTTTTCGCTAAAATTTAATCAAGTTTCTTTTGAACCGTGTTTTGTGAATAAAATATTTTGATGATGTAAATAAATGATAAGAATTATCGTTTCCTATTTTATTAGAATTCTTTTTTCTGATTATTGTATTTAATATGATTACTTGTAAATATGTTGTGTTTGTATGAGGTCGCAAACAGTTGAAAAATAATCACTGAAAAAAATATTGTTAGAATATAAGATGATAAGGAAATCTTAGACTATATTATTTTGAGTTATGATGGAATAGTTCAGATGTTAAGGTTTAAGTTGAATTAGTCGATAGTTTCAAGGAGAAATTAATTGTATAGTAAAGTGATTTAAAATAATCATATCGTAAGCTTGGATCGGAACTTCACCAAACTTCAGTTTTGGCTCAAAACGTGGTGTTGACTTCACTAAGATGTTCTCTAGTGTGTCGTTTTTTAGACGCATAGAGCTTTTGAAACAAATAAAACACAGATTAATTATTGGAATGGTCATTTGTTAGCCTGCAAATTTTATAGCAGTTAGTTTCGCTACTTCGTCTTGAGAAGGCCATCCTGTCGGTCCATTTTTGCACCACTTTTTCCAGCATACCCTGCCACATTTCGTCGAATTTTGGCTTCCAAGTCATCAATAGTTTCTGCTTTTTCAAGGATAGACAAGTGACTTGACGTACCCCATCAAAAATTAATCCAATGGAAACAAATCACAGGATCTGGGCGGCCAGTTTACAAGTCCATTTCTTGAGATGATTCGTTCACTTAAAATTTGGCCCAATAAAGAAATGGTTTCACGCAGTGTCTGGCCTGTTTGCGCCATCTTGTTGAAACCATTTGTCTCTCAGACGGATGACATTGATGTTGAGAGTCAAAAAATTGTGATTCATTTGTCAGTAGCGATCGCCATAATCTGTAACCTTGGCTCCATTTTCAAATTTGAAAAAAAAACGATCAATTTAGTACAGGAAATGAAGCATTTTAGCTCGCAATTTTTCATTCAGCATGGATTTCCTTGAAATTTTCACAGAAGGTAGGGAAAAGCCCAAGGATCACTTTCTATATCATGCCGCTGTACATCAAAACCCTGGGGGTGGTTGCCACCTCATCTCGGAGGGTGGAAATTTTTCATTACATTTTAACTACAGGAATCGATGGAAAAAGGTATTCTAAGTAAGAAATGTTGTATACATTTTTTCGTAAAACTAATATTTTTCGAACAATTCGCGGTTGAAAGTAATATTTTTCGCCAAAAAATCGACGTTGTTAATGGATTTGTTCGGCGAATAACTAAAAAAATTAGCATTTTATCAAAAAAATTGTAGAGAGCAAAATTATAGCTTTTAAAACAACAAAAAAAAAATTTAAAAATTTTCTACAACTAATACGAATTGAGATAGGCATGTTAATGGTTAGTTTCTTTCGTCAAACGCTAAATTTAAAAGATTCAAAGTCAAATAGCAAAAAACTTTGCATTTTTCGAGGAAAATTTATAGAATCTCGTTTGGAGTATATAATAAGACCTTTATTTTTAAAAAAGGTAGCTAGCTAGCATGCAAATTGAGCGACTTATGATCAAAATAAGGTCAGTACCAACTTTTTTCTACGAAAAAATTAGTGAAAACAACCCCCTAACTATCCCTCTAATTAAAATTGATCTTCACCCTTCTGTGATTCTTTTTATATACATATGTATTATCAATGCATCCAAGAAGTTTGACCAATTTAAAATGTCTAATTTTAGAAAAATTGGAGTTTAAAGAGAAAACGATTTTTCGCAATTTCGTATTTTTCACCCTTTCCTTCAAAATATCTCCGAAAATACTGGAGATACGAAAAAGTGCAATATTGTGAAGGGTGGTTTTTAAGGGTTGAAAAGTTGCAAAATGAACTTAATACATATTTTAAACAACTATGATAATTAATTTTTTTGGGGTAAAAAATTTATTTTTTCATTAAGCTCTAACAAGTGTTGATTTTTAAGGGTTGAAATATGATGATATTATATCCTAACGCATAAAACAATCATTATTTAACCAATCCAAACCCCAATTTAACCATATTAAGGTTTAAAACATTATTTTAAATTTTTTTACAATTAGAGGTATAGATATAGAAAATGAACTAGAGGATGAAATGAGCCTAATCCCAAATTTTTATGCAAATTGATCCTGGACGATAAAATTGCGAGATTTTGCCATATTTTGAGCTTCATTTCCTGTACTAATTATTGCACCGGCATGTAAACCGCACCATGCAGTGATTTCTTCAGAATGTAATGGGGCTTCCAAAGTCTGTTGAGGCACTTTTGCTTATTTACGAACCCATTAAGCCAACTTCCAACTCATTCTCAACCCGTTCACCGAACGTACGACGCAAAAGATGGCCCAATGGCTTCAATTTCTGCATTTGTTGGATTTTATAGGGTTATGGTCGAAGATCTTTCCTCAAAATTTTCCTTGAATTGGACGGACAGAGGATCCTTAGTCACATTACTCTCTACAGCAGTGATAGCTGTCTCGGTACGCACTGTGCGAGCCCGTTTTGGATGAACATTATCCAATAAAATATACGTGGACATAAATTTCTCCATCGTATTGCGTACGAGCTGCTCAGATGGACTATTATGAGCAGCATAAATTGGACGAAATACTCTCTAAGTTTGGCGATCAGAACGCAAATTTCGAAAATAAATTTCAACTATGCGGAGGCGTTGTTTGGGTGTAAGTTTTTGTGTGGTAGTTTGCCAAAGCAAATTGAATATAATGTTAAAATATGAGATCTGAGCCTTTAACATCTGAAGGACTATCAACCATCAATGAGGCATGTGGGGCTCTGCCTTAAAATTTTAGATAAAAAAGGCTGATGTCGCATGCTTATCGATTCTTCGGAATATAAATAGTTCAACACATTTCGTCAGATATCACTTATTCATGTTTTTGAAGATTTTTATTTTTGATGGTTCCGATTTGAATATAGGGTGGGTATATTGTTTTTAAAACTTTTATTGAGATTTAAAATATGAGTTCATCTACTTTTGAAGGAACATTACCACTTTTATTACCAGCAGGCCTTAAATTTAATAAAAATCAGGTTAAGGCTTAAGTAATAAAATCCATTTAAAAAAAATCTGTTCTGCCAAACAAATATTAAGTATTCAGATTCAAGCAAATAAAAAAAAATTGCAATCGACTGCACAATAAATTGCATTTCTTGATAACCAACCAAAACATTACCATA
This sequence comes from Oxycera nigricornis, assembly GCA_963942545.1. NCBI lineage: Eukaryota > Metazoa > Arthropoda > Insecta > Diptera > Stratiomyidae > Oxycera > Oxycera nigricornis. The sequence continues at coordinate 104,218,293 of OZ012662.1, forward strand.
ATCTCTTAGATAAAACCGTAAAGCATTCCCACGCCAACTCACAATACCGCGCCATTGTTATATCCAAATCGCCTACGCGTATGTACAACGCTTGGATATTGTTTAAACAAAAGTATGATTCAAACCTACCAACAAACAAACAAAAATAATGAAGCCTCCACATTTTTATCAGATGTTGGACTGGTAGTGGGTTCAAGTTTACATAATGCACTTGATTTGTGTGTTATTACACGATTTAATGTTTCTTTTGCCGTGCTGGTGTTATTTAATTTCATTGCATTTATCGTAATTTATTTTTAATCTGCTCTAGAAACATTTCTTTCCTATTTTCCGGAATTACGTATAAAAAGGTGGCGTGGAATGAATGTGAAGTCAGTAACAATAGCTTTTACGCTTTGGTGAATATTACAAGAAAATATACATAAGTATATCAGAAGACGACGAAAACCAGTGAAAATGAATACGATATTTTTCGGTGTTGTAGTTGTTGCGATTTTTGGATCAGCTTTTGCATTCGATCAATACGTGCCGAATTCAAGACATCCGGGTGAGTATGGAGCTGGAAAATGTCTACACACAAGTTAAAAATACTTTTTTTTAAAATCTAATTCGAAGTTACAACGGAAACTTCCATTTAGCATTTATAAACATCGTTAAAAAAAAGCTTCATACCAAATTTAACTTTCACGATTTAGTGTTGATTTTAAAAGTCTCCACAGAATCAGAAATGCTGTTCTTTAATATAACTCAAATATGAAACAAATTTCCAACTGGAGCTAAATAAAACGATTTGTTTGTAAACTTTACTTCGTAAAAATTTACTTTTCACGAGCCAAAGTTGATTGAAAAAGTTTCCACAAATATCGGGAATACCATTTTCAATATATCTTCAAATATAATAAGAATTTTCATTTCAATGATTTTTTTTGAAAAAAAATTCCTCCTTTCAACTTTTCAAGATAGTAAAGTTTATGCAAAAAGTCTCCACAAAAAATAAGGAACACCCATCTGAAATATAATGCGAAATGTAACGAAAACTTCCATCTATGCTTTAAAAAGTGCACTTTCAATTTTACATTGTTAAAAATTCAACCCTTTTTTTGAATTAACTCTACCAACTGGGTAGAGTCGATTCAAAAAGTCTCCACACAAATCAGACCTGCTCAATCCAAAATATAACGAAATTTCTTCCTGCTTTTAAAACATTTTTGTTGTTGAATCTTCCTTTTTTCATATTCAATTATTGAGGATCGTAGGGTGTTGATTCTTCAAAAACAATATGTCTCCAAAAAAATTAAGACAAAAACTCACCCAACTTGAATTGAATTTTACTTGGTCACAATATTTCCACCCTATAATTACAGATGTATCAGACAAATGTTACCTGAAAGAAACTGGCGACTTTGTAGAGTTTCATCAAACCTTACGACCAATTGGAAAATGTGCACAGTATACATGTCGTGAGGATTATGTCTTCCTGGTGAATCAGTTGAGTCAATTTTATAAATGATGTGTATGTTTTTTGCAAAAACAATTTTACAGATGTTCACGCTATCAAAAACCGGAGAATTGTGAAATTTTGGAAAGAGATTTGACTCAAGCCTATCCGGAATGCTGTCCAAAATTGAAATGTGTCGATGAGAATGGAAATGTAGACATTAGAAATACTAGTGCCTGAAAATGAATAACGTTCGATTGGAATTCCTGGAATTATTACATGCATTTATTATTATCTATGTGAAATGTTATTGTCGCTATTACTGTTAGATTTACTGTTTGAATAATAAATATTAAATGGTTTATTTGTTACCAGAATATTGGATTTTTTAAATATATTTTTGAAAAAAAAATGAGGATTGATTGGTCAAATTTAGTCATATGTGTGACAGTCTAAAATACACGATAGTCCTGAATGAATATCCGCTTTTCAATGTTCATTATTCTGCCGTGTATTACGCGTAATGAACATTTAATGTTCATTAAATATTTCATCCAATTGAGAAGTAAATGTGCAGATTAATGATCATCGAGCGCATTTGATATTTTCCAGCAGTTCGAAATGTCCATCAAAACTATAAAATCACTTTGAAATCATAAAATTGGAAACCTAAAAAAACAGCCAGCCAGTTTCAGCCCCATAACAGTTGTACCATGTGGTACAAACTCGTTGTGGACGAGTCTCCTAATATCAAAGAACACAATGAGCATTGTATTGATTTTTGACTTGTTCATTCTGGCCTTCTTGGGGCCAAGGTATGCTACTCAGCACTTTGTCTTTTTGTTTCGGGATCATATTCAAACATCCCAGATTCATCACCTGTGATGACATGCTCCAAAAAGTTCGAGTCGTTGTCACACAAATCCACAAGTTTCTGGCATGTTTCAACTTGACGTGATTTTTGGTCGTCCGTTAACACATTCGGCAACAGCCTCGCGTACACTTTTCGTATTTGCAAATTGTTCGTTATGATGTCGTAAACGGTACTTTTCACGATGTTTAATGTCTGTGCTACTAAACGAACATTAGGACGACGATCTAATTTCAAAATGTCTCTCACACGCGTCACATTGTCGTCAGTGGTTGACATTAATGGCCTTCCAGCGCGCGCTTCATCGCCAACATCTTCACGACCTTCTAAAAAGGCTTTGTGCCACCAAAAAACATGCCGTTTTGACAAAAAATCATTGCCAAAGTCTATCTCTATAATTGATAAAGTTTCCACTGCTGATTTTCCGAGTTTTATGCAAAACTTGATAGCAATCCTTTGCTCCAGCGAGCGCTGCATTTTGACTTGCACGATATACAAAAATGAGTTCCACGTAAAACCGTATCCTTATTCTCCAGATGACCGGAAAATACTGAGCGATCGCTTGTTAGAAAGCTGTTTTTCCGCTCTATTGAAACAAACGAAACGGTTTTATCACGTTACGCCATAAAGCCGCTTTATATTCAAGTCAGTGACATTACTTTCCGAACAGACCCTGTATCTGACAAACGAAACCACCTCAGTAAATGGTTCGAAGCATTTCGAAATGCGTCAATCAAACAGGAAATGGCAAATTTGGTCATTAATATTGTATTTGCGGTTTTATTAAATTTTTCAAATGTTTCGCAAATTTTCATCATAAAAATTGCTTTAAATTTGAATTATATTTTCATATTACCGAGTGAATTTTGTCTACCATTTTATTATCAGAACTATTCAAGTTTTGGAACGTATTATCTCATATTTCTTTTTAGTGGATTAAAGTACTAGTCCACTTTATAAATTTCAATGTCTAATTTTTCATTTTTCACAAAATGTTTGTCAACGAAATGGAACAAAAACTTTAAACACGTTTTACGCAAAACACCGTTTTTTAACATGGCAGACAGATCATCTTCGGATCTACTAAACCGATTTTCAAAAACTTTGATGTGTTTTATTTGCAAGAGATTATTACATCGTAGTCCATCAGAATATTAGCAAAAACTTGAAAAACAATTTTGGCGTTAAAAAAACTACGAAAAAACGATCGATTTTTGACATTTTTTTCACAAGTCTGCCATTTTTTTAAACTGATTTTTTTAAAAACGGTGGTGGATTACGGTGTAAAAGACATTTTGAAGTGCTGTTTAAGTTTTTTGTTTCAGATCTACCAATCCATAGATTATCTATCCGCCGTGGAGTAACGATTTTTTCAAGAGCTTAATTTCAGCGCCCTCTATATAAGAGAATAATAAATAAAAAATAAAATTATATAGATATGAAATAATGCTACAAAAAAAAAAGATTCATGCCATTATATAATAAAGTTTCTGAGAAACAAATGCTTGAAAAATGGTCTTTTTTCGCCTTCCAAAGTGGACTGGTACCGTAAAAAATATGTTCGAGAAAATCATTCTAGTTAAACTTTTTATTAAGAAGCTTTCCTGGAAAACCATTGGTTACGGAAGCGTTAATTGATTTTCGATGTCCTCGGACTGCTTCCATCTTTTCGTCGAATGGTATTGCTGAAGATGCATTTTCCATGATTTGAATGGCTTTTCAAATTTGATACCTCGTATCTGTTTGAAATTTGTGCAAGTTTTATCGAAAACTATCGATAAACGAATTGAATCTTTTGCATTAACTTTATAAATTGAGAATCTTCAAATTTCTTGAGAAAACTAGAAAGTGATGTTCATCAAAAAGATTGAACACCTCTGAGAAGCACAAAACATAGTCGAGCTTTATCGCATTCTATTAAAAATATATATGATGCAATCAAAATTAACGATTCCTTATGTATAGCCAGTCAAAGGCTTGTTGATGCTAGAAGTTAGTGCTAATTCAAACCTGTAATAGGCAAGTTTGTCTTGTTACGATTTCTTTACCTTGATTGACCTGAACATTTCTTTACTAAAAAAAAACATGCAAAAATTGTGGATAGTGTTTTGCTTGATGATAGCAGCAGAAGCCTATGAAACATATTTGCCAAACTCAAAAAGATCAGGTGATGTTTAATTTGAATTAAATTGAAATTAATTTATTTAATATATTCCGAAAATAGTTTAAAAAAAATTAAAACTGTTTAATAAAATCTGAAAAATATTACTAAAATAATTTTTGATATTTATTTGACCGGAATAGATGTCTCTGATAAATGTTTTCTTCAACAAACCAAGGAGTTCATCGCGTTTGATGGAGTATCAACTCCAATAGGGATTTGTCAGAAGTTTACATGTCGCGATGATTTTGTTATACGAGTTAATCAGTGAGTTGTGCCCGTATCTAAGGTGTAATTAACAGATATATTAATTCATATGATTTTCTTTTTTTCAAAAGTTGCTCAAAGTATATGGTCCCGGCCAATTGTCAGGAAATCAAAACGGATGTCACGAAACCCTTCCCAGACTGTTGTGCTAAGCTTCGATGCAAGGATGCAGGTGGTAATGAAAGCATCAGGAATACAACAGAGTAATGTTAATGATTATTAACTGTGTCTTCATGGACACTTTGAAAATAAGCATGTGAATAAAAATTAATGGTGAAAATAATTAAACCAGTTTAAAAAAATTCTTTTGTTTTCCTCAGATAGACAATCATAAACTCTTGAAATCTTGATGTTAAAATATATTAAAATTTTAAAACCTTGATGAGGAATGGTATCCTAGTTCGAAATAATAATGACTTAAAATATCTTCCTAAGTTTGATCTAGTTTTGATACCTTTCGTTCGATTTGAAAAACATACGTCTTACTTAAAATATGATTCTAAAGTTTTTATACAAAGACTTTACCGTATGTTTCAGAAAAAAAGCTAGAAATATATTAAATAAAATTTTTGAAGTGTCGTTAAATACCTGTAAAAATTCCAGAGGCATAAATCAATCCGAAAACGTTAATTTGTTTAAAATTGGAATCGTAGAGGTGAAAGTGTATAAGGTCAATTTTTTCGGACACCATATTTCGTAACATAGGAGTTGTGTATGGCTAACATTACATTTTTACCACAGTTGAAGTCACCGAAATAGTTCTTGTGGTTTAACGAAGAGATCAGTTCATGAAGGCTTAGCTCGATGGTCCTCTTCGGACACCAGTTTGTAACAATGTGATTACCAAGCACCCTTTTACACTTGGTGAGGGTCCATCTCGAGTGCAGGCTTGGAGTTCGTAATGGTGGGAGTGAGGCCTATTGAACACTTCTTTTTGGGAAGTGGAACCCACCCTAATTTAGAAGGGTACCATCTAGGTCATCAGATGAGGTGATAGTGTGAGTTTTTAAACCCACTAAAGTCTTATATTAAAATCCTCCACCCATTTTTGAGTTCCGGCCCTTGTTTGTTTTTACGCAGCATTACACCGAGCTACTATGGTTATTTTATAAGTTTTCATATTCAAAAGTATAAACACTTCAAGTCGTGGCTATAAAAACTCCATACGCAGTACAGATGCTAAAATACAGCTATCACAATTTTCCCCTAACAATGTCGCAAGGTATATAAACTACCCTGGTATGATCGATCATTACGTCATCCGCAGTGGTGGGCGTGACCAAAAATACAGGATCGCAGGATGGCAGCACTACTGGGCGTGTCTGTGCGATATTACGTCATTCGCAGCGGGATCCTGCGACTATAGATCATACCTTGTCTGGTCTATATACCTTGGGTATGATCTATAGTCACAGGATCCCACTGCGAGTGACGCAATATCGCACATATACGCCCAGTAGTGCTGCCATCCTGCATATTTGGCCACGCCCACCACTGCAGATGACGTAATGATAGATCATACCAGGATAATTTACATACTCTGGATCATACCTTGTCTGGTCTATATACTTGTCAATATCGTCTTCATTGCAGCCGAAGGGAGGTCTGAATTTCATGGGTCTGGTATCTGTGCTATAAAGTAGACCTTAAGGAAGACTTTGTGGTTCTGAGCTCCTCTCCAGACCACTTGAGCCTTGTCCGATTACATACATTGGACCAGCAATCCCTAAGCTACGTGGATGGGGTGAATTTCTACCATCAAATATGGTCAGAATAATAAGCCTGGCATGTAGAAATTTGAACTGAGACCATCCTCATGGTAATTTAAGGTCACAAACGCCCACACATTGAACATTTATCAAAACAAAATCCAACAAATTTAATTTTCAAAACTGAATTTTATTCACATTTCCACTGTGGACAACATGCAGGATATGGTTTTGTTAAATCCTCTGGAATGTATTTGCATCCAATTGCCATTTCTTCAGGACAACTAGAAGTAACAATAATTTACAAAATAGTTTTTAATAAATTCAATTCTGCTCATTAATATTTGTACTTACGTTTTGGCCGACATCGAATCCTTACCAAGGCATTGATAGGTCACACACTCACCAATTGGATTGTAATTGTCACCAATTGAAAACTTTTGTTTTGTACGAGTTTCAAAGCATTCTAATAAATGAATGTTGTATGTAATTAATATTAATTAATTTCGATTAAATTATATCATGAATTATACCGTCAGCAGCCGAAACGATCGATAGAATAGTTAAAAGGATGATTATGGTAAGTTTCATTGTTGATTTCTTTCCTGAAATAAAATTAGAAAAAATAATTTTAATGAAACCATGATTGCACATTTGATCATTGCTCGGTTGATTTTCAATTTTTTTTTGCAATTTTATGACAATTTTTCGAAACTTTTGGTGACTTTTGGCAGTTTGATTTGGACAGTACTAGGACATTTTTGGTAGATTTGGGCACATTTTGACAACTTTTGACAATTTTCACTTATTTTGACAATTTTTTGGCAAGCGTTTGACATTTTTCGGGTAAGTTTGGAAAATTTCCGGCGAAATTTCTTGGAAATTTTCACAATTTTTGACAGTGTTTTTGAATATATTTTAAAGGTTCTGGTACATTTTGGGGATTACTTTGTTTTTTTTTTGACAATTTATGATAATTTTCCTGATAAAGCTGTTTTTTAAATAGTTTTTGATGGATTTTGACAGGTTTTCGGCTGTTTTTCAGTGACTTCATATAGCAATATTGATCTTAGTTTTGATTTTATTCACTTCATTTGATGAAAATTTACTAAACAATTGAAGTTTTGTTCAAATTAAAGTGATTAAATAATCATTATTTTAAAAAGCCAAAAATGAATGAAGGGTCACAAGACAATCTTCAAAATTACTTAATATTAATTTAAATTTAATATTAATTAAATTTTCACTTAATATTAATTAAAATTGAACACAAACGGTGAAATATGTTAAATTGGCAAGAAAATCTTATAAATGATACATTATTGCACTAAAAATAAACTCAATTTTATTAAATAATTCTCACACTGACTACCACAAATCACTTTATGCACTCAATAAACTAAACTTGCCTCAACACCAGCTCCAATCGAAATTATCAGACATATGGTGACCTCATCGTTTTGTGCACATCTTTTATGCTTTCTGATCCGATCCTCATCTGTTGTTAGCAACAACAAAAAAGTATCTTAGTTTGTGAGTAATTCTGGAATAAAAGCTTAAATACAACACTTCACTCAGATGTTGGTCCAGTGAAGACAAAATAAAGTCATATTGACTATCATGAGTTTTTCAAGGTTAATGGGATTTGTACGTGGAAACGCTATATTTGCTTGGAATTATTATTTTTTGTTTATTTTCTCGATTGATCACTCAGAATGTTGACCATCTGAAAAATCAGATATTGAAGCTTTTTGTCACGTAAATACGATTTAAAGATGCTTGAGAAGTGGACAGTGTGGTGCAACCTTTGGCTGGGGTACTACGGGAGTTGGGATAGCGAAAATAGTTTTTATTTTACTTATTTTCAAGTTAAATCTTAATTTTATTCGTTTCTTATTCAAAAAGTTTGTCGAAACGATGTAAAAATAATTTTGATCGTATATGAAAAATGACATTTTTAAATTTTATTTTGCCAAAAAATTAATAGACGCAAGAGACATCAAATTATTCAATTTAGAACCAGGAGATTCTTCAGGTATTATCAGTGAATTTTCCCCCTAAACATATTATTTTATGACAGGGGACAACTTTCTTCCAATTGCAAATATGCTTCATGATCCATCAGAAGCAATTGAATATATTTCAAAACAAACCTGCTGTTAAACAAATTTGTTTCGTAATTTTTTGGCTGTTTTAGTTCTTTATGAAATTTTTAAAAGATTAAAAATATTACAAAAATATTTTATGTATTGTAAATTTTCTGCCCGACTTAAATTTGCATCTAAATTTTTATTTTTTTATTGTTTATAAAAAATTTCCCATTTTTTTGGATTTTTTCCAAGCGAAATTTTTGAGCGGTTTTTTTTTTATTTTATTGTTTTTTGGAAAACATTAAGTGTTATTAAAATTATTGAATCATTTAAACTTTGTTTGTTTAATATTAGTTCTTTTCATCCACTATCAAAATATTATTTTTTTACCTTAATATGAGTTTAAATCTGGGAAAGAACTGAACCAACTGGAAATTTTTACACTAAAAAAAAGTGATACGGTAAAAATGTTGGAGCCAAAATAAAATCTGGAAGATAACTTTGTATTCTTTTGTCAGATACTACTTTCATGTTGACCAAAAGAGATGAAATATGTGTGAAGCGTGTGTTAAAACCTAAAACAAAAGACACCCGTATTAAGTTTTTGGCCCACAACAAAATAAGATGCATATAGAAACCAAATTCAGGAAGAGAAAAACTATTTTCCTAGGATATCTATCGTTGAAATCCATGTGTACGATGAAACTCTATTTCTGGATATATGAAAAATAGTGGCAGTACATATTTTCCAACCCAATTTTATTATTAACGATGGTCATTATTTTAGGCTTAGTAAATATTTTTTTTAGTAAGATAGAATAAATTTTATGAATGGAAAAAACTTAAACCGAAAAAAATGAAACGCTACTCAAACCAGACATTTTAACGAATGCATAGAAGGTGCCCATGTTTAAACTCGACGAAAAACTGGCAGCCGAACATTTTTTCTAACCCAATTTACTGATTTTGTTGTGATTGATTTGTTGCATTGATATTATTAAATCCCACCTGATAGCTTGGAGTAAATTCAAAACGTGAAGATATTCGAAAATCATTTTTTGTTGGAGTTAGGTACGGTTTTTTGATGCTCCAGTATTTATAGCGAAGATAAAAAATGGCGCCCAACGTGGGGTTTGAGTGATAAAAACGTTGTGTTTGATCGATCGTTCGTCGTGTCACATACTCAAATCATTACAGTTTATTCAAAATTTATGCTAAAAAATAATAATCGTGATTCTGAAAAATTTTAAAGTATTCTTCATCGATTAATTGAAAAAAATATTTCCAAAATAATTATCACTAAACAAAATGTCTGGCTTTCAGGAAAAAATTTCAAGTCTCGAAGTTTTTTATTCCACAAAACATATTGTTTGCTATATTAGATTTTTTTTAGTCAAAGATAGTGCAAAAAACTATTTTCTAGAAATGTTGATTATTTCAAGTAGAATTTAAATCATGCAAAAAATATTTCTGTCTAGTGTAAGTTAATTTTGCCTCAATGTTTTAATAATAAAAAACTGTTTTTTATTAATAAAAACTGGCTACTTTTTTATGCACTCGACTTTTATGTAAGTTTAAAAATATTTTATGGATAGGTCAAAATCTAATTTTTTCCATGAACAATTAAAGGTATTAGTAATAAAACTTTTTTGCTTCAAAACAAATCATAAAGCCATTTTTTGGGCGTTATTAGCTTGCAAATTTTATGGCACTTAGTAGTTGCACTAGTTCGATCTTGTAAGGTTTTGGTTCAAGATCTACCCTCAAAATTGTTCATGTAGTGGACGGACAGGGGTCAAGTATCTGAAAACGTCGTTGAATTGCATAATTTGGATCCTTAGTCACGCTACCCTCTACAGCAGCAATAGCTGGTTCGGGACGCACTGTGCAAGCTCGTGTTGGACGAACATTTTCTAATAGAGTGTACGTGGACATAAATCGTTGCATCGTATTGCGTATAAGCTGGTCAGATGAACGATTACGAGCATTGGATGAAGTGTTCTATAAGTTTGACGTATAGAACGCGAATTTCGGAAACAAATTTGCACTATTTACACTTGAGTGTAAATCTTTGCATGGTAATTTTCCAAAATAAATTAAACATAATGTGAAAATTACAGCAGAATTGAACAGCTGCAATGGTAGATATATTTATTGAACGTTTTATATTTCTAAAAAACATCCTTTAAATTCTTTTCGACCAGAAAAAATTTCATGATAAATCTTAGCTTAGCTTTTTCTGATCAGATGAAAATCAAATTTGTAATTTTTTCACCATTCAACATAGATAAGATTCGAAATTTATTTCATTATAAAGAAGAAAAAAAAACATCTTTCCGTGCCTATTAACCCTCATTTAAATGAAACCAGGCTATGATAACATGACCGCCTTTTAGTCCACAATTTACATCAGATTTTCCTGTTTTGATATTGAAATTGTATTTAGTATCTTTAAGGTATTCATAAAAAAACAATTAATTTAGACGACCCAGTGACGATATTAAACGACAATGATACGAAAAAGTAATTGCTACCCAATTAAACGACGAAAATATCTATGACTGAATTGTTATCACGAGCAAATAAAATAAAAATTTATTAATTTAACAACAATCAATTTTATATCTGGTAAACTTGATAGTCAGGTTGATGTTATGTACAGTGTCCATATATTAATTCAACTCATTGTTGCATAATAATTAAATGCAATGAATAATTAAATTGACTCAATGAAAATAATGTCATTGTAATAAGTAGTTGCAAACAATTCATTGTAAAGCTATGTGTAAAATACAGGAGATATTCTGTACAGAAATACAGAATAGTCGTGACAAAAGAGCGAATAAAATATGTAAAAATGTGTTAAATATTGGTTGTGCTAAAAAAAAAAGATTTTATAGTGTGCAGGCAATACTCGAAAATATTTTCAAGTATAAATATATTCAAAACGCTTCAGTTACTTGGAAACTGTCGTAAATAATTTATTGCGCCTGATCGTGTTCGGGATTATTTTGTTAACATAATGCCTAAAAAATTTGTGGTCATGTTTTTCATATCAACGCTTGCAAGCTGTGTTTATGGGCAAGGAACAACTTTCATAGGCAACCAAAAGCATCCAGGTTAATCAGATATTTTAGAGCCTTTCATCCTCCGTTTTATTTTATCGATTTTTAAAACATGTCTTTATAGATGTCGAGGACAAGTGCTACTTAAAAGAAACTGGAGACATCTTCGATTTTAATAGTGTCCTTACGCCCATTGGTATTTGTCGTCGATACACTTGTCGTGATGATTTTGTGGTGATGATTAATCAGTAAGTGGTTTTTTTCTGGATTAATTTATTAGAATTCATTTACTTTTTCGAAATTAAATAGTTGCGGTCGATATATGGTACCTGAAAATTGTAAAGTCATACCTACCGATTTGACAAAACCTTACCCGGAGTGCTGTCCAAAACTACGATGCACAAACGATGATGGATCGGAGGATATAAGAAATACAGCAACATAAAAATATTTCAAACGAGGTGTTATTTGTTAATTGTTGAAAAATCTAAAATGATTTTTCAGTATTTATGATGTGGATAAAAATATGGTGCCCAGCGTGGGGTCGGCGGTCGTTCGTCATGTTAAGCATTCGAATCATTACAGTTTCTTCAAAACTTTCGCTAAAAATAAATCCTGTTAATTCCGAAAAATTAAAAATTATTTTTCATCAGTCAATTGAAAACAAAATTTCAAAAAATTACCCTTAATAACATTTTTTTCTGCAAAAAAATCCACGTAAGAAAGTTTGTTATTCCATAAAATATATTATATTCCGTACTTGATTTTTTTCAGTCAAATATAGTGCTGCAAATTGTTTTCTTGTAGGTGTGGATTATTTCAAGTAGGATTTAAATCATGTAAAAAATATCTAAAAATCTGAAATGGTTTTTCAATATTTTTAACTTCCCAGTATATGGGAAGTTCTTGTAATCGCCTCGAAAATCGAAATTAAAATTTTCAACATTTCTTTACGTTTTGAGGTCTATAGAGTATATATAAAGTGTTTTTAGAAAGGGAGATGTATGTGTGTGTGTGTGTGTGTATGTACGTACGTACGTACGTACGTACGTACGTACGTATGTACGTTCGTGGACACTTTTTTCTACGACGATAACTCACGTAAACAAAGTTGTATCAACTTCGTTGTCAATCGAAGCGTCTTTGCAATCTTAAGAGCTGATTAGTTTTTGGGAAACTTCAGTCGGGGGGGTTTGCTGTTTTGCCCGTTTGAAGATCATTTCTGTCATGCGCTATATCTCGCGAACCAAACGTACGATTTTTTCGAACAAGGTGTCAATTGACGCGTATTGACGTTTGCGTGATTCTATCAAATTTTTAAAAAAATTCTTTGAGCGGTTTTTTAATTTTTAAAAAAAAAGTACAAAAAATTAGGTTTTTTTTCAAAAACACAAAATTTTCAACCTGATTTTCAAACCTAAGTAATCAATGTTTATAAAATTTACATACTCCAAATAGTTTTTGTAAAAAAACCAACCAAAGTTTTTTTCATGATTACAAAAAAAATTAAATAAAAATTAAACAAGCCGTGAGGTGCGACCCATGAGGTCCACACGGTCAACTTCCCAGTAATATCTAAAAAGATATTGAAAATATTAAACACAATAATAATTATGGAAATAATACTACTTCAAATAATAAAAATGTACCTCTTATAAACGTTATTGGAATGACTTAATATTAATCATAACATCTATGCGAGCGTCAATTGATTACGTACGGATTTTGGTACATTGGTTTGATTGATTATTCACGCGAATCAATCGGAGGGGGGGGGGGGGCAGGTTACAAAACAGTTTTTTCATTAAAGTTAAAACATGGTGCTGTGAAGACTATTGAAAATCTGCTCAAATTTTGCAAATATTAATAAACTTTGATTGACTTTACAACAATGTCTTTAGAATAAGAGATTTAAGGTATAATAAATCGTATGAACCCTTTTACATGGTGACTTTGAAGGTTTTTTTTTATTTTTAATTCAATTTGTTTTCAAATCATGAGAAAATATTTTGCTGGTCTCTCTACAGAAATTGATAAAAAATTATAAATTTGATAAACATTTATTATTACGATGTTAATTTTATTGATTATTAATTAATTTTTTTATGAAAAAAAAACACTACTTTTCCAATTTTTTCCAATAAATTTAAAAAACCAGTTTAAAGATTTTTTTCACATATAAAAACATCATTAAAATGATAATACGCGTCGATTGACACCTTAATGATGGAAATATTATATTTAGTTCTCGAGATATAATGAATGACGTAAATGACCTTGAACGTTTAATGATTTTTTATTTTTTATTTAATTTTTTTCATAATCATGAAAAAAACTTTTGCTGGTTTTTTCACAAAAACTCTTTGGAGTATATAAATTATATAAACATTGATTACTTAGGTTTGAAAATTAGGTTAAAAATTTGATGTTTTTGAAAAAAAACCTAATTTTTTGCACTTTTTTTAAAAAAATTAAAAAACGGCTCCAAGAATTTTGATAGAATCATACCAATATTAAAACGCGTTGATTGACACCTTAATCATGAAAATCGCATGTTCAGTTCGTGAGATATAGCGCATAACATGGTTGACCTTCAAGGGGCGAAAACAGCAAACTCCCCTGACCGAAGTATTCCAAAAACTAATCAGCTCTTAAAATTGCAAAGACGCTTCGATTGACACCTTAACGAACTCGATATGACTTTGTTTACGTGAGTTATGTTCGTAGAAAAAAGTGTCCCGAATGTACATACGTACGTACGTACGTACGTACGTACACACACACACACACATACATTTCCCTTGCTAAAAACACTTTATATATACTCTATAGACCTCAAAACGTAAAGAAATGTTGAAAATTTCAATTTCGATTTTCGAGGCGATTACAAGAACTTCCCATATACTGGGAAGTTAAAAATCATTAAACGTTCAAGGTCATTTACGTCATTCATTATATCTCGAGAACTGAATATAATATTTCCATCATTAAAGTGTCAATCGACGCGTATTATCATTTTTATGATGTTTTTATATTTTAAAAAATCGTTAAAGCGTTTTTTGAATTTATTTAAAAAAAAACGAAAAGTAGTGTTTTTTTCATAAAAAGATTCATTTTTAACCTGATTTTCACATCGTAATAATAAATGTTTGTAGAATTTATAAATTTTTATCAATTTTTGTAGAGAAACCAGCAAAAACTTTTCTCATGATTACAAAAAAATTAAATAAAAAATAAAAAAATCATTCAAAGTCACCATGTAAAAAGGGTTCATTCGAATCATAATACCTTGATCAGTCAATCAAAGTTTATTAATATTTGCAAAATTTGAGAAGATTTTCAATAATCTTCACAGCACCATGTTTTAACTTTAATGAAAAAACTGCTATGTAACCTGTCCCCCCTCCGATTTATCCGCGTGAATAATCAATCAAACCAATGCACCAAAATCCATACGTAATCAATTTTACGAGAAGTACATTTTTATTATTTGGAGTAGTATTATTTCCATAATTATTATTGTGTTTAATATTTTTAATATATTTTTAGATATTACTGGGAAGTTGACCGTGTGGACCTCATGGGACGCACCTCACGGCTTGTTTTAAATTGTTTTTGTTCCATGAATTTTTCTAAGGTTTCAATTATCTGCGTTAATGGTTCAATTTTTCTCTTCAGAATTTAATCAATTTAAAGTTTAATGCGTTAATATTGTTTAAGAAATAATATGTAGCCTTGATTAAATTCATTCTGATTACTGCCATTGAGTACAAAGTAGACCCTAATATGGAGTTGTATTTTTATAATCTAATTTCAAGCATTTCCTGCAATTCGAGCATTATAAAGTAGTGAATTTAAAATCTGCATTTGAAACTGCCAGAAGATAAGCTGGCGAAAATATTTCGCCCAAGGAAAGGACAATGAATGTTAGGCGTCTTTCCAAAAAAAATTGGTTCGGTCTCTGAAAGACTAACCAGTTGGTGATTGTTTATAGGGTAATCTTCGTCGTTGCTCATTAGCTGCATATTATTCAACATAAAATATCCAATTGCCAAATATTACCGGAAAACTAACCCAAAATGTATCATCAACACGACACAAGGTAGTTTACTCGAACACGCTTATCACGCACAAGATACAAATCCATCTTATCTTAAAAGCAGAAATTATCTTTACTCTTCTCGAGCTCTAACAAAAAAAGGATAAAAAAGAAAGAAACACCCGAACAAATAAAACTCTATTGTGGTCGTACATTCACCCTAGGCCACATGTCTCCCATCGTGTTCGCCAGATATTGGGTGTAATTGCCTGATCTCACCTCTCCAAGATCGCATGGCGTGCGTGGTAAGGCCCTCCGTTTATTTATACGGAAGAAGCACCTTCTATTTCTTATGATAGAAAAAAATGGTAGATCCGCAAAGAAATTGTCGTGATTGACAATTTACTCCATACTATCCATTAACACTAAAAATTCCGTAATTTTTTTGGTCTGGAAGGGCGTTGATACTTTAATGCACACAGTTTTATCTACGTTCAAAAAATATTTAATAGGTTCAAAATGGCTGGGAATCCAGGATTTTTGCACGATAAATTTATTTTTTAGGTTCTCATCTTTCTTTCTAGATTTAATTTATTTATGAGTGTGAAATTTGAGCCCTGGTATTGACCTTTCCACGGATCAACTCTTTTTACCAGTTCTGAATTTTTTTTACTAGTTTTAAATTTTTGGGTAGAAAAAATCTTATTATATGAAGTTTTTGTTTTAGTTTCAGTTTCTTATCATTGTTTTTTGCTATACGTAAATATTTTTTTAACAGTAAATTTTTATCGGACTAAAAAATTATTCTTTTCTGATTTCAAATGTTGAAAGTCAATTTTTGAGTCCCAAAAATTTTTCTATGCCTTAAGCTTCTGTTTTAGTTTCAGATTTTTCGGGCTTACGATATTTTGTTATGTTGAAATTTTTATTGGACAATCAATTTTTATCTGGATTCAAAATTATTCTTTTATGAGTTCAGATGTTTATCAAAACTTCGATTTTTCAAAATTAATGAATAATAAACGTTGCATTCAATTTAAAAATTCATATTTCGTTATGTTGAAATTTTGACTGGACAGAAAATTTTTTTCTGGGCACAAAATTATTCTTTCCAGATTTCAGATGTTTAATAAAATGTAAATGTTTAAAAATTAGTGAAAAATATACGTTGGACATAAAAAATTTTTCCTACATTTCTGACGACGCACGACTGAGAAAAAAAACCACTATCGGCCAAGCATAGAGTCCTATTTGATGGCGTGTATTCACCCCATTTTTAAAATTGTTCAAAAGTTTTAATGTAGGTGATATTAAAATAAAATAAAATATTAAACAAATATTAAATAATAATAACAATTATAACGATAATTAATTAAAATAAAAACTACTTTATCTATTTAATAGCAGCGTAGAAATTTTGTTGTATTTTTATATTCATTTTTCCGAGCGTAAAAACGAAGTAACCCCTAAAAATAATTTTTTTGGTGCTTATTTATTTAAGTTTTATATTTTTTTCTGAGCTCAATTTGTTTTGCGTTTTGAATCCAAAATATTATCCAGGTACCTCTTATTTATGTTTTGGGGTTATTTTCATCGATGAATTTATTACTGATTTTTTTCTTTTAGGTTTACTATTTTTGGTGTTTTTATTTTTAGCTTATGTACAAAAAATATTACCCTGGTATCTCCTTTTTTTATATATTGGAATTATTTTCATTTACAAATTTGCTAATGACTCAACTTCTCGTATTTTTGAAACCCTGATATTTTGTCTTTATGTACACAAAATGTTATCCTAGTGTTTTATTTACGATTTTGGGTTATTTTCATCGATGAATTTGTTATTAATTTTTTTTCTAGGTTTACTATTTTTGGGACTCTGAATTTTTATTCATATATACATATTTTTCATTGGTGTCTAAATTGATATTTTGGATCCAAAAATTTCCTAAATAAAAAGTTAATTCTTTGAATGCTGAATTGATTCAAAGGAGAAATTCACCAGGTGCAGAATTGTTCTTTTTTCTAATTTTTTTTAAGATCCTAGAATATATCCTAGGTCCAAATTTTATTATTAAATCCCCAAAAAATGTCTTGCTGTGAAGTATTCTACAAAATATTCTTTTTCTTATTTTTAGCTGCAATGTTTTTAAAGGCTTAATATTTGCAACTTTACGGTCTAAGTTTTTGAGTAGATAAAAAAATTACTGTTGAGATTTGGAAGGTAGAAGATCTGCGGGCTTCGAACCAAGATAATCGGAAACAATGTTTTAAAAGATTAAGGAGTGTTGTAGAATCGAGCATCATTGATGATGATGATGATGATTTAACCCTTCGTCTGCCTACGTTTTTTCGGCATCTTCGATCTGCCTACATGGGTCGTTTTCGTCTTGCCGTTTTTTCAAGCTGTTAAAGTGCCGCAAAAAATCTGAAAAAATTCATGGAGGTTGAAAAACCTCCATGAATTTTTTCAGATTTTTTAACCTTTAACTTAAAGTATCAACCAGAAAATTATCAACATTTTGATTTTTTAATATATTTTTTATATCAAAAAAATGAAAGAAAACGGAGTAAATGCATTTGTTCACTAAAAAAATCATAACTTTAAGACGAATAAAGATATCGAAACGAAAAAAAAAATAAAATTAAAGGAAAAGAGTGTAGCTTTCAAGAAAAAAAAAATATACCGCATTCAATTATTGTTAAAAAAACCCTTAAATTTGCAACCTCAAAATGGCCAATAATTTGGTTTTAAATTTCGTAGTAAAAATGGTAATAAGAATATGACAATTCAAAAATTAGTAATGAAATCAATAAAAAATCGATATTTACGAGCCTGAACATGTTTTTATTCTTGAATAGAAAAATACAAATAAAAAGTGCTTATTTTTACACTGTTTTTATTGATAGCACTGCGAACAAACGACCCGGCCGTTGCCGTCACACGTCGTTTTTTTTGCATTGGAAGCAACAAAAATTAGTTTTTTTGTGTGGGACAAAAATATATAAAAATATAATAAATAAAAATTTTTTTCCCCAAAAATTAAAGAAAATAAATTTAATAAATTTAATAAATTTTTTTCATGGTCAGAATTTTTTGTGGCACTTTTACAGCCACAATTAACACTTTTAAACGAATAAATTGAAAAAATTACTTACCGTCGAAATCAACGCCGTTTGCCTACGTTGGTCGTTTTCGTCCGGATCGATTTTGATATTGTCACCATGATGGCTAGAACAGGACTGGGACAGCGAAAGTTGGTAGACAGGTACAAAAGGGGCGTACCTTTCTTTACAGAGGCACAGCAGCGCCCTTCCTAGCGGTGTACAAAAGTTACAACAACTTTTAATTTTCGCTCGAATGAAAACGACCCAGGTAGGCAGTCGAAGGGTTAAATATTAAAAAAATATCTAGAGAAAGTGTTGCTCAGGACCTTTTTGTGGAAAAAGTTTCGATTTAGGCGCCATATACTTTTTGGACTCGGCAGATTTTCGTTGTTTTTACAGCCCTTAATTTTTTTTGGACCCGATTTTTAAACGTAAGTCTTAAATAATTTTAAGAATTTAAATTTGATTTCTTCAGATTCATAAAACTGGGATTACATATACTTTTTTATAGTCGTTTTTGTCTTATCCTGGTTGGCCAATTTTTGAATTTGAATCTTCAAAAATTTTCTGAATCCAAACTTGGCTTCCATAGATTCAAAAAACTGATTCGGAATTATTTTTTTTATCTAATCCAGATTATCCAGCAAACATTCGTAAATTCGATTAGTTGAATTGAATCGGCCCCCAAAATCAACCTATACTTTTGTGAATTTGTTGCAATATTCTGTTAAAAATTTATTGAAGAAAATCAGTTTTTTTTAAATAAATTCTTCGCTTTCGGGAAAAAATCGAGTGCAGTTACATATGCGGACGCTACTGAACTTTCAGATGGCTTTTCCAATCTTTTCTCGCGTTATCAATGATTCAATCCTCATGGAGAATTCAAAATAATAGATAGTGTGTGTGTGTGTGTGTGTTTGTAACAAATCACTGTTGGTTGCATCATACACACTCCCTAATATGTGTGCATACAATCAAATCTGAATGAATTTTTTTTTTCAACTATTTATTACAGATTTTATTTTCATTTTCAATACTTCATTCTGTGCGTGACTTGTTATCATCAAAATAAAAACATTCAGAATAAATATTCCCCGCACATGGTCAGACTTTCAAGTAGAGGTCAACTAACGACAAAAAAAAACATAAAAATTATAAAAAAATCGTGATTGTATATGTGTTCAAAAAAGACACAACAAATAATCGTAGTATCTTTCAGTCTTGGCAGAATTCAACTGTAAGATTGCACGAAAATGGCGAAAAGGTTTCTATTTCTCACGTGTTTTGCAATATTTTCATTGATGCTGGAATTGATTAGTTGCGGAACATGGACCAAGGATGCAAATGATATTCGTGAGTAATTTTGTTATCATCCTTCGATCGAAGATAAGGGACATACACATACAAATAAGTTAATTTAAAATTCACGTTTGAAAAAGTATCTTTGTATGTTTTCCAATTGAATAGGTCATCCGGGAAAATGCGCAATCCAAGGACTACTGCTGGCGGCCGGCGAGGAGCATGATCCAAAGGACGAATGTGTGAAATATATTTGTGGTGAAGGAAGTGTTGTAACTGGATTTAAGTATGATCGATTGATAAGCGATGGTTTATGTTTGAGTTAATGTGTCCTGTTCTAGTTGTGGCTCGCGTACAGTGAGCGACTGTGAGGATTTGGGCTATGCCGATGTATCCAAACCATATCCCGATTGTTGTGTGAAAAAGTTCAAGTGTGTCGTGAACGGCAAGGAGGAATTAATGCAATTTTAGTGTGATGCGAGCGTAACTAGAGGTGCAACTAATGTGACTAATTTTCATTTATAGTTCTTTGTTATTTAAATAAATAAAAATTAGTCCATTTCTAATGAATGTGCCTACATTAGCGATTATAAAAATCGAATGGAAACAAATTATTTAAGATGTGATTTCTATGCAAACCAATCAACTCGAAATAAATGCTTTTGGCGCCACAACTTTAAAAAAAATTGAATGATTTATTTGAGTTATAAATCTTTTGATATTCCTCTCGATGTCTCATATTACGGACGTATTCATTTAAAAAAGAGGATATGCTCTCCTTGAAGGAAATTTATTGTTAATCAAGCAGACACTTCAAGTGGTCAAATCAAAGTGAACATCAAAAAATGGAATCGAATATTTTCAGCTACATTTCGTCGTATCTTCTTTCAACGAATCCATCTACAAGTATATTCACACCTCCAAGATACATTTCCATATCCATTTATTGATCGTTTGCAAAAATTATGCAAATATACCGGCTTCTGGCATTTTCTGTGAATTATTTTTCTTCTGTCTGTATTTAAGAGAGAATTGACATATTTATAACTATTTTTTCAAATGTTTCATGGAAATAATGATGAAGATTACAGGTTTTTGTTATGACGAATTCAAGACAATAATGTCCTGGTCAATTAACTCGCCGAAATAGTTCGATGAATGGATTCATTGTTGCAGAGAACATGTTTTTTTGAGACGATTATCTGTTGAGATTTTTGTGAGATATCGTCATTACTTCCTATTTTTCTGTTCAAACTGGACGAGCAACATTTGGGGGTTAATATTTTCTGGGTCTAAAATGGTTTAGAGTCCAAATATTTTTCGTGACCAAGTTTATTTAGGGTCTAACCTTTCTTCCTGGATTTAATTTTTTTTTGGAGTATGAAATTTGAACTATGGGTTTGATCTTTCTAGGTAACATTTTTTTTAACCAGTTCTGAATCTTTCATTTTAATAGTCAAATGATTTTTGAGATTACTATATTTTTGCGTCATTAAATCACATTCTATGCCAATAATTTAAATCTACGTTTTAAATAATTTTTTGACCACTATATTCCTATCTTGAACTTCAAAGGTTGGTTACAGCTGCCAGTTTTTTTTGAATCCGGGTATTGAGTCAATCAGCCGTTGATTTAATCACACATCCTCAAGGTGCTGATTTTTTCCACTCTAAAATTTATTTTGATTGTTAAATTTCTTGTGACGAATTCACTTTTATTGAAGTGAATTTATTACCCGAAAGTTAAAAAAACCTTCCAGCATCTAAAGCTTATTTTATACTTTCAGACTTTTCAGGCCTAACATATTTTGTTATTTTTGGAATTTTTACTGGACAGTAAATTTTTATCTGGGTTTAAAATTATTCTTTCATGAGTTCAAATATTTAAAAAATGGGTTTACAAAATAGGTTTAAAAAAATGGCTCAGATAAAACTTTGCGCTGAGAGTTGTTTATTGGGTCTGGATATCATTTAGGTTGGATTGGACTGCTATGCCCAAAATTTTTAAGTTTTAAATTAATTTTTGAGCACTATATTTCCTTCCTTTCCTTTCCTTTCCTTTCCTTTCCTTTCCTTTCCTTTCCTTTCCTTTCCTTTCCTTTCCTTTCCTTTCCTTTCCTTTCCTTTCCTTTCCTTTCCTTTCCTTTCCTTTCCTTTCCTTTCCTTTCCTTTCCTTTCCTTTCCTTTCCTTTCCTTTCCTTTCCTTTCCTTTCCTTTCCTTTCCTTTCCTTTCCTTTCCTTTCCTTTCCTTTCCTTTCCTTTCCTTTCCTTTCCTTTCCTTTCCTTTCAAAGGCTGGGTCAAAAATATTTTCAGTTACCAGTTTTTTTAATCCAGGTATTGAATCAATCAGTTGATTTCGATCACAGATCCCGTAGGCGCTGAATTTCTTCCTTTCTACAATTTATTTTGATTCTTAAATTTTTCTACTGTGTTAATTTTTTAAGACATGTCGACTTTTATTGAAGTCAATTTATTTCGTGTTGTTAGTAAATTTTTCGGTACAAAAAATCTTTTCACATGTAAAGCATGTGTTTTGTTTTCAGTGTTTTATTAGTTTATCTTTTTTTAGGCAGTAAAATTTTATCTGGGTAAAAAAGTATACTTTTTTGAGTTTACTTTCCTAAATTGAATGTGAAAGAAATTTTTTTTAGTTGCCAGTTTTTTATCGTGTCTAGATATGGTATCAAACAGCCATTGATTTGGAAAACAGGTCCTTCAAGTGCTGATTTTTTCCACTCTGAAATGTATTTTGATGTTTAATTTTTATTTCAGCTTACGAGTATATTTCTATTTGATTCAATTTATTTCGAACTCCACATTAATTTTTGAGTACTAAAAATTTATAGTTCTAAAAGATCAAGGCGGATCTGTTTTCAGTTGGATGTTGAGGGGAGGGGGCACACCGATTTGTGCAGAAAAAGTTGTAAAATATTTTGTATAACAATAATTGGCTTATCCTAATTTTCAAAAAGTCGGGAACATTAATAAATAAATCGAAATTGTAACGCCAGCGACGCAAAACAAAGTTTTCGCCGGCTACAACGCTTTGCGCTACACGCGAACAACTACAAAAGCGGTGGACGGCCGCATCTAGCATTAAGATATATTGTAAACACTAATACTATTATACTTTTCTGCCTATATAAAGCGAGGCATTCTCAAGCAGAGATCACTTGCACTTCACTCAGTGGCATCATAGCATCCAGCTTTCGGAACATTGAAACACTGAGCGAAGCAACGCGCCCGGATAATTACGGGATATATCGCTTCACACATATGGCATCAGAGCATCCCGAATTGTGGAACTCAGAAACGTTGTGCGAAGTGTCGGTAAAAGTAAAAACGCTTGAGATTCCTCTTAAGACTGTTGAGTCCATTCTTATAAGACGTTACTGATAAAATATATGTATTTAAACAAAACCAACTTGTTTCTATTCGAGAACTTATAAAAAGTAACCATAGATACTACAAAGTGTACGGTACAAAATGTATTAAAAATTAAAATACTCGAATTTTTCCTACCTTTCTCACTTCCAACTTTAAAACGATTCATTTTAGAGCAAAGTTGTGATGAAATGAAAGTTGCGTAATTAAATTTTCTATAAGAAATGATTGGTTAAAATTTTTAAAACATTTACTCTTGCCGCAAAGTAGCAATAAATATGAAAAGTGGGAAGAAAACCTTGCTTTATTACTTTTTTTACTACTTAAAATCCATTTAGGACTTTCATAATTCGCCTAAAAAAATTTCAGAATATAATAAAACAGCATACCAATTTTCATCAAAATACATAGATTCAATGGATTATGTAAAATAATTTTGCAATCTAAATTTATTTTAAAAAAAATCAAAAAATTTGAAATCTTGCAAGTCAGAAACTAAAGCTGATAAAAGTTTAAATTTTTTTTCACCTATAAAAAAACACTTCATCTATTAAATACATTTTGTAAAACGATAATCGAATCATTAGTGCGGCCTCAGGAATTTTTGCTAAACTTGGTAATACACTCTAAAACTATGCTGGGCGGCTGCGGATTTAGTAGATGGAAGCATGGCTCCAAAAAATTACTTATCAAGAAATGGAATCATATTAGAGGTAAACCATAAGCATAAATTTTTGTGGTGAAAAGTATATAAGTTTTGAGAGAAAGTTCGAAACCATTTGGCAAACAATTTCAAATGTTTTAAGAAAAAATCGAAAACGATTGGAAAAAATGTCAAACTATTTGGAAAAAGGTCTAAACCAATTGGGAAATGCTATACTTAGTTTTAGTAGGCAAAATATTTCATCATAAATATTCTCGGTAAGTAAAAAAATACTGAAAATTTTTAAGACAAAAACTGTTTGGTTTCGTGGAAATTTGTATAGCATAGACTTTTTTGAATTAAATGAAATATTAAATTTTCTTCTATAAATACTAAGTTGGGATGAACTAAACGACAAAGATATATTTCTTTTCAAACATTTTCTTTTGAAGAGCATTGCAAAAATTTTGCAATGAAAATTTTTCCCTCTTGTTGAGATATATTTTAATATACATTTTGCAGTATGTCTTCAAATTCCTATGATCCAAAAAACAACAACAAACAACTTCTACAAAACATGTTAATTTTTCCTAATTCTGCATTGAAAATTTCATGCAATTTTTCAAAGCTTACTGGCAATGGTTTGTTGGAAAGTTTTCTCAGACCAAAGAAAATCAAGAATAAATTTTTGTTATAATTTTTTTCCATCAAAAGACATCATTGATTTTGGTTTTGATGCTATTCATAACGAAAAAATAAAAATGCTGCTTTTAGGCATGTTATTTATTTTCACTGTATTTATTTTCATGGTATTTGTGTATGTTTTTCTTAAAGATGGAACATTGCAGCATTTTGTTTTGTAAATTTTTATAAATTTTCTTGAAAATAAGCAACGAAATTTTTTCAGTCTAAAGGAACTACAATGACTTTTTTTCGTAGAAAGATTCAAATCATTTACGACAAATAATTTTAAAAAAAATTTAATTGTAGAAAATAATTCGTCACTTTTTTTTCTTTTAAGTTATATTCGAAGGTAGGTAAGTTTTCGATTGTAAAGCTAATTACTTTGTTGAATTAATCTTGAGGATTTAATTTAGATGAATAATATTTAAACTATTTCGACGAAAATATTTTCGTAATATTTTTTTTAACTAAATTTTTCTATATAAATGTGTTTATATGTTTTCTTCAAAAATTGATTCAATTATTCACTTTACCGGATGTTTTTTGAAGTTGTTAAAAAGAGTCTTTCTTAGATTTAGATTTCACTGCAGAAATTGGTCCGTTTCTAGGGCGAGACGCACTCTCAAAAGGTTGTTATTATACATTTGAACCACGGTATAAAATAGTTCCACTAAGTTTATTTGTATTTAAAGAAATTGATTGTATTAAAAATTGCATTTATTTATTTCTAATAAAAACATTAATGTCAATAAATTATAGCAAACACTGACAAAAAATAATCCAATCGGTTTTCTTCAATTCCTTTCAGTTTCTTCAATAACTTCGTTATCTTCCGTTTTTTCTGTACATTTCATAGTTGAACAACAATCTGGATATGGTTTAGTTAGATCTTCATTAACTACTTCACAGCCACTATCAGCCGGAACGTATGGTGCGCAACTGGAAAGCAAAGGAATTTTTTTAAATTCATGCATTACATCATCAATGCAATACTAAGTAATCATATGAAACATGCAATGATTTTCAGATACAGCATTAATTATGGCAACTCCATCCATTATGGTAAATCAAATTTGTTTGTCATTTGACGTTTAGTGATTGTTCTGTAAGGTGTAGTAAGTGTAAAGATCGTTTTAGATGTAAGATACGATCAATGAGTTGGTTTGTTGCAACAAAAATGTCATAATTGTAAAATTCTTATGAAATAATTGCGGCTGAAAGTTGTTGTCTTGGCATTGAAGCGTTTTATGAGTTAATAAAGTGAAAACCAACTATTGTGCATTGTGTGATGTATATCTTCCAAACATTAAAGTGATGTATTTATCACCAATAAATTCAACGCTTCATGAATGGACAGATAGCGCTTATCACTTCGTGATCTTTCCCTGCAAGCATAGACATTTTTTAAAAGAACAACTTACGGAAGTGCATCGAATACTCCATCATCACTCATGCAATTCATACTAATACATTGCCCGATTGGATTATACGATTCACCAACAGCCCAATATTGTTTGGTGTCGTCATCATAACAGCCTTGTGGCTTAGCTGAAATTGTATTTAAATATAAATAATTTATTTGCCGATTTAAAATGTTTTGCTCGCAAAATACATACTATAGAGAAGAGTTGAAATATATTTTTGAAATAAATAAAGTACAGGAATATAAGTACAATGAAGCGTTTCAGGCTCAGCTACGTTTACTGATAAACTGGTGTATTTAAAAATTGTCTAGATAACAGAATACTATATAATTTTGAAAATGTGTGTCTGTTTTTTATGTAACATTTTTTTTTATTAAAACATGCCACCAGTTTGAGCCAAATTCACTAAAAATAGAACTAAATTTTTTTCTCGTGTTCTCGTTTATCTGATTAAGTACTTGGTCCACAATTTATGGAAAATGCACTACTTTTGAAGGCGTCATACTATCTTTTAAAGTCTCCGTCATATTTATCCTAAAAACTATCGAATAGAATCTATGACTCACCAATAATTTCTCGAGCATCTCCCAAATCCAAAATGAGCAAAATTAAAATCACAGCCAATAATAAAATCCTATTTGCAGTCTTCATTTTTCGCGGGAAAAAATACCGAAATTAATATAGACGAAATACAGTCTATGCCGGTTGCTTGACTAGTTTTAACACTTAAAATGTATTCTTAGTGAAAAATATAAACTACTTTCACTGTCTACCAAAAAAAATACGCGCTTGGAGATCACCGGCCAGTTTATCGCCCCGGATTAATATAAACTAAATGTGAAACAAGAAATTTTGCATGTTTTATACAAAATCCCATGGATTCAAAAAAAAAATACTGAAAAAATATAAAGAAGTGTCGAAAGAAAAAAGATAGAATAAAGTTACCTAACTGGTTGTCATTAACTGAATTTTAGATTATCGATTGTTGCATGACATTCGATACACTTATTTTATTTGTTGAATTTTCTGTTTTAATTTTATTGATTCGTTAACTTTTGTTTGGACTGGAGTTTAAAATTTAAGAAATAATGGATTGAATTGATGAATTGGTATCTTAAATTTGTGTAATTTTAAATAATAATAAAACAATTTTGTTAGTTTTCATGGCAATGAAAATGATTATAATAATGATAATGGTAAAAAGGATAATCAGGCATTAGAGAGCAAAAGTATAATTTTGACGATACATCTAAAAGAGACGGGCAAACATTTCCACTCGTATTTAAATAGAGTCAATTGTAAGGTGCGAGAAATTTAAAAGGCAAGAAAATATCCAATATAATATAAATTTAAAAATAATTATTCCGATTCATCTCAGTTATCAGACCCCTTTAAAAACCAAGAAAAAATTGCAGAATTCCGTGGTAATTTTATTTGGAACGATGATGATGAGTTTCAAATATACTTTTAAATATTTCAATACAATCCAACAATAAACGCTTTTAGCTTACAAATGGAAATTTGCAATTTAGGAAAAATTTTGGTGAAGGAAAATAACGTTGTTGTGAGGAAGAATATTTTTATCACTTAATATACTGGTGTTGATCTTTGCGGAGAAAATTAGGTTCGAAAAAACAAATAGATAAAAAAAATCCAGTTAAAATTAAAAAAAATGGATCAATTTAAAGGCGTTGCTACTTCACCGACAAGTTTTAAAATAGTTTTTCATTTCAAAGTTTTCTGAAAAATTTAGGTACAAACTAGTATTGAATGAAATTAAAAGAAAACGATTTTTTAAAAGTTCTGGTCGTATTTGATAGCTTGCGTTACTATTTTTAATGAAATGTCTATGTTTTTTTTAGTTTTCACTACTCAAGATTTTTTTTTGTCAGAACGTATTATTTTAAATCGAATTTTTTTTGTCAAAAGATATTTTTCAATACGAAAACAATTGTTTTGAAAATTTTTTTTTTATTCGAAAACAATTTTTCACCCCCATATTTTTGGGGATAGAGATTGGTGGCCTTTTAGTATCCGTAGAATTTTTTTCGCATAGAATTCGTTGTTAGCAAATATTGTATCCTCTTTTTAGACCAATTTCGTAAGGATCCAATGGGTAGTTGTCCAGAAAAAAACGTTTAGCGCACCTTGTATATTCACTAATTTGCCGGGGGATTCTTGACTTTTCAGTATCTTTAGAATAATTTTTCCGCCTAGAACTCGTTTTTTGTTGGCGTAGTTTAGCTGTATACTGTATGTTGCAGTGGTCAAACTTTGTATTTGTATTGTATATCTTTGATGAAAATATACGAACATGTATGGAACTCTTACATTCCCCCGATCCCCCAAATCACCAATCACTCGAATCCGCCGATCCCCAAATCCCCCGATCCCCGATCCCTAAATCCTTCGATCCCTCAATCCTCTGATCCTCCGATCCCCTGATCACCAAAATCCTCCGGAGGATCGGGGGATCTGATTCCCTAAAAATCCCCCAATCCCCCGGGGGATTCTTGACTTGCTGCCGGGAAATTTCTGTTTCCAGTATCTTTCGAATGATTTTTCGCAGAGAAAGCGATTTTTGCAGTACCTGATTTAACTATAAACAGTTGGCAAACATTTTATCCTTTCTTTTGAGATCATTTTTGGAAGGATCTCATCGTTAGTTGTCCCAAAAAGATTCATTTTCTCCCGGGGGATTCTTGACTAGCTGCCGGGGGATTCTTGACTTGCTGCCGGGAAATTTCTGTTCAGTATCTTTCGAATGATTTTTTTGATGAATAGGTTCGTTATCTGAGGAGAAATCGAAAAAATGTGATCTCTTATTGTACGTCAATGTTTTCACTTTTTGATAAGGTCGATACTATTAGTTCACGTATAACCAACCAACAGCATTTGAAAATGGTGGATGGGTACATTTTATTCCTATGGGTATGTTTTACAAATGTTGGCACATATTTGGGTATCTGGGTACATTCTTGTACCAATTTACGGTATTTACGGTACCCGTTTTATGTTGCCACTTAGCCTGTCAGTGTTTATAATTACTTCCAAATTGTTAAAAAATGTAAGAATGATTGCAATTCGAAATGGATTCGGAACTGCTAACATTTATTACATAAGTAATTTACAAAGTTCATAGTTTCTTTTTGTAGGAAATAGCGAAAGAGATTTTTTTCCATGAAAACTAATAATTTTCCAAAAAAAGTCCCTTCTATCCATTTGTTACAACACTTAACATTATACAGGGTACGCCATCTTTTGTGTCGGTATGTAAACACTTACTAACTTTGACATTTGCCGAACCGATTGATTCGATTAGACATGCCTTTGAAACGGCAATACAGTACTATTTTAAACCATAAATTGCTACACACCGAAACAACATGCCGAAATAGTGACGATGTACATCGAGAATAGTCGTTCTGTTGTTTTAACTCAACGTGCGTGCGTACCGTCGAAAATATCGTGGCCAACAGGCACCGTTTGACAACACTATTCGTCGTTTCGTGTCGAATTTCGTTGAGCAGGGGAGAGTTGGAGATCGTCGTCGTGCCGTTCATCAACGACCAAGACGTTTCAATGAACTGGTTTAAGAGGTTAGAGTGAGCGTTTCCCAGAACCCCAAAGAATTAATATGATTGATGACAAATACCAAGGAAATGATGGATTGTGCTACTTTTGCTCTTTTTGCTATTTGCACTGTTATGGGTTAGTACGTGCACTTAGCGCATCAAAAAAAACACCTATTTAGGTCCTGGTTAATTTCAATAAACCGGTCACACTTTTGGGTTTTTACATTAGGATTAAATTAAAATGATACTGAAATTCAGTTTAATATACAACAGGTAATGATTTTACAATTTGATGATCAAAAAGATTTAATTTGCAAAACAACAGTGTCTACAATTGATTTGTGTCTAACGGACGACAATATTAACAGCGACCAAATAATAGTTCTTATATTATCTTCATTTGTTCATTTCAAAATCAATTAATAGAGTTTCATAGATAGATTATTTGCAATTTGAAAGAATTTTGAATGGAATAGGGCACTCATTTTGCATCTTCGAGTTTAAGAAGTGTCGTGCGAATTTGATTTGCAAACCGAGCAATAGTTTAAGCGCTGACATTGTACATTCGACTTTATTGATGTTGACGGATTATTCCTTGTTGAAGGCATATTTTAAAGTTCTGCAAATGCATCACTATCAAATCCTTATGAATTCGGAATGAATAAAATGTGATTATTCTGAGAAAGGCAATTAGATGTGTTTATGTGACATGAAGTATAGGTGGTACATCACAGTACGCCATTTTCTAATTTCACCGATGCTATGTTGATTCAAGGTTAAAATACATGTTTTTCGGCAATTTAAGTCCTATTTTATTTGCGTTTTCATATTTTTCACGCTAATCTACCGCCAACAATTCTTAAAATACAGACATAAATTTCCACTCGTGATCTAGTCGGCTTTGAATTGAATTGTAACTGTAACTTAAACTGTACATTTGACATATCGCCAATAAGATATTAGCTGTGCGACAAGCATTTGTAGTACTGTCAGTTGTCAGACATCTGTCATACAATCGGGGCGGGTGCAGTTCACTGTTGCTGTTCTGTTTCTGTTCTGAATAGTGGTAAATTGTGTTGAAATTGCGGTGATTCCCCGAAATTAAGAAATCGCGGATCTTGATTTAATCTATTGATTCGAGGACATTGGTAAGTTTAATAAACATGATTTCTGCAGCATTTGTTTGGTGATTTAGTTATGAGCATGGCGGATTGCACGTATGTATGATAATTTTTTCCGGCCTTTGGGACCGCAAAGCAATGGTTGCGTTGATGAGTCTAACACGTGCTGCCACATATATATGTATGTGGGTGGTGGGCGACTTTTCGTTGGCCACAAACATTGAGGTATAAACTATGGAGCAGAACCTCAACAAAATTTGTGGCAAGATTTCTTATATGTGGTTGTGGACACTTCTATGTGGTAGTTCCGATCATAGGCGGACATGATTGTCTATTGCAAGGAGCAAAATTTTGGCGCGAAATTTGAAAATATTAGATTGTTCAGATCAAATTCTTGAATAATTGCGATATTAGGCAGATTTCATGGTCATTTGGTTCTCCGCGTCATTCACTTACGCGCGTTTGGTTTCTTTCGTTTGATATTAAAACAACAAGCCACCATAGCATGTCACAGTAATCCGGCCATATGATTCTTTAGCAAATTTGTTCGGCGGCCGTAATTCGACACCACCGAACGACCTGACTCTGAAGTCAGCCTAAAGCTTGAAAGTAAAATTATTTGCACAAAAAACATAGACAAAACCACCCTCTTCCTTTCACAACCGGGCTTGGGACCGGCTTTGGCGGAATTACGGCCACTCAATGTTTTTCCTAGCAGTCTGATTTTTGAATTTTAATATCGAAGTCGGGCATATTCACATACCCTTAAAATGGACGAGTTTGTTGAAGCGCTGTCGAATAGAAATTTTTTCCGATTGCTTTTTGGCTATGAAATAAAATCGGGTTCGAAGGTATGTTTCTGTTATATATTTTACTAAAGGGCTGTAATGCTGCGTATCTAGCATATGTTGAACTTGTTCTTGGAAAAGATCGTCCCCAATGCAGTCTGTTTGCACACTGATAGATATCGCATTAAATGTTGGTCCTTTCAAAACACTTTCATCTTTGCGATGCTCGTATATGCGAATGTGTTGTTCGACTTTTTTACAAATCTTCACAACACTTTTAGACGGTGATCTTAAAAGTCCGCGACTTTTGTAATTTATGAGGGAGTAAGTACTGCTTTCGCCGTGAATTGCCGATATACAATTATCACATTGGAGCAGCTTGTTGATTTTAAAAACCACAAATCCTGCTATGTACTCCATTACGTGACCAGTATATTCAGAGAGTCTTGCTGGATCAGCGGCATAGCTGTGCTCTGTACTGTAATTTACGCATACAAAATACCTAACAAAGGATATAAAGGAGATTCACAAGGGTTTCTTAAACAATGTACAACCACAAAAGCACCAATCACCAAAGCCTTCATAAATGTGATCTATGAGCCACTTCTACCGGAAACTCCCAAACATTATTGGCTACACATTTCTGAGGCAGTTTTATTAAAAACATCTTACTTCCAAAGCCTCGCATAAGTACGTTATTAATATAACTTCACATGTATGAAGGAACAAATTGAATAATATAAAATGTTGGTAGTTTTTGCACTTACAGTCTTTGCTTGTTGATCGGCAGCTTCAGATTGAGGTGTGAGTGAATCATTCTGCTCAATCTAAACATTTATTTTAAGAGAATAATGAGTATATATATATATATATATATATATATATATATATATATATATATATATATATTGTTTAATGCAAATCAAAATCCTTACGTCACATTCCATCAATAGTACGTTGTGCTCCAACTCTGATGTATTTTCAAAAACTGCATTTGGTGGCAACTATTTGGAATATAATGGATTATAGACACTTTAAATTTAAAAAAACATTACCAATTTCGACTGCGTTGAATTCAATCTACCAGCTGGAATAGCAAACTCATTTTTCTGTGTCTGATCACTCAGGATACTAGGCGATGTAATCTACATAAAAATAATATTTTGATTATATATTTTTTACAACTATGTAGTTTCACCATTTTCAACGATAAGTTTCTTTTTTCCTCCGCTTCAGCAACAAATATCTGGGAAGCTGACTTGCTTATGATGTTTATTTTGTGCTGTAAATAACATGTTGCTTAAAATAAATTTTCAGTTTTGTTTTAATTTACCAATTCTACTTCCGGAACTGCTGAAGGATGAAGATGCGTCCTTTTTCCCGATCGGATCATGTGTTTGGCTTGGAAATGGCGAGAACACACATATATTTTTTTACTCGGTAGCAGATCGATATGGCCAATTGCTTGCATCCATAACGCTCGCAAATGATCTTCTAAAGGGAAACTACAAGCATATATTTAATTAATAATTGTGAACGCTTGATTAATAATATAATAAATCAATGAATGGTCTGAGTTTTTCGTTGTGTGTCTCAATTAATTTGAGGAAAAACAGTTAATTTTTAACCAATAAAACCACAACTTTAATTTTAATTATAAACATATATATTTCGGGACACAGTTAGTCAGAAATTTCTGTTTTAATAACACTGAAGAAGGGACTAACTGTGTCCTGATATATATATGTTTATAATTAAAATTAAAGTTGTGGTTTTATTGGTTAAAAATTAACTATTTTTCCTCAAATTAATAATATAATGTTCTATTAAAATACCAATACGCTAATCTTGCTCCCAAAAAAAAATTCAAGCACGCCACTGATCCATAAAATGGACATATGACAGAAGAATGTAAACAAAACATGCTTTTGAAAAAAACTCTTATTTTACACTAATTTCACCTAGTACACTACTAGTACCTTCTATAAGTAGTTAAGGGTACACTCACGCATGAAAGGAGACTCCCATACTGCGAAAACGCGAATCGCTCTTGCAGTTTTCAACGACGCACTTCATATTGCTGCTTCTCGATTTTACAGCAACTCCACTTAGTTTTTTCCTATAATTGCACTATCTTGTAGTGTCCCAAACCAGACTTTATAACTACCACTCGAAATCACTTCGATTTACACAGCACAGACAATTATTTCCGCTCCGAAACACGACTCAGACACTTTTGTTGACGAACGCGTTTGACAAATGCACTGACAATTAGTTCAACATAACAGTAGTTTGACGTTAAGTTCAACAAATTCTTCTGCCTTCACACGTATAGGGTTTTACACGCTCGGTTCGCTTCCTGTTCTCTTTCTTCATTGGCCACAAATGCATCCAGGAAAGAGTGAATACGACATATTGGATGCAAGCTGCAATGAAGTGTGACAGTATTATTGTTGAGATTTTATGGCGATATGGCTTTGGGGCTTCGAAGGCAGCAGTTTTGTTGTATAAGGTGTATGCGAAAAATTGCTATATTTGTTATTCTTTTTCTGGTTCGTAAATATTTACTGAGGAATATTGAAAGATTGAAATGTTAAATGAATCATAGAAAATGATCAGATAAGAATCAATCATGTTTTTTATTGAAATAATTTTAAATAAATATTTTTCATAATGCTGCAGATATTATTTAATTTCCGATTCAATATTGCAGCAATATTTATGTTCAATCGTTTAGTAATAAAATTTGTTTTCAATCCTAAAATATTTGGAAGGACTCCGAAAAAACCCTCACTACAAAATGATATAATTATTTTAAAAATTCAAATAAGTCATAAATAATTGAATTGAATTTCGAGAGGGGGAGAATATAACTCAGGATAATTTTTCAGCTTCATTATATGTATTTCATGATTGCAGGCATATAAAACTTAGAAGTAATTACTATGAGCGCCAAAAGTGAGTGCATACCTTTGAAATTTGTTTTTGGGTTTCAATTTAAAAAAAATGAGGATATTGTAAAATATTTTCAATGAAATATTTTTAAACCTTAATTTGTCAAGAATTGTATACAAAAAAAATCAGTTCCCAATATTAACTCGCAAAAAAATTACAGAGCAGCGAAAACAATAACTCATAGAAATATGAATCAAAAGTAAGTGCACAGGTGTTCAAACATTTAGGAATTATAGCAGTAAACAAAATAACGGAACAGTTGAATGCAACTTCAATGTTATTCCCAGGAAATAGCGATCACAATTTTTTTTAGTAAAGTAATTTGTCTGGAAATTAGTTTGGTTTAAAACGTGCTAGAAACAGTTGGCCCAAAATGTGAAAAGAAAATCAGCCAGAAACAAGAAAAATTATAGTGAATTTGCATTGTGAAGGAAAAAGCTTACGGGAAATTGGAAAAATTGTGAAAAGACCAAACAGCACAGTGAAAAAAATTATCGATAAATATAAAAAATGCAAAACATTAGAAAATTTGAAAAGATCCTGACGACCAAGAAAATTAAATAAACATGATAAAAGAAATATAGTGAAAGAAGTTAGGTGTAATCCACGCTCAAGTGCAGTTAAAATAGCATAAAATTACTGTTGTTAATGTTTCAAAATTGGAACTGCCTAGGACGTGGATCTTCCAGCAAGATAACGATCCTAAGCACACATCCTATTTAAACAAGGAGTGGTTGCTTTATAGAACTTCTAAAGTATTAGATCATCCTCCCCAATCCCCAGATCGCAATCCCATTGTGCATTTATGGGATTATTTAGACAGAAAAATTCGGGAACGTCTGATTACAAGCAAGGAAAGCTTGGAAACTGCACTTAAGGAAGAATGGGAAAATATACAGATAAACATTACCAAAAAACTAGTCAAATCCATGCCTAGGAGATTGGAAGCTGTTTTGAAGGCAAAAGGGGGTCAAACCAAATACTAATTTTCCTTAAATTTATTAGTAGAATTGTTATTATATTGACTGTATACTTACTTTTGGTTCATATTTTATTGAGTTTTTATTTTCGATGTTTTGTAAGATTTTTGTTAGTGAATATGTGGAACTAGTTTTTTTGTACATTGTTCTTTACAAATAAAGGAGTAATAATATTTAATTAAAAATATTTTTGAATCAGTGTTTTTTTTCTTCAAAATTGAAGTCTGAAATCAAATTTGATAGGTGTGCACTCATTTTTGACGCTGATAGTAAGTATGTTGACTCTAAATCTCTGCTTGCTGTCCTAAATTTTAGGTGTATTTTTGTAGGAAAAAATGATTGTAAAGTTTTATGACGAATTATAAAAAAATGGAAGTTTAATAACTTCATTATTTTTCTGAGTAAACCTGAATTTTTTTTACTAATTTGTTATAATTAAATTTATATATATTTTTTAAATTAATATTTAATTTTAATTCATCTAAACTTTTGCTAGTTGCAGATTTTATGCTCATGAAAAATGGTGAAATACTTATCGTGGTATATGGGTAAGAAGATAGACGCAAAAGCACAGTATAAAGTGAATATCAAACAGGAAGTTGAAAAATATAAACAGTGAGTTTAATTTCATTATATGATAAATAAAGTGCTGAACATTAATTCAGTTTGTAGTCTAATTGTAAAATTAAGTAGAAATGGTTGACTTCTGTCAGCTATTTTGTTGGTCTTTTCATCACGGTTACGACCTTTATTTTATTATTGTCGGGATAATCTATCTATCAAACTTGATCGACTAAAACGGATAGATACTTCAATGACGATCTTTGTGAGGAAGTGCTGACAAAATTGGTAGATATTGAAAGAAAGTTGTTCATATAAAATTACAAAATTGTTTAGTTTGTCATTAGATCGAAATGTATAAGAAAGTCACTGCATTTCTAGGACCCTACACTATCTAGATGTAAAAAATAACCTACAGAAATATTACTCACACCCCGTCATTTAAAATCAAGGCATAAGACTGACTGTTGATCGCAGATATATTTATTTTCTCATTTACTTGCTTAAAACTTGAAATAGGACATAGGCCGCTGGGAAAACCCCTGTTATTATATTTTCGACATGGACAAAGAAGAGTATTAGCACTTTCTACTGAAACTCAGAAAATGTTTATTCTTTTACGTGCATTTTTTTCAGAAAACTTCATGATTGATTCCTGAAAAAGTTTGTATGTGCCAAG
This sequence comes from Oxycera nigricornis, assembly GCA_963942545.1. Taxonomy (NCBI): domain Eukaryota; kingdom Metazoa; phylum Arthropoda; class Insecta; order Diptera; family Stratiomyidae; genus Oxycera; species Oxycera nigricornis. The sequence continues at coordinate 104,255,135 of OZ012662.1, forward strand.
CCCAAAAAATTTCGATCGAAAAGTTATAGCATTTCAAAAATTTCACAAGCGACTAATAATAATTATGTTTCAATAAGATTGCATTTGGCGTGATATATCCAAGTAAATGTCTATAAAAAATAATTCAACTGCTAAGTGTGACGTACGGTAATGAGCAAATTTTTTTTATTAGTTATTTAGCATAGGTTAGAACCTCCTAGTCTAGTTGACCACTTCGCCTTCTAGTGTGCTTTTTGGTTAGCAAGTCACTAACACTATTATTGCACATTAGTGGAGGTTCTTAGGTTCCAGATTTTATGCTGGTTCATCATTAATTTAATTGGAAACCGGTGCAAGTGGAATATCATGTAATACATAGGTGTGATCAATTGGACTGGGCTTTAAAGAAGAGGACATTTTGTGACATTTCTGAGCATTCATGGAGAGAAAATTAGTTTCACTCCAAGAAACGATCGCGTCAAGATCCCTTTGGAGAGCTTTGGAGAGATCTCTTTCTCAGCGAATAACGCGGTAAATTTTTAAGTCATCAGCATACAGAAGACACCAGTATCGTATGCAGGATTTTGAAAAGGGGGGAGGGGTTCATATTTTTGAAGTCTTGACTAGGGACGTTTGCTAGTGCTTCGGTGTAGATATGAAGATATAATTATGTAATCATACTTTTTCACCGGTCAAAGTTGGAGTCCTCCAAAAATAATTCTGGCAGACTTTAGCCCGATTGCATGTCTGGTTTCATTTACGTGATTAAACTTGTTTACCCAAGGGGAGGGGGGGTGAACCCGTAAACTCCCCCTTCCTCTTGGGTACGCCACTGGAAAACACTGAGACGCTACGGCAGAGGGAAGTTCATTTATATAGAGTAAGAAAAGAAGAGGGCCTAGAATAGACCCCTGAGGAACACCGGAGGTTGGATGGAAGGAGAAGAATATACTCCACATAGGCTAACACGGCAAGAACGAGAACTGATGTAGGACTCAAGCCAGCAGAGTAATGGACCAAACAGGCCAAAGTGAGCTAGCTTTTGCAATAGAACATTTAGGTTGACAGTATCAAATGTCTTACTGAAGTCAGTGTATACTACATCAACTTGAGTACGGCTATCGAGAGCTTTTGCGGCAGTTTGGGTAAGCACAAGGAGATTGGTGACGGTCGAACGGTTTGGAACAAATCCATGTTGAAACGGGGACATCCTGCAATTAAGAGCTTGATATATTTTATTGTAGGCAAATGTGTTCAAGAATTTTGGGAAAACAGGAAAGAATCAAAATAGGACGATAATTGGAAGCATCAGAAGAGGATCCAGATTTGAGTACAGGAAAAATGTTAGCCAAAAATGTTTGTGATGGTTCATCCAGAAGGTTAAGCGGCTTTTCTATGCTGCTGATATGCAAATATACATGTCGACCTTGGTAGCTGCATATGTACATCCAGAGGATAACCAGCTAGGCTCGAGCCAACAGGCTCAAGCTCTATATATCTATCATAGAGCTATCTGCTATCTATATAATTGGTCAGGATTTTCGGTTCAAGTTGATTTGACAAATATGTGTTTTCTCGATTTCGATCACATTAAGTTTTACAAATTTCCCTTTCAAATCTATTATCTTTCCTGTAGACAGACTAATTTATTTGTTCAAACTCGTCTGTCTGCATAGACAGTTCGATTACCAATCATCCAGGCCAAAACGCGATCGTAACGTATCTTACCGGATTTCCTACAAAATTGATGTGTACACCACAATAATATATTTCATCACATAATGAAATCGCCGGAAGCACCTATGTGAAGGGTGTGTGTGTGTGAGGGGAGATAGGCACGGAAAGTTAGGCTCAACACGGGTTTGTTCGTTTACATGTGAAGCGTTGTCTGGCATGCATATACTAAACAAATACAGAAAAAAAGGATGAAGTCACGTTGACCCCAGGGTCTTGGAGAATGTTCACGGATTCAGTTCCTGGAACAACCTGCTCTAGACAGTCCTTTCTGTTAATGCAGTTAATGTTTAGGCTCGATTACCGAAATCGATGCAGTAGCAGAACCGATTTTTTTTGTGGAGTTTCGGGAAGCACATGGATAGGGATAACTGTGCTCGCCTTTTTCAGCCTTCAAACAATTGATATTTTTTTTTGTTATGAAATTGGATCCTTATGAAATATGAAGGAGAAAATTATTAATGGAAATGTTATAACTTCAAAATTATTACTACATATAATGATTTTTTTTTGTAAAGTTATGTCTGGTAATTAAATTCTGTTTGCAGGCATGTTTCACATAGCGTCATCCTAATCGGTGAATTCCACTACCAAAAGATTTTTTAATTGCATTTCCTTTCAGAAAGCATCCGGATACGGCAAAACCGATTGTTGTATTTGATTTCATCGGAACGATACCCATTCTCTTTCAGTCATATTCGGAAGTGATATATGGTGGACGTTACGGCGAATGTATTTATAGGGCCGAAGAGATTTTCAGTAAATTCCGTGATTTAGGTGTGGAGCTTGTCTTCTTCCTAGACGGACCGATTAAGGCGGTAAAATTCCCAGAATGGTGTCGTCGTAAAAACGACGAGTATGAATTACAAAAACAACTATTTGCCAATTTAAAAGCTCGGGAACCGTTAAACTACCGTTTTCAGAAATTTTTGAAAACTTACTACGAAAACTTTTTGCGAGTGGCAAAAAAATATGGTCGACTTTTTATTTCGTTGCACAACGAATGCGATCTGGATTTGGCCGAGTTTGCTTCAAGGATGAAACCATTGGCAGTTCTAGGTCATGATTCGGACTTTTTGATAATGCCTGGCGACTTTCCAATATGGTTGCCAGGAACGTTGGATGTAAAGCATATGACAGTGACCGCCTGGAATAAGGGAAGGCTTCGAAAGGCACTGGGATTGGAACAGTGGCAAATGCCGATTTTTGCAACGCTATGCGGAAATGATTGGATAGCGCACAAGTACGTTGAGGTAGTGTTTCTAATTTCTTTTCATGTTTTAAGTGGTGTCAAATAGCAACTCGTGCCGTAGTATGATTTGCCACTTGTAAATTCAGCAACGTATGTAACGTGAAATATTTATGTGAATCATTCATATCTATCTTGATATGCTCTGTTTTCGATTTCAGCATGTTGGCAAAAGGGTGAGCAAAGAAAGCGGCAATGCTGTCGTGATTCTTGATAGCCTCGCGAATCTTGTTCGTGAAACGTTTCGAAGTAAAAAGGACATCGATTTAAAACTAAGCAAATTAATTTGCCCGGAAGGTTTCCGTGCGATAACGTACCAGGAAACAGTCAGACTTGTAAAAATGAGTCTTCATTTTTATGACTATGTAAGTATATTTCAGTTGTCGATTACATCGTAGTTTATTTATACCACGAAAATGAAAATTCTATCGAAACTCACCATGTTCTGCTGTGGTACATTTTGTTAATAAAAAAAAAACCAGAAGGTTCTTCAATATCACGAATTGTGAGGGTTTGATGCTTAAAATGGAATGACAATAAAAAGGATTTTAATAGATTTTTGGGACTAGAAAAGAATGATTTTAACGCACCGACCGAAACTTTTCAAATTCTATCAATACGGATGGAATTTAAGCTAATTTTGAAGTTGCATGCATGCTTCGATATACGAGAAACCGTGCTTACTTGTATGGCTTTCTGTTTGTTTTTGCAGAAAACACATAAAGTGACCAGAATTGAACCAGATTGGCTCAAGGATCATATCTCACAAACAGCCAGCTTTATCGTTTTTATCATTTACAAACAAAGAATTCTACATATACCACAATCATATATTGACGTATCCAAGGACGATTGTGGCTCATTTTCGGACTTGGCGTTACCAATCTTGCGTCGTGAAATGGGAATAATTCGCTGTCGCCGTGACGCATGTGAGGATACAAAATATAGCATTTGTCTGAAACCATGCGCAGAGACCCCATTTGCTATTCACGAATACTCAGCGATATATCCTGATTTCGGAGTGCCTGCCATTGATGATATCCTGTCTAATGACGAAGACATTATTTCGTTGGAGAAAAGAGTGGAGCTGTACATTTGGGTTGTGCATCCGAAACGGAAAACGCCCAAACTGGAGGTGGTGTTGAAGTTGTTGAAAACGCTTTTTATAATACCATCCATGATTGCTAACTATCTATTACAGGTAAGAATAGTTGTTTTCGTTATGAGTGCCTGAAGCGCTGTTTTAACAAGTGTGAATCACACGAGTCAAACACGGCGCAAAACGCAGGAATGACGAATTCAATTTTTTGTCACATAAGCATCAAGGACGTGAAGACGCGTGGGGGATGGAAAGGGGCTAGCTGTATTGAATTGCGTTACCCATTTGTGGATTTGAGGATTGAATGCACTGGCTGTGCCATATTTAACGGGGCACTTGCAGTTCGAAACAATCAGAGAATGTTTGATGCACTCGGCGAATTGTTTCACGCACCCGAAGAAGTGTTTCACGCACTCGGAGACGATCGAAGAATGTTTCACGCACTCGGGTGTGTCTAAATACGTTTAACGAGTCTCGAGCGAAACCGATAATCCGAGTGTTTGATGCTTCGGTGACAAAAATATATTCTCGTTTTCTAAAATTTAACCATCGACTGCTTTAATATGCCGGTTGATATTTTTTTTTTTAAAAGTAAGCACCGTTATTTTCCAATTGATAGGAACGTCAAATAACGGTCGACGAAGCCGACATTTTGCTACTGTCAATTTATGAAGCGTCACGTATGGAGCGTATAAAATCGGGCAGTTGTCACCCACCGAAAAACGTTACTGAACGACCATTTTGGCTTGCATTTGTTTACGTTCATTTGGTACGCTTTTTCGAAGAAGCAATGACATGCTGTGGCTTATATCAATTCGTGCCGTATTCTCATTTTGACGGTTACATATTTCATAAGATGTACGAGAAATTCTTAAAGATGCCGTATGACGGTAAGAAAGAGATCCTTAAGCCGATAAGTGATTATCGTTTGTATGCTATGTGAGATTCAATGAAATGATTCTAATTTTTCGTTTTTTAAATATTATTTAACCGTTATGTTTGCAAATATACAATAAATATTTGTATATATTCATGTCACGAAGTTTGATTGAACAATTGAAACAATACAGATTATATGGCAACCCAATTCATTTTTCAGGGCTTCGTTGTGGTGTTGTTGACATTTCAAATTTGACATGCATTTCTGTTTCGAAAATCGTGTCAAATGGATAGTTCGCTGCAGAGATTTTTGACTTACTAAATGCGTTTCACTGTTGTTGACATAGATAGACATACGATATACACATTTCGTAAAACTAATTGATCTGCAAGGTGGAGTGAAAGATAAACGTGGGCGATATATGTATCAAGAATCCATGTGGTTCGATTTTTGATATAACAATTATATAACAAAATAGTTGATTGGGTTGAATGGGCTTGATTCGTTAAAATTCATTCACAACTGTTGTTCCTTCAAAGCCGGATGTTCTTATGCAAAATTGATTCCGAAGAAAACATGAGATCAGAGTAATTCAAGAGGTCCACGACAATTGGAAGTCTCATCGAAACATATCGGAGCTTCAATATCGACGCTAGATTAAAATTTTTATTGTTTGTATATGACCTCGACTATCACTAACAATTGTATTCTCTTCAACAAACACAACATTTGTAACACTTCGCGACACAATGTTACCATAATGATCGTACACTTTCATCTCCTTGGTAGATCCAATATGATCTTCACATTTGTACAATGGACAACAATTCGGATAGGGTTTGTTTTCATTCAAATACTCCTTGATACAGTGTCCTTTGATGTGTAGATCGTTGCACCTGGAAAATACAAACACGAAAAACAAATACACCAATATATCCTTGCTATGGCTGCATAAAAGATAATACGGAACTTATCTTCCCAAATAGTTAAATCGCCCAAACACTGTGCGCGTATGCATTGATCCTTGCGATCGAAATATTCACCAACGAACAGTTCGCGTTTTGTTTCAGGATCTGTACATTTTCCATCTGATCGACGAAATGTATGAAACGAAAAGGATCTAATCAACGAACAGCTTCTAACAAGTAACAAACCTCTATAGCTGTAGTGATCCACCGATCGGGAAAAGGTTGAGTCACTTGATATTAGGATCCATACCAAAACTAGGATATAATTTATTTCCAAGCGGCGAGAATACATCCTTCAACACGAAACTATTAGAATTTATGTTGATTATATTGTTGTAAATCATATGAACGTAGCCAATAACAGCTTCTTAGAATCAACCTTATCGCGATGGCATGCGTGGCGAATATTGTTTTCGATTAAATCAAAACTAATTTTGAATTGAATCGTATTATACTCTAGGCTGATTTTTTTTGTGCTACGGCAAAGAATTTTGCAGCTGAATTGTACTCTAATTTCACGCTGCTTAGTGGGAAGTCTAACTATGATAAAATTGCTGATGAACAATCATGCTGCTGTGATTTTTAATTTTTTTTTCACTGATTTATGATTTAAATTACACATTGTTTAGCCTTACTTATTAATAATCAATTGTGCAACAGCCCGCATTTGGTCAATATCTTGAAACTATCATTTACTTGAACAACAGAATACTATTATTATCCTGATTTGATTCAGATACTCATTTATAGTTTGGTGACCATTTCCGAAAACTGGTTGCTGCCAAGCAACCTTGAACCTGGCACTCGGTGCATAGGAAGCAAACGTTCTTACCATTAAGTCGCTCAGACCACCATTACTTGAGTTGCAAATATATTCTTTATATGTGCATGTATTGATGATGATCATAACCAATGGCGGATCAGGGCAAATTGAGCCTTGGCTCCGTGCCCTGGTCCACGGATTACGATTTGGTAGTCGTTAGAAGGTTTTCTAGATGTCGTTAGTGGGCTATCCATTAGGCAGCAAGTGGATGTGATGGCTAGATTATGCGGACCATATTTAATTTTTGGTATTAAAAGCAATGGCTTCACATTTTCTGGGCGGTAATTGTGCAGAAATTATTTGAAATATTTTTGTTTGGTTCCAAATTAAAATATAATTTAAACAAAACTTTCATTCGGAATATTATATGACACGTACACATACCCGACTAATCGTGCATCAATTATTGTTTATTATTCAACGTGTTCTTATCTTGCAAAAAACATTAACGAATGAACTTTTTGCCATTGGAAAATTAAAAATGTGTTACAGTCATATGAATATTTTGCTTTGGAAATGTTTGTATGCAAACGGCGATAAGAAGTCTACGAAAGATCACATTGAAATGATTTTTCAAAAATTTAAAGATTAAAAAATACGTCCTTGAACGTGTGATGTTCAAATGATAGTGATGCTATTTTGAAAGAATAATATTTACATATGAAATGAAAATGAGTCAGTGTAGTTTTCAATATCACGCGTTGTGTTTATTTGTAAATGAAGACACAAATAAAACATTCAAAGTTTCTAATAACAATCGTTTGGTGACTAATACAACATATTATCGAAGAATTGATTTCAATACGTTCCCTTCTTGTATATCATCAACTTTACGAGAAGGTTCTGTGTCACAAACGATTTTTTACTCTGTATTTGGGGTATTTACCATTGCTTACTCTAATTACAGACGTTATAAGTTTTGTTATGAGACGGTGATCATAACAATCTTCCTACATATCCTTTTCAAAAATTCACATAAGATCTTCACACCCTCAAAAGAGGTGTTAACACTGTCAATCGCACTATGATTTGGAAGCTGTTCGAAACCTGTGGAAAGCTTAAATAGTCCTGGCAGTTTTAAACACCAGCCTACATACATCTAGGAGCGTCAAGAACGTAAAATCCAAAGTCTACTTCTAGGCGATGTTCGAGCTCTTTTAATGTATGTATATTTGGGAAGATTCCCCTGGATGGCGAAACTGTGTACAAGAAAGAAGGTTGAACAGAAAAGAAAATCAGTCAGTTTTTGGACGTTAGATTGCGTATTAGTTGCAAGTAGTAAAACGTGGCAGAGGTAAGACCATACCGTTGAAAAGTATTAGAAGCGATGTATTTGTTAACGTTAGTAAATTATTCAGTACGGTTAACTTGGTAACAGTAATCCGTGTACAAATGTGTCCACTTAAGTTTTAGTCGAAATTTCATGTTTCAACACTAAAAATCCATAATTAGTTATTGAATCCCGAAAGTCCTGGTCAAGAGAATAAGAATATTTTTTGATACACGTTTTGAAAAAAGAGATGCTCGGTTTTAGCGCAACAAAAGAAAAGGCGTGATAGTCAAAAAAGATTGAAGTAAGAAAGTGATTGGAAAAACATTTGAAAGAAACAAAAGGACGTGTTAGAAGTAAACTAGTGGATCTTGAAAAGGTATGGCGTGAAGGTCTTGCTCGGAAAATAGATGATACAGGCGGAGTGAAACTTAGAAATCGATGCTGTTGTGGTGGAGTTCAGTAAAAAATGCATACTTGTTGAGAGTTTTCAACTTGAACAAGAAATTGGCGGACGAAGTTGAACAGCATACGTGTTTAGTTTCATGTTTTCTTTTGATTGAAAATCAGAGACTAAGCTAGGATGAATTATTTGAAAGGTGAGCTAAAGAAAGAGCACAATCTGAACATTTTTTGATTATGTACACCTGAACGTACCCTTTCAACATTTCAACATTGAATAACTCCGTCATTTTTCAGCCGATTTTCACAAATGAACAAGATTTTTTTGGGATTCTATGCCATTTATTTCAAACTAGGTCAATGTTCTTCGGCTTGCTGGCATAAACTTTACTTTTTAAATAACCCCAGTGAAAAAAGTATGGTTCCGTTAAATCCGGAGAACGAGGAGGCCACTCCAAATCGCCATTTTTTGAGACAACGCGTCCTGGAAACTTGCTCTGCAAGAACTTGATCGTAGCGGCTGCGGTGTGGCAAGGCGCACCTTGTCTTGTTGAAAATAGAAGTTTTTCAGACCTTTTTACTGCATTTGTGGACAGACAAAGTGCGGAAAAATCCAACGGTAGCGTGCGCCGTTGATGGTCTCTCCAACTTCGAAGAAATAAGGCCCGATGAAGGTTTTGGAGCACACCTCTGTTCAAACAGTTTCTTTTGGGTCGTGCAATGGTGTTTGATGAATAACGTGTGTATTCTGCCCCCCCCCCAAATTCGACAATTTTGTTTATTAACTCCGCCGGAGAGGGTGAAATGAGCCTCGTCCGTCATTAAAATTTTGTCCCAAAAATCATGCACAGTTTTCACAATTGCACGAACGTTTTCAATGTAAATCGCTACGATTTCAGTGCATTCATTCGGTGTGTATCGATTCATAGTTAAAATGGGATGGAATGACGTTACAGAATTGTGTTTATCTGTCAAAATCGGCTGAAAAATGACGGAGTTATTCAATGTTGAAATAGGGTACGTCCAGATGGCGCACCCTGTCTAAGAACACTTGATTTGATGTTATACTACTTGCTCAAAAAATAAGCATGGACAAATATCAGCTAATTTAAAAACTTTGAGATTTCACCTTTAAAAGATTTTATTTATCAATATCTGACTGGTTGTCTTTTGTTGATTTAATCTAATTACATTTTGTAGTCATTATTCGATCTTTTCATCATAATTGCGTGATATGTTGTATGAAAAAATTAATTAATCTCTTCGCATATACAATATTTTATGAAATGTTATCTTGTTTATTTTCAACATTTAATTAATTTGAAATTTATGCTTATTTATGTTTTAAAATAATGTTTTGATTTAGTTGTTGCCTGCTAGACGAATAATTGTGTTAATTTTTTTTTGATTTCAAGCTGTGCATTTTTTGTAACAAACTATAAAATTTTCAACTCAATTTCAACATAAATTGGTAGCTTTGATTTGATATTGAATTTCGTTTCTGAGTCGTGGTTAGACTTGCTAAAAATAATTTGATGAAATTTTGATAATATTTTCATAATATTTTGGCAAAATTTGGACAATATGCTAGCAAAACTTTAACAATATATATTAATTTATATACATTGCTGTAGTTACACCTGCTGAATTTCAAAATTGTCTTTTATTCGTTTATTTCAAGAGTTTTTAATGCAAAATAAAATAGTTTTGACAATTGTCTTGCAATGTTGAATTTTTTGAATTGGTCAGACATTTTTGTTTTTCGATATATGTACAATTATTTGAATGTTTGACTTAAATTCTCCACGGTTTCAAATTCAAAGTTAATAATTTGAAAAAAATAATAGCTGCTGGTTTTTTTTTTGAATATTGCAAAAAAAATACACGCTGTCCTGTGCATCCTTATTTGGATGTTACCTATTACTTTCAAGGTGATATTTTTTAATTAAAGATTTTCGTTATAAAGTTACTATTTACAACGCTACAATTTTGTTTTTAGTTCCGCTATTAATTATTTATTAGACGTTTTAGGGAATTCAATTCAATTGTTGAATTTTAATGTTACATTTTTTTTGAAATTTATTTATAATATTTCTTAGCGATAATTGATATTACGTCTTAAAGATGTCTAAATGTCTTTATTGTATTTTATTTGTCAGTTCTATTGAATTAAATCCTGGATTGAAATTTTATCTAAATGAGTTGAAGAAACATTAAAAAAATATAGAGAAAGACAACTGGAAATGTGTGTGAGCCATGTGTTTGTTTCATTTAAAAGTGCGTGTTTTTTCAACATTGACAGGAGTAGTGTGTTTGAAATTTCTGATAAATATGTAGTTTCGAATTTTCGCGGTAAGAAATTGTTCGTGCTATATTTAAATAATGCTGGAGACTACTAAAATTTTTGAAGTAGCGTTTTTACTCCAAAATTCGAGAAACAATTTGATTTGCTTTCTGGAAAGCGTTCGTCGAGTTATTCGTGAAATAGGATTACAAAAAAACAATCATGTTCTGTGAAATTGAATTGAGATTCTGAGGTGCTGCCTACTCAGCCACGGTGGTCATTTAATTGATATTTTTTCTGATGTATCTGAGAGATAGTTTCTTTTGAATAGAGCAACGATCATTTAAAAATATTCAACGGTGTAGTTTGCATAGCCATTTCAATAAGAAACCAACAGATGGCCTTACGCTAAGTCTTTGAAATAGTCAAATAATTTTTTGAAAATAAATTTGAATGATTCATTTAAAATAAATTTAAATTTTTCAAAAATAAAGTAAGTCATTAAATAAAATAAAAAATTGACGAATTTTTTTGAAGCAGATGTGAAAAATTGTTTAAAATAATTTTGAAAAATTATTTGAAACAAATTTCAAAAATATTATAAAAACTTTAATATGAGTTTAAAATTGTTTAAGAATAATTTTAAAAATTATTCTAAACAAATCCTAGAGATTTTTTCAAAGAATCAAATTTTTACATAATAAATATGAGAAATTGTTTGAAATAATTTCAGAAAATTATTAAAAATAAGTATAAAAAATTATCATAAACATTTTCAAAAGTATTATTCAAAACTAATTTTTAAAAATTTATTAAAATGCAATTTTAAAAATTATTGAAAACAAATTCAAAAATTTATTTAAAATAAATTTACTTCAACAATTTATTTTTCCAACGAAATTTTGATTTATTTTGCAATAAGGACATATTAAAATAAATTTGATGGTTTTATTCAAATAAATTGTATAAAAGTAAACTAAGCCAAAAGCAATAATTATGATTCGGTAATAAAAGCCAATCCAACTTGATCAGAGTTCTAATAGAGATTTTCAATTTATTGATCCTTGATCATGAATTTCTAAAGTCTGACATCTTGCTAAATAGTTCTTAAACAAAAATAAATTGTGATGTATTGCATTTTTTCGGTTTCCCAAGCGTCAACCGAAGCCATTTGCCCCGACACGAAGGTGCTGCCAATGCACTCCATCGTGTCGATCGTCCTGGCAATCCTTCGCCACGACAACGATATTTCTGCGATGGTGGTGCCGGTGTTGTTGATGTTGTTGAGGCTTCTTTTATAATCAGATTTTCCTCGTCATCTTCATTGAGTATTGATGAATTATCGGTAATTTCGGTTTTGCTATTATTGTTACTAGGTGTGGGGTGACTAGACGTGCTAGTATTCGTGGTGTCTGGTATAAGAGCTTCTAGGTCACAACGTACGGTAATGCGATCACCTAAAAATAGAATGGGCTAATATAGAAGGAACTTAGGATAGTGATATGTATGAAAACAAACCTTCTAGCATGAGATTGTAAGGTGGAAGCTTATGACAAGCTTTTGATGCTTTGATCACCTCAAATTCAACGCAATATCTGAAAAAGAATAGAGTTTCAGTTAATTTTTTAGTTTGAATATTATTCCACAATTTTTTAAAAACCTTTTAAAAAATAATACTGTAAAATATCAGTATTACACTCTTTATAATGTTTGCCCATTCCATGTTTTCACAGAGGGTTCACAAGACCCGGCAATACGCGGCTGGGGTGACCCACAAAACCATAAATTAATTGTTACACTTCTGGTGACCCGATTATTTATGTTCCGACACTCAAGCCAATAGTTCGTAACCATATCTCGTCTTACAGTTGTAGAACGATTTCTTAATGAGTTAAAAATTAGCCGTCCCAATTGTCGATGGCACCGCAGCATTGGTGTAGTATTACACATTGAATGAATGCAATTTCTAAAGTTCGAAATTTGCCTCACATGTGTTCTTACAACTGTTTTGTGTAGCATGAGTGATTTGCTTGATGAGTGTGGTCTCAAATTGGTGGGTGTGTTTTTTTGGTGCACTATATGCAATTTTCGGAGATATTTTTCCAAAAGTTATTTTTTTAGTAATCTAATTAAATTAACACTGCAACGCTTCTGTCTGTAACAATAGCTCATTAGTTTATTGGAGACGCTTAAAAACTTGAAAAACGTTTTCTCAAAACCAGGGATGTGTTGCGGTCTCATAATATAAAGGTGGCATATTCTTAACGTCTCCTATTTATGCATCAAATTTTGTTCCGATTAGAGTTAACGAGATCGAGCATTTTTTTTGTAAGAGGAAAAATTAGTCCTGAAAATTCTTCAAGAAATCTGTAAAGTTTTATTCAATTTTTTGTTCTACATTTTCGTAAATAAATTGACTTTTTACCCATAAAATTATTTATAGGGGTTTTTAATTCATTTTTCATTTATGAAAAATATAAATTGAATCAATATCATAACTGAAGCAAATTTATTTTCACCTATTAAATTTGTTAGTTGAATTTTTTTAAACCTTTTTTTATTTATATATTTTTTGGGGTCATTACTGATTTGAAGTATTCAGACATATTCTATGTAAGATATTTATAAAAGAATCATCGAAATTATTATTTTTGCGCTTAATAAATTTGTTAGTTGGTAATTTTGAAAATTGTTTTTTCCGTCTAAAACATTTTTTTGGATTCTTTCTGTTTTGAAATTTTCAGGCATATTTTAATGCATTGGAAATGTTTTTGAAATAATTTTTTATCATATTTCCTGAAAAATAAATGGTAACACTTGTGCCGTCTCGAGAAAAACGATGAATAGCATTTCAATACCCAAATTTTGAAAGTTATTCAGTTTTTTATAATTGGCTCCCTTAGGACAAAGTTATACAATTTAGTACCTCGACTCAATTTTGTTTGATGCCTTGTTTGGTGTGAATAAATAAATAAATAAATAATATTGAAAATTACGAGGTTTGTTTCGTAAAATCATAACTAATTTTCTACAAAAAATCTAAAGTGAAACTTCAAGCGAAAAAATCAAATCATTCCGACCGATCGACAAATTCTCGCTTTTTGTTTTTAAAATTCAAATAACTGGAAAGAACGATTGATGGAAGTCCGTCACTTCCCGATATTTCTAAGTTCCGAATAAAGATGCATTAATACCAGTGAGTGAAGTAGTAATGATTGACTCGCTTGAAATTCCATCTGATTATATGGACGGAATGTGTACTATGCTAGTTATGCGTGTGTTGAGATTTTTTGCTGTGATTATTCGTGATATAAGTTAGTAATTTTGTTTTGTTTCATTGTAGTCATGTGGTATTATTTTGGTTTTTAACAAGGTTTTTTATTTAATTTTACAAGAATGATAAGCAACAACACGTTTTGATTTTTCCTTTTTAAAGATAGCATTCTTTAGATAGAGTAATATATCTGCCGAGTCATATAGGATAAGATAAATTTTTTATAGTAAAAATTATATTTAACTCAATCACCGAGTTTGTTTCTCGCAACAAATTTGGCTGTTTAGGGTTAGGAATTTTTTTCCTTGTTTTAAGAAATATAATTTATTTGAATATATGTGTAAAATGTCCTAAATGTCTTCATATACTATGAAATATTCAATGAACTCCAATCCAAATTTTTTATAGTCCGTCTATCGTCTTTACTCATTTCATATTCACATATCCTTCTTAAAAAATTCTCCTGCAGTATACAATCAACATTTTAGATGACTGTCTCAAAGAAATAAAATCCATCGTCGAACGCCCAACGAATAACTCAAACCTTTCCATGTTGACGAGTCCTCAAGGAAGAAAAGTAACGACAACCAAGTGAAATTTTATTTTCCAACACTCGTGTGTTGGAATTGTGCCGTACAAGACAAATAAAGATTTCCCTAGATTTTCAATAAAATTCCATCTTGGAATGTTGAACATTTTTCATACATCAGCAGCAATCCTTTGCTCGATTTCAATGCTATCACGTATGTGAAATGTATTAATCCTGTGATATTGATGTCATATTTTCTGGAAGTCTTGTATGGAGAAGACTTCAATCTGCATAATATTTTTGATATAGATATTTTTATTTGCTTTTCATTTTCAAACAAAAGTGATTGGAAAATATAAACAGTTTTCATTTGCATGATAAAATTTGAAAAGTGTTTGATATTCTTCCTGCTGACGATGGTACCTTGGTGAGATGAGAAGGGAGCGAGAATAAGGACATTCACTTGAAGAAAATAATAAAAATATTGGGCGAAGTAAGAGATGGAAGTTTGGAGGATATTTTTTTGCCTAGGAAAGTCAAGCATGATTTAACTGTAGTGTTTCAGTTAGCAACTCAATTCGTAAGTTCTTGTAAAAGGATTCATAAAATCTGTTTTAGTCGGAAAAACCAATTAATATTGATGGATGTAAATATTCTGAAGAAAGAATTTTTACAACTGCTATTTAAATCTACAGTGGCAGACGGCAATAAAAGTAAAAAACAAGGGTTTTCTGGCCACACCAGCTTCAATGTTTTTTTGTGTTTTGTGCGAAGGGTATTTTTTATTTATTTATTTATTTCGCCAAACAAGGCACAAAACATAACACATTATACATATACACATATATACTATAGTACATCATCTAAAAATCAGATTAAGTCATCATTAATTAGGGATTTGGTCAGATTGAGTTTAAAGGTGGATTTTGAAATGGACGAGGAGTAGTGTTTACTAATGCTATTGAAAATTTTACAGCATCTGTTTATTGGCTCTTTGTCAGCGTAGGTCGTGTGATGCTGATATTCTTTTAGCAGACGCGTGTGTCTGGTGCGTCTGATGGTTTCATTAGCTGTTAATTTCTTAGATATCAATTCGACATTGATTGTCTTCCTGAGGATATCAAAGACAAAACAGGAGCTTAAGACAGTTCGTCTAGAAGATAGTGTGGATAGGTTAAGGAGGCTCAGTCTGTAGTATAAATAAATTGAATCTTAGAGTTTTAGGTCACTATTGTAATTACATCCGAAGAGGAACAGCCGATTCAACAAGAACTGTACGGCATGGGTTGCAAAAAGGTGGATCATTTGCCACCCTCCTGCAAAAAAGCCATGTCTGACCATTGAAATGGAAAGCAATCGTGTCGAAAGGGCCAAACAGCATAAAATATAGCTTTGAAATGGTTAAAAGAATGTTATCTTCTCGGATGATTCACAGTTTAACATATCCAAGTACGATGGAATTCGGTATGTGCCTTGAAGAACCAGAGAGTGTTAAAACAATGAGTGTACCAAAAGAACCTTAAGGCAACCGGTAAGCAAAAGGATCACCAAATTAGACGACAGGCTTTGCTTGAAGGAACTGTTAAGGCAGTTGACTAAAAAAAACCTGGAAAAAAATTTGGTGCCCTCCCTCGAGGAGCCTTTCACCAATAGTGATATAGCACTTTTCCCAGGACAATTTTGCGCCTTGTCATCGAGCTCAATTTAAAACACAATAATTTGTTACCCTGGTCCTTCCTTTGCGCATTAATTCGGTGGAAAAAACCAGTCAAAATGAAAAAAAAAATCAAATTGTACCGTGTATCCACATTTCACTGGCAGTTACTGTTCTTTAGCATATTCTGATTTAGATTTGGAAAAATCATTGAGGTTCGTATTGTTTCGAAAGATGCTCGTCTAGAATAAAACTGTATATCAAGAATAATTGAAAGCACTTAAAAAAGCTACTATCCTTTCAATAATAAAGCACTTTTCCTCAAATTACTGACCCATTTAAAAAAAATGCTCGTCGCCAGACAGCAAAAATCCCATTAAAGGATTAACCACCAATACTCCATCTTCTCCATACCGTAAACTTTAAAAGTTCTTTTCGACCTACTTTCTACATTATTTACTACGTCAAGCCTGAGAAGCTCCTTTAAATGTCGGTTTTATGAAAATTAGGTGTGAAAATTGCCTATTTAGGATCGTTTTTCTCCCCATTTCATAGAGGCGTGGAAAAAATTCTGGGATTAAATAAATTGCCGGAAGAGTCTCAACAGTATTCGTCGTAGAAAGCAACACGACTACAAGAAGGAGACAAAGGATTTATTGATGGGAGTACTTCAAAAATAAATAGGATTAATTTTTTCCGGCAAAAATTTGTGAATTAAAACTGATGGGTTCATTGTTCTTTGCAGAAATTGGGTGTAAATTGTGTGGCATTTGAAAATGTCTCGAATTTATAATAATTTTTGAAATTTATAATTTGGGTAGTTTTTGATTAATTATCAACAGTTCAAATGAATGCAGGCAGGTGAAAATAATTTGATTTGGAAGGTATGTTGTTTTAAAATTATTTTGTAAGGCAGGTTTTAAGGGTATTTGCTTTTTGAAAATTGAATGAAAAACGTATTTTACAGCAACTGAATAATGTTCCAAGCACTATGAACTCTCTCGGTTACGTAAAAAATTTAGGACAATTTTTTTCAGAGACCACTAAACCAATGAAAACTCAGTAGATACTTTCAATAAAAACGAGCCTCAATTCACTTTTAAAAAAGTTTCTTCGTCATTTCAAGGAGAAAACTCAACTCAACTCTATCAAATCCATAAAATCTTCTGTACATCAACAATGTTTTTACTGTCGTTTCAAATGCTCCATAACAATCGACAGGATCATATAAATCTATCCGTAAATATGATTCCTGAAGCGTATATGCTAATACAACTCGTTCATAGATTTATCGATGATAGGTTTATCCTTTTATCATTTCATCCACGTAAAGAAATCTTCTTAAAATCACCAAGAATTTACAATGTCTCTATCCTTTCCGGCCGCGTATATCAGAACAATTTTTATCTAACGCATATAAAAGGAAAGCTCTTTATAGTCGAGCTAAGAGTAGGTAAGGATAATTCAAAAGATAGCTTTGAAAAATATATATACAAAATAATGATTTCCATATATCTTCTGGTTATGGCCTAAACGTTATTTGCATGCATAATATATATGAAATTTTTTTTACTATGATTTTACTTTGTATATAAAAAATTGGAAGGATTCATTCAGGATATTGTCTGTTTTGGGTGCATGGTAATGTGTATCTATACAGTGTTGAAGTTCATTGAGGTTTTTGTGATTTATCTTGGAAAATTTAGAGATACTTTCAATGTCCATGTCGTGGCCGTAAGTGGTTGTAATTTTAAATAAAAATGGTAAGGGATCGCAAAAGTAAAGGATTTCTTTAAAATAAATGAATGAGTGAAATATATTTTCACCTTTTTTTGGGTTGAATTTTATTTATACCTAACCTTGTCGTTATGTTTTTCATATTTTAATTAAAAAAGGATGGGTCGGAATGTCCCACAAGGGTTAAATGTCTTCAAATTTACTGGATTTGTTTTACGGAATATGATTTAAATTGTATCATTTTGTGATTTGTAAAGAACAAAATAAGTGAGAGTGTTTCGTTTCTTCTCTGTAGGACAACAGTTTCTTTGAAAATTGGCCTCCAGCATTCGCCCTCTAATCCTTTCGTGAGAGTATATTTGAGCTCCTCGGTTTGAGAAGTTTTTCGGCAACTGTGTTGGTTTTTGAATGTTCTGATTGGCTTTGTCTATTAATTTGGCGTTTAGACACCATTATGAGTAACCATTTGTTGTCTTTTTGTTGTAAATGGTCAGAAATTTTGAAATGGAAGTCTGCCAAAGAAAGCTTAACTTCACGGTTTTGTTGGGATTAGGATTATCACAATACCAGAGCCAAAGAGTTTCCTCTACCCACGAAATATAGTCCTAGTAGGGCTTATTACATCCAAGAAGACCTGCGGGTCAGTTGTATCTAAAAAACAAGTCCAGAGTCACCCGCAACTCAGAACGGGGTATCTAAAGATCTACCCGATAAACAAGGATAAACCCTGAAACACAAGCGCAACAGGCATAGATGGAAGGAAAACTTCACCACGCAAATGCACCCTGCCTCCGTTGTTGTCCTGTGAAGATTTCTCATGCGAGAACTGGGCATTGTGCTACTCAAAAAGTTCTATGTGGTGAACATAGCCGTAGAAAATCATGTTCAATTATTGTCATGAAAATGAAATAGTGAGAGCTGCAATCCTTATCAGGAAGAAGTTGAACAGGAGGTGTATGACCCATACATTTTGGATAGTGATAATGATGATAAAACAGTTATGCGCTTATAACGATGCAAAAAGAGGATAAACCTACGCATTTGTCAGAAGTCGAAAATTCTTTGTTTTCACTTTAACCGCAAAACAAATTCCTGAAAGTAAGTTTCAAACAATGAAATTTTTTTTCCGCCATTTTTCAACTGTAAAGTGTGTGTTTTACTAGTATGTTTATCTCATTTAATATGAAAATCATACGTGAGAAATATAGAAACGTATGAAATCTCATTTCATGTTACTTAAACATATGTCACTTTTAATGAGCAGTATCATTGCTTCAAACGAAAATTCAGAAGCACAACACTTTGATACAATGGCAACCATTTTATGCAATCTATGTGACAGTTCGCTGAGCGTGGTGCACTCTAAAGTTGTTCAAGATTTTAAGGAGTGTGTCTTTGCTGATTTACTTCGGTGGGTTTTGTTTTTAAAAAACAAGAATGAAAGTTAGTTTATTCTGCAGTTTGTTAAAAAAGCCTCGTGAAAATGAAACTGAATGAAAATTCGCATTCAAGATAATTTAGTTTTAAATTCTTTTGTAGACTTTATGATGACTCGCGGATCCGGAGCGACCGTTGACAGCATTGAACGGAGGCATGATGACATATGTGAGAATGTATTAAAATATATGAGGTTAAGTTAGTCAGTTAGTAGAAGTCGTAGAAGTTAGTTGTACGAGTTAGTAGCAGTGAGTAAGTAAGAAGAAGAAGGATAGAAAAAGTTAGTTAGTGAATATAAGAAGAAGAATAGAAAGCCCGAAGTCTACACTTTAATGGGTTAATATGTTATGAACATTTTTTGACCCAGTGTCATCACATTTATACTACCAGAATATCATCACATCACCAATGACCACAATTAAATGACTATAATTTGTCCATAAGTGGATTACGGTATGCTTCCAATGATATTCAGAATACGATTTAGCTCATATTTCACAATGTCCTATCATATCCTAATTGTGCCACCTTAATGGCTAAAACAATCGGTGAAATTATTTTCCATTAATTCCACAGAATAAAATATGATTGTTCATCAACGAGAACATTGCCCGTGAGAATAAATATAATTTACCTTAAAGCATGACCACAGATCCTGCGAGACACTCATCAACGAAAGACGGGGAGGGAAAAAGTCATCCATCCCATAAAAACCTTGCAGCTATGAGGAAAAAGAGAATGTCTGAATTTCCGGATGGATGTAGAAAGCAAGGAGGTTAGCTTGTCCTGAAAGGTTAATAAAGTCCATTTTTTCAATTTAATTTTGGGGTTTTTAGTGCTGTAAATGTGGGCGTGGAATAGTGGTTTTTGGGTTAGCCAGTTGAGAGATCAGGTGAAGTGGTTGGATATTCTGGCATGAACTTAATTCACATCTAATTGGTCCTTGTTCGGGAATAAAATAACTTTAATACATTTAATGGTTAAAGAATCTCAGATGAATTTTATTGGGTGGAAAATGTGGAAGTCTTTAAAGTTTTCTTGTTATTAAAGATGCGCTCAAAACGTAAGCCGCTGTAAATAGGGTTAGTGCTTCTGGACTATGTGTGTTAATTATGCTGGTTTTCAACATAGCGAATATCTTTGAGATATATAGGATCATTTAACTTCATTTTCTGGAGAAAATGGACACACAATAGTGAATTATTGATACAGAGGGGACTAGATTCTCTTCCTGAATAAGGAGCAACTTAAGTTGAAGACAATATATGTTGTAGTGAAGTACAATGTTTCTGATTTCTTGGTATATTTTTGTGCACAATTCAATTGGGAGTTCATTTATATGTAATATTGTTCAGCTGGAATACAAAAACAGTAAAAATAAATGGTCACAATACACAGGGTGCATCATTAACAGTATCTTAATGTCACCTTTGCGAGCAATTAAATAAGCATTTGACTGTATCCTTACGGTATGCCAGAAGAAATTCATAGCTTAGTCGACCTAATCCCTAACCATCCGCAGGGAAAAACACAGCTCCTTAAACAAATACAGAATTCTTGAGTGAAACAAGTTGTACGCATGAAACTAGCTGTAATGCTATTAAAAGGGATATAAATTAAACAATTCAACACATAGTGCCTTTCCAGCTTTGATGCGGGTAACGCATAAATAAAGTCTACCCGAAAGGATTTCCTAGCAAAGCGTATTGATCGAAGTGAACTCATAAAAAATTAAACGAGCAACCGCTTGAATACTGTAAAACGGTCTATAAAGTCCTTTACCACACCATCAGGATACACGATATACATATATGTGTGTACAGTTATAAATCAGACATAACATTATAATTTCATATCATATCATAAAATCTCTTCATCACACTCGCATATGCTTGAGTCCTCATCCGAACACAGTCCTTTTAGGGTTTGTCGTGAAAGATTTTTTTCCCGCTTCTCAGTATCCGCTGAAATACCAAACAGGGAGACATTATCCTTACGAATATTTTATATATTGTATGAGCTGGTGGAATGCATTACTAACAACAACAAGTCCTGAAATATTGTACTTCCTCGGGAGCATATATTTATATACATACATATGTTGGATCTACATATATATATATATATGTATCATCTGCCCGCATGTCCTTGGTAGTTATTTTGAAAGATTTAAAGCGATAAAGAGGAATGATGTCGTACCATATGAGAGTATATGCCTGAAATTTTGACTTGTTTCCGGATGTTATTCTTGCTGCGACAAACTGGTTGGTGGCGACTAGAACGTCTCATTCTTCACAACAATGTTTGGTGATATCCTTGGAAAATCTGCGCTTTTTGTAGGTCTTTTGTCATCCAAACAGTTTATCCTTTTGATATTATTACATAGTATTTGATCCATGGTGTTATATGGATATGCAAATCAGGAGTTCATGGATATATTGACTAGTGATACCATATATACGGGGCAGAATATGCTTTTGGTGATTTATTTAAGGAAGAATCAGGAAATGTTTGATTTTTTTAAGAAGATTATGGAAAGAGAATAATGAAGCTATTAGCTACTTTATACTCCGGGTAGTTCAGTGGCTAGAACGCTTGCTTCCAATGCAGTAGGTACCAGGTTTGAGACTGCTCGACGCAAGTAATTTTTGGAAAAGAGATTTTGTGCCGGACTATTTGATCACTCAGCTGAGTACGTGATTCAAATCAGGGTAGTAGTAACAGACGAGCGTGTTGTATTCCGTTAGTCAAGTTATAAGGTAGCTTTAACATATCCTCAAGGCCTTGGTTCAAAGTGGACTGTTGTTTCATCGATTATTATGAATATCATTATTTGCTGCTTCATTGTTTGAATTTTAATGAATTTAGCATTTGTTTAAAATGTCCTCAGCACTTGCAATGTTTTTTTATGAATCAGGATTTTGTGAAACAGTTCTTAGAAATTTATTTTTAAAAGTTTTCTCGTCATTTATTTCAGGATCAAGACAATCAAAATTAAGTGTCATACCATTCAATTCGTTAAGTCACTTCAAGACTAAAAGGTTGGTGATTGCTGGCTGGATACCTCAATTTGATGGAAGTGGCAGCCAGATTTCTTTATCTCATTCCTCGTCCTTGCTTACTACCCAAACTAACATTCACCAGAAAGTGTTATATTGCACGAAATTTTCCAAAAAAAGATAAAAATCAATCGTTACGTATGTACGTACACGTTTTTCGCACGCAACTCAACTTTACTGTTGTGACACAGCGTCATTCTTCAACAAGAAATTACATCTTCTCGTCTCGATTCTATAACATCGACATAAAAGTGAGGTTAGATACGCACGAGCACACCCCTTCCCCCCTCAGGTGCGCATACACTTCCACTGCAACAAATAACCTCAACAGACATCATCAAGCATAAATGTTGCTGCCTGAATCCATTTTTACACAGCCGACAACGAGCGATACCGCATGATACACGCGTATAGGTTCTCGCTGTATTTCTTTAAGGTGAAGCAGACTCTACTCTCTTCTGTTAATGATACAGGAAAAGGACGTCAAAGTGGACTATCTATATTTTATTCATATGTGGTAGTTATGGACAAGGCTATCACACATAGAGGCGGTAAACCGACAAATAATTAAACTGGGACGTCACCAGAAGCAACATATCATATTATATGATATGGACGTTTCGAGGGTGTCTATTGTATTTTCAGGGTTCAAAAAGTTAGTTTAGGACTACTTTTATACAAAAATAACAAAATATATTATAATTAGTGATCGTTTCTACTTAATTCACAACAAAATAAAAATTTTAGAGAAAGAGAAAAACATTTATCGGTTTAAAATGTTCAAAACTATACACTTTGAAGGTTTAGAAATTAAAAAAGAAGAGAATTTAATATTTGTCATAAGTCTTTCACTTTTTTCAAAGGGATTAAACACGACCAGTCAATTAAATTGCTTCAGTCTTAAAACATTTTGAAATTTTCCAATCCCACGCGAGCTTTAACCAAGTCAAAATTAGTGATAATTGAGTCTCGATTGATAAAAGGGGTTCGAGTAATTGTTGAAAGTGTCAGTTGATATGCTTATAGTTAGTTTGAAAGTCATGTTGTCGTAGAAAACTGTATTATTCATCATTTAAAAAAGAAATGAGTTAATTTTTTGACACAATAGTTGTAGCGCTTATTTTATGAAGAAGTGCAATACGCAATATTAAATCCATCAGTTTATTTTTCGCTAAATTATGTCCATGTAAGGTTTCATATCAAAACTGGAAAAAAGCTACAGTTCTTGTCAAACAAAAAACGTGTTTAATTCAAACTTTTATCGACAATAATACTTACTCATGTTCACGATTATGTTTGAATGCATCCCTGTAGCGTAATCGTAAATTTCTTCGTATATCGCTACTATCGTTGGCATGACGATTTTTTGAAAGAGCAGCCGGCAACAGGAGAGCCATTTCTGTTGAAGAAATGTACAAACACGCATTAAGGACATGATATTATATTTGTTAAAGAACTTTTATCATCAAACATCACAAAGAATGTATACAGAGGAGAACTGCGTCTAGGAATAATTATGTTGTCAGTATAAAAATGTTTATTTTCCGGTAAAGTTTTTATTTTCTAAAATTTTTGAGGTTATCCTGAAAATTTTTTCAGTGTCCTATGAAATGAGCTATGTTGTTTGCAAGGATTTAAAATTTCAGTTGATTTAATGTCGAATTTAATCAAGGATTCCTTCTTGGAGAAGATTGTTAGAAGATGTGTCCATGAAAAGATATCAGTGTTCATGTAGTCACATTGTTTCTGGTTATTATGACATAGTTATCATAACCATCATCATTCTCATAAATGCCTCATTAGTCCATATTCTTTCGTGGCTTCTTCAAGATATTTCTCATCAGATTTTTTGGACCAAAGACCACGACTTCTAGAGAATCTGACTTTCAATTAGAAGCTTGCGTCCACTGAATCCTTGTAGCTTTTGCGTAGTTTCTCCAGTGAATGAATGCCAGTGCCTCATCTCTCCATAATGCGTATGAAATTTTTGGATATCATTCATGCCTTTCACGTGGTTAGGTCAATGAAGTCAGCACGCCTTTATTAGGATAACTACCATTGGCTCATCAAACTATTTTCCTTTAATTCATTGCTGAATTTTTTTTGTAAATATATTTTTTTAAATGAATAATTGGTCACTGTTTCAGAATCCCATCCACTTCAGTTATAATCCCTTGAATATTTCCAATACAAATAAAAGAACAGCCACCACTGAAATTTAATCTACTCTCATTAATGAAAGAAACTATTTTTTCCTGTTAGATGTTTCAGCTCACCAGATTCTTGACTACTCTACTAATGATCCAAATATGCAGATTCATTAACGAACAAAACTCATTCAGTTATATTCATCCTTGCTTCCTTCATGTTTTCAACGCTTGCACAAAACCCGATATACGTATAACCACCATCTGTTGAGCTCTCAACAGTTCCCAGAAAATAAAGGATCAACTCTTTAGCACTAGTCTAGTTGCCTTTGAATTTCTAGGAAAAATCCTTGTTGTCCAACAAAAAATCATACAATAGCAACAATATCACAATACGTTGAGTATACTTGGTGAATATTCGTGATGAGGCAGTTGCATGGAATAACAGCTAGATTTTTCCTTGTAGTCCTTGAAGGCCGAGTACTTCTATATCGCATTCTTTATTCATATATGTATACACTCCTACTATTACTATTATGCCGTGAGTACGATGGCAAGGACGTCAAAAAAAAAAGTTTATGAAAATTGAACAAAAAAAGAAACTTTTGAAAAGGGAAGTCCTTTTTTTCCTGACAAAATGTTAGGATATTACAGAAAACTGCAACAATAAGCGAGCACTGAGGATAATCAGCAGTTTAACATGCACATTCAAAGCACACTTTAGAAATGGTTTTTTTTTCGTTTTAGTATCCTTGTTATTATATTGTGTGGGCGAGGACAGTGCAAGTGGTTTTGACAAGGACACTAGAAAAGTGTAAAGTAGTTTTGTGAGTGATAATATTTTTTTTTCGAAATGAGACAGATTAATACTTTCGAAAAGCATGTGACTTAGTTTTGAAGTGAATGATAAACAAGGACTAGTTTTATGAATTGAATATTGGATCATATCTACCTTTGTTTTGAAGTTAATACTTAAAAAGGATGTCAAGGATGAGATGAATTCTTTATGTAATGACGAAATTTTTTTTTTGAAACAAAGTAAACATCTCGGCAAACTGCAACTGAAACTCTTGTTAAGAAGGAAATTATTTACTATCATCCAATTTTGATCCTTAAAAAGTTGTAATTCGCTAGTCTTTACTGTCATGCTGTGTGCTTTAATCGTATTGCAGCACCATTTATTCTTTGAACAATGGCAAAAGAAAATTACAATATGCGGCAACAAGACTATTGTGTGTAACTATTATGTTGTATCCTTTGAATGTTCATGCCTGTATAGTAGCGGGAATCAGGACGATATAACTTTATAATAGCATCGGAGGTATTTTCATTGTTTCTGTTATTATTATTGTGGTTGTTGCTGGTAAATGAAAATGGTGCAAAGGTTGCGCTTTTGTATTCAGTGCAGATTATTGGATACTTTCCAAAAAAGGGATGTGGCAACGTATGCATGGTAATGTAAATTTGGATGACTCTCTTTGGAAATAACAGAAATTCTAGGATATATTATAACAGGAATTTGCAACAGCACATTTTATCCGTAATCGTTTGAAAAATTGTTTTTGATCATCGATTTTCTATTAAATACTTTAGCAATTGCGAGATTTTTCGGTTTGTTCTATGATTTTCATAACAAATACGTAAAGTGCGTTCTGATGCCATTAAATAGTTCTGTAGCACAGTTTAAGTGGGTTTTCATTTCATCAATGGTGCCACAGCTCAAATGCAGTAGATGCTTTCAATTATCTCAGTTCAACGACCGCATCTTCCAGTTTTCTATTCGTAACAGTGCTTTGGTGTCTGCGTCAATACTGTCGTCCCATCGCTTTGTCTCGGTTTGTCTGGTGGTTGATTCTTCTGGGTTGTACTCTTCAAGGCCCGTCTAGGTATTCGTGTCCAATTCATGATTGTATCGTATTCTCCACTCCATTCTCTCCAATATCGATTCAAATATTCTTCTAAACATTTTCGTTTTGAAGTTATCAAGGACATTTTCTGACGCTTGAGTCAAAGTTGAGAACTGGCTGCCATATATCAGAGTAGGTGTCATCAATATTTTGTAGAGTGGAATCTTATTTTTCTTATGTACTTTGTCAGATTTCAGAATTGAGAGGACAAAGAAATAGGTCTTATTAGCCAGGATAGTTCTTCGTTCGATTTTGTCTATTTCTCCGTCATTATTGCTTACGAAATTCAAGAAGTACGCTGTCCAAATTATATTCTCCTATTATCAGGTTTTGTCAGATTGACGTCTATTTTCAAGTCTGGATCATGCATTTAGTCTTTGTCTTACTGATCCCTATAAATAAATTAAATTAACTAATTCAACATACATACCTCTTAATACTCGCCTATCTTTATGAGCATGACAACGATATCCTTGACATCCACGTTTTTGTATAAGTGACGGGCAATGTTTTCCACCATTTTGTGATGCTTGAATAATTGATCGGGTTCTTGTCATCATGCCCGTACCACATGTTGTATCGCAATCACTCCACGCACCCCATTCGCTTGCCTGACAATCAAGCACTGTTGTAATGACAGAAGAGACGCAAAAAAAATTAGTTAATTGTAAAAAGTTTTTAATTGAGTTTAAAAGTATGTGTGTGAGTGTGAAGGATTGGATGACAACGGATGTAGATGTAATGAAAAACATGTTAAATTTTAATTTAGGTTAATTTTCTTTTTAATTCGGTACAAATTCAAGCTACGTATTTGGTTCAGTTGAATTTTGTTTCGAACTGTTAAAAAGTGAGTTTTTTTTATCGAGAGGAAAAAATAGGATTTGAGTTTTTAATTTGTTGAATTGTTGATTTAAACTTTAGGCGTAAGTTTGCGATTTGAATTTAGTTTAAATTAGAGTTGAATTCCTAAAACATTAAAAAATTTGCTGTTGACACATTTGACCTCATTACGAAGTAACTCTTCATTGTAAGCTTAATTTGTTCCATAATAAAGCAGAAGCAATACCATTCGAAGTGTCATCAGTTAAAAAAGCCAACTTTATTTTACGGTTGCATCGGATGTGGAAACCATGTACTGGCAAATATACGGTTTACATGTACTAAGTTGTTACTGTACTAATTCAATGATAATTTACTTAAATTTCAATTAAATAAAACCCACTCTGCATGTGCTGTCGCGGAGAAGAAAATGTGTTTTACCTAGTTCGTCAATTAGACTGTCAATCTCCTAAGTTGAAAGTTTGGACGAGAAAGGCGCTTCTGTCACTCTAGCAGTTGTGTTGTCAGATCGACTGACGCTGCCATAATTTTATTGTTGCGAATGTCATCGGTGGGCGAAACGAATCAATTAAGTGCAATTTTACTAGCCATTGCGACATTTAATATTGAATTTCGAACAATTTTAAGGTAATTGCTGGAGCGCTGCTTTCAATAAAGTGTGTAAATTTGTACCTAGTGCTTGGGTAGCGTGAGTAAATCATGTTAGGTACCACGAATTACTGAGATAAGTATTTCAGTTTGGTACAATGCACCTTTTTATGAGCTTCTACTTCATAATGAGCGCTAGTGTGTCAGTAATATTATTTATCATGATTTGAACAAATGCTGAGGTAATTTATGTTTGGAGTATCTTTTTATGGAAAAGTCTGAAGTACCATGTTTTATGCTAAGCAACGAAACAGTTTTTTTTCAATAGTAGAATTATCCTTATTGGGCATAACTGACACTCTTATTGAGGCATCACATCATTAATCACAGATGCGACACAACAACTAACCACGTGGTACCAAAAATAAATAAGGGAAATCATCACCACAAATCCATTGGCGGCAAAAAAAGATAAAAGTGTTCGTAATTAAAGCTACGTCGATACCAGGAACATGTGAAACCAGGTCATCCAAACAGCTTGCTTTGGTTCGACATTCATTAAGAATGGCTGCTGCTGCTGCATCGTCATCACTCTTTCAACCATTTCCATCACATTATGATGATGATCTTCAGCACAAGGAGCACTAGCTTCCTCACCATCGTCTTCACCACACATTCACCGGCAATCGGACGAGCATCTAAGCGAATATACCACGCGAATAGCAAGGGGAGAATATTGTGAATGATATCAAAGCAGAATAATTTCATTTTACGGAAGTGATACCATCTTTTATTGCCATACGTGTGTGTCCTGGCCAGGATTGCAGGAGGATGGAAGCCAAGCTAGTATGATACATCAACGGCAGCGTTTTGCAAGAGCTGTTTGCGGAAGTATAATCCGGAATAAATCGTAGAGTAATTAATAAACACAAGTGAAAACGCAGTCGGTAGATATGATGTGCAAAAGTATATCATCTGTACATGTTTCATACACACCCACGTCTAAGGCTGGTCGGGCATCCTATTATCCTTGAGAAAGAAGCTAAGCTACTATTTTTTTGCTCTTGTGCAAAATTAACGATCTAGATATGCTCTTGAGAGCACTTCTAACAAACTTTCAAAAGATACGAAGGATAAACAATATGTTTTGCAGGAAAAGTGATGTGGCAAACCAATTCCCATTTGCAGAAGACTCATGTAAGTGTTCACCGTGCTCGGGCCGGTATATCCTTTGAACGATAGAAGTCTATGAGCTGTCTTGTTCAGTGTACAGATATGAAAAATGATACGGAGACAAACAATATGATTACGAGCCAGGGAGTTTTGATGAGGTTACGAAAAGTTTAGGAAAGTTAATAATGAAATTTGCAGAGAGATGTCCTTTTTTGTTGTAATAATTTATTGAAGGATTATGGGTAATGCGATAACCGTTAAGACAATGCTAATATATTTCCAACTTTTCCATAAGTAATGTTCACTTGGATATGAATTAAATTACTGCTGAGATTCCCTAAAAGAAAAGCACTAGACTTTTCAATGTCCTTGAAGATATTTCTGTTGCGTCTGTTCACCCAACTTCATCTGCCAAACATATGTTAAATGTATGGTAGAGTCCCATATAAAATATCTACACTTCTCGATATGCTCCATTCGCCATCTTATTCTATTCAAACACTTCTTGTTCGTTGAATCCTTTCTTCAGGATCTACATAAATTCCAAATGTATGGAATGACTACAAATTTGTTTAACTAAGTGGAATAGCGGATCGTTCAAGTGAATGAAATATGAGGTGAATTGAAAACGGGTTGGACTACCATAAACAGCAATGGAATGAACTGGAATAGAAAACGATGGGTGATGTGAGTGGGAAGATCCTTTTTGCCCTACATATTGCTTGTGGAGTATATCGGGTTGACTATAAATAATTTTTAGTGGTTTTTGAGAACTCGACAGATGTGAAAGTGTGAAAGGAGGATAAGATGGTGGAGTGTATCTTTAAATGGGTTTCACCTGGAAAGTGGTGTACATAAATTTATGTTTTGAATATTGAATGCGATGCAGTAGGATGCAGACAGAAGGAGTCTAGAAGCAGACGTTTAGTATGCATTCGGAAGATTGGATTGAAAATGTGTGCAAAATGTCTGATGATTCTATAATTTAGGTAATGCAGCTGGGACTGATGAGTTACTACTGAAAATTGTAGCTGTGGATTTTTATCCTAGGAGAGGCGATACATTTCTAGAAATACACTGTTTTTCAAGCATTGTTTCTAAGATTTACCCAGAAAATCCACCCCAGAGAGTTTAACTCTATGGTCTTCTTGAGAGAAATGAGGAATATACGGTTTCATTTTGATAAAAGGCCTCCTCTTTAGATTTTGCCTTGTCTACCATCCCGAGAGCAGTTCTACCATTTTAACCTGTAGAGGGAATCAGATCCTTATATCGTCATTCTGAATTTTTTTGGAATGTGTAAAGTATAAGTAAGTACGAAAGACTTCTTGAGACACAGGTGAACTAGATGTAGCTAACAATGCACCTTCAGGATGGTATAAGACTCCTCCCGCACATGGAGAAGTACGGGTTTTATCCAGAGTGTGTAGTTCCATCAATGCAACCCATCTAAACTTCTACCTTTCTCCAAGGCATGACACTCTGTTGTTCAGATTTTCAAATCTTTAAAGAGCCGTTGAATATTTTTCTAGTTCTTGGCTGAGCTCCAGAAAATCCTACTAGAGCTACTACTCAAGCTACATCCACTATGTTTACTCCCATTTATGGATCTCCATGGAAGCCAGTAGAAGCTGTCTATTTGGACCTTTGGGTCATGATACCAGATTGCTGCGTCACAATATCGTCCGTTAAACCGATGATTGAAGCTTCCAGTGGATGAAGAGTACGTAGGACATCGTCTTACCTTACGTTGCAGAGAAGAAGACGATGCAGAGCTTCCACGATGAATGGGATGGGTACTAATTTTTCACCATCTAGAAATGAAGGGATCTGTTCAACAGATGACAATTCATTGTAGATATGCTGGTACACCTAAATGTGCCAATGATTTACGATGGAAGCCTTTTATTTTCTGAGTACTAACTGTACAGAACCCTTTTTTGGTGGCCTAACTTTGATCTGGTTTGAAAACCTTGGTGTCCACTATAGCGTGACTAGCTCTAAAACGGAATTGTTTTTGGCAGGGTTCACTCTTTTCATCTGCAATAGTCAGTGGTAAATAAAATGCTCAACATTTTTCCCACCGTGTCCAAGAGATACAGTATTCAAGAGACATGGTATTCAAGAGACACGGTATTCAAGAGACACGGTGTCCAAGAGGCACGGTGTCCAAGAGGCACGGTGTCCAAGAATTAGGGTGTTCAAGAGACATGGTGTCCAATAAACAGGACACATAGTATGAAGGTGGTTCACCTGGTTACTTCAAAGGTTTTGGTATTAACACTACTCTTTGCCGCTTTCATTGTCTTCAGAATATGCCTTCTGTTAGACAAGCTAAGAAAGTAATGGCTAGCATACCCGGCCTTAACTAAGCTGCTGACTTCAAAGCTTTGTTCGGGGTACCGTCTGGGTCACTTGTTTTGCGATCTTTCCGCCAACTTTGCAGGCTTCCTTCTTGCGTAACTGGTGGTATTATGAAGAATTCTAAGGATCGTGGTACCAACTATGGTTTCCTTTCGTGATCAAAGAAGAGAGCTGATATGATAGTCAGAAGGAACCGCGGGCAGGATGGCTGTGAAGAATGTTGACCCAAAGGTTTGTCATGCCAACTATTTATGCTGTTTCCCGGAGGTCTTAGTTTGCTTTACTGCATAGCTGATTGATAAACCCTTCCTAATTGAGGGTGATAGCTCTTGAAGATATTTTTGGGCCTGTATGTAGGTCAACTCTTGTTCTTCGTAGTCAGTTTTTTTATGGCACGCTGGCTTAGCTTTCTGGCAAAATTACATTTGGCTCTAGGCTCAGTAATCCTGAAGTTCCATCAACAGTTGGCTACAATTGGAATTTTTTTGTAGAGAAGTGGGCATCTTTCTGCTTTTCACTGGCGTGAGTTAGTGTCGGCTGCATATATGGGCATACACGAAAATAACACCGGAAAGACTAGGCTGGCAATTGAACTGATTTAAACCCCACCAAAAAAGGCAAAAAGTTGGCCAGTTGGTGGACGTGTTGTGCTGCCAACAAAACGATTGCTGGTTAAGATACAACCCCGCACACATGCTAAGACGAACCAAATTAAAATCAATGCAAATTTGTTAGTGCTTTGTACTGAATCTTGAAATCTTTCTATTACAAATACATTCTCTTTCAAATTTCCTACCAATCATTACTACAATTCCTTAAACCTGAACAAACAAAACAAAATTCTCCCCAAAATAATTTGATGACTTCTGATTTACCTCGAATGTTGTTTTCTTCTCGTGCCTCCTCTTACAAAATCCTGCCAAATCATCAACATACATCATAGCAAAAAAATCATCCTAGAAACATCTTCCATCTTTCACACCTCCTGTAAATCTCCTCCCTTTAAGGATACCAACGATGATTTTAATGGTTACGTAAATGTATTTATTTCTGAATCGTCATCCATGTTAGGTCATTGGGGATTCCGAAAAAAAAGAAGAACTAAATTGAAACCAAAGACCTCGTCCTTATGGTCAGGTCATTTGTGTGATGGAAGAAGTCGTCCAGATGGGATCAAGCAAAAGTCATGTTGTTGTAGGTTGATGTTATAATTTCAATATATTTAGTTTCAATGTGTTTGTGTTGGTTTGAGGGTGGATCAAGTTGATGATTATGTCATACTTTGATGATATAGAAATTTAGGATGAATTTTGATGATTCTTTTAATGTTTTGTGGTGTTTCAAAAAAATGTAGTTAAGAATTTTTTATGTCTTTGACTTCTTTGCACATTATTTAAATTCATACCTTTATTTGATTTTAATGAAATTCTTCTCGATAATATTTCTTTCTATTCACTAAAGACTGAATGGATTTTTTCATTTACTAATTGCAAGGGAGATAGTCAAAAGGATATTTTGCTGGTGCATTGGAGTGGCATCTTAAAGGGTGCTAGTTCTTACTTGAAGGTTAATATTATATTTGGATGTTACTTAAGGACTATTTATTTAATTTGAACTTCGGAATAGTTGGTGAAGCCACAACCTTAAATAATGTGACCTGCGAGCGTTCCATGTAAAATATTTAACGAGGAAGGGATGTGTTTGATCAAAGAAAAAAATTCTTTCATATATCAACGTCAACTTCCTGCTGCTCTAAAATCCGAACTACGAGAATTTTTCGTTTCTTAAGATTTTCGAAGCTTAGTCCTAGTGTTAACTGAATTTTTGACGGACAAAAGTGGTAGTTCTTGTCACACATTGTATCGAAAAAAAAAACGTATGAGGAAGCCCAAAACCAGTAAACGTCTATAAATCCCAATTTAGGCCTACATTTTTATTTACAGGATTTACAACAAAAATCCAAACATATACAATTTCACAGGGAAACTTCCCAACACCGAACATAATCCCTTCTAATAATGTCGAAAGCAATCTTCACCCGAAGAAAAGGATACTTCCTGCTAAATCTCATAATCATTCCTACAATAGTGTCTACCAATAAAGAGACGGCTATATACCATTCAGCTAAATGAGTTAGCCTGCCAACTTCTTCCGAACGAATATCCTTGAAGCTGTACTTCCAAACTGTTCGTAGTCGTTACATAAAATTTATGTATCTTTCCTGTGAATTTGAAATGCGTACATAAGATTCTTTTATCTAATGGCATATTAATGGCAAATCGAAGAAGTTACACGTAATAAATTACAAACAAGCACTCAAGGATATCTTGTCGTGGATCATTGCTTATGTAATTAGGTAAGCGTTAGACTAGTTTATTCGTTAGAAGGATATAATGAGAGTAGGTAGAAAGGTATCGAACAACATCTACAGAACGTATATACATATTGCCTCAATCCTGGCAATCATTCAAAGGATAACAGCAACAAAATGTCGTCGTTTTAGATTGATTCCAAGTCTAGGAAATCTAAAGATATGTATGTGTGTTTGTGTGGAAAAGTTAAAGGGGTTTCAATGTAATTTGTCTGTTGATGGATGGTCTGCGAATTGAATTTAGATGTGGAGAAATTAAGGAAGGCTGTCAAAATGAAAATGGTTGAGGATTTGTTAAAAGCCCAATGAATATATTTAGTGAATTCTCGCAATATTTTTGAATTTCAAATATAAGTTAATAGAGATCTAGCCTAATTGAGAAAATTAACTTAAATTGAAGGAGTTTGCCATTCAACCGAATTTAATTCATTAAGGATATATTAAATAGCAATCAAAGAGAATATAAGATAGAGCCTAAACATTTTCAGCTTTGAGATTAGTTCATATGAAATTTCAATGAAAATGGCAGTCATTGAACAAGTCCTTGTATATATTCATTATTGTTATTGACTCTGTAGCAAGTGCCGCTCATTTTTTGCTTCTATATTAGGTAGGATGATCTTTTATGTTGGATGAAGATTTCGGTAATGAAGTGTTGTAGTAGGACTGTAAATTTGACAAAGATACTATCGTTCATAGATACTTCTCTACTTTTAATAATGCCCTAAAGTAGTACAGAATGGGGCCACGTCAATGAGATCAGAGAAAAAATTCCAAAAAATACGAGGACATATTTCATATTTTCAGCGGAGCTCACATTTCGTGAACCAGATAATTTGGAACCATCAACTGAAGACTGATTGATTTTAAGGATAGCTAACAAATCGAACATAAACAAGATGTTGATAGACTGTAGTATAATTTATACAGTTTAAAAGAGTTGCAGATTTAGATGATAGCTTCCATTATTGATAAATTGGCTACACTTTCTTGATGTGTTTTTTGATATTGTGAATCGTTTTGATTGGGTTGGAAGCATCTTCCTGAAATACCAAACTTTTAGGACATTCCAAAGTGTTAAGACGATGTTGGTTAGTGATAAGCATAAGTGTAGCCAAATTGTAGATCAATTAGTGGGCGTAAGAAACTGATGATTCCAGGAAACAATTTCTTCTGTGATCCAAGCAAACTTTCGTGTTTTCATCCTGTTGAAATATTCTTTATCAAATATAGCAATATCTTCTCTTGGTTCATCAAAAATAGAAGTAATTTGAACAGAAATGTTTTTTGAACCCGCCGATCTGCATCGATTAGAGGTTGCAATCAAAGGAAGGACTTCCTTCCAAAAACGGGGACACACT
Source organism: Oxycera nigricornis (assembly GCA_963942545.1). Taxonomy (NCBI): domain Eukaryota; kingdom Metazoa; phylum Arthropoda; class Insecta; order Diptera; family Stratiomyidae; genus Oxycera; species Oxycera nigricornis. Next base: position 104,290,264 of record OZ012662.1, read on the forward strand.
TATACTCCTGATCAGTATTAATCTTCCATACTATTTAACTTGCAAAAATTTTTGAATGGAAACTCTGAGTTTGTTCTGTAATTTGTGGTGGTGCTTTCGAAGATTATGCTAAGATCAGTCTCAGAAACTTTTCTTTGGTGACCTTCTGTAACAGAGACAAATACGCCTTCTTCGAAAGTGTTAAAACTTCTGAAGAGGGTGCTTTTAAAGTTTTTCAACTCAATCTAACAGTAGGCGTGTTTGGAGTATATTTTGAGCTTTAATTAAAGGTAAATTTTAGGAGGAGGCATAAAATACAGTCACTACCACCATTAACATGTTGAAACTTCTACTGCCAGACGAACAGTGGCGGCAACGGTGTTTCTCTGGTATAAAAGTCACTCCCGTCAACGAGAACGCGCATGGAAATGTAACGGCAACATCTGATGGCATGTTGATTTTCCCTTTAAAATTTTACAGCAAATATCTACTTTAGAATGTTATCGGCTTATCTAAATTGTTGTTATCTTTTGTTTGTTTTTCTCATTGGGCTCTGCTGCTGGTCTGCTAAGATGTCAAAGGCCGATGTAACTAATGCACTGATAGTCAACTGATTGTCACCTGCGCTTTCGGTGACAATAACGGACATCTCTGTTACTGAATCATTTTAAGAACAAAGTGTCTGGTAGATTTTCATCATAGAAAATAATATGAAAGATGGCGTCATTGGGTGTAGGTAATGCAGTAAAATGTTTTTTCTAGCTGAAAGCTCAAAATATTCAGTTTTTATTTGATGGAAATCGACTGTCAATTTTTTGAATTTTATTTATTATTTATTTTATTCAATTTTTGCCAATTACAATTGAAGAGTAAAAAACAATTTTTAAAAGGCTAGTATATGGATAAATAAATTAAAAAGTTCGTAGTTGCTACTAATTTCACATCTATCATACGCGCCATTTTTGTCACAATGACAGCTGTCTTATGTCGAAGAGCTTATAAAAATCTATTGAACTTGATCTGTCAGAGTGAGCACACATTTTTTTATTGGATACAAAATGTCGAATAACGTGCTGACAAAACATCATTTGCAGGAAGTATTACTCTATTGGTTTAATTTAAAGTATAATGCATATGAAGTTCATCGTTTACCGTAAATATGTTTCAGATGTTAGAATGTTTCAGCAGTGGTTGGCGCGTTTCAAAATAGGTGGTTTTACTCAGTGCAGACCTATGTCAAACATAAGAAAAACTTGCAGAATCTGTAAGGGTGACATATGTAGCAATTTCCGAGTGCCTAAAATCATTGGGAAATTTCGTGCCATACGAGTTGAAGCTGTAAGCTGAGAAATGTTGAAAGGCGATTTTGCATGTCTGAAACTCTGCTGGAGTACTACAAAAAGAAGTGTTTTCTGTATCATATTGTTACGGGTAATAAAAATTGGATTCATTATGATAATCCAAAGCGCAAAAAATCGTATATGAAGCCTGGCTAACGAAAAATATCAATGCCAAAGCCAAATATCCTTTGCGCCAAGGTAGTGCTCTGTATTTGGTGGGATCAGAAGGAGTGTCATCCATTATGAGCTGCTGAATATTGGTGAAACTATTACGAGAGAGCTGTACAGAAAATAATTGAATCGTTTGAAGAGAGTATTGGTTGAAAAACGATCAGAATATGCAACCAGACAAGCGAGAGTTATTCTTCAGCATGACAATGCTAGGCTAGATTGGTGCTTAATTGGTTAAAACCTATTTGGAAAATAATAGATGGAAAGTTTTGCTTCATTCGCGGTATAGTCCAGACTTTTTCTCTTCGGACCATCACTTGTTTCGATCGATGCAGAATGTCCTTACTAGAAGATGCTTCATTTAAGAATAGAGTTTCGCAAATCAGCTCGATTCATTCCTGGCCTCAAAAAATGGACGGTTTTTGTCTGGCAAGGAATTCATAAATTGCCTGAAGGATGGGAAAAAGTCAAAGCTTTCGACGGACAATAGTGCGATTAATGTATTCTTTTATTCGGGTAAAAAAACGCTTCTTAAGTTCCTCACTCAATATGAATGATTTGAAGGAAAATTAGATGCTTTAATATAATTTCTAAGCTATTAACTTAAGTGCGCCAAACAATAAAAAATGTCAATATTTCTGTTTACCATGATGAAAAAAAGAACAGAATTTGACTATGGTCTGTCGAAAATTATTGTTCTTTATTTGCACATAACATATTTTCACCGTTGAAATGTATGTGCATACAGAAACATAATATGTAAATAGGTAACATTGACTTGTTTTCCTTGACGATGATATCCATAAAATATTGTTTCCGTATTTTTTCCATATTTTTTTATTTTATGCACTGTCGTATATGTTTGATTTCTGGTTGGTACGTTTGTTTGGCTCTTTGTGTATTTGTTTGTTTGCTTGCTTGTTCACTTGTTAGGTGGTAGTTCTGCTTCTGATGTCGATCTCAATATCAAGTCGAACTATATACATGTTGTCTTATACAAATGTCCTTATGCTCGGTGTCATATTGTACAAACGGGACGCAATACATCACCTATTTATTTGCATAATGTTGCCCGGCAAGAAATTCTGGTTGGTAAAGATGTTTCGGGGACTTTACGACTAAGATATGAGGTTGGGTGTCTTTTAAGAGAAACGGGAATGCGACAGACGTTGATGCATGGATATGTGTGTACGTATTTATTTCCAACTACAAGAAGGTGTTGAGATAGTAAACGACTGGAAAGAGGTTTAGAATTTCATTTGTGCAAGTCAACTGACTATGCTGGAACATCAGTTGCATCCGCATAATTTATCTTGAATGTCGGATGGATATGTGCAATTCCATCGGGAGTCGGGATGAGAAATATAGTTCGTCTGATGCTAGGATATGTGCAAGACGTATGTTTGAGTTATGCAGGAGTTGGAAATGAATTAAGTCCGACAATATGTACAGAGTATCATAGAAGGGTCAAGGAATACCATCAAAAAATGGCAGGATAAGGATGAACATGAAATCAATTATAAGGATATTTGAGCACCTGTATCAACCACATGACTGTTTTCTTACGATAAAATTTGATTGTGCATTCGTATAGAATACTACCATAAAAACAACAATGAAATACTTCATATCTAAGCTTTGGGTCAGCAACATTTTCCAGTCCATAAAACAAGATAAACAGTGACCAGCCTATTAATCATACTTAAACTCTTCACGAAACAGAATTTCGTCCTCCATTACACAAACTCGTTATATCATTGCATGTTCTCCACAGATAACGCACGATCCTTCCCCCACCCTCTTCCAAAAAAAAACCTCATCTTCAATAGATATATTCATAAATATACATCATTATGATCATCCTCGAATAGATGATGACCTCAACTACAACTTTCCATTCGGCACGCCTTACAACCCCTTCAAATCCAAAATAGCAGGAAACACTAGAAAAGTTGACCCAAATGTCTGCTTATAGTCCTTTTTATGCCCTTTACCATCATTTTTTCTTTCTTTTGCTGATAAATCGCTTGAACATAGCAACGATGAAAAGCAATCTTTCTCCTTGAAGAACATTGGGAAAGATAATCTCAACAAACAACCATTGAAAGGCTGAAAAAGGATATTAAAGTGCGAGACACTAGAGAGTGTGGTACGTCCGATGTTATGGAACAAGTAGTAACTTGACCATAGAAAAAAGAGTGTTCCAGAAAGGACATCTTACACGAGAGATGAGTATAGAAGCGAAAATTGGAAGTGTTGTAGTGGGACTTGAAATTTGCTGTATGATATCGAAGCCCTATTTGTTGTTGTTGTTGCTCATCGTTATCCTTTGAAGGTATAAAGTACATTTGGGATATTGTTGACGACGAAGGCCAAGATATGTTTTGCAGAGAAAGCGATAGAGTGGACTTGACCATAATTGTGATGAGGCTGTTTTTCATAGAAAGGATATTTTTGGTCACTTGGGTGTAACTTTCGAATAGTTCTCAGGGATAGAAGGTTATTGACAAATTGTGTTTGGAAAAGTCATCTTTTTTGTAAGCCGAGTAGTAGAAAAGGACAACAAAAAGTAATATTTATCTTGAAAATGTATTTGTATCAAAAATTCCGGCAAAATGAATGAATGGTTTGAGAATATTTGAGAGAATATTTTGGCCCTTTTGTTTTCCAAGTTGCTTATAAGGAATCATTTTTATTCTCTCTGTCTCTCTTTTTAAAAGTTCTCAAATCGAAGACCATTTATTTTCCTTCCAAACATTAATCAAGTAGTCCTTTTCATGTTGATACCATCTAAAAATTATATCACCGACTAATTTTACTTCAAATCATCAGTTCACTACACTTTCATCTCATGCATTAAGACACATCACAAAAAGATCCTTACACATTTCCTATCACACAGTTTGCATGCGAAAAGGATCCAATTACCCGGAAAACATAGAAAAAGTCGAAACCCTAATGGGAAAAAAAAATTCCCCAGGCAACTAATACGACCGGCATTCATAATTATTAACCAGTGAACTATAAATATGTTGTTTATAGGCTGGCTACCATGAAAATCGAGGTGAATGAATTATAATCCGGACCTAACCTGACTTGACTCCTTCGACACGTGAGAGGATTTTCTGTTTGCTTCATCATGGCCGATTTCATTTACAAGGTTCTCGGTAATCTTGTGAACGAAGGAGGTGTTGGTGTGGAACATTACAAATGGGTTAAAGGACTTTCTCATGGGAAATGAAAAGGGATCGTAGTGATTGAGCATTTCTAGCTTTGTTTTATGTCCTTATAAAGAATAAGGTTTTCCGGTCAGAACATATGTTATTTAGAGCATTTTGAATGCAACAATTGGATTGTTTATACGGTTGAGCTGGAATTTCGGTCCCAGGATATTACTTTCAGATGATATTACGTCGATTAAAAAGACATAACATAATAATTCATACAAAAAATTAAACATGCTCTCCTTTAAACTACAATTTCACATTCAATCAAAAAGCCATAAAACCATTGGTGCTCGTCCTTTATGAACATCAAATAATACATGCATTTTTCCATTAATTTTCCTTTTCACTGCTATCCACAAAAATAACGTAAACGACTTTCAAAAAAAAAATGATTCTAATCACGCATTTTGCCGCAGTATTTCAACCGTCCTTCTGTCGAATAATTTCGTCCGTTTAGCCGCCATATTTGACCTCATGTTGAACGAGTTCAGCTAACATTAAAAACAGGACAATGAAGCCGGGCATAGTTGGACGTGCCCTTTTTGAATCGTTAGAAGCATACTTTTCAAATTTTAATGGGCACACATTGAGAGAAAGGTTTCGGTTAGACGAAGGGCGGAAAGCCAACTACTAACTAGCACTTATTGCACTAGTCGTAGCACCCCCTTCCTACAGTCTCTCCTGAATATCCTTGCAGAAAATTATTTTGGGTTAGTAAAGAAGTGGGCGTTGATGTGTTTGTGTGCTTCAATGGATAATGAAAGTTTGCATATGAAATGGGTTAAAAATTACGAACGTGGAAGAAGGAAACCTTTAGGTTCATTAGTTCCTATTAAATATGGATTTGGTGGTTAAAGGTTAGCCATCGTTAGCTGGGAGTTTTTCTGTAGTAAGGATAATGGCTGGGTTTCTGAGTGATTTTTTTCTCTATGTTGGTAATAAGGTTCAACGGATGAACAAGTTTAGGTTTAATTTAGGTGAACGGAATTCAGGTGGAAAATTATGGTGTAATACCTTGGTGATTTGTGTAATAGGTCTTGATATTTCAGCCTTTTGGAGAATATTTTTTAACTTAAATTTTGTAAGAAATCATGCAATAAGTATGTAAAGAATGATGCTTTTTTCAATGAAAAATGAAGTCAGATTAACTGTTACTGACATGAGCTATAACTTTTTTGTGACTCAAATCATTTCTAAGTTCGATACCACCATTTTCGTCCTTTGTTTTGGATCGGATCATTGATGCTGTGTTTTTCGTAAACTGTGATCTAATAAAAATAATTATATGGATCATAATTTGCTTGGAATCAAAGCAATAAATGCCTTATTTAATTGTTGATGTTTTTTTGATTTAAACGAATTCATCCTTCAATTAAATTTACATAGTGTCCGCCACATCTTTTTGGCCCTCATGATTAATCTTTTTGATAGGATTTTTTCGATTTTACTTCATGATGTCGTGTAGTTTGTTTAGAAGGATACGAATAAATTTTCTACAAGTTCATAAAAATAAGCCAAGTTCAGTCCCTTTTCCAATTCGGTAGTTCATTAGGTAGGATCGAATAAATTATTTGAAAGTTTGATAAGGTACAGTCTTTTTATCGCGAGATGCACGTATACTTTCGTTATGAATGATCTAAAGATTTTTTCAAGAATACGTCCAGTTTTTTAATGCACATTATGACTCCAAGAAGATAGGCGGGAATGGTTGAGAACTATGTTCTGAAAATCGGTTTTTTCAGTTTTTTTCAGGGTGTGCTCGATTCTTTTTCCGATCGGCATTTTGCCAGGAAATAAAGGCTTTTTGAGCAAGAAAATAATAAACTCATGAGTCGGGAGAGTTTATATTTTCTCGTCAATATTTTCATGAAAAAATTCTCGGGCGAAATTTGGTGTAGTCATTATAAATATTTGGTAGCTTTTTGCTTTTTTGAGATGTAGCCGTCATTTACTTGTTTAAGGAAAGTCATCATGTAATCGACACATTGAAAGGACTAGAGTTCCAATGTTGATGACCAAAATAAATCAAGCAAACAGTTGCCAGTAACGGTAGTTTCTGGTGTGAATCACAACCGCAAAAAGTGCGTTAAGTCGAGGATAAAAATTAGACGAAAATACATTACCACCAGGGTCGAATTTCACACTAACAAAAAATGAAAAAATGCTTGTAGTTATATCATTTTCAAAACATAAATTAATAAAAAGGAGGTGGAAGCTTACATATTATTCGTACGCAGACTAAATTCTGTACGATCGTCATAAATATCTGTATTCCTCCTGCTTTGAAGATCTCATTGCCTTCCCGCTTATACAATTTCTTCCCATGTCGCTTTTCGTCATAACAGAAAGAAGTCTTTTGGTTAATTTTCTCCATTATGTTGCCATACTATCACCACAAAAAAATCCTACCCGAGGCAGGAAAAAGATAGAGCACATGACGTTTTCAAACCTTTCCGCTAGATTTTAACTCAGTCGTGATAAGAATTTATTGTATAAAAATTATGCTGATCAAATGAATATATGGAGAACCTAACCTCGCATTATATGCGGTATTGCACAGGAAAATTATGAAAGTGCAGATCTAGATAGAGAAATCGATACCTGGCGAGCTTCTTTGACGTCGGTTGTCTAGTAGAAGTGTACGGCCTTTCGGGGAGTTGTTTATTCATGCGTCTTTATTCGTTTGGTTATTTTTTAAATAGATTATGAAATTCAAGTACAATAATGATGACTTTCATTTAGATGATGCGTTAGTTTCGAGATTGTTAAGTTGATTTACGTTGGATAAAAAATAGTAAGTAGTAAGGTAAAGTGTTGAAATGAAACGTTATGTCGGGCGAGTGAATTTATGATCATGTCCTTACGCCAAGCAATCTATGACTTGAAATCTTAGTGCAGATCAAAAACCAATATAATTGAAAATTAGCTGCGAAGGTTTTTACACCAAACTAAACTATTTGCCAGTAATCACTTACCCTAGAGGCTGAGCGAATTTCTTGGTATGGCCTTAAATGTTAGCTCCATCGTTCCTTGACTAAATGTCCTTAAACTTTACAAGATTTCTAAACAAAAATATCACATCTTTTTATCAAAAATTGCGCCTGAAGTGGAGTGGAAAAGTAATGAAAACATTCGAGGACTTTTGTAAAAATAAATTGTTTCACATACCCAAGCAAAGAGCTAAACATTCCTGCATATACAATACATATATATCTTAAATCTTGTCAAGGATTATTATATCAGCACCACGTCCAGCTGATGATTAGGGAATTAAGCTCAGATAATCCTAAGGCGAAGCAACATACTAAATATCTGTGACAACTTCTGTTCAGCTGTCGGTTGCGAGTATCTACACCAATACCGCTCATTTATTGACTAAGATAAAGTTAAATAAAGTTAAAGACCACTTGACTCCTTGAAACTAGGCTGGCGTCTAATTTAAAGTATCCAGTGTTTAAATTTGGATATTAATGATCCTTGTTGCTGCGAAAATGTGTTTTTTTTTCAAACCTAAAAAGCAACATCAATCAAAGGACATTCTTGGTATCTTCGGCAGGAAAAAGATAAGGTGATTTTATTGAAGAGAACTTAACATTCCGCTCAAAATGTAATCAAAAGGAACAACTTTGGCTAATTTCCTGGTTTTTTAAAAAAGCTTCATGGCCAAAAATTACTAGCCAGTCAACCGAGCATGTTACATCCTTGAACTATAAAATATTTCATACCAACATCCGTTGAAGTCCTTGATTAAATATCCATACCACAAACTCGGTCTCTTCGACGAAACGCGTATCTTGTTCATCTCGTTAGCCATGAACCAGGCATTTGGTTTTTTATGTATGTATCAAAAGGATCTTAACCGTTCGTCCTCACTATGACTGACATTGCCTCCTCGTTCTCCGTACACTACATCCAACTATCACTTTCATCATCACTACCATCAACATTTAGATGATATGCTATGAACATGTAGTATATCTATGTATGCGTCTTTTTTCGGAAAGTCCTCTAGCCAAAGTGGATAAAGTCTAGAATCAGATAGACCTTGACATATAAATATGTATGTGATGCTTCCTGATGGTGACGATAGGTGCTAGATACGTAAATTAATGTTGGAGGAAGTTTGCTGGTGCAAGCAAATTTCCGTTTACGGTTCTTGATTTTGCAAAAAGGATATGTACCAGGAAAAGGTGTTTAGAGAAATGTGAAAGCACTTTTTTACGGTTGACTATCACTGAGCTTGACTTTGAACTCGTCTAATTGAGTTGTGAAATAATCAAGCGAAATTTGTTTGGGAAAAATTTACGAGAGCACTGGAAAGGAGTGAACTGAGTGACACGTTTTTAAATAGTGTGAAAATTTATTAATTCAAGCATATTTTTTTGAAATTATCCTCGATTTATGTAAGGTGGAAAAATGGAGTGTGGATTGAATTTCATAAAAAACGATTTGTATTTAACGTTGATTCAGTCATTTTGTTATAGGACGATTTGCAGAAACGCAAGCTTGTCGATTGACTTTTTTTTTGATTTCGTGATGAAGCATTTGTGTTTCTTAAGCAGAAAATAAAAATCAAATATTTTATTTATGGTACTAATATAAAAAATCTTACTCAGAGCACTTTCAATTTTTTAAGCTTACCTGGAAAGAGACAAAAAATCAGTTTGAATTATTTTATTCAAATCAGCTTTTAGATAATAATCAAGGATTCAAAAAAAGATATGAATTAGTAGTGTAAATATCGAAAATTTAATATATATTTTCAAAAGATGAGCTAGTCAACAAGAATGCAAATACAAATGTCTTTTATAAAAACAAGTAATAAACAACGATTTTAATATACTAAATGCACTCTCAGTCCTTTTTAAGCATCTTGAATATCTTTTTTCACTGACGCAATAAACCAGAAAATCTAGCTACAAGCACCGTTGAAGTATAACATTAATTGATGATTGTCTTTCATTTGCAACGCTGCATAACAGTTTCACACCATTTCCTTTAGCCATCTTCCATACAATATGCTTCCAAGCCATACCATGGTCCCATTGTTTTCTTAACGACTCAACCAGTCGCCTTTACCTTAAACACTTTCAAGGCGATTCGCGGTGCAACGAACCATCAACTTGTGGTGCATTGTCCCTTTCAACCACTTTGAAAGCCGCAAAATTGAAAAAAAAACCAGAAATGCAAAAATATAGCAAAAGATCAAGTGTTTTATTCGTAATAATAACCAACAATTGAATGGGGTCTCATAATAATATTATAGAATGTGTCTGAGACTCGTTGGTAAGTTTGTTTTTGTCTTCTCTTGACAACGACATCCATGGACCAACATTGTAAGGATCTGAATTTATTTTCTTGTAACTGACGATGAATCAGTTCAACAGTCTGGAAAATATTCAAGTTAGCGAGTTTGTAGCCACAAATCAAATAAATTGGCAATAATAGTGGAATGGGATTTTTTAAAGGTGCTTCAAGATGAATCGTGGCTGCTAGGACATATTAAGGGAGTAAAGAAATTTTCTGTCTTGACGACCAGGTTGAAGATGGTAGAAGTAGATGATGGCAATAAAAAATTGTCAGTCAGGAAATTAACAAAGTGAAATATTGGTGTCGGTCTAGAGAGCTAGAAAAGTAGCTTTGTTTTTTTTCAGAAGAAGCTTCCTGTTGCGAGAACTATAAACTATATACTTTATAAATTGAAATGTTTGTCAGGAATAATTCAAAATTATGTAATCAGCTCAACAAAAGCACAAATTGCTTCATCGCTTCACTTGGGATGCTAAGACGATTATGCACCTTCAGTCAGACAGTGACGAGACTCATTCTGGCTGACATATTGACGCACTGAAAAACATGCAGTGTCGGCAGCGGTACTTGCTGGTAGAAAGATGGTACGATCTGTGTGAGAGTGATTTTGTTGAGCCATTGTCTAGTTCTGTTGCTGCCTTTTCATCTGTTTTTGAAAGTAATCACTGTTGTAGTAAATGCAAACAACTTCTTGGATACATTTTAGTTTCTAGAGATACAATACGGATATTACGAATGAATCAAAGGAGGAGTGAGCGAAGATTAAGTCTTGGTGCAACGTGGTTCAAATAATTTCAGATATCCCTAGTTATGTTTGTTTCGGTCAACATTTATAGGTCTGAACGATGTCTGTAAAGTAAGGGTCTCATGCCTTAAGGGATACGCCATCTATAGTCACGGAATGAATTCAATAAAAACTTTAGGTAGATGCAAGCTTAATTACTAAAAAAAATCCTGGAAATGATACATCCTATCTTCTTGAGGTCGGCTCCGTAATATTGCTCGCAGTGCTTCCTCAACGACAAATACAACCCAATGCATACCAGATCCACTGAACACAGCGACAACAGCAACTTCTTTGCGACAACGATTATACTGCATGGATACGAAGGCGGCGGCATGGCTTCACGACACACAATTCTCGGTGAGCCACGCATGACCGATAGACAGAACAAAAACATAATCTACCAAATTTCATGAAATTGTTGGTAAATGGTCACAAATCCACCACACAAAAAGAGCCCGTTCAGAAATGACGATATCATCTGTGGATTCGATCATGGTCAACCACCTTTCGAAGAACATTATGAAAAAATGATAGTTTGAATCAATGTAAGAAATTAGTTGATACTGCCCATTTTTTGAGAAGGAACAACAGCCAAATGGTAAAAGGTTGAGACCTTCGATTATAACTCTTGGGATTTTCTGTTGTTGTGTGGAATCGGCAGCCACAACTGAAAGATTATTATGGACTGCGAAAATGATGATATACGACCAGTTTACAAGTTCTTAGTAGACGAACGGTGAACGGTGAATTACTGGAAAATCTGACGAAATACGGAAAAGTGGTGGAAGCTCTAGTAGAGAAGCAAAAGCAGCAAAAGAAATAGGAGCGGTGCTGTAAACTTGGGAGGAATTTTGTAAGGAAGCTAAACTGTAAATACTCTAAGATTTACCGTTTATTCAATTTGAATCTATCCAATTGAAGTGAGGTGAATTTCCTTTATATAAGAATTTCTTTGGTGACAATTATGTTTGTGAAGTCAATCGGGGGTACCCTATTTTGGGTAAGGTTCATTACTCGGCTAGTCTCGAAACTTAAGACAAAATCCCTCCGTACCATTTTCATGTACAAACGCCTTGAAAATTTACCCACCACGTGGCCATTTGAGCCTTTAAAGCTAAAAGAGTGAAAAAAATTCTCGGTTCTAATTTTTGTGTCTCGAATAGCTTTCAATTCTTTTCGACATCTTTGCATATAACTTTTTGAGTTGTTTGGTTTTACACTGACCTTTCGTTATCGTTCATGGACGCAAAGTCCAAGAAATTGAGTGCTTGGCGCATATTTGCCATCTTCCAAAGCTTTTGAATTGAAATAAAACACTTCTGGTTCGTTTTCCTTGCAACAGACACACTTTCAATTAAAATTTCAATTGTTTTCTCATGTTTTTACTAACAATAGCGTAAAACCATCCCAGAAATATCTTTTATTCAACAAAGAAAAACCACTGCAATAGATAAATTTCCTCTACCAAATCTACTCCTAAGCCGAACCATCATCGAAAATCACTATGAATCCACTACCGCTGGTAGATTTTTTTCTCTAGGCAAAGAAAAAACCTTGAATCTCCCAAACGATGTGGTCATATTCCGGGAAAACTACACAAAACAGAAGTTCTCTGTCAACGTGGTATCTATCCCGAAAAGCTAGTACTTATCGTACCTGCAATAGATATCTCCATTCCAATTCGTTTCAATCCTTTTTTTTCTCTCCAAGCAAACCAAGTTATTCGCTTGCAGGATCTCCATCTTCTTCAACATTGCGGAATTTTATAGCCGCATTGCAATTTATATGGTTCGACATCATTCTCGTTATGCTCGTCGTATGTCGTCGTCGTCTGTACTATGGTAGCCTCCTAACCAATTTTCGCAAGTTTCAATGGTGACTTCTAAACCACCAAATAAGGACGACCGACGATGATGCCTTTCCATTTTCCATGAGCATCTCTGTATGTGTGTGTGTGTGGATGTATGTTTTATATTTGCCTCGCCGCCGTTTCCATCGATTTGTAGTTTTTGGTCGTTTGCCAGTTTTCCTAATAAATTTTTCACAATTTTCCTCCGAAACGGTTGGTTCGTTCATTTCGCTCATATTTTCCTTTTGGCAATAGTCTGTAGTCGACTTATCGTTGGTTGTTTTTCTTCTTCTCAAGTACAGAAGGAAATGAAATTTTCTTCGTGTCGCGTCCTTAAGTATTCTCTTTCTCACGAATATATTGTTTAGATGAATTGAACTTTTGATCGTCGGTAGTTGATTGAAAAGGATGTGTTGTTTATTTTGTCTAGCTTCGTGCTGGAGGGTAGTTTTAAGGAAGATGTGGTCGGATGGGAATAATGTCTAGCAAAGAGAATATATTTTCATTGCATTGATGCAGAAAATTGAATTAAATTCAAAGATGAGCAGTGAATACCTGGACGTCTGCCGTCGTTGTTTATTGATAGAAGGATAAAATTGATAATATGGTTTTTGTTGTTGAATGCTCATGAACGAGGAGTGAATAAAACAAGCTCCATACTCATCAACGTTGTGAGTCCTTTGACTCATAAGTTATTTGAGTTATGGTGTCCTGAGTTTTATATAAAAATTCACGCCGTGCACCAAGGATCATTAAAATAGTCCTCATAATCGCAAAGACAATCGATTCCAGGACTTGTTTAGAAAGTTTTTCCTGCAAGTGGGCTTAACCACGATTACTACAGTTGACTCCAAACGTGATCGCCACCACTGCTGAAGGAAAGCTTGTCTTATATGGATACTGGCACAATTAATATAAGATTGAATCCTGGATAGAACTTCGTGGTCAGCATCTTGACCGATCATCATTTTCAGGTCTACCAGAACGACACTTCCCGAAAGCTACATTGAAATCATCCATGAACTTAACACAAGGTATAACACTCCCCTATGCATAATAATACAAGATGAGTAAAGTAAATGTGAGTCAAGTTACCACGCCCTTACCACGCATCTAACAACCTTAGCTGATCTGACCAGACCTAAAAATAGCAGCTTAAGTTCATTTTGTTTCAGCTTACTACGTCCAAGACCGCATGATGTGCTCGGTTAGGCCTTCTATATATTTTCTTTTGATTATTAAATAGAATTCTTAAAAATGTCTTGACGCGATTTCAAAATATTAGAATACTTTTATTGGAATTAATAAGCATTTAAAACAGTTGTCAGCTACTACAACCTTTTTTTTAAAGAACCAATAAAAACCGGAAAAATCGAGAGTTGGGAAATTTTTTTTATTTATTTTTTTTGCAGCATTCATGATTTTTTCGTCGATTGGAGGCGAAATTTGAAGCAAAAACAGAGGCTTTTCGGGAGAGAAACTATATTTCAAATAAATCACAATACTTTTTTAACCCTCCCAAAAAAACTCTTGAATTCTATGAAATATTTTTTTGGAAAACTATTCTGGGTTTCACTATGGTTGCAAAAAAAAATACAACACACTATTGAATGCATGAAAATATTACAAATTGACTAGCAATTGAAAACGAAATTCCAATGAGCCGAGGATCATACAACTTAGCGCTTCCACTAAGATGGCAGGCCGCCAGCCGAACAGTTGTCGGAGACGAGAATGGCTGGCGTGAGCCACGGACGTCAACATTGGAACATGTGTCAAAGTGAAGATGTTTAGCGAGCCAAGCAGTTATTTTTTTAGCAAGCAATTTAGTGAAATGAAGAGTTAATGGACTAGTGTCTTATTTTGTCAGGCAAAAGAAAGAAAAACAGACCTATAGATTAACCAGGATGGAGTATTTTTGCCCTGACTTAACAATTCGTTTGTTCAGACAGCGTGAAATAATTTGAAAATCAAAACAAGGATATCCTTTTGAATAGACTTTATCAGAAAGATCCTATTTACACAACAAATTATATTTATTGACTTTTGTCGATGGAACCTTTTTAGAAGGAGCCTTTCAATTTTTCTTAGTCAGATTGTCAAATTTATTTTAATTTTTTTCATTAGAAAATACTTTACGGTTTTTAAAAATAAAATGAATTTCCCAATTTTTGTTTCATTTGTTCTATTATTCATTCAGACCTTAAAAACTTTAAAATAAAAATATGTAAACCTCACTGGCGTTTTTTTACTCGTTTTTAATATTATTTTCTGTGAATAGTAAATAATAATCTTTTTCACTAACAGTTTAAATTTTATAAATTTTATTTTTCCAAATTTATGATTTTCATTTATAAAAATAAAAATTAAATTTATAGTTTAGTTTGTTAATGAAATAAATGGTAAGATGAAGGCTATAACGACGGGTTTGCCTTGTTTCCCATTTTTGAATTTTTTTCCTCGAACACTAGTGAAAATGTCGCGTGAATAACTTAAAAAGTATGGTGTTGCGTTTCCCACTAAATCAGCAAGTTCTTAAATAAATTACAATTGTGTCCTTATTTTTTCAGGACGATATAATATTTACTTTCACACAAACACAAAGAAATGAATATCATAACATTTCTGATTACTATGAAATTTATTACAATTCCTAGGTGACATATCCTCAAGTAGCGCTGAAGTGTCCTTAATGGAAATCACGTCAAATTTAACACGCTCTGCATAAACCTGACTTCACCATCTATCAAATACAGTTGCATACATGCTTGTATGTATATACATACAATTCATATCCATGACTGCGTAAACAACAATAAAATAACAAAACTCGGTGAAATAACACAGCAACTCCAGGACAACCAGGATATGATTCCAATATTTTTATACCTTTGCGTGCAAACACTACATTCATTTCGCATCAGCTCTACTGACTGTTTCCTTGATTTTCATGAAATCAGCGAAGGAAGTCAACACACAAGGAAAAATCTACATCCGTACAATAAACACCAAAAAAGGAACCATTTCTTATAAAACGACATTATTTGCCTGACACCGTGCAGAAATGGTTTGACCTCCTGGTGAAATACGTATACGAAAAAGAGCTTCCAATCAACTATTTTTGTCTTGATTATCCTCACACTCCTTCATGTGTGTATACCAGAATCGTCTCGTCTGTATGGACACAATTTTGGCCCGAGTTCTTCGATTTACGAATGGAAATCGTGTACTTGAGACCATCCAGAAGTACTTTATCATTGTTTCGGCGTCAACTAGCCATGAAATAGAAAGGATATATTTTTTTCTGGCTTGACTGCAAACGAGACTCCTTTTGTTTGAAAAGTATACCTTATGGAAAATGGGTGCACAAAGAGACAGAGAAAGTCGGTTGGAACAGATTCCGAGCTGGTGCCGATAAATAATGTTCATCAAAAGCACAGTTTCATAGCAAGGATGTTCGTTTTTGATTCATAAAATATTATTTTTTACGAAGCCAACTTCATGGTATGAGAATTTTAACTAGCATTCACATGTTGGATATATATAAACGGATGCAGCTGTCGCTGAAGGACGAATCCACTTGATGGAATCACTTTTAATTAAAATTTATGAGCCGAAGGACTAATAAAATGAATGCTCTAGTTGGCATCCTAATTGAGTTACAGCTAAGTAGCACAATGCACACTGAAGTCGCGAAAGGATTGCTTTGATGTTAATCCTGGTTTCACTTAAATAAATTTCATTACTGTTAAGTAGCAAACATGTATCCTTGATGCAATAAAGTGTTTTGTTCCAAAACCACCATAATGCGGATTTCTTTCAACATTTACAGCCAACCGGTCGTTACTATTGTTTTAAAAGCTATTTTCACTGTACGCATCCTTTTCCATTGTCGGTTTGATACAAGGATGTTATTTCACGTTCAGGTGAGCGTAAATAAAGAATTCAACATACAAACAATACGTCTAAGTCATTCTTCCTGTTGCTGCTCATTCGTTTTGTGTGTTTTCATTTAATGTTCGTCGCGGTTGTGAGTTAGTATTGTATCCTTTTGCATGGCTCCTTGCAGTAGTAAAAAGGGTAAAAGACAATTAAATTTTCGGGACAGACAGTAAATATTTTATGGACTAACGATGAAGATAAAGTTTTTATGATTTACACTTATTTTATCATTGTGAAATCGGATATAATGTTTTTTTTCACTCTGAAGGATTCCATGGAACTGGGTGATAAATTAATCGTTCCAATTAGGGAAGAAGCTTAGCTGCAATGGGATTTGAATTATCTGTAATGGACGTTGATTAAGATAGTAAAGGATGCTTGATATTTGATCGTTGGACGTATGAAATGTATGGAAATGATTTAAAGGTGGCTTAGTTTTATGGAAGATGTGCATGGGTTCACCATAAAGACTACAAAACGGAGCAAATTAGTCTAGAGTGTTCTCTCTTTTTTACAGCTCATTTTTGGACCAGCAAATTTTTAATTTTATTCGTGATTCTCATATTTAATTCAGTCTGTAGTTTCTTAGTGTTACATATGCTAAGAATGGAAGAAAATCAATAAACTTTTCACTACTTTGAAATTATTGATTGGACAAAACTCTCTTGCAGTAATATTCATATTATAATTATCCAAGATTCAAACCACATACGTATCGAATGATATTCAATTTATTTGAAACTGTAAGTAATTTTTTATACAACAAATTTGGTATGTCTTGTTAGGATATTTGCAAAAGCTTCATCATTTATTCACTTGAATTATACCTAGAATGCATTAAAAGGACATAACATATATAATTTTTAGTTGAACGCTTAAATAGAGTTTTTTTGAAATTTTTCTTCCTGGAAAATATCACAAATAATATTCTTAGATTTATCAACGGAATCTTCCAGGCAACTTTGAAACCTTTAGAGTAATATTCGATAAAAAATGTGGAATAAATCCAGGGTGAACAATGCTTTTCACCTGAGTGTAAGAGTGATGATGTCTCATGGCTAAATTGGTTATGGTTCAAACCTTTTATTCAGATCTCAGTCGGCTGATTGTGAAACCACCAAAAACTGCACAATCGAGGATTTCATGGTGACTAAATGTCACATAATGAGAAAGGATGAATACTAGAAAGATAGAAGCTACGATTGCATTTTCGTCAAGCTGAGTTCGTCGATCACCAATGCCAACCCCTCAAGTCTCCAAAGAGACCAGCAAATACTTCGGTACGGCACCTGGTTTTTACTAGCACGTGCCAAGGACGTACCAGTTTTGCCAGATTTAAATTCAAATCTGAAGTTGAATTCAAATTTGAAAAGGATGTGACTTATATTAATACTTGAGAAATTTCGGGGTTTTTTTAGGGTTTCCGATGAGATTTCGGGATTGTAGTTCAGTTGTGACAAAGCTTAAAACCATGAAAGGAAAACACAAATAAAATTGTCCAAAATTTTTTATTATTGTTAAAAAATGAAGACAAAATGCACTTCTGAAATGATAACACAATTCAAAAAAGACTATATTCAATTCGTCTACTGTAGCATGGAAAAAATGAAGAATGTAGCCCCAAAAAGGGAGCATAGGTTTTATTAATAAAATAACTCTCACGTAGGTCACATCCTTGTCTACATAGTTCCGATTGATGATTGCGCCGAAGCAGGACGTAGATGTACGTATAGGATAAAAAAGCCCCTCTTTGCTCCAACATAAGTGTGCCATATATAATTTCTTCCATAATATCCATACGTAGACCTAGCATACAATTTCATGATTTCTCCCATAGTAGTAGACCTACGAGGCATATATAAAAAATTTGGAAGTAATATTCAAACTACCACTTCAATTTTATTCGAGTAGCAAGCAACAGTATGAAGGTTACCTTATTATATTTTTAAGGCTTGCTTCGATAGATTTAAGTAAACAGTGGCGCTTAAATTTTCCGGAAAATTGTTATGACATAAATTTTAGCAGAAAGCAATACTTTCTTTATTTTCCTGGTAAGCCTTCACTGTATGAAAGGTACCATACTCCGTATTCTGAATCGTAGATCATCTGCATCTGATGCGTATGATATCATCGATACCAAAAAAAACTATATCCAAATGTTGGCCTTACCAAGAAATGTTCCCTGGCTGTTCATGTCTATTTTCGGAATCAACTATTACGGCTCTAACATTCTGGGTCTGAATTCAAGGACTTTTTACTGATATGGTGGCATTTCAATCTCTCAACACCTTATTTTATACTAAAAAAATAATAATCAAGTATATCTTCACGACCCCTAAGCATGTAAAAATTTACACGAAGGTGCTAATTAGTATACCATAAGATACATAATAGTCACGTTCAACATTCTTCTCACCAAATTCATATACGGATCCTTAAATATTTGCACTAAACATGGTACCAAAAATATATATAGCCTTTCGTGATTGTTGCTTTCAGTCGTTCTCCTTTTCCATGGTGATGAATGATGAAAAAACTGTCGTCTCCGCAAGGACCAAAACGAACAAATAGTCTTCATTTCCAGTAACCACTGGAAGCATAAACTAAATTTTTTATCGTTGATTTTTTGTGGTGAATTTTAATCCTCTTGTACAAAATGCAGGTAAATTATAAGAAACATAAATGAACTTTGCTTGTGGCTTGTGAAGCATTCATTTACAAAATCCCTCCGGGAAAAAGGAAATATTAAGAAAAAATCCAGTTAAAGGAAGTACACAAAATTGCTGCGAGCTTAAAAATCAAAAACGAAAATGAAGAAAAAATAATTATTACAAGAAAACGTAAGAAGTTGTAGTTTAAATCCAACATAACTTCAGACTTGAACTAATGACAGTATCAGATACTTTGCTTTCCACACTTTTTACTCGAACAGCACTCAGGAAAGCACATCCCTTCGCCATTGGCGTCGAAAGATTTAAAACGAGAGGAAAAGGACCTCCTGTTGAGAGCTGTGCTGGAAGCATTGTGAAAGTTGCCTACGGTTGCTGCTAAAAGACATGGATGACAACTATGTTTGTGAAGTTCGGGGACCAAAGCAGAAACACACTTGAGGAAAATTGATAAATTATGGGATCAAGGATTTAAAAGGAGATGGAGCCGTCGTATTCATTTCAATGAGCTCTTGGCATTTTTTTTCGTAATTCGATTTTTCATGAAAAGTGAAAGAAAACGTTAAGTATGGAAACAGAAACTCGTAAAAATTAAGGAGAATTGGAAATAAATTTATTGGGTTTAGGCTTGGTTTGTTCTGAATGGAAAACGATTAGTAATTTTGAGTGATTAAGGATTTAATCGAAAATGAATTATGGTGTAAGAGTGTCGGAATTCAACAACGATGTTGAGTGTTTAAAGACGATTTTTCTATACATTGACGAGGATACTTAGACTCTAAGATCCCTTATCGTCATCAGTTACTGTAATTTTTATAGGTAAGAACCACTTGCTAACGCGTGTATTAGGGAGTATTCAAGTGTCCTTTTATCATCCTTAAGACTGAAATAACACTATTCACTGAATACAACTCTCCTATCAACTAGGCCGGTCAGTAATACAATAGAGCGCACTCCATTGTTTTATATAGTTGTAATATCATTACTATAAGACTCTCAATCAATGCAGAACCCTTATAGCCATCAAAATGTAACGTTCCAGGACACTCCATTCGACTTACTTCTAAATAATTCCAAAATAATCTCGCATCCTACATTTTTATTAGCCTGTTTCCAAATTTTAAATCACTCAATGCTAAATTATTATTGATCAACTATAAAAAAACTTCAAATAATATCCTTCCAACACTTCCATTCCGGCCGAACCCAATTCAATTTGAAACAATCCAAATCCAAAAAGCCTAAAAAACGAATTCAAGTCTGACTGACAAAAAAAATTATCAAAGACATGTAAAACCACTTTGCAATTGTAATGAAGTCCTTTTTCGATTAAAGAGAACCAAATTGCCTTTCCATCCTGGGGGAAAGTAGGAGTGAAACGAGGATTACCAAATCGACTGACTACCAGGCCCCAAAACGATTCAATGGTTAATTACACTAATGGCCATGAGAGCGATTTAATTCGTTGAAATAATTTTTCGATTCGTCCCTGCCAGGATGATTGTTATTGTCGTTTTTTTGGTAGTCTTTAACGTTAAACCCTTTTTGCGTTTCAATCAGCTGCCGCGGTACAGAGATAGACGGATACAATGATGACTACAAGCGGAACAAACTTTTATGCTAATCATCTTTAATTAATTGAATTGTAATTATAAAGGACTAAAAGTGCCTAGGAACAGTGGGCAATCGTTTTGTACTTTGAAAAAGGGCGAATGAAATGGTCGGACTGATCAAGGATCTGATACAATTGACTACGAACTGTTTCAGCTCTTGTTTTTGAACGCTGGCTGAATTTATCTCAATTGGAATTGGGCGTCCTTTTTTTCAGTCGTTGTGATTGCCGAGCCTTTTTGTTGTTGTTGGATGATAGAGTTTTGATATTTTGTAAGATACAAAATGTTAGTCCTGTTCCCTAGTTCACTAGGCGTTGGACAAAGGGAATTTGAATTGTGGTTTTTGTTCGCTGATGGTAGTGATTTTGGTTTAGATTGGAGGGATGGGATGGGATCCACAGATATTCTTTTGGAAACAAAGCTGGAAAAAGTGGTTTTGAAATTCCAATAGAACATTGCGTTTTGATTGAATATGCATGAGGCTTTTGGAGATTTATTTTTACGTTTAAAAAGCATTGAATGTAAAACGAAAAATAGGTTGTGATTTCTGGTTTAATTGGACACATGGTAGTAGATTTATTTCAAATGTTTTTCATGTTTAATGTTATTACGTCAGTCTAGATAGATAAGCCTAGATACATAGACTAGATACTTAAACTTCTGGTAGAATTTATGAGATTCTATCTATGTTCACGGCTTTATAACGTTTGGCCCTCAGAAAAGAGAACCAACTAATCTGCACTGTTGAACAAGAGAGATCATTTGAATCAGTCTGGACCAATGGCTTATTTTTTCAGATGCTCTTTGAACATGGTTCTTTCCTTCTTTCCAGGCCAATAGCTAGTTTTTGTATGACAGGACATTATCCATCAAAATTAACCACCACCAATCATGCCCGATTCAAGTGAGCTCAGCCAGCTAAAAGGTTCCATAATGGATCCATCTTTCTTCAATTTCAATCTAAATGACCTAATCTTCAGCAGTCTTACTCTACCTCTCACCAACTCGGTTTCGCAGATTTTTTCAGCCAAAATTTAGACGTATCCTCATAGCATCATAACAATGACAAACCATGCACATCCTGTGATAGTACTGAAGAAAATCGGAGCCCACACCTGCATGGTGTGCAATTTCATAAGTGATTGGTACTTATCAAGCAATACCAAAAAACGGCGAGCTGAGTTACTTCCAAAACGTCTCGGGCAAAGGTCACACATTTGCGCCAGCTGAAAGTAAATAACTAGCTTTTTCAGTAAACAGGGAGGCTGTTCCTCTGCTCCCTAATGGAGTCTATCAAATATCTGGGCTTCTTGTTCCATCGTAGGCTAAAATTTCACCCGTATGCACGGACAGGGGACGAAAAGCAGACTGCGCAATAGTACGCTTGCATCCTTGTTCTCTAAGAAAGCCTTGGATCAGCCCATCAGATTTTTAAACACCTACTACTCTCCTGTTTGGCTAACTATATCGTCCTCTCTGTAGTTCTAGAATTACAAATTTTTGAAAGAAAGATCTTAAGGAAATGTTTGTCAAAATACAGAACGGCTGATAAGAAACTCTACAGAAACTGCTTTGCTTAACAGGAATCCAAGAAAGTATTTCTTTTCAAATTTTTGAGAGTATTTCTTTTCAAATTTTTTTTCTACCCTTATTATAATGCTCTGCAGCTCCAAAAGCACCCTTCTTATTAATCTTCTGAACTGTGAAGATTCAGTAAGCAAGTTTTATCTACTCCTCTTAGATCTTACCTCTCGCTACACTCCTCTTCGTCCTCGCTCAAAGAAATCTGAACCTCCATGGCTCACTAAAGCTGTTATTGAAGCCATTAAACTTAAAGATAGGGCTCGTAAAAAAATGAAGCGGTCTAACTCTACTGAAGCGCTTCGAAATTATCGAAGGTTACGAACACTTGCGAAAATAGAAATTCAACATGCGATTAGTTTGTACCACTCTTCCATTGAAGGCTTATTCATCTCCAATCAGCCCAAACCGTTCTGGTCCTACATTAGATCCTTGAAGTCTTCTTCCTCTATACCTTCCACGGTCCACTGGAATAATAATTATGCCTCCTCTGCTGTAGAAATAAATGATTTGTTTGCCTCTTACTTCTCCTCCACATTTTCCTCCTACACCTCTAACTCGTTCATTCCTGATAATAGTTTAACTAATGGAATGATTTCGTCAATCACTGTTGATCATTTATTAGTTGAGTCTGTTATAACCTCCTTAGACTCAAATGTCGGGGCTGGTCCTGATGGCATTCTCAATTTCTTTATTCAATCTCTAGCCTCTTCAATGAGTACGCCCCTTGCCTTTATATTCAATTTAAGTTTGTCTTCAGGTGTTTTTCCGAATTGCTGGAGGAAGGCTTATATTCTTCCTGTTATCAAATCCGGTGATCCTTCTTCAGTCACTAACTATCGTCCAATTTCCCGCCTCTCAGCTTTTCCAAAAATTCTTGAGCGCATTGTTCACTCATATCTGTACAGTGCTTTAGCACATTTGATAGTCCCTGAGCAGCATGGTTTCGTACCTAATCGCTCCACTACCTCGAATCTGCTAGTTTTGACTAATACTGTCGCTGAATCCCTCGATAAACATCTGCAGGTTGATGTCATTTACACTGATTTTTCCAAGGCTTTTGACACCGTTGACATAAACATGCTTTGTCAAAAGCTTGAGATTTTTGGGGTTTATGATTCTCTTCTTCGGTGGATTTATTCGTACTTGTCCTCTAGAGCATGCCGTGTTTCTGTTTCTGGTAACTTTTCTGCTCCCTTCTTTCCTCGTTCTGGTGTTCCTCAAGGATCCATTCTTGGCCCTCTCCTATTCATCCTCTTCATTAACGACCTTCCTTCTATAGTTGATTCATCTTGCCTTCTCTATGCTGATGACCTTAAGCTTTTTAGAGTGATTCGATTTATTGATGACTGCGAAACTCTCCAGAATGATTTGCAGTCGCTAAGTTCTTGGTGTCAACTTAACTCCCTTTCCCTGAATATTCCTAAATGTCATTCAATGACTTTCTCCCTTAAATCTTCTCCGTTACAGTTTGTGTACCTTATTGATTCTGTTCCCTTAATTACTGTCGACAAAGTGAAAGACCTTGGTGTTATTTTTGATGCCAAGCTAAAATTTGATGCTCATGTCCTTAACATAGTATCCAGAGCTTCGAAGCTTTCAGGGTTTGTATTGAGACATTGCCGTATTTTCTCCAACCCTGCTTCGGCTGTTCAATTGTTCGTGAGTGTTGTTCGTTCTATCCTTGAATATGCATCCCAGATTTGGTCACCTTGTCTTGAGTATTTAATAAATCTCCTAGAATCTGTTCAGCGAAAATTTACTCGCTTTCTCCTCCTTAAGTTCAAAATTTCCTATATTCCGTATGATGAACGCCTTGCCTTACTTTGTTTACCTTCCTTGAAATCACGTAGGATATATCTTGACCTCTGTTTACTTTTTAAGCTTTATAATAACTTCATTCAGGTGAACATCGATAATCCTGTCTTATTAAGAAACCATTGTCGACCCTCTCGATCAGCCGATATTTTTAGTTTATCGTTTGCTAGAACGGAAGTTTACTTTAATTCTACTTTATTACGTTTACCTAGAACACATAACAGTCTTCAGCTTGGACCTTTACCATCTTCCTTTATTAGTTTTAAGCGTAGTTTAAGGAATCAATTATTCACTTAAGTTCTTTTATTTCAATTATACTTTTATTTTTATTTACTCATTTTGTAATTGGAGTTTACTCTGTAAGATGAGCTGATAATAAATAAATAAATAAATAAATAATCTATTATCGCGGGCACTCATCGAAGGTAGGTTCAAAAAAATTATGCTAAAAGCAGACATTAAAAATACATAATTAATAAAAGCCTAGAATAGCCAACAGATAGAACTTGTGTCAGCTAGCTCATTGGAATAAAGTCTTAAATAGGATCTAGAATGCAAGTCTTCACTAACTGTATAATGTAATAGTAACTCTTCTTGAATCACTTAGAGGACCAGAAAATCGCATTTAATCGTCTAATGGCCCCATCTAACTTCTTGATTATCGCATTTAGTCGTCCTCTGGCCACCATACACATCTCAGCGTTGCATTTATTTAAATCTTGATCTTCATTATATTACTCCCAAAACTCCCAATCTCAACTATCCCTACTATCATGTCAGCCGAATTAAATTGTAAATTATACTTATTTTAGTTAGGTTAAGCACTTTATGCAAACTCCATACGAGCCAATGGCACCATCAAACATTTACTCAATAATTTGTAAGTATTAGCCGAAGTCGGAGTTAATTGTCATTCAAATTTGCTATTTGACATTTATGTCACTGTCAAACAATTTTGGCTTGTCAATGTCAAAATTTCATGTACATCAAAATTTTCGCAGTTTTCTGATGAGTGCATGCAGTCAAGACAGAATGGGTGATCAATGAAGTACACGTTCAAGCATAAAATATTACAGTTTTGGAAAATACCAGTTTTTGTGTAGAGGTTGTGAAATGCGTTGATATGTTACGCGTCACACAAAATACTACTTTGACAGAAGCAGAATGTCAATCGGGTTGTTATGTCACATGTCATATAAAGGAAATCACGAATTAAAGGGATAATGTACACCGTTTAACTTTACACTAGAATTTATAATAAGAAAAAGAAATAAGAAAACAGAAAAAATAAACAAGAAAAAATTAAAATAAACAAAGCATCCAAATTCATTTCCAAATTGTAACTGCGCAACCTGTGATATTTTCTAAAGAAATATTTTATCCTGCAATCAAAGATGTCAACGTTTCACCACCACACCACATCAATTCACTTGATAATCTTTTATGTTCCAAGAAATTAACGTAAGCTTAACATAATAATGACTTCATTATGTATGTCATCATTAATGTGTCTGCAACGTTTCAATCGATTTTCAGTTAAACTGTTGCCAAGTCCATTCACCGTTCTCGCGGCCACATAATTACAATTCTAGATGTTCAAGACAATTGGTCAGACTACCCATGTCTTATACCTGAGAACTGGGGGGGGGGGGGTGGCTTAAACGAACCACAATGAATAAGAAGTTCGTCAAGGTCTAATAACTGTCGGTGTGCAATCATGCGTTGGTGGATTTTAATTAAATGAAATTCAAATTGTTACATATGTTGCGGCATGTTTGTTGGTTTTTTTTCTTCAAGTCTTCATTTGCTGACCATCAACGTCTTGCAAAAGACAACCTCGTTAGCGATATTAAAATGGACAAGTTCAACGGTGGATTTCAAGTGAATCAACTACAAAAGTTCAATAGAATTTTTATGGGTGATTGACCATTGATAGGATTGTTTGATTGGTACTTTGTTAATTGGTAAAGAAGTGGGTGGTGAATGTTGCTATTTGTTTGAGTTAAGATACAAGTGGTCAGATATCGTACATTGTTTTTACCTGCATAATATTAGCAAAGCTTTGACATAGGAGATTCTAATCATTGAAACACTTGAATAACTTCCAAACATCTTTAAGTCATGTATCCTGTATGAGCATGATGTGCAAATTGTTTGGCGCCAATGACTTTGAAATTTTTTCGAAGCAAGTACTAATAAAAACAATGGAGAATGATGCAATATATCAGAGAAGATATATGTGGCGCAGTTATGCAATGAGTTTTGAGTAAATTTTATCTAAAACTTCCTATAGCCACCAACATCCTTTTGGTGTAGCTTCCCAAATTTGATGGCCCTTTTCTTTTACGGTTGCATTTTTCGATAGTCACTAGTTTCTTACATCTTAGACCTAATCCATGCCACGCCCAGATTTCCAAGTCATTTGTTCATGCTGTAAATTATTCACCAAGAGTGATCCACATTTCTTTTTCCTGGATTTGCAGAATCAAGATGATAGGTAGTGTGGGATACCCATTTACCCTAGACTACTTTGTCAAATTAAAAGAAGCTATGAGTCCTTTCCATTAAAATTTACGGATTCTGGTGGTTGAAAACTCAAAAGATCTCTCAGCGAAAGACAGCAAATAATATGAACATCGTGTTGATAAGCCTGATTAATTTTGTGGACTGGCACACCAGCTCAAATTATGCTTTGGCTTTCTGTCGATACTACTTCTAGAAATGACGCTGTTCAACAACTGCATCCTTCAACTTGCACTGTTTACACTGAATCCCCTTAACATTTTTGGTAGATTAACTGGTGTGTGGTCTCGTAAAATGTCTTTGGAAGCTGTGGAATAATCCAACGGTTTAAAGAGTACTGCAAAGTCTGAAATGGCAAGTGTATAATAGGGTACACTCTACATCCTACTTCAAAAGGATCGATAGTATTACCCAGTACTCTATAATTTATTGTCCAATTAAGTAGTCCTACGATTTTTTTTATAAATTTCAATAAATATTTTTTTACTTCATCAATATCTTGCTTTGATTCCATAATATTTTTCCAAGAATATCTATTTGTGTTTCTTTCCTTATGTAATCCTCTCAAAATATATATATTTCAGAATCTCAACAAACAAGATAGATCTCATCTTTCCTAATGGATTCCACTCGAACACGTTCCCATATTTAAGCTGAATAAAAGGAAAGGAATCAAAATTAAATTTAAATATTTTAGTATCAGCTTATCATTTCCTAAACAATGGAGTATTGTATTAGTGGTTTTTTTTTCCTTTCCAGATTTTCTTATTTTTTTCGGAAACCTTCTATTCAAACAGTATTTATATTATCTCTTAGGAAAAATTGATATGGAAAACATTTAGTACGAATAAATCTTTTCAAGTCGTTCTTTTCAACAATCAGATTGAAATAAATTTAATCAGATTTGTTTGTGGAGAAAAAAACACGTTTTAAGAGAATTGTGGAACAAAAAAATTATAAAGATAACATCAGCCTTTGTAAATAGAATTATTTTAATTTTTTCAATTGCATATTTTCGAAAATTTTCATTTTCAAATTGTACTTCAGAGTATATGTTATCATCAAAATTTTTCGATGCTGGCAAGTCTATATAGACAGTAAGCAAATGGCGGCTTGAAAATTTATGCGCAAACAGCTGCTAGAAGCCAGTTGTCAAGAGATATCACGATGGGATGATGTGATTTTTTTGTGCTTAAGTTGTTTTTAATGACATGTTTATTCTTCTGGCTATTTAAATGTTATATCTTGGAATAATGAGACCATTTAATGAAAATGAGTGGTTGTTAGAATAGTTATAGTATGCAAATAAGTAAAACAGAGTTCAAACTTAAATTGTTTGGGCAATCACATAGTTCAAAAGGAAAAAAAACATGCGTTCAGTGATATTTGTACAAAAAAATACTTATTCACACCAATTTTGCAGATGACGCTGCAATCAAGCATTGACCCACAGTCCTCTAATTACCTCTGGAGATAAACAGAAGCATCGGCAAAACAGTCAATGAACTGCCACTTTTAAGCACTAGGTTTAAGAACTACGTCAAAACTTAGCCATTGGATCTGTTTAAGAAACGCTTTGCAAAATCCAATTAGGCATAAATGAAGTGGTATCGAAAACAGTAATATTTGTTACTTCAGTTAGTATAAATTACGGAGATGTTAGATATTTTTTTTGGATTTTTTTTGAGTCCTGGCTCAACTTATCTCCTAATTTTAAATGAAAGCCGCGCATATACCATAGCTTCCGCCGGTAAGTTGGTACATTCAAAAGAGCTGACTCAACAACGTCTTCAGTATCTTTTCCCATCCATCAAAAGCGGTTCATTTTCATCTAAGACCGCAAACACAACAGTTGAGTAATGATAATCTGTTGATATACCCGAACAGGTTCCATTTGTTTGTACCTTATTTCCTCGAGATGCATTCATTGGGGCACCACAACACCTATTCCAGGCGACAAATTTCTGTACCACCATTAAATTCATCAACATTTCTCTTCGTCACGACCTTTTTCAGTGTTGTCTTCATCTCAAGCCACCACTTAAAGTCAATGACAAATTACACCATTCAATAACCAAGCCAACAAGTTGAGGTTGTCTTCGAAATCCACCTAAGCCAGACAATAACATTCTCTTTTCGTCTGCCTTTTCGCGTCCTGCACTATAAAAGTACACTTCCATCTACTAAAGGGCTGATCATCATCATAATCTTACCACCTTCTTGAGATTGATACTGATGATGATGGTTCTTATCGTACTTAACCAAACCCTTAAAACGGCTCTAGAACGATTTTCTAGCCCCGACTAACATTGCCGCCTGAGTTTCAGGTAAATGAGCTAAAATTGGGATTACACACACCTTTGTGACAAATTGCATCCATTTAACATATGTGACATACGAGGAGATAGTCGGAGATGGTGTTGAAATGAATCAGCCGAGTACAAGGGATTAAGCTATTAACTCTTTCACGCATATCCATCCATTCATCAACATGTCCATGAGTTACGTTCGTTGGTGCGTCATGCATCCGTGTTCATGCGTTACATGGTCTGATAGTCATACATACATCCTATATCATCCATCTTCAATCCATTAAATTTGAATTTTATTATTAAAATTTATGTAGATCTAAAAATTTATACAGAGAGCTGAGTAAATTGTGTGGTGGCAACAATTCCCAAAAGAGAAATTGAGTCCTTTTTTTGACCCAACATAAAAATGAGGATGAAATTATTATAAACGAATTTATTTTGCTATGTAGCATGATTTAAATTATGTGGCTTTGTGCATGGGCTTTACATTATTTAGTATCAGTTTTTTTATTTCGTTGTTAATAAATTGACTTAAATTCCTGGAGCCGAATTTAAAGAGAGTATGAAAAGTGGAATGTTACACAGTCTGCACGGGTAAGCAAATAAAAAACTCTACATCGGTCACATTCTGCATTGAAATGATTTTTATTTTTTAACAGGTAAAGACGACTTCAGAAAAAAATGAAGTATTACATGCAAACTTAAAGAGCACCAAAAATTAAGAAAATTTTTTACAAGGGACAGAAAATAATCTGAATCAATTTTTGACCTTCTTTGAATTAAATTTATAAATCGATCAACTGGCATATTTTTAATCAATCATATTTTGATGTACATAAACCCTTTGATAGAATTTTAATCCTGCAAACTATCTACAAAATCTTCAGCCCATTCCATCATAGGGTCCAATTTTTCCGCAGTCCCATAAAGCTTCTCTTCAACATATAACATTCTTCCACCACAAACTGTTTCAACTCGTACAATATCAAATAAATAACTTGAATTTTACTTTGCATTGAAATCCTGCCACCAGGATCATTTATAGTATTTCACATCGCTTTTCATTTGAGGTGTAAAGGATCTGAACACAAACACACCAACATATGTTTATTCATATGTTCACATGTGATTCATAGTGTAGGCATGCGGCAACAACATGGATTATTTTTAATATGTACATTGCTCTCACCCGTAAAATAAATTTATTGTGAGTAAATTAAACATCAACAGATTAACTGAGTAAAAAAAATTATTTGGAACGAAAAAATACGAGGAAATAAATTGGAAATAAAGGTGAAAAATCGAGGTCAAAAATATTTTACAGATCAACGAAGAGATTTATATTCGAAATAATTTTGCAAAGAGATTTAATATTGGTTAACATATGTATGTTGTGGATTAAAAACGCATTGATGCGGGAAGTATGGATTTTTTTCCGGGGAGGTTCGGTTGAAAAATTTAATTTTCGAAGGTATGCACAGTTTATTGGTTCAATGGAATTTGTTAATAATTGAAAATATTGATATTTTTCTTTGGTGTGTTCTGAAATTTTTAATGAGAATTGAGTATATGAAGTATATGAGTATATGCTTTTATCTAAAAAAAAAAAACATGTGAAATTCAACTATGAAAAAAATGCATTGACCTCGAATAATGTGTAATAAATTGCTAAAGGAATTTGAGCTTCATTCAGGATAAAATTAATATAATTTTTCATCAAAACACTGCATGCCTCAAAAGAGTCATATTTCATAAAACAAGAGACAAATCACTCCGATTGTTACAATTTCACCATAAATTTTTCGAAAAACATTACCAAAACGTGGCTCTTTCGAATTCAACAGTCGACGAAGCATCCAAATAAAAAATTAAAATCAACTGAGCTAATTTGTAAATTTACCAAGTAATGTTCCATTAAAAACAAGAATAATCGATAAACAAAATTCACTTTTTGAAAACAAAAATGATCCACTCAAAATTCAAAATGCATAAAATATCAAGAATCTTGCATAACGTTTCATTTGAAATAAAATTAATCAAAAAAAGAAACACTTAAGATACAAAACAATTCAAAAAACATTGAGAAATAGTTTCAAAGAACCACCGACGTGATTACAAACGATTGCTTGATTTTTATTGATAGCCCATAAATTTTTGAAAGAAAATTTTTATTTTTGGAATTTGAATTTCAAGTGGTTTCAATATTCTTGAAATGTGCATTGATGATGACTTGTTGCTACCCATGATGATTTTGTTTGAAGTACAAACAATTTATTGCGGGCAATATTTGATTTGTTCAACGATCTAGAATTTTTTTAAAAATAGGGTTTGAAGATTTTTATGTGTTTCTCAATCGTTTACTTTGCCCTGAATCTTCTGCAGTTATTTTCGTGGGCAATTTAGTCAAAAATCAAAAAAGGTTGATGAACTATTGAAAACTCGGCTAGGATACGATGAAGCATTAGTTAGAAAAAAATTATGATAAAATGCGCTAGTGTAGTTCATTGTACGATATTTTCCTACCCCCCCCCCCTTCACACTTTATTCCAGTTTTTTGAATTGATGCATAAAACAATGATTGTTCTATAAATGTTGTGACACTTTTGTGCATTCTACAGAAACAAAATTTAGTTTAAGAACAAATTGTTTAATAGTGGTTATCAAAAATAAATTACAAATGCTTTCGATGAGCCACCCAGCCAAGGATACCCTCAGCCATACTGCGAGCCGCACTGAAAGCCACACTGTCAGCCACACTGCCAGCCACATGCAAGCCACACTGCCAGCCACATACCCAGCCATACTGCCAGCCGCACAAGCATCGTTATTAGTTACTCGTGGAAGCAACGGTGACTGGAAATAATGAATCACAGCTATCTGCATGAAACTCACGTGGCTGTTGTACCAGCTGAAATTTCTGTATTTTTCATAGTGTGGATAAGAAAATTGTAACTCTTTACCTACCCATAGTGCAGTAAAATATTAGCTGCTTCTTGTTCACTGTAAGTCTCAGCAAAATACTAGCTGTCCAACAAAAATCGACAGGTTGAATAATAATTGTTTGATCTAAGCTTATTGAAAGAAATAATCACAAGTAAATTAGGACCGGTCATATTTCTGAAAGTCAATCAAAACACGTAAATATCTAAGGTGAAAGCAGCGTAAAAATCATGGTTTTGGATTGCATGGCGGGACACGTAATAAAGTGTATTCCTCATTAACATAATAAGAAATTGCCATGCAGATTTCCGTCAGCACGATGGGCTTCTAGATTTCATGCGGGAACCCGTACTCCCATGTCACGGAGTGATAGTTCCTATTCATTTCCTGATGCCAGCGTTACGCTCACGAGCGATCAATAATGATGCAAATACGGTTGCGGCTGGCAGTGTGATTGAAAATGCGGATTGTCTGAGGCAGTCTTTGGTATGGCTTTTAGCGCATTGTTTGGCCATAATACTGTTTGTATCTTCCGCTTTTTTTAAAGAATTAAGAATCAGTAATATCACCGTTACAAATGGTTTATCTAAAGAGTCACTCCTTCAGGATGTATGAATTTGGCTTGCGACAATGACGTTAAAATTTTTAAAACACTAAATCTTATAGTTCTGTTTCTTGATATAATTTCGAAAATGAATATGAGCTTCGTTCGTAACATAGTTTTGCCGCACTGTATCTTGAGATATTTATTTTTCTAAAAATCAGCATTATCTAATCATTGAACGATTTATTTCTAACAGTAGAACCCTCTAGTAATAATTCTGTTTATATATCGAGTGCATTATTGTTGTCAATTTTGAAATAACATGCACTTAAAAGGATAATCAACAGTTGATTAAAAATTGATCAATGTTTTGGATTCAAACAAGAAGAATTGCAAGACGATGAAATTGAAAGGACTATTTTTAAAATAAATTCAGAAAAATAATAGAAAATCATATCTAGAAGATTCCTTATCAAATAGTATCTCGTCAACAGTAGTCTAAATACATTTTGATGGTGTAAAATCAAATAGACAGCTTCAAAATGTAATTGCACTCTAAGATTTTAATTATTCACATCACGTTCTTAATTTAGATTTCCAAAAATCTTTTTACGATTTGATAATAAGTTTACAATGATGTTTAATGCAGATCAAAATCTAAATATAAAAATTAATGGAGGAGCTAGCAAACAAGCCCAATAAATTCGAGGATTTGGAAGGTCAAACCATGAAAATTATACGAATTTCTCATATTCTGGCAAGAACGAAAATGAAAGACTTAATCAGAAAATAGATATAAGATTTTAGTAATTGATTTCATCTTCACAAAATACTACGTGTGTCTGTTTTTTTAAAAAGAAAACTTCCTTTTAATTTTGTGTATATTTATTTGGGTTCGGATTCGATTTTTGACCGTTATCGTTCGGTCTACCTTAGCGATTAAATTAAAAAACAAACAGATATAAGATTGTTTTAGAATAAAGATGTCGAAAATATTCGGACATTCATTGCTTGAGTTGATCCAATTCTAATATTTGTATTAAAGCCTTCAAATCTTGGAAAAATTATAAAGTAAAAATTACAAAGATTTATCAATCAGTATTTCAAAACTATTTCCATATTTAAAAAAGGGTTATAAATATATAGAAAATTTAAAAATACGGTAGAAAATGTGACCTGGAACTGTTTAATTTAACAACTTGCTATTCCTATTGTCTTAAGATTGCGCTTTCATAGGCAGCACACATTTCTACGGGCAAGCACGCGTTCCAATTTTGCACTAGCTCGCACTTTTGAAGTTACCAATTCGAGATATATAGGGCGTGCTGCCTTTCACCACTTTGATAGTCACCCTTCAAACGGACTGTTGGTGCATGGTTTTTTGTAGGAAGTTTGAATGAGGGACATCATCAAACTTTACTGTGAAATTCTCAAGGATCGATCGGCTTGGAAACGTAGCATCCTATAAATATTTATGAGATATTAGCTAAGCAAAGTAGTACCTGTCGATGATAAATCGGAGCACTTTTAAGAGAGTCCTCATGATTTTAGGGTAAAAGTTTTGAACAGACTATAAACCAAGACTCTATTGCATCCTGGACTGAAATGTTTATAGGTTGGTAAAACATGTCGTTGATTTTCTGTGAATTCTGTGATAGAATACAAAAAATAGATTGATTCAAATAAAAATAATGTGCAGGACTTTACATTATATTCTAGAAGATCGTAAACTATTGGTTACTGATTGTCCTCATCGTCATTGTAAGTACAACCAACTACAGCAATGACGGGGTTGAAAAATTGCCTTGAAGCTTAGAAGGACTCGTTAAAAAATTTAGAGATGGCCATTTGATAACCAACATTTAATACCAGTCACGTCCATATTTTTCAAGAGTTGAGTCGAGAAGGACACTTTCTACTAGTCTTCAATTAAATGTTTTAACAGTTTTCTTAAAAGTTGCAACACTGTGGACCTCTCACGTTATGAGGGTGCTACCATGGCATCAGGATCACCACGAGGGGATAGTGAACATTCCTTTGCTCATAATAATATGTAGTGGGTTTATTGACTTTTTACATAATCAGGATGATTTTCTCTAGTCCATAGAAATAAAAGATATGATCACTATCCACTATCATATTTTTTCGTTGGCGAATAAATTATGGTTGATATCATTCAATTTTTTCCTGAACTTTGTTCATGAGTTTAAGTAAAACCAATCAAGTAAAGTGAGAGAGATGTGTACATCAATCAAATCAATTGGATTTACATTTGAAATTTTCTAGGCTTTCCTATGCAAATAGTTCACTCACATTACATCCCAGACCTGGCATTGCATTCGTCTGGAATTCCACCAGGATCAAAGTACAACTCCATCAACGAATTGATTCATAATCAAACCATTGATGTTTGCACTACTATCATTTCAATCAAACAAATTGATTTTGATGCAAATCGGGAATGAAAAAAAAACGATATCCATTTCTAATAATTCGTTGAACTTTATGTTCCCCGATTAGGTTTCATTTCAAGCAGGAGCAATGGTCGTTAGCAATAGCAATACTGATTGCTTCACCATTAACATTTATCAAACTGATTTTGATATCGAAACCAATAATGTTCATTGCATCAGGATCAATTGTCAAGAGCACAAGTTGTAGACATCCTATTAAAATTGCAGTATTCGCAAGATTCCATTCAGTATACAAACAGATGAACAAACAAACAAACAAACATAATGTTTAATAATGGATGAAGCAACTAGCAATGCAGCAAAAAAAATCCTTGCTGCAAAGTGGTCCAGAGGATCATGATGGGCTGAACGATTGCAGTGCGGTGGCTTGTAATGGATTGCCAAGGGGGTTTTAGTGTTCACAAACAGTAATGCAATTTCATAATTGGAAATATGGTGATGAGGAGGAGGTACATAGATTTAAGCTCTGACTGGTGGGTTGTAAGAATTAATGATGATATTTGAGGACGACAACATGATGTTGATCATAATTGGATGAAATGCTCTTGAAGCTGGTGAATTTAATTTTAAGTAATTTCTTTCTTCAAATTTACTTCATGGAGTCAATAAGAATTCAGACAATTCCCAACCAAAATAATTCCAGCTTGATCGTACATTAAGGGTAAAACTGCCCAAAAAAGAATCTGGATAAGAATAAAAAAGTATCGGGTCCAATTAATTCTAACAGTTTGTTGCCACTATTTTTCAAAGCGAGCAGATTATTCCATCCTACTTGAGATATTAATCCCATTAAGTTTTTACTTGAAAATTATACTGCAAATTAAATTGAATCAATATCCTGTTTATACTTACAGTCACCATAAAACTCATCAAGTAACATCTTCCAAACATTCAAAACACCTATAACATTTAAATACATTCACAGTATCAAACTGAGATAATATCCTGTGAACAAAATACGAAATGAAGCGTAGAGAAAACTACTAACATTCTTTTCATCATAGCGACAAAACCACTTTTAATCCACCACCAAGTGGAACAATAATCATTAACCTTAAGTATCTTACTGACAGTAAATCGCATTTGCATTAATTTCATGAATACCTAAACAATTCTACCGGAATTAACTTCGTTGCAAGACTAACTCTACGGTGGATGGCTTGCTACCATTCCTTCTAGGTATTTATATCTTTACAGTTTTTTATGTTGCTGTTGGATGCTTTCCTTAGCTTCAAGTCTATCTTGACGATATC
The DNA here is from genome assembly GCA_963942545.1 of Oxycera nigricornis. Lineage (NCBI taxonomy): Eukaryota > Metazoa > Arthropoda > Insecta > Diptera > Stratiomyidae > Oxycera > Oxycera nigricornis. The sequence goes on from OZ012662.1 coordinate 104,326,596, forward strand.
GCTATTGTATTCATTAGGGACAATATCAAGGAACAATAGAATAGATTCAACTAAGAGGTCAGACAACAAGCGGCCACAAAATACCTCAAGAAGTCACCATAATAGGGACTATTACCGGGTCAGAATGTTGCTATTGTCAAAGTGATAATGTAATTTTTTCTATTTAAATTGAAATGCGGATGCAGTAAATTAAATAGAAACTAGAGAAAAGCTGCATCAAATTAAGTGATTTGCGTTTCAGAATGGTGGAAAATTAATTTGAATTATTCGAAATAACAATTGTACCTGTATTTTACGTGAAGGCCCACCCAGATGGAGTCTAACTTCATCGTCCAATAGTGTTGAAGAGATTTTTTATTATTTGAAAGATTGTCGCTTATAAAAATGTCTATGATACATTGTTGTAAATATCCAGAAAGATAATCAATCAAAACATTAAATTTAAAACACTATGCAGTGTCTCATTACTGTCAACAAAGTGACGACTATTTATTAAGTTAACGTTTGCTGACAGCGTGGCTTGTGCTGACAGCCATCAGCTGATTATACGTCGGCTGTTGGCTGCCATTTAGAAATTATTTGAGTAGGATACAACGATTGGCCTTGCCAGCGGTGAGCAATATTGCTGAAATGAAGGTCATGCATTGATAAAATTATGATGTTCGATTTCAATGATTATTTATTCGTACGAATGATTTTGTATGTGCTAAGATCAATCAGTTACCTCTATTTTCTTTTTTTTTGCACGAAATAAAATAAAATCTGAATAAAAATATAAACGAAAATAAAAGGAAATTTTTCAACGGTTCAAATGATTATGAATGTGTTTTTTCAAACATTTTTGCAGTATTATGAACAAAAAAAACTAGTTTATATGCATTTTCATTTCGAAACTTGTTCGCGATACAACTTTTTATTGAGTATATTGTTTTTCTAAATATTATAAATTTATGCTTATTATTTACGTACTGAACTCAACCGAAACGATGTTTTATTGACAGTCGCTCAATATTTGCAGATTAGTTTCTCCCACTTTTTTGTAAATAAGTTTTTTAACAATATTGAATTGAAATATTTCCATCGCGTTCTTGTCAACAATATTATTTGAAACATTTTTAAGGCACAACCTCCGAACATATACATTTCTCTCAGTACGTAGATCTTGTTTAAAAAATTCTCAATGATTTTTGGTTCAAAAAGTTACTTCAAATTCACTTTAAAAGCATTTTTGCTGATTTAAAATTATTTCCAAATAACCTTATACAGATTTTATTTATTTAATTGAATATAACACCTGTCACAAAAACTAAATAACCAACATTTCTTAGTAGCATTCAATGCAAATATGCCCTTAAAAAATTAAATATTTCATCACAAGTATACTATTTAATTTTTTAATGAAACGACGTATTGCATTTGATTTTAAAAAAATCAAAATACAAACATGCAGTTTTGAAAAAATATCCTTACGCGGAAAATATCCTTCAATTTTTGTTTTAAGTCTTTCCTACTTTCCCTACTGGAATGTTTTTTTTATAATTTTCGGCGAGATCTAAAAGAAATTTTTCCAATAAACAAACTTTATATTGAATATAGTTTGTATAGTCAAAAATTTTCTTCAAAATTTCAATTCGCTGTTTAAAAAAACATTTAAAAATCATGCAAAAAAAATCCCTCATATTAAGTTCATGCACATTTTCAATCAGTTTTTTTAAAAAAAGTTTTTGTGCAGGATTTTATACAAACTTGCCAGTGAAAAAAAATGGTTTTTGATTATTTTAAATTTTTTTTTACGGATTTTCATAAAATTTCTTCACATACTAAAATAATGATAAACTATTTATTCATGTGCGAATTTTGTATTTTTTAGATTGAAAATGTTCTCGTAAAATGTTTACATAATTATTTTTTCGTACATTATTATTTTTATTTTCATTAAATAAAATAGTAAGCATTTGAAGAGAACAGTTTTTTATTTATTTAATTATTATTTTTCCTTCTATATCACCAAAAGAATTAGTTATGTTTAATTCCAGACAGTGTTGCTTGACTAACAAGAGCTAAGAATTTATCATGGCTTTCAAAGAAAAAAACACCAATTTTATATCACGGAAAGAATTTTATGTCAACAATTTATGATAATAAAGTTTACATTTTTCCCAAATTTTAGCAGGTATTGATAAAATCATATTTTGACAAGTTAACTGCATCATATACCAATGAAAAAGCTTAATATGCTCTATGAACGGAGAGGAATCTGAGACTGCCATAACTTGTCAATCAATATTGGAATACAAGTGTCACATGTCTTTGACAGTTCAATGTCAGCATGGCGGCTGTGACAACGTAATGTTCTATCACTCCTATTGGAAACTCATTATTTAATGTAATTTTGTATTAATCCTATTCAAAAAAGCACGATTCAGTGTTGATGAAAATTCGCGCTTAGGCAAGTTTACAGGGTTTGAATCAATGAACACAAAATACTTCCTTCAAATAAATTTTATTTTATGTGACAAACTATGTTGCAGAAAGAACTAAACATAAAATTAATTAATCGAGTTTTTTATGAATTCTTTGGCAGTTAAACTGTTGCTACCCCAATCATATATTTAAACTAGATTTCTCTGCATCACATAAACTGTTTTTTAAAGCTTCAATAAAATTTAACTTCCTCCGGTAACATATAACAGTAGCAAATGCCACCTAACTTTATTCATTCTAAGCATAAGCTTGATCTATAAACTCTACACTAAATGCACATTTTACCCATAAAATCGGACTAAACTAGGATAATCAGTAATAAATGTCGCCTATTAACAGAAAATGTGACAAGAACCTATAATCTTTAATGCAAGAAAAGAGCAACAACAATTTTTACTGACCACTTAGCCTAAATACTTTCTCATCAGCATATACAGAAGTTTAGCAGCCAATTTAAGAGCTTCCTTTTAACTAATAAATACTTGGGGACTACAAATAAAATATCTATAAACATTCAAGCAAATTTAACTAACATATAGTATAAACACATTTTTCCTATTGGTAACCTAGAAGATACAACCCAAACATATCTAGCTCGTTTTAGATACTACCTAATCTACCTAGAAAAAAATCTGGTTAAAGATACTTTTATCTGGCAATATTGAATTAAGCCTAGTTGCTAAGATCTTTTTCGGTCCAATCTTTGATTGGGTCGCTAACATAAAATGTCTATTGAATCTATCGAATTACCAAGGGATTTGTCATTCTCTGTTAAGTTGCCGCTAATCAATTCGAAATTGATAGTTACAAACTTACATAGGAAAGTATCTTTATGAGATTTACCGCCAGATATATCTTTTGAAGTAGAAGAAGATGCAAGATTTTCAATTTTGATATCAAAGTGCATCTTAACGAATTTTTATTGATGATTAATAAATTATGAATATTAACATGTTTCATTATTCGATCCAATCCCAGTAATCTTTTCTGTAAAACAGTTAAGTGGAAACTTTTGGAAAAGAAATAGATTTAATCTAATGGTGAATTATGTATCTGTTTACTGGTTGAGGATGACATCCGCAACTTGAAAGATAGATAGATAATAGGTTAATCATCAAAGATGGAAGAAGGGCTTCTGAGCTCGAAGCCATCAACAGTAATAGGTTAATGTCCATTGTGATTGTAGAGGACGGTTTGAGGGAACCAATTAAGATATAAATTGGATAGTAAGTGTGTTTTCCCGTTCGATGTCAGCCTATGTAACCTTAGTATTAATATGATCGAGATATGGCTAGAGCTTAGAAGGGCTGAAGTTGTATCTTGTCGATTTTAGGCTTTTAGTTCGTACAACTTGGATATAATCTTTAATGGGTTTTGGTGGCGATAGAGTTGCTCGAAACATTCTACTAATGGTCATCAATCAGTGATTATGTCATAGAATGCGATAAGTTTTTAGTCATATTAGACGAAGTATTATTATGTTTTTAAAAGAAATACGAAAAAAATCTTCCTGAAAATATGCGGAAGATACAACAATCGCTGAAAATTTCTAAAAAGTTATTAAAGCTTTAAACTTTTCTTGCTGTCAATAATATTTTTTTTCCTTTCGAAAAATTCAAAGGTACGCATTTTTTAGAAATTAGTCTAACTGCAGTAAAAAATCGTACAAATTCATCCATTAGGCCATGGAAAGGTGGGCACAAAAATTGACATGAATATATGGTGAGCCCAGTTGAAGGCACGTGGTCTAAGGTGGATCACGGCCACTCTAGATTACGTTTACTCATCGTTCTTAGTTTTTGTCAGTATATCGAATAAAGAAATGTTTTTCTACTCTCGGGGCGGTATTTTTTCTGCTTAAAATTCAATTTGCACTTGAACATGTATTTTATTCTATACTCTTTAAAAGGAATATTTTTAATCGTGATGATACTTATTTTTCGATGCTCGGTATTTTTGAAATTTTTTTAATAAATAAATTTTTTTAGTAGCTGTAGGCTGTTGGATTGGATTGTCGGCACAAATTCGACGGCAAGATAAGGTAAAGTATTGAAATAGTAAATTAAATAAATAAAATAAATAAATAATTAAATTTAAATTACTCGTGGGACCAACCAGAGATGTGATTTTTCTTCTGCAAAAATGAAATAAATCTCAAACAATCGTACAATTTTTTAGGCTTAGACCTTTTAATAAAAGTTGCAGCTGCAAATAAATGATCTAAAATTATTTTTTTAGAATAGTTTTTGATTTGAAAAATGTGTACGAAATTTAATGTTAATTAGAAAAAACAAAATATACAAAAATTGTATGGATTTTTAGATAACAAGACGGAGAGTTAAGTTATAATTTCAAATCCGATTATTTTATATATAAATATTTATAAACGCTTAGTCACTACGATTACCTCCTCGAAAATTACTAGATTGATGTACATTAAATACTGTGAGCTCTTTTCTTTAAATTCAAAGTGTTTTAGAGATTAAACGAAATACTTTTGTTAAATTCATATTTTTTAAAGATTCAACGAAATACTTTTCTGTTTCATGTATTTGATATTTGTTATCAAGAAACTGTTCGGTTTTTAGGTAAAAATTGAACTGTCTTTTCAAACTGACATGAACACCAAAATACACTACTCAAAAGGACAAATATTGTTTCAAATATGTCTTACAATATTTTAAAAATAATTAATTTAAATTAAGTATTTAGTTTTGTTTTGTGAAGAAATTAATGGTAAAATTTTAATTAAAAATGCGAAAATGTTAAATATATATAAAAAAAAACACAATTTTTAAATCACATGATGAGGCTTAATCCATTAAAAAAATAGTGTTTTTTCCTGGTAATCAACACAGCGCAATTTTATTTAAAACATATCGGAAAAAATATTCCAGCAATAAACAATTTTAAGTGAATTTTGTATGAAATTGAATGGAAAATGTTTCTACTGCGATTAAAATTCTCGTAAAAAAAAATTTTTGTAAAAAAATTTGTTTTTACATTAAAAAAATTTTGACAAAAGCTTCCATCATTTTGAAAATACGAAAAAATTCTATGCAAGAATTTTCATCGAAGAATAAGCTGAAAAATATTTGTTCTAAACTTTTAAGTTGACTTTCAGGATATAATCATATTCTTTTAGGCTTTCAGGAGCCAGGAAAACATTTGACTACAATATCGATTAATTATTAAAAACTTTCCTGGATATTCAACGTTTTCATGTAACTTTTCTGTGACACAGCTCAACATATTTTAGTTATTTATTTATTTAAAATATGTTGAAAATGGAGAAAAACATATCCCCGAATCTCCAGAAGTAAAAAAACTCAGTGAATTATTAATAATCAATCGTTATTGCAATCAATTTTTCATGGCTATTTTACATTGTCAAAGAGGGCAAACAGTCAAGGTGGATAAAATTAAAGTTAACAGCGAAACGAACCTAAATTAATAATCAATCAATTGTACCTCAATCAAATCGATAATCATCACCTTGGCGTATCAAAATGACACGAACATATTTTCTTATGAGTTACTGTGATAGCGATACCGTCTTTACGTTTCAACGAAATTTTTTTTTGAGGAAAAAATCAATGATGATTAAAATGTCTTGTACTTAATGAAACCTTTTGTACTTAATGATGGTCTAATTATGTAACCATGTTTCCATGGACATATTGATGGAAATTATTATGAAAAATCTATCGATATTGATTACATAAAAGCATTAAGCGGTGATTCGAATAACATTGATGTTGACAAGGCATTTTGAAGCAGTTATTATTATTTAAAAATAATAATATGGAAAAATAATAATAAAACTATTATTTAAAATATTAAAAATAACAGTAAGTAGAGAATAAAATAAAATATTGCTTTCGATTAAATTTATTCCTAAAATTATTAATCATTCATGTGTGAAAAACCATCATAGAAAACTTAATAAGGTTAAGCCAACTCTGCGAAAATTTGATGGAATAATTATAGCTTACATGTAACAAAGATAACACAAACAAATTTTTTAACATTTTTGAAAATAAATTATATAAAATTCATGAAACAAGATGAATTTTTAATAAATTGATTCAAATTTATTTTATGTTAACGAATTGCTGCATTTCATAGACTACTAAGACACCAAAGTCAAGATTTTATAGCCTTAAAAGAAGAGGCAAAATCCACCTTGAGGTACATCATGAAAACTCTAAGTATTTTTACCTTAAACATTCAAAATTGATTTAAAATATGTCTTCTAAGACCACACTGTTTATGTAAATTGCTTTTTCTTCAAGACTGTATCAAAGGTTTGAAGATAATCAAGACTCCTGAAACTGATTATGAATTTATAACGACCCGAAATCGATAATTTTTAAATTAATTATGCAAGAGAAACTTTATTGGACCTGATAAATATGGTTGATTCACATTAATTTGTTTGTTTTTTTCTGATCCCGAAGAAAAAACCGAAAATATTGAGGACCGAAAACCAATGTTAAATTTTTTTCCTGCAGTTAAAATTTTTCCTGACAGTACGATTTATTTTTCTGGGAAAAATAATCAGTTCTGTTGGTATAAATTTACCTGCAGAATAGAGTAATTATTTTTATATGGCAATAATTATCTCTATTGCACTAATTTTCAGTTGAATAGTACTTTTCATGCAGCGGTGGTTTTTCGTGCAGTAATAACTCTTCTTGCAAAAATGCATTTTTATGCACCAAAATTTTCCTGCAAGAGGAGTTTTACTTAATTCGTGATTTCTTTTTGAAACGAAAAAGTTTTTGTAGTAACAACTGCGCCATCAAGATTAATTTTCTTTGCAGTAACAAGTTTCGTTTGCAGCAGTAATTTTCTGCGCAGAAATGATTCTTCCTTCAGTGGAAGTTTTTCCCATGGTAATTTTTCGTGCAGTAGCTATTTTTTTTTGTTGAGAGGAGAAAAATGTAACATTTTTTTTGCAATGATATTTTTTTCTTGCAAACTGGTATTGTTAAGGGGTTACATATGTCTTGAAGAAAAAAAAACAATTTTTCAAAAAAATCTCTTATTTAAAATTTCAACACCTAAAAGTTTAGCATTTCAAGAAGTTGTAAAAAAAATTTCAGCTAAAAATATTGAAAATTGTCAATTTTCCGGCAGTTTTTCTCGTCCAACCTTTTTTTTGCGGTAGGCAGAATATTTCGGTGTAGGTTCATCTCAAATGAAAATTCAAAAATGTTCTTGTAATTTATGCCCTTGGCTCGTGCTTGAACGAAGGAATTGAAAACAAATGAAATTTAAAGTTTTGAAATGGATTTGAATGAATTTTCGTCTCAAATTTTTTTAGCATTTTTCCGATTCTCACCGTTTTCAAAATATTTTTTCCGTATAAAACAAGAACGAGTCGACCGGATGAAAATTCCTTCCTTCTCATTCATCCACTAGACAATACTATAAAGAAAAATTGTGCAAAGTTTAAGGAAAATCGGTCGATTCGTTCTATATAAATCGTGCCAACAGTACGGAAGAACAAAGTTTCGAGAAAAACTCCGGAAATATTGCTCAAATTTACTTGAAATTTGGTGTGAATACTCTTGAAGTACTATACTTTCATAAAATTTCAATTGATTTTTTGAAAATACAAGACCTATGTAACCTCTTAATGCAGCAAGAATTATTAATGCACCATCAGCGTTTCGCGCAGCTATAATTTTCAATTACCGAAAATTTTTCCTGCAGTATTTTTTTCCTTGTTGCAGTGGAGTAGTAAATTTCCATGCAGAATACATTTTTCACGAAGCATTAATTTGCCAAGCAGTGTTAGTTTACTGTGCAGCATTAATTTCCCTTGAAGAAATGAATTTTCTAGTCGAATTCCTGCATTAGTAATTTTTCGTGAAGTATTTATGTTTTTTTGCAGCAATAACTTTCCCTGGAACAATCATTTTTGAGTAGCAACAATTTCTTCGAAAACTTTTTTTGGTATGAGCAATAATTCTTTTTAGGAGGTATTTCAGACTGCAGGAAAAGGTTTCAGAAACAGAAAAATGAAAGCATAAATAACTAATTTATCAGTAAGAAAATTGGTTCAATGTTTCATTTAAAAATATTAAATTTGTTAACTGTTTGGTTTTGCAATGAATTTATTAGCTAGAAATTTATTTGACACTTTATTATATTCCTATCCTTAAAGACATAGCTTGTTAGTGATTCTTGGTATAGGTAATTTGAAAAGAGGAAGGATTTGTCTTCTAGATGAATTGCAATGATCCTGGTACTTTATTTTGTGGTAGTAATTAGGGTCAGAGAATCTTTTGTTAAGGTACTGCAGATTTTTAAAAAATTGGCATTAAAATTATCCTTTTTTAAGATTCATGGGATATTTAAAGCTAGTTATAAACACATCTCCGTTTCAAATCATGAACAAAACAAAAATTTGATTACAGCTACCATGGAATCCTAGGACTATCAAAAATCTTGCAACTTATGGGACTTTCAATGATGAAGTAGTTTCGCAAATATGGTTCGGTTTGTTTCAAATTTGTGAGTATAGAATTCCAATTAAAGTTTTGATGGAAAAATTTGAAAATATTTTCTGAACTCATATCAAAAATCAGTTCATGCTACTGAAATATGGAATGATTTACGCTTCAAGGCATAATTCAAAATCTGAAAGGTTCATAGACAACTTCAAAAGATTCACTTAAGAATATCCAAAACAACTTCATTTCTGCCAGTCTTCAATCATGGTTCAACCGTCCGGGAATAGTTCCTTTTCCATAATCAACTCACTTAGTACTAACTTATGAAAATATCCTTTGTTCTAAAGTCCTAAATTTTCTTTCCACCCTCATTTGCAAACGACTACTTACCACCACAATGCTGTTTAAAATCCTCACAACAATCGCCCAATTTCAAGCAGGCATGGTCACAGTAGCATGGCTTATCACTGAGATCCTCAATAATAGCATTAATCGGTGCCTTTTGAACTACACACGATGAATCACGACCATTACAACAAAGCTGTGCCTCACGGCATGATCCTGCCAACACACCCGCACCACAACTAATCCACAAAAGTTTCAGGATAACAGCAACAAATTGCAAAGTGAAAGACGACAGATTGCTCGTCATCATGACCATTTCGAGGATGCACTTATAAAAATTTATAGGATATTTTTTCGGACACTTTATTTATTTATCGATTCAATCAAAACTCTTTAATTTTTTTTTCACAATCACTTGCTCAATTCAGTAAAACACTACGAAAACAATAGCCGACGATAACAAAAGGATATTCAGTCCAACGATAAAGGATAACGTTCTCGTTACAAATTCTCAACAAATAGTAGAGGATAAATAAAAGAACATTCGGGAAAGCTTTAAATTGAACCCAGAAAAGAGTCAATCGTTCTATATGGAACAGAATTCGAAATTTTAAGAAAACGTATCATAAAAGAAATGATTTATATCAAGGACATACACACAAGAAAAAACGTGTTTCTGACCTCTATTGTTGACGACGATTAAATTTCACGACAGACCAAACGTGAATGATTTCAATGTAGTGGAAATTGCGATACGTTAAGCTCGTCCTTCAGTTTTATTTTGAAGGATACCCGAATAAAGGATTCGAAAAGCACAAAATAAAGTAAATCCCGTCAAAGGTTCTTTGTGTACGATTCCAAAATTTCTCGTTTCTTTAGTTGACCGACGAGAGGGAAAATGAGACGAAATCGATTGAAAATCAAAAGAATTTTAAAAGAATGGTAAAACAAGATTCACTTTTTATACTCATTTGTTATACCGAATTTAAAATGAATTGAAAACGAGTCCTTTGCGATCAGTCGCAAAAAAATGTTACGTTCCGGTTGGATTGTAGGTGTTTTGGACTCGATTTAAGTGTGTGACCGATACGCACGGTACCCGCACGACGAATGACCAAAAACTTGGAGGTGCTGGAGAGTTTTAAGAAGTCCACGAGCCTCGACTTGCCTAGAACCATAGCAACAAAAACAATAACAACAACAACAACCTCTTTGTGGATTCTTTGGGAACATGGGGCTCCGGGTTGATGGACGACTTCTTCTCCAGCTTGGAGTTCGTTTTGTGGAGTTCAACAATGGTACCAAAATGTGGGATTGAAGTTGAGATACAACCATCAGTATGTAGTTGAACCTTTTGTAGATTGAGTCTGGTTCTTCTGCGCAAAAAACCCTAACTAGTTTATAAAGCCAAAGTCCTTTGATTCACTACCATTCTTACTTCCAGACTTGTATCTTGTTGTATGGTACAATTGTATCTTTTAGATACATTTCAACGCAGAAAAGATACGTCCAGCACGCAACAACTCTTTCCCGGCAAGGTAGGAGAAGGAGAAGCAAACAGACCAACTGAATGCTCCTAAAACATTCCCAAACATGTTGGTTGGGGAACTTTATGTGGAGCCATCAAGGAATGCGCCGAATCCAACAACATTCCCGAAAGATACACACATGTGACCATTGGTGTCGTGAGTCATGAAAACGTCCAGTTCTGGATTTTGGACCTAGCACAGAACATTCCCTTTCTGGATGCCCGACTTGTATCTCATGTTGGGGATCGTCTTGTATGTCTACTGATATGTTTTTTGTGGGACTAGACATGACGAGAATATGTAGGAGGATGGTTGTACCACCCTCCAGGTGGGTGCATATTCTTGACCTTGCTGGCATTTGCGTCCATGACTGACTGATTTCGGTCGGAAGTTGGCTTGGCAAGCGAGAGCTATTAGCTTTGCTCTGGGATACTAAGTGGTAGCTAGTAAACTGACCTTCAGGTGGACTCTGGTAGTATGCGGCGAGGAGTTGATTCTGTTCTTCATAACAAGAGAATTCTATATTGTTCGGAGGATGTGCATGTCTCAGATAGTTCTATCGAAGTTCGTACGTGAAATAAGATAAATTTTCGGCTGCAATGCAATTATAGATGTTAGTTGAATGATAGCTGATGAAGAGCTGTGAAATATTTGAGACAGTGGGCGGAGTAGATAGGTCAAAGGTTCCTGATATTTTTTGGTAAAACAACTTACATCAATTGGAGTTGAAATCAAAAAGAATGTCAGCAAGATATTCATTTTAGTTATTTAGCATAGGTTAGAACCTCCTAGTCTAGTCGACAACTTCGGCGTCTAGTGTGCTTTTTGGTTAGCAAGTCACTAACATTATTATTGCACATTAGTGGAGGTTCTTAGGTTCCAGATTTTATGCTGGTTCATCATTAATTTAATGTGAAGCGTGGTTTCGGGGTGTCGGATGGCATCCTCTTCAGGTGCTGTCATTTACCATCCGCCACCAGACAGCACGACCACGGTTAGGCTTATTGATGGATTAAGCTCGTTGTACTTCAACTGGTTTGTATAATTATAGAATAGCGACGTAGGCAGATATACGTAAAACAAATTGACAGTCGTTATACTTCGCGGATAGAAATAATTATACAAAACAGTCGAAGTACAACGAGATTAATCCATCAATAAGCCTAACCGTGGTCGTGCTGTCTGGTGGTGGATGGTAAATGACAGCATCTTGCCATCCGACACCTCGAAACCACGCTTCCCATTAAATGATATTCATGTTTTCTAAATTTCCAAAAAAAAAATATTTATTTGAGTATGATTGATAATTTTCTGAAAATACCTCAATTCAACATCTAACTAGAAAATAAAACAAATAGTAGACGCTTCATATTGGGCGTCAGCTAGCAAATCAAAACGCATAGGCGGTCAGATGTTTCAGCATGATCTTTCATGATCTTTCCAGGATCGTGCTATTTTTAGTACTTGAATCGATGAGTGTGGGCTTTTCAATTTAGTAGAAACCAACTAGCAATATAAAGCCTACAAACAATCATCAATTCAAAACAAATTAAAGCAAATTGCGGTCTTCAAACCTGATTGCTTTCCAATCGACAATCATACCAGCCAATCCACTCCACAAATCGGATATAATCTCAACGGAATTTCTGATGAATCCACCTAATTATTCAATCCTTTTGGCAAACCCTCACACCATCTCCTTTGCCATTTCGATTTGAATCGCCTAAACCCACCCAAATAACATATATTACTCCCACGACACCTCATCATACTACCGTCGTCAACATCAAACATCACATTCTTCAGATATCCTTATCACCCATACACACATTCCAATACATGAATTCTTGCTGAAAGGAATCGTTATCCTGCAATCTCAATTTTTCATCCTCCAACTCGTATTCTTCTGCTGCTTCTACCAAAAAGAATCCCGAAAAAAGGCATAAATTACACTTCGCCGTAAACAGTGTACGCGTCGTCGCTGAGATTCCATACAGATTGCATGTACATGAAAAATAAAGGATAACAGACACGTGGTGCGAATAAGAAAGAATCTATAGAAAATCTTGGTGCAGCTATTGTGGTGTCGATAATATACGGTTTAAAGAGGCGCCACCGCTTTACTAAACTCGGGGAAAGATGAAATAGACGAAGCAGAAAAGAATTGACTCAAAGCATTTTCATCGTTCATAATTATATTTCATTCACTTTACTCCGCGCGGTTTAGGACTTAGCTCGTCCTGTTTCTCATCCATGATCATAAGGCAAAATGAAATTTATAACTTTGATGCAGGACGAAGTCAGTTCATCTTGGGAGAGACTATAGAACTGTGGGATTTTGGTGAATTTATGGTCCGGAAATTGTCAAGAATTTATTGCAAATAATTGTTATGAGGTGTTTGGATTATTTATGTGAAAAGTTGGACGATTCAGGATATTTTTTTTAAAAACTGGACGCGTTCCTTTTGAAAGACCGAAAATGGTACATCGAGTATGCAAAGTGTTTGTTAAAGATTAGTTTGTTGTTTTGAAACTGGACTTTAGACCATACTTTAAACTATTTGCATATTTTGAAGGTGTTTTTGAAGAATGGATTTGAGGAAGCAAATGTTCTACTATCGTCAAAAATCTCATCAGCTTTAATGATGACTGAAAAATATGTTATGAGACAAGAGCAAAAAAAAGAAAAATGAATCATGAACATGTGCGTGCTAGATTGGCCTGCCAGCAACCACTGGTCCAATAGTCTCTGAAAGATCAAGTAGCATATGCTAGAAAGATATTTTACAATCGTTTCGTGTGCTCTGGCACTAAGTGATACTGAAATCTAATTATTATTGCCTTTTAAATTCAATTTTATTAGGCTCACACTAATATCAACCGGCTAAGGAGAAAGGAATAACTTCCACTTGATGTGAAAATTACTAAAAGCTAAGGCAAGTGACTTCAAGGAGCCTACTCGTCTATCAATCGCCACGCGAAGCTGACCTTGTTGATATTCAAATCAGTCCAACGACAGCATTAACAAAAACGAAGTACGACAAGCCGCAATTGTAGGATTGGACAATGTCCATAATGGAATCCAAACTATCCATACGTGAAAAGGGTGTGACATTAAAATACCACTTTGAGGTCGCTTGTAGTCAAGTTCTAATCCAAAAACCTCCCAAAACTATGTCAAAAAATGCCAGTTTAAAATTCGACAAACTGAGGTGGTTGACCCTGCTCGTCTTCTTTTGTACGACAAAAACGAATGCTACAACAGATGCGTGAATTGTAAAGATAAGAAGACTCAAAGATCACCAAACTAAAATTATCAAGAGAACGTGCAGGAGTGTTTCCATTTGTGGAGCATTTCGTCAAGGGAAAAAGCAGCACTAACAAATGTCGTCATACACAGCAACCGAAAAAGTGCGCTGCTGTTGGACAGAATATCTCCAGAACCTAGAAATCATGCAGCATACGTTTCCTTTATTTTTTCTAAAAATACAAGTAGCATGCCAATTGGAGTGTAGATTTTTCCATGGACAGTGTCCAATAAGCTGAGTAATTTCAAGTGTTGATCCGAACCTTTTAAATTTTAGGATCGATACCTGGATAGTATTTGTGATCACATCATTTTTCGTAGGCGATCACCAGGTGAAACAACCTTTCTTTTGGCCAGCCGGGACTACGGGACTTGAAATGTGGCAACTGCAAATCAAATATTTTTTTACAATATTCAAAAAAATATTTAATTGATGTCTTCATTTCCTTACCATTAAATCCATCTCATTTGTTATTCTAAAATCCTTGCTTTCATTTATTCTTCGCTGAAAACAAAATAGAACTCTAAAAAATCTAATATCCGCCCATTTGTAAATTGCTAAATAAGTTTTTTTTTCAAATGCCACCACCAACAATGAAGTTCAACTAAAATAATAACTTCATCACGATGTCCCTTCTGTTTGTAAGAAAACGCAACAGGATGTAAGACTACATCGTGCAGTTGTAGTGAGAAGTGCTGTGCTGTCTCTTAGAAAATGGAAATCTTTTCTCTATATTTATTTACTTGCCACATTTATAAGCTACTTTTCTGTTGCATTTTCTTCCTTATCGTGGATAAAACAAATGCAACTTCCGTTTCCGTTGTATGATAGGGAACATCCTTATTAATGAATCCTGAAAAGTGCACTTTTGTTTTTATGGGGGTTATCTTTAAAGTTGAATAGAAACTAATGTCCTTTGGATGAATCGGAAGTCGTATGCGAATCGGAAGTTATGATGTTGATTTGATGGCGAAAATATTTTGTTTGGATTGAAATAGTGGTGAAGAAATAAATTATCCAGGATTTGTCATGCAAGAACAGGAAAATTTCGTTGAATGTTTGAAAGTGTGTCTTCAGTATGACGACAGTCATTTTCCGAAAAAGTAAGTCACGATTTTCACCTCAGATATTTATTAAGCCTATCAAGACAACTCATTTTTAGGATGTAATCAGTTTTAGTTCCATTTGCAATTTTTCCTATATAAAATTTGATTTTTGTCCACAAAAACAGGAATTTTATTCTTAATTGTTCATAGCACTTATGACTGTGTGAATTCATTGTCCAGATTCACCCATTATGCAGTCTTAAAATTATGAGCAGCGTGATTTGTCCAAGATAATCTTTTTTTGTCAAATAAAATTGACAGGAATTTAGGATATGCATGATTAACATTTTGTGATTTTTAAATCGTGGAAAATTCTATTCGATTCGATTCGATTCAACGAAAGCAAAATTCCTTTGCAATTCATCTTCTTGGAAAGCTTCCGCGGAAAAATTTGTGTTTTGAATGTATATTGGACAATATTTAAGAAGGAACTGCAAAACACAATTACCTTCATGAAGTGGGGAAGAGTGGTTTCGGGGTGACGGACGGCATCCTCTTTAGGTGCTGTCATTTACCATCCGCCACCAGACAGCACGACCACGATTAGGCTTATTGATGGACTAAGCTCATCATACTTCAACTAATTTTTATAATTATTTGTATCCGCGAAGTATAATGACTGTCAATTTTTAGTTCGTATGTGCCTACGTCACTGTTGTATATATTATTAAGGATTTGAACCTCCTAGTCTAGCGGACAACTTTCGCTTACTAGTGTGCTTTTTTGGTTAGCAACTTACTAACACTATGCTTGCACATTGATGGAGGTTCATTTACTTAATCCATCAATAAGCCTAATCGTGGTTGTGCTGTCTGGTGGTGGATGGTAGATGACAGCACCTGAAGAGGATGCCGTCCGTCACCGTTTTTTGGTTTGAAATGTGTTTAAGAGAACAGCATTAAATTTTATTAGATTTTCAAAGCATCAACTTAGAAAAGGAGAGCGATTATATGAAATTTAGGCTCTGAAGCCAAGATTTATGTTAGTTACATAACGCTTTGCCGACCCAATTTTTTTGGCTCCAATTCCCGGATGACTACAATCATAATCCTTAATTTTTATATCTTTATTCATCGAATCTATAAGAAATCCCCGAAGGAACTTTTATTGGATGCTTCAAATTATTTCTTAGAATCCCTTTTTCTAGTTCAAAGCTGAAATCCGATCAAGAGGACAAACATACATATTGATTATTATTTTTCTCTTCTTCCAAACCTTTTGCTGAGGATGTTTCCATTATCCAAAAGAGCATTCTTAAATCCTTTCCTTCATTCCGATGTCTTTCATGTTCCTTATTATCAAATAGACATACTTAAACTGGCCCAAACCAAATAACGTCTACCTTTAGTGTCTGCAAAAAAAAAACCGGCAAGATGAAAAGCGGTAAAAAAAATCAAAGAAATAGACAGACAAAACTTCATTGCAACAAGGTGAAATGTCCTGCACCAGGTCGACAAGAAAAACGGAAAACTCAAACAATACACTAAATTCTTATATAAGCAAGCAAAAAATTGGTCCCTGATCTGAAACTACTCAGAAAAAAGGACGCCAGACTGTTGTTCAATGTTGTCGGGACTCCAACAGGAATTTGTCAATGCAAAGAAAAAAGGACAAGAAAAAACCAAATGGTTGAAGTGGATTTTCTTCTCGTTTGTAGCTGACCTTTACGGACTATTAGTATATATCGCGTCGATGTGACTTCTTAGGAGTTTTATTTAGCAACAAAAAGGGACTCTTCGAAGACGGGAAGGTTGATGACATGAGCAACGGTTGGTGTATTGCCTTTTCGGTGTATTTTAGTTTTTGTTAAAGGAAATTGATCGTCAACAACAACCAGAAAAAAAATGTTCAAAGCAAGATAGAAGATACTGAAATTTGATTAGATTTAGATTAATCGAAATTGGGTATTGTTTTTCTATTGTAATTTGGATAATTTGCAATTAAGACATTTTCTATTTGAAAAAGGTTGGCAAATAATTACTGGGGGCGTTTTAATGATGATTAAAAGTTAAAAACTTGAATTAAGAAGATGGAATCGGATATTATTGCTTTGTTTTATTTAAATTTAAATTATCAAATAAACTTGGGTCAAAGAAATTGTATACATTAGCCACCAAAACGATTCGAAAATTTCGATGGATTTTGCACTAATTTTGTCAGGTCCTTAGCTGTGAAGATTGTTTGGAAATTAACATGAACTGAGCATAGCTGGTAATTGTTTAAAGCTATCAACCATGCAATCTTTAAATTATAATTAACACAAAATTCCACAGTTTATCGAATACGAAAAAAAGAATTTATTCCTCAAATTATCCAATGACTGCGACAATCATTACTGTACAAAGACAGGGACGAAAAGAAATCACAATATGTTTTTTTTTCATAGTTAAACCCTTCGGAGATTGAAGTCAATTTGTACACTTTTGCTCTTTGGAATATCAATCCCATGCACACCAAGCATTTGCGGGGAAAATTGCATTGCATACAGGAGCAAAACCAAAGTAGCCTTTCAGTCTGTGTTCTTATCCTGGAATTGTATAGGGTATCACGATGTCCAGGAGTCTATTGTATGGTCTACTATGCTAGGAAAAAAGGTTTTTGGTCGCTTCTCAAGATGTTTGTTAGAACCGTACCAACACCAATAATTTATAATAATATTCATTTGCAATTACAATAATAAAATTTAAATCACTTCAGTAGTGGCTGAAACTGAGTTAAAGGTTCCTAGCCCTTCCGTGTAGTGTGTGTTAATTTTGAGTAGTTTTCTCGTCGGGTGAAAATTTTATAAGACATTTTGTTCAAAATGAGTGGTAAAACCAGAAGTGGTCCGGAGTTTTCTTTAGGTAAAGCCTACGGAGCTCATTTGGATGGTGGCTACCTTTTTCTCTCAACTATTTCAAGCTTGAATGAGTAAGCCCAGTTCATCTCGTCAACCAAATTCCAATCGTATTTGCAGAAACACTTATCATTCGGTAATTTCAGTCCTAAACTGTATGCGTGCGTATCGATTCTCCTCAGTTTATCTGCATTCTAGAATCGGTGAATATCCTCCAGGGCCTTCATATGCATAAAATTGTACAAGAAGAAATAGATAGGTATGACGAACAAATTAAAGTATTTATCCTGTGACTACTCTGATCAGCTAAAAAGCAAAAAAAAAAATGTTGGAAAATTAAAAATTCAAGTCTTAAGTCAAAATCAATTTGGCATGAAAAAAAATCTCTACTTGTTGAATTGTTGGTTTTTATTTAATATTTAAAAATATATAAAAATAGGGCTACCATTTATGATTGAGAGTTTCCTTGTGAGTTTTATCTATCCCCTTTGCAAATGTTAGAACGGCGGACACTCCCTAGACATGAAGTTAGAATATGAAGGGCCTATTTGGGCTAGTAATGCGTTAACGCGCATTCCCAGTGATAGTAGGGCAGACTCCAAGAGTCACACCCGTATCTAATTAGTTTAGCTAGTTAGCCGATTTTGGTCGTGCTGCAATCGTGTGCGGCCACTCCAGGCGTAGTTGGTTAACAAGTTATATGATACATATTTGGGTTTTCGAGCCTCCGTGTCTAGTCGACAACCTGCCTACTAGTGTGCTTTTTTGGTTCGCAACTCTGCTAACACTATTATTGCACATTAATGGAGGTTCTTGTTTCCAGGCTTCTGGCCGCTACCAATACAATTAAAATGGGAAGTGTGGTTTCGGGGCGACGGACGGAAGTTACATGATGTTTTTGTTCGAAATATTTTATTTTTGGGATAAAGCTAGTGTTAAGATGTGTAAGTTTGCTCTTGCCATAGTATTGGATCACAATTTTTAAAAGAGCCTGCCTGTGCATAAATTGTGTAAAAGGAAAGAAGAAGATTCTCGATTGGGGTAGATATTGTCTATTTTATGACTTCCAAATTTCGTAATTCAAGCTTGACCATATTTGAATCTCACGTTATGAGGCCTGAATTTTTTTTGGAAAGCATTGATTTCGTATCCACCAACGTGAGATAGTCTACCATCTAGATCTGTAGAAAAACGACTACATTTGATCGTTGAAAGGGGGCATGAAAAGTTGTGGAATAACACGTATAACAATTATTGATCTATGCTCCCTCTGAAAAAAGTCGGGAACATTAAAAAAAAAATCAGAATGTTTAAAAAAATAGGAAAAAATTGTATTTCTCCTGCTTGTCTCACTCCTAACTTTAAAACGATTCATTCCCGAGCAAAGTTGAGTGAGAATGAAAGTTCCGTAATAAAATTTCCTAAAAGATAATATTAGTTTACAAATAAATTTTATAATTTAAATAATTATGCAGCATTAATATGACAATAAATGCATTGAGTACGTTGAACAGTATATGTTTGGGAAGTTTTTCTAGACAAAATTCCTTCAACGTGGACAGAATGTGGTTTTATTTATTACGAATAAATAAATTTATTTATAACATAATAAAATCGTTTTCGGGATTTGGTAATGCGATATTTAGGCTTCTCTGTTCGAGTTAAATCGGCTCATAGAAAAAGGTGAAAATCGCTCCACTACAAGCCGAGAAAATGCTTTTTTTATAACTTTTTTCAAATTCGTTGCAAATGGCTGTCACCAGGATCCCAGGAACTAATGAACATAATTCAATAATTTTTTTTTAAAGAAGCGTACTGTAAAGTTCTTTCTTATGTGTGTTTGGATTTAATTTAAATTCATGGTTACCGAGATATTCAATTTGTTTATTATCAAAATAAAAATGTTTATAATTTCGAAAACTCCTAAGGCCGTCTCAATAATTTGATTTTAATTTTGAAAAATGCATTAAATACGTGAAGTGTTCTTCTATATTTAAAAAAAAATCAATCTTCTATAGGCTTCAGTTTCTGATTTTTAGGATATCAAAAAAAAATTGAATTTATTTCAACAAATTTTGGTTGACAAGCTGTTATGTGAAATCTACTGATTGAATTTTGATCAAAATTTGTGTTCTATTTTATTTTATTATAAAAATTTTTTAAGCGAACTATGAAGGTCCAAAGTTTATTTAAAATGGTTGAAAAAAATTGAATAAGAAACGGCTTGTTTCCCCATTTTTTTTTAATTATTGCTATTTTGCGGCAAGGGTTAAATGTTTTAAAATTTTGAACTAATCTTGTCTTGTAGAAAATTTTATTACGCAACTTCCATTTTCACGCAACTGTGCTCTGGATGAACCGTATTAAAGTTAAGAGTGCGACAAGCTGGAAAAACACGACTTTTCTTGAATTTTTTAAACATTTCGATTTTTTTAATGTTGCCGACTTTTTGAGAGGGAGCATAGATCAATTATTGCTATACGAGCTATCCTGGAAAAATCATCGTGCCCCTTTTCAACGACCAATTGAAAACAATAACCAACCCTCAATTCTTTGAGAGGCTGAACGAACGACGATTATCGTCTTTGCCTAATTTCTGGACTAAAAGTCTGTGAAAGTCAATGAGACACAAGCTTTTTGTCTTCATTTAGAATCCAAAAAAAATCGTTGAAGCTTTCTTATTCGATAAATTTAGCTGATATAAATGTTATGAATAAATTTTTTCGATAACATAAATTACACTTTTGGGACAACCGTATCGAGAACTTTCGACACTTCCAATATGTTGTTTTTTCGAGGCAATCTATCGAAAATGTAGCTTCAGTCAATACAATAATAAGTAAAGGCTATTAATATCTAGGATTATGTACATATGCTTCCATAAATTGTCATTGCATTATGCCCTTCGATAGGTTTTGTATGGGGATCGAAAGCTGATTTGTATACGCCATCAGAACTTTCGGTATCGAGATTCTCTTAAAATCTCAATTTTTTTGAGTTCAAATAAGGTATTATCTTTACTCAGACAATGATTGGGTTTTCATCATTTAAATGTTATCATTCAAAAATTACAGAATCATTTAGTAACGTCCAAAAAATGATCCACACTATCAATTTCAATTGAGGACCAGCAAAGCAACTAAGCAACGTTCATCTTCAATAATTTTCAATATCACCACCGAAAACTTTAAATGCCATTTTTTAATTGACATTCTTTGATTGATCAGTGACAAGCAATCAAGTTTATTAGCTCCATGTCCATAAATTCCGCGACGACATGGAGCATACAGTTTTGCAGACAAAAAATTCAGCCGGACTAGTTCCAGCTATGCGTGACAAACCAAAAGTGGTTGTAATTGGTTTTCTGGCCTCGCTCAATTAACTTGAATTGCCCACGACCGTGACATACACCCTTGATGACTATTATTCACAATTCTTGTGCGTTAAGAGTTCATCGTCGAGGGTCACGACAAATGCCACTCTTCATAATCCACTCTTCGAGTCTTCAGAATGCGAACACTCCCGTTCATAATACAGGTCAAAAATCAATATCCTATCAACGGCGACAACATCATCAAACATCATGGTTGCTTGCTTGCCATCATTGCCGCCACTACCACCGAAGAAGCACCATTAACAACTACAACTCCATCAATAACAATCACTCCATCGCACAGTTTGGCCCATCTATCCATCCATCTGTGTGGATTATAATTGAATGGCGTCAACATCTTGTCATTGGAGTTGCTTCAGCACCTTCTGCCCACTCATCGTTTTGGGGGTGGCTGCAGAAGAATCAAGGACGTGGATATGGTGGAGATGAAGAGCATACCTCCTCGAAATTGAGGTATTTAATAATGAAAATGCTTACAGCACACTTTACACAAATAATCGTAAATAATGAGCGATGGCGGGGGGTTGTAAAGCTGTTGTACGGCTTGTAATTAAAATTCGTTCACGAAACGATCGTCTTTATGTATCTCTGGCTATAAGTCCTTGTATCTAATATCTTTGAAGACTGAAAGACTTGCTGAAACGATTGAATTGATTACCAACGCGGGCTGCGTCTCAGTGTAACAGCTCGATGGGTGATTGAACGTTTAATCCAATAGTTGATATCCTATTGATGGTTGTCGAGTGTGGACTGGAGTTTTATAGATTCGGGACTCAATGTTATCGTGATGATCAAAATAGGATGAATTATATCAAAGAGATGTAATGAAATCATTTTGTTAATTAAGAGTTTCAGAGCGAAATATTGAATTGATTGAAGCCTTCAGTCTAGATTTGGTTCTTCATATTTCAAGAGGTTTATTACGTGCCTCAAACAAAATCTAAAAATTATAAAATCCAGTCCAGTTTTAAAAATGATATGGCGTAAACATGCAAACTGCTTACCCTACTATCTGCCTGCGAATCGTGCTGTCTGCTACACGTGTTTTCTGCTAATCCTGCAGTCTGCTAGCCCAGCTATCTACTAACCCTGATGTCTGCTAACCCGAATTTCTACTAACCCTGCTGTCTGCTAATCGTGCTGTCTGATTACTCAGATGTCTTCTGAACGTGCTGTCTTTTTAATCTGTTTGTTTTGTTTCTAAGGACGAAATCGAAATGAGTAAAATTTTTAATACTATTCGTATTCGCTCCCAGGGTGCTTGAGGTGTTCGTGAAGGTTTTTCCTGGAGAATTTATTCACATAAATACAATAAACAGTTGATGTTTCTCGATAATTTTGATTTTTTCTAGATTTGAATTTAAGAAGTTGTCGGAAAATAAAATAACAGGAAAAAAAACATCAAAAAGGTACCTGAATTAATTTAAATAAATTTAAAAAAACAGAGCACAGAAGGTTTAAAATTTTTTTCAATGAATTTGAAAGCTGTGTCAATCAAATTCAACTATGCAAATATTTCAAAACTTTGATTGAAATTACATTTTTTTTAGAATAAAGGATATAAAGTAATAGCATTCGTATGAACCCTCTTTACATGGTAACTTTGAATGATTTTTTTATTTTTAATTTAGTTTTTTTCATAATCATGGAAAAAAATTTTGCCGGTGTCTCTTCAAAAACTAATGAGAATGTATAAATTTTATAAACTGGTATAACTGTGCGGTGCAAATCAGGTTAAAGAATATTTTTTATAAAAAAAACCATAATTTTTCGCATTTTCTTCTATTAAATTGAAAAAACGGCTGAAACGAATTTTTATATTGTTGAAAACTTCACAAAGATGTTAATACACGTCAACTGACACCTTAATGATCCAAATATTATATCTGGTTCGTGAGATATAGTGAATGATAAAAATGATCTTGAAAATCTTGATGAGTTTTAACGATTTTTTATTTTTAATTTAATTTTTCACGTAATCATGAGAAAATGTTTTGATGAAATTTTTGCGAACATTGTTTGGAGTACATAAATTTTATAAAGATTGATTACTATTTTTTTGCAAATCAGCTTAAAAATTTATTGTTTATGAAAAAAAAACTTATTTTTTGCATTTTTTTCTCTTAAAACAAAAAAACGGCTCCAAAGATTTTTTTAAAAACGCAACAAATTTACAAAAATATTAATACGCGTACAATGACACCTAAACGATGCAAATCCTATGTTTGATTCGTGAGATATAACGCATGACAGAATTGACCTTGAAGAGCATGATGACTGTTAATGATTTTTTATTTTTTATTTGACTTTTTTCGTAATCATGAGTAAAAATATTTAATGACATTTTTATAAAAACTGTTTGGAGTATGTAAATTATATAAACTTTGATTACTTGGACTTGACAATAAGGTTAAAAATTTATTGTTTTTGAAAAAAAAACCACAATTTTTTGCACTTTTTTTTTAAATTAAAAAACACCTCCAACGAATTTTTTAAAACTTTATAGAATCACATCAATGTTAATACGCGTCGATTGACACCTTGATCAAGGAAATCGAATGTTTCGTTCGCGAGATATAACGCTTGACAGAAATGACCTTCAAACGAGCAAAACAGCAAACCCCCCGACCGAAGTTTCCCAAAAACTAATCAGCTCTTAAGATTCCAAAGACGCTTCGATTGACACCTTAACAAAGTTGATACGACTTTGTTTACGTGAGTTACGCTCTTTGAAAAACTGTCCACGAACGCACATACGTACGTACGTACATACACACACATACACACATACATACTTCTTTCTAAAAACACTTAAAATATACTCTAAATACCTCAAAACGTAAAGATATGCTGAAAATTTCAATTTCGATTTTCGAGTCGATTACAAGAACTTCCCATATACTGGGAAGTTAATAATTAAAAAAATGTGTTAAATCTAATTTCATTTAAAAATTAATTTTTAATTCAAATTTCCTTGTGAAATATTTATTTTATCGGATATTTTCTCGCATTAAACAGAATCTTCTTACCAATATTTTTTGTTTGTTTTATTTTTATAAGTATTTGCTAATTTATTCAATATTTTCATTGACAACAAAATGATGTTTGATTTTTAGGAGAAAATTCAGAAACGATTTTGATTTGAAAACTTCCTGAAAGACACGTGAAAATTTTTTTGCTGAAATGTTTCTTAAAACTTATAATTTTTTTTAAAATTAAACATGCTAAAACAAAGTTAGATAAATACGAAAAAAATATAAAATAAAGGAAAGTTTTTCAAAAATATAACAAAGGCATCCTTATTTTATAATAATTAAAATATGAAAATTTAAGATGAAATGCTGATGAAAATGAAATGACAAAAATATTGTCGAAAAGTTAGATGCTTTGATAAATATTTTTTTTTTGGAAAAAATATAATTTTTGAAAGCCATCTTTTTGAGAATCATCCATTGCTTGACAATATTCAAATTGATGTTATAGTTATCATTTGTATGAGGAATTACCATAATATTTTTTGCGTTTTTTCAGTTTCGATTTATTTCGAATACAAAAACTCAATAAATTTCATTCAAAATTTTATTATATTCTCCACAATTTATGCAACGAACATTTTTTTCTGTGAAAATATGTTTTGAAATTTGAGTTAATTGTTTTATTCAAATTCAGTTTGAAATATTGAATCACGCATAGAAATACAACTGGAAAAAATAAATAAGCAAATGAATAAACCACCTCTTTTACAAGAAACCATCTCCTTAAAAAAATAAACTAACTTGATTGATTGAACTACTAGCCAAATTAAAAAATTCAAACAAGTTAAAGTAATTTCCAGGAATTTTATTAAAAATTTATGAACAGTTCTAAATGATCACATTTTAACAATTTTCGGGTTTAAATTGATGAAACTCAATTGAGTTTGGAATATTAAAAATTGAACTACATTTGAATCAAACACATTCGTTCCCACAATTTATCATGAAAAAATTAGTCATTGAAAAAAATTGTAGAGGATAGTATTTAAAGCATTTAAAAGCTCACTTAAACTTCTTCCTAATTCGCTTAAACCTTTTGAGGAAGTCATATGAACTTTTCATTGGTTCAATTTTTTTTATTATTACTTCAATGCTTTTTCGATTCATTTAAATTTGTTGGGGAGCTATATAAAATCTTTACCAAACCATTTAAACTTTTCTACAGTTTATTTAATTTTTTCCCAAATCGTTTAATTTGTCTTGCCAATTCATCGAAATGTTTCCCAATTTATTTAAACTTTTTTTCAAAACCATTCAAATTTGCCGATTTATCGAAACTTTCTACCAAATTTAGTTGAGCTTTTTCCAAGTCGTTTAAGCCTTTTTGTCAATTTATTTAAATTGTTTTCCCAAAACATTCAAACTTTTTGTCAATTCATTGAAACTTGACGCACGTGTTCTTCTGAAAAGCGCATAAGATGCTATATTATTTAAAGTTTTTATGAGCATGAAATGTTATTGATATAGTTTTTGATTAGCGTTTCCCAATTGAATTAAACTCTATCCCAAATGTAAAAATCGTTTCGCCAAATACATAGAGAATGTAAGGTACAGGATAGAAAGGATGATTCTACCAACGACTATCAATTGAAACTATATAAAAGCTGGATGCATCTTGAGTAAAAATAAAATTATTTACCAAAACATGTGGAGCCGCTTCATTACGGACTATTAATATTTTCCCAATTTTTAGATCCAAAATGATGATAAGTAGGCAAATCATTAACGAGCCAAAACGAGATATTTTGCATAAAAGTAAAAATTGGTTCCAAAAATATCTTGATTAAGACGATAAAAGTATTTAAGCATGAAGGATTTTTTGCCGAATATTCATAATTTTTGAGTGTTAAAAAACAAAAGGTTTTTTTTAAGTTAAACAATGCTTCAATGCTGACTGAATTCTGGCTGAATTATGACTAAGTTGTGGTTAAATTTTGCATCAACGTTAAATTCTTATGGAGTGTTAATCATGTGTTTTAAGGACGAAACTGGTTCATCATGCTTTTGTTTTTTTATTAAAAACGTAGGAATTGAAACGTTTTTATCTGGTTAGTTAATTAACTAATTGGTTGATTATCTTGCTCATAATTATTTTAAAAAATTAAATAAGTGTCAGAAAATTATCTGATAAGCAACCCTGCATTCCTTTTATACATTAACATCAACAGAAAACCATTTAGAATTGCTGGGGATAATTTTTTTGATATGCTTATCAGGGTAGGTGTTGTACTGCTAATTAATCCATAATAATCCTGATTAAATGTCAATGAAATGTAATCGCATGCCAAGTATTTTTATGTTGACTTTTATTGAAGCTTTTATTGGATAGTCCAAATTGGTAATTAATGTGTCACGGGGATTTTTCTGTTGCATGCTGTTTAAGTGGTTTTTGGTGTTTGAGGGTGTGAAATTTGTTTTGCCTATACATGTATGTTTTATTTCAGCTTGGATGGTTTTTTTTCGAATCGAAAAAAAATGAAGTTCAATGCAGGATATTTCATGGCTAATTAGTTTTGAATTGTGAAATAATATTTTTTATTTCAAACCTTGTCTTTTTTCACGTCAGACAATCTTAAATAATTAATATTATTATCATCTAATCAAATGGTCCGTCAACAATACTGCAGATGTGAAATAATCTTAAATGAACCAAAAAAGGACTTGAAGCTATCAGTCTCTTTGCTATGTCCCACCAAGCATGGATCCAAGATTATTGATAATTGTTCAGAAATACTTTAACAAGCATCATTAAAGTGGCATAACAATCTTCATTCTCCCTTACAGGTTTAGTATGCACGAACATCCTTCTTATCTCTAACTCCTCATATCTAATTAGCATTATCAGCAGTTAGTGTGGCGGCTTGGTAGCCTCCAGCTATTTCTCCTACTGTTATTGTTTACCAGTGGGTCAAGTGTGAAACATGTGCAACCCTTTCATTTTCAATTTATTGGCAATAGTCCTGGCTTCGGGCCGTACAATGTCTTCAAGTACTGATCCTCCAGGACCAATAGCAGCGTTGGAGAATCAATTTCCGTATATGGTAATTGAAGAGGACGAGATCCTTTCACCAAATTTAATTCAATCAATTATGAAGCAATCTTGAAAGACGACTACTAACATCCTACTTGAATTTCTATACTTGCTAGGTATCAATACGAAGGACCGAATTTGAATTGATGCCCGGAATCAATGGCATTCATATTTGTGCAGGAGCTCTTATCACGAAGAGATTAGTATTAACTGCAGCCCATTGCATATTCGATATGTTGTAAGTGGTGTCTGATAGCATTTACAAGGTCCTGGGTATTAAAATTAATCAATTATTGAATTTTGTTTGTGTGATTCTAGTGGAAATTACATAGGGAATAGTGAAACTTTAACAGTGGTAGCTGGAAGCCGTTACATCAATGCAAGTTCTACATTAACCGTTCAACGAATTGTTACGAAAGTGTAT
Source organism: Oxycera nigricornis (assembly GCA_963942545.1). NCBI lineage: Eukaryota > Metazoa > Arthropoda > Insecta > Diptera > Stratiomyidae > Oxycera > Oxycera nigricornis. Next base: position 104,354,552 of record OZ012662.1, read on the forward strand.
GTGCATCCTGCTTATACAGCAGATACACATGAGGCAGACTTAGCTTTATTAATCCTGGACAAGGATGTTGATTTCAATAGCATAACGAACATAAGTGCGGTTGCGATTCCAAACTATCCAGCTGTTGTTGGGGATGCATGCATTGTCCTCGGATGGAACAACTTTTCGACTACAGTGAGTGTACATAGATTCGAGAAAATAGATTGAAAGTTTAAGGACGACTGATCCTTTAAATTATACGATCTCTTGAAATATTTCATATCACCTTGAAACAACATTAGATATCATTCAAAAGAATCTATTTTGCAGCAAATACCACCCAACATTCTACAATATTATGTTGTTCAGCTACATCCGTATGGTCTGTGTCAATCTAGCTTCAAGGACCAAAAGAAATACCTGTGCCCGGAAGAACTATGTGCATGTGAGAGAAAACCAACATTCACAAGAGCAATACGGAAATGGAAAAGCCAACATCCGCACTCTCTTGCAAAACCAATTGTTCAAACATCCTTTCATGTTGTTCTTAAAATTCTTAAACGATTTTTTCTCCATTCTTTTTCAACAAACAGGTCCAACCGCCGTGGGCGTAACGAACAACGTGTGCTACAATGGAAACTTGTGCAATTCAACAACATCAAACAACGATTGCCGTAACTATGATACGAGTCAAAAGATTCTATGACTTTCTAACAAAATTGCTTTTTCAGTGGCGCAACCCCCATCACCGGTTCCAAAACCACCACCACTATTACCACCGCAACACCCTCCGCCACGTCCAATGAGCTTGGATTTGAATTCACGGGATTGCTACCATCCGCCTGACCGACGTCCTAATTCGGGTGATCCTGGTAGTGTTTTAGTATGCAATAATAAAATTACCGGAGTCCTGGCGTACAGTCACGAATGCAAGGACATAATAAATCGTCCACAACTGTTCACGGAAACTATCCAATATATCGGCTTTCTACAGGATCCTGATGACTTTCTACCTGAAATGTGGCAATATTTGATACACGAAGATGCTGCAAATGAAGCGTTTAGTGGTGGTGGGGTATGGCAGCGATTTAATTTGATTATCATTGCCATTTTAATGTGCGTCGGTGCAGTTTTGATTTATTGACTTTGAATCCATTGAATTTGATTGACTATTAAACTGAATTTCAGTTAGTCTATTACTTATCGTATTGATACAATTTGAACAGATTTATGAGCCCAATTGAATGAATAAAAACCAATTTTCGCATTAGAGTGATAGAACTTTCAATTGTCACCGTCGCCATGTTGTCTGCTGAATTGTCAGAACAATTTGACATTTGCATGATACAATTTCCAAAGTACGCGATTTATTGCTGTCTATGGTACTACCATCAAGCCAATCCTATCAGATGAAACTGTCCTATGTCCATGTTTATTTGTAAGCCCAAACAAATTGATAAAAAACCATTTTTTAGAAAATTTTGAAGCCACGTCAATTCTTTTCTCTATCCTTATCCTTTTATCAACTCAAACAAAAGATACAAAAAAAACTGAACACCTCTTAAGCTGTATAATGAATTTTGATACTCAAAAACACTTTTCAAACGACCTATCCAACAAAACAATCAAGAATTTTTTGCAGACTTATGACCACAGGTACTAAAAATACATGTATATAATTATTTTTCCTTTCTTTAGATTTCAAAGTTTAGCTCTAAATTCGTGGCAACCGTCAAAAACTATTAATTGCAACCGAAAACAACTTATGGCAAACATAATTAGGATCGTTAATTTTCCTATCAAAAAGTTATAACAACTTTATAAATGTCTCTTAGGTAAAATCACGTTCAACATATAATACGTGTACAATATAATGATTGATTAATCGACACGAAAGTTTTAATACGACAAAAACTTGTACGGCATGCTGGCGGCAACAAAAGGTTGGCTGTGACTATGATAATTTTATTTAGATATATATGTTATTTAGGGGAAAGTTATCAGACTTTGGGGTTGCTATTATTCAGTTGGAATTTATTGGAACATTTGCTCAATGTAATGATATGATCAACCGAAATCAATTATGTGACACGTTTTTTTTATCGGATTGTGCTTAATTATTACAGCCCTTTTATTTCGTAGCAAACAAGATAGAATTTTTGTCTAGTGATCCTTAGTAAGTCAAAAATCTCGCTAGTATGTTTTTTTCATTTCGCTTAGGCAAACAATTCAACCTGTTTTAATTTTGACAGGTGTATAACATCCATCATCTTATTGCCTCGATTCACGCCATTGAACAGGCAACTAATAGGAACGGTGACAAGGCTGTGTCATCTAAGGTACGAGAGAGATGACTATTTTTTGTGAAAACATATGTTTTGTGTATGAATGTCAAATTCTTTTACGACAAGGATCGAAATTATTTGAAAGTGCATGCGTGATTGAGAATTTATAGTGATTAACAGTTGTGATGAGTTTGAAAAGCGGCTACAAATTTGTATAATGGTATTTTTCTAGTGAATAGACGTAATAAGTTAAATTTAAAAAAAAGTAATATGATGCGCACGAAACTGATAATATTTTGCAATGAATTTACGGATGGATATTTAAAGAATAAATTTACACTTAAATGATAAGTTAAAGGATGTAAGCCGGTTTTTCTCGAATTAATGATGGATTTTGTTGAACTGCTAGTTTTCATACATACACAAAATTGAATTACCCCATCAGAAGCTAAGTAGTTATTTCCACTAGAGTCAAAAACTTCTGTAAATTTCAAATAAAACTGAAAATTAAATTAAGTTAATGCTTATCATATGAATTTTCAGTAATGTGAAATAAACTTAATGACTGTATTTTTTTTATTTTAATACAAATAAAAAACTCAGGCAAACAATTCTACACAAACTTTTTGAAAAATCTGTTCTAAAAATGTCTCAAAAAGAGTTCATAATTTATTGTAAAGTGGAAAATCATTGCAAACAATCTTTCTGATACCTATTCCTCTTTCTTCTTCGGAACCATCAAGTTGATAGATAGTAACCATGAAATCAGGAATATTTCTTGCGTCCTTTTCTGAATATTTGTATTTTTATTCACAGGGAATTTATTTATACAAAGTTTTTTTCCCAAATCGATAGGTAGACACTTGTTGCACAATTATAAATATATCTCCAGTGGCTCCTGGGAAAAATTGACTTCAAAATTGGCATTTTCCCGCTCAGAAACTCTGACTTACATTCAGAAGCTTTTTAAATTTTTTGTGACGATTTAAATTGCTTGCAAGTTTTAAAACTATTTTATGGGATGCAAAAAATACACTGTAAAAGCTTGGAAGATTTCGGTAGGTTTCAAATTTAACGGGGAAGTACCGATTAGAATGCTAAAAAACAGCCTAATTTTTAATATTTTTTTCTCAGTTCCTTTATTGAATATAAATTTTAAAATTTGCATGGGTAAAACACACATTTTGAAGATTAGAAAACAGATAATTTTTAATTTTTTCCATTTTTTATTAATTTATAGAGGGTGCCAAAGTTTATGTCTCGAAAAATGTCTCTTTCCAATGCGGACAGATAAACTCAGGAATGAAGAATTTGAAATAAAAAAAACCAAATCGCATTTCAAAGAGGAATGTTTCTTACATGGTAATCTACCAGAATATTTTGAAAAAATGGTCAAATAAATACAAAGCGAAAAAGGGGTGCACGTTAAAAATGATGTAACTTCTTTATTTTTGGGAATATCTTTATGCAATTTTGAGACGTGATATAATAAATTAAAAATTGATGTTTTAAAATTATAACCGGTACCACCCCCTTAAGGTACTAGTCCCCTTTATAAATTTCAAAAAATTAATTTTTGTTTTGCATTTTTCGACTCTTTAGAACTTCGAAAATGACCTATTGCAAAATCTTTTCGAAATTCGAAAGTTTAATATATAAATGGTCACTTTGAATATGTGCACGTTTTCGGTTCTTTTTAGGTGTTCGATCAGCTGTCGACCACGTGACGTCTCGTTCATTCCCCATGTCTAAAATACCGGTTTCTCATATCAATTGCGTATTTTTGAAAAATATTTTTCATTTTTCAAAAAATGTTTGTCAGCGAAATGGAATAAAAACTTCAAACACGTTTTACGCAAAATAACGTTTTTTTGCCATAGCAGATAATCTTCGGATCTATCGAACCGATTTTCAAAAAATTTAGTGAGTTTAATTTGTTAGAGATTATTACACCGTGATTCAATGGAACATTAGCAAAAACTTGAAAAACAAAATTTTGGCGTCAAAAAATTAACGAAAAAACGGTAGATTTTTGACACTTCAAGTCCGCCATTTTTTTAACCCATTTTTTTTTTAAAAAACGGTGATGGATTACGGTGTAAGAGACCTTGATTTTTGAAGTGCTGTTTAAATTTTTTCTTTCAGATCTACCAATCCATAAATTATCTATCCGCCGTGGAGTAACGAATAATAATTAGTACAAAATAAAAATTATACTTTTTTGTATTATTCAAATATAAAATAATACTATGTAAAAAAGTTTCATGCCAATATCTAATAAAGTTTCTGAGAAAGAAATGCTTGAAAAATGGTATTTTTCGTCTTCTAAAGTGGACTGGTACCTTAAAAGACACGAAGCACCAATGCGACCTAGAATTTTTGTTTTACGCATTACAAAAGTAATATTTCAATCAATTTATAATAGTTATTTAGCATAGGTTAGAACCTCCTAGTCTAGTTGACAACTTCACCTTCTAGTGTGCTTTTTGGTTAGCAAGTCACTAACACTATTATTGCACATTGGTGGATATATTCGCGGATAGAAATAATTATACAAACCAGTTGAAGAACAACGAGCTTAATCCATCAATAAGCCTAACCGTGGTCGTGCTGTCTGGTGGCGGATGGTAAATGACAGCACCTGAAGAGGATGCCATCCGACACCCCGAAACCACGCTTCCCATTAAATCAATTTATGTTCTCAAATTACAATGTAATATTTTTGATAAATTCTACACTGAATAGTATACCAATTTTTTAAACCCCAACACACTCATCTATAAAAACGGGGACTACTACTATTCTTGAACAAAACATGTATTTGTTGGTCACACTCTCCTATCCTACGTAATATAGTCTAGATTGTAACTATTTTAATAATGATTTATGTTCGCATTGAAAACAATCGTTGTCATAGGACACAAACAAGAGCTACATGACCCGGACAATATTCTAGTGGCGGCAAGGTTATAACCTGTAGGCCCTAGAGTCTAACAAGCACGATTTTCGTACCGCCACATTTTCCAGCTCGGTACAATTAATCATTCCTGGAATTTATTTGTGCTGCAACACGATGAAAACAATGACCCATACACCATATGTATGGGCCAGGAGGACCCGCAATGAGTCAGACCCCGTTCTGCAAAGACAACAGTTGATGGCAATTAATTCGAACACGACTCCAATCAGAAGGGGATCGGTTTGGCCTGCGGCTGGACCACAATTGCCTCTTATTAGGTTTGCCCGGCAGTCTTGAGCACCGGCACCACGAGTTCGGCGAAAATGTAGCTGGGAGTTATGTATATCGAAACGAGCAAGTTTGGCTCCTTGTGTTCACCACTAATTGCATTGTAAAATATCCCAGCCGGGGAATTAATTTTGCAGTTCAGGGCAAAAACTAGACAACACAATTTAAGTGAATGCACGCCCGTTTGGCTTAGGGACACTGTGGACTATGGTCAACTATGGTTTTGGGGGTGTTGTCAAGTCTCATCAAGGACAATGGATCTGTTGTGTGGTCAAAGAAAAATTTCGATCGTCTAGCTTTACTATTTCCCGAAAACGGAAACAGTTGGCATGACCACACACTTTACACTCCACCATGAAGTTGTTTATTGCTTCCAAGAACCAGACGAGAGGCAAACATGTAAAAATAGGTTAAGAAGTCCATCGCTCTTCCAAACAAGAAGTCAATCATCGTTGACTTCATTCATCCTTTCATGTCGCAACCAATATTCATTTGAACTGCCACCCATATCAAATATCCTATTATCCAGTTCCCAGATGAGATTTAGCAGTCAGTGGTCAGCTCAACTGACCACTATTTCATGCATCATGTGTAACCCTCATTTACTATACGATCCGTGCCATCCGAAGCTCAACTTGTAACCAACCAATCCAGTCAAATGCCTAGATAAACTACGAAAATTGTCCGGAGAACAGATGAAGCATCCCAAGGACCCACCTCACATTCAACGCGTATATCCTTTGATTCCAAAAACGTACACACACTTGCATTGAATATGTGTGTCGGCTGTTTCGACTTTTTGGGGATCGAGGCGGGTTAATAACCGAAATTTGTAGCCAATTTAGGAAACAGCTTCAGACATTCTAATGCTTGTGATACAAATTTATGGTGGTCCATCAGAAGATACTGCAGATACAAATGTATTTACATACATGTGTAGGAACTATTTGGGAGGTGGCAGCTGAAGGAGCTTCGTTGGATATGTGTATTGGACCCCGGAAATAGTTGGTGAATGTTGTCAGAGTTGGAATCATCATCAGATGGAATGGTGCAATTGGAGATGACAGCAAATCCTGTGGGCTAACTAAGTTGAATGGAATTTGCAGGAATAAATGTTGATGCATGCCCGTGCTCTTGTTTGATATGAGAAGAATTCGAGTTGCAGGTGGAAGTAAGGATGTTTGTAATAAGTTAACGCGTTGTTGAATACAACAAGTCAGGATGTTATTTGAAGTTGAATGCATTCTTATTGCATATAAAAAGTCATGCATGAAAATATTCAGTTTTTTTGTTGAAATTTCGCATACACATTGTAATGAAACATTTCATTTTTAATAAATACTAAATAAATGTATAAAATATCACCATTTTAATGATTCAGAAATTAGCTTCAAATGCGTTTTAGAAATAAAATATTTCCAGAAATTTCCAATCATTTTTTTGGTCAATGTTTCATGCTAAAATGTAAATTACTGCAAAAAATTTCCAAAAACAAGTTTTTGAAAAGTTTCTTTGACAAAAAAATCCGCGGAACAAATTTCACTACGAAATTCATCGCAATATTTCCTCAGGAAAATTTGTTAACAATATCCTTTCATTATTTGTAATGGGTTAAATTTCCGAAAATATTTTAATTATTTTTCAGAAAAAAACTTGTTTTTAATTTTGAGTTTTTTTTTTATTAGAATCGAAATCGGCTTTTCACCGTAACTGTTCGGTTTTCCTTGGTGATTAATTTATTTACTCTACTTGTCTACAAATTTTACAGGAGATATAATAAGGAATCTTTTTTTTTCAAAGAAAATTTCTTCATTGGAACTGTTTTTTCATGAGATTATAGTTCAATGAATTTGGTAGTGAAATCTAGAAAAGAATAAAATACATTTAAAGATATGTTTTTGGAAATTTGAACCGAAAAATCAAAATAAAAATTCTCCTGGAAATTCTTACATTTTCATACATTTTGTATGGAAACGATAAAAATTTACGGAAATGTATGGAAATTCTTACATTTTCATACATTTTGTATGGAAACGATGAAAATGTACGGAAATGTATGGAAATTCTTACATGTTCATACATTTTGTATGGAAACGGTGAAAATATGCGGAAATGTATGGAAATTCTCACATTTTCATACATTTTGTATGGAAACGGTGAAAATGTACGGACATGTATGGAAATTCTTACATTTTGAAAATTGATAGACTTATGAAAAGGAAACGGAACACATTGCAATCAATCAAGTTGGTTGAATGAAACGTTTCATTCATATGAATGAAATATTGTTTCCTACGAATATAAGTGACAAAGAAGCAGATACATTTTGTGCGTTTATTTTCAGAAGATACAATTTAGTTTTTGGATGGGTTTCCTCTGAGTAGTTGTTCAGGAGACATGGTTTGAATTTTTATTAGACCCAAATCGATTGAAGTGCAGAAGTGATATAATAAACAATGATTTTATGGACCCATTGATATTTAACAATTGGCAGGCAAAAAACTAATAAGAAGTAGGAGTAACCCCCCTTTCGAATTGTGGTTTATTTTTAAGTAAAGAAAAGAACAGGCTTTTTGGAATATTTTTGTTCATGCTGTAGTGTTGGCACACATTAATCTTACTCTGATCATTTTTTTCATATTCTTGAATGAAAGCTGTGTTTCGTATTTTCACATCATTTCATACACTATCAACAAAATAATATATGGCAGACATAAGTCCAGTCAATAATGTCTTCTTAATGGACAAACTTCCAGCCGTGACACTATGGTCAATTGCACCTCACCAAAAGGTTGTTGTACGTGGATTGCATTCGATTAGTGGTTGACGCATTCAACGTCTATTGGTTTTCTAGTCCTCATGGCTCCATGGCACTTGTTGAATGGCCCATAAACTTCCTGGGTGAGATGTCTCTTTGGACAAATGGTTGGACAGCACACATTCCGGATGGGATCCACCAACTTTATAGGCTCCACCATTAGTCAGCTTGCATTGCCATCAAGTCATGGCTGGGCTATCATTAATTTTGGACTATTGACAATGGGGTGTTTTATTGTTCCATTGAAGCCGATGAGTGGATGAAATCCTAATGCTTTTGTGGTCATCAACCTGTTGCAGTTGGTGAAAATAGGTTTGCACCACAGAGGCCAACAGAAGAAAATATATTAATAGTGTCTAATGGGTTTTCTCTTTGAAATATTCTGAATTTCATGAGCCATACCAAAAACTGGACAAACATTTGAGATCCTTTTTTTAAGCTCGCACAATTGCCAAGTATTTATAGCTCCTTCAGTGACTCTGAAAAAGCAACAATATTTTCAAAAGGTAGCATCTATTTCCATCGTTTTTTGTAGTCATCAAAACGATCCCTGCTTCAAGTTCTTCTGTGCTATCCCTACAAAGTAGTGACCGTAGTCAGCCAAAGAAATTCCAGACAGAAGGGAAATATTCAAAATGGAAAGCAATTTCAAAAACTGTTCATGATTATGATCATAAATAATTAAAATATTTTCATTTTTAAGTTAGTGATTTGAATTTCGTGGAAGCACCAAAACGGGAGTAAGCAAAGTGATAGCGCTTTTTTTGGAGAATACTTCTTAGAGAGTCATGCAGCTCTTTTTAATATTTATTTCAAAATAATTGCTCTAATTAAGTAATAATCATTGTGGCTGCTTGTCGTCCTTTGATATTTTAATTTGGAATTAAATTGAAAGTGTGCTTCAGTAATGATTCGAAGCGAACGAAAATTATGGTGAAAAAGGATAAATGGTGTTAATGATGAGGAGGATGGCTAATTGCAGTTGAATATGATGCAGTTCTTTGAAAAAAATTTGTTTAATTACAGCTCTTTTGTGCAATCAGATTGCAGGTTATTCGCAATTGTTTAAAAGGTATTAAACATATTTTACAATAAAATCACCAGCGAAATTTTTTTTGGGAGAATTTTATAAAAAAATATTTTTGGAAAACTAGCTTTCTCACGATTTCTGATATTAGAATCGTAGGTTTCCCTCAAACATCAACTTAATTGATGGATACTAAGCACATATAGTATTTCTGTATTTTTTTTTTGAAATTTAACAGCTTAAGAAGCAAAATTTAAAAAACAACGCAAAAAATTTCCATCAAAACTTTTTTGGCAAAACTTTATCAAAAAAAAAAAGAAAAACGGAAAACATTCAAATTATTTCCAAAATTTTGTTCCAAAATTTTTCCTAAACATCTTCAAGACGGGCTACTGTAAATTTTATGAATAGATTCATGACAATGAATTACTTCATAGAAATTTTTCAGAAATTTGTAAAACATTTTTCCAACTGAATATCTAATAAAAAGTTTTGTATAAATTCAAAGTTTAAAATAAAATACTGTTGAAAAATATTTGACGAGCTAAGTTTTTGTGTGCAAATTTTGCAGTCATAAAAATTAAACTTTTTAAGAAACAAAATCAAAAACTTATTTATCACAATGAAAACTTCCAGAATTAATTTTATGCAATTTTTTTTGGTTAAAGTAAATTTCTCACAATTTCTGAAATAATGTTTGTAAATTTCTCCCGAAAAACTTTTTGGAACAATGCACTTATAAAATTGACGGGAATAAATTATGCAGTAAAATAGTTTTTAGAAATACGTTTATAGTAATGAACTATGTCATAGACATTTTTCAGAAACTTGAGAAATATTTTTCCAATTGAATTTTTAATGAAAAAATGAATTTCGTTGCAAAGTTTTTACATGTAATTTGTTTTTCGTATGAACTAGATGAAAGTTGAGGGCTGAAAACAGTTTCACATCGTATATTTTTAAGTTTTAAGTTTCTTTCAATTGGTATTACTTATATGCAATGTAATTATTTTATATAAGGTTCATCCAGACCGTCATTGTAGATAAAAAATAGTTTTTTTTATTATGGTGGATTTTTAATTGAAAAGTTTATTCAATTTGTTTTTTGTAAATATAATTACAAAAAATTAATTTCAGAAGATTTGAAATAAATCTTGACCTATTTGATGAGTTTTCTTTAATTCTACCTGTTTTCCTTTCATATGTTTTATTTATTTGTTATTATTATTATACGTTTTTTCATGTTACCACATTTCAAGGAATATTCAAACAAGAGTTTTGTAAGTCAGAAGTTTTTTCCCAAAACTATAGAAGAAATTAATGTTAAAATTATTATCCAGTTATTCAATTATGCATATTTGAATTAAAAAATTTGCTGACAAAACTTTGCTTTGATTAGATTGTCTCGTCCTTAACAAAACATCAAAAAAAAATTTTTTAAAAAAAATTTCGCTAGTGAGTTTCATCGAGAATACGATTTAAAAAGATTTATAATGATATTTTAATTTTTAAAGTATTTTCAAGCGTGTATAGCGAGATGCCGTGAGATAGCATTTTTGACGCTCCGCTCCCCTGAATTACGAAAGTATAAGCATGGTCCACCCTTCGATCAAAAAGCTCAAGAAATTTTAAAGCCAATATACGAAGATTTAACTTCGAATGATTTTTTAGAAATTTTTTTCGTAACTCGTAAAAAAATAGATGCGATTTTCTCGAATTCATCCTTTTTAAGCTGGCGGACACGATTCTAGAAAAACTACTCAACCGATCATTCTGTTTTTTAATATGTCGTTTTACACATATACGACTATAGCCGGTAGCAGAATCATTATGATCAGAATCAAATTTTCCTACTTTCACTCAATTTTCCACCGTCAAAAATAGTTTAAAAAAAATGTTTGCCATTTTTTTTTTAATGAAAAACAATCATTTTGGTACCTACCATAGGCACTTAAACAATGATTAGTTTGGCATTTTTTTCGTTTCAGTCACCTGAAATCACGTCCGCCGTTATTTTTTGATGATTTTTTCAAAAAAATGTTATGGGTTAAAAAAAATCAATAGAAAAATCTAAAAAAATTTTTTGGTACAACCAAAGTACCAATTAACACATGTAAAAAATTTCAAAATGACATTTTTTTCTTTCTTTCTTTTGAAATAAATGGTTAAATTTTTTTTTGAAAATCGTAACCTAAAAGACACGTTGTTTTATTCCAAAACTGATCACGGGAACAATACGATTTTTTTAAAGAAATTTATGTTAGACATTTTTGTTTACACGAAAAATTTGCTTTCACAAATTGCAGAATTGTAAAATTTTACGTTTTTTGCTTTCCTACATTTAAATATTTTTTTTTTCATTTTTAATGAAAGTTCTTGTGAAGAATCTCAATTTTCTTCGCACAGTAAAAACTCAAAAAAATCTTGAAGAATACTTTTCAGCTGAAATTGAAAGGGAAGCTTCGATAGCTTCGTAGCCAAATTTATGTTGTTTAATGAAACAGTCAAAGCTGGCATCCTTTTATTAGGAAAATTCAGAACAAAATGATTTTCTTAATGAAGCCATTAAGAACAACCAGTTGTAATCATAAAATATCCATACGAAATTCATGCAGCCCTTCTTTGTTAAATGTCCACAAACTTATACTTAGACCTTTCTTGCATGCATTTTTGAATCTCAGAATCTTCTTCCAAATTCTACATAATCAATTCTTTTGCATAGTGAGCGACATTCAACTTGTAACAAACTATTTTCACCTATGAAACGTTCGACCACAGACTGTATGTGCTACTTGTGGTGTCAATATGCTATCCGTGCCGTAATAAAAATTGCCACTGGTAAGCCTATCAATGAATTGATATCTCGTAAGATTAATATGCATTTTTAATGAGCTATTAATGCGGGTAATTTACTCAGTGTTTATATGATTTACAACAATTACACTATGCATTTAAAATCAAAAAAAACTGTTCGTTGAACAAAAATATAAACTTTCAAAAATATTGCCGAAAAAAGCGTGAAAATTAATAAATAATATTAATATTAGAGCTATATAATAAATATTTAATAGTTATTTTCAACTTATGCTCCCAGTCTTGTCAATTTAAAATTTGGGTGAAGGTTTAGATTATGGCCACCATACTTGAAGGGAGTGGGGTAAGGGGGTTCCCTTACTACTATGGCGTAAAAAGTTCGCGGCGGTCACGGCTCCAAGAGAAGTCATGGGGGTTCGCCCACTTAAAAATGGTTCTTTTGCCTATTTCCAGAGATCATGTGAAAACGTAAAAGTAATCTGGTAAGTGATTTTTAGGCTTGTTTGTAAGTCGAAAAAATTTAAAAAAATTTAAAGAAATTTTAGTTTGTAAATAAAACAAATAAAAAATAAAAATAAATCAAAAATCTTAAAAAAATTGCTAAATGACATTTTTACCATAAATGTAACATAAATAGGTGTATTACTTTATAGACACGTTTTGAATCCCCTCCAACCCTCTCGAGCTGGTGGGTGAGGGGCCGGAGATGGGTTGCGGAGGGTACAAAACATGTCTCTAAAGTGTTACCCCAATTTATATTACATTTGTAGTAAAAGCGACGTTTCATCAAATTTTCAATGTTTGTTTAGTTTTTTTTATTCTTTATTTATATTAACAAAATAAACTTTTATTTTTTAAATTTTTTTCAACAAGTCTTAAAATCACTTCCCAGATCAATTTTACGGTTTCACATGATCTCTGAAAATAGGCAAAACAATCATTTTTTGGTGGGAAACCCCCATAACTTCTCATGGAGCCGTGACCGTCGCGATCTTTTTATGCCATAGTAGTTAGAGAACCCTCCTCTTTCGATCCTCCTTACTCTCGCCCCCTTCAGAGGTGGTGGTCATATTTCAGCGAAATTTTCTATTCATTATTTTAATACTAGATTGACTTTTCTGAAGCTCTCCATTATTGATATTTGGAAATCAAAAAAAAGTTTCTGAATAAAACTAGGATTACGTTACAAGCAGATTATCCATAAGGACACCCATTTAAATTCATGATAAATTTCTGGATGACGTTCTTTCTCACTGGAATGGACGGTTTCATTCCAGTGCACCATAAATTTCGAAATTAAAATCACTCCAAATTAAGTCAAACATAGCAGAACCTCCTCCCAAAATACAATTAAATTACCCCAAAAAAATGTCCCATCACTTCTAATGTTCTGTTTGAACATTCTTTGCACATAAAGAAACGAAAAAATTAGTCAAGATACTAAGCAGCATTCAGAATCCACCAAAAGGTCGAACAATCCTCTGCTGAGACAATCACATACCCCCACACAAATCTCCCAACTTTCCATTTTCATGTACGAAATTCAAAAAAAATTAGATTTTCTTTTCAGTTCAGAAGACAATACAACAACAAAAAAACACGAACTGCAAAACATAATATCGAGAAAACAGCATATCAAGAAACCAAACCGAAACGTGTATGAAACCATAATGAAAGACGGGAGAAACAAAAAAAAAGTTGCTGTTGTTGATGTTGAAAAACTTTTATATATGCAGTCAAAAAAAACTTTTTTTATGTCGTTTTGTTCGTCTCAAGCAGTTTTTTCCTCTCTCCCTCTCTCTCTCTCTCTCGAAAGGTAGGTTTTACAGACGAAGGATGTCTGGTTCTTATTTTTGGCTTCCTTATTTCAACATCACCACCATCAGCTTATTAGGGAGAACATTTCTTGTTGCCGCCAGACAGTTTTTGTGTATTTTCCTGGAAAATGAAATGTTTGCGGTGAGTAGAATATTGCGAGGATAGGATCTAGGATGTGGTGCTTAATGCAAAAGACGACTCAGAACGACAAGTTTCAGCGAATATGACGAAGCATGTTATATTGCTATAATTTAGAATTTAGTTCGCAGGTTTGAGAGATTTTGGATGGTGTGGTATTAGACCAGGGCGGGTCTGTTTTCAGTTGACCGTTGAAAGGGGGCACACTGATTTTTGCAAAAAAAGTTGTGGAATAACTTGTATAACAATAATTGACTTATGCTCCCCCTCAAAAAAGTTGGGAACATTAAAATAAAATGAAAATGTTTGATTTTTTTTAAAAAAATCGTATTTTTCCTACTTTTCTCACTCCTAATTTTAAAACGGTTCATTTTAGAGCAAAGGTTGGTTAGAGATTTTAAAACATTTAACCCTTGCCACAAAATAGCCATAAATATTTTAAAAAAGAGGAAAAAACCTTTTTTATATTTAATTTTTTTGACCACTTAAAATTAATTTAGGACCTTCATAGTTCGCTTAAAAAATCTTTATAGTGTAGTTCAACAGCACATTAATTTTCATCAAAATTTAATCAGTACATCGCGCATATTACATAATTACGCAATCTAATTTTTTTTTAAAAAAATTGAATTTTTTTGAAAGCTTACAAATCAGAAACTAAAGCTTAAAGACACTTTAAATTTTTTTTGACATATAAAACAACTTTTTATCTATCATATGCATTTTACAAAAATAAAATCGGATTATTAAGGCAGCCTCAGGAGCTTTTGCTAAACTTGGTAATAAACTCTAAAACAGTGCTGGGCGGCTGCGGATTCAGTTGTAGGAGCCATGCTTCCATCAACAGAGAGTTTTATTACCAAGTTTAGCAAAAATTGCTGAGGCCGCCATAATAGTCCGATTTTAATTTTCAAACAATTATAAGCTTAAGTTTCTGATTTGCAAGCTTTGAAATTTTTTGATTTTTTTTCAAAATAAATTTAGATTTCACAATTATTATGGACAATCTACTGGATCGATTTTGATGAAAACTTGTTTGCTATTTTATGATATTGCAATGATTTTTAGGCGAAATATGAAGGTCCTAAATGCATTTTAAGTGGTAAGAAAATTAAATAAAAAAAGGTTTTCCCCCTGTTTTTTAATATTTATTGCAATTTGCGGCAAGGGTTAAATGTTTTGGACTTTTAAACCGATCTTATCTTGTAGAAAATTTGTTTACGCAACATTCATAACCAAACAACTTTGCTCTGGAATGCACCGTTTTAAAGTTAGGAGTGAGACAAGCTGAAAAAACACGATTTTTAGTCAAATATTTAAACATTTCGATTTTTTTAATGTTCGCAACTTTTTTGAGAGGAAGATTCGCCCTGGTCTATATGTGCTGGTCGTCCTTAAGCAAGTACCATCTTGCAAGGTGAAGATTATTATCCTTTTGACTGTAGTGATGGACGTTCAGCAAAAGAAGAACTTACAGAAAAATAAAATAGTTAAAATATAACGAGCTTAACCCATCAACAAGCCTAACCGTAGTCGTGGTGTCTGGTGACGGATGGTAAATGACAGCACCTGAAGAGGATGCCATCCGAAACCCCGAAACCACACTTTCGATTAAATTACAGAAAAATGTTTTTTTCGGTTTGAAAAGTTTATTTTTATCCAGCGAAATACTACTTCAGAATAACTACATGTCCTTTCAAACATTTCAATCGCTGGAATTCTAGAAAAAATAGTAAAAAAACGGGAAAAGGGACGAAAATCAAAAAAAGAAAACAGATAAAAGAATTAAATTGGCTTTAATTTATATTATTGAAGGCAAGTTGATAATTATCCATATAATTCACAACATCTTGATTAAACTAGTTCACATTAGCTAAATTCCAATAGCTTCCATTCAAAATAGAAACACCAATGCTTCCAGTTTAGAATCCGGAAGGATCTCTATATCTGTAACCATCTTCTCCGTAACTATGTGCTGGAGCTGCTTCGCCCGATAGTGTTGGCGGCAAATATTGTGGTGGTCCAAACCCGGCCAGAAAACGTCCGAAATCCTGTTCATTATGATAAGGTGGCAAATACTCATTTGAAGGACTACCGAACTGGGCAGCTACAAAGCTGATAAGTGCGAAAAGAACCAATGCAAAAACAGCCTTCTGCAATTCAAATAAAAAAAAATATCCCCACATGAGTTCTTTGAACGTGGAATACCAACCAAAGAATCTTAGTCATAGCTTCTTGGATTTGTTGTTATGTCGTCGTGTTGTTTTGTACTCACCATTTTCTATGATTGTTTGATGCTTTTAATCACCGAAAATTGAATGATGATTATGCAATGGAATTGCGTGTATTTATACTGGACAAGTTACGCGATAAATTGCGTGCACATATGACCACTAACATATATGTATGTATGCCCGATGATGATGTCAAAGTGGTTTATCAAAAGTGGGCACTTCAGTGTATTGTTTCATCTGCGTAAGTAGTTTGAACATTGTTTTCCTCTCGATTTCCCATTGAATTTTAGGATTATTGCGGATAGATGAGCACAGCAGTTTTTTTGTTGTCTGCAAGAATTCTGTATAACTAAGTCTTAATTAATTGACTTAGGTGGCTCTCATGAGACTACCATCACAAAGTGCTATTGTTCAGAGGTAGAGATGTTCGATTGTGTTTTGATTATGCTCTTCAACATTGTTCAGACAGCCTAGTGATTTGCTTTAAGTTGACTTCCGTAAATAGTTTTTTTTAAGGGAGTTCTGTCTTGAAATTCAGCTTAGTACTATAGAAACTAGGAGAATTTTTAGGCATGGAAGTTATATTACTTCCTGGCTTCAAGTTGAACGCCACTTTAAATGAAGTGTCTGTAAAGAAATTGTATGCAAAAAATCCTGGAATATTTAAGCTACGATGCACATCTAGAAAGTGAGAGTACTTGATTTTTCTAAATAAAAAAATTGCACTTGAAAGAAAGTTACAGAATTTTGTTGGTAAATATGTCAGTTAATTTTCCACGTAGTCTCCTTCCCGTTCTATGCAGGTTGTGAGCCGTGGCACAAGCTTTTTAATGCGCTCCTGAAAGAACTTTCCCGCCATATTCTTTTTTCAGTTCAGGACCTCTTGTTTCTCTTGTTGTCGTGCAACAAGCACACTTCCTTCGTCAACAATCCCCTCCGTTTGTTTTGTATTGCTCTCTGGAGTTTTTTAGTGTCTCACAGTATCGTGCTGCATTGATCGTCTCCCCTTGTGGCAAAAATCCCATCAAAATGATCCCTTTTCGGTCGCAAAACATAGTGACCATGCTTTTTTTGCTTGAAATTGAAGTTTTGAATTTTTTGGCAGATGGCGAACTGGTGTGCCGTCACTGTGATGATTGTCTTTTTGTTTCAGGAGAGTAATGAGCTAGCCATGTTTCATCTCCAGTTACAATCGAGGTTCGAAAATTCTCACCTTTCAATCCAAACCGTTCAAGGAACTCGCGAACGCCTGCGACCCGATTCAGTTTGTGCTGTTCTATCAGTTGTTTTAGGACCCATCTTGCGCATATATTTTGAAATTCCAGCATTTCTGTAATTATTTCGTGTAAGAGAGATCTGAGGAGTTGTGGAAATAACGCTGAAATTTCATCCAGTGTCAATCGCCGGGCTTCACGAATAGTTTTCTCAATTTTTTTGCACCAACTCATCGTTCAAAGTTGAAGGTCTTCCACAACTCTGATCGTCATGAACATTCGTTCTGCCTTGAATAAACTCACGACACCACTTGAACACATTCGTTCGGTTCATAACACTTTTGCTATAAGCAGTTTTGACACGTGAAAAAATTTCGGTTGCTGTTTCACCTTCAGCAAGAAGGAATCGTATGACAGCACGCACCTCACACTTGGCATATTTCATACAAGTAGACACTACGAAGCGAGTTTTTAAACTATCAAGGTCTCGCCTGTCCTCATTCTGTTCAAGAGAACCCACCCTACTATTCAGTGTTGCCAACCTTGAAAAAAATCTCACAGCAAGAGAAGGCAACCAGTACTCTTAATTTCTGGACGTGCCTCGTATGACACTTTCAGGACGTTCCGTCCAGCGGCAATGCTAAGGACTTGGGTCTAGGTGACGTACTAATAAATTTATTCACCTTCAGGCTAGGGGCTTGATGATCTGTAGTATACGTCTAGGTTGACGTAAATGTGACTATGATTTGTTTTTGCTAGTGTCCACCGCTACTCATTTCTGAGATTCCTGTTTAATATAAGAAGCCCGATTACACAAAATCATTAATAATCAAAATAATAACCAGCCTTTCTTCCATTTTACTTGACAATGTAATGATCATGATCGTGATCGGTCTAGATGAAAAAGAAGCCTTAAATAATTTTTGCCCGGTGCAGATTCTAAAGAACAACAGTAAGTTTATCATGGGTTAGAACCTTCATGTCTAGTCGACAACTTTCGTCTTCTAGTGTGCTTTTGGTTAGCGACTTGCTAACACTATTGTTGCACATTAATGGAGGTTCTTGTTTCCAGGCTTTGCCTGGTATATTATTAAATGGGAAGTGTGGTTTCGGCGTGACGGATGGCATCCTCCTCAGGTGCTGTCATTTGCCATCCGTCACGAGACAGCACCACCATGGTAAGGCTTGTTGATGGGTTAACCTCGTTATATTTCAACTATTTTTATAATTTGTATCCGCGAAGTATAACGACTGTCAATTTGTTCGTATGTATGCCTACGTCGCTATTCTATTAGTAAGTTTAAGTAAGCCTAACCGTGGTCGTGCTGTCTCGTGACGGATGGCAAATGACAGCACCCGAAGAGGATGTCATCCGTCACGCCGAAACCACACTTCCCATTGAAAGAACAGTAGGCAGTCACCATTTTCAATATCAAACTAATTCACTGAGGTACTTAGAGTCGATTAAACTATACTTGAAACAAAACATATTGAAACTAGATTGTAAATTTCAATCCACAGAATCCCCCAGAAACTCCAATCCTCAAAATTGCAATAATCCCCCAGAATCTCCTAATTACAGGTAGAATCCAAAATTAATAATATATTTTTTCTGATTCGTATAATCTCATACAAGATGATGAAATTCGAGAAATTCTCCAACAACGGGAGTAACAGCGACTGTGCAAGCAAAAATAAAAGATTAATCGTTTGATTATGATATCGTGAATGGTGAAGCTAGATGGAGTATTACCAGCTCAAAATTATTGTAGAATGGTTCATTATTTTGTAAATTAATGGAAGGAACAAAAACAATTATTGTATAAACCAAAACATTATGCTGGACCACAAAAGCGACGATGTCTTGCAATAGAATCAAACAAGAAGCATGCATACGCCATCATTATCATAACAGTCGCAAGTGGTGGACCACCTGAAGCTGTTATATCCAAATGTCCATAAGGACCACATATTACTGACCCAAACATGGATCACTAAGGACAAGAACATGATCATGTAGCAGTTACAGAATAATCTGTGGGCAGATGGTCATGAGAAATAAGTAGTCGGAATATCGCTCCTCGTGCCTCGTCGTCAGTGAATTAAGTCTGCCTCATGTAGGATATATTTTCAGTCAACCATTGAACGCGAACTCATGACGAACCAAGGATCACCGATCGTGAATGCAATATTTCAACGTAACACACAATCTGAAATGTCTAGACGACATTGTCAGCTGGACGCCAAAACTCCATCCACACGACAAAGATACGACCGAAAAACGATTCTTGGCAAAACCATCTGTGTTGGATCAAAGCGATCCTTGGTGATGTCATCTTTTTTGGTTCAATATTCAACCACCTTCTAAAAGGTTAGCAAGGAGAACGTGTTTTTTTCGAATCCGTATATGGTAGTGGTTGAAACGGTTCGTCCTTTTTGTTTGACTGATGGGACTGAAAACAGGCAAAGCACACGCAGCGTAAAAAATGAGCTCATGATGCTTTCCAAATATTTGTGAGACAGAAGGGACTTAACACAGCAAGAGGATTTGTATTTTGGAGTGAGAAATGGACGATCAGACACCGCATGGCGCTTCCTGGCTGAGAAGCTTAAATTGATGATATTATGATGCATAAAATGGTTCATGCGTCACGGAACGTAGCTAAATCAGTAAAGCAAGATGTATGGAAAAATCTTTCCTGAAAGCGAGAATTATTCAAGGTGAAACATAGAGCTGTCCTTCTTTTGCAGACATTACACTGCTTAGGTAAGCGTCGTAGAATGAAAATCTAGGACGCGAACCATACTTCAGACAGGGCATTAGTAAAGCATTTAAACTAACCAACCTAGATTGCTCGGTACTTCTGGTTTTGGTGAAAATCCTGTTTTGAATTGGGAAATTATTTCTCTGGAAAAGGTTCGGTTTGCGGAATCAGCCTACTCCATAGAAAGCCGCATATTTTGAGTGGTTTAATCATCTTTGCATTAACCTAGTGGAGTTATCTCCGACTTCCAGTAGAACGATGTAACTCTTTAAATTTTAATCCATCAATTAATGGAATTTAAGATAAAAAAGCACTTCAATATAATAAAAAAGGCATAATTATTAACACAAATAAAAAAAAACTAAACAAAGCAAAAATAATAATTAGAAAAATTAAATATTATCCTGATTCCAATATCGAATAATATTTGATGCATAAACAAGGAAGAAACTTTGACCTCCACCAATAAATCTGAACGAGGGAATGATTATAAAAAATTGAAGAAAAATATCAAGAAAACCTGCATCAGTAAAAAGTTTCCTACGTCTAACAAGAGCCGCAACAGTGAAAAAATTTCCAGACTGAGTAAAACTAGAAGAACGAATTCAAAACTATAGTTCAAACTTCTAGGAAAGAACAATAACAGTGCCTAGCACTTCTGAGAGATTCAAGTAGTAAAAGGCCAACTTCCACGGCTTAAACTTATTTCCTTCCTCTCATTTCACGCCAATCACTCGCCACTTGAGTCCTTCCGATTGTTCTTTGACCTATCATCTTCACCATTGCCACTATCATCCATCTGTGCGCCAATGTGCTTTTAAGTGTACTTTCCACACCAATTCACTATAACATCCCTCTGTGTCAACGACGATTTTCCAAAAAACTTAAAAGTTCATCCTCCGTCCTTGTCGAAATCCTTTCACCACCAGCTTTGATTCTTTTGGAAGTTGATTAATGAACGCTCCAAGCAGTTGCTGTTTGAGTACAGAAAAAAAACTGTTCCACTTGTATTTGAGGATATAGTGTATGCGTTTTGAATTATTTCAATTGCGAAGGATAAAAGAGTAAGGGATGCAAGAGCGAGTGTAAATGAGGTTAATAGTGGTGAGGGAGTTGAAAGTAGAATGTCAGATACAAATATTTGCATATATTTGAGATGTTACTGACTTTTAATTCAAACCTGTTTTTAATTTATATTTAATGGAGATAAGTGGCCAAACGTCTCAAAGGAACTTATTTTTTATATGACTGTTAGAATGGGATTCATGAAAAAATTACATGAAAGATGCAATATTCCAAAAAAAGGCTGGGCAAATTTCATTCCAAACTCAGTTTCCAGTTCGAGTGAAAAATACGTCTCCCTTTGAAAACAATAATATTTTATGACTCTTAAACAGCTACAGTCATTCATCACTCAGTTTAGATTAAATCCTTACAAAAAATAAGTCATATTTTCTGTCATCTCCAATTAATCCAAAAAATATAATAATAATAATTTCGGGCATCTTGTGATACCCACACAATCTCCTGCTCTATCACATATCAATCTAATCAACGAAATCTCCTTAATTTATTCTAACACCTCAAAAAAAGTGGCCACGCTTCTTCAGATGAACTTTCCAGATTTTTTCTTAAGCTTTCTTAGGAGTTTTTTTTACTCGTCATGAATTATATTCCATTTTCTTAAAGGTGTGCGTATCAGGAATTTAATATCGCTTGTCCGGACCAAAAAGACCAGTCTACCTTTATTTCCTTTTTTAATTTTTTCCTTCTAAGGTTGAAAATAAGTCAGTAATTTGTTGAAATTTATGACATAACCATTCTGATTTTGACGAACTCATTTTCAGAACGAACACTGAAATGACAATTCGTTGAGTTGAGAAAGGATGTTTTTTTTAATTTAATATTTTAAAATGAAAGAACATTCAACCATTGGAATGAAGATGATTTGGTTCAGAAACCTTGAAAATCTTCAAATTCATAAATGAACGAATTATGTTAATGATTTCGAGGACTTCAAAAATTGATTGGTTTTTTCCTTGGTGTCGAAAATATTTATCCAATTTTATGGATATGGCCACGGATTATTGATAAGGATAAGTTCTCAGCCTAACATTGCAAAAGATGTCTATAAAAAGTATAGTTTTTCTGATAAATTCAGTTGTTTTCATTTTCTAGCAGCAGAAAATTTTTTCCAACAGGGTTCCATATATGCGAAACAATTTTATTTTGAATCTTTAAAAGGAAGTGAGGGAAACCGCTCGTCAACTTTTCGGATCGGTGGAATCACCTATTAGACGATTTGATTTTGGGTGGTGGAACGATTTGATTTGAGCATTGAAAAATTTTCTTTTGTTGTGCGAAAAGATGGCGGCAGAATCCAACACAGTTTTTTTCCTGCGACAGAAATACCAATGACCAACCTTTTTATTTCAACGAACTGACAAATTTCTAATGCTAGCATCCGTAGGTGGTCAAACACTCATGACCTAATTAATGATTCACATATTGAAAAAAGTGTTTTCCACCACGGAAAAAGATCATGCACTAATCGATGCAATAACTAATCACTTATCGTTAATTTCCCACTTGACTCAAGCAGCCAAAACAAAATATCTAGATGAATGCTAGCAGTGCATTGATCGCTGCAAAGAGTTGTTTTGAGTTGCTGAACGTGTGCCGTGGTCAGATACGAGTGTTTCAATTACAAACGTTACATAATGATTACGGTAAGATGTCGTGAGGAAAATTTACGAGGTGATTAGCAATATTTGTCCATTCAGGAAGCGATGTATTTATTTGGTAAGAAATACATCACTTTAATGTTTAAAGGACGATTGTTCGTTGAATTGTAAGCAATGTATTTATTTGGTAATAAATACATCAGTTTAATGTTTGAAAATTAGGGTTTCTGGTTAGATGTTTGTTTGGATACATCACAGTGTATTGCTTCGCTTTTCATCATTATGACGATGATCGCTTTTGTAGGCATTTGTGGCTAATAGTTACTTATAGTGGGAGACTTATTTACCATTTTTGAGGCGTCTGTTGAAAGAGTTCTTCCTTTAAAGCATTCCAAAAGTCAAGTAACACTATCACAAGAGATACATTGGTAGCAGATTTCCTGAAAACCAACCCAACTAATTTGATTCAAACCATTTACTTCAACATAAATTCTCATCGCTCCATTTCAATCTGCCATCCAACTAAATTCTGAACTTTATTTGAGCTATTAAAGCTCTACGAGAAAAAAAACACTCTCTGCTTATTTTCCCAAACAATAGCCGAAGATGAGAAAAAAATCGAAGAAAACAATTTGAAGGAAAATCATCCTCTCCGCCCAATAACGAAAAACGAACGAGCAACAGCCTAATAATCGCAAAGTGAAACCAGATGCCTTAGCCACAAATCCATTTAGGACTTCCAGTCCATTGGCAACAAACTACTTTGCGCACGTTTTTTTTTGCTGTGCCTTTTTCATCGTCCTGTGTATTCACAGTCAATTGAACCTTTCGGCATTTTATTCGATCCGTCGCGTTTGTAATTATACAATTTAAAGGCGCACGAAACGTGGACGAATATCATGGAAATCGAATTGAAATTGGAAATTTTGCCGGGCGCAAGGATTGAATGTCGAACGGTGTTTAGGGAAATTGTCGGTTGCACTTTGTAGAGTTCCTTGCGTCATGGTCACGAAGCAATGAAGGTGCGCTAGTAACTTGAAACGATGTTAAGTCATCAATCAGCCTTGCCCTGGTTGAAGGCTCACAACACACTGGCATCCAGTTTGCAGAAGATACAACCGTACCTATTGCAAGCTAGTAATATCCAGTCCAATGGACACCCATTCGTCCTGCTGAAACCCAACGCCATCCCTATCATTTGCTGAACTCGAAATAAATGGAAAGTGGCTTTAAAAAGGTGATTCGAATCCCTCACCTGAAACCAATAACTGATGGTATTCAGATGGATTCTGCCCCCGACACTCCCGCGCATTCAAGAAGGATTGATTTCGTAACGATGAAATTCAGAAGGGTGAGTCCATTCAGTGTTACACAGGCAATAGAGGAGTAACTAATGCACAGTTCGAGGGTGGTGGTGGCTGATAAGATTGAAAATCGAGTTTTAAAAGATTTATTGGTGTAAAAAACATAGTCAGGCGAATGTAATTACATGCCGCCGTGCCTAGCCGTAAAGGAAGAAGTGAGCGTCAGGATCAAATGATAAGGTAAAAAAGGGTTGCACGGAATATTCGATTAACGTTGGATTTATTTCAGGTGATTGGGAAACTTTGTACGGGTTTTTTTCCCGTCGAGCGCGATATGTATATCGTTTTGCATTTCCCAGGAAGATAAACGGCAAGGACACGAAATGCTGTTTTAGGTCGTCGTATATCAAAGGGTCACTTGAATGTTTTATGTGTTATTTACGACGCAAGAATGGGAATGTAGAGTGAAGATAAAATTACATTCAAAGTCCCGTTATTTTTGGATAAAACCTCTTGAAAGTACTAAAAATTATTATTAGTATATCAGGCATGGATGTATTTTATCGATTTCTTCAAATAATTTGGAAAAAATACTGTTTTTTACTCCTCTCGATTTGCTTTTGCTTCGTAAATATTTTCTTAGAATTTTTTTGTGGATCACATCATTTTCCATCAATCTGATGGAAGGATATAAATAACTGCAGCTAAATAAGTTTGCTACCTCCACGAATTCAAAAAAATCAATCGTTTTCTATTATTAAGGCATCTTTTTAAAGAATGATTTGATTGGAACAGATGGACGAAATATGGAGCGTACTTTTTCAAACGATGCTGATGGTGGGTTTTGTAGAGTTTTCAATTTCAGATTTTCTTTGTGCCAATTTAGCTGTGGTAAGGATTGTGTTTACCGACAAGAGTTACTTCAATTGATTGATTTTTTTTTGTAAGACTAAAGTTGAGTTTAAAAAAACGAACGTATGCAGAATGATACAAAGTGGTGCAAATGAGGAACATCGCAAATATCCTTTGACATTGTTTTTATTGTGTTGTCTAATTACTTTTCAGTCCATTTAACAATTTTAAATCACATATTAAAATCCCATTGGACCTCTGTATTGGTAGCCATCAGGTCCTAATCGGTGACCTGATTCGCCACCGCCCTGATTTGGCGGCAAATATTCACGGGCCAAACCTCCTCCTTGCCCACCGAATTGACCTTGTCCTCCAAACTGACCTCGTCCACCGAATTGGCCCTGTCCACCAAACTGACCACTACGTCCTTGTCCGCCAAACTGACCCTGTCCACCAAATTGTCCACCTTGTCCACCGAACTGACCCTGTCCCTGCCGACCGAATTGTCCTTGTCCTTGACCTTGTTGTCCACAGCAGCTGCCGCCTCCTCCTCCTTGTCCACCCTGGAAAGGTGCCAAATATTGCCGGTTCAGTTCAGACACATCAGCCACAACAATCCCGAAAAGGGCCAAGGATACAAGAGCGGCTACGGCTTTCTGGAAAAGATAGATCGTTTTCGATCAGATCTAACTGAAGAAGGACCACTCCAAATGCTTCACTCACCATTGTTGTAATGTCTCAATGGTTCGTTGATAACCAAACTGGGAATGATAACACGACTATCCTCATCATCGACTATTTATAGTCAAGATGAAATTCTTGGACCATTCTTTCATCTACCACGTGCTCAGTTCGTCGAAGGTTAACCATTCCGCGTCCGCAAAATGTTTCATACCAATCCTGCATTGTCTGTGTACAAACACTCCATTGAACAATATATTTCCTATTGTCTTTTGTTATTAGCTAATAATTAAGTGCAATTATAATTACGCTATTGTATTTCACTTGGCCCAATGATTTATGCTCAGTGTCATGGTAACAGGTGAACGAGCCAACTGCCATCACAAGATAAAAAAAGAACTCTCTAAAGATGGATAGATTGAAAGATACTCCAGGTGTTGAGAGGGCGGATGACTTGCGTATCGTGAATATTGCTTACACCACGGTGGGTATTATTCATGAAAATGTTCGAATAAAAATTGAATGAAAAGATTTTCTTGATGATGACTTCCGTAGTAATTCAATCGCGTACTCAAATCATTTTACTCGATTGTTCATCGATGAAATGAAGTATTTTTTCATTGTGCAGAACGTTCTAGGATGACGCAATCCACCGCGCATAACGAACGAATGAGGGAAGCAATCTGTTGTTCGATTTGAAGGCCAGTTTATCGACGGACGATGGTAGAACTCATCCTTAGTTCGGATAGAATGTTAGTAGACAAACTACGCAACAACAGACAAGCTGCTATTTGGAATCAGTCCATGTAATAATCCATAATTCCATTTCACAATTTTTCTCAAATATAACCATTTTAAACTAAAGCTTATCCCATTTAAGACCCACCAATCCTTATTCACTTGGTACCCATCATAACTTCCTGACCAAATACCTTTTGCACAACAGCCCCCTGAAGCTCATTCCACGAAGGACACCGGATTTAATAACATCTACCAGCCCGGAAGCACTCAATTATCCCGAGGGATGTGTTTCATGCTATGACTGTATCCTGACTGTGAAATGCTTCTGTAAACGTCCATGCTTCAACAACATATCCTTTTTTGCCAACGTATAGCGACCGGTATAATTTTCGGTGAACTTTCATGTTATTTATATTTGTTTGGTAAAGAAGTGTGTTTGGCGACTACCCGACGTAAGAGTCGAATCGGATGGTAGCTGGCATAAAAAGTTTTCCAAGAAAAATTGCCAGCAAATACGATGACATGGTGGAAAAGGCTTTTCTGTTATTTATTTGTGTAAGTGAAATGTATTGGCCGTGTGTATGCCACCTGTTCCAAATTGGGAATTTCATGTTGGGCCAAAGGTGAAACGCATTAAGTGGAGTAATCGTTTCTGTAAAGAAGGATTTATTTAATTTTATTATCGAGTTTGAGCTCTCGTCTACATTGTATGAGACAAAAAAAAACAGTGAAATAATGTGAAGCATTTTTCTGTTTATAATTTGCTTTTACTTACAGAAAATGAAGCTCAGAGACCTAAACAGTACCATGCTAATCCAGTCATGCATATCAAAATTTTTTAGTCTAATTTCTTATCGAATAATCCAACTATAGAGTTGTACGCCGCTACGAGTAATCAGGGCTAAACTTTTTAGTTAAGTAGCTTAAAATACTATCATCACTTCTTACCGATGTTTTTTGCCAGTAAAATTAAACTCTATCGTCGAATCCTAAGGATTTACTGAAAATAAAATATAAACTCCAGGTGGAAGGATTAAAGCTCAACAGACTTGCTGTGCTGAAAATTTGTTATGCACTTAGTCACTAATTGTTTTTCTGTCTTAAGCTTCTACATAAATTAAGTGATCTCAAAAACACACCTACCGATTTGACACTGCACTCACCAAGCAGATCACTCACGCTACACAAAAAAAAGTTTGTAAGAACACATGTGAGGGAAATTCCTCACTTTGTATATGTAATACTGCTTCTTGCCCTTAATCAATGCTGAAGCGCTATCGACGGGTGGGACGGCTAATTTATTACTCATTAACAAATCGTTCTACAAATGTCAGGTGAAACATGGTGACGATTTGTTAACTATTCGATTGAGTGTCGTACCAAAAAAATCAGGTCACCATAAGTCTGACAATTAATTATGATTTTGTGGGTCGCTCTCGTCGCGTGTTGCCGGGTCATGTGTACTCTATGCACAAGCGTTTACTTAGATCATTTATTTGTTTCTCTTTTTTAAAAACATTTTACCTGTATTATGCGATTAATAACAAAGCATCTCTTTCTGAATATCTTCGATTTTAATTCAATAAAAATCGAAATGATTTGCTGTTGGTCATTTTTAGATGCATTAATTGTAATGATTTATGGTAAAGAGGTGAATTTTGAAACCATACGCCAAGGGTTTGGGGATCATACCATGAAAGATCTTTTTGATAGATATCTTTTTATTTTTAGGTCCACCTATTGAGATAATTGTTTCCTGCTTATTTGCTAAGGATCACCACGTGCTCTAGTCTATAACGTGTTTCCTCATACAAACTGATATTTTTCTTTTATTTGGACCACTTAGCCTATTTTGTCGGTTGATAGACATTTTTTGATTGAAGGACTTTGATGGGTTAGTGCTAGACTTCGGTTGATAACAAAAAAAATCAATGAACCTGAAAGAGCTTGGTGCCGGAACTCACTGTTTTTGCAATGAAGAAGCTTTTTCTCCATAAATTGAAAAAATCTTCTAAGGAGGCACGACATAAATGCTAACTTTGTCATGGGTAGCAAATATTTCTTAGATAACCATTCCTCGAAATGTTATTTGTAATGAAATGCTCTTCTGTGTGGACAAAATTGCAACGAAAATTCGAAAATATATGTTTATTTCCCCCCCTTCTTTCGAACCCTACGTCATCATTTAAAGACAAAAAGACCACATAGTAGAAAAGCACTTTTGAGTGAGCCACCGTTTCTTTCTTGACGCTTTTCACCAGTTTGGTCGATATCTATATAAACACATTCCTTGTTCATCACCGTTCATTTTCCGTGGCTTTATCATCATCGCTACGTTTCCCCCCCCCCCCCCCCCAAATATTTGTAATAATTGAACTTTGGCACATCCATTAAGTTTAGACGCCTAGTGCCGCTGAAATAAAGGCTGAGGCTCTACCTTTAGCAAAACTTGTTTGTCTTTGTTTTGGCTTAGAACAATTGGAAAATTCTTAACACTGATCCTCATGTTCTTTGTTTAAAACCGAAATTAATTCAGAGTAACATCCATCACTGCGTAGAAGCTATCGAGCTTATACAACTTATCTCTCGTTTTGTTTCACCTTCCCAAAACCCTTATCAAAATTTCTAAGAATGTCTAAGACGAATGCATGTGAATTTTTCCCTATCCTAGCAAGTTGTGCGCTAGAGATCCACTCCCCGATCTTGGTTCATTTGGAGCATCTCACACAGAGACGCGGTGGTATGGACCATCTCTGGCAAGACAAGGACATCGACCTGACGATCGATGTCCTTTTCTAGATCGAAATTTTGACCGGCATTGTATTCCATTATATTCTTGATGGACAGTGTGCAGGATTAAGGTTTGCAATTTTGAAATTATATCAAGCAGAAGGAAAAAATTATATGAAACAAATATTTAAAATAAAAATATCATGCAAAATAAAAATTGAAAAGAGTTAGAAGCGGAATAAAAGGCATGCAGGCTTTCATAACCGAAAATTTATGATGGTATATGGAGCGCCCTTCCAGTAACCGATATTAGTTGTGCTTGTTAAAGCCAATCGATTGGTTAGTTACAGAGCTACCCTATGTTGGTATTGTTTAATAATAATAAGTTTGGGCTTGATAATGTTGCTATACTTGCCACACTTTCACCTCCTTTGGGCTTTCCCCATATTACTTAATAAACTAAAAAATTTATTGAGGGGATCATAAAGTTTTGAGTGTATTTTATGGCTTTTTAGGGGGTTACGATACAACAAAGATTGAGAAACGATGATTTAGTGTACTGGAATGGATATTATGCACTCAATCTATAGGTTAAGGGGTTAGTCCACTGTGAAACTGCTCAAAATATATTGTTTTTTAAACAGCTACCAAAAAGAAAGCTATTCAAGATATCGATTTGAAATTTGGGATACATCTTTATTGAGGTTAAAAGTTAACATTTTCCATGAAAAAATTATTAGAAAACAAAATGGCGAAAAAAAAGCAAGTATAAAGGCCTGCACGGTCCTAAATTTACAGCTCTAAAGCGATTAAAAAAATTTGGTATACTTTTGAACATTGGTTATCCAGTTTTCGCGTTTTTTTTATTCAAAAAAAAATTTTTTGTTCTAAATTTAGGCCCGTAAAGTAGTTTAGGGTATAATAAATAGCTGCACAAAATTTGAAATATATCGTGAATTTACAATGCTTTTTTTCGGCGGTCCTTCGCCGATCCATTGAGGCGGTCGTCATTTAGTTTTCTAATATTTTTTTTTCAATGAAAATAGTAGCTTTTAATCTCAATAAAGATGTATATAAGATTTCAAATCCATATCTTGAATAGTTTTGTTTTTGGTAGCTGTTAAAAAAATCGTTTTGAGCAGTTTAACAGTGGACTAACCCCTTAACGCAAACATCGGTAACGATATATCGCCATAAAACGTGTACAAACTTTTGGGGGCGGGGGTGGTATTTTTTAAAGAATTTCAAATGAAAAAACATCTTTTGGAAAGGTGCTGCACAAAACTTACTTAAGATTCTTCTACTGGGATTCATCTAACTACGCGCTCAGCAGCTGAATCGTCTTTAATTTTTTTAGCTTCGTCATTTTTTAAAGTGGACTTTCGCCAAATTTAGGATTTCAGCATAAGGTTTCGTGACTTTTTAAAAATATTTATAAATTAATCTGTTCATCACCAGCATTTGTTTTTACCATAAATAAAACTGTTTGCACACCTTAGCAGCAGAGAGTTACTTTTATTCTAATTGGCAATTATTGGCTACTAAGCTCCAAGTAAATGCTTCATAAATCATGAAGACCTTAAGGTGTCCATCATGGCTGCAACTAAGCTCCTAATTAAATTTACACAAATCATTAAAACGTTAAGGCTGGCCGTCATTGCCACTACTAAGTGCCAGGTAATCGTTGCGAAAATCTTCAGATTTTAATTAAAAATCTATTGTACTAAGCTGCTAATCTCACTGTAATGAGGGTCGGTTATAACAAACTCTGATCTAAGAAAAAATTCAACGTTAAAGACCCTGAAGTGCACGAAATCAAATCGAACGTCTTGATCAGTGGCACAAAAGCGCATTTTCTGACTTTCATGGCGTTTAGGTCAAATTTTATTATTCTTATCCATTTTATTGCATTGTGTGATATTTTTTAGCACACATCATTTAATCGATGCTAGTATGCAATGCAATTTCAAAGGACAATAAAGAATTATCCTCGAAAAGAGAAGTATACCCATCAATAAATCAAACTACTTACTATTTATTTTCAGCTAACATTTTGGGCACTTCGAGCACCCTTGCAACGATCCCAACTCTACTTCATGTATGGATAATTTCATGATACCTGAAGTGAATCCCTAGTTTTTAATCTGCACCCAAAACAATCCTCATATATCAGCAAAAGACCCTTAAAACCTTCGCGTCCTGTGCACCAATAAAACCCACCTCCATATCCACCAGAAAAATGGTTCATTCCCATTTTTGAAAATTAAATTTCGTAATTTAATTTTACGATTTCATGGCATGAAATCAATTTTGATGAGGAAACTTTCACTAAACAGTTTTATTTGATTTTCCACTTCGTTGTTTCATTGAAGGAATCAAAAATGGACGAGAGACGAAAAAAATTATTGGAAAACTGAAGAAAATTTTCTGTGTAGCTCGTCGATCAGAAAAGACTTTGGAAAGTTATGAAGGCATTGGTATCGCTATTACTGCTCCTGCTGTTGTCCTCGTCGTCGCGTAACAAACTTGCAATTGTGAAGAAGTGGTGAATGGAAATGTTGATGGCATCACCACGATGGAAGGAGGCGAGCGATGATTTGTTACGCTTCACGGAAAATCACTATATTGAGAGGAAAAGTTTAGGTTGATGTCGTTTATCGTCGTTATTATTGTTTTTCCACGTTGATCAACGTCAATCGGCAGGAGGACGTGATGTTCACGGCGCCGCCGAACAACTTGTCTGAGTGGGTTTTCCAGGTCCTTTACCTAGTCGTCGTCTATAGCCAAGTAGAGTTTTCCCATCAATGAGATCGATTTTCACGATATTGTTTCTTGATATTTTGCAAAGCTTTCAATTTTCGATGTGGTCAAAGTGTTTGTTTAGTGAACCGTTGTTTTGGTAAATGGTTTTCTTTGTTTAGGGGGGGAGGGGGTGCGAAAACTTTGAATATAAAGATGAGGATGGAAATTATGTTGATTAATGATGGTTTATGTCTTTATTCAAGTGGCGAGGTCGAACTGTGGAAGCGAATATCACTGTTGGATTGGTGATTATTTGCGGCCTTCATGAAATTTTACGAACTATTTTCCACGGAACAAATACGTGGATAAATTTTTGCACTTGAGATGTTTTTCTGGATAAAATTCGGTTTTTTAAACTAAAGAACAACAATATTAAAAAAATTAAAATAAAGCTTTCACAAAACTTTTTACAGTATCAAAAATTTATTTTGAAACGTATTTAAATTCTATTATTGAATTTAATTTATTTAAAACTGTTTAATTTAAAAAAATTGGAATGTCAATCATTGACAATCACTGGCCCAAAAATATTTGAACATTTTTCGGGCAAAGTGTTATTTTGATCGATTTTGGCAGCATTTTTTTAGTTAATAATTTCATTGTTTTATTTTTGTTTTTTAAATTAAAAAAAAGTTTTGAGAAATAGAAACATATAGAAAACTATCAAATGATAAAGAAATTTTTTACTAGACTAGAAAATGCTTTAAGATAACTACAAACTATTAACGTTATATTGAAATTTCTCTTTGCAAAAGGCGTAAAAAGTACTATTTCTATCATTGCGCTTTGTCATAGCTTTTCTTTGATAATTTTTTATCAGTCGTTTTTTAAAAGTATTGAAGTGTTCAAATTTGATTTGTAAAAATTTTTTTTCGCCTTAATTAGCAAATGGTTTAGTAGTTTTTTGCTGCGCCTTAATTAACAAATGGCTTAGTAGTTCATTTTGAAATATATTCGCTGAAAGTTAATATTTCTTTTTGGTGAATTCCAAAACAAAAAATATTTAATGGACGAATGTGATTAAATCAAATTACGTTGAAAATGTATATCTGACAATTTTTGCAGAGAATGAATAATGAGAAAAATGAATTTCACACATCATTATATTTAAGGCGTGAAAATTGTTTTTGTTGATTTTTTTTGATAAACTTGTTGTCCAAAATGATATGTGTAATATTGTCTATAAGAAAGTCAATGGAATGATTGCCGAAACTTTACTGAAATATTTGATTTCAGGTTTTTGGAATTTTTAAAAAAAGGATAGATTAAATAGTAAAAATTTGCACCTAAACTCTAAGACAGAATTATTTGCGACCGTGTTTAATAAAACCTTAACAATAATTTGAAATCTTAGTAAAACAATTTTGAAAATATCAGTTGATATTTTCCATAGTTAATCATTGAAATGTTTTTTCGGTTGAAATTCATTGAAAACCTGAAAAGTGTACCTACTACCTTTTTGGATCTTTATTTTCGGAAAAAAAATCTTAAAAACTCTTTAAAATATTATGTTCTGTTATGAATTAATGGGGAATACATATGTTGATGACAATTGTTTTCGTTTTCTTTGCCCAGCTATAATTTAAATTAATTCATTTATCGAGGAAAAGAAATTGAACTTTTATCAGGGGTTGGTCTAAAAGGATTCTATCTGGCATTCTTATTTTATTAGGAGTAGTATAATTACAGACTTTTTGAAGATAGACCTAAGTAACCTCTATATATCTATATATCTATATATATATATATATATATATATATATATATATATATAATCTTGACCCTTCAAAACAATCAATTCTGGATAATTTTCAGCAAACATTTTTGAGGGAGTAGTCTTTTTCTTCCTGATGTAGTTTTTGGAAATTTTTTGTTTATTTTCTCTTTATTAACAATATTTTGCTAGCATACATTGATTTATATATTTTTTAGTGTTTTGGTTGCATGTTTGCTGATATTTTTTTCAATGTTTATTTCCGCTATTTTTCGGATATTTTAAAATATTTTGATCACAAGGTACTCCACTTTTTCTGGAAAATCTTTTGCAAATTTCTTTACCATCCTTATCCAACAAAAACGACACTTTTTGTGATATTTTTATCGAAAGTAGTTTTAAAGATCTGCAAAAAGTTTGGAACTGAATTTATTGTTTCGTCCCTTATAAGTTTTTTTGTATAGTATTTGTGAAATTTCTCGATCAGGATTCAAATTGATTTATAGAATATACGAAAAAATTTGGAATATTAATAGGAATTTTTTAATTGATGACTAGAGTTCAGAAATTTCCCAAAGTTTTTCATAGTTGTTTTCATATATGAATTTTATAAAAGTTGTTCAAAAGCGTTATTTGTTGAGGTAGATATATTTAAGGATAGAAATTTTCATCAGAGTCTTTTCAAAGCTGCCGTTTTGAGATTTGCGTATAGTTTCTTACATTGAAAAAAAATTAAAAATATAGTGTACAGTTTCTCTAAATCATTTTCAGGGAAAAATTGAAAATGTTATGTACAAAATGTTTTTTTTTCGGTGAACAAACTTATTCTTTCATTGCATTGAAGTAAAAAATTACTTACATGGAAATTAATATTTCAGTCCCTTAGATTTTATGGTAAAGTGTTTCATTAGAATTTGTGTGCCAAAAATTAATCTTTCATTAATTTTTTTGATTTTACCGATAAAATATTATAAAACTGATAAAAATTGTAACCAAAAAATTCTTCAAATAGTTTCTGTAGTAATTCTATTAAGTATAGATTTTTTTAAACAAATTTTTTTAACGAGTTTATTGTAATAATGTCTGAATTATTTTGTATTGAATTATATAAACTTAGCTTTGTACAGATGAACATATCGGAAACACTTGAAAAATTTTGAGTTTTCACTGATTTATTTAGGTGTAGGTCCTAAAAATCTTCAGTGAAGGGTTTTTTCTAAATGATTTTTTTTATAATCTGTTGACAACATATTAGGGAAATGAACAAGGAGAAGAGAACACCACAGATAAGGTGCAAAAGATAGCTGAAAGCAATCAACCAAAAACTGCTGAAAAATCACCACCAAGCAGACTAGGCCAAAAAACAGAATTATGTTCGATTTTGTTGGATAAAATATTTGGGGGGGGGGGGGTATATTTTCAATTTATGATAATTTATAGACATCTTCCAAAATAAGTCGGCCAGGAGTTCTCTTCTGAATTTTTTTTGTCGAAAACTGCTCCATAAAAAAGTTACATGAATTCATTTTATCCTGCATAGTCAAATTCAACAATGATTGAGCATAGATTGATGGAGAGTATTAAAGTTGTTACTTTCTATTTACCTCAAACTCGTAGCTCATAACCGTTTGCATCCCTATAATATTTCTGATACAGATTATTGAATGTTTCTCTTTCCAAAAATTAATTCATCATCAATGAACCATCATCTTTACCGACTTTTTTTTATTGTCTATAAATCTGGACTCTTTCAGTAGCTCTCCTCAACGTTTTTCCCAATAAACATTTTTATGGACAATTCAACATAAATAGCCACAATATATTCACCACAAGAAAGACCGCTCTTAAATTATATTTTGCATGGAATATTAAACCACTGGGAAACGTTATCCATTCCCATCCGTTTTTCCGGGTGTGCTACAAAGTGTGGGAAATTGAGTGAAAGTTTTTCAGGTTTTTGGGGTGCGGAGGTGGGTTAACATTGTATCGATCAATTTTCAATGAAGCATATCCTTAAAGGCGTAATCAAGTGGGAGTTTCAATCTCAATAGCCGCAATATATGGAAAATGAAAGGGGTTGTATCTAATGCCGAGATTAAAAGATACCAGCACTGAATTTTCAAAGGTTATTGTGTGGGAAAGTGGGTTTGTATGCGTGTTTTTTTTGGGTCAACAGTTTATTCATTTCGGAGAGTTTTGAGAATTTAGTTTCGATTTTCTATGTTGTGAGTGAGGTATATTGTGAAAAATGGTGTGCCGAGAAGCGAAGGGTAGGTACGATGGTCGCAATTGATAATATCAGAAAGTTAGAGAGAATAATTAAGTGGTTTTGTAAAGGTGTTGGAGAGAAAACGTATGTGGCTTTTAAATGGATTGGAAAAATTAATAGGGAATTCAAGCTTTTCGTCATCATGAGCCTTTAATTTTGGGAGTGGTATTTTCACGTCAAAATTTCAATGATTTTTTTCAATCTTCAATCGGCATGGTTCATATTAAGCTGATAAAAACTAACAAAAAATTATCGCTGCAATTAGAACGCATTTCAATTAGCAATTACAATAAGTGTTATTTCGACCATCAAAAGATTAATATTTAGTATAGTTTTCTGAATGATTGCTTATTTAGTTTCCCGAAAAAATGGCCAGGCAAAAATTCTATTATTCATTTCATCAATAAAAGGAACAAAACGTTCATATTTACAAGATTTTTTCCCCTGATTTTACAATGTTAGCTTTCAATTTTTTTAAAGATATGGGCTTTCATTTTTGCGTTTATTATTTCCACTAAATTTTCAAAATTTTCTTGCAAGTTTCACAAACGAATCTGACCTACTTTTATCGTCTATTGTATACATACCATTGAAATTCCATTTACAAATAGTTCACAATACAAATAGGAAATTTATTGGATTTTCTCACGTTGCCTGGCAGCCAATACTCACATTGAATTGTTCGAAAAATGTCCTTTTGAAGGAAACAGACCAAAAAAATCATACGGGAAGTCAATAAATCATGACAGGAAATTAACAAATCGATGGTGAATGGTGCTTTTCGGGCGAAAATTTCACTTCAATTTTAGCCACCCGACCCGATCGTTGAGTTGATTTCAATTAAATTGTCACTATCGATATCCTGCGCTCTAAAATGGTATATGGTGTGGACAACGGAAATTGTTCTTCACATGGTCAATGGTGTTGGATTGAATGGTTGGATTTTCATGTGAAATTTTTAGTTCTTTTTTTTCTAGGAGGTGTATTTGAGTTTGTTTTAGTAGTAGAGAGTGATTTATTTGACTATTCATTAGGGAAAGGAAGTAAAGGGTGTTGTGAGTTTTGTGGCATAGGGAATTAACGTCAACCATTCAAATTGCAATAATTTTATTAGACTATCATTTTGTAGCCAAATACATTAGCTATGTTATTCAATAAACAAATTTGCATCCTAGAACTGAGACGGGTTTCTGTAATTGTAGCCTTCCGGCCCGAAACTATGTCCAGGAACTGATTGACCTTGTTGACCTTGTCGTCCAAACTGACCCGGTTGACCTTGCTGACCAAACTGCCCTGGTTGACCTCCTTGTTGACCTTGACGACCAAATTGACCTGGTTGACCTTGCTGACCAAACTGACCTGGTTGACCTTGTTGACCATATTGACCTCCTTGTTGACCTTGACGACCAAATTGACCTTGTTGACCTTGTCGTCCAAACTGACCCGGTTGACCTTGCTGACCAAACTGCCCTGGTTGACCTCCTTGTTGACCTTGACGACCAAATTGTCCTGGTTGACCTTGCTGACCAAACTGACCTGGTTGACCTTGCTGACCAAACTGCCCTGGTTGACCTTGTCGACCATATTGACCTCCTTGTTGACCTTGACGACCAAATTGACCTCCTTGTTGACCAGATTGGTTTGGTGGCAAATAATCACGGTTTAATCCTTGCTGTCGTCCACCACCGAATCCCTGCTGACCGCCACCAAAACCTTGCTGACCACCACCGAATCCACCTGATTGTCCCGACAATTCCGACACATCAGCAGCTACGATGGCAACAAGAGCCAAAAGAACCAGTGAAAATACAGCTTTCTGATCAAATAAAAAGGAAGCAGATTAGATGCAGGACTATGATCACTACTAATTATTAAATAATTTAAAATTTTCACAGTAGCACTGAACTGAACTCACCATTTTGGATTTTGGTTGTTGCTTTGAACTCAGCGTTGGATTGATTGATACCAAACACCAAAAAGAAAGGCATATTTATACGACAATGAGACGATGGTTTGGTCAAAGCCAATTCGAATTTGGTGGAGTTTCAAGTGTTTTTCAGGTGAAGTACCATTTTACGAACGGTTGGCGATGGATAAGTGCTAATTAGGGAAATGAATTTACAGCTGACACGTTTCTGCTTAGCTATTCAGTGTCAATGAAACAAGTACGATTTTTATATGAAGATATTTTCATGGATTTAAACACGATTCAAGTCAAAATTCTTACAGTTTGATAATTTGATATAATAATTTTTAATTGAGTGTAGAAAACACTTCCTTTAGAAAATTTCTTTATATTCTAAATTCATCGAAAGTGCTAGAAAAGTTTATGAGATTTTAGACAAAGACTTTAGAAATTTTTTTGTAAAATTTCACTGAAACTAATTTCGATAAATAAACCTAAAGTTTGTGAGATGTTTTGTAAGATAAATACGAATTGATGCGGTAATAAAATATGTGATAAACTATTATCCAACTAAAATTTAAATGAAGAAATATTACCAGCCAAAATTGTTTTGTCATTTCCCCATGTGACTTACTAGTATGTTTACTTTTATTTTGCGTCAAAATTTTGGGTTCAAATTTTTGACAAAAATCAAACTGAAGATTAGATTTGATTTTTTTTTGCTTTTATTATGAGGGAATACAACTTAGGCAGAATTGAAAATCTATTAATTTTTCCTAAAACGTTTTCTTCAATGAATTAATTATGTTTCGATTCAAGGAAAGATATCTTATAACAGATACCTTGAATTAGTTGCAACAAATTTTTATTAAAATGTGGCTGTTCAAGAAAAAGTGGTCTGAATACTTGCATAGTGTTTTATCTGAGAATAGTAGAAATAACCTTACATGTTCTGAATTTTTTTTATTTTGGCTTTGGTTTAAAATTGGAATTTTCGTCAAAATAGCATACTCTTACACAAAACCCCCTTGATATTCTTTTTTATTGAACCCTTTGAGTGCAAGTGGTCAGAAAGTAATCATCATTTCAAAATCATCATTTTGACGATCCAGTAGTTCTGCATCAATGCGGTCAACTGAAAAACGACTTTAGTATTGTTGGGACAATACTAGGGTCCATGTTTTTAGGGCCATTCTGGTGTTATCTGTCTGTTTTTCATCACCGATGGACGCAACAAAAAGGATCGAGTGAAAAAGCTTCTTTTTATAAAAAAATTAACAAAGGAACGAATTTTCATGACGATCAGAGGTGTGGAAGATTTTCAATTTTGAACAATGAATTAATATAAAAAATTGAAAAAACTGTTCGTGACGACCGGCGACTGACACTGGATGAAATTTCAGCAATGTTTCCACAACTCTCCAGATCTCTCTTACATGAAAAAAATGCAGAAATACTGGGATTCAGAAAGATATGCGCAAGATGGGTCCTAAAACAACTGATAGAATACCACAAACTGAATTGGGTCGCTAGCGCTCGCGAGTTCCTTGAGCGATTTGAATTGTAAGGTGAGGGTTTTCTAGGCTCGATTGTAACTGGAGTCGAAACCTGACTGGCTCCTGAGACAAAAAGACAGTCATCACAGTGACGGCACACCAGTTCCTCATCTGCCAAAAAATTCAAAACTTCAGTTTCGGGCAAAAAATCTTGGTCACTATGTTTTGGAACCAAAAACAGATCATTTTGATCAAATTTTTGCTTGTTGCACGACAACCAACGCTACCAAACCACTTTTGGACTCATTTGATTGGGACATTTTGAACCACCCTGCATATTCCCCTGCCACGGCGCCTTCAGACTTCCATTTTTTCATTTCCCTGAAGACTCACATGGGTGGAGAAAAAATTTCAACTGACAAGGAGGTGAAACAAGAGGTCCTGAACTGGAAAAAGAAGATGGCGGAAGAGTTCTTTCAGGAGGGCATTATAAAGCTTGTGCCAAGGCTCACAACCTGTATAAAACGGAAAGGAGACTACGTGGAAAAATAACAGACATATTTACCCACAAAATTCTGCAACTTTGTTTTAAAAACAATTTTTTTACTTGGAAAAATGGAGTACTCTTACTTTCTGATCGTGTCTCGTATAATGCACTAACATACTAAAACTTTCTTGAAAAAAATTTGAAAATCGAATAATAATTGTTCAAGTTTGAAAAAATTCGTTTCGAGAAAATTTCCATTGAATTTTGAAGAATTTAATTTTTAAATAAGTAATTACATTTAATTCAACTACCAGAACTCAACGAAGCCTCCACGCCAATGTTTTTGACTTTGGAAAAACCATTATAAAAGTTTGGTCTAAAGTAATTTCTTCGTTTTTTAACAATCGCAGTATTACTCCTCTGAATCATCAAAACGCGAAAAACAGTGGTTAAATTTTTCTTTACATATTTTTTGTCAAAAAAAATCTTGAAATATGAAAACTGAGGTTATGAAAAAACGACACATAATCATAGGCGAGACAAACACTGAAAATGATCTGAAATTTGCGAAAACCAGACTAAAAACGGCGCAAGTTGCTACTCTTGAAGTAATATATACATAGAAATTAAAAACATAGAAATTAAAAACAATTATAAAAATATTAATATTTTCGATAATAAAAGTAAGGATAAGAAGACATTACAATACGTTGAATGAATCGGTGTGTTTTCGTTTGAATATTTTGTAATTATTAAAAAAGTTTTTTTTCCGATAATTACTCTTTATGGCACCCAATCGTATAAAACATTGATTGTTGTGCCAATCAGATTGAAAAAAAAATTTCTATTAATTAAGTTTCTTGCATGCTTTTTTTTCAATTAAAAAACGATATTAGGAAAAGGATAATAATTTCCCGTCAAAAACCAAGAGGAGCTTAAAAATGAGTACAGATTTGACATTTTTACATAGCCTGCAGCATTGTCGGTGTATCAGCCGCGTCTTCCAGTTGGGGGTCGAAATAGAGATTTGTTGTTATCTCAGTGTTTGTGTGCTTCCCTGGTGGGTGGTTGCCATTTGGTCGACCTTTCATAGTATGACTGAGATCAATTCTATCATTATCCTTGCGTTCCGCATAAGGTATATAAACTAGAAATGGTAAACCCATGCGCAGCTTTTCCTCTATCTCGCTCGCACAGCTGGCATTACGTGCGTCATTTTGGCCCAAAAATTTGGGCTGCCAAATGAACAAAACATAGGGTGCACATCTGGCAAGGCGAAAGAAAACGAGGCGCCACAATTCAAAATGTATAAATGGCGGAAACCGGCGGCGGATAGTCGTTGCATGACTGAACGATTTGGCATTTTCTCTTACCGAAACCCTTTCGGGAGTGCAATTGTGTCCATTAATAATTGTTTCTAGTACGATGTGCGCCGTTCCTGAGTTTTTCCCTTTGCTACTGGGCGGAACATGTTTTCCAAAAAGTGTTGATGCTATTCCTACTGGGCACTTTTCGTCGAATTCTGGCATCAGTGACGTACATGCGCAGTAGTGAACGCATTTGGGAATCGGGAATAGATTACCATGTCTAGTTTATATACCTCTGCGCGTTCCGCATGACTAGGCAATTATCGAAAGGATCAACACCGCTGGCTGGTTTAAGGCGGTAGTACCGCTTAGAATGCTAAAAACCAGCCTCATTTTCAATATTTTTTTCTCAACTCCTTTATTGTACATAAATTTTATTATTTGCATGGGTAAAATACACATCTTCAAGATTACAAAAAAATCTTTTTTTTTTTCATTTTTCTACTTATTTATACAGTCCCTGTTCATCGAATTAGGACCACTCACAATTTATCTAATTTTTTTGATACTTCTACCTGCAGCGCTATAAAAATGCGGTTTTTCCTAAGTAAAATCCTTTCGTGATGTTGATGTTAGAGTAACAAACAAAATACAAGGTATACAGAAAATCCGGCTCCTTTACCGTTTTCCTGGAAAATGTTTTTACCTGCCGCTTCGTATAACGACCCTTGGTGATGTTCGCATGCACTTTATAAACTAATTTAGAAAATGCAAAATTAGT
Organism: Oxycera nigricornis; assembly: GCA_963942545.1. NCBI lineage: Eukaryota > Metazoa > Arthropoda > Insecta > Diptera > Stratiomyidae > Oxycera > Oxycera nigricornis. The sequence goes on from OZ012662.1 coordinate 104,396,645, forward strand.
CGTGATTTGGCAGCTATTTCATAAGCATTCATTTGTAAGGTAAGTGAATATTGTGTTCAGTTATTTTTTGGAAACCGCGACAGGTTTTATTTTGTTAAATTACGGAAATTTGAAAAGTGCTGTGAGTTTTGTAAAAATTTGCTAAAAGGACTCAAAATGGGAAAGTGTAAGGACATTGGTACTGAGAAAAAATCCGCTATAATTGCTTTGCTAAAAGCAGGAATATTTTCCTTTCGTGAAATCGCGAGGAGAGAGAAGGTGTCTCACCAAACGGTAATGAGAATTTCAAAGCAGCAAAGGAAAATCAATATCGATCCATTCAAAACCTGTTAAATACCCATAATATTCCGATTCTTCCTTGGCCAGGCAATTCTCCCGACCTTAATCCTATAGAGAATGTCTGGAGTCTCTTAAAATCCCAAGTTTATACCTCTCCTAATCCTACGACACAGATCCTGAAAGGAAATATTATTAAAGTATGGCACAATAGTTGCGAAATTAAAGATTTAATAGGACGGTGTATAGAAAGTATGCCAGACAGGATAAGGGCAGTTATTAGTTGTAAGGGTGGCCATACAAAATATTGATATGAACAAAGAAAAAAAAATTATATACATATTAATAAACAAATAACCAATCTAAAACCAATAATTTTCTTTATGTTATATTTCTTATATTATGTGGTTTTGATAATAAAAAGACAAAGTTTTGGGAAAATTTTAGTGGTCCTAATTCGATGAACAGGGTCTGTAGAGGGCGCCAAAGTTGATGTCTCGAAAAATACCTCGTCCCACTGCGGGCAGATAATCTCAGAAATGGAGAATTCCAAATAAAAAAAACCCAACCAGCATTTTAAAGAGGAATGTTTCTTACGTGCTAATCCACTACAATATTTTAAAAAAATTGATCAAAAAAAATTGCGGTTGTTTGAAATGTTTTTTAGAAAAATCACTTTTTTTCATTTTATTTCGCTTTTTGATTTTTTTGGGATCGATATTTGGCTTATATTGTTGTAGATTACCACGCAAGATACTTGAATAAAGCAGCACACCAAATTTGATGAAAATCGGTTAGGCCAATCCGGGGAATAAGTGTCCGCCATTGGAAAAACGTAATTTTGAGAAAAACGCGTTTCAAGTTTCGATTACCGAAAATATCGCTTACAAAGCAAAATAGGCGTGCGTCTTCAAACTGCCGTAACTTCTTTATTTTTGGAAATTTCTTAATAAAATTTTCAGACGTGATTTCTGAAGGTATAGTAAATTGAAAATGAAAAATTGATTTTTCAAAATTATAACCGGTACTACCCCTTTAAAAGCTCATATGACTTCACGGATCCCAACATCCATTAGTAAGAAATCAATGAACCCAGAAACCAATGGATTGAGAAACAAATAGACTATCATAGTGTTCTTAGTTTTAGATGGTGAAGAGAAAACAACAGTTTGTACGTTTTGATTTTTTTGCTTAAAAATTGAGCTCTTTAAAACAAAACGAGATCGAAAGATCGAATCATCAAACGAAATTTGGAAAACGAATTATCTTTATATTAACGGAGAAGTTCAATCAATTTATTTTAGGTTTATTGAGCTCAAAATGTCGAGGATTCTTAAAAAGGCAAGGAAATTTGTCGAATCTATCGATCCAAAAAATTGCAATTGAAAAGTGCACCAAGAGATGTTACCAACTAAACTATATAACCAGCTTTCAGCTATTGTTTGCCATCAACTGACTGATCATCTTGACTATCCATCGGCCAACCTCCACAAGAATTGAATCTTTTCTCGCATGCATTGATTTCCCTCTTCTGCATCAAAGTATGCACAATCGATTCGCTTTTTTTCATACGCAATCAACCTGAAAAAACCTACAAATTGCTTGCAATTACTCTTATTTATCTCTTTTTCTTCTTGTCTAACTCACATTAAGCACTGTTCATTCCTCACACCATTCATCCAAAGAATGGTTACCTATTGGTCATTCGCAGCATGCACGGTTTTTTCTTGCATCACCCAAAAAACCGTTTCTGCATCTTTTTTCGAATAGCGTGGCTGAAGAAAAGACAAGAAACCTATTATAAGTGTCAATGGCCCAAACTGTGCAGTTGTATGTATCCATTGCAACCGACAAAATCTTTAGATACTCGCCAGGCTACTTAACCTTCGTACGAGCCCACTATGCGGGGCAAACGTATGCATTTTCGCATATAAATGTTCGTTTCAAGTGTTTAGACGTTATCAAACAGTTTCCCGTTGAATCGCAAACATCATCAACCACAAACAACATCATCATCATCATCATCATCGAATCGATCAATTCAAAATGGTAAGAGATTGCTTGTTAATCGAAATTTGGATTTTTGTTTGTTTTTAATTTTAACGAGGAGTTATTGGTTGGCGCACAGGATCTGGAAATTCTGTTTGCAATTGCTTTTAATGGAATATACTCCTTGAGAGATGTTTCGTAATGAAGTCATGCGAAAAAATATATTTTTTTTGGGGGAAATCTTTCGGGAGAAATCTTCCGGGGATGAAATGTATCTTTATTTGCTATCATGTTATCTGAATATAAAATTTTCTTTTTCGGGAAATATTAATAATTTTCGTGCATTAACTGGAAATGTGTTTTTCTTTCTTTCAATTTTCTAGAAGACTGTGATTCTGCTCGCTGTCCTGGCGGTCGTCGCCGCGGATGTGTCTCGATTGAATAATCAATATTTGGCGCCAAATCGAGGGGGTGGAAGTCACGGTGGAGGCGGAGGAGGGTTTGGTGGAGGTGGAAATCACGGTGGTGGCGGAGGAGGGCATGGCGGCGGTGGAGCAGGGTTTGGTGGAGGTGGAGGAGGAAGTCACGGTGGAGGAGGAAAATACGGTGGAGGAGGAAATCACGGTGGAGGCGGAGGAGGGCATGGTGGAGGTGGAGGAGGGCATGGTGGAGGTGGAGGAGGAAGTTACGGTGGAGGAGGGAGTCACAGTGGTGGCGGGGTAGGAAGTCACGGTGGAGGAGGAAGTTACGGTGGAGGAAGAAATCACGGTGCTGGCGGGGGAGGGCATCATGGTGGAGGAGGAAGTCATGGCGGAGGAGGAAGTTTTGGTGGAGGTGGAAATCACGGTGCTGGCGGAGGTGGAGGGGGAGGAGGAAGACATGGTGGCGGTGGACCCGTGACTCAATATTTGCTGCCATTGCAATCTGGAGGTGGAAAGTCTGGTGATTTCGGTCGTGATGGATACAGTTACTGAGAAGTTGAAATTGAAACCTAAGAGGGATTATTAATTAACGACTGATATGTTGTGATATGGATGTAAATGCTATAAAAAAAATAGGATTGTGCATATTTTCATGTTTGTATTTGATGAACTACACATCCTCGAAATGTTTGAAAAGTATTGAGTTTAACATATGCCCAGAAAAAGTGGCATTATAAAACATTATAAATGGGAACTGGTTGTGAAAAAGTGCAGAGTTCGTTGGGTTTGTCTAAGATAAGAGGTTTGGTGATTGCTGGCAGGCCTGCCTAGTTCAATGGATATATAGATGAGATTCATTATTCTGTAGACAGAAGCGAAAGTGGACGTACGAATTTTGTATTTTATCCGTTCAAACCTGGTTCAACTCTCTCTGATCCGTTTCAATCCTTTACATTCCGATCCCTTTTCGTTTGGTCCAATCTCATTTTTTGTTCCGTATTGATACATTCTGTAAGCTTGTTTTTGATATTCCACTGACATATGAAACAAACTCGTTGGAAACTAAAACACACTGATAAGCGCACTGAAATGAACCTTGGCCATCATGAACTAGAGGCAGGTGCTCTGTAGTAGGATTTTCGTAACGTAACGCAAATGTTAACCTCAAGATTCTTTGATCATTTTCATGATGATAAGGTGCTGAAGTTTATTTAAAAGCTATATAAAGAGCTGCTAGAGCCATGAACACCATCACGCAATCGCATAGCCAGCCATAGCATTAAAATGTTGGGTTTGATTTCGAATGCTGTTTGATATGAACACACAATCTAATTATTTTTTGACCCTTTTTGAAAATTTCCTCTACATGACTATCTCAAACGAGATAATACCATGTTATGAGTTGAACAAATACACCTGTCCTAGAAACTCAATGCTCACACATTTTAAATACTAACGGATGAAGAATAATATTTTGAAAAATTTTATTTGATGTTTTAAACACTTTTCTAGCCAGAGAAAAATACTCTAATTTTCATTCCACTTCAAACACATTCCTTCGTAAATTTTGCCTGAATACAAGCTAAATTTAGTTTCGTCTTCAAATTTCATGTCCGAATTCAAAGCAAATGTTGATATATTTTTTATGATTATTTTTCGGCTATGTTTGTTTTCCTTTCCAGCGAGAATTTCCCGTTTCAGCCACTACCTATCAAGAATTTCAAACAACCACCAAACCAGAAGGAGAGTATCATGTTGAAATTTATTTTAAGGATTAAATTCAATTACGATGTATAAAATCTTGAATGGTTGGAACCTAAGGTGAGTCGCGTTTTGTTACAGGAAAAGATTTAGTTTGTTGAAAAATGGGCCAGGATGAATTGAGCTTATTGTGAAAAATTCAAATAGAATCGTACAATATTTTTAGGGACTACGATAATAATTTTAATTCCTTGAACTGATGCAAGCATATTTTATATTCACTTGATATCTTGATGAAGCTGTAAAAGCAATTTTAAAATTGCTTTGAATTATTTAGGCTTACACAAAATACTCTTGAAAGTGCTAGTCATCAGGAGTACCCCCTTATATTTCATTCCTTCAATAATGTTATGGCCTTAAATGAGACATCTTTCCCTAGACAGACATTGACATGATGTGCCTACGAACATGTGTGAACAATTTCGTAAAGCTAAAATGCTTGACTAGTAATTGAGCCAATTAATTATGTGAGACGAAATTACACTGTTGCTAATTTTCTACAAATTGAGATACAAATAGCTGCGTTTATTTTGAATTCCATTGAAATTCAGCATGTGAATCGGGAATACGATATCCAAGCTCATATGTGTGTGTTCACGCGAAAATTAGACAAAGAATTTATATCCGTTGGTTATGCATTCAACTGGGATACGATGAATAATTAAAGTGGATCACATCAAAGAAAGTCGCAATTAATTAAATGGAATTGCAAATGAAACACAATTAACTGGAGAAAGCGTAATGAACACTTTGTTAATGCAGATAAATTATTGCTGATGAACGACTAGAACGGCTGGAACTGAGATTTGTTTCGGCAAAACAGTTTTCGTCCTGAAATTATTGGTCCGGGGGATTCTGCAAACTTTTTTTTGTGATGAATCTTGTTTCGTAATATTTCAAGTTGTAAGCCAATTTTTTTAACGGGTAGCATGCACTTTTTTAATTATTTACAAGAGTATCCATTTCAATAGCTATTTATTGGGTTTTATTGAATATTTTCTATTCTTGCATCTTCAATTTTTTTTTAGAATTTAAGTTTAATGTTCGTACCGAGAGGCGAATCCTGCCTAAATGTACAATCTAGAATTGTGATGGATTCCTATACCGATAGCCATCCGAATCAAACGAATGTGATTGTGCTCCGCCGGATTGAGTTGGTGGCAAATAATCACGGTTTGGTCCGAACCCTTCAGGACCGCCAAATCCACCCTGACCACCTCCAAATCCACCTTGACCACCGCCAAATCCACTTTGACCACCGCCAAATCCACCTTGACCACCTCCAAATCCACCTTGACCACCTCCAAATCCACCTTGACCACCTCCAAATCCACCTTGGCCACCTCCAAATTGGGATTGTCCACCAGAGATAGCAACCGCCAAAAGAACCAGTACGACGAGTACAGCTTTCTGTAATTGAAACAACTAACATGAATCACCAGCACTTATTAAACAGTTAACGTTCTTCAATTTTACCATTTTGGATTGACTAATTGATTGTTTTAACCTCGACAAATGATTGATTCTTAATGATAGCTTCCGAGTTCTGATGCTTTTATATATGCGATCAAAACAATGGAACTCAACACCAAATGTTGAGTCCAAGTAGTGGTATTCTTGTTCTGGTGAATGATACTTGACACAAGTGGCCTAACTACTATAGTTAAGTACACTTAAAATTAAATGAACTGAAATATTGTCATTGATATGTAAGCAAATTTTTTTTGGTTTAAATTAAAGCTGGATTTAAAAAAAATGGAGTATATTATAGATCGTTTTGAGATGAGTGTCGAAATAGTGCAAACTCTAGCGAAAAAACTAATTTAAAATGGGATTGTGAGAGAAACACAAGTAGTTCTGATTGTTAAAGTGAGTAAGCGTATTCGGATATTGTGTTACATATATTAATTCTATAAAGAAAAAGAAGACAAACATTAGCCTTATTGTAGTTGATTCTGATGAATTTGTTGGTGAGTTTTATGTTCTGATTTATTGAGGGCGAACTGTGCTCGCGATTTTATTTCCAATGAGTTTAGGCTATGCATGGTTTAATCCAAAACAAACCCTTTCAAATTTAAAAACCTCAGAGCCTTACGATCCATATCTACCAAAAAGTTCCATCACCAAAAGTCATCTTGAATTTAAAGAACAAATGATGGTGGTCGAGTCTTCATAGCTGTGAAGAATTGTCTTTCCAGCACTCTCTGTGAAGATTTCTTCCCTCCTCCTCCAATAGAATGTGTTTTCGCCAAAGTATTCGCTGACCCTTCCACTCCATTCTATATAGCCTCTACATAGTTCGCTTGTAACTCTCCTCTTGAGCTTTATGAATCTTTCTTCGAGTCTATTACCTCGTTTTTGCCCTTTCTCTTAATCCGTTGTCTCGTGTTATCATCTGCGGTGATTTCAATCTCTCCTCTATTGATTGGCACATTTTTCCTCATATTGATCATCATCGAACCTTTTCTCCAATTTCCTCTCATTGTTGGGTTTTTACCAATTCAACCATGCCTTTAACTTGAACGGTCGACTTCTTCACCTTGTTATATCGAATATTATTCCTGATAACTTAACTTTAACCACTGTTCCTCTTCCCTATGTTCCTTCGGATCCCCATCATCTACCTCTACTATTTGAACTGTCCTTTTGTTTCCCCAAAGCTCAGAATAGGCACAGACACCTTAAATTTAACTTTTGGAAATCGAATTACATTGCTTTGTCGGAAGAACTCAAATCGGTTAACCGGCCCCCTTTTTTTGGCAGTCTTCGCTGTAAAGATTCGCTCGTTTATTCTTATCTCTTTTCTATGACCTTATTTCTCGCTGCACTCCTTATCAAAGTCGTACCTCGGTAAATGTTCCTCCTTGGCTAAACCGTAATGTCTTAGCTATCTTGAAATTAAAAAAACAAAGCTTATATAGTACTCTGGAAAACTATACTGACCTTTTCAAATCAACGTGCTTCAGCCAAACTGGAAATTAAAAGAGCTATTCGAAGCTACTTAGCTAATATCGAAAACTCCCTGTACTCTGACCAAACAAAGCCGTTTTGGGCTTAAGTCAATAATCTTAAGTCCAGTATTCCTTATACTGCTTCCTGGGACGGTAAGGAAGACTTGACTCCTGAAAAAATCTGTGAGATATTTGCTCAGTATTTACGTCAATATATCCTGCCACAACTCTCCCAAATTATTTTGATACTCCTTTTTGCTTTCCACCTGTTCTTAATCTTATTCCCATAAACTCAACTGAAATCTAAACTTTGATCAATTCTTTGCAGATGGACTTTTTAATGAATTCGTTAGATCCTTATCCTCCTCAAATATGCATCTCACTTTCTTATGTGTTCAATGCAAGTTTATCCGCTGGCATCTTTCCCAATTTGTGAAAATTGGCCAAAATTTTTCCTGTACTCAAATCTGGATACTCTTCTAGTGCTTCCAATTTTTGTCCCATTTTGATTCTTTCCTGTTTTTCTAAAATTCCTGAAGCTCTTAATTGTAGGCTGTCCCCGTTTCAACATGGATTTGTTTCAAACCGTTTGACCGTCACGCATCTCCTTGAGCTTACCCAAACTGCGGGAAAAGCTCTCAATACTCGAGTTGATGTAGTGTACATACACTGACTTCAGTAAGGCATTTGATACTGTCAACCTAAATGTTCTACTGCAGAAGCTAGCTCACTTTGGCCTGTTTGGAATATTATTCTCCTGGTTTGAGCCTTACATCAGTTCTCGTTCTTGCCTTGGTAGCCTATGTGGAATATATTCTTCTCTCTTCAATCCAATCTCAGGCGTTCCTCAGGGGTCTATTCTAGGCCTTCTTCTTTTCTTACTCTATATAAATGACCTTCCCGCTGTCGTTGCGTCTCAGTGTCTTCTGTATGCTGATGAACTCCACACATCTGGGTCACTCGTGGAAAAAAGACCGTGCTTACAGGAGCTAAACCATAGCAGCCTTTCAGGCTGTGTCCCTACCCCTGGGATTGTAAAGGTACCTCGGGGTCGAGGAGCCCATGATAGGTTGCTATCATCCTCGACACGGTGAGGCCCCCTTGTGGGAGCAACGTGGTGGTTGTGGCTTAAATACGCTAGATAGTCCGCGCTTGGTCAACCAGTACCGCCATCACCGGCCCTGTAAGTCGGCGGCAATTCTGGGACCCCCTTGGAGAACTCCCGCATGGCTGTGCGGGGCATTTCCAAGGGGAGACGTAATCGTTGACACTTATTTCAATAAATCCTCCTCCAGGACCGTGTTTTAATGATTAATTTCGGGGAAAGCACGTTAAATCACTCACTTATTCTGTATGCTGACGAGCTTATTGTAATTCAGTCCAGAAAAAATAGGAATTGGACCAAAGATAGATCCTTTCGGAACAATCAAAAGTAAATGGGAGCATTGGGCTGAAAGTTTGCACTGAAATGACCCGGGAAATAAAAAGTTCTGAAATATTTAATTCGATGAAAGAATTTGATCAAGGAAACCAAGAGTGCTGAAATATCACAAGTTCTAGGATATTATTATGGACACCTTTTTACAGAAGAGTTGAAAGTTGGAAAGTTTTTTTCAGAAGACTTATTTATATATTTATTTTTCTGAGTCCGATGAATTTTTTTTCAATGGATCTTCCCCAGTCTGCTGAAATTTATCTCATTCTTACTCTTTTGTGGACATTATAGACTTGTTGGTGCAATTTTAGCGGTTTTTTGTCTTCCGCAATCGATTATCTTTGCTATTTCGTCCGTTGAATAGTTGCAGTAGGCACTAGGTTCTAGCAATCTTTCTAATTGATTCGCAAAAGTGCATTTTTATGCGTCGATTCAGCTGATAGTGCAAAGTAGTTTGTAGTTATCCTTGTTAAATGGAATAAAAAAGAAGGACTAAACAGACCGACCGAGGAAAGAAAAATTCTAATTCATTTGGCTTGAAATCCTTGAATAAAATTATATGATATTCTGCACTAATATCCCGAATCTTCGCGTTGTTTAATTATTACTTTTTCCTAGAATTCTTTCATCAAATTCAGCACCTGTGGAAACCGCGGTTCAAAATAAAGTCTGTAAGTTTTCGTAGAAGGTGTGTTTGTGAGTCAAATCTTGCTATTTTTTAGTGTTTAAAGAAAATTTGGTCTTAATGTCTTCATCCAAATTATGCTTAATGGTTCAGTCATGCCTGGTTTTCGTCTAAATAAATGCTGTATATTTGATTTATTTAAACACTTCATATGCCAATCAAAGATATTTTAATGCTTGCAAAATTTATTTCTTTGCCAGTAAATCACAAACACTCAAAACATACACAAATCCAATTTAATTAACAATCCACAATCTTAAAACTGTGATGGGTTCCTGTATCTGTATCCGTCGGCGCCAAAGCTGTGTCCTGAATTGTCTCCTCCCGATGATCCAAATCCACCTTGGCCACGTCCGAATCGTTGACTATTTTGAAACGGTGGCAAATATTCATTTGATGGTCCAAATCCATTTTGACTACGTCCAAATCCACCCTGGCTACGTCCAAATCCACCCTGACTACGTCCGGAACCCTGTCCGTTTTGAAACGGTGGCAAATATTCATTTGATGGTCCAAATCCATTTTGACTACGTCCGAATCCACCTTGGCTGCGTCCAAAACCCTGTCCATTTTGGTATGGTGGCAAATATTCATTGGAAGGACGATTGGAGCCACCAAAGTTAGCAGCCACAACAGCCAAAGTTGCAAACAGGACCAAAGCAGACACAGCTCCCTTCTGTAAATATAATAAATATAATATCAAGTTAGGGAATATTTTGAGCAGGATCTTAGTACAAGTATCCTTTTCAAAGCCAATATTTAATCACCATTTCAGATTAGTTATTCCCTCGAATTAAGCTCAAGAACGAATGATACCAATCAAAGAAGAAATGTCGATATTTATATCTTAGATTCTTCACAGAACTTGGTTTTTTTCTGAACTCAAGAGCCCTTTTAAATTTGTTTATTTGTTTTGTAAATAATGTGATTAATTTTCGATTTGCGTCACTCATGCAAATTTTATGATGATTTCAAGGAGTCCAAATTAGATGTACTTAAACGTCTTCAAAAGCTGAGTAACGTTTACTCTTCGTGCGTAACTGGGGAAGCTCTTATAATTAGAAGGATACAAGAATAGACTTTGAATTGTTGAAAAAAATCTGGTTTTTCCCAAGATGGGTTCATCAAAGTCAAGAATAGTTCTTGGTCTGTATGAAACTAGTCTCGATTTAAAAAGGACTAAAAAAAATCTCATTGTTTTGTTGCTAATAAAGTAAGTAAAGTGCCACTGGTTTTTAATGAAGATTACGCTTGGAGATATTACTTTTTACTGTACCGCAAATATCTTGATGGTAACTAAAATTTGATCAGAACAGAATTGATCAATGGAAAGAACCATTTATTTGTTTAGTGACCAGAGACTATTTATTTACTAGGTGACGATGCTTTTTTGAGTTTTTTTCTTGGGGAATACATTAGGTACCCAATTGCTTCTCAAACTATGACTTGCAACATTGAATTGCTACTAGTTTTTACATACTCATTAACTTGACTAGTATCATTGTTCATATTTTACACCGAGTCCTATAATGCTAAACAGAATTCAAGACAATTTAATAAAATGATTATATCATGTAACACAATTTAAAATATTGTTAAGACATTGCATTTGTTTGGATGATGTGCAATAGAAATTTGAAAAAAAATTATCAAAAATAATTGAGAATCCAAAAAATAATAAAAGTTTTAAATTTTGTGGAATTTGAAGGAATATTATAGAATATTTTTCGATGATTTTGAAGCTTGAAACATCAATAATATTCTCAAATAGGAAAATACGACATTTCAGCAAAGCAAACTGAAAAGATGCAAAACTATTTCGAAGAAAATTTCGGGCGGCATTAAAGTGCAGTAGATTTTCGTCTGATTGTGATTTTTCACTGAAATGTCTTGATGAAAAATTTAACTAGTTTTTCAAAGACATTAAAAAAATTTAAGACTGCAATGCAAAATAAACTTTGATGCATCTTCTAAAGTATTTTTGATCGTGCAAAGATAATCTTTTATCACTGTTTTCACAACTGAATGGGAACAAATCCCATTCATTATAATGGCCAAATATTCAACCAAAAAAAATTTGGCATCCAAAATTTTTCACGAAAACAAACTAAATACTTTTTGACCTGAAAACATTGATTTTATGTGTATCAATTATATATCAGACACTTTTTATTTGTCGAAAATGTTTCAGACAAGAAAAAATAAATGAAAAAAGTATTCCGTTTATTAATCTAATTTTTTTATAACATAAAACAGATAAAAAAAATTAAGAAACACATTTCGTAGATTTCAAGAGGGTAGTACCGGTTATAATTTTGAAAAATAAATTTTTCATTTTTCAATTTATTATACCTTCAAAAATCACGTCTCGAAATTTTATTAAGAAATTTCCAAAAATAAAGAAAATACGGCAGTTTGAAGACGCACGCCTATTTTGCTTTGTAAGCGATATTTTCGGTAATCGAAACTTTAAACGCGTTTTTCTCAAAATTACGTTTTTCCAATGGCGGACACTTATTCACCGGATTGGCCGAACCGATTTTCATCAAATTTGGTGTGCTACTTTATTCAAGTATTTTGTGTCATAATTCACAACAACAACAACAACAACCAAAAATCCATCCAAAAAAATTTTGCAAGTGAAACAAAGTGAAAAAAGCGATTTTTTCAAAAAAAAAGTGCCATATTTTATTCTTGATCATTTTTTTAAAATATTGTGGTGGATAACCACGTAAGAAACATTCCTCTTTAAAATGCGGTGTGGTTTTTTTTGTTTCAAATTTTTCATTTCTGAAATTATCTTTCCGCCGTGGGACGAGGCATTTTTCGATACATCAACTTTGACGCCCTCTATAAAAAATAGAAAAGTAATTTTTTTTTGTAATCTTCAAAATGTGTTTTTTACTCATGCTAATTTTAAAATTTGTATACAATAAATAAGCTGAAAAAAAGATTTCAATATAACTGCAATTGTTTTTACGGTGAAAAAAAATAAAGTTTTGTTTACTGGAATGAAATTAATCACTTATTAGCACAAAAAAAGTTTTCATTGCGAGCAGGACTATTAATCGCATCCGGAAAAAAATCAAGCTTCGAAAATATCCCGCCCAAAAAGATTTGATTCAACGCCCGATTCGAGCCCAAAAAAAATATTCTTGAAAATATATCCAGTTTAAAAAATATCCTTTAACAAAGTTTTCCAATAAAAAAAAGTGCACAATATAGGAAATGCATTTAAAATCGTCTAATTTTTTCAAACAACTTACCACCTAATATTGATTTATGTTATTCAATGATTAATCCTCGTACATTTCAATTTTTTTTAGCAAAATAGTTCTTGAAAATAAAGCAAAATAAAATAATAAAATAAATTAAAATGATTCTAGGAAAAAAGTTTAGTAAGGAATTTTTTATTTGAGACATTTATACTAGTATTTTTTCTGGTATCCTGTATCTAGAATTTGACATAAGCCCCAAAAATTTCAATTTTAAACTGTTTCAAAAATCTTTTAAAACTTTCTACGCAATGATCTAAGCTGTACCAGCCTAAACTCATCCAAGACTTCCTGAAGACATCACCATAAAATGTGTTGACTCACTTAACGACCCTTCCAATTAAAAAAAATTGGTATTTACACTTATTGTTTTTTTTTAACATTTTATTTCAGCAAACACTGCAGGCATGTGTTGTTAAAATTATTTTGTGAAACACTTCCATCGAAAATTTCTTGCCGAGCTCGTCACAAGTGATTGAATGTTGAAAAATTATGGATGAATTTATGTCCTGAAAAAATTGACTCCTTTCTTAGACTGAGAACACGTCCAAAACGTTCCAAAATTGTTTGATAAAAACTTCTCAGGCTACTTTCTCTTCGGTATGCAATTTTGAAAATAATCCCATTTATTATCTTTCGAACCTATTTATTCCAAAACATTCATAATAAACATAATTGCTTACCGTTGAATTTGTATAAATAATTTTGGAAAGATGCCAAACATATTGTCTTCGTATTTCTATTCTGTAAAGTTATTTTTCAACTTTCATTTCTAAGAATTTTTTTTAAAAGTGTTCAGTCATAAATTGCTATTACAGTTTATGCAAATCAAATTTTTGTTTCTAGTAAATAATATTCCTGGAAAACTTAAATTCAATTTTAATTAACTATTTTACATTTTATTGAAAAAAATTGTAATGTATTCAGCTTTTTACAATTCACTGATTTTTCGGTTAAAAAACTGAGTTAACAAAATTTCCTGGAAAGTTGGAAATTCTCACTATTTTTATCATTATTTGCAGGAAGTTTTATGAAAATTTTGTCGGTGAATTTATTTTAGTGTATCTCATTTTCTTACTACACTTTTTCGGTGATATTTTTTTTATTTTTAACTGAAAAAATATTTTAAATGACTTATGTGTTATTCATAAAATTTGCTAGGAAAACAGTTCATGGGCATTTTCAAACTGATTTTTTTATTTCGAAACACTTTTTTGCTTTTATTTGACTGTTTTTGGTATGAAAATTTATTCAGTTATAAATGGTTATAGTGTTAGCCAACCTTGCATTCAGTAGAACTTTGTTTGCGACTGTCATGATTGAATTGTCTTAGTATGGTTGCATCAAAAGTGTAATTTGCGTTTGTTGATGCAAACCAAAGTTTTTAATGCAAGGGCTAATATTTAATTGTAAATATAAACTCTACACTATATCTTCGAGAGTGTGATTTAGAATCAAGTTTTCCTAGTGAAATTTTGAAGTTAAAACCCTATAAAAATCATCATATTTTAATTGTTGCTCCAAGCCAACGTTCCCATGACTTAATTTTTCAATCAAAAGCAATGAAAATGAATAGCTTGTCGGGTTAGAGATTATTACCACTCCATATTAAAATATCATCCAGAAGAGTCATCCAGAAATATGTATTCTATTGCTTGTACCATCATTAAATTCAGCCACAATAGAAAATAAAAGACACCAACCCACTAGCACCCAACACCCTTAATTGGAAGGCGTCTGGCCCTATATCTCTCTCGTACCGCTACCGCGCCACTTGGTAACTTTAGAAAGTTTAATGTTGATAATTAAGGAAAAACATTAGTCGCGCAGCTTGCATCGTTGTGCAGACGTGCTCAACAAAATTAATTAGTAGAATGTCATAAATCCATCATAGCTAATTGTAGCGACGATGAGTTATGGTGGATATGTTAGAGGAGCCTGGCAAGAAAACTGAATTCTAGACTCTCGACCAATTCTAGACCGAGCAAACTTTCTGAAATTACACGCTATCATAGTTTCAGATGCTTTGAAATCACCATGTGAACAGTCTGTCTCATATTTTGTAGTGTCAGGGATGCGTCAGGAAGAGGGTAGACGATCGCTTAACAATGCTGCAAATGATAGGATGCTTACATTGCGAATGCTTTCACATGACCCTCTCGAATAATGTAGGATAATAATTTGCCATTGTCAGCATATTATCTTGCCAATAACTGTCTCTTGTCGTAATGTCGAGTAAATTTCAAATGAAAGGAGTCAAGGACATTTGTCGGCTGTGGTAGGAAAATGGTAGGATATAATGGAATATCTAGTATCGTTAGGATTTTGCTAGCAGCAACCGGAAAATCTAAATGTAACACCAGTATTGTTAGTCAGCATTGTTCCAAACTAAAGGACGACGAGATTCTAAATAGCTTTCGAATGCATAACATAGACAAAACCGTAAGTTTATCACCCTCACAGGGTGATATCCATTCCACATCCACTCTGTACTGTAAAAGCCAGCTAGTTTCCATCTCTTGGATGGTTGGCACATGTTAACTTTCAGGGTATACCCCAGATAGAAATATTCATTGTGGCTCGCGAGGCAGCTATAATTATTTCACAAGCCACAAAACTGTTGGGATCATGTGAAGCTCGAAATGAGCGTCATTGGCAATTTTAATGTCCTCACATAATCGTGGGTATGGCACAGGACGAACATAACATACCTTACACACCGACAACAAACCGACATCTGTAAATCACCACTTAACAATTTGCATGTATAGTTGGGTCGCACGAGGCAAATATGCCGCCAACATTATTTTGGAGAGGGTGATTTTGAACATTAATTTTGACTGTTAATTGAATAGTGATTGATGACAAGGATAATGGATATTTTGAACATAATTTTTGGTGGGTATGGTTTCAAGTTTAATGAAGAAATTCCCTTGGATAAAATTAAAATCAGAAATTTTTCATCTAAATTTCTGCTCGTCCAGAAAGTTTCAAGCTAATCGTGTCAAGTTTTGAAAAATTAAAGAAAAATTTAAAGGAAAATAAATATCAAAAATTATATATGATAAACTAAATATTTTTAAATAAAGACAATTTTTTTGTACTCTTGTTCAAAAGGAAAATGAAGGCATTTTAAATGTACAATAAAAAAGGAAATAAATAATTCTTCGAACTTGCAGGATATGTCCAAGTTTCTGCAATAAGGCTTTGTTGTTAATTTTGGAATGCTGTGACAATTCTTTTTGACTCAGTCAACATTCACGAGAGTCTAGCAGCCTCATCCTTGAGGTTGAAACCCCTATTGTGACAAATACAAAATACTTCTTCGAAGATATCAGTTACAGGTATATGAAATAAATCTAGTAGAAGCGATCATCAAGGTTATTTCTACACATCATCTATATTTTAATGACTCTGGAACGCAAGATTCAGTAATCAGTTATCGGTAGCAGAACAGGCTGGTTTATCGTATATATGCAGTAGGTCATCCTGAAACATTTTTCTTCAGATTGGAAATGGTTTTTTTTATTTTGGGACCAAGTTAGAATTTATAATTCGTTTCAGTATCTTCTTGCAATTTTATCTATTTCAATTTTGTTCAATACATCTCAGAGTGAATGGAATTTAGACACCACAGTTTTCTTTATTTATTTTTTTGATGAAACGGCTGTCTCAACTTCAATTGTCGAAGACTTTCCTCAATCTCTTCTGACGCTTCAATCACCTGCTCGTTGACGGCAGTAGATGATTCACCAGCAAGTACTATTACCGGTAACTAAATTGCTGGTGGTGGATCTGAACGTAGCACGGAGCGAAACACAGCCGCTGACGGTGGACTGTGTTGTGAAAATCAACGTAAGGATGGATGATTCCTTTTACTGGATGGATTAAATAACCAACAACAATTTTACGAGGTTTTTTAAACATATTTAGAAGAAACAGATAAGCAATAATATAGGATATTATTAAAGCTAGCTTTAAAATTGCCATATTTTTGAGTTTCTGCAAAACTCATGCATTTAGCCCGCAAAACATTAATCAGGTGTATGGCGTCCTACCTTCATACTGGGGTTCACTAAGAACACACGATGCGAATATATTTTCAGTCTTTAGTTTTACTTAGTGGAAAAAATGGGCATCCTTTTTTGGTTTGGAGATGACAGACAACATTGGTGTGTCTTTCATTTTAGATTTAAACTGTCGCCCAAAAGATAAAGTCTAATCTTTTTCATGTCTTATTTGATAATAGAACCGAAATATTTTTGATTGAGTCCCTTTTGGGAAAATAGCAAAATGATTATTCTTTGTTAAAATCATAGTTTTCTTTTCAGACTTTATTTAATGTGCGAACATTATTTGAGAATGTCTTCAGTTCAACCGTTTTTAATATGATTTGCGGTGATTTCAGTTGTTGAAGAGGAAAGTTTCATACAATATTTTCAAGAGAAGTTGTCCAGGAGGAACAGAACAAATATTGGCCTACAGGTATTTGGATATTATTATGCATTTTATTTGCAACTTTCATAAATAGAACATCTCGAGTTTCAATCAAAGAGCAAAGAAAAACAAGTGAAAGGAATCTAGTGACTCAGTTCATTATCTGGGAAGGAAGAATTCATAGGAAAAGCTGCAGCTTCTCCATGAGTATCTGCCTTTATAACCATTCAGAAGATTTGAACGGAAGGCTCTGGCATCCTTTTCCCATTTACCATGTAAATATAATAAGTATGGATATGTTTGCTTTGCTATCTCCAATTCTTTTGGGAGGGGGGAGGGGGGATTTGTGGCTGGTGGTTCGGTGTTAACCAAATTTCTTGAAGAAAAATGGCAATTTATATAAAGGATCTATTCAAAAATTAAGACAAGCATACTGATTTTTGTTCCAACAGATACATACATATAAAGTATTCTGTAGATGCCCCAGAATGCGGTTTCAAGAGAAGCCCAAACTTACTTGCAACATATTCATCATCAGTTTTGGCACTAATTGCTTCAAAAAGGATAATATTTGATATCATCATACTCTAACATCACTGACAATATATTTCCAACCATTTAGAATACCAAAGTGTTTTGCATCCTTAAGGTGTCATTTTATTTTTATATATCATGTTCCTATTGTTCTCAGTCATTCGTAGCCTACTTTCTGGTAATGTCTATTTATCTATCAAAACATCTCGAAGGTTTTTGTTTCACACAATCCACAAGGACATGAACAGTGCCAAGCATAAAAGACTCTCCCATTTTAGCATAATATTACCACAACAGTCAAAGTTGTCGTTATGATGGTATAATGTTGTAGGGAGATTGTCATCTGGCAGCTACTATCGATTTTATGTCCTTTCTGTACTTTTTTCTATTGTTTTCCTAGGAAGTGTATTTGGAGTTTTTTTAGAAAGCCATTATTTCAATTTAGTTGTTTTGTTGTGATTAAAATCTATTATTGTTCATGTGATTTGGAGAAAACATTTCATGACTATATTGTGCTAAACAATTTTTTTTGAAAGGCTACAATTTGAGTAGCTGAACTCAATTTTTTTCACGAAAAAAAACTCAAACCAATATATCCTTATGCCTTCATTATCTACAAATGCATATTTATTAACTTTTCAATTATTCAACATGAAAATTTTCACACTCATTAACTTTAAATTCACTTGCACAAAAATTAATCCAGCATAAAGCACTCCTTAAAGCTGAAAATATAAGTGAAATGAAAATATCCTTGCCAGTTTCAATCCAACCTTCATTCGTACTTTTTGGAGAACAGACTACCGATGCATACGAATCGAAATTAAATTTTCTGTATTTTCTTGAGCGTCTCATAAAATATCCTTCATGCTCATTTCACTTTCAAAATATTTCCAACATTGAAATTTCCAGGCAGGCTTTAAAGTTTTCAATTCTGTTTTGAAAAAATATATATTCGCCCCGAACGAAGTATTATTCCCATTTGAATGGCATTCGTTTTGTGTCGAAAGAAGTCAAATTTATACAGACTTTGTGCTCTTCATCAAATCCCTTAAGTGATTCCATAGGACATAGCCAATGCTAGTTTTATCTGCCAAGGACAAGAATGTATTCTATAGGAAAGAAGCATCTTTCTGTCGGAAGAAGGTGAAGGAACGTAGATGAAAACTGTCTTTGAATAGAGGGAAAATCCTGTCATGTTAATCCCTCGCTCGATTCACCTTGTATTGGCTTTTGCAGGACCGAAATGGGATTAAGTTGTCTTCTCAGCAAGCCAAAAGAAAACAAAATTGGCAAGGACTATGCTCGATAGAAAGGGGTGGGTGTAGTAAGGACGAGAGTTTTGTTTGATTTTCATAGATACTATACCAAATGGCCGGGAGAGTAGTTAGGACTGATGTGACTGGATTTCCTGTGACAACTTAACCCTCGTACCATCCAGGATGACAGTGTCCCTAAAACCTGAATTCTTGCAGCTTAAATCATTGTATCTACTGAGGAGTTTTTTTCAACCGAGTAATACAGGATGTCTACATACTTTGTCAGTTTACTTAAATTACAGGGAGATATATCTGTATATCCAGAGAAAAGTCGGTATCAATTTCGCAAGATTTCCAAGCTGATATTTTAATTGTAAATGAACAATTTCATTCCATAAATAATTCACGATGAAAGACATTAAACGAAGTCAGTGAGAGAATCAAGGGTGGAATATTCAATGGGGAGGAATAATGAAAGTTCCTTTATCGTTGGAGTTCATGTCGATAGTGTAAAGTGTTTAAATTGTTTCCTCCAGGACTTAAACTCATTTTGCAATACTACTTTATTAGAACTTCTTCCCAAAATACTGGAAGCGTTCAGTGTGACTTAATCAAACGTAGTCAAATCCCTATCTTATGATTTCAATATACCGCAACACCAGCAGAATGCTAAATATTAAATAACTTAACCCTTACTTTGATAATCCTGAACACAGCGTCTGCAATCGTTAAAAACCAAGCCTCTTCCAACCCAGCTTCAAAAGTACGATACAACTTTTCTCATACCATAAAACGGTTACCAACACAAAAGGAAAATTAAAATTTCTTCCAGTTAGTTCAAGAATCAGACATCTATATCTTTCAGGACGAAAACCCAGCAACAATCAAGATAGAGACTTGAATGTCATCAAGTCATTGTGCAAATACTTTCGATGGCTCTCTAACTAAGTCTCGGGAACTCTTCATTATACAGCGGACGAGTTTTGAATATCCTTATGCTGTTGTAGCATCCTTTTAGTCTGTGTTGAAAGATTCAATTTCCAGTTTTAAGGATAATTAAAAGAATATTTTCAGTTGATATGCTTTTTTCGTAGTTAAATTGGATGGTTAAACTTGTTAATTGTTTAATGTTGGACGGACAGACATATTGAGTGTTTTATTCGTTAAGGACGGATAGTAAGAATGGTAATGGTAGTTTATGGTGATTGAAAAAAATAATGAAGATGGATTGGTTAGGAAAGTAAGTAATGAAATTAGCATTGAGTCTGCCAGGTCGCTATTCTTTGAATACATGCAATAAAATTGGTGGGAATTGAAGAACTGATGAATTTCCTCAATTTCAAAGCGGAGTTTGGTCTTTCCGAAAAACGGATCAATTTGAGTCATCTTACTTTATAGAACCAAGAAACCAAGAACCAAATAAACAAATCAAATTTAGTAGATATAAAACTTCAATTTCGTTTAAAACAAAACCATGGAACATTTCATAGAATAAAGTATGCATTCATGAAAATAAATTTTGGAGTAATAAATTGTTACGGAAGTTCAAGATTCAAACATCTCTCAAAAGCTTTAATAAGAAGAAAAACATTAGATTGACTTCAGTTAATGGGAGTGATTGATACCACTCGCCCACTTTTGTACGGTGGACGATAGCTACAGGTTAGTTAAGAAAATTGGCAGGAAAAAGAAATGAGTGTGATCAAGTGCATCATTATTTTATCACTTTTTTTGTGCAGTGGATTACGGCCAAAGGTGACAGGACCGAATCGTGTGTAGGCAAACTACGATTTCGATTTGCCCTTTTGAGCGGGGATGATGTATACAGGTGACAAATAGAAAAAATAGGAATTTGTAAAACGTGAATATATGTACGACAACTAAGTGATTAAGTGTAATATCGAGAAATCTTCAAAGCCGGTGTAATCATGAGGATTCTTCAAAGGCGATGTAATAACGAAGAAAGTTCTGAACGAAAATTACGAATCAGGAAGATCCCGATCCACCTAAAACAAAAAAGTCCCAAAATTCAGAAATTTACAATCAAAA
Source organism: Oxycera nigricornis (assembly GCA_963942545.1). NCBI lineage: Eukaryota > Metazoa > Arthropoda > Insecta > Diptera > Stratiomyidae > Oxycera > Oxycera nigricornis. The sequence continues at coordinate 104,417,718 of OZ012662.1, forward strand.
CTAAATACAAAATCATATAATGAATTATTGAGTGAAAATCACAAAAGAAAAATCCAAGTCATCTTCACGACACATTGAGTTGATCTTCTCCAACATTTATTGATATAAATTACCTACAACCTTAACATTTACCCAGGACATGTGATAGACATATGTCTTTCTATCCAAGATTATTGCTTCCTTTGGGATAAAATAAAAATGAAAAGTTAATGATACGAAATTCACAGCTGTGATAATGGCTAATGGTATCATACATAATATATAAGTGATGTCATGAATGTAAGAGAGTTGGAAAATAAAATAAAAAGGCAATATTTTGCAAGGATTTACTGAGTATGTAGTGCAACATGTACGTGTATAATGTTATGTTTCGGTGAATAAAACTCTGGTGAGGGGTTGTTTTCAAAGAGAATAATGTCAATCACATCCGATGCTATCAACATCAGCAAGAAAGTAAGACAGTATAAGGTTACACTTGGTTTGTCGTGTTACATGCGACCTATTTTTTCGTCACAAAAAAAAAGTGCTTTATGGATGCAGGGTATCAAATCGCAATGATTGGCTACGTCCTAAAACTTCATTTCAAGAACCCTATAAATCTCTTTTTAATGTTTTTTGAGAATACCACAAAAATTTTGTTGATAAAATTAATTAGTGTTTTCTTGGCCACCAGAAATATGTTTAAATCATTGACCTATTTTTTTCGATTTAAGTTACCCATTTTTATTAATTAAAAACAGCTAAACATTACCTGGTGGTTTCCATCAATCATGCCATTAAATTGTTACAATTAGGTTCAAAAATAAATTTCAATATTATAATTTTCTTAGCTTTCTCATCATGCAATCGCATTATCAAACAGTTTCAAAATTTGAAAGGATCTGAATATGGATTTACTAATCAAAGGCTTTCAATTTGCCGGGAAAATTAGTCAAATGCGTGTATATTCCATTTGAGTTATTAGATTTGCTAATTTAATTGAACCGCCAACCGAAAATACATTTCTATCATATCTACGTGATTCCTACGTTTTCCATTCAAATTTTCCTGTATCTGTAGAACAACCAAAATTATTAATAAATGAATTCCAATGAGGATAAATGATAGAAGTTCATGAATGTATCTTGTACGTAATCGCTTTTGTTTATGCTTATGTTTGTTTCGAAGTTATTGATATTAAATTCAATTTTAATCTTATCCGAGAAGAGTATCATTAGTAATTCCAATTCAAGTTTTCGTTTGTATTATTTATTTATTTATTTCAACAAAATTTATGCCACAATAGACCTTGAGAACGCTTATTTTTTGACTCCCGAGTAAATAGAGACGTTTTTTATAATTGGTTCAAATATCGAAATAAAAATTCTCAATGCACTAATTGCGAGATAAAATTGATGAAATCTTTTCGGAAAGTTTGATGAATCTCAAATAACTTATGCTATTATATGCTGCAATAAATTTAAATACAGGCAATGCATAATTGTACTAGATTAGCGGAGGCAATGCGTAAGAAAAATGGCTGGTACGGCCGGTGACGTCTGTCAAAACAGAAGAAGAAGAAAAATTGGTGAACATGACTGACGTGTTGTGGAAGCACGGTTTCGATGGTTTTTAAAAGATCACTAATAATATCAGCCGTCCTTCATCTTTCGAAAACGATAATAAAGAAATAAGATTATAATATATTTGATTATAAATTAGAAAGTTCTGGCTTTTAATCGATTCAAAGCTATTTTTTGGCAATATTGTGCAACGTTTTAGATATGTTTTTGAATTTTTGGGTAGCAAACTGTTCGCAAAATAGTTTTTGTATCAATTTGATACAAATTTTTTAGAAATATTTTCAAGAAATGAATTGTAGGAATTCCAAAGTTTAGAAAGGTTTTGCACATAACGTACGTGTTTCATCGCGAAAAAAACTTGGATTAGATATTGTAAATATCACAATATCTATTTTCAAATTTAAATACTATCAAAATAAATCGCTTTTCAATTTAGGAATAAAAGATAGGTTTGAAAAAAATTGTACGGCCTAAAATTTTGAAAAGTTCTTTGGAATGTTTTTTCTGCTAAGTTTGGGTAGTTTGGATGTTGAATAAATATTTTTTTTACTATTAAAACAATAAAAAAATTAATTGAAAAACTGTGTTAAGCTTATTCATCCGAATAAATATTTTCGTGGAATTTTTATCGATGAAAAGTTTATTGGGGTGGAGCGATTTCTCAAAAAAGGTCTCTTTTGAAAATTATGAGTCTTACTAGTAGTTCAGTACTTTCAGTTGTACAAAGCCCATGAGTAAAGGTCCATGAAATTAGGTGTTGGAAACTTTTTAAATTTATTTGTCCTAGTTTTCATTTAGGATTAAACCTTTAGTTTCGATCACCATCAAATCCTCAATGGTTCGAAAATTACACAGAGACAGCTACACCATCTATTTGATTTGACCCCGCAATTTGCACAAAATAATAGAATTTATTAACAGAATTTGAAACTATTCCCAGAAAGATATTACCATTGATCCTCTGGCTTTCGAAACGTAGTCAGCTAAAAAATAAGTGAAACACAGATGCTACTACAGTCAATACCAGCTGGACACGTACAGCGTAGATAATCCTACCTGAACAAACGTTATCATGGCCTCTCGAAAACGATACCATATACCACCAGCTTCAATAAGGATTCAAAACAATATTTTTGACTTCCAGCTTTGAAAAAATTTGATTTCGACACCTGAAATTATCTCCTCGTATTTGGGTTAAAGCATTTTTCAAGTTTATTCGTGGTTTTTTTTCTTCAAAAATATCTTTATTGAAAAAAACAAAAAGTTTTCCATTTACTTCTCATTAATTTCTGAAAAATTCTCTCTTTAAGTTATTTTGATTCTAAATTTATTTTTTGTCTACTTAAAAAAGTATTTGATAAGTATATATAAAAAATAATTTTCGTAACAAAACTGACTATAAATTTTTTTGGAGATTACAAGGAAATTGTGAAATTATTTTTGAGACACTTTTTCTTAACTTTTGATGAAACTAAATTTTGAAAACTTGTATGAAAATTTGTAAAGAATTGAACGAATATTGCAAAAAAACTGTTAGCTGATAAGCTTTAAAATATAAAAATATTTTTTTCTCAAGAGAAAAATGTGTTGAAATGTTTTTGAAAAGTTGATTTTAGACTTCCAGAAGGAATTGAGTTTTTCGACGCGCTTTCCTTTCAAATCAACGTTTATTGGGAGACGACTCTCTGAAAATTTTAATATAGGTTTATCAAATAATTTAAGTTTTAGTTGTCGTGAATGGAATTTTGAAAATATTTGCCGTTAATTTTGAAATATTTCAAAGATTCGTTGTATTCCATTTTAAATATATATTTAGCGAAATTCTGGTGTGTGTAAATATATGATTTTTCTGGTATAACGAAATTTTGATTTTGTATTTTTGTAAACTTCATTTAACCTTCGTTTTAAATTTTTTGTAAGCTTCATTACTTGTGATATCTATGAAATTATCATTTTCACTAGTAGCAAAATACTAAAAGCCGCAATAGCCTTACAAACAGCCTGAAAACATAAGAAAATCGCAAATCATTTTATGATGCCCTCCTTCAAGGAGTGTTTTAAATTTGGATGAAAATTTGAAGGTTTTGTTGCATTCTATTGCTGCTTTAGTGCATCCTTATTTATTTCCTGAACTTTCTTCTGCAAAAGTTATGAGATAGTATAGCCTATTATAAAGAGGTATAGCCTATTATAAAAAGGTGAATAAAAAAATTCATTAATATTTTCACAAAATCGATGCTGTAAAGAGTTTGTCAAGAAGCTAAATTGTTAGAAAATTTAAAGAAGGCTAAGAGTTATTTTCGTTCGAATAAAATGTGTTGATGTATTTGTACCACTCCTGCGACTGCCATTCAAAACTTTAATTACTTTTGTTTGCTCAACGGCTTGGGACAAAATGAGCTAAACTACTATCTAACCTTTGTGTTACTGCACATTGTTCAAAGGAGTTATCCAACTTTGCTTCTATGACCAAGTCACTTGAGAGCCATAACAACACCAACTCCAAATATGTATAAGATTTTATGAAGCTAACGTATTCTGTAACCCAAAAGGATAACAATGCAACTACAACTTCATTTCATCCATTATGGAATCCATCTACTTGTTTGCATTAATTCCAGCTTACAAACTATCCTATCATTCATCTTTTCATCTATTCGCAATAGAATGTTGTCTCCTTTATCCTTGCAACAAATTGAATTTCATTTCGTTCATCGTCGGCCACAACAAAACATTTTGTTCCGGGATGAGTTGTTGAATCTTCTTTGGTCCTTTATTGAATCTTCTGCGATCCAAGTTCCAAGCATCAATATATTGTTTCTTCTAGCTGGTCCATGGTCATGAATCTTTTCTACTCTCTCTACGTTACTAACTGATTGTCCTTTTGAGAATTGCTCAAGAGACTACGACATGGGTGGACATGATTGTTGTTTATTTGCAATGAATCTGTTATTGGTTCTTTTGAGATTCGTTGAGAATGCGATAGACAAGCAATGATGGCATTTGTAAAGTGTCCATGCTGGTGTCCTTGTTCTAATATTTGACTGTGGTATGACAATGGGACTGAACAATGAAGCGATTTATAGTAGTTCGGATATATGATTCGATGAAGTCTCAAAGAAAACTATGATCCTGTACTATGACCTCTATGAATCGTTCAGTTACAACTCTAATTTCATCTGACCCGTTAAAAAATACAATAAATCCTTCACCTCCGTCACTTGTTCTAATTGCACACCATAAAAATGTTCACACATGTCCATCACAACATTCTTCACACGTCCCAAATGCCCATCATAAACTTCCTATTCAGTAAGGATATGCTTGTTTTAATGGGCAAATGATCACAAATTGAATTGATAAGAATCGAGGAAAGGACATAAACCTCGTCGTGTAGGCTGTGAAATGGTATACAGGAAAAATAGCCGTCAAATGTTGTAGGAAGGAGCTGCTATAGTCGTTATACTGAAAAAGATCCCAAGTGGACGAGAGGTGAGGAAAACGACCAGACTAACGTATCCTGTACGAAATGGTATCATGAGAGAGAGAATTATTTACCTGGAGGAAATCCAATTTAATGAAGCTTTTCACTTTACTCGTGCATGCAGGCATCGACAATGAAAGAGTGAGATTGGAAGGATCTCATGTAATGATGAAAGGAAAGGAGGATGAATTGTTGAAAAGAGCGAGAGAGAGATGAAAGGAGGAATGGTAAGTTATGGTAACTGATGAAGTGGGTGGGTGTACAATTTATGGACATTTTATTTTCATGAATACTGCAGTAAAATAAACAATTTGAGAGTAATAAGGATACATTATTAATTACATGAAGTAACAAATGGTATTTTTTGTCATGATAGCAAGATTAGTTAATGAAACTATGCATGATATTAAGACTGGTGGAATATTGAGTGGGCAACAAAGCGGCAGTGCCTGTTTGGATAAACTAAGATTGTTAATCAACCTTGAATATTTATCCCATCTTGAAAAGTACTTGAATCTAAGAGTCTAGAATTCAATTACCATCATCTTAAGTAGGCATCCTTGATTCTTTGCACAAATCAAAAACTCATTTTCTCTCACATTTTCAAAGAAACAGCTCTCAACCCACAAGGACCTCGAGCCCAGTAAGTGCTTATATGATCCTCCACTTCATGTCTACACGTCTTCAGTTTGACTTAACTGAATTCATAGACGCCACCGTTTCCATTGCCGTCACCTCACCTTCTAAAAGATCTTGTATCCTGGCAAAAAAAATTAATTTTCATTGTGATATTATCATAGTTGAAAATGATGACATAGCCAAATGGATCCTTACAACCACCCATTCACTCGTGCAAGACATTTCGTGCATATCCTTGCGTCACCACCACTTACTCACTCTGTCTGTCTATCTATTTTGGCGTATAATAAAATTTCCGCTCATTTTTGTCAACGTCTATTATGCACCTTGACGGTGTCCTAGAGACGCTGAATATAGTCCTGGCGACAAGAAAGTCGACTTTGCTTGAAGAAATTATGGTGACGTCAATGAGAGTAGAAAGAAAATAATCGTTAACAAGATTTTATGCATAGAAAGATGAGTGCGAAAGTAGAAGGAGACTTGACTGTGGAAGGATACAGCAACAACTAGGACATTATCAAGCAATTGCTGATTGAATTTGGAATTTGTTTCGAGACTTATGCACATGGAACGGTGGATGAAACTTTGTCAGACGACGGATAAGGGATGAAAACCCTTCTAGAATGGAGCGACATGCATAGGAAAAGGATAATAAAGTGACGGAAGCTAATTTTCATGGTAAATATTTTTCGAAAGTGTTTAGAATATTAATAGAGTGTTGTTTTTATATTTAACTCTTTAAGGATGCATAGGAGTTGTTCTCTCAATATTTAATTTTGAAAGTTAGTAGAGTTGCAAAGGATTTTGCTGGCAAAGAAGTTGTTCGCTGCTTGGATTGGGTTGGATTTCTAAATTCGTGATTGAAGTAACATGAAACTGTGGTACTATTGTAGATAAAAAAATATCAAGGCGATATTAAGAGTGCAGACTCAACTTGTGATATATCGACAACCAACATTGTTAAACAATAGAAGACTATAAGTTACTATGGATTCATTTGAAACCGTAGTTAATTTGGTTTCACATTCACCGGAAAATGCTAGTATAGTGCATGCTGGTCACAACGAGTAAATATAACACCATAACTTGGCACCTTAAGTCAGAAATACACAAGCTATATACTGGTCAGGTTATAATTCTCAGCAGCTTACATTTAATATGGATCCTCTTCTACAAAACTTTGGGTATTCTTACAGACTTCCGATGCTGGGCTCCTTTTGGTAACAAAATATTAATATATAGCTGTTTTAAACCACAAAAAATACACCCAGCTTCATTTTGCATCACTCCTGGAATTGTCTTTTATAATATTTTATGGAGATGATAATTATTGTAAAAGGTCAAACTTTCAGTTACATTTCCCAGCCGTTCTTAAACATTTTCTCAAGTCACTTAAACTTTTTACTAATTGACTTAGAATTTTGTTCAAATCAACTTAACTGTTTTTCAAGTTCCTCAAAGTTTTTCCCAAACAGTTTAATCTTTTCCCAACTCATTTAAACCTTTTTTTATGACTGCAGATTAATGTATTTCTATTTTTCTAAAAAGCGTAGGTGATGCAAGCTCACATAAACAATTGTGGTATGTCATGTTTACGATGCAGTTTTAAGTTAAGTGCTTAGCACTTTTCGATTCAATTAATCAAACTCTATCTTAAATGAAAAAATGCTTTTTCCATTTTAAAGAAATCCTTTTCTCAGGTGGTTTCTACGAGACTTTCTGAACACAGGATTTTTGTAAACTTTCCATCATATTTCGGCATGAAAAAAAACTACAAGGTTTGTCGTCCATAAAATCTTTCTTACTTCGTAACGGAGCTGAAGTGGACCAATTATTTATTCAGATGGAATTCCTTTCGTTTCGGATCCATTAATGAATTTTAAAATTCAGAATTTTTCGATTTTGCCCTAAAAAGTTTAAGCTTTAAAAATGATGAAAGGATAGCCAGAAAATACTTCGACTTGCGAATTCTTGGAATCCGGGAAAGGAATTAGGGAAGTTGATGCGAGAATATTTGATCAAAAAATTTGTTTTCTCAGAATGTATACAGCTATAGCATACTTTCCGTTGGCAAGCGTGGGTAACACCCAGTAAACCTAGTGGTAGATTTGGAAAATGGTTTAAAAAAAAACGTTAAAACGATTTCGGAACAGGTAAAGTGATTTGAAGATGTTTAAATGATTTGGGAAAAGTTTAAGTGGCTTGGGAAATGCTATATTTAAGTAGTGAAAGAAAATGAGGTTTTGAAAAGGGCTTTAGCTACAAAATCTTAACAATAATCAATCTGGCACGACGTAAAACAGAGCATAAGAAAATCAGATTTCGCTTCAGTTGTGGTGAGATTGAAGCTGTATAACAAAGCGTGGGGATTTGATTGAACTCATATTCAGTCAAAGGTCTCATGGATCCACTCTGAAGTTGTCGTGCTTTATTGGGCACCTGTGAAAAATATTGAACTTAAAGTAAAGCCATTTATCTTGAAGTATCATAACGTTAAACATGCTCATCAATCTCTTCTTAATGGAGGGTATTCATCCCTTTCATGGTTTGTGTTTTCTTAAGAGCAGCTTTTTGAGTGGCTTCTTGAATTGAACAAATTTTTGCAACAGAAGAGTATGAATTGAAGCGAATTCCTAAATTTTACTTTGAGCAAAAAATAGCTTCGATATACCATAGTAACTATCAAACGGAATCTCATTCGTTCTTAAAAGAATTTACTTCATTAACGTTTGCTATGAAATTTCACCCTACAGCTGAAATAAGCTTCAATTTAATTTGAAACATTCTGAATAAATTTGTGAAGGGAGATTCACATGAAAATCACCATCATTGAAACAGGTGAAAGCTAATTTACATAAAATTCGAGAAATAAATACGACATGCAAACAGACGAGGACTTGTGTCCGTTTCTCTTCTTAACAATTGTTCTTTGAAATATGATTTTCTAGGGAACCTGTTTCAGTTTTCCATTTTCCCATCAACAATCTACACCATTTGCGTGCAACACTCCGGAAACAATTTGTTTACTAGCTGCAACAAGACCATCGTTTTTTCTTCATCATACGTTTGATATGGCACTCCATCTCATGTGCTACATATGTGCAATAAAAAACAATTAACTACTTCATAATTTCAATCATAAAATGTGTGAAATATTCAGTGTTGTGTGTTCTATTTAAAGTTTTATCCCTGATTGACTGAGCAGGCGGTTTGCTATTTCCCAACTAGTCGCGACATGAATTGGCACCGCAAAAAAGGGTCTAACAATTTATTTTTGGCATTCAGCCAAAACAAGGGTGAGTTTTTCTAGTGCTTGTTAGTCGAGCGCTCAAATGGATGTACTTAAATTTAATTTTTCGTTTTATGACTCAAATTGTTTTCCATTTGGCGCAGTCAATGGTGCCCATTTCCTCCGGAAAGCAACTTATGAAAATAAATATCAAATTTCATCAAAGAAATATACAAGTCTGTACATTGCTGTTGAATGCAAGTCTTCGTTGGATTTCAATTTGAAAGTCTTAATCCTTACTCTTTTCATCGTTTTAAATATAATCCTTGAAAAGGTATTGCCAGGATACTGTATCAAACCAATCCTGTCTGCTTGTTTACCTTCAAAATCATGCGACTCTAAAAGAAACTCACAATCCGTGCTTAATTTCAACTCTCTCTTTCATTTCATTCACCTCAATAAAAGGATCTGCAAGGATAATACTTTAGCAATGTGAATCATCCGTTCATTCATCTTTCATCGTCGTTTCTTTGGAATAATTAAAGCATGAAAAATCATTTAAAATCCACATCTTGTCTGTTTTCAAAACGGGCGTCGGGAAAAACTTAAACAGCTTTTCCATCCGTTCTGTCTTTGATCTTGTAAGAAATGAAAAATATAAAAAGTGATATAAAAACCGATTTACTTTTGCGAGCCCTTTTCAAATACGACATTCAGAAATACAACAACGGGTGAGGTAGAAGTTGCAGCAGCTTAAGAAAGGATCCGTTTTAAAACTAAATAAAATTCGTTTTAATTTCTTCGGAGAATCCTTTATAAGGATGAAGTGGAATTTTCCTGGAAAGGGTTGAAGGTTGAAATGTGGGAATACAGCAAAGAAATGTGAAAGTCAGCAAAAAAGGGGTCGTTAATGAGTTCTGACGATGCTGTGGGAGACACGTTGATGTATTGAAAGCAAGGTGAAATATTCCCTTTTGAATGGTTTCCATGTAATTAAAAATTACTTTTGAACTGTATGGTCATTAAGTGTCTTCAAGGTGTGTAGGGATCATTTAATTGTTGAATAATAAGTGGAATTATTTCTTTAGATAACATTGAGATGATGTTCTCAGAAAAAACACGAGGTATGTATTTTAAAAAAAACATTTTTAAGTAGGCGGATTGTGTTTCAAAAAAAAATATTTTATTTTTCTTCTGATATTTGCAGGAAAAATACTTTTTTTAATTTGTTTATTGTAACCTAAATCCTTCCATAGCAAAAAACGTTATAAATTGGTAAGTTTATCATGGGTTAGAACCTCCTGGTCTAGTCGATAACTTTCGTCTTTTAGTGCGCTTTTGGTTAGCGACTTGCTAACACTATTGTTGCACATTAATGGAGGTTCTTGTTTCCAGGCTTTTGGCCGGTACCATTATTATGGGAAGTGTGGTTTCGGCGTGACGGATGGCATCCTCGTCAGGTGCTGCCATTAGCCATCCGTTACGAGACAGGTAAGAGGTTCTAACACATGTTATAAAATAGCAAACGTAGGCATATATTCGAACCCATTGACGGTCGTTATAATTCGCAGATGTAAATTATGAAAATAGTTGAAATATAACGAGCTTAATCCATCAACAAGCCAGCCGTGGTCGTGCTGTCTCGTAACGGATGGCTAATTGCAGCACCTGAAGAGGATGCCATCCGTCACGCCGAAACTACACTTCCCAGTTATAAATTGATTCAAATGATATATTGCTTTGTACATTTATGGTTCAATTTTTTTTAAAATTTAGGTGTCATTTGTTATTGTTTTGAAACTCGTTCAAAGTTTTCAAATTTATGGTGATTTTTTCATAGTATATGATAGATTTTTCTTCAAAAAAGAAACCATATTGATGTATTCTACATTATTTTTATTGACTCAACGGCAGAGTTGATAAACTTCAGATCTGGGAACAACTTATCGAGTTTTCCAAATTATCTTAAAAAAATCCAGGAACCAAAAGACTCAGGACATCAACTCAACATCTTGAATCTCTTCTCAAATTCATGTCATCTAAATCACTTCAGACACCATCCTAGAAATATTTCCAAAATCGTTTTATTTCAAAATTGAAATTGACACAGTAATTGATGTGTCCACTTTTCCTACCATATCACAATCAAATCTATTTTCAACCTTTTGACTGATTCGAAGATTAATTTAATTTTGTCTTCTCCCCGATATCGATTTACCAAATATCCTTTATCACACATGTACCATAAACTTTTACGACTCTGAAAGTTAGAATTCATCAAAAGTCAATTACATCAACATTTACAACTCGAACAAGTTTAAAGTAAAGCCTAACAAAGTTCGTTACCATCGTAGGCGCACACACAAATACAAAAGGACCTTCTACCCTTCAGCTCCATACGTATTTGCATTTGTTATTTTCGAATAGTCCTTAGTCGGCTTCAGCTTTCCCGCCGTAGAAGCTCTTTGAAGCCCATGAAAATTTCACATATGAAGCAATATCCTTGCATGCTATGATACGTGAATGTATGTACGAGTATGTGCTCATGTGTCTGACGTTCGCGTGCATATTTGCATATGCTGAAAAATTAAATTAAACTATTAACAGAAAAGGGTCACCATTTCAGTGCAAACAAGTTAGTCGGCAAACGAACCGAGACATGTCCTGGCTGGCCTGACCTGGCTTGCAGAAAGATTTTCACAAAATGTCTGGCCACTTGTGAATTTTCTAGACTTTGTACAATGTTTGCTGACAAGGACCTGATGAATTCTCCGTAGAAGGTTCAACTAGATCCTTTTTCACTTTGCACTGGGATGTGTTACGCCGCAAAGGTTTTCGAAAATTATTTTAGCACAGCAAATAAATAAATCATTGAAAAGGTTCTTGCATAAAGTGTAAATAGAGGTTTGTGTGGCTTCGTAAGAGGTAAAACATATATCTTTTTAAGTTGAATGTATTTATTCAAAAAAGGTTGAACATTTCGAAGGATAATTGTAAATTTTTTGAAAGAATAAAGTTTGCTTAAAATCATAAAATTTATTACCTACTTCCATAACACTATTTGCATAATTTATTTTTGGAACATTGCTTGAAGAAATGGTGTAACCCGCTGGCGAACTTTTTTGAAAAAATGCATACTAATTTTTTTTGTGTTCAATTTAACACAACTTAACAGTTGAATAAAAGACTCAAATTTGAAACGAATTCATGGGAATAACTACTGAAGGTTTTTTATATTATCTTTTCTACGGGCAACACTGACGAAAGTTTCTTTCAACATTTTCCAAAAAACATTTTACTGGAAAAAAATTGTTAAATTTTGTTTAAAACTCTCATAAATATTTGCATTTAATCAAACACAAATAACAGCGGTTTTTTCCGAAAAGTTTTCTGAAAAATTTAGCATTGTTTTTTTTTGTGTAGGAAAATTCAGTTGGAAAAAAAATATCTTGACGGGTTATTTTCTCACCTATTTGTTGATGTGTGACAATTTATAAAAATTTCAATAAAGAACTGTCAGAAAATTTATTCTGAGGAGTTCAAACATTGGATGAGCTATGCGTGAAAAATCAAAAATCTTATTTTATTTAAAAGCCAAACAGGAAAAATAGACCACACTTTCGTTTATTTAAAAAAAATTGCGATTTATTTTTAATTTAATAAAGTCTGAGATTCTTTTTGGTAAAAAATTTTCAATGAAAAATATTTTACACCTTGAAATATGAGAAAAATGATAAAAGTTTGATGAAAGTTCAAAATATAAACACACAAACACACACATACGCTTATATATATACATATATATATATATATAGATATATATATATATATATATATATATATATATATATATATATATATGTGTGTGTGTGTGTGTGTTTGTGTGTCAGTTTTAAAAAATGCATATTTAATTATGTGTGATCCTGCCATCAAGAGTAATTTTTTGTAAATATTTTTTGAAATCCAAAATTTCATAATTTTTTTTTGAAAATCGTATAAAGTTTTTGTGAAAGTACCATTGGTTTCGCAGACCATATTTATTAGAAAAAAAATTGTAAATCATAAGGGCTTGGCATGTTATATAATAAAAACTTTCAACAAATTTAAATCCATACAGAAATTTATGCAAAAAAGTGACTATGAACAAACATTTATTGGAAAAAAGTGTTGTGACAAATTTTTATAAATGCTTTCTTCACAGTAGAGCAGTTTGAAGTTCGGAGAAAATTATAAGAAAATCAATTGGAGTTTTTATTTATTTATTTATTTTTTATCTTTAGATTAATTATGAAGGCAATAATTGATAATGCTTCTAAACTCATTTCGAATGATTGTGCAAATGAGATAATTAATAGTTCATAGTTTTCGCTAAATCGGATCAAACTACTGTAGAGCACAAGAACATTTGGGGAAATTCATTAAACTTAGACCCGGCATAATTGAAGATTCTAATAAATCAAAATCCGTGCCGAATTGTTTACAAAATAATATAATTCGAGATAATTTATAAAAAGTTAATTTAGAAACATTGAAAATTCAAAGTTGTTATTTACCAATGATATGGCTGTTTTTTACAGATACTGATTAAAACGGGTAGCATTCTTAGAAATATCTTCTAAAAAAATCAAGTCTACTTTGATAAAAAACAATTCAGTAAATTTCAGAAAATCTGACCGAATTTTCCAAAGGTATTTCAGTATATATTATTGATATTTACAATTTCCGATCAGTCGATTGTTGCTTATTTAAAAAATAAATTCATTAGACAATTTGAATCCCCGAATTTTCGGAAGTAGTTTTAAACATTTTCTATATTTATAAAAAAAACTCCTAAAAAGTATGGTGCTCTAAATTTCCAATAAATTTATTTTTCATATTAGCAACAATCGAATGATCGAAAATTCTTAAAAAAATTTGCGGGGTTTCAAAACCTCCAATAGAACAAGTTCTTCAAAAAAAATATATACCTAAAAAATTTTCAAACGGAAAAAACTATCACTTATGAAATTATTCAAACTTTGTCCCAAAAATGTAGATTTTTTACAACAGTTATGGGAGCAGAAAGATGCAGAAAATTTGTACAATGGTTCCTCCAAGTTTTCTGCATTTGGAAATTAACGGAAAAAATTCAATTATGCAGCAAAACTCTATGACATGATTAAGTTTAAAAAAACATTATGTACTGATGTCCTATTCAATTTTTGACGAGTTTAAAATAAAAATATGCAACAAAATTTTAACTTTGATTATTTCAACACTCTTGAAAATCAAATTTAAATCATCATCAACTAATAAACTTTTCACTTTATAAACAATTTGTCAAAAATAAACCATGATATGACTTATTCAGGACTCTATAATATTGTGGCCCAATTCGTATAAAATGTTTATCATTTTTAGCTTTTTGAAACTGAAATTCTCGGTTGAAAATATTTTTCATTTTAAAATACTCTAAACCAAAACATATAAAAAACATTTATTAGCTATTCAACAAAAAAAATGTTTTATTAGGTTAACTTAGGTTATACGGATGCTTAGGTTTGGTAGTGACGGTGCTTCCGCTTCACTTGGACTAATTTCCAAAACACAATTAATTTTTTCAATTAGCCAAGGGCAACATTTTCAAACACTGAATCCTTCCACCGCATTTGATTTGTAGGCCCTTCTGTAATCAAATATTTCAAAATGAATTTACGTCTCGCTGCCGCGTCCGCAAAACCAATTATCCTTGATATTTAATTAAACTCTGGCATCTTCAATAGTAAAACGCTTCACCATTATTCATACAAACAATTTAAACGAGTGGCAAAAATCTAATTATCCTCGTGAACTTTAACCCATGGCAAAATCCATGACATACCACACTGGCCTGTTAGCAAATTAAATACAATAGCTATTCAAGCTGCAATAGAAAAGGACTAAATGCATTCATGACCAAGTTGTTGAGGTATTCCTGGAAAAAACATTTTATGTTTCATCCTGAATCGAGCCGTGCGGTTGATATGGCTGATGCCATTTGTATAGGATCGACCCAACTGCAATTGTTTTCTACAACCGACCATCCATCCATCCATCCATCCACCTGCCCGCAAGGACATTCTACTAACAATGTGGAAATGTAAATACTTAATGTTATTATGCTGCACCGCGACACGAATCCAACCGATACGTTAATTGAATTCGTTGTTGATTGGCAATTGGATGGGAGCATGGCAATTGAGTCCTTTTCGGCTATCAGTGCTGGAGTAGTTAGGGATGTCAGCCAATGATTTGGGAGAGATTGATTTCCAGAGACTCAAATTATTAATAGGATTTTGGAGATTGATTCCACGATGGACGTTTTGTAATTAAAATTATTTTGAATAATTCTTCAATCCTGTTAAGCAGAGTTAATACACTTCATTATGTTATTTAAAAATATTTTAATCGATAATATTCGTATGGTATCACTCTACCTGTGCATATTTTACAAGTTCCTTAATGACAACCCTCCAACTCTATGTTATAATCACAATCAAGCATCCCACTTCCATTCCAGCAACCTGAAAATTTATTCATCAAAACTCGGAAAAACTTAACTCCTACTCTTAGCGAATTGCAAAACTTTTCCCATATCCTTTAAAACGATTTCAATCCCTGAATGTGCTTCAATTCAAGCGCACACCGAGACTGCATAAGAAGGACGAAAAAGTTGCTTTCGACGACAAACCCACCGGAGTGGGTGGTCCACCCCGGGGGGTTGAAAAATTATACGAAAAGTTGATTTGATTTTGCCTACACTGAAGCGTGTACCGTCCGTACAGCCTCATCCCTTTCGTTTGTCGAAAAAGTCCTAAGAATTATTTGGCACGTGACTAGCGTCAAATATGATGCACTCATTTCGTTCTTATTCCCTTGATGATCATGTCCTTAATTTTTATGCAAGCTTACATTCAGTTTTCAGCAATTCATTGTGATGTTTGAAGGAGTAGAAAAGAGTGAGGGGCACAGATAGTTTTAATCATCCAATTTCCTATATTTGTGAATTTAATTTCAAGAATCAAATAAATGCTAATTGAAATCAGAGTTAAATGGCAGGACATGGGTGGGATTATTATTAGGGCAAGTGTGGTCGACGTAGGGATGCACGAACTTGATTGACTTGAAAATATTCTGAAATCTCTGAAAAAAAGATACAAAAAGTTTATACCTGTAGTTTTGTTCCTTTCGTTCCTAATTTTTTTTTGACCACGAAAAGTTAATGATAATAACGAATTATTTATTCTTGATTTAATTTATTTTATAAATACATTTTCTAGGGAAATTTGTTCATTTTTTGGGCAAAAGATGTTCAAAAAGGTATTAAGTAGGTGGCATTGAATCGTCACACGTGTTTAGTTTGAAAACTTTGTGAACAAAATAGAAGCATTTATTGTATTTTGTAATAAAAAATGGTTTGACATCAAGAAATCACAGAATTTCGAAGAATCTTTTTTTTAATATTAAGCGAATAAGAATAATTACTGACGGCAAAGAATAATAATTCAACTGTTGTTGTGTTTGTGGAAAACCCATTTGGAAGATATAGCGTTTCAAAGATTATAGTGCACAGATTTTTCAAATTTATATTTCCTTTTCAAATTAGGAGTTTTTCAAACCAAATTAGAAGTTTTTCGAACCAAATTAGGAGTTTGGCGAATCAAATTAGTATTTTTTCGAATCAATTTAGTGTTCTTTCGAATCAAATTGAAGAGTTCTCTATCAGGTTGGTGTTTTCTAAATCGTATTAGCCACCTTCAAATTAAGTGTAATATGATCTTGAAGATTCACTAATTATTCAAAAAAATCAGTAATTAAATCATGCAGGAGGAATCCTGCACAAATGTGATCAGTGATAAATTGTTGTCATTTCGAATGTATATATAGTGGACGACGTAAACATTAGGACCTTCAGTAATTATTCCAACTCCCTTAATATGCAAAAGGGTTCTTTAAAATTCTGCTCCGATATTAAACAGTTCTTGATGTCAAACCATTTTTTTTTTGAAAAAATACAATAATTGCTTATATTTTGCTGCTAAGATTATAACAATGCAAGTTTGATCACGATACCATATGATTCGTAATCAAATTACTAAAATTTCAGAGGCTGATTTGATGATAGGATGCTTAGTCAAAATAGTTCAGCTATTAACAAAAACATATTATATAAATAAAGAAATATTAAAAAAGGATTCAATTTAATTCCAGCTAAGGTGCGACAATAGGAAGTATCATCATCATATCCCGGACAAAATTTGTACAGTCCAACCTTGAAAGAGCGTCAGTGTCTGCAACAATTAAATTAGTTAAGGGATGTTCGCATCAAGCATCTCCTAGTGTCTGCCTGTCGGATCCTTCAATCTAAGACAAGACCATCGGCGAGTAGTAGGGGAACTAAATTGCTTCGCTTTAAAACTTTTTTCGTGCAAGGCATTTGTGAATTTGAGCAGTATCCTTATTAAGAAGTGCTCCCTCTTACGATGGCCCCAATTACTGAACAAGTTCTAGCAAAAACACTAATTTAAATAATTATCTCTAATGAAATTCTTCATTGAAATCAGTTGAACAAATGTCCAAACGAATCAAATAAGTTACAGCCTTTAATAGCTGAACTCATCCTGTTGAAAAAATCTTGCATTAGCCACCCTTAAGGAGTGGCAGGAATTTAAATGAGGAAATTTTTTTAAACTTTTTTAAACTCAAAAGTAATGAAAATTTGGTGAAAAATCTGCCAGGCTTTTAGTCCTTGCAATTTCTTAATGGAGCTAATAAAATTCCAGCATAATAGATCGCATACCCTTTCTAGAAATTGTTTTTTTTTTGCTTCTTAATCATCAGAATGATATTACATTGAATTGAAAAGTAACTAATTTGACTTGGAAAATTACCAACTTGTCCTGAAATTTCTCCGTTTTGGTTCTGAAGAGTGCAAAATTGATTTGGAAGAGCACTCATTCGATTCAAAAGAGAGCAAATTTAGTTCAAAAATATACCAATTTAACACGGAAAAGTGTCAATTTGAGCCAAAAAATTGCCAAATTGTTTCAAAAAAACCAAACTCCTTCGAAAAAGTGCCAATTTGATTCGTAAAACTCTTAATTAAAAAGGAAATTAATATATATGAGTGTCACACTCGTTTAGACGTTTTTACAACAATTTCCAGCAACTTTATAAGTGCCGTGTAAAACTTTTCGCATTTAAGTTAATGTAAAGAGGTTATTTAAAAGATATTTGGTCCAAGAGTGTTTTTGAGTGTGTTTGTGGTTTTGCTCAGAAATGACAGTTTTTTTAAAAAAAACTAGTGTATTTGATACATTTTTTTCGAGATAATTATTTATATTTAGGTTTTGAAAAATCAATGAATTTATTTTATAAACAAATTTAGAGAAAACTGTTTCGCTGTAAATTAACATCATTTATTTTAAAGTTCATTCGATGTAAAATATGATAACACTTTAATGGTCACCAATGAAACTTGTAAAATGAGTATGAATTATCAAATATATAACCAATTTGACTGGATCATCTGGGGAAAAAATAAAAAGACAAACTAATCCTTGTTTAAGTGCCTATGGCAGGTACCGGAAAGATTTTTTCATTAAAAATAACAATATGATGGCCATTTGTTTTTCAAAAAAACTATTTTCGAGGATGGAAAATGGAGTGAAAATTGGAAAATTTGATACCGACTATTGCCATATATGTATACAAAAACATATTAAAAAATTAGAGTAATCGTTTGAGTATTTTTTTTCGTGTCCGCCAGCTTTAAAAACGTGAATTAGAGAAAATCACGTTAACTTTTCTTACATTTTTTTAAAAAAAAAACGCTACATATCCTACTCTGCTATGCCTGGGCCATACAATTTTTTTTCCTCTTTTCATACAGCTTCTGACTAGCTAATTGTGCATCTCTGCGAGCTGTTATGGCTTTTTCAAAAATTGTAACCTAAAAGACTCCTTAAGGGGGGAAACCAGGTTTCGAGGCCGAAATTTTGGTGTTTTTCGTGAAATTTTTTAACAGGGTAGGAATAATCAAATTTCTTTTTAAACTTAGAGAATATTTTATTCATGTTTTGAAGTACACGTTGTTATTTTTTCAAGGCATTTGGGCCGGAAATAGTGGAGTTAGAAGCTGCTGTCCATAGACGATCGCAATCTGAGTTTTTTGCTGGTGGGCATTCTTGAAGTCACCGTTTTTATCTGTAATCGTTACAAAGTCTTTTTTTTTTAATAAAATGTTTCCTAAGGATATGAACCTCGTATGAACACTTTATGAGAATAATTTTTGCCTGTATATTGACTGAGAATTAGTATTCACCTGATTTTAGTACTACATTTGACTGAAAGTCATTGAATATAAATCAAATCAATTGCATCAGCCTTTCTTTCTCTCGGAAAAAATTTGGGTAGTAAATTTTAACAGGATCATTATTTTTGCGAGCGACTATATCATCTGCTCAAAATGACAGGAGGAGCAACAATGAATTTGAATGTCAAATGTTTTGGACGATCAAAATGGCGGCTGTCACAATTGAATGTTCTATCACCCGTGTTCCAAATATGTTATTTAGCATAGGTTAGAACATCCTAGTCTAGTCGACAACTTCACCTTCTAGTGTGCACACATTGGTGGAGGTTCCACGGAAACTACGCTTCCCATTAAATTATTGATGAACCAGCATAAAATCTGGAACCTAAGAACCTCCACCAATGCGCAATAATAGTGTTAGTGACTTGCTAACCAAAAAAACACACTAGAAGGCGAAGTTGTCGACTAGACTAGGAGGTTCTAACCTATGCTAAATAACTAATATAGAATAGCGACGTAGGCAGATATACGAAAACAAATTGACAGTCGTTATACTTCGTGGATAGAAATAATCATACATACCAGTTGAAGTACAACGAGCTTAATCCATCAATAAGCCTAAACGTGGTCGTGCTGTCTGGTGGCGGATGGTAAATGACAGCACCTGAAGAGGATGCCGTCCGACACCCCGAAACCCCGCTTCCCATTAAATGTTTTTAATATAATTTCCACATAAATTTTAAACTATTTTGTGCATAATATTTAGATTTTACCGTGAATTTATTTTATTAAAAAACTAGTAAATTTGATAAAACAAATTCATGTGTATATCCAAATATTTTTCGTAAGGAAATTGAAATTTATTTAGTAAGACAATCTAAATATCTCAGTGAAACTTGTATTCAATTCTTAATTGATACCTAATCGTGATTTAAATTCAATGAAACTTAATTAAAATTCTAATGAATAAATTGTGCTGTTTAAAAATATGCATAACATTACTTGCATGTTATTTGTTTCGCATGTAAAATAGTTCAAATATTTTTGATACTGTTCCAATTTTAAAATGCTATATCTGGTTAATAAAAATGCATTTTATTATATTTATTCACTCACACTTTTCTAAAAACTTCAGATAGCACAACAAAATTTCCCATATTTTACAAGAATTTTCCGCTTCCACATATCGTAATCAAACAATCGGATATTATGTCGGCGCGATAAACAATTCAAGTTCCATTAAAACTATTTACTTTTTTTTAGAAAGTATCTTATCAAACATACTTGACCATATACATACGAAATACTGGTAGTGTTTATATATATCTTTTTATTGAATGAAAATATATATATATGAAAAGCTTGTGAATGAGTTTGGTGTTTGAGTATCTAAAGATACCGACAATTAATTGCGTCAGCAAATATCTGTGGATTTCCTTAAATTGTTGATAACGTAATTAATGGTAATGCATTCAATATCTTGTTTCAACTCCGGAAACCTAATGATAGATAACATATTTCAATTAATGATTTGATTTGATTCATGTTTTTGTTTGATTAGTTAATTAAAAAAAATTCGTTGCGTTTAATGAGGGAGAAGACAAATTTCGTTGGATTTAGAAGTAGGCAAGGTCGAATCTTAAGTGATAAGAAGTTGAATACCCAATCTGCTGAGAATGGACAGCCTTTCTGAGGTGTAGATAATTGTTTCCTTCCAATTTTTTTTTAAGTTGAAGTATAGCTATATGAAGTGCTGGGACCCTCTAATGTCTAGACTAGTTCATGGGACCAAAATTTAAAAAAAGATTGGAAAAGAACGATTTTTGTGGCTTAAATTCTTACTAAAATCGTCAAGAAAATTTTCAAAAATAAATTTTCAATCAAAATTCCCAAGAAAACTAAACTCTATCCCAAATGTATCTCGCACTCAACGCACACAGGTCAGTTATCAATTTGTGCTTGTTGCTCTGTTTTTCTTTCTCGACGTCACATCAACAATACGATGCCTAACAACAATTATTGTCAACGTTATCTACGATAAGATTATTTATGAACAATTCGAAACAGTTTTCAAATCAATGCAAAATATTGCAAAATCAATAACAGCTCGTAAAAACATCTTAAAATTTCGAGTTCAGTTGAAATCGAGACACGTTGACGACATGAAGACTTGGCTGATTTTTAGTTTGTTTTTACTTGCGGCTGACGGTGCTAGCATTAACAAGACTGTAAGGACATATGGGATTTGCTTACAATTTGTGTTGTGCTTTGAAAATATTTATTTGATTTTCTGGAATTTGTTACTATGTTGTATGATACGTGGCGTGTTTGGGTTACCTGGTGCTTCTAAATTGTTTCCAAGGAATCATCTTCAAAGTTGATGCAGTGTTGTCTTCAATGTGTTAGTTAAATTATTTTTAGTGTTTACATTTATTCCTTGTTCGTGTCTTCCCAGCAAAGTCAACTAACACTACCAACTCATCTCAACTTCTTTCCATTCTAGAACTATACAGCCATACAAGCGGCAAGACTGCAACCTAAACAGTTCACGTCAAGAGTATTCGGTGGATCACCCGCTTCTTCCAGCCAATTTCCATTTTATGCATACATAATCGCCCAAGGAGTTGGTGAGTCCTCGTCATGTGGTGGATCGATCCTGTCCTCGACATGGCTTTTGACTGCAGCGCATTGCACCCAAGGATATCTATCGCTCGACATATATCTGGGCTCGACCGACATTTATGAGATGCCAGTGATTTTGACTTCAACAAATTGGATACCACATCCGAACTACAATCCCAATACCTATAATAATGATATAACGGTAGTGGAGCTAACTCCCGCGGTGACTTTCACCCCGACTATTCAGCCTGTGAGTCTGGTTCCCTCATCGCAGGCTGGTAATAGTTTTGTGGGCCAATCGGCGCTCATCATGGGGTTTGGCTACACTTCAGATTCAGATCCGACTGAATCGCCAGATTTGTTGTACGCCAGCGTGCAAGTGATCTCTAATATTGCGTGCACGGACTCTTATGGTCCTAGCATAGTTACGTCAGGAACCATTTGTGCACAGGGTGTATCCAAACAGAGTATTTGCAGTGGTGATTCCGGTGGACCGATGGTCATTGATAATGGCAATGGTGGATATACGCAAGTGGGAATCAATTCGTTCGTATCAAATGCTGGATGCACTGG
This sequence comes from Oxycera nigricornis, assembly GCA_963942545.1. Classification (NCBI taxonomy): domain Eukaryota; kingdom Metazoa; phylum Arthropoda; class Insecta; order Diptera; family Stratiomyidae; genus Oxycera; species Oxycera nigricornis. The sequence continues at coordinate 104,440,160 of OZ012662.1, forward strand.
AGGATATCCGTCAGGATATGTTCGTACCGGGTCATATTTAGGGTGGATCGCGTCAATGACGGGCACATCCATTTCGTAATAGTAACTTTCGATCTAGTTGTGAATAAAGCAATGAAAATGAATCTGTCTATGAAAAGATTGATTTTAAAATTGTTATGATTCATATTTTGGATAAATTAAATGGAGACACAGATAAATGATCTTGGAGCTCTCAGCATATCTAACAACTGAGCTTTTCAGAATACCAGAAAAGTGTAACGTTCTCATTGTGACCATTGAACTCAATACATACAGATGAATCCTTTCATAACGAGCTGTCTTCAAACTTAACTACTGTTGACAATCATCTCGAGAAAGTGAATGATAAAGGTAACTTGGCAGATTCCTTATTGCATTCAGTTTAGGTATAAATTCGGAAAAGACCAGCATTTCTTGAATACCTGTCCAGCAAGAATATCCTGCAATATTTGGTAACCATGTACAATAACAAAGTTGTTAAAAATACTGACGAGGAGTAAGTTTCCAAATCTTTAATGGTGACGATGATTAATCCTTTATTTCATCCAAAAAATTATTTCTTAAAGTAGGCTGAAAATTTTTCTGCTATTTGGTAAACATTCAAGGAGTGAAAGTACTTTTGCAAAGGATCTAAAAGAACGAATTAAATTCTTTTAACTTATATGAAATTGAAGGCAAGCTTGGTCTCATATTTTTACATAAAAAGCATTGAATCAAAAAAATCCCTCAGAATATACTAACAATTAACTCTGGATATCCTCGTATGTAGAACAACAGGATGAAATGGGGCGCAGATCTAAAATAAAGATAGTCAAGATGATCAAGCATTTTTGGCTGGATTTCTAAAAAGGGCCAAGATTTTTACTAAGTAATAAGGAAGTTTATCGGGTAAAGTGTTTCGTCTTAAACACATTTACACATAAGACTGCACTGTTTTTTTTGAACACAAAATAGCTATTTACTAAATGCAATCAATTACAAGCAGAATTCATTGGGAGAAGGATGCATTAGAAATAAGTCACAATAATTGATAGCATATTGAGGTGAAACATCTAAGGAAGCGTAAAAGGACTGCAGTAGAACTATCATATACTTAATGAGCCCAAAAATGAACTGTTTTGGTTGGTATTCAACTCTGTTCTGCTTACTGTACGTTTGAAGCATTTTCCCCGGTTTCCACGAAGAAATAATTCATACTATCATAATTGGGAAAAATTCCTAGCGACAGTTAAGAAGACCTTCATTTCAGCGATAAATTAGTTTGTATCCAAACTGTAACATCAAGAGGTCGAGAGATTAGGTGCATCTTTACACCTTAGAATGGTTGCTGGAAATATTGTATAAGTAAGAATATAGAGGCAAAATTATATTTGGGTTCAGAGTGTTGCATTGTCCACGAGCGTGACACGGCCCAATGACCAGTAGTTAGAGGCCTCACAAGTTTGAGCGCCATGCGACTAACATCCACCGAAGAAATGCATCCCATGAGGAATGGTTAAAAACAGTCGACCGCATAGTGGCGGTGAAACCGATTAATATTTTTTTTAGTTTGCTAAATGCAATTCTGGAGAAACCATTCTGAGTTGATGTAGATACCTTTCGGTGAGCATTTTTCAGTAAGCATCTTTTGGTGAGCATCTTTAATTCAACATCTCTCATTAAGCAACTGAAGGGAGAAATAGACTTGAACTGCATAGGAGCTTGAAGGATGTAAACATTTCAAGAGTATGAATTTTTTTATAGGGATAATTTTTTTATCTGAAATCCTTGGAGAGGAATATGAGATTCTGGCTCAAGGTATACCTACGATTGGTTAGTATTGTTTTGAAGTTTCTAGTGTAACTTTTTCATAACAGGCACCTCATTGCATGGAAACATGAATCAGAAAGCTAGTATTGAAAGCTTTAACCTAAGAAGAACCAGCCATTAAATAGGAGAGAAGCTATTCAGTTTAGCGATTTTGCAAACATTTCTCCCACAAAAGGATGTAAAATGAAGTCAAGTAAGGGCATCTGTAGTAATTAATCGAGATGAACTGATGCAGAAGGATAGTAATTCTTCCAGTTCATTTATTCCAGAAACGCATGGACAGAGCCTAGTGATTTCAAAAATAATGATAGAAGAAGAATATGCAATGCACAATCTACGATGGGCGTACCATATTTCAAAATATTATTCGTCATTTTGCTCTTATTTTTTAAAATGCAACAGTCAACGAGGCATCCTCTTTTAAAGGCCATTTGCTGGCCATTTCGTTTAGAAACGAATATTTTAGGCTTGTTCCCGTAAAATGTATCTGAGCGCAAAGGGATCACAGGAATTTAAACTAAGCTCTTCTTATAAGAAACAGTAATGCCAATTTTAATCTAATTCAATTGAATTCACAATTCAAAACGATATTTTAATTGATATTATTTCATTGTGTTGGTCGCAAGATACGAAATATCTTATCTCGAAAAGAAGCTAAAATATGGTTTAATGTTGAATCTATAATCAGCTCTGCTTCACCTTGTTTGTGGGTAAGAATTTCGGCTCTTTCTCTGTGATAAAACGTGATGTATCTGATGATTGTTTTCAAAGAAATCTGGCTATCCATGTTTTACTGAGCAAAATAGATGCATCGGCCGGGAATCGAACCCGGGCCGCCCGCGTGGCAGGCGAGCATTCTACCACTGAACCACCGATGCTTACTATTGTATCTTTAACTATCATTTTCCCGAGTATCAGAAACAACCTAAATTCACAAGCTATCTTCTTAAGCTGCACAGAAAAGCCTTCATCTTCTTGGATGAATCATCACCTACAAGCCACGAACTAAGCGCTAGCTAAGTTTCTTTGTAGTATCTTTAGTCATTTTCTGTACGTCTAGACCACAATCTTTAGTCCACTAAATCATGTTAAAATCTCAAACAGCTCCACGAGCCACTTCATCTCCACCATCATCATCGTCTTTGTTGCCATAGTCCGTGACAACGTCTTGTACGTAGTTTCCACCAAAAAAAGGTGATTATTGTTTGAAGCAACAAGAATAGCTCCATGGTAGGCATGGACTCCTTCTAGCGCTTGGGATTAGTAGCGGCGCTACATTCCATGCAGAAAGATACAGACACTAGTTGGCAACAATCAGTTTCAGACTCATTGCGATAAGGACGGTTAATTTGATTCGAAATTATATATACAACGAATTTTGGGAGATACCCAAATTTAGAGCCAGAAAAAATTTACTAGTTCAATTTTCATGATCTAGATTTTATGGTATCACAATTAGGCACAATTAGGTCCTCACTTAAACCCAAAAATATATTTCATCGTTCCACCGAATCTTAATTTTTGCAGCATTTCCACCAATTTTCCCACTGGCACGGGTACCATTCACTATAGCATTGACTAATGCATCTTCACGGCGGTGGGCAAGACCCTCACATGGGTCTTAGCAACTTAGGAGGATAATATTGAATTACCACCAACAAAAACCAGATTAGCATGGAAGTGTTTAGGCAACGACCAAAAGATGGTGATTGTATTTTTAGGCACGCAGTACTCTCAGCATGCCGACAAGTTTTCGTGATTATCATAAAGTGTTTCATGGCTGAATGGGATTTTTGCTAAGCATGGTATGGTGAAGACGATGATGACTATGACGCCAAAGAGCGATGAGGTGAACGCAAAACAGTAGTGAATATTCACTTCAGATGTCATGCCAGCGCCAATGATTATTTTGAGTTGCAAACTTAATGTCAATGCTGTACTTCCTCAATTGATTTGCACAGGTTTTTTTTTTGCTGGAGGAATTGCTTGGTGGATAAGTGACTTGGCTACTGAAGGTTTTTTATGCTGGGTGGCTTGGGAAGTAATTTATTTTTAATTGTTTTTAATATGTTGGTATATTAATTCCATTATTACCTCTGTTGTTAGGTGAAGCAACAGAAAAAACGAAAAAAGGTTTTTTTTAGGTTTTCACTAAATTTTTAAAGCAGAAATGAATCAGCTGACTTTTGGTAACGATTCCTTTACAAACAAGCCGCGAGGTGCGACCCTTGAGGTCCACACGGTCAACTTCCCAGTAATATTTACATAAATATTAAAAATACTAAACAAAATAATAATTATGAAAATAATACTACTTTAAATAATAATAATGTACCTTTCATAACAGTAACTGGAATGACTTAATATTAATCGTATCATCTACGAGAGCGTCAATTGATTACGTAAGGTTTTTGGTCGATGGGGACAGATTGATTTGATTAAATATTCACGCGGATCAATGGGGGTGAGGGGTTTTCTACGTTATTTGTTATTTTCATATTGATGAAAGCTTTTTTTATAGCACATGATCTAGCAAAGTATTGACTACGAAACATTTTACCATTCAAAGCGTTCATTGCCACAAATGCAAATTTGATTAATTTTTTTTGATTTTCAAAATTTAAGCAGTTTTGATATAAAAATTAAAACACGGTGCTATGCAGACTATTACAAATCTGCTTAAATCATGCAAATATTAATAAACTGTGATTGGCTTAACAACAATGTCTTCAGAATAAGAGTAGTCGGGTGAAATCATTCATATGAACACTTTTTACATGGCGACTTTGAATGATTTTTTATTTTTAATTTAATTTTTTTAAACATCATGGAAAAGGATTTTACTGGTTTGTCTCCAAAAATTGATAAGGATTTATAAATTTTATAAACATTTATTTCCCTGTTGTGCAAATCTGGTTAACAAATTTATTTTTTATGAAAAAATCCTATATTTTTGCCTTTTTTTTGTTAAATTAAAAAACGCCTCCAACGATTTTTTTAAATATAAAAACATTACAAAAATGTTAATACACGTCGATTGACACCTAAGTGATGCAAATACTATATTTGGTTCGTGAAATATAGTGAATGGCAGAAATGACCTTGAAATCATGATGACTTTGCATGATTTTTGATTTGTAATTTAATTTTTTTTGTAATCATGAGAGAAAGTTTTGTTGGTTTTTGCACAAAAACTGTTTGGAGTATATGAATTTTATAAACATTGATTACTGTGTTTCGAAAATCAGGTTAAAAATTTACTGTTTATGAAAAAACACAATTTTTTGCACTTTTTTCAAAAAAATTAAAAAACGGCCCCATGATTTTTTTTAAAAACTTGAAAGAATCACACAAATGTTAATACGCGTCGATTGACACCTTGATAATGAAAATCGCATGTTTGGTTTGGGAGATATAACGCATGACAGAAATGACCTTAAAACAGGCAAAACAGCAAACCCCCCCGACCGAAGTGTCCCAAAAACTAATCAGTTCTTAAAATTGCAAAGACGCTTCGATTGACACCTTAACGAAGTCGATAGGACTTTGTTTACGTGAGTTATGCTCGTAGAAAAAACTGTCCACGAACGCACATACGTACGTACGGACGTACGTACATACACACACACACACACACATACATACTTCTTTCTAAAAACACTTAAAATATACTCGTAAGACCTCAAAACGTAAAGAAATGTTGAAAATTTCAATTTCGATTTTCGAGACGATTACAAGAATTTCCCATATACTGGGAAGTTAAAAAGATATAGCATTCATCTTGCATAAAAACTGTATTTTTGTTTCTGATAAATAAAATCAAAGCACAGTATATTTTTCTTCGTGAATGGAAAGAAACTCTGCTATAGACGGGTTGTGTTTTTTTGAAGCTGAACAGCTTTCGAAAATCGTAAATGATCCAAAATTCACTTAACATAATAATTCAAGAAAATTGTACCTTAGATATTGTTTCCGTTTTTCAAATAACAACCTTCACATTTTCTATGTAACTTTGCCGAACTGGTTTTTATTTCTCGTTACCAGAATATTTTCCATCATAAATATTTTTTTTTGTAAATGCTTTAATAGACCTAAGAAAATGAGTGTTCGTTCCAAAATTCATTTGTCACCAGAATGTGTTGTTTCTATTCAGATCATTTTTCACGCAAATTAAATTTTTTTAAGAAGAGAGGACTCCATTAATTTTTTTTTAATTTTTAATTTTTCATTCAGCAGGTATTCCTTTCTTTTTGTGGCCCATCTTATCTTACGGCATTCTAGGTAGTCCAACTTTTTCTCCTTGCTTATTTTATGGAGGATATTAAAATTGTTACTACTAAAATTATGACTAAAATGTGTTGGGCTATCCCAGAATCTTGATTTTTTTATGATGATAAAATTACCCTTCACCTCCTATCACCGCTCCTTTAACCATTAATTATTTAAGAATAAAACCAGGAAATATTTGTAAAATGTATGTCACCTGAAGATAATCTAAGGATCGAAACGCGTCGTATTAATAAAAATTTGTGTGTCAAAAAACCAAGTATTTAATTTTATAAAGATTTTAATATTATCCAGTTGAAAATAGTTTTTAGGCTGATTAAAGTGTTTGCCAGGATTGAAAATATTGGCCGAGACCTTTTCTTTTCGTTTAATTACTTCTAAAATAATGTTTGAATATCAGGAAATTTCAAGTATTGTTGCATTTGTTGGACCTTCATGATACTTTAATGATATTAATTATATTTTCATAAAGTAAAGAAGAAAAATGTACCATGAATCTAAAATTATTGAAGTACGCCCTCTAAAATGATTATATATAAAAAGATTTAATTCAGCGGCTGTTTAATATTCACAGAATTTAAAACCTGGTTCCTCTTTAATTCAAAATTATGTAAAGAAAATTTAGACAAACGGCTTTCAAAATTGTCTAACCAAAGTCTTGAAAAGAGTTCGGTTTATTTCTAAAGCATTTTTTCTTGTTATTGATAAGTTTTCAAAATGTTTCTTAAAACCTTTTTGCCTTCAATTTAGTATCCTAGAAACATAAGGGCAAATAAAACGATCTTTAAAATCAATTTTTCGCAAGATCTATTCATGTTTGCATTAGAAATCATCCTTAAAATTCACGTAATATGGAAGATCGATTCATCCATGATGTAAATTTTTGTATCCATTCTGTTGAACTACTTTCGCTTACTTTCACATTGATCTAATAGTTTTGGCTTCTTCAATTTTTTTGAGGTAATTTGTCAGTTATTGTTTTTTTTACTATAAAAAATCTGTATATCTTTTCGCTGCTATCATTAAATTTGGTGAATACTGTTGCTTGTTCCGCCGTTAAAAACAAATCTGAAAATGAAGTCACGATTATTAATAATACTCTTATTTCAAGAACCTTCTAAGCGGAAAATTTCTAATGTTTCATAAAATTTTTTAACATCAAAATGAAAAAAATTGGCGCCAAAAATTAATGCAGAAATTATTCATAATAAATTCCTCAAAATACGTAAATCTTCCAGATCAGAACATCGTTTTTGGTGTCAAAAAGTGATCAAGTGCTTCAAAAATATTTTGTTCTGCTTATTTTTTTCGCCAAGATGTTTTTTTATCAATTACAAAATATTTTCCAGTCAAACTTTAACGTTTAGTTGTACCATTTCAGTTCTGATTTATTTTTCATTTTGAAACCAGCAGAAATTTATTTCTAAAGTTGCGGATGAATTTCTGAATATGATTGTTGTATCAGAAACATTTGCTCGAAGTATTTAACAGTTTTTTTTGATGATTGATGTTAAATATTTTTTTATGATATTCTCGGAAAATTTTTGTAACACTGAGAGACTTTAAACACAACAAGATCTAAAATAATTGGAAGCTATGACTGCAAAGTACCTGAACGTTCTGGTAAGTTTGGCAAAACCATAATTACCTAAAGTTGTTCGGTGGTAACAATATTTTTCACAAGAATACACAAAATTGAGCAACAAATACTAAATTTTATGATAGGTTAGGTTAAGGGTATGCTAAGCCGTAACAGAAACCAAATGGCTTAGCATACCCTTAACCTAACCTTTTCATAAAATTTAGTATTTGTTGCTCAATTTTGTGCATTCTTACTTCATTCTTTCTTTCTTACACCATTTTTTGTCAAATAATTAAGATAAGTTCGAAATTATATTCAGAGTTTTTTTATTATTATGGATGATTATATTCTGGATCTGATAACTTTGTACTTTGAAACTAAAAGTAAGTGATCGAATCAAATTTTTTGCACGGCCACATTTGTTTAACTTTTTTTCATACACTTTTTATAATAATTTAACTACTGCCAATTTTCAAGAAAAGAAAAAATTGTTGAATTCCTGCATTCCATATAAATATTAAGTACTAACAGAATTATCAAATGCAGTCTTGACCACTAAGTGATTAGAACAATTACTTCTTGAGCATCGAGTATATTTCCTTAAAATTCAATTTAATAAGAGCATAAAGAATTTTTTCAAATGAAATTATTTTATTTTGAACATAAAAATACCTTATTCCGATAGACATCAGGCCATAAATCATTGTCAAAACATTTAACCGTCACCAGCATAGCTTTCTTAGTTTAGAAGTTAGGGAGACCGAAAACCTTGTTTCCAACGTAAAATTTTTTCCAAACATTATTATCCATTCCTACAGAAAAAAATTGAAAGAAATTTTTCATAAAAGTTTCCAATAATTAATTAAATCATACATCACTAAACAATTTCAATGTAGTGATTGAGTGTGCTTGACAAGGAAGGAAAAAACTTCAACCCCTTTTTGGATTCTCTATAGTATTTAATGAAGGAATGACCAGCGTTTTTACAAAAATTATTTTTGAAAAACTGACTCGTCATCAGAAAGAAATTTGGTTAAAAAAATATTTATTTTGTAGTTGAATTTTTTTTTTGAAAATGGTTTTCATTGAAACATTTTCTAGACTGTTAAGAGTAATCTCAGGAAGAAAAAATACATTTTTTCAGAAAAGCATCCAATAGACTCAAGCCTATAGAAAGAAATTGAAACTTTATCTCATCAGAATATTTCTTCTATCTAAACATTTTTTCGCGGCTGACGAAAGCCAGGAAATTTTTTTTATGACACTTTACGAACTTTTAAACAATAAATATAGCGCTTGAAATCGAAAAAATTTGAAAAATATAAAATATAATGTCTAAAGTCCATGATATTCGTGGTAGGTTTTGAACCCCCTAATTTTTTAAATCAATTGAGTTTGACAGTATAAATTTTTCTTTTTGGAAAATATTGAAGAAAATTTGGCTAGTTATCAAAGAAAAGGCTTAATTTCATCATTTCGAATACCTTCAATTTAAACACTTTGTAAAAATAATTAATACTATTTTATTTATATTTCACTTTAATTTCTGTACTAAATAATTTTTTTGATTAAGATTCTGAAAATTTCTTTGACTTACCAAGCACTAAAAAAGAATTTAACGAGAAAAGTTATTTTGTAATTGTTCAAACCTCATTTGAAAAATCTATGTTAATAATTTTTTTAATGAATGTAGTACAAAAAAATGTTGTTTAATTGTTATTAAAAATATTTTCCAGGATAATGTCTAGATTTATTTATGTGAGCACTAAATGGAACCTACCTGTTGTTCTTCGTCTTTTTTTTAAATGATTATTACATCAATGGTTTTCAATTTTTTGCAAGAGTGCATACGAGTTCATTAAAAAAATCAGTGTAATCTACAATAGTTTTGGTTCATACAATTTTCCACAAAATATTCAACCGAAATTCACATGAATATCGTTTATAATTTTCTACTACATATATTGAGCGAAATTCTTGTTACTTCTTTTAATTAAATAATTGTTCGTGAAGCCATGACGTTACTTTGAAACAATAAAGTTCTTCGATTTACTACTCATATTACAATGAAATGAAATTTGTACACGTATTTCATTTTAAAGTTCTTTCCGGAGGAATAAAGGCTGAACCGAAAATAACAAGAGAAACCTTTTAACGCACCACAAAACTTCACCACCAACCACACTAGAGAACACTAATTGTGCTATAACATAAAGAAGTCAGCGTAATCAACCCACCCAGGACCACAAGTAAAAATGCAGGAACTAGCGGAAGCTTTCTGAAAAACACCATACTACTTCGGGTAACACACAAGCCAGAAAATATATTTAAATTAAGTACACTTCTACCAAACTTTGGTCTCTCCTGCACCAATTTTCCTTTCAGCCGTCGTTTGATCCTTGTTGGCAAGGCTCTAAAAATGCTATCATTTAAATGCTACATATGATTTAAATTCCATAACTTACCCTCAGAATATTCACTCTTGGTTACCCCCCAAAAAAGTGTTTCATAGAATTTTCAAAGTCAAACTATGCAAGGAATGATATTTTGCTTATATCTGCAAAATTTCTGATTAAATTTTCATATACTCTTCCGAAAAAGGATTTGTTGGCATCCACTAGCTGCATTTTATGATAATAGGTTTGTAGAGTTCATTAAATGGAAAAGTCTGCATGATGATATGCAAGTGATTGCAAGGAAAATTATGACAAGGACTGGAAGCTAGTTTCGTTCAAGGCAAATGAACTTTTTCGAGAAGGAGCTCTAACATTTGCGGCATTGGTGAGTTTTTCATGGAAATTGTAGTGCAAGATAAAACGAGAACAGGAGAGAAAATACGGAACAAACGCAATAAGTTGCTGCAGCGTTAATGAGAGTGTGTTTGCTGATGAAGTTTTAATTTTAAATGTTGAAAGTTTTCAATGGAATTCTGATAGGAAGGATGAATAGGAGTGCCTGATGCTAACATTATTTTGGATAATTGCATCATGCGAAGTATAATACAATTTTCAGCTTAGAAAATGAACTTTACTCCTTGTTCAAGATTAATTGTGTAACTTATGTTTAGTTGGGACTTCAAATGGAAAATTAAGCGATGATTGAACTAAAATGTTTGTGACATTCTTTATGCTTTTTTCTTTATTTTTAATCAAGTTCTAAAATTTAAAGGTGATTCATAACCATTTTCCTGCTAAGCTCAACAAAAAACCGATACATTATCCTTGATCTATTTATAAGACAGCTCTACGATAAAGTCCTATCACAACCGAACGATAAACTTAACAAATGATACCCCATCCCCATTTTGTGGAATACTTTCGGGATTAAAATTACAAGGAACTAACGAGCAAGGTAAGTCAGACGAGCGAAATGAGTCCCAAGAGTGACAAAAAGGACTATACCAGTCCTGGTGATATAGTGTAGACAAGTTGGTCGGTTTTAGAGCTAGTGTCGCGACAAGTTGATTAAATTCACCTGTACAAATTTCATCCCTGACAAAATAAGTCTCGCATTTCTGAAATGTATATACATACGTACCTACACTATATATAAATATAAAAAAGGATGAGAAACAAATGAACTAGATAAAGACGAGAAAATAATCGTGTAGAATGGATTAGAGCTAAATTATTGCAGATATCCTTGGTGTCATTGTTCTACGGTTTGTCATTATTAAGGAAGTTTTTTTGCGAAGCAACAGTCGTGACATGAAATGATTTAGAGTGGTTTTCGTCGAGATGAGCTGAAATAGGACGAACGACGAAAGCAATGGCAACTTTGTTTATTCGAAATAAAGTTTTCAGATTAAATTCTATTCTATTCAAGAGATACTTTACGGGAAATTCGTCTTTGCTTAAGGATACGAAATGTTTATTCTGTTGTCAGTAATTTTATTAATTAGACAGTTTTATGGAAATATTCACGATTGTACTTGGAGAATTTTCGACTTCCATCTGTTATTTATTGCCATCCTTGGGTGTTTGTAGACACAGTCATTTTGTCTAGTACAAAGTTGTTGATTCAAGTTATTGTTTTTCATTTAATTAGGAACGTAATTTTGAAATTCAGGGAAAGCAAACAAGGTAAAATTCATACGAATAAAATGTTTTCGTGTTCAATTTTATTATTTATGTTTCAATGAGACTCCAATTAATTATTAATTTCATTGGAAACACTTTCTTGAAAAATTATGGAAAATTATTAAAATATTAAACACTGAAAATAAAAGAATCAAAATTAAAATCTATGCCAAAAACAAATCAATTGGCACCAAAATTCCTAATATGGATTTTTAAAAAAAATTCTAAACTAAAATGTAATAAATTTTTCTAACATTTCCTTTCGCATTAATTGATATGAATTAAGGTGATTAATAAATATTATTATTTAACTTTCTAATAAAAAAACTCAATGAAGAAATAAGTTCATATGATATAAAAAAATTAAATAAGGCTGCTAGGACCCAATTGTGATTGATCTCTAAGTAATTAACTTATGAACATGAACAAAGTGTGAAAGCTTTATGATGAATAAATAAATTGAATTGAATTGAATTTTTGTAAACTGAAATATTTCGAAGCACATTTTTCTGAATTTGTTTTTTTTTAAATAAAAATAAATGTTCATAGAATGTTTGCCAAACTTTTCTAGGAAAAAAGTTTCAGGAAACATCGATGAAAGTAATTTAGAAAAACTCATTCACAAATGATTTCGAAGAAAATTTCAACAATAACATTTAATGACGGTAACAACAAAATAGAAATTATAGAAAAAACATTTGGACTGTAATAATTGGGCAATGACCAAACAATATTTTCGAAAAATTCAACGGGAAAAGATTGGAAAGCACGTTGCCACACAACTGTTTTTCAAATAAAAATTAAAATTGATGTCCAAATTAAAGTCTGCATCAATATTGAGGTTTATATCAATTTGAAACTTAGTAAAACACAAATGATTTTAATGTTTTTTAAACAAAACAAAAAATGGTGTGAAAAATAAGTTTATGTATATGCATATAAACTTTCATAGCAAAGGGGCATAAAACCTTGGCATATTTTTTGATTCCACGTGAATTTAAGCTTGCTTTTTAAGTAATTGGAACGTTTTCTTAAATTTCAATTAATTTTGGATATTTTTCAGTTTAAATAGAATATTAAGCAATAAAAGCCATTCGCAAAAGAAGTTTCATCAGTTTTTTATGTTCACTTTTCATTCATCTTTACTGTAAATGGTACAAACTATGAGTCATGGGGGACCTAACCACGCATTTCATGTGATCTTGCACATGGTTGATCATGGAAAGGTGAGCTCCGACAGAAACATCTGCGTGTGGTGAGCCCAATTGAGATCGGTTGTTTTTTGCGGAGTTGCGGCCACTTGAGGGAATAATCTGATAGCCTGTTTTTGTCATATAGAACTTTTAATCCGAATGAGTATCAGACACATGCCGTTTTAGCTGCTTTTATACCGTTCGCTGCTTTCGAGTTTTTTTGATAGTGATGGTGAAAAAGCTATGAAATCGGTGTTTCAACAAAAAAATCGACTTTGAATTTACAAATGAAATAACAATTGCCTTTAACGTAATCAATGAGTCAAATATTTCATTTTTAAGCTCGTAAAAAAGTAATCCTTGCAAGAAAATTTCAGAAAAAGTGAGAATATATAAAATTAGAAAGTGTTTCGGGAAAACGAGCCTAAAATTTATTACAAATCAAAAATGAGCTGCCACAACAAGTTCAAGAAGAAATTAAGAAACGAAAAACATGCTTGCAGTTCATATTATTCAAGTAAGTCAACAATCCTGTTGAACAAATTTCTCTTCAAATTAAACCCATTTTTCAACACCAGCCGCTTGAAAATCCTTAAAACAATCAAACAAAGTGTGAATTTCATTGCTTCGTATTTCAACATTCAATTCAAACTTCATCAACTAAATTCTACTTGAACATTTACTTATAATCCTATTGTCTTATTCTCCTCTTCAGTTATATTGTAAGGATATTCAAGTGAAATGAACCAACCGAGTGTAAGTATCTTTTCACTCTCACAAATGAATTGATGCTTATTGAGTGAAGAAAATCGGAAATATCCTTGCGGCATGAACAAAAGACACGAAGAAATTCAAGTGAAAAAACAACAACATCAACAACATGATCCTTTACAGAATCGGAAAGCGTTTGATTATATTTCTTCAAAGTAATCTGAAAATAAGCTTTCAGAAGAAGTAGAAGAAGAAAACGCATGCGAAAATAGCCCATATCGATTCACGCAACATCCTTTCTCTCAGTATCATCATCAAAATCCAAGGCAAGTGTTAAAGCCTATTTCAATTTCCATACTTACTTAACGTCAAAGTCCTTCGATTTTTTTTCTTTTCTACTCTCGTCTGAATAGTATACAACTGTGAGTAGAAAGCTTTTAATAATAATATCCATTTCCTTTTTTGCATTTGTGTCTATTTTTTCCGCAACAAAGCTCCCTGGAAATTTTTTTATGGATTTTGATGGAACAGTGAAACTGAGCTGAAATGGCCTTTTATGGGCTCCGCCTATCATATTGTGGTATGCAAATTTAACCAACGCTGAATCATGTTTTGGTTCTTGTCCAGAGGATTAGATGGCTGCTTTTTTTCCAAAAGAAAACGAAAAGTTATAAAAGGACTTTTATGCGCCATTGAAATTCCGTTCAAGTTTTCGAAAGCATTAAGTTTTGAGTAAAAACATTTCAGCACTATTAATCCTGTTTAATGCCATGCGATAATGTTCTACAGTCTCTTGAAGGAGGATTTCCAGGTAGCCTACCTTTGTCAGTAGTATTAGTTGATAGTCCTTTAATTAGTGACTGAAACATTAGAAATTAAATACCAGGTACATACCATTTTTGTTCCCGATTAAAACATATAAAAGCTTGAGTTTTGTCAGCTTTATTATCCATTCGATAAAATAATCAAAAACAGGTTGTCCTTACTGACAGCCTATGCAATAAATCATTTTATTACCGGCAGCTAATGTCCACTCATAAACTAAATACTGCTTTTATTACATCTATTAAAAGCTATCCTTCTTTACGATTCCTGCCAGACTTCTGTGTAATTTTTCTACAATAATTAACCTCTTGACGCACTATTTCGAGCATTTCGGACGCTTACGATAGTCACCCCAAAAAATATTATGCCACGTAATTAATTATAGTGGGTGAACAAATAGCCAAGCATATAGCATTAATTATGGGGTAGAAAAAAATCTCCAGGATAATTTACTAGCTGAACAAAAGTCAGTCGTGTTCCTTTTAGTAGTATTGAAAAATTATGGTTGTAGTCCTTTTGCTTCTGTTATAAAACGCAATATGGAATGGACCTGAAAATGCTGAGTGTTCGGATTAAAGGATAGTTAATTGCTGTGGCAAAGGGAATGTGAATCAAGATTAAGAAGGATAATAAGAAAGCAAGAGTCAGAAGAACAAAAGCAATTTTCTATCGAATGAGAAATGTTTTTGTAGGAATCGTTTTTAATCTACTTTTGTGTGACTTTTAGTGAAGGAATGAAAGGGGTTTTAGCTGAATCCCTTTTTTTTACTCTTTTCCTTTGCCCTACTATTCTTTACTATTGATAATATTAGAGAATAAAATTCAATCAAATGTCTTTATTCAAATATTTCCACTCTCCTTTCGAAATTTTAATCGGCCAAATCGTATTTCAGGATTAGCGACCATTCAACTAGAGAAGACTAAGCCTTCTGAACTTTCCTGTTTTCCAATATCCAATACGGTTGGTGTTTGAATAAATTCCAGCTGACTCAGAACTCTGGAAATTTTGCAATAGTCCTGCAGAACATTCATAGATTTTAGTTGGGCATATTGATATTTCGGATATTATCCTTGTGAAAGAGTTCAGGCCAGCAGCGAACGATGGAAATTGTGCTGTAGGGAGTTAGCTGTAGTACCAAACTATGTTGGATGTTGCCGTCAGATATTGGAATATTTTCAACTAACAGATTGAGAGGTTCACAGGACGATAGGATATGCTTCTGCAGACAAAAAGGTTTTATGCATGAATGGCTGAAACGATTATGCATTTCGGTTGATGAATATCTAATGGGGCCAGAATTGTGATTGAATTGCAGCTGGATAGGATGCAAATTATTAGAAAGTTAGTTGAGTATCTCTAGAAAATTCTAACTAGTTTCAAAATAAATAATTCAGTTCCTGAAATCCAAGGTTTTATGGAAATTATTCAAAAACCTGATAAGATATTGAGTTTTCAGTCAAAAATATGTCTGAGATTATTTTTTTGGATTAAAAAATATTAATCTTATACTTTTAGGTCCAAAAAAGGTTCATAAAGCTGATTTGTTTTGTTGAATTGAAAAAATGAAATCAATTTTAGAATAATACTTAGTTAAATATTGATTACTGACATTTTTTCATTTTGAATATTTCAACAAAAGTACATCAAACTAGTCTTAATTCCGGTGATACAAATTAAATCTATAAAACTTTTTTTGCACCTAAATGTGTGAGTTTCACCATTCAATCCATTCCTTTTTTAATTCGACAGATTCAAGCCAGTTGTATCTTTAAAAATAATTTATATGGCATGTAAAGAGATACTTTTTCAAAGAGTTCCTCTCAGAAAGACTGAGAAATAGGACATACTACCCTATTTTGTATAAATGCCGGCCATCTAGCAAACTTGTCCAAGTTGTCCTGAATGAAAATGAATTGCAGAAAAAATTAAACAATAAGCAAAAATCAAGTCGTTTTGGCTTCGTCTTCTCCACCCTACACCCTCAACCACCATTTCATTTGTTATTCCGACAAAATGAAATTTCACATTAGATATTAAAGACTATTCAATAAATTAAATTTATATTGAGGTTTTATTTTCTGGAATCCTTCTTGTTTACTGCAACGAAAAAATATTGACTGATCATCACTTGCTGAAGGTTATAGAGTATTTCAATTAAACCTTCGAAGGATGCTGTTCTCAAGTTTCTGAACGTCGTGGTCACTTCAGTGTCTGCTTGACATCACAAAGTCTCAACAGGGATCACTATGAATTTACGATGCTCAGGTCCCAGATGAGCTAAAGTCCTATCCATATCCATTAAGAGTCAGCTAAGGCTGTTCTCAAGTCACTTAAACTTTTCCCAAATCACTTAAACATTTTTCAAAGCAACTTAAACTTTTTCCAAAGTCACTGAAATTTTTCCTCATTCATTTGAACTTTTTCCAAACCATTTAAACTTTTCCCAATCTTTATAAACTGTCTCTAAATCATTCAAATCTCTGCAAACGTGAATATAATCTTTCCGATTTATCCTAAAGTGTTCAAATGACGCAAGATCACATGAAGAATTGTAATACTTCTTAGCTATGCGACGTTTTTCCACAAATGTAATATGGCATTTCTCAATTGAATTAAACTTCACTCCAAAGAAAATTTGTTTCGCACATGTGAAAAGTTATTTTCGAAATGAATTAAGTCTTCTCTCAAATAAAAACGAATCATTTACCCAGATAAAAGGTTTAAAAATCCACGGAAAATGTGTTAAATCTCGATTCATTTTCAGTAAAAAATTGCTCCGCAAAATAACTTGTAACGCCTTAATTAAGACGTTACCAAAAAAGAAAAGATTGTTTGTCTCCTCATCATAATTTTTGGGCTCAATAAAAATCAAAAACCATTCGTCCATAAAATGCTTTAGGGACAAAAAATATTTGTTTTGTTTTGTCAGGCCCAAAAGTGATGTTAAAAAGACGAAAAATCGTGCGTCCTAAAAATCATTATTATTAACACCTCAACGGAGTATCTGCGATATATTTGTGGAACAAAATTTTATTCAGGATGAATCGTTGAGCTACAACATATGTATATTCTATACGCTGGCACTGTTACAAATTATTTTTTAACATCTACATCTAATTCAGAAAAGGACGACGAAACTTTATTCATTTTGGTAGACCATTTTTCGATTTACCACGTGATTATGCTTTCTTCACATTCAGGAAATATCAAATACATTGCAGTCTAATCTGTGGTGAATATGAGTAATTTCAGATAAATTAGTAAAAGTTTCAATGGTTTGGGAAAGGTTTAAATGAGTTGAGAAACGGTTCAAGTGACTTAGGAAAGTATTCAAGTGAAGTGAGAAAAATGCAATATTTCAAAATAATATTTGTTGCCTTTCCTTACATAAATCAAATCAAATTACAGATTTTTTTTTAATACTTAACAGTCCCGTATATATATAAAATACTAGTGTCCCAACCAATCCTAAATTCTGAGACCGCTGCCAGCTTGTATTTACCACATTTCACAATCAGAATTTTGCGAGGCCTTTCTGAAAATTTTCTTTAGATGAAATCCTTTTTTAGGTACGATTTTCTATAATAAAACAAATTTATTAACTTTTCGTTCACCTCAAAAAATTCCGTTGATCAGCTTAACCTACCAAATCACTAGGATAAACCCTTGAAAATAGCCCGGATGAAACCATCAAATCGACCAAACAATCTACGAAGTAAATAACTTTAATCCTTGGCCGATAAAACTCCAGATAATGCAACGAAATTTTTCAGCTGACCATAGTAAGCCAAAAAAGCTTTGGAAAATCCATTCAACTTTTTTTCCGCGTTCATAGCCACAGTAAAAAAAATATCCGCTCTCGCTTCTTTCGCTTTGAATCAATTGATTCGTTATCCTTGCTATTGAACACACTTTGCTTTGCCATTTCAATAAAATCCCCATTCTCGTGGCTGTAGCACGCAACATAAAAAAAGGAGTTACGTACATATTCCTTCGTCCTATCAAAAATGAAATCATTTCGAATTCCATTCGACTAGGTTGATATTTACATTTGCAGTCAAACGAATGTTTGAGGACACCACGCCGGAAAGGGGATCAGAACATTCGAAAAATTGCCAAGTGAACTCTATATACATACATGCTCGCAAGGATCCTCCAGGCATCCGATAAGTGAGTGTGCTTTCAATACGCGGATTGAACGAAAAAAAAAATAATGGAAACACACATTCGAATCAAATTGTCCGTCCAATGTCCTTGGGCAAATATAAAACCTTTCGGGCGCAAGTTAGCCCCGGCAATAGGACAACGAATGACCTCAATGAAAATAATCGTAGTTAATCCTTAGAAGCGATTTATTCGGGATAAAAATTGAAGCATATCCGCGTGTAGCTGACAGTGAAATTATTTTGGCATATGAGTTTCATCAGTGTTACGGGGTCAGAGGTTGATGGGCGACTGCTTTATTGTCAGGATAACGAATAAATCAGCTATAAAACTGACACAGTCATGAAATCTTATTCAATCGGTTTAGGTAGGATGTCAGTGATTTTGGTGAATTAGAGTAGATTGAGAGGATGAAGAATGGATGCATTGGTGATTTTATGACCGATTTGATTGTGGAGACGCAGTAATGGATACCAAGAAGAGATTTCAGGATGCTTTGCTCTGAGGTAGTTATTTTTACGATGATATTATAGGCTCTAAGGACAATATTGCAAAATGTTCAATGGTTTGCAGAATAACTTCATCGATGGAAATATCCTTTGGAGCCATGTTTTTTGAACATTTGAAAAATAATATAAAATGAAGACTAGCAATTTTTTTTATAATAATAGTAACACTCCTTAGAGTGTACAGTGTTGAGAAATGATATATCAATAAGTATTTATTTCTATAGTCCTTTTTCATTTCAACTATTCTTCAGTGAATAAATTAGAGCAAGATGGCTGATTGTGTGTCTGTCATTTTTTATTTCAATTTAATCTAAATGTAAATAATTTATGGTAAATAAATGAAAAATAAATAAATAAATAGATTCAAATCGATACGAGGAAAATTTCTAAATGATATGAAAATAAATTCGTCCTTGTATTGTCTTCCAGCCAAATCCATCTCACACATTTTAAGCTTCATTATTCAAGTCATCCTCATTAGGCAGAACTGGAGCATTTATCATTTCCACAGCCGATTCCATATCATTACCAGCTTCCTCGCTATTCTCACCCACAACCAGCATATCGTCCTGGCCAACATCATCTGTGTCGGTGGTATCGTTGGCATACATTGTTACGTTGCTGTTTGCCAAAGGTGTCAACGTTGACGATGAGAAGCTGGATGATGGCGATGGTGATGATGATCCTAAGGACGACGACAACAATGGTGGTGATGATGGTGCTTCAAGTTCGTCGGATGGTTCCACGATTGTCACGCCCAGCGGCTCTGCTGTTGTAGTGAACATTGCAATCTCACAATTTCTACCCCTGTATTCTCTCGGGCATAAACATCGGAAATTACCATCTTCCTTCAGTAATGGTACACATCTTCCACCATTATGACAAGTGTTTGGATTCTCTTCACAGTATTTGAGCTCTGCATATATTGGCAAAGGATAAAAGGAAGAAAATACGGTGTAATGTCTGCGTTTCATTGATTATAAATTAAATGTGCGGAAATTTACAAAGAGACGGGTAGGTGAGTGACAATAAGTTGGAGGCTTTACGTTTAGTAACTCGCACAAATGAAGTTTCTAGACGATGGGATCCTTCATAAAGACAACGTGCTCATTTTGGGTAAGAAACCGCAAAATTGTGTATCGTATTCAAATATTCTATCACGATTTAATAAATCAATTATGAGGTATGTTATCAAGTCCACTCTTTCGACAAATTGTCAGTTTAATATATTTCTGCCAGAACTAAATTTGTGCGATTTACTGTCAGTCTCTTTGTAATACAGGTGAAGCTTATCCTATCCTTCCTCTCTGTATAATACCTTTACTGGAAAGTAGGACAACTCACCCTGATCACATAGCATTCCACCCCAGCCTGGTTTGCAATTACACTCCCACGGTTTGCGGCAGGATCCATGCACGCAGCCAGGATACGGATGGCATTCTGAGCAATCCTCACCAGTCCAACCTACTTTGCACCTGTTTAAAAGAATAAAGAATCAGCATTGTAATGAAACATTTCATTTATTTTTTAATGAGCTTAAATATGACAGGATCAGTGATAGAGGATGCAAAGGATTTGCCGGAAATTTGGATGAGAGCATTAAAAAGGTGCTAGCACTTACGAAAGCCACAAAAAATAATACTGTTTTTGAGAGAGCATAGCAAATATGTGATTATTATTATTATTTACCGACATTCACCAGGACGACGACAGTATCCTCTTTGTCGGTGACATGTTTCCGAGCACATAGCTGCAAATGAAATGAAAATCAACAAAGTTCATTATAAAATCTGAGTTCAAAAAAGAATCATTGCTTCGTTTATGTCAAACACAAATACTCCAAGCCGTACCTAAATCCACAATGTCCTTTTTCAAATCAACCCTAAAAAATATGACAACTTACGTATCTGACACAATATTCCTGTGTATCCTGGCAAACATTTACATTCCAACGGTTTCGTGCAGGTACCATGTTGACATCCTGGTAATATTTGGCAATCCTGACACGTAGGTCCTGACCAGCCTAGCTTGCAGCGACATTCACCGGGTTGTTCACAATATCCTCTGGTTGCATGACAATCGGGCGTACACATGGCTGTGACATGTAAATTTTAAGTTGAAAAAAAAGGAATGCTGATAAAGGATATCTTTTGTCGGTGTGTGGGAGGACATGTGCGGTGAGGTGTGGTGAAATAATAATAATTTGCTACTTACGTTCCGAGCAGAAGAGTCCATCCCATCCTTTTTGGCATTTACATTCAAAGGATTCATTACAATAGCCATGCTGGCATCCTGGTAATGGAATGCATTTATCACACTTGTCACCATAGTAGCCCAGCTTGCAACGACATTCACCTGGTTTCGTGCAATATCCTGCAATGGCGGACAGGATATGTGAGATGGATGTTGTAGTGGTTAATTTGAGGAAATATGATTGAAAAAAATTTAATTTATTTTGCTGGAGAATCTGGGTGGGAGCAAATTCAATAAACCTGTCATGTACTTTATTGTAAAATTTGCGGAGAATTTATTTAGAGGATGTCCTCAGAGTGTTCAGTTAGTGCCTCAAAGAAAAACTAGAGAATTTTAAAAGGAATATTCTCAGGTACTTCTAGACGTCTTATATACGACATAAGATAAGTAAAGCTTATAGCATAAGCAGTGAAAATTTGTTGATTTTATCTGTAGATATCCTGTCTGTTTTGTTGATTCCGTTATGTATTCAATGATTTGTTGAGTTTATTGCAACACAGTGGAAAGGATCATGTTGTTTTGAAATGATGGCGCATTTTTTGCGAACAATTTGACGCTACAAACAATTCCTCAAGGATTTGAAGTCATTGAGTAAAGAAATCTGGTTGAAAGTCCTCGAAAAGAAGGACAAAAGTTTTATATCACCCAAGGAAAAGGAACCAATCAGACGTTGAAAGCGATGACCAAATAAGCCTTGAAAATAAAGATTTATTTATCTGACTGTGAACTTAGTAAATATGGTAATGAAAAGGAGGAACTCGAATGGTGTCCTTAGAGTACTTATATGACTGTACAGAAGTTGAAAAACAATCCTTGGAAAAGAATTGAATCTTTTGAGTCCCGCATTTAAAGGTGCATTTTGGAGACCATGGTCTCCCAAATCAGTCACGACAATCAGTTGTTTGAACCTTTTAAAGAGTCTGTGGTATCGATCTTTATTAAATAAGGCAGACTTTAGAGGTCTGCCCATTTTTAGTTCAAGGATAATTGACAGATCTTCCAAAGAACCAAGAAAGACCAGCAAAAGACATCCGCCCATCACAGAAAGCAGACAATCAATATAGGATTCGTGGAATGGACAATGTGTTTGTTGGACCACCGAATCTATTTGATCCTTTATTTTTACTGCAAACATTGTCACTCTCATGTTTTTTTTGGGATATCAACTTCAGTTTTTATTAGCTTTCTCTCCACTGATTAGCTGAAAGAACAGAAAAGTTTACCATATTTGGCTCAATTTCAAGTCAAAGTGATCTAAACAGAAGCTCAGAGCCTCGAAGCCTTACTTAGCATTTATTTTGAAATCAAATAAGTCTTACTCTTCCAAATCAACAAACCAAACTTTCTTCTGATCATTTTTACAGGAAAAAATTCAAATTAAACTATGGAAACGAGAAATTGGCAGATACTTTCAAAAACAGAAAATTCTTGTAACTTCTTAACGGAACTGATGCGAGATTCAATGTTCCAAATAAATTTACTCAGGAAAAATCTATCTACTGCTTACTACTGGTTGGCAGTCATCGAAAAAATAACCCTCTACACCCAGAACTTGATGTGAGAAAAAGCTTTTTCCCTTTAGAATGGATGAATTATTTTGAGAAAACGATTTTTCATATGAGAAAACTTTAATTTATTTGGGAATGATATTTATCATTTCCCAAAAAAATGTTGTTTTTTGTTTGGGATATAATTTAATTCGATCATTAAATATCATATAGAGCAGAAACTTTCAACCGAATCGAAAATGTCAAGACAATTGAAAAAAATCATTGATGATATTGGAGGTCGGGAACTCATTCGAAAATATTTTTTTAAAGTTTACGATTTGGAATTTTTTGATTAACTTGTAAATAACTTGAGAATTTTCTTGAATTTTTTTCTAATTTAAGTTTGAGAGCTCCACAATAATTGTTGCTTGAAGCCTCGATTTGACTTGAACCAACTCTGATGGTTCTGTAATGACACTATTCTGTCTTTAAGAATCATATTTTGTTTGAGTCCCCCTTTGTTCGCTGATCGCCGTCCTGAGGGAAATGTTCTTCTTATTTATAAGGTCTTGTAAAAGTTGATAAGGATAATTTTGACTGAGTTTTATTTTTTCTATCCAAAAAGGATCATTTAATTTGTAATTTCATTTTTCAATGGTCATCCTTTCTCTGACGTGCTCAATTTTTTATGTGGATCTGTTGATCAGTTTTGATTTACTGTGGTGGGATATGTTGATCCCGGAATTTTATTTAATTTTATTTCTACGATACCAATTTGTTAAATATGGTTCTATTTGCTTGAAATGTAGAACACAGGGTATAAAATATTTAATTATCAGCCGTTTCAGACATTTTGTTCATCAATCTTCGAAAACAAAAGGAAGCATAGTGTGTTTAATGTCTACACTAGAGATGATTCTTCAAACCTGATTTAAAATATAGATAGGATATGATTATAAGATAAAGATATGAGATTGCGGATGGCTGTATGCGGCAACTGCAGTAACGTTTATCTTTAAGTATGCCGAAAAATGCTTTAAGAAGCTCTGAAACCAAGTTTCAATATAAAATGTTCGTAGAGATTGTGGCCCCAAATTTCAAAGAAAACTGTTTTTGGACAACTATCTCAGGAATCTTAGGAACAAAAATGGACCCGAAAATTCGGCTTTAAGTCACTGGTTCATGATTTTGGGATATTTTCTTGATTATCAAATTGATTTTGACTGATCCATAAAAAAGAGGATAAACATCTACAAAACTATAAGACCATAATTGACGTGACAATGTTTCCAAAATTTACTTTTCGACAGTTTTGGGTTTGGGTCTCATAATTGTCTAGAATCATATTATTTTCTAATTAAAAATAATGATAAATACCTTGCATTGGATCACAGCCACGTTTACAAATCGGCACATCACAAAGATCACCTTGCCATCCCGGCAAGCATTTCACTTCACCATTCGATTCGCACACATAGTGAGATTGTTCATTTTGATACGACGGAAATTCACATGCCTAATTGACAAATTAGAATGCTTTTCCAAACCAACCGATTTATATTAAAACCAACACAAACCTGCTTCTTCCATTTGGGCAACTGCTTTGGACGATTCCCACCGGCAGCAAAATTTGAACAGCACAACACTAATAAAAGCACAAAAATTGCAAAATTTCCTTGCGTATTCATGTTGACATTATCTAAAATAAAAAATATATAATTGTAATTAATAGATTCTTTTTAAATGCCATCAAAATTAGATGAAATTTTCTCATAAAAACCTGGATAGGTTATTTCTGAACAAAGGCAATATCTCAAAAAATTATGAACGATTTACTATTTGGAATTCGTTTTCAATTCACAATGCATTCTCACACAAGAAAATTATTTAAATTTATCATTTCCAATTTTATTGCTTTGAAATCTATGCAAATTATTTTGGGTGCCGATTTAAATTCAAATTAGCCGAAAAACCGACTACAACACAAACAACTTTCTCACTCCGTAATAAGAAAATACGATATGAAAGTGATTCTTGAAAATCACCAAACCAAATATTGAATTAAACAATAAACAACGAAACAAACAAACTGCAAATGAAATCTAGATTTCACTCATGCACAAAATATTCCAAACATGATATGCATTTCAATTGAAAGCAAATCCACTTTTTTTTAAAAAAATCGTCACACCAAAAGTGTTCGCAAATGCTTAAATTTAAATAATTTATCCTAAAAAATTCACACACCTTTCTTCGAACAAAAAAAAAATGTATCACCCAGCGAAAACTACTTTAGATATTTTTGCAGATAATCTTGACTTCTTCGTGAAAACGTTGTTGCACCAATCACTTGGTAAATGTGAATGAATGTGAATGATCTTGGCCTCGACCATTTCATGGTTGTTAAAGAGCAAGTTGGCCGTAACAAGAAGTCGATGGTGCAAAAGAAAAACCAAAGGAAATGTATTTCTTCTTTCATGCGGTTGGCGGTGAAGTTCAAGATTGTCAAGAGAGTAGGAAATTGTTTGCAATGATGATTTATAGATAGGGGAGATATGAGAATCGTGACATAAAATTTTCTTTGGATTCATCGATAAATAAATTGAGTTTTAAGTTCTATATGATGCATCGTCTTACAAAAAGTCACCGTCCATTTTTCAGCCAGCACATAGTTTTATAATCTTTTATCTAAACGAAATTATCAACCTCAAATCAAAACGTATAATTTATTAAATTTCACAGCTTAGCAGTTCGATTCCATACATAAACTTTTGGGCTGGAACCCTTTTTCATCTTGAGGGTCTATTTTGTTTATTTTTTAAAGTATTTCAAATACATGTGATAATATTATTTTTATCTATTTATTAAGTTTTTTAACTATATGTACTTAAAAAAATCTTTGTAAAATATAAAATACAATACCTTTTCTCAGAAATCAGCTTCTACTCTGCTCTTCATATTTTGATTGTCGTACACCAACGACACAAGACTGCGTCATTGTCGAAGGTAGCTCCAAAGAAAAAATTAAGTAGGTCATGCGGTCAATTACGTACAAGATATACACCATCATCATCCATTCTTCAATTTAATTTCTATCTTTCTTTCCGAGAGAGAGAGAGGCCACGAAGAGTGACGCCTTTCTCGCGGATACCAAAAAATTATTGCCTACCTTAATCATGACTTCTGTGGATGATTTGATCTCGAATTTATTTTTTCCGGCCACATATATGTATCTATTTTTAACTTGAATAGAAATAATTTGAAAATCCACCATGAACACTTGATAGTAAATATTGGTAACGCCATATACACGATCGGGTTACTCGCTTAAGTCTGAAAGACTAAGGCAATAAATCGGGTTACTTGCCTCAGTCTTTTGTTTGAAAACGATAATAAAATTCTTGTTGGGCGTGAAGATCAGCTGCTGGAGGTTAGTGATCCGTACTTCAGTGCTTATGAAATGGTGTTTTCGATGGAGCCTTAGATTCCGGTTTGTATTCAAATGGGAATTCCAATGGAAGGTGGGATTTTCATGCTGTGAAGATGTTAAGATGCTGTTTGTAAGACTATTTCGTAGTAAAGAAAATTATCAAGCTTGAACAGCTTTATTATGCACAATTTGTTTGAAGGTGATTACTGTTAATATTTTTTTTGAGTCAATTGAACTTTAAATGGGACAAGAATAAGCACAATGAGAAATGCAATAACTTTTAATTCACCAACAAATATGATTATGAGCATGCATGTGAATGTTTCATTGAATTTTTGACTAAAAATTATGGCATAGATAAACCGATTCAAAAGCTTTAAAACATTTTCAACATTATCAATGTCTTATTGCTTGATTTTAATTTTGATCTCTCATAGACATGAGATAAAAATTGAAATATTTAATTTCCCGATATGACTTTAATTTTTCAATCGAAATTCTACAATACAAATTTGGTATTTCCGCGTTGGTAAAATTTTCAAAAGATTTAATATCTGTCCTGATTTATAGCATGGTAGGTTTTTGCCAATTAACCATTCATCCTCTCTAAACAAAAATTCTCGTTGTCTTAATCATGCTATGCTTGCATAGAAGTTGTTAATGGAAACAGATAAACCTTCAAATTATTATGTTTCTAAGGTTATTCCTGCTTTCTTACAATTTCGGTATCCTAGTTCAAGAACATCCAAAATATTTGAACTTGTTACTGGTCGATAAGATATTTCAGGATACTCAACCTATTTTACAAAAATTTATACCACACATATTTTTATAGATTAGTTAAAAACTTTCTTTTTTGATTAAAAGCCGAAATCATTTTTTCTATCTGTTTTCATAGCTTAAAATTATGGTAAAAATCTTCGAAACTATAGCTGTTTGAAACATCTGAAAAAAATTCTCCTATTTTTTATAATGCGTTAAGATTTATCTATTCTTTGTATTTTCAAGAAAACGTTTTTTTTTATTTTCCTTTAATTCTTGACAAAAGCAGCAACAAAACCAACACAAAGCAGACATTTTAAAAACAGGATTCTATTTATCTCTGTCATTGTTTTCATTTTATTTGATATTTAAATTTTAAAAACTTCAATGCGTTCAACTAGAATAAACATTATTGTAATTATAACATAACTGCGTCAAAATCATTTTTTTTAAACCTATTTCATCTTTTGAAGAAAGGGTGAACTTGAAGATCTCAAAAATTACCCTTGCGGACTTAATGAAGAATCTTTAATAATTTTTTGGATGAAAACTGTGAATCAATTTCAAACTTTGTTGAATTGTATCAAGTTAAAAGCATGATTGAAGCTCTAAATTTAAAGCAACAAAGAGAAGAATAAAGAAAAATAAAAAATAAACAGCAAAAGAGAAAAGACACGACAAAAAAAGAATAAGGTAAAGAAAGAATCAAAAAAAACAATAGAAATGAAAAAAAAAAGAAATCTAGAGGTAGGTTCTAAACAGAACAGATATAAAAGAAAAATTCAACATCAAATGAAAGCCCATAAATTTACAGGAGAAAATTGAGCCAAAACTATTTTTGGGTCTATACCAAAAAATTGGAAAAAATGGAAAGCAAAATAAAATAAAATGAAACGATAAGATAAAATTTTAATGAATAGAAGTGAGAATCAGGAAAAAAACTTAAAATTAAAAAAAAAATAAAAACGAACTAAAAACAAAAATGCGAAAAGAAATTAAGCCGAAAAAAAGATAAATAAAGATAAGAATGGTAAGCGTGGTTTCGGGGTGTTGGATGGCATCCTCTTCAGGTGCTGTCATTGACCATCCGCCACCAGATAGCACGACCATGGTTAGGCTTATTGATGGATTAAGCTCCCCGAAACCACGCTTCCCATTAAATTAATGATGAACCAGCATAAAATAAAATAATAGTGCTAACCAAAAAGCACACTAGAAGGCGAAGTTGTCACTAGACTAGGAGGTTCTAACCTATGCTAAATAACTAATAAAGATAAGAAGAAAACAAAAGCTTAAAGATGAGCAAAACCACAGAGAAAGAATAGAAAAAAAGGATGCAAGAGTAAAAGGAGCAGAGAAAATAGAAAGAAAAGTAAGGAGAAGATAAGAAAAATAACAAACACAAAGAAAAAAAAAACGATAATAAAAGAAGAAGAAAGGAATGAAAATAAAAGAAGAGGAAAAAAGACAAGCAAAAAACGTATGAATATTACTGTTTCATCTTCATTAGAATATATATGAATTCGTAACTTAAGGAAAAATCTTTTTCATTGTATGTAATTTAGTTGGTGTACAAAACAACGAGTTCTAATTTAAAAGCCACCGTTGTTTGAATAGCAACTGAATGTGATTTCTGTTTTCTTTGCATACCAAAGACATGGAAGCTGCAAAAAAAATTTACTGAGAATTTTTTTTAGTGAAATTCTATCGCTTTTGACCTCTGAACACAATTGACTTTAAAATGTGACCAATACAATCTTCACTGATTTCCCAGGTATGATCCAAAAATCACCATTCCATTTTTTCATTTCTTCTGAACACGATAACTTCAAAAAAATCATCCAAATATCAAAAACAACTATTCTTTGAACATTTAATTTAAATGTGTCTTTAAAAAGATTGTCTAATTGCATTACTGCTGGCACAGTGGTTTTAATGAAATGCTGTTAAATGGAGTGTAAAAGAAATGTTCCCAGCAGATGGTCTTACAAAATAAGAAGATTATGGATGCTCTTCAAATAAGCACGATTTTCCAGTTTGACGGGCAACATGTTTGGAAAAGTTTCCTAGGAAATTCTCTTCAAATGGAGGACATAAATTTCAAGAGCGTTGGATTGGCTTTTAATGAAAATTTAAACAGACAAAAAAGTGAAGAGTTTATCTTCAGATCAGAAATATATTGTTTAAAGCGCGTATCGATACGCCGAAGTTCCGTAACTAGAAATATTTTTTCTTAGAGGATATAATCCCCTTCCAACAACTCTTTCTAAGAAATGCTTGCAAAGAGGTGTACAAGTATAAGAAATTGCTTCCAATTTTAGTTTAAACAATGCAAATCTTGGAAAACATTTTGCAAAAAAGGTTTTCTAGCAGTAGAAACACTGATACCTAAGTTCTAATTTAAATTCTTACAAAAATATGAAAGTTTTCCTGAAAATTTTAAAATTTCGTAACGGAACAATGGACTGAAAAAATTTTGAGAAAGTTTTTCGTACAACATTTTATCGAAAAGTAATCTTAAAATTCAATGGAAAATTTTTAAGAAAACAACTGAAATTTTCCAGAAAATAAGTATCTCTAAATATTTAGCTGAAAAATTTTGTTCGAAAATTGAAAAAAAATGATTTTTTTCCGGAAAAAGGTAGTAGCGACATTTTGGAACAGTTTTATTTTTTTAAAATTTATAAGAAAAAGCTAAAAACTAAGAAACTTGACAGTACAAAGGGAAAAATGTTTTTTTGAAAATAAATAGGAAACATAGGAAAACATTTTCAATTAAATCTCAATTAAAACAATAATAAAAATATTTATATGCAAAAGTACACGAGCACACTCTTTCGAAAATCTCTTCAGACTTTGTTATAAAACTCATGAGGAAACGTTCAAGAATGAAGAAACTTTATCAAGGTTACATTTTCAAAAATAATATAACTTTGAGAAAGAAAATTTCCAAAAACATTGATCTTTAAAACATCTACAAGCAAAATTGATTGAAAAATTTGAAGTGAATTTCATTTACAAATAACGACAAATAAATTTAACAAAATTCGTTAAAAATAATGTTTATGAGGAGTTTTAGAAACATTTTTGAAATAACTGTTCGCAACCAGTATTGCGAAAAGTACTTTAAAAACTTCCCAGCGTATTTTTATGATACAAAATCCTCACAAATTTTTTTCGTATCAATAACTTCTAGCATAAATTTTTTTTTAAAGAAGTTTTCGCCAATTTTTTTACGCTAAACGGAAAGCAGTCTATGAAGGGTATACACCACCTTTCTGTTATTTTCAGTCAATGCATCATAAATTTAACAAATCGATACTACTGAAAAGAGGGACATATATTTTTCAAACATTTCATTGGGAACATTTTATAGCTCAGTTCATTTGCGCTACGTTTTTGCAAAAAAAGGATTTTACTCAAAGCGTAAAAGTTGAAAAATATTCCTCCCATTAGCAAACTTTAAACTCCACCAGCTGCTGCACTCAAAGTGACACAAATGGTAAAAGTAAAAAGTCCTGACATCATTCTTTTGAAAAAAAGGACTCTCTAAAGAGCTTCCGTACCCAATGCGACCGTACTGAAACTCTTTTCATGCTAGCACAAATGAACCTAAGTGAACTGAAAACTCCTTTTACTCGACAAACAACGGCAACCATCCAAACCATCCCCAAAGATAGTAAGTGTTTGTGTGTGTGTGCTACCTCAATCCTTATTTTTTTATATCGCACAACATTTGTGTGTTCTTTTCACAGTTTTCCCAAGGATACAAAATGGCATGGCCATATCATTTGTACAAGCTGAGAAAGAAGCTTCGCAACGCTATTTAATGTGTGTGACACCATATGCAGTGTTTTGTGTAAACCTTTCACCTTATTATTGTACATCCTTTTTCTATCAAGATGTAGTCAGTCGCTTCTTGGGCTCAGCTTTTTGTCCTACCACCTATATCCGTTCCATTCATTTATTCGCACGGATACAGTAAACCAGGCACCACGTTGTTCGTTATAGCCTGCGGCCCAAGTAGAACAGGTCAAAATAAACAAATTGCAAAGGATTGTGTCGAGGATGTGGAGTAAGGATTGCGACGGTGGATCCATTGGCAAAGATTCTTTCTTTTCGTGGTGTGATACGGAGCCGTAATGCAAGGAGCATACATAGTCTGTCTGTATGCCTTTTTGACTGTGCAGCAATGAACGGCTTATCACGTGTAAAACGTTGTTGCAAAGAATATCCGTTCGTTCGTGCTTCCTAATTTTCCGTGAGAAAATAGGAATGAGGTTGACACTGTCTGTTTGTCTATGTTTCAAATAGGTGAACGTGTAACGCCTTGGGGGGAAGTTTATCTATAGCAGCAGGTTTAGTGTGCAAAAGTATCGCATTCGGGGTAATTTTAATGTACACATTTACATGTCTTTCGTGCGCCTTATCGCAGACTTACATACGTATTTTACTAGGCCAGATGTTCCGAAGGATCCTATTAAAATGGTGAAATTTGTGTTTGTAACTTTCTTTTCAGGAAATGGGTGATTAATCATTGAGATGAGTTTTAAAGGATGTGTGAATTGGTGCGAAGAAGAAAACTTAATGAAAAAACTTAGTTTTGAGCGAATTAAGTGAATTCAGTTGAAATAGCTTGTCAGGACTTTTGATCTTAACATGCATTTATTATTTGTGTTGGCACATCTATTGCGCTCACATTAACAGTTTCAACCAAAATCCTGTTCAAATTTTATCAACAAAACAATTATAGATTTAAATGAAACTTTTATTTGAAATATTAATATTAACAATTGGTCATTAGAACCATATAAATTTTATATGAATTGGAGCATATTTTGCAAAAAAAACTATGGTTTATTTACTATAAGAAAATATAAAAGGTACTATTTTGGGCTTAACTTAACAAAATTGGAATACTGGGCGTGTAATTTGTACCAAACTCTTTTCTTACACTGGCAAACATCGAAAATTATTTCCTTAATACTTCTAAAAATAATCGGTATTTACTCAAAACGAAGCATTTCCCATCATACATCCATGCATATTCCAGCTAATGCTGCTTACGCCATTACAAAATCATCATTGTATCTTTCCAAGTCCTTTAAAAACAGTATATTCAAATTATACCCTCACCATTTCTCATAATTCCTTCTGACGAGAACCTTTCATCAACAATAACGAGCCCATCCATTCCACCCTCACTTAATATTATTTTCAACGCACCACATTTTCGAAACAAGTAAATGTGTGTGCTTCAGCCACAGGACTAAGTAAAAGACATCCGAAGCTGCGAAAAAAAAACTGAATAAAAATTCAATTTAGACCACTAACGCAACAACAGCCAAAGAAAGAAAGAATTCTAATGCTAGTGGAGATGAAAAAAAATATTGTATTATGGATTTCCTCATTCGTCCTTATTTGAAACACTATCTCATGTCAGAGAATGGGGGATGGCAAACCTTATATTAGAACAGCATATTTTCCAAATGGATTCTTCATGTTTCGCGTGGAGTGTAACAAGATTTATGGTATGGTGTGTATAAGTTCACAATTTTTTTTCGGCAGGATGCTTTTTAGTTTGCGTAATGTGTTGTGACTAAGTGGCTAAGCTGCTTTGTGAAGGAATGAAGGGATGAATGTCTAACAAATAATATTTTTAAAGTACCCAATGGTACGTTTCTAGTGACTTTAAGTGCATTTTGATGTGAAGGCTGTGTGGTATTCGTATAGTTCTCTCTTTGAAAATGCAACGAATTTTAATACTGTTTCAAGGATCATTTGTCCAGTTCATCTGCCCAAGTCTTTATATTCACTTCTGGTCCTATCTATTCAAATCTAAACCGCCTGTTTCTACTCTATGATGGATCATTATGCAGCTCAAATCCATTCAAAAAGGACGCGAAGCTTTGTGAGTCTTAAACCAATAGCAATCTACGCTGGGAAGAATCCATTAAAGATATATGCTCCCTGAAAAAAATGGGTTTGAATATATGTATTCCTTTGAACCAGAATAAAATCTAAACTCGTGAGCTGGATGATGGACAGACTTGCCGTAGATGAAAAAGACTACCATCGATAACACCTTTTCTATCCACCTACTCAACTGTGACACTTTCCATTTGAAATTTTTCAGGCTCAGTTTTTTCTTGTCCTGTCTATATTTTTGCAATTCAAATCAGGCAAGGTGAATGATTTACATTCCGTCCTTCAGTTGAATTTTGATTGATGGTCCTGCCTTTGTGAAAAAAGACGACGCACAGTGAATGAAAGTTCCTGGAGCTACTGTTGCTGGTGGTTTTTGTCCAGGTCGTTAGTAATGGTATTTTGGTTATTTCGAAGAGTTTATGCGTGTTTTTCTATTCAAGAAAGTTTTTCTTTTTCAAAGTTATGTCCTTGTAGACAAAAATATTTAGAGCCTGCTGCTTTTTGTGTACTTCCACGAAATGATTATATTCTGCAGGAGCTGCAATAATGCTTTAAAAAAATTAAACGTGGTGGCGGGTTTTCACGAAGAAAGCGATTTAATAGAGCAATGAATCATGGTGCTAAAATTTTCATAGAAATAGTTTCAAAGCTACTAAGGCATAAAGTATCTTTAATAGTCGAGAAATATAAAGGAAGGCTGCATGTGCTGTGATACCTTCAGTTTCATGTAGAGATCATAAAGACTTCGGTTGGCTTTTGACTAAATATGCGGTATATTAGTTTATTTAATTGTTTTTAACTCAAATATTGCCTGCGAAAAGACACGATAAAGATCATTCCAAATTCAAATTCACTCAAGGATTCCACAATAAGCAATGTCTGGCGTGTGATTCACTCCACAGCTCAATACTCAAAAATTACCCCTATTTTTGGTGAGAATTCTTTGTGCCAACCTTAAGTACTATTTTTAGGGTCTTGAAAAATATCTAGCGTTAGTCCTTGGTGTCCAGTGGCATAGCTCTAGTATCAATCTCCAGTTACAAATTTCTAGAGCCATTTCTAAATTCGCTGAATTTGCAATATTATTTTCTTAGACTGAATCAACGGTGGTCAGTTGAAGAAGGTCGCAATTGCAGTACAAACTACAAAGTCCCACATCTACAGTGCGAAATTCACGGTGTGAAACCTTTGATGTCAAATCCTTGGTGCCAAATAATTGGTGTTAAATTTAAAGTACTCAATCATTGGTCGCAAATATTTAGTGCCAAATGTCTCAAGCTAAATGCTAGGTGATGATCACTCTTTGCGTATAAATGGTCGATGCGAAATTCGAAGTACCCAATTTTTGGTGGTAAATTTTTGGTGTTGAATTTTCGAGCCAAATATATGGTGTTGAATCCGCAGTGCCACAATTTGCGATTCCAAATATTTTATATAAAATCCCAGTTTTTAAGCTTTGATTCCAAACAGCCGGTGGCAAATTTCTGATGCTAAATTTTCGGTGTAAAGTTTCTGGTGCGAAAGAAGCAATATCAAGTTACAGTCCCTAATTTACATTGCTACATGTACTGTCCTTAAACCCTTGTGTCAAATCCTTAGTTCCAATTCTACAGTACGAAGTGTTTGGTACCAAATTTCTGGTATCAAATTATTGGTGCAAAATCTATCCGAAATTTTCTATTTAATATTCTCAGTGCTAAGCATTTGATGCCAAATTTTTGGTGTTAAATCCCCAGTGCCAAATTTACTGTCCAAAATTTCTGTTGTTAAGTCAGAAATGTTACATTTTCGGTGTCAAATTTTTGGTGCTAATTCTTCGGTACCAAATTTTCTCAGTAGAATCCTTAGCGCCAAATATTTAGCCCTTATTTTTTGCCAATTAACAATCAATCAATGTTTGCAAAATGAAAAATATGAAGAAGTTTTAGCGAAAAAAGGTAATTTTTAAAAGGTACAATGGACGTAATACTTAATTAGATTTAATCTATGAATGTGAAACCAAAGTCACACTTTATAGGTGACTGAAACACCTGAAAGATTGTTCTTTAGCTCCAAAATCAATCCTGAGACACATTTTCATATTAGATTATACAGAGGGTGATTTTTGAAAAATTTTCCAACATGAACAATGTGTCAGCTGGATTCATTCCAAGAAAAAAAAATTGTTTGATAAAACACAGTGCTGCGGCTACATTATAGTGTTACCAGGATTTTATTGACGGAGGGTTTTTTGCCTACCTTGAAACACGATTGGTTCTACACCTCCCAAACTGCATAGTGGAAAATATTGATTCTGATCTCAAATAAAAGAATACGTTATGTTTTTTTATACAGGGAAAACTTCCCTGAATTTTTTTTCAATGTGTAGAAAATATTCTTTTCAGAAGGAAGTGTCTTGTTCTTTAACGAACTACTGTGGAAAGTATGTGACCTGGTATTTGTTGAAATATGAAATTTTTGTATATTGTTTTTGCCATATACTACAAATACTTCATTAGAAGCTAACAAAGAGAACATTGAAAACATAGAAAAAATGTAATAAATAAAATGAAAGGTAAACAATTATGGTTTTTCGGCGGAAATGTAATAAAAATGCACATTAAGGATAAAATAGGACTTATCCTGATTTTCACAAATAATTCCTGTCAGGGCGGATCTGTATAAAAACGATTACATTCGGCCGTTGAGAAGGGGGGGCACGCTGATTTTTGCAGGAAAAATTGTGGAATAACTCGTATAACAATAATTGATCCATGCTCCCTCTCAAAAAAGTCGGGAACCTAAAAAAAATCGAAATGTTTAAAAATTTAAAATAAAACCTCACTCACTTTCAAGCAACTTTGCTCTGAAATAAACCGTTTCAAAGTAAGGAGTGAGACAAGCAGGAAAAACACGATTTTTTTTGATTTTTTTTTAAACATTTCGATTATATTTTAACGTTCCCGACTTTTTGAGAGGGAGTATAGATTAATTATTGTTGTACTAGTTTTTCCACAACTTTTCCTGCAAAAATCAGCGTGCCCCCTCTCAACGGCCAACTGAAAACAGATCCGCCTTGGTCTAATATCCTATTGGGACTTATCCTTACCTATTTGAAATTTATGGAAGTTAATTTATAGACCACATTAGTTTAATTTAGCCATATTAAAAATCTGTTTATATTTATCTTTTAACAACAGAATATTTCTTTAGTTTTAGTGGCAAAAATTTATCGGCCCTTAATTTTTTTTGTTTTAAACTATTTCATTAATATTTGATTCACTTTTTTAAAGTTATTAAACATAGAAAATGTTGTTACTTCAAATATATTTTTGTTGCAGAATACTTATTGTTAAACGTTTTAGCGCAAACCATGTAAAGTTTCGAAATTTTAATTTCTGGTACAACAAAATACATAATTTTTTTTGCAGATTATTATTATTACATTATTTTTCTATTATATTCTTCTGATTGTGCGCCACCAAGACGAAAATAAAATTCTGGCAAAAATCAGAATCAAAAAAAACTTTATGATCCATGGACTTTTTGATCGAAAAAAACTCATTTTCTTGTTTAAAAAACATTTTCTCCAAGATCTTGACTATTCAGTCTGATCCAGAAAATGTATATTGTTACTGCTACATAGAAGCAAGAAAAGTTTCTGTTATCTAGTTTAAGGATTATGTGTACTCTTCTTGTTTATCAATATTCACATTGTGACATAGAATCCATCCACTTGGTGTCTACTGTATCGTAGTTTTTAAATAATTGTATAACAACCCCGGGGTAGTGAATTTAGGTAGCTGCTATGTAGTTCATGTAATATAAAAGTCTACAAAGATCTACCTTTCTTAAGAATTGTTATTACTATACCGGTTCAAATATTTTTCAAAATAGAAGTAGAATGCTGCACGTTTTGATGATAATTCAAAACATTCATTTGAGGTAATAAAAACTACAATGTTTCTGTGTAAAATATGTTTTTATTTTTCAAATTTTTTCAATCTTGAAAATCTTGGATTAATTTGTGGCTTAGTTTCCGTGTGTTCTTGAATCCACTCCAAATACGAGCCAACTCTAACATACCCCGATGGCGATCCTGTCGTACATCCAGAGTTCGAAACAAATGAGTTAATGCCAATCTGAACATGACTCCCATTATCCTTTTTCACAACC
Organism: Oxycera nigricornis; assembly: GCA_963942545.1. Taxonomy (NCBI): domain Eukaryota; kingdom Metazoa; phylum Arthropoda; class Insecta; order Diptera; family Stratiomyidae; genus Oxycera; species Oxycera nigricornis. Next base: position 104,477,356 of record OZ012662.1, read on the forward strand.
ATTGCTCCACCGGAATCGCCGCTGCAAATACTATGACTTGAAGATGTATTACCAACCGCGCACATAGTTTTGTTGGTAATAATATTTTGACCGTAGTGCTCCGTGCAATTTTCATTTGGAATGATCCTTACATGGGTATACAACAAATCGGCTGATTCCTCTGGATTATCATCGGTAGTATATCCGAATCCCAGCACTGTTGCCACTTGGTTGATAAAATCACTTTCAGTCTCATTACTTGGCAATAAACTGATTGGTTGAATACCATTCGTAAAATCCAAGGGAGTTTCCAATTGGACCAGTGCTATATCATTGTTGTAGTTCGAAGGATTATAGCCACTATGTTCGATCCAATATGTAGATGAGATGATGGTGGGCATTAAGTAGACATCCGTGGCGCCAAAATACAGATCCAAACTAGAAAAGTCATGAGTGCAGTGAGCTGCTGTCAGGATCCACCATTTCGATAGGATTGATCCACCACACGTGGAAACTACCCCCGGTCCATTGGCGAGAATGTAGACATGCCACGGGAACTCGTTGACACTAGCTCGAAGACCGCCTGATATTCGTGATTCTGGCTTGAGATTCAATTTGGAAACGGTCACATTTTCATAAGCCTGGAAAAGATGTTTGTATATAGTAGGCTCAATTTATTCTTGAATCGCTTTAAATTATAATTGAAAATAAATAATAATTGTTATAGACTTTCGAAATTCTCCCCAAAATCAACTCACATTTATTAACACGCCGTAAGTAATAATGAGCACAAACACTAACAGGAGCATAGTTCCTAGCTTTTAGTTGATCAAAAAATTTAACGACGACTTTCTCAAACTACCCTTAAAATATTAACATAATTGCATTCACACACTTTCACTTTCCAGACCAACTGAAAATCTACTTAATCTGCATCAAATATTTATAATTTCTGATCTCATAGTGAATATCTTGTTGAATAAACACATATCTTTCTTATCTATTATTGGTAATAATTATCTAGGTTTTTTCTCTCTTGCTAGATACATAAGAAAAGTGTTTAATTTTTCTTTATTAAATATGCTCTGAAACCGGAGACAGAAGATTAGATTCAAAAAAAATTCACCGAAAATTATACTGATTTGGTTCTAAGCTTTTATTTGAAAAACGTAAGAGGCAATTTGTAGATTTAAGATAAATTAATTTGGGCATAGAAAGCAGATGTGACCACCTATGCATTATTTGATTATAAATACGCAAATTATCAGATGATGCTCTTATCAGCTAAAATAAAATTTTGCTAAACATTGTTGATTTAATTGCAACAAAAATAGTTCAAACAACTTTTGCGGAGAGTTTCAATCGTTTAATTCAGTTTATTTGCTTTTATTCAACCAAAATAGAATTTAAGAACTATCATGATACACTTACATTTCAACATGGAGCTGATGGGTTTCACGTCGAGAAAAATGTTATTTTTGTTAACAAAAATATTTTTTCTGACCACAATTTTTTTTTCCAGAACACGATAATGCTTTTTTTCTGACCATTATCGATTTTATCCCCCATTTTTGATCTCAAAAATAATTCCTGACAAAAATAATATTTTTTTCAACAATAAAAATACATTTATTTTTCTTGACCACAAAAGTATTATTTTTTGACATCAATCAATCAATCTTCGAAGACATAAATATGCTTTTTATCACCAAAAATATTTTTCCTCACCAAAAATATGTTTTTTTAGACATCAAAAGTATTTTTATTGACCACAAAAATATTTTTCACAAAATATGTTACGTGAAAACAAAACTATACTTCCAAACCATTTTTCATGTCTGCAATCGTTCTGACCAAACACATATTTTTTGGCCAGAAAAATATTTGTTTTGACCTTAAAACTATCTTTTTTATTGCAAAAAAAATTTTTGACTAGAAAGCAATTGTTTAGAAATACGAAAATAGTTGATCTATTTTATATATTCTTTTGACCATTAAAATATTTTTGCAGGCCACGAAAAATATTTTTTATAATATAATTATTTTAAATGACCACAAAAAATATTTTTCTTGACCACATATACATATTTCTCATCAAAAACATATATTGCAGACCACAAAAATATTTTCTCCGGCCAAAAAATACTTTTCTTGATCATTAAATATTTTTCTCAACATGAACATATTTTGTTTGACCACAAAAATATTTTTCCTAACCAGAATAATATATGTTCTGACTACGAACATACTTTTCATAACCATGAAAATATTTTTTAGGCATCAAAAATATTTTTTCTGATTACAAAAATGTTTTTCTTGACCATAAATTTTTCAACCATAAAAATACCAACCACGAAAAGATTTTTTAAGAACTTCAAAATATTTTTCTTACTTAGTGGAAATACGGGGTTTTTGTATTATTTGACAAAATTATAAAAAATCATTTATTTTAAACTAATAGCAATTCAATTCGAACACAAAATTTTTAAACTTTATTTACTGATCTTACATGTCTTTTATAAAAAACTAAGTAGTCCCAAAATCCAACCCACCTGATTATAAAATATACCATAAGCCATGCCTGTCCAAAATGGTGGATAAATTTCATGTGCTATTTGTGTGAACTCTTGAAAAGCTACATTTTTACTTTCATTGAACTTTCCATGGCCATCTTCACATAAAATGCTCATCAAAAATATTCTTAAAACAAAAGTTTTTACATTTAAGATATCAGTTTACCATAAAAAAATTAAATCGATAGATAATAGAGTTGAAAATTTTATTAAAAATGTTTTCGCCTCACGTTCACTAATTTTCGGATCAAATAAAGAAATGTTTAATTCATATAAATATATTTCCGAATCAAGTTAATTCATTTTTGTATCAAATAAATGAATTATTTATTGCAATTAAATTGGGGAATTCGTTCATTTGTTTCGGAAGCTAGTGAACTTGATTCGGAAATTTGTTTATTTGACTCAGATATTCTTATATTTGATTTCATCATATGTTTATTTGATTCGGATGTTAGTGAATTTGATGACAATATGCTTTATATCTGAAAAATCTGAATTTTAAATCCATTGGAATTTGGAAAATAGATATTGATTGATTGCCTAACGTGTTAGAAGCATAATTTAACTGCTCTAAAGATAATAAAGAAATTATTTTACAAGCTATATATAAAACCCCAAAGGAACTTAATGAAGTTCCAGATTGAGTTTTATTAATTTGAATAGTACTTAAGACGGATCATTAAGACATATTTGATGAGAAACTTTACCGAATTGAATTCTTTAATTAAACTTCTTTAAGGGGTTATACCTATATGAATTTATTTATTTTTTCAATTTTTTTTTATTGGCTAATAGTTTGCTTACACATCCCTAGAATTGAAATCAAAAAGGTCCAAATACAAATATACTTCAGAAAAATTTTGAGAATCAATTTTTTGAAGCAACTCCAATGCTCGAAACACGTAAAATTTGCTCGCTTTATACTATATAGTAATTAATATACACTGTATAGGGCACACTCCTTCGTAATCGACGCTAGGAGAGCTTCTGTTTACTCGATCGACTACACACTGCATTTGAGGTTAAAGTACTATGTTTTGATTGATATTTTTACTGTTGTTTTGTATAATAAAGTGTTAGAAATGAGTAGTAAACTGTACAGTAGCCATAAGTAAAGCAAGTAGTTCATCGCAGAAGCGCAGCAAGATCAGCAACAGGCGTCCGTCTAATCGCCATTCGTTTGAAACTCATTAGAATTGACTACAGAACCTAATTTTTAACAATTTATGCTTAGAAACAGACGCGGAGCGAATAAAGGATGCTGAGCGCTCAATTTGCGACGTTGTAAAAAAGGCGAGACGCGGCCTTTTAGCATCAAGAAAGGACGAGAAGGCGAATTTCACGGTCTTGGAAGGCAAACTGTATAGTGCTGGGATAGCAGAGTAAGGTTAAAAAATTTGTAAATAGAAATTTTTTGAAAATTCACAACTTTATAAGGTTTTGAAACTTCAAACGCGTTTATCTCGAAAGTGTATTTTTGAAATTTGCCGGAAACGAAACTCTTTCAGTTTTCATCCGAATAACTGTAGCTTTTTGATATGATTATCTAGTGAAGTACACACGATTTTAGCGATTGGTATTGTTTAAAAAAAGTTATAAACAATTGAAGTCATTTTTTGGGGTCGAAAATGCAATTTTTTTGTTAAATGGTCGCCATTTTGCGAAAAATCGATATTAAACTATTATCGTGTGTACTTCACTAGCAAAACTCATGGAGTTTATGAAAAAAAAATTTTATTGTTCCAGATGCAGATGGGGCTGAGAAACTTGTCCAGCCGCGAAACGTCTTTTGTAAATACTAGTGACTTTGACGTGCACTACAGCCGCCATTTTGTAATAAATTTAAAATAATTTTTTTTTGCACTCCCGAAAAGTTTCCCTTTCTATTGATATATTATTTATAAAAGTTTTCTTTCAAAATCCTTGAAAAAAGGCTTGTTTTTTTAGCCTTCACATAGGTATAACCCCTTAAGGCATGACCATAAGTACAAATTTAAGAAAAGTTTACGCCTAACTTTTTCTTGCAAACTATTCACGCTTGACTTGATTTTAATGTTGAATGCTAAGTTCAAAAGTTTGGGAATATGAAATGGTGATTTGGAAAGGATCTTTATTTTTGTGATTCTAATCGTTGCAAGCGAATGATGTTTTAGGTAATTCAGTAATTTTAATAAAATAAATTTTTAATATTCAGGACAATGAAATTATTCTGGTTTACAGCTAAATTCAAAATATATCAAGAAAACACATCAAAATCCTTCATGATTTCGGTTATTTAATTAATTCATTCCCAACATATCCTCAAATGCTTTCAGACAGTCTGCTCCACCAAATCAAATATTCTGTTTGAAATGTGTCAATGGAATTCCCTGAACAACTCCTTTGCTGTTCAATCCCAAGTGATTTGCAAGCTGTATACCAGTCGAGGTCCATAATCAACCAACCGTAATTTCGCCTTTTCAACACTTGCATTATATCGTCCTGGAACACAACACACATACATATATAGCGTGTTTGTTCTCAATGGACGACAAAGTCGATGTCATCATGTAAATTGAGCGTTAACATAGCCAGTGTTTAGTAAACGTGCATATACACATAGAAATAGGAGCAGCTGAAAATCCCTCCATCCTCTATATTACCTAGTCATTGACTCTTGCTTGAACATTTCTGAGGACGACTTTCTCGTCCTTTCCGTGACAACCGTTCGTTTTACTTGGCGTTCACTTTGCGACTTTTCACTATGCGACGACTTTGTAAAATTCAATTTTGTTACACTTTGGAATTTAATTACAGGATTTTCTCTGTCATTGTCGTTACATTCATTTCAAGAGAAATGTAGAAATTTTGTTTTTTGCCGAAGTCGAATTTTTATTTTAGGAATTATATGCTTTGGGGTGTGCTGAAAACCTGGACTTAATTGTGACAGAGGCATTCCAGAATCGTTACGGAATTTCTGTCTGACGAAAGTTAGAAATCTTGAAAGGAGCTCTTGGCAATCATTTAATTTCTTCATACTAAATTTTAAAGTATAAATAAGTATTCAAATTAACTTGAATAATTGCGTTTAGTTCGCTTGAGATTATGTGTTTTTCTTCATGTCCTTCATAAAATGAAGTGTGAGTTCGTAATGAACCTAATTACAGCAACCATTTCTTCCACTGAAATATCGAAAATACTATCATCAGCAACACAGTGGCCGGTAATGGATATTACTGGCGTGAACTACAATTGCTGACATCCGATCTCTAAAATATATTCTAAAAGAAAAAATCAAACATGTAAGCCCCAGTGTTTCGGTTTTATTAGCTCCCATCTTTTATTTCTATTGAACTCATTTTTTGCAGGATGTTAGATCAATTTGATGGGAATTCTACACCAAAAAATGAATTTCCTGGCGAAGGAGTAGAGTTAAATTAATATGGACCGCAACAAAGTTATTCCAAACATTTCGAGCTGTTCTTGGTGCATCATCAAAGCTGTGTATTTATCGCATCATTCACGAAAGACGCTATAATTGTTTTGCAGATCAAAAGATCTGGATCTCACAGCTTTTGGAAGCCAAACTATAAAGTTGTATATCTTCTAGATCATCGCTCCTCTTCTAGAGTCTAGAAATACAGAGACAGACAATCAGGCCGATCCAGAAAAGAGTGCGTGAGCACATTAGAGAAGTTGAACTAGCCATCAAAGATGGAAGGACTGATATTAGGTCATCGGTGGCAAAACACATCGTCGAGGAAGGCCACAGTATCACTAGGACGAACTCGAAATGTATGAAAATGGTCTACAAACATTCTAGGCTGGATGTCTACGAGAGTCTATTGATTGCGAGAACCATGGAGTCGAAACGTTTGAACCACGAACTAGGTAGCGGTTTCTCGGACTTTCTTAAATTGATCCTGTAGGGTCATAATGTTATACCGGAATCTAATTATGGAGGTAACGAACCAATGGAAGGATGTAATTAATGACTATGTCAGCCCAGTACATTTAAGAGAGATTTTGCCATGTCTTCTCCTCCTCCTCCTCTATAGCATATGATTGACCACCAAGCGACTAGCACTTTTGTGGAAGTTTTCAGTTTTTACTTATCATCATTATGTTGCACATATAATCCCATTTATTTATTATCGTTTTCAAATGATGAAGAATGACTAAGTTTTTTTGTTGTCTATTTAAAATCCTAACCAGGGCGCTACCACGACACGTCGCCTTCGTACACTTCTTCGCCTTTATCTTCTTTGACAGCTGATACCGACATACCAGCCACTTTTCCTAGGCATTGCCTCCCTTGATCTTTTACGACCAGGCATTGCCTATTGCTAAATCTACCACAAACAGTTAACGTTTCATTCCAATAATATTAAAACAACAACAAAAGCTTGAAAAGGCTTTTTAATGGCAAACATATGCTTGATAAAGTAAATTTTCACCAGAATTTCAAAAACGATTTAGTCCAACTTCTAACTCAGTTGCATATAAATCGTACTGGAACACGACCAACCATTTCCAATTGCACTTGATAAACAATCGTTTGAATCACTTAGTATGCCATTCAGCCAGCTAAACGTATTGCACCCTAACGAACTCATTCACCCAACATCTATTTTTCATTCATATAAGCATCTAGCTATTGCTCCAATCACACTACCACTTCTCCCCCCCCCCCCCAAAAAAAAACAGGTTACAGCTTCGTATATTTCGTTTTACAATATTTTTCGCCCAAAAAAACCCTACAAAAATCATTCTTGCATTCTGAACACGTATCTCATGTCTGTATTTACGTATGCATTAGACCAACACGAAAAGTAAACTTCAAAGTCCTGACGAAAAAGTTAACAACTAAATATAGAAACAAAGCATAGTCCGTCCACCAGTCAACAATGGAAATGCTGTATATAATGGAATCAGGGTATTGAAAAAAAATAGGATAGCCAGTTGGGGTTGGTAGTCAAGTGTATCAGCTCAACAGGAAAAATAGTAGATGGCAAGTATAGAATGGCGAACATGTTGGAAATATTCAGTGATACTAACTTGTTCTGTAGTTATCGTTTTTTGGTCCTTGTCCTAGTCCTTGGTCCGCAATCACCTTGGTAGTAGAGATTATGTATTGTCTAGTCGGCAAAAGTGAAATGTAATTTAAATTGAAATACTATTTGAAATTCACTTTAAAAATTGTTGCACAGTTTGTCGGGCTAGGTTTGTTTTTCGAGAGCTAAAATTTGAATGAAACTCAACTTTGAGGTACGTAAATAAAGTTGAGAATATGGGAAATTACAGTTTTTTAAGAACGGATACACTGATGACACGGATGACTTGAAATAACATTTTGAGTATTCAAATTATGATTGAAGTGAGTTGAAGTAAACATGCAGTTTGTTGAAATAAGACATAAAGATTGCTGAAATAAGAGCCAACGAAGCTACCATCCCATTGACCTCATATTCTGTTGTGTAGACTATTTTTGGTTTCATCTCTTCAATGCCAGAGGTGTGATGGTTGTTGGCAGACCGTCACAGTTTGGTGGGTGATGTCGTGTGTAAGTTTCTCTAGCTTTGGCCTGGAATCTCAATCTTAATTTCTGCCTTCTTAAAGGCCGATTATCAACAAAAATACCTACAAAATCAACAACAAGTAAAAGCCAATCAAAAACAATGTTTGAGGCAATACGCTATACTTTACTCTATAAAAATATTTTGGCACGTATATAGAAATCATCATGATCAAGACCTACCAAAAATTGCAAACATCAAACTATTTTACAGCCGAACTATATCCTGAAACTAACAATCGATGTGAGGAAAACAAGAAGCACACCCACGAGCTTGCTTGAGCATAAATGGGTCTACTTGGGCCCCACCTATCAGGGCCTAGTGCTTGCAAGACCACATATTTACACGAACTAGGCCTGGTAGTATTCATCTCAGTCGGAATGACCTCTATTTGCTAAAAATTAAGAAAATGCATCCTCTTAAGGGAAGCTCTCAGAAATCTTTGTTGTCCTAATTCATTTCATGGCTATTTTTTATTTAGAGGAATGAAAGTGTTTATGTAATATTCATAGAAAAAAATTGAACACTTATAAAGGAACAGCACCCTTCAAAAAAAATAACAGAAAATAGCATAATCACAAGGAAAGGAAAGTGAGAAACAATGAAACTATTAACAAATAAAAATGAAATAAATAAAATATAATAATGAAAACAATATAATTGCTAAGGAAGATAGGCAAAAATTTTATAAGAAAAGAAGAAATGAATTTAATTCCTGCTCACGGGGAGCATTTTTCATTGCTTTACCTTAAAAAAACAGGCTAACAAAATATGTTTTTCGTTTGTTTTTTGTCTGGTTTTCTTCTTCTTTTTTTCTATGACAATGTAAAAATATATATTATTGAAGACATGGTTCAAATTATTTTTCTTATTGCAATTATTAAAATTATTAAAGCATTTCCTGCTTACAAAAGGTTAGTTTTTTCTGAAACTCATTCAGAATATCAAATAAGCTGCTTCCGAAGTACCAATAAAATTCATACCAACCTTTCACTATTTCAAAATCTTTACAATTCAATAAATATCCTTTGCAATTCTACTATAAACATTAATTGATGTATATTACTATCGAAAATTTTTTATATAATTTTACGGCGAATACTATTATTAACATTTTCTTTTTTTTTAATATCTATAATTTAATGAGGTAATTTTCTGAGCGACGAATAATTAGATATATCCCTTGTGAAATATAATTGTGCTTCCATGAACTATGCAATTTTTTACAGCCTGCATCATCAGGGAAAACGAAAATTATTATTTATATTTATTTTATTTATAATTATTCAATACAACATATTTTCAATTTGCTTTTCCTTAAAGACAAGAATCCATGTCTTGATGAAGAGTTTTTGCCCGTTAGTATTCGGTTCAATAAGATTTTGTGAAGCATTAAACACCCTCAGTTTTTTTCTTTGCGTTTTGGAAAATAAATGTGATACTTATATCGTCCAAACGAATAAAATTCTCCAGTTGTAAGAGAAAAGATGAAAACCCAACCAGTATCTATTTGAGCTTGTGACGAAGATACAACTGGCATAAGCAAATTGGTAGCAAAACCTGCAATCTCTACTGTGATTACTTTCTCTGCATTTTTATTGTCTCTATATTTCATAAGTTCGAATGAAAATCACCAGCTTTTTATTTTAAACGGCTTATTGACAAAACCACACATCTTAAAGTTAGATTGGTCATAAATCACATAGTTTGCAAGAAATTTTACTTGAATTGAAGAAATTTTTTTAAAATGTATGACATTTCAGTAGCATCTTCGCGCAACTTCGCATCTATTCATGACAACCTGTCGAGTAGAATTAAATGCCTGTGTCACATAGTGGTGACAAAACGATTTCAAAAATGGCAGCTGTGACAATCAAAAGTTCTATCATTCTTTTTGGAAACTTTTTTGTAATGTTGCTGTGTGTTCTAAATTTTAAATATCCACCGATATTTTAGAATATGCATTCATTCTGTTTCAATATAAATGGAATTTACTGGCCTAAAATACGAAAATCCACCGACATCAGGTGTCATTGCAAACAAGCGAACAAGCATCAATCTTACACTTATTTTGGGTAAATTTACGTGTTGGCTTCTATTTCTATTTTTTACAAATATCCTTCTTGAAAATATTTATTTGAAAAAATATCACAAACATACGAATGGAATCTTAAACAAAACTAACAAAAAACATGTAACTTTTTTACGTCTGCCGACCAAGTACCGCCCATCAGTACGAAAATCTTAAATTCACGGAATCAACTACTCACGTGCAATATTTGCTGAAGAACTTTCCAAGTATGAAATTCACCACCACGCTTAAAAAAGGGGATATTCTTTGTAACCATGAATTTCAAACGAAACTAAATGTACATAGGTACTATATTTTACTATATACGTTTCGTACGTTTTCAGTTGTCTGAATTGGATATGAATTATGAAAGTTCTTGGATTTTACGTGACTTAAACTGAAATTCATGACCCAGGAAAGTTGTCATGTTCACTGCATTTATATGCTCAAAAATGGAAGGTTCGGTTGAGCTATAGTCGTTTTAGAGGTAGTCTGGAATTTATTTATGATATTTTTTTTGAAGGGAAAGTCAAGATGTTCAGTTTAGGGAGGATTTTTTTAAAAAAGACTTATTTGTAACTATAATTGAATTAAAATGTGAACAGAGCTATCAAATCAATTTAAAAAAAAATGTCTTAAATTTACGGTTTTTATAAGCGCATTAAAATCGGTAATGAATTAATTGGAAGTGTTTTTCTCTCTACATAAAAGATAATGTATACATAATTCTAAAAAAATCAGTACCTTCCTTTCTGAAATTTTTTTCTCGAAAGGCGAAAGTGATGTCGTGCAATGATTTGGGTAAACTCTCTTCAGAACCGCACTTGAAAAAAGTTAGGCTCGTGGTCTTATTTTTGGTGGAAAAAACAAAGAGAAGGGTACTTACCAGAAATTGCTAAGTGACTGGTTTGCACAAATGGAAAATACTGCAAGGAGTCAAAATTCCTAAACGGTTTCTCACCGAAAGGCTTTGTAAATCAGGAAGGCAGTAAGTGCCAATCAAATTAACGTCAGCTTTAAGCTGTCTGGAGCCAATAAGTGCTATATTTAAAATTCGACTTTTTCCTTGCGAGTTTCGTCATTTATACAATTTTTTTAGCCTTTAATTGCTTACACTCTATAATTACAATTTATTTAGAGTAAAATCGTCTTGTTTATTCTTGTGAAATGTTTTTTCTTGTCCTTGATAAGATATCAAAAACTTGGACCGATTGTTTTTGGGGGGAGTCCTTCAATCATGCGAACTTTTAAATAGTTACAAGATTTTATAACACTCATCTTTCAACGTTACAACCTCTGATACTGGTTAATTATATTTTTTTATTAAAATCGATAAAAAAACTCAAAAAAGATTATTACTTCTATTCATCGTAGCAAAAACAATTTATGTCCTTTTAACATTCTCGCTTTATTGAAAAATCCAAAAAAATGCACCATCATGAGCACTTTTACAATCAACTGAAGCATCCTTCCAACATCCGCTTCAACTTTTTGTCGCTGTTCTCCAATTGCCTTCAACATGTAACAGTCTTCCTTCTTGTCATTCGTCCCCGTCTTAGTCTTCCATCCCCTCTGCTTCCATGATTTTAAAATCACTTAACTTTTTCGGTCTCATCATGAGCTTGCAGATAGTGCCTATAATACAAAGTTCCCGATAATATCCTTCATCCCTTTATCGATCGTCTCTCATCCATTTACACTCTCTCTCCGTAGAACGACAAAAAACCATTCATCCCCATCGATTTACACTTGTAGTTTTCAACTTTGAAGCAAACACTCCACCCATTCGCTATAAAGATATGATCGAATGGAAGAGGACGAAAGGACACAATCTCAAACCATCCTTTTTTCATGGCTGTCTGTTTGGTCAGTACAGCGAGCTAAAACGGAAACATCACACCAACACGACGGGGACAAGTGCAAGCACGAAAACGTAGCAACATTAAAGTTTTCCAATGGATAACGAAGACGTGATAAGAAAACTTTTAAATTATCCTTCGACAAGAAATGATGGTTGCATTCGACCTGATTTCAAATCTATTGGTGGTGTTGCGCTCAATGGATGCATCCCGGAGCCAATGTCCTGTAAAAGCTCCTATTTTATTTATAGGAAACAACGTTTTTTTTCTCTCCGGTCCGCCTTCACAACGATGATTCTATCTTTTTTGCTAGAAAACTTCGAGAATAGTTTTGTAGGATAGACGAAAAAGGATAGCCATTTAGACTGGACGTAAGGATAATGCATGGTAGACATTAAAGTTTAAATGCTTCCGCCGAGATACGAAATGTGTCGAAGATGGATTTAGTCACGTAGTTTATGTTGAATCTTGGATACTGAGAACGATCAAATTTTCGAAGGACATTTGTTAAGTAGAATTTAGTAGGCGATCATAAATTTCAGCAGGAAGTGCCAGTTGTCGGCTTGCATGTTCAGTAATCAGCGTGTAATAACTCATTCTGATTGAGGTATGGCTTCCGTTTGTAGCTGGACTGAACTGAAATGCAACTATTAAGGATCCATTCATGTTACGCTCAAAGCTTAATGATATTAAGAAGATGGAGAATTTCTCAAAATTAGATCACTTCAAAAATTCATTCGTACAAGTATCATTGCCATGACTACTACTACTATTTCAGTATGACCAAGAGAATAAATTTCCCAACCCTCAACAAAAAACTCAATTTCAGAGCCCTTGAAATATCTCCAAAATTTCCAGTTCAATATAACATCAAATAGATACCTGTACTTTATCTCCTTCAAGCTCCATAATTAAAAATGTTTAGGATTCCTTTCCACGAATTCCTACCCACCTACACCTCCTTCTGTTCCCAGAATCAATACCATCCCCCGTGGAGTCTACTTGAATGCTACCGACAACCAGACTCCTTTCGCCCAAGATTTATTCGATTGTAAAGTGCTTGCCGTAATAGTTTAGATTCAATTCGGATAGTTCGACAGCCTGAATGGAGTGTCTAACTCTTGACAGGATAAATGCAGTTCTGGAGTCATAGTGCATCCCTAGTCGCTCTTACATGATGCTGGGTCGTTCTGTGATCCAAGAACTCCCACTCCGTCTCTTGTGGGCTTCGTGTTGTTGCATATGCGGGAAGATGTGTGTTGCATGTGCAATTTGTTTGGTAAAAATGGTAGAGAGTATCTTCTATCTACTATTTATTTGGGGAATATATAGACCATTTTTTTCTCCTCGCAATGTTCAGTCAGGATACTTTTCCTTTTACACTTCAAGGAGAGCATTCTAGCTTGGGTGATAAATCGCTTCAACGGATAATCTTTTATTGGAGTGTTTATGTACATTTAGTGTCTTGCGAATTTGTGTCGAATAAGAGTGTTCGCTGTGTTTGGTAATAATTCGAATCTAATAACTAATTCTAATATTGTTTTTAAGTTTGCCAGACATGGCTAGTAAGGGGCTAGCGAGGGTTTAGCAAGTAATCAAGTTTTAAACGTTTCATCGTTTCTTGAAGATTCAAATTCATTAAGTGCATACATTACGATCCTCGCTCGACAGTCTCTCAGCAGGACTTTATGAAAAAGACGTCTCAGATAGTTTGATAGAAATGAAAAAAAAATGTCCCATCTACCTCACTTCATCATTAGGATATCTTCTGTGCTAGTGAACATGCTGCAATGAGGAATTGAACAGTTCGACGCTCTAGTTTTCTATCCAAGACGTCATCTATTACTCGAGATGATTTTTTTACATTTTTCCGTTTTTGCCATAACATATGGTCGACGCTTGCGCACATAAGAGCCTTACTAAAACAAGTTAAGAACATTCTGTGTTCTATAGGCAACAAATTGACACGGAAACATTCAGCTAAAACTACACATTTATGCGGCTTTTGGTAAATAAATCACACACACAGCAATCAAACAAGAAACTTATATAAATAATAAGAACTCTTAAAAATGAACAAATCTAGGTAAGGTTATTCGTATCATTCCCTATTTTTATATAAATATTTGTTGTTTGTTGTTTTTATTTGAATATATATTGCCATTTTCAAAAATGTTGAGTTATTATTTAATAAACATCATTTAAAGCGTTTTATCTATCAAAAAGAATAATTTGCAAAAGTACAAAATAGATCAAAAAAAAATCTACAATAAATATATATTGTTTTGCCATTTTTTACTGAATTAAAACTGCTTTATCATATTTATTGGAAAGTTAATTTAATCACATAATCGTTAATACGCTTAGGTCGACACCAAAAGCCAATAGAGCATTTTATTCGTGAGATATTGTGCGATTAAAAATTTCATTGGACGTGCTGAAATAAAAATCCTTTTGAATCGAAGCTAACCAATATCTATTCCGAACGTTTTATCGTTAATACGCTTCACACACATGCATATTTTTTTCTAAAAATACCTTTAAATTACTATTAATCGTTTACCACGTGAAAGATCATTTAATTTGTTTTTCTAACGACCATGGGAGGTAAAAATCTTTTGCTTCTCGGCATGTCGAGATTTTACCGACTGAAACTACCTCAGCCTAATCCAAACCTTTATCTCCATCATTCGTGAGTACTTCCCAGAGGACGAATATTGGTAGAAGAGACATTACTGGAATAGTTCAATTTCAATTTCCGGACCAATTACAATAATTTTCTTATAAACTGGTTTGATTGCTGTTCCAGAAGGATCTTTTGAATCAAGTGTGAAGAGAAAATAACTTTTTTAAAAACGGGGTTAAAAAAAACCTTCGGAAATTGAATTGGTTTGTTTGGAGTTTGTGCTGGGATTTGTTTTTAAATTCTGTTTCTAAAAATAAATAAATCCATTGATCTTGGTCTAAAAAACATGGTTTGGAAAAACTTTTACCTTAAATCTCATCCTTCTTTCTCGTGATTTAAGATTTAAGAGAGAGAATTCCGTTTGTATTAATGACGAGAACTTCTTAGTAAGCAGTCTTTTATTTAGCGCATTCAATCACGAATCCTGAAAACCTTGTTTAAATATGGACCATAAATTGTAGGCCCTCCTTTTCAACACATTTATAAATTTTTTGTTTATTTATCTGTCTGCGTCGGGCATCGCACGAAAAGTATCCTAATCAGATAAAATGGCTCGATTCTTAACACAATGATAGCTTTCATCCTGGATCAACATTTAACATGCTTTTTGTTACGCAAAATGCTACAAGATTCACAAAAGACATTTTCCCAATACCTGGAAGGATTCACACATTATTCCTATCCACAAAACTTGTTAATTTTTTCTAGCTGTTAATTATTGACCAATTGCTATCCTGACCTTTTTCTCCAAAATACTGTGCTTGAACGCTTAGTGTATAATACAAGTACAATCTTTCCCTATAGTATACCCAACACGGTTTTGTTAGTGGCCGCTCTTTTGTCACAAACCTCTTGAAATCCACTGATTTTACGGCTGAATCTTTGAGCAACAAAAGACAACCGACCTTTCCAAGGCTTTTCACTTCGTCGACCATAAAACCTTGCTACAAAAATCGAAAGCGTATGGTATTCACGACTTTTTGCACAGGTGGTGTATTTCCAATGTAAAGTCGTCTTTTTCAGTGAATTCTCAGATCCTTTTTCTTCTTTGTCAGGTGTCCCCCAAGGTTCCATTGTGGAGCCCCTTCTCTTGTTCTCTTTGCGAATGATTTACATCTTTTCGTTCAGTTTCCTTGCCTACTGTACGCAAACTACTTCAATATTTTCAGAGCCGTCTCCTTTTTTAATGATTACCATATTTTTGAACGTGATCTGAATGTCTTTCAGTTAAAGTGTGTCCTCAGTAATCTGACCATCAATGTTGACAAATGCCGTAGGCTCCCTTTCACCAATATAACTGATGCTTTCGTGTTTCCTTACTCCATACAAAATGCTAGAGTCCCTGTACTCGATCATTTTTGTGACCTCAGAGTTATATTTGACACTAAACCAAAGTTAGACCAGGACATGGACAGTGTTATGTTCAAAACCTCTAAACTATGTGGTTTCTTGTTAAAAAACTCGACTGCCTTTTCTAGACCTGAAACTAGTATAAACCTGTTCAATTCTCTCGAACGCAATTTATGTAAATACTGCTCCTCTATATTGTCTCCACATAGTATGAGCGGCATACTTAAGATTGAATCAGTTCAGCGAAAGTTTACTCGTGGCCTGCTCTATAAATTCAACATTCATTATGTTTCCTATAATGAACGCTTAATCCGCTTCAATCTTGTCCCCCTACAACAACGTCGACTTTACCTTGGTGAGTATCTCTTTTTCCTGCATCTCCTGTAACCAGATGAAACCCCGTTACTCATCTCATCCTTGCACAAATCTAACTATCTAATAAAATCTCCAACATTTATTTCAAATCACCCGTTGAATCGTCTACAGAGGAAGGCGGAGGTTAATCGTTCATGGCACATAAAAATCGTCTAAAAATCTCTTTCTAGATCCTAAGTAATATTTTTAAGACAGTTTATATCGTACATTCATAAGCCTAACATATTTCTTACTACTGTATAATTTGGACTTTCTTTTCAGTAGTGTTTAACAATACCCAATAAAATTCAGACTCTCAGATTTGAATAAGCCGCGAAAAAAATATTCCCGCCCAAATAAACGGCCAAACTGGACAGAGAATTCTATCAAAGTCGTAAACCATCCGGTGGAGCTTAGCGAAGACACCACGGAACAATAACTTAACATGCCCACAAAAGCTAGCTGTATACAGCGCTGTCCGCGACAGAAAGTTAACAGGCTCGCTGTCATTATGCCTTGACAGTTCGTTCGTTTTCATCAGCTGTTGAACAAGAAAAGTAGGTGTTCGGCTGTCAACATATAATTAGGGACATTTAAGGATTCCATTCCAGAATGTAAGCAGGAATTACTTCATTTCATTTTAGTTTTCATATAAAGCGTGCTGTTTCCTTAATCCAAAAGAATTCCTCACAGCTTTGTGGTCAAATTTCGATAGAGGTTAAGGCTGTGATGTAACCAGTGCAGTGTTGTGTCTTCTGCATGCTGCAGTCCTTTCAGACTCATTTTGCACTACTCTAAACAATCTGTATTCCAGAATGGCGGGACTCATCCGTTTCGGAATCGTTGGCGTCGTGGGACGTCAACAATCGCCCGCTCTCCTCGTCCAGGCAGCGGCGCCGGCAATCACCCAAAAATGCAACATTTCCGGAAAGTCGATTCGTGGCGATACGAGCAGGCAAAGGCTCAAACCCTTCCCGTACAAGGAGAAGACGTACGGCCTGTTCCAGGCGCTGTTCGACAAGACCACAAAGCGATTCGACGACAACTCAAAACTGATTGTGGTCGAGGGCCCGATCGCGTCCGGCAAATCCAAGTTCGCCAAGGAGCTCGCCGACGAGCTGGAGATGCTGTACATGCCGCAAAAGAATCTGGACCTGTTCTACATCAACAAGTACGGCTACGACATGAGGCAGCTGAACCCGCAGCTGCCCGCCAGCTGCAAGTGCGTCGACATCAAGGACTTCTGCCTCGACCCGATGCATCGCCTCGTCGCCGCCTTCCAGATGAAGATGTACGTGCAACGGTACTCGGACTATGTGGACGCGTTGGCGCACATCCTTTCGACCGGACAGGGCGTCGTGATGAATCGCTGCGCGTTCTCGGACATGGTGTTTGTCGAGGCGATGTTCAATAGTGGGTTCATCTCGAAGGGCGCGAGGAGCTTCTACCACGAAGTGCGACAGAACACCATAACCGAACTGTTGAAGCCGCATCTGGTGATCTATTTGGACGTTCCAGTGAATGTTGTGAAGGTAAAGAGTCCTTCTTCTGTCCTACATCTAATTTTACTGCCCCCTTCCTCCACAGGAACGAATCAAGTCCCGCAACAACGACTACGAAGTCAAATCGCCAGCCTTCACTGATCAGTATCTCACCGACTTGGAGACGATCTACAAACAGCAATACCTCAAGGACATCAGCACCCATGCCGAGCTGCTCGTCTACGATTGGTCCGCCGGCGGCGAAACTGAAATTGTCGTCGAGGACATCGAACGCATTGACTTCAACAAATTCGAGGAGGACAAATACAATAAGAAAATGAAGGATTGGCGTCTGCCGAAAGAGTGGGACTGGTGTGAGACTCGAATGCGGTTCACGTATCAGAAGGACGAGCTAATGTGCTACTTTAATGTGCCGCGATTCGATGTGCCGGAACTGCTACGCTCGGCGGAGGATACGAAACAGTTCAACGACGTGTGGTACGATGTAAGTGACGAGATGCATTATTGTTGACCCGAAATAATGGTAATAAATGATTTTTTTCGGGGGGTTTGCAGGCTCCCGGAATGAAGTACGCGTATGGCTACAACGAGGATATGGGCGATAAGAATATTGTGACGAAAACGAAACAGGATATCACCATTTCCAATTGAATGTAACTCTAGTTATTGATTTTTTTGTTCTTGTTCCGATCTCTGATATTTATTAAATATTAGAATGGTAAAACCAACTGTTTTCGTAGAAGATTACGTTCCGATCCTTGGAATTAAAATTCAATTCTCGTTAAAATCGGGGCAAAACTTGTTGGTTTGCTTCCGACGTGATTAGTCTAGCGAAATGTTCCTGAAAATGACGTCAACCGTACATTTTGAATTGTAATGTATGGCCAGCTAAACAGTAAGCTTAAGTTCAAGTTTCTAGGATCACAGCTCCAATCCTCTGGGTACCATTTTGAAAAGAAGAAAAAGTGAGACTGCCCATACCTAGTCGTGTCATAAATATTGATACAACTGTAAATGCGGGCCTTGCGGATGATAGCTAATACTATGTTGGTACTCCTGATTGTTGACATATGATTTAAAAACGCGCCAAATCTTGTCAGTGTAGCTTGAGTGGTCTAGCAAAGAGAACCGCATCGCTGTGATTACTTTACATAAATGTGGAATGGAGAAAGGCCGAATTTTCGAAACACTAAATTCATTAAATCACACAACAAAATGATAGGATATATCCACGGTCTTCTATGGAGGCTACAAAAAAGATCCCGGGGGTTGAACGAGGACATTATTCAGCATCACTTCTATCCATTTCTGTGAAAAGGTGTCAACACAGCTGCCAAAAACCAGCAGTCGGATATCTTAATAAAGGTAGTGGAGCCCCTAAGCCGAACCATGTTTGAAAATAAAGAATGGGCTTTTCAACAAGACTTTGCACCTGCCCACAAGGTGAAAACCACACAAAAAATTTCGGGGGAACCATGTGCCAGAGATTATCAGCGTTAATTTGTGGCCAGCAGCCAGTCCAGCCCTTAGACCCTTCGACTACAAATTCTAGTCAGTATTAGAGGGTATGATCTGTAAAAACCGCCACTACGACTTGGAGTCGTTAAAACAGGCGTTGAAAAAAGCTGTGGACAATTTCCCGATAGAAGTCATGGGAAAAATGTGTTTTATTGATTTTCCTTAGTGCCTAGTGTCTCTATACGATTATTAATTTTATTGATAAAACTTCTTCGTAATCATCCTGGAGAATAACACCGAATACATTCTTATTTTTATAGTTCTGTCGTTTTTCTAGTGTACCTCTTTTTCGATATAATTAACGAGTAATAATCTAAAATAAAATATTTTATTAATATCATCATCATTGGATTTATCGCGAAATCATTCTTAGAATTTTTTCAGAAAATACTTCGCGATGATTTGCTTTTGGAAATCTTCAAGCCAATCTAATTTAATTTGAAGCTGCAACTTGCTTAATTTTCTCCAGAAAATAAGGAGCACTTGACTAGTATAAAATTTCTACAGGGAATTTTTTTGGAAATACACAAATTAAACAGTTTGATTGAAAAATTGTATATTTTTCGACAATACAAGTTAAACAAGATTCTATAAACAATGTTCATCAGACCCTGCTACTATTCCTATGGTAAAATTTTCGGCAATCATTAAGACCTTAAGGTATAAATTCTTATAATGGCATACATCATGTAAAATAAATTATGATAATAATTTAAGACGAACATTAGGAGTAGTTTTCAATAATTTTTGATGGATTTCGAAAGTGAAAACGAAAAAAAACAAGCCGTGAGATGCAACGCTTAAGATCACACGAAAATTTACCAGTAATATCTACAAAAATATTAAAGTGAATACTAAAATAATACTCCTAATAATAATGATAGCTATAATAATAATAATAATAATAATAATAATAAAGACTCATTGCAGTGAGTGAAATATTTATTGAATAAATTGCCTGGAAATTTTAAACGAAATGATTTTGATAGTGAGCATCTATTTGAAATGTGTATGTGAGAAAAAAAATATTCACAACTATGTACTCAAAAATTGCTGTTGAAATTATTTCAGAAAAACTGTTCAAATTCAAAAATTAACGAAATAAATTGTGAAAATACGTAGCAGTTGAATTTCTATTGCAATTTATATTTCAATGATGTCTTGAGAAAAATTGGTCACCTTAAGGTCTTAATGAGTGAAAGAAAGAAATTTACTATAGGCCTAGTAGCAGCCTTAGTAGTAGGGTCTAATGATTTTCGAAAAATAGTCCGGAGTATTATAGTTGTCTGGCTAGATTTTCAAAAATTAATTTTTATGCTTTATTTTCAAGAATTTAAAAAATAATAAGAATATTTATATATAAGACATTTCGTGGTAAAATTAACCGAAAGAACTAAATTGTAGTTGAATGAAAATACATTCGAACCATATTTAGTTATTTTTTAATTTTGAGCAGGAATTTCTTTTCAAAACATTTCAAATTATTTTTTACTGCTGAATTAAGAAAAAAATTAACATACATTAAGAAGCAATTATTTGAAAATAAATCATTCGAAGTTAAATCTTCGTTTATTGGCTTCAAAATTTCTTGAGCTTCTTGATCAAGAGGTGGACCATGCTTATCCTTTCGTAATTACTTTGGGGCATGTTTTAAACGCTAGTTGCAGTAGTAAAAGTAAAATGTAGTATTTTGAAATTATTACTGTTCGAAATTTGAAAGAAATTCTACTTCATAGCTTGATTGTTCCAAAATAACAACATCCCTACATCATGATGCTGAGTTAAAGTTGTGACGAAAAATAGGGTGGCATATTTTAAAATGATGATAAGTCCCAAAATACGACGATCAATCCGGAGCTTTGCAATGGGGCTCAATTAAAGGAGGTATGTCGGTGCTTCCTCGGAACCTATACTGGTACCAAGGAATCTCGGTGTCGGTGAGTAACCTGTGGAGGTTGAAACTTGGGGCTGTGGTTGACACCCAAAAGCGGGTACTTTCATTTCTAATACAGTTTTGGACCGGATTAATTCGGCAGCCCTTCTGTATCGTGGTGCATTGGCCTGCTGTTGCGTTCATGACAGGGGTGCCGTTTCCCCAAAAATCGGCAAGTATGCTAATAGGTCCAAATTCTCACCAAGGATTTTGAAGAAGTCCAGGCAAGCTTTGAATGAAATCTGCTACTCATACTCGGAAAAGCAGTACTCATAACATGAGCTATGGGCTACTGACTAGTACGTTTATGGGACCTTTGTTGCGGGCTGATCGTAACCCGTGGCTAAAAAGGCCCGTGTTTTAATGATTAACTTCGGGGAAAGCACGTTAAACAAGGAACTAATCTGTACCAAAATAACAACAAACAATTATTTATATTCTTAAATACATTATATTTTATTTATTGGTTAAGTTACATAGGATACACACACAAAAAAAAAACAATAATAAAACAAGAAAAACACCTATTCATTCTTCATCCGGAATACAAATCAATGATAATTTCCAGAACAGAAGAATTCGAATACGAACATTTTCTCTAAATTTTATTTTAAAGTTTACATACACAAACAACAATTATAATAATCATAACCATCATAGTTGTCGTTCATCATAAATTACATGACTTTGTTTATTATTTTGTTTAAAACCATTTTGCTTGTTAACAATTTTATATCATTTCATTTATTTGGATTTTTTTCAATTAGTTTTTATTGTATTTTATACGTAAATTTTATGATTTATGCATATATTTAAAAAAACGTTTATCTAAATTTTATCGTCACAATTAAGATGTATACATTGTTTCGTTGAAAGTGTGCTGCAGCGTGTTTTTTCGTAATTGTAAAAATGTGTGCATTATTGCTTTTGATTTTTTTATGAATTTTTCATGAATCAATAAAAGATAGACGCAAAATACATTTTCAAACATAAAAATAACCGTAAGTATGGTGGAAAGTTTAGAATGTAATGAAGATTGTTTTGTAAATAGACTATTTCGTAGACATTGAATTGTTATGAGTGAATAGAAAATAGTTTTGATGGTTTGCTTTAAAAGTACAACTAAACAATTTGGCTCAATGAATAGATATTCAATTTTAGATAATGGGTTTCGTGCAAAGCCAATCTTTAGTAATTTTATTTTATTTTAATAGACAAAATTAAACTGTTTTGTGACTTTATTAGGCTTAACTACAACGATAGTGACTCTCTTACAATAATATTCAGACGCCCATTTGATATCTAAACAAACATTGTTTGTGTGCGACAAAATAATGTAAATAATGTTCAAAAGAAAATATCGTAAAGAATATCGTATAACTTCACCAGCATACCATGCTCTATATATAATTTTTTTTAAAAACATCATACTGTTCGTTTATCTTTCACAAATCAAATTATTAAAACATTATACAACAAATAAAACAATTGATGTCATTTTTAAGTAAGGAGTGTTTCGGGGTGGTGCAATTAAAAATATCGTAGTTTTTGCTCACTGAATGATTTAGCTGCGTTTCAACGAGTCCATATTGAAATTGCGAATAGCACTGAGGAGCTGATCTCGTGTGTCTGGAATGCAGGCGGAATTTTGCTTGGTCACAACAGAACGAATAATTGGCGGGGGTGGTGGTGGTATTTCAGAATTTATCGTAATAGTCGATCGACCAGACGAGTTGGATGTAGCGTTTGCCGATGGTGCTGGAGTCGAATATCGATAAGGGGTTGGTGCAACAGTATTTGTTATTTTCATTTCTAATTTGGCACAATTTTGCTGCTCGATAAGGGATCTTGCAGTCCTTGGCTTTGGGGCCATGTCGACGGTATCCTCGCTGGCAAGGATTTTCTCCTTCAGACCGGTTCGACGTAAGGCAACTTGAGAGAAGAATGGAGTCACGCTCGATTGATTGGTCGGCGATGGCGACGCTTCGTTGTTGGATATATTGATTGAAACCTTCTGAAGGTTCGTACCTCCTGTTGCCAGCCGCAATATATTGGTAGAAACAGCAGAGTTGCTTCGCATGACTGAAACAGGACGTGTTACGCTACTACTCTGCTCGTCCTTTGATGGTTCATGCGATGAGAGCTCTGTATTGATGGTGGGATCCAGACTTTTAAACCCTTTCACGACCGGCGTGAAGTTTGATTTGCCGCCCTTCGGAAGGGTTCGGGCGAAAGTCAAAGGATTGTTCACACTCATAGGTCTAGCCAATTGTACGTGGGATATGACGGTTGCATTTTCGTCAGACGGTCTGCGTTCAACAGTCTGCTGGTTGGCTGGCTCAACCATCGAGGCAGCCTTTTTATATTCGACGCTCCTTACGAAGGGTGCCCTTACCGGACCTTTGGGCACATCTCGAATCGGAGGGTCAGGTTTTATTTCATTGCTGATTGACAATCGGGTCCGGCCTGTTCCCACGCCGAATTTGTAGTCGTTATCGCTTTTGATTGCTACTTGGGATTTGGGTCGTTCGCTCCAAGTGGACAAATTTATGCTGGGTGGTCCTTGGTATCGGTAGATCTTTTCAGATGGCTCCGGAGCTGAAGTTAGAGGCTTTGCCTCCATGTTTGTTTCACTTATAATTTTATTCTTTGGTGAATTTTCCTTAGAACTATCACAATCAGAAGTATTGGAGGGAGGTGTGAGGCTACCATTTGCTTGTTTAGCGAAAAGGTCTTCAACATTTGAATTACGGGAGTTAATTGCATTATGTTTCAATTCGTTGGATCTATTTTCTACTAATGATGTATTTGTGCATTCTGTGTGGTTATTATTCGATGTTTCGATGGTCCTTGCTTCCACGTAGGATTTCCTATCAAAAGAGTCAGTCGTACTAATTTCCTCGCCAGACTGCGAAACGAAATCCTTTAGAGTTGGGCGTTTGTATACTGTGCTGATCGTTTCAATGACGCTGGTGTTCCTCACTTCCAATGGCGGAGCAGGAGTAGTGGGTGTTGGTGGAATGCTTTCCAGAGGTGACCATGGCTCCGATTCAATGCCTACAGCTCCATTGGTAAGACTGTTGTTCCGAGAGCTCAGGATCGATTTCATTATTTTCAAGCTTTGTAGACTAGGTGTTTCGCCAATGCTGAGTTCGCTAGACGACTTCCTTCGGTTGGTATCCAAGAAACGGTCGGCCAAGTTTGATTGACTCTGTAAGACTTCCAAGGATAGTTGGGACGTGCTTCTCGATTGTGCCAAATTGCCAGGCTCTATTTTCGTTTCGACTCGGGTGGAATGGAAGGAATCCGATCGCACGACACTCCCTACCCGTTGTCGGGAGAGTTGACCCACAACACTATTGCTCGAAGTTAAACTCGGTCGCTTTGAGGATTTGATGTAGACTCCTTCGTCTGTGCTGTCGATTTTCTTAGCTAAGGCAGCATTATCGAGTTCATTGGATTCCTTGGCTGCCTGTATTTCTTCAGCTGCGTTGATCTTCTTGGTTTGCCAAGTTGACTCCAACTTCTGCTGTTCGTTAGAAATCGAGTTTGATTTATTATATGACTGTATACTGAAGTTCACTAGCTCGGAAGGTTTTGCGGCTTGGATCGAAGTGTCGATCTCTCGATCGGCATTTCGTCTCATGATCGTGTTGAGTTCGGCACCATTATCCCGATTGATGACGCTCTGTAGTTCCGTAATGACCTCGGCTTTTGTCTCGACCGGACTCCTGGGAGGAGATTCACCCTTTGAATCTTGGCGATCATATTGTTGTTTGGCCACAGTTTCTATTTTATTATCCTGAAACTTGGTTCTTACTGTCGGAACAACTTTATCAGGTTGCGGAGATGATTGTTGTTCCATAGGTTGCTTGCTTCCAACGCCTCGGTATCCATCCTCAATATCAGATGTAATGGTGGTTTCACTATGAAAATCACCTGTGGTCGTCAAGCTATCATCCTGGTCGGACAGGAGCGACCTGTTGCTAGGACTAACACGATCCGATCCCTCCGATCGATAGGTGGCTGCCACGGTTCCATTATCTGCAAATGTGGGCGGTGCTGGAATTGTATAAGACCATTCTGGGGATTCAGGTCGTTGTGGACTAGCCGGGCTCATTGTGCTAACGGGACTTGAGGTAGACTCCGTTTGGACGGTCAAAGATTGTAACGGTTGTGGTGATCGTGGTAGCTCTGGAGTTTTCTCTTCCGCATTCTCTACACTTGCATTGCGTGAATCACGAGGTTGGACTATAGTCTTACCAAGTTTAATGTTATAGACGTTAACCTGGTCATCGTCGTCCGAGCTTGTGCCTGATGAAAGTTTCGGTTCAAGTTGAGAGTGAGCACTTGGTGAGGATGGCGTTATTGGTGTCAAGGGAGTTAGTGGCGTCAAAGGGGTCGAAGGTGTCGACGGACCATTAGAAATGCTAATAGTTTCGGTGTGGCCGTTTGTTAGATTTGGAGGCTTATTTTGTAGTTTTCGTCCAGCAAATGCAGATTCGATTTTATCTTTCTGCTTCAGAGACTTAGCAGTCACAATTTCTAGTTCCGAGGATTGTATGGTTGGTGTTATTTTTATCGTTGGTGTTGACGGTACGCTCAATGGGGATGGTGAGTCGTATCTATCGTTTTCTTGGGGCTTGTTGACTTTCATTTCGTTGCCTATCGTTATATTATTTATATAGTTTTCGGTTGGTCCTATTTTAGCAGATGAGCTCTCTGAAAAGTTGGAAAATTTGCGTTGAAGTCTTCAAGGATTTTGCTTTTCCAATAAAGTACAAACCTTCATTTTGAGAAACTTCGACAATAGCTGGAGGGGTATTACTTGACGCACTGTTTCTTGGTGTAGCTACAGGCGTAAGTCCTCTCGGAGGAGGGGCCGGGGCCTTCTTTTTTGCTGGAATTGAATGATGGATGAGGAAGCGATTAGTTTTATCACAACCAGAATTTTTTTCTAAACTTACATATCACCAATCGTTTTCTTGGTGCTGGTTCGGGCATTGTTGTTTCTGGGGACAAGTCTGTAACACTACCATTAGCATTGAATTCCCTGTTGCCGTTCAACTCTTTTTCGTCGTATTGTAGGTCATAGTTAAGCACGCTCATCGAAAGTGGTCTTCCTTTTGGCGACAGAGTTGGATTAAGCGATGATCCTGATTCCTCTTCAGCCGATCCATTGTAGTGTAGATGACTATTGGAAGAACCATTCGAAATGCTGTTGTTGTCCCGATTGTTGCGACTGTTTCCATTGCAATCCACCGAGACGTTGCTCTTATGAAACTCGACCGCCCTGAGAAGGGTCATCTCCGAGGATTGCACCAGGTTCGGTGTAGACACATGGTGCTCTTTGCGTGCCAAGTTGGGCTGCTGCAACTCGGGGGTAGTTGGTGGCTCTAGATTTAGTGTTTTCTCTTCGCTCTGAGACTCACCACTATCATTTCCATTGGTCAAAATCTGGGAATTCTGACTCGGCGGTCGGGGCGCGGCACGCTTTTTTCGAGCTGGAGCAACTGGTGGCTTTTGTTGCGGCATAGATTGCAAGGACGTTGGTGGATGAACGTAGGCCAGCGATGACCGAGAATTGCTCATGCCCGCGGAGTCGGACGAATTAAGTGAGTTAGTCGAACTATATTGACTAGGTGTTTTCAGGGTGTGTTTCGAGTTTCGACTACTCAGCTCCGACGACGAAAGGGAGTCCCGACCAACTGTATTGCGTAAAGTTAAAATTTCACCTGTATTGAAGTTGTCGTACGATTCCAACTTGTTACACAAACGGACCTCAGTGAGTCCCACCTGACCAATTGTTTGTTCCAAACTGAAGACTTGACTATTATCACCTGGAATATGGAAAACAATGATGTAATCGCACGTATCTATCATTGATAGGTAAACAATACTAGGCTATCTGGTTTTAAATAACTACATATGCGAAATGGGTAGCTTCAAAGCTCTTGTCTTACAGACAGTCACAAAGCGTGACCCATAAACCGCTCCAACACGAATCCAATTCATATAGTTGGACACAGGCGTTAGGGGGTTGGCTGCCAATGTAAGTTCAAGTTCATACGCTTCGGTGGAGAGTCATTCACGTTTGATAGATGGATATCGATTTCGTAGCAAGTATGGTATTGATGGTGTTAGTTGCGGTATCTTTTTCGAAACTAGAGAATTTCTCTCCTAGCTTATAGATCCGTGCTATCTGTCCACTTAGATATGCTTGGGCCATGGTATTTATCAATATATTAAATCGTATCAGTACAATCCATCCCCAAACTCCTACCCTTAAAGCTTTCAATAAATTTTAGAAATTCCGCACTTACTTGGATGTCTGAGTTCATATTTCGTTGGATCCAATTGCTTATTCTCGCACACTATCAAAAGTAGCTTTTCCAAGTCGGTTCTTGCCCCCAAACGCGCCACAAACAATTGACCCTTGGGGAGGTGAACGGTGATACGGAAATTTTGCTCGTAGGTTGAGGCGGAAGTAGTATCCATTTGACTAGAAAGTGGTGTTGCTGAGGTATTATCATATTGGGAGAGGGGTCGTGATAGTTTGCTGCTACTAAGGGTCAAATTGGTGGTGGATTTTGATATGTTTTGACCTGAAACGAAAGAAATTATATGTTTTAGGGTTGTTTTCCAATCAATATCAAATCAATATTTCGATATTTTCAAACACGTACTGAACGACATAAAAAACAATTAAAATTATTTAAAATAAAATATTCAAATATGTACTTACTTTTGCTTTTCTTCCCCAGCAAACGATGGAATGTGGTGAATCCATTCATGCTAATTTGTTTTTAATATTTCTTTTTACAAAATTGCGAAACGTTATTTCGTTTTTTTTTAAGTAGGCTTTTTTCAACCCTAAATTTGATTCAGAAAAAATGTTATTCGGAGTTCCTAGGTGTTAATCCAATCGAATTTGTGCGTGTATTTATCTCAGATTGATTTAGCTGACTAATTATTCACGTGGCTTTGTTTAAAATGGAACAGGCAATCTGAAAAATTGAAAAATATTCATTATTAATGTTGATTGTATAACGATATTTTTTTAAAGACTCATTCAGGTAACATTGAAAATAAATTGAACTTATATTTACGATTTTTTTATGTGATTTTAAATGAGAAGTTTTTAATTGGTAAAACATATATTAAATAAACGTTACAAAAGCTACGATATTTTTAGTTTTTAGTGTTTGCTTTGCATCGAAAGTATCTTTCGTTAATATTGGTAGCATAGACAACTTCATAAGATAATGTAAATGGTTCTCTGCATCCATAGAGAAATTTAAGGCATTTCGTCCTTGTGGTCTGACAATGGACTTACTGAGAATGAAGTGCTTCTTTTTTTTAAAAATATGCCTCCTATATAACCCATCATTTAGGTAAATCACGATATTTTTAACTATTTAACATTATGGCTTAACACGCACTAGATTTCTCTCTCGATCTGATGAAGAGATATAAATCGATTGAAATTTTCATCAAATCTTTTCAAGCAATTCAAACATTAAACAAATTTTCTTGATAGCCGATATATATGAATGTTTGTTAATCATCAGAAAATAGAGTATAACAGCAATGGTAGCACTTTTGGAAATAAATGTTTGCACCATCAAAAGAACGGAACTCTCTATTTTCTGTCCAGCATAGCTAACGAATTCTAAGATATTTTGAGTTTCCGGAAAGAATTCTTGAAAATTGGTTACGCATATTCAAGTTATTTCAAAAGATTAATGAAATATATGCACCTACGTTCCACTTACAGAGACGACCTTGACATTTTTTTCAGTTGAGAGAATCTTATCCACAACACACTTTATTTTATCGCTTTATCAGTAGTAATTGAATTGATTATCAGAAAAATAACAATTTCAAAGTAAATTGCGGCCTTTTATAATAAAATTTGCTTAAAAATTGATAACAAATTATTATAAAAAGAATCTACACGTAATAATACAGATAAATACAGTTTTTAAAAAATATCGTAAAAAATATCGTAACATTTGATAAGCAGATATTAAATGGAAAATTGACGATTCTTTTGGAATGGTACCTTTTGCACAAATATCTATCACAGTTTCACATATATAATCACTTTAATTCGTATCACACACAATCGACCCATACCACGCACTCGTCAATACGCTTTTTTCGCAATGCAGTATCATTCAAACTAAACCAGTCGACAGTTGAAGCTCAAACCGAAATAACGTCGCAGAAACATAACAATCAACAGAAAATACAGTCTGCAGCCGAGCCCATTCAATTTCGCATTCGAACTGGTGTTTACTCATGAATTACTACTCTGTTATCGTGGACTTATCACCAGCAATTTTTGCTTCTTTTTCTTTTCTTCGCCACTCGCTTTATCTATCTATCTCACTCGTGAATTTCTCCACCTTCTAATCGTTTTGTTCAGCCCTATTTTAAATATGTTCTCAAACAATATACAAACATCTTTATATAATGACGAACAAGTGCCTAAGATATATTTTCACAAGTCTGCAATGGAATTCCTTGACGATATCTGCATGAATCGAAAAAAAGATTGTATATTGTATCTGTATCTATGCAATGTGAATATCTTTTAGTTGTCGCTTCAGGTATTAATGCTGTTATTATGGTTTTGTAGTGGTTGATGTGGCCTTATCGGGATTTGGGGAGGCAAAAGCTGTAAGCTTAAGTATGTACCTGAGGTAGTCTACGCAGCAAGCACGATAGTGAACGAAGTCGTTAATGAAGCTGTTGAGCTATTTTTAATTGCCCTGACGGTTGGAAATACGGTCGTGACGTGAACGTTGGAATTGAAATTAAGAGTCATCAAAATGGCGAAAAAATTGCAATAGTGCTGCTATAACAGGCGGAGAAGTTCATCTAAGGGATCGAGTTAAAAAAAAAATGAAGACATCAATATTTAGTTGCGAAAATAGACCGTAAAGACACATTCAGACAATCTAAATGATGCTGATACGGACACAAAACTAGGTCTAATAGGGTAGAAGCAAATTGTGGAGGGTATTCCAGCGAAGTTACAAAAATTAAGCGTGAAGGTACATACATAACACATAAAACATATTAAAAAAATTATAAAAAAATTTACCCTCCCACGCGGGAGGGTGAGGGGGCCGGGCGCGTTGGAGGAGGTGCAAAACGTGTCTCCAAAGTGTAACACCTTTTTATATTACATTTACGGTGAAAATGACATATACATTTTTTTTATGAATTTTTAATGTTTTTTTAATGTTATTTTTATTTTTTTTATTTTTTTTCAAAAAAAATTCTTTTATTTTTCAATTTTATCGACATCCGAAAATATCTAAAAACACTTCACGGTTTCCTATGATCTCCGGAAATAGGCAAAATAATTATTTTTTAGTGGGGGGACTCCCATAATTTCTCATGGGACTGTGACCGTCGCGAACTTTTTATGCTATATTAGTAGGGGAGCCCCCTCTTTCGATCCCCCCTACTGCCGCCTCCGACGGGGGTGGGGTCATAATCTTAACCTTTACCTATCATTTTTGTAATTTTTTCTGCATATAATAAATTTTCTCGTCATATCTAACACTGTTTAGAGACGTCTTTCTTTTTAAGTAAGCTTTTGAAGAGGTTAGGATATCTGTTTAGAAATTTAATTTCAAATTTTTATATTATTCTTAAAACTTATATGCAACAATTGCAATAAATCTATTTATTTGTTTATTGTGATTTAAATTTATTATTATATAACTTTCTAATGAAACAAATTTAAGCTTATTATGAAAAACACTGTTATTACATTAAATTAAATTATTATTATTGAATTAAATAAATTTAAATACTTATTGTTACTAAATAAATACTAATATTATCGCCAACTATGGTCATAATTCAAAATTTTCAATAATATCGTAGTGTCTAGCCTTAAATGCATTAACATGAATTAAAAAATTTTGCAACAATTTAGTTGGTGAAAGTAGAGAATTTTTCAATCTGAATTCGTAATTTCTTCTTCTTTTCCAACAAGCATCACTCCAGGAATTTATATTTCATAACGAAGCAAATATTATATACTGGTACCCAAAGAATTCCAGCACCTACATAGGTACACACACATTAAAATATTAATTCAAAGCCATTTATCTTTCACGTCCATGCGGATGTGTGTGTATGTTTCAATGAATAATAGTCAACGCAAAAAGGGTGTGATATATGCGTGCAGTTAATCGTTTATTGAAATAGGTCTATTGTTACATTGGCCTGGTGGAAAATTGTTAATGAACTTCACGCATGACGGTCGTAGAGTATGCGTGAATAATCGCAATATGTTGGTATGGATATGAACATACTGCGTACTATACGGCACGAGTATTGGATTTTGATGATGAATGATGGACTGAAAGAATATAGAATGTTGCAATATTTTGCAGTGATAGTTGCGTACGTAAAAATAAGGAAAAACCATCGTGAAAACAGATCTTCTTTTAAAATATTCTCCAGTTTTTATAGACTCGCCAAAAGTCAAGTCCAGAATATTTGGTAGATTTTTTTAGGGTCGTGGGTGATGACCATAATACAGCGTACTACCATTAAAATCTTGACATTTCAACTATTATTGTTTTAGTCCACAACCTTCCCAATTAAGCATCGAAATCAAATACAAGTTAATTTGAAACTTAGCTTAACTATCAATGTTACCATTTTCATATTCTTAGCACGTGGCTGATTGAGTTCAGTTGAATAACAGTTTTAAGGTGACCAAAATATTCTCCACATTTCTTAAAATGAAAAAACTGACCTGAAAAGTTCTCGTCAAAGTTTTCGTCATAGTTCTCGTCAAGAGTTTTCGACAAGATTGTTATGGCTGCATAAGATAAAACACATTTCAAAATTGCTTTACTTCGATCAAATTTCTTCACATGTACCGTGAAATATTCTATCAAAAAAAAACTATTGCTGAAATTCTTTCACAACATTCAAATAAACGATTACGTAAGAATATATTACGTTAAATCTGCTATCATTTCTCTTTTTTTTCATTCCCTTTAAGACCGTATGTCCAGTGTTTATGTATCTCCGTCTGAAATCTAAGCATTCACCATAACCCAAATATTCAAATCACCTTGATAGGCCAACACAAACACTATTATTCATCATCTTCTTGATCACTACTTGGTTCTAACTTCATTAAATTTATGTAAGCTCATTTTTACGGCAATAAACCATCACAAATACCTTGGCACCTACTTTTCTACTCATTTTTTTTTGTTTTTAATTAGAAATGTCAATGAACTCGTCTAATCATAATGAATAAGTAATTAAGCAACTAAACATGTACCGCATAGGAAAAAAAAACTATCAACCTACAACAAAAAACTCTCCAAAAAAAAG
The DNA here is from genome assembly GCA_963942545.1 of Oxycera nigricornis. Lineage (NCBI taxonomy): Eukaryota > Metazoa > Arthropoda > Insecta > Diptera > Stratiomyidae > Oxycera > Oxycera nigricornis. Next base: position 104,510,121 of record OZ012662.1, read on the forward strand.
TCATAGATACAATCTAAACTGAACGGTACTAATCGGCTGGGAGAAGAAGATCGCAGGAAATGGAGGTGAGTAGTACCTTCTTAAAATCTAAACGTTGCCATATTGTAGTGGCGATTCTACAATATGCAGATAATAGTAATTTTATCTATTCATAATCAAGAGTTCGTCGACGTTAATTACACCATTACCGGACGGATCATAGTATGATGCGGTGTGCAAGTCAACGCCACTTGGTCATGTAAATTATTACGACATACGTGCTAGGAATCGAGTGAAGATACAAATATCTACATAGCACCAGGTTGATGGTGGATTGTCTATTCCGCGTGGTGAGTGAGTTCCTCAAGCTCTTTTGATGATGGTGCGCGGCGCAGAACATGATTGTTGTATACAAACCTATTCAGTTGGTCATAAAAGTATATCCATCCAACTATCCATTCAGGAACCAAAAAGGCCTTCAGTTGACGTGCAGTGCAATATCGCTGACGAATTTGGTAAGACGGAAAAGTTTGCCATAAATAGATTAACAGCTTAGATATACGATCAAAGAAGAAAAGACATTGATCTATGGTAATAGATGCTGAGGGGTTGCCAATCAGGTTGAAATTTTTGACTAGGAATATCCGTCCTAGCTGTGAAACATACATTCTAGAGTGCAATTAGTTTTAACATTAAATTTATAGTCGTTTTCACAACTTACAAAAGTAGCGCCCAACGTGGGACTGTGCCAGTACAAAATCACAAAAAATTCTTTGAAACAATCAATTTTTCTCGAGACAGTCAGCACTTCTTGGTGCACCATTATCATCTGGCATGCATGTTAATCGTTTGTTGGCCAGATAAGCTGACCATCGATGTCCTAAGAAGCAACATACCGAGTACTTCACTTCCGATATGAATCAAAGTGTGCAGGTATCCTCAGCGATTACATGACTTCCAACGGTAGAAAGACGGTAAAATGCACGTTATGGATTACATGCAGACGATGATGAGTTGCTTCTATGATGACCATCCACTTTTCACTCTACTTTGCATACCACGCTGCTGTTGTGTTGTTGTCTTCTGGTGCACATAGCATAAGTTCGATACCATTAGAGAGGAAAAAAACGGTTAGTCCCATTGACCACAGTGTAGTTCACCTCCTTTGCAGATGGATACTATGACGACGACGGCAGTGAAATGCGGACATTACATTCATTGCAATTGCATTTATGGTGTATCGATGGTGTAATATCAGCGTACATGCATCGTTTTGTACTGCATCAATTTAAGGTGATGGTTATCGCATGCAATGTTGTGTGAAGGCATCATTGCGTTTGCCCACCAAGAAGAATGTCTTGGTTGCGTATATCGTCCAGTGAAGCAGAAGAAGATCTGGATGTAACTTGTTCCATAGGCTTCCTGGTTCACATTGATGAATTTGGATTGGTTACCTAATTTAAATTGAGTTAATTATGGGTGTATAGGTGTTGGTATTCACTCTAAGAAATTTAACGGAGTTACTCATACATTGAAGTCCAGTTGGAAAAGAGTTTGAGCTTTGCAGCATGTGGGTATGATTGGTTACACAAAATTGTGGTTCTCGATTTTGATCATTAATTAGGAAGCACATGGAAATAGCTTCGTTTCGCAAGTTAATAGTTGAAAGTATTTGACCACAAGATTCTGCAAAATGTGCAACTATCAATCAAGTCAGCAATCTAGGTTAAAAACTTTCAAATAAAAAAAATTCTATTATTTCAAAGATATATGTTTTGCTTCATTAGCCTTTGCAGATTCTTTGAGCATTTAAAATAGGGGTTGACTCTATTTGAGCTAAACACGATCGATTCACCAATATAAATTTGAAAAACCATAAAATGTTGAAATAAATTTTTTAGACTTTCTACCAATCGATGCCAAATGATTTTTTCGTTGCTCCTGATACTCTAACAAATTTTTATTTATGCCAGGACAACTTTTCAAACAAGTTAATAAACAGACAAAATACAGTCAAATAACAATACTTCGAAGCAAAAATGAACAGCTCAGCCTCATCAGAAAATGCAACTAACAACTTGTCCACCAAAGGACATTTGGATTACCGAAGAAATATTCCATGAAAAATTCAAAACCATTTCCATTGCTGAATCAAATGTTGTATGATTGTCTATTATTCAGTTCAGCAACACACAACATTAACAAACGTTTCTTTCCAAAGAAACCTATTCGTACTAAACTTTAAAGCACTTCAAAAAAACGTAAAGAGAACAGTTAAAATCTACTTCAACTCTACTATTTGCTAATATTTTTTTTGCAAAATAAACTTTGAAATTCGTTTGAAAATTATCTCAAAACGAAACATAAACTCTCTTTGTTTCGTTTAACTTACGACGCTATCAAATTACCAATTAAGATTTATCAGCTATTAGAGTAGTAGCTATATTTTTTTTGGCGTAATCTTACTTAGTAAGATGTAGATATAAAAAAAAAGCAACTTCAATTAAATGAATGTGTGTACGATTTATTATAGACAGGTGTTATGGACTGTGTAATTGAAGAGCAGAGCAGAGCAGAGCAGTTTTTCTTTAAAATCTACACTTTCCGATTAAAAGCACTGAACATTTCATTAAGATCATCACCATCATCATCAATGGCGCACCTGCAATAATGGAGATTTGGCCTTCTTTAAATATTGTTTTAAGTTGTCTTGGTTCAACGATCGCACCCTCTTGTTTTGCCGTTTAATCTCGTACATTTCGTAACCGTCTATTGCAAGGTGACCATCAATGTATAAAAATTATGGCAATATTTTCTAAGCAAGTTTGGCTCAGGGAGCAACTCTGTAGTGCAGAGCACTATCGTGGCAAAAGGAAGCTAGGACGAGAAAGAAGGGCTTATTTTTTTATACTAATTTCCACGTGCCAAGACTGGTAGATTATTCATAATCTCAGATTATTCCCGATTATCATAGTTTATTTGATTAGCGTTTTTTTCGTGGTATTTGGTCTAATTTCCAAAGAGTTAAGTACTGATATCCTTGCTCACTGTCTCAAGGTCCAGGTGCACTATTTTGCCGCGAGATAAAGATCACGTCATGATGTTGATATCATCAGCTTACACTACAATTCGAGTAATTTAATGCTGTATAGCTAAAAAAAACTTATTGCAATTTTAACTAAAGGGTATTTTTTAGAGGTATAGAACTTTTTAAACAAATAAAACACAAATAAATTATTCAAATGGCATTTTTTCTCGATTTTTTCGCTTGCAAATCTTATAGCATTTATTGTTTCAAAACAATTTCTGGCAAATGATCACCACAACTGCTTCTTCAGCCATCGTCAGTCAAATTTTCCACCACTTTTTCCAGCATAGCTAGCCTTACTTCGTCAATAACGTGTCGAATGTTGGCTTCCAATACATCAATAGTTGCTGGTTCTCCAGCATAGATAAATGGTGCACCGTACCTCCAAAGAAAGTAGTTCGATGGATCTCCCAGACCATGTGATTTAACATGATCTGGGAGGTCAGTTTACATGTTTATTTTTAAGATGATTCGTTCATTTTGTCGGTAGCGATCGTTGGTTAAGTCTTCAGATTTGTAAAATAAAGGACGAATTATGCAACCGGCATGCAAGCCGCACTATACAGTGATTTTTTTTGGTTGTAATGGGGCTTCAAAAGTCTCTTAAGAATTAATTTCACACCGAAAACGACAATTTTGCTTGCTTACGAACCCATTACGCCACAAATGACCATCATCACTGAAAATGATTGGACGATAAAAATGCGGTCCAACTTCCAACTCATTTTCAGCTCATTGACCGAACGTACGACGCAATCGATGGTCCAATGGCTTCAATTGTTAAACTTGTTGGATCTTATACGGATTCAGTATAAGACATGTTCCATGCAGTGGACCGACAGAGGCCTACTTACTGAGAACGACATCCAATCGATCAATTTAGATCCTTAGTCACACTGTTCATTGCTGCAGCAACAGCTGCCTCGGTATGCACTGTACGAGCTCGTGTTGGATGCATTTTGTCCAATAGAGTATTCGTGGACTTAAACCTTTCCATCGTGTTTCGTATGAGTTGCTCAGATGGACTATTATGAGCACCATAAATTGGACGATGTGTTCTGTAAGTTTGGCACAAAGAACGTGAATTTCAGAAATGAATTTTCACTATTTCGAGGCGTTGTTCGAGTATAAGTTTTTATATGGTGATTTTCCAAATGTTAATTCAACAAAATGTCAAATCTACAGCAAAATTTCACAGCTACAATGACAAATATTCCTATCGAAAGTTATATGCCACTAAAAAACATTTTATACATCGTCGATCGAAAGCCCAAAAAATATATAGTTGAATCTAGTGAATCTCATAATATTTAAAATCCGTCATACACAGCACCACATACAGTAATATTCAATTAGCTTATGTAGATGCATGTTTGCTCAACAATAAATTTTTATTAACACAATCAAAATTCTAACATTATCAAATGATTTAAACAAACACCTTCGACATCAGACAAGAATTTTTTCCAGCCCAAAAACTTTATAGACATTTTGACGTCAAATGAACAGTTGTTGTTACCGTCAGTGAATCTTGCAAATTACTGCTATAATACTAACATAAACTAGCAAGGTAGTTAGATTGCTTACAAGACACGTCTAATAAGCCAGAGAAAAAATTGCAAAAAAATGTACTTGTTAAAAATAGAAAAAAATGCTTTTGATAAGCCCTACCACTAGTCACTTGTTCAGTTTGATATCTGCAGAAATTTATCAACCGCAATCGGCTGTTATCTTAATTATTTTCTTCGCAATCAATAGATAAGATATTATTCGTGAGATATTTTTGGAATTTAGTTTTGATAAAAATAAATGTGTCCGATACTGATACTGATGTGGGTGTTGTAGACGCAAACGTTTTCTTCGAGTGTTCAAATTTAATGTCGCCAATTTCTGATAAAATCATTCAAATTAAGGAAAATTCACACAATGTTTGCAATGAATATAAATAATAATAAATTCATACAATATTTTCAATAATTATTAAAAATAAATTCATAATTTAAACGGAATTCAACTTTCATTTTTCCTCTACAATAAAGTAAGAACAAATGATTTCTGTAGCTTCTTTTCGAATAAAGCCATACAATTATAAGACAAATATGTTATCATACTTAATAATTGATAAACCGCTAATAAAATAAATATTTTTGTCCCCGAATCATATGAGAAGCATTTTTTTCAAAAATGTCTGATAACGATAACTTTCGACAGAGTTTTTTTATATTTATGATGTGAGGGTGGTTAGATCACGTTTTAAATTAAATATAAATATTTTCAAGCGTTGACGTTATGAAGACCGTCCAAGATATGTACATTCCACATAAAGATGGATTTTATCAAATATGATAAAGAAACACCAACATTTTTATTGCGTTTCAAGGCGGCAAGCTTAAATTATCTTGTATAATAGTTTTGTCGGTGATGATATCAATTTTTATGTTGAATGAATTACGTGGGAGTTTTATTTATCAAGAAAACTCTACTAAGATTATTTTGCAAACAGGTTAGAGTTCGGAAAATTTATTTCTTACGCAATATTCGAGATTAGAAAATTCAGTCTATTTATCTTAAAAATGTGAGTGCGTACATATATTTATTATATATATATATATAGAAGAAACCAATTGAAAATGCCGGAATAGAATAAAATAGGGGCAAAAAATATCCAAGAATCTGTAGAAAATTCTCAAATAAGGTATGAAAAATAAAATAAGAAGAAAGCAAAACTTCCATGAAATATAATTTAGATTTTCTGTAAAAAAACTAAAAAAATATGTCGCGAGTTTTTGCAAATAACTTTGAGAAAAAGGTGACTCAAATAACACATCAAAATAAAAAAATTATTCAATATTTCTGTTATTTAAATATATTTTATATTATTTTATTTTTTCCATAAATTTTTTCACAGAAATGTTGCATGTATTTTTATTTAAGAAAACAAACAAATTAGTATCAAGCTAATTTTTGTTATTTAAATAAATGATTACAATTACTCATTCCATAAAACATAAAGTAAAGCTTTAAATTTTCTTCAACGATTTTTTGGGAAAATTTACAAACGAAAATCACGACCTGAGCAATGCAAACAATTTTAAGAAAAAAATAATTTAAACTATACAACAAAAAATACAAAATTACTTATGTATCTGCTATTGAAATATGTTATTAAAATTACTCGTTTAGTGGAACCTAAAGTATAAGTGTAAATTTTCTCTGACAAGTTTTGAGGAAAATTTGTTCAGAAATATATTTTTCAAACTATTTCTAGGCAAAAAGGAAATTTAAATAATACATTACATATACCACAACAATTTCGGAAAATCATAAGAGGTTCTCTAGGGTAGTAGCAATAAAAAAGACTATGCTTTTCAGAATCGATGAGAAGAATAGTTTGTTTGAAAATTTATGTGCTATACAAAATATATTGCAAATGATGCAAAAACAATATTGTCAATAAAAACGTAATACTTACTCATTTCCTTCCATAGAAATCGTAGATCAATTATCAAAAAAAAATACAAAAAAAAAACAAAATAAATACCATTCCAATTTTCGCTAAGAAATTTTTTTGAGAATTTTTTTTTAAAACTTTTGAATGAAGCATTGTAAGGCAAAGGGTTTGTAACAAAGCTTAAAATTCTTTAAAATTCTTTAAAAAGTTATAGGAAAATAACATCAAAAAATATTATAAAAATTAAAGAGAATTTCAAAAAAATGATATGCACAATCAAAACTTTTTTAAAAAAATTTAGAAGCGAAACTATTTTTTTGAAAAGTGAAATGTACAGTTCATTGCATATTTATTTTGTTTAATTTTTAAAATGGAACTATTCACGAAAAATCATTGAAAATTTCCATAATAAAAAATGTTCTAGACATGATAAAACAGGACGTGTGTCGTTTCACTTGGATTGTAGTCAATAGTAAAAAAAACGTTTGTTTAAAAATTTCAAACCAAAACTGGAAGCATTGTTTAATAATTGTAAATATACTCCCACTCCCTCTAATTTCCAAGCACAGATTTTTTAAATATTGTTTTCAATGTCAAACTTCATGATTATAATATTTTACGCAAATACTTTATTAGTTTGCAATATTATTCTATATGTTCACGCCTAGAAATAGACAAAAACATTTTTAATTTGTCTTTCAATAGACTGTGATTTTCATATGAAAACATTGATGGGAACGATTAATGCTGTGGACAATGTTTGAAAAAGAATATAATACTCAAAATATTTGAAAGGAGAATCAAAAAATTAAACAGTTTTTCAAGAAAATGTCTTAATTTTCCATTTGGATTGGACGTATATATATTTGCAAAAATTTTCAAGATAAAATTTTAACAGCAAATTTTTAATTAAAAAACTTTAGAAAAACATTCCATGAAATATTACGACGACAAAAAAAAATATTTTAAAAAATCGTTTGGTTGAAAATCTCAAAAAAAAAAAAAATTATGCAGCATTGCTTACGAAAAAATAGGTTTTGAAGAAATATTTTCGAAAGGAATTCAATTTCAGTACACCGATTTTTTAATATTGGTTTTGATGTCAGACTATAATTAGAATATTTGTAATTATTTTATATTATTAAATTTTTATTAACTTCGCTTGTTTGATGCAAAGATTTTGATTAGTTTTTATATGTTTGGCCTAGAAACTAAGGGAACATTTTATAATTTGATGTCCAATAAAATGCGGTTTTAAAAACAATTTTGTTACTTAAAAAACAGGAAAAATGCTCCTTATCAAATTTAATACTTCATAAATTCTCAGGATCTCACAATGCGCCTATCTTGGCCTAAGTAAACCACCTTTTGACAAAGGGGGCTGCCACTACAACCAAATTCTCAGGACATCCGTTTAAAAATTAAGAAGAAAAATAATTAAGACTCTTAGCACAAAAATCTTTGAGAAAAAAAACTTTATCGTTTTCCATTTCCATTCGTAGATATTTTTAAATATGAGCCTTTGTTTTAAAAATTATGATCGTTAATATAAAACATGTTTGGCTTATGTTCATGTGAAACAAATTTGTTGGTGTTGACTATTTTATTCAAGTATTTTGTTTAGCAAATAATTAAGCATTGTTTTAAACTGGTTTAAAATAGACTTCGAAAATATCAATCAATGGTCGAAGTTTCGATAGAACGTAATATTCGAACACACATCTAAAATGATCTCAACTGTAGCTTATCTCTGATTACAAAGTCAAAATGCCAGGTTACAGCCAGATTTTTTTTTGAATTTCAAGACCAAAGCGGATTCAAAACAGATTAGGTTCGAAAAAATATTTCCGTATTGTGGTCTACAACTAAGCACCTTCAGATCTTTTTTTTAGTTTTCCACATATGTAATCTGTTAGCATGATCTTCATTTATTCAGCATTCAACGTCCCATTAAAAAAGAACGCGTAATGAGTTGTCTTTTGTAAATAGAATCACATCAACTTGCTTTCAATCCCAAACTATTGGTGGAGGAAAAAGCGTTCCTAACGACTTTGACCCACAAAAAGATACATTGATGACATAAACACGCACGAGCCTACGTGGCTCAATTAAAAATTCCATTAATCATTTGAATATTTACTAGCACAGCATGTCATATTGATTTGTATCGTTCTTGATCAATTTGTTTGGTTTCGCAACATCCGTAAACATAAATAGGAGTATTGTAGTGGCATCCCACCGGGTTCTATCCCGGCACCTCCACTGTTTTCATAGAAATTTTTGTCATGATTCAAGGAGTAAATGAGCCAATCGTAGGTGCATTTTCTTTTGTAGATACGAGCCAAGCGTGGTGGAAATCAAATTGTGTGTGATTTCAACAAATAATTGCTGTCGATGATGAAATAGCTAATTACAATTAAATTGCATTAGCAAATCTTAATATTGACTTGAGATGCGACACTGAATGACCCCTACTCGTGCATCGTAATTAAATGGAAATTCTTTGAGTGGTAGATCATCTCCATATTGACTTTGGCGTGGTTGGTTGTTGATGGAAACAATGAACGGATGATAGGCACTTGTAGTTGTAGTTTTATCTAAGTATCTTCACCTTGACTGGATGAATATTCAATAAGATAACCGCATGCCAGGTAATTGTGATAGTAATTTTGTTTAGCTCACATATTTCTGATGGTGCGCAACAACATTTCAATATTACGTAATTGCGTTTCACTTGAGCTTAAAAACAAAAAAATAAATCAATGGCTTAAAATAAACTGTTTGGAAAACATTTGATTAGAATTCGCGTGAGAACAACGCATGAAAATTGCCCATTCAGTTGATTTTTGTTGAGTTCAACGCAACAGTAGGTCTGTTCTAAGCTAATTTACTGAAGGTCAACACTATATCGCAATACACTTAACGCGTGCAAAGTATCTAAGTTCATTATTTAAATATCTTTTTAGCTGCAATCCAAACAATAAATCAAACGGGCGTCATTTTATTGCGGGAGTTTTTCATTTGAATGTTCTGGCATTGTTTCAATTGGCAAGAGGTTCGTATCGTAAATATTTCGGATTGGGAAGGCCAATTTCGGTTATGGTCACTAATTATCAAATTGACCAATAAAAATTATCATCACGTAATGCTTGGCACATTAAACACGGATGTTTGAATCATCGATGAAGAAAAATTTTGCATGGTGTTGACTTTACAAATACATTTTGCGTCATCTTGTAGAAAATCAGTGTGGTTAATTGATTCGTAATGTTGGATTGCGACAAAATGGCCACGTGCTGGGTGGTGATCGTCAAGTGATTTTGTTGGGGTTTTCATTTATAGTATACTCGTCTTTTGGGTGATTATCATAACAGAATGATGACAAACACGTCTTGTAACACATACTTGTGGTATTTACTTGGAATCGTTGATGTATGGTAAGATTCGTTTCGATTTGGATGAACAATATCTACCCGATGAGTATCTTTTTGACTTGACAATGAATATGTTTTGAAAGTAAAAACAAGGCAGGATTGTCGAAAATTGGCATAGAATCTTCTTTTGATCATTAGTAAGTCATCGATTATATGAAAATGCCTTTTTCTATATGTGCTACTTCACTTAAAGAAATTACTGACTTAGTTTTTAGTTTTTTTTTTCGGAATTATTATTAATTTGTGGTATAGTGGAAGGTAAATACTTTTTGAAATAAATTTGCAGTGCTAGCAGTTTCCCAGGAAATTCAGAAATAGAGCTGATAATGTACTGTATATTAGCTGACTGTAGATAAACATTAAATTAAGAGCAAGCTGGATAATGAGATGATAATGTATATAATTGGGAGCTCTTTTTTGAAAAGCACTCAGAAAAGAACCCAACAAAACAATTGAATTCCAGATGAAATATAGGAAAAGCCTTTTTTCAATCATTAACCAAATTTTGATGGATTTTCGGCCTCATTGTACATATTTTTTCATTGTATTTTTTTTTGGAAATTGTAGTCAAAAAGTCATGTAGTTTACAATATGGATTCTAAAAATACTGAGAGCTTTTCGTTTTGTACTGTATTTAAAAATATTAATACATTTATTGAAGTCTTTTTGGATCTGCTATTGATTTCAGGCTCATTAAGTGTTCTTTTTAGAATAAGTTGTCTGTCTAAAAATCTTCCAGGAAACTCATAAATGAACTTGATAAAGCACTCCACTTTAACTGACTGTAGCCATATATTAAATAAAAAAAACCCACCCAATAGGACTATGATAAACATATATCATCTAGTGGAAAAAATGAGAAAATATTTCTGAGATTTCCTAGAATTTTTAAATAAATTTTTCAATTAACTTTATAGTCTCATTTCACATTCAAAGTTTTTTCCCCGAATTAAAGTCAATATACCAGAAAGATGTTGATTCAAATTCATAGATCAATCTTTCAGAATTATTTTTTGATACAAATGAGTGTAAAAAATAGTAATAAATAATGTTAATACTCACAAAATTTTCTATGTTTTTTATAGTCATGTCTTTACCTAAAAATAAAGAAAAAAATTGAAAATTTATATTAACAATTAAAATGTGATCAGAATTTTTTATTCCCTATTGTAATCGACAGAAATTGAAACAAAATCGCGTTATTCTCCTCGAATAACTTTGCTGTTTATTAAATTTACTCAAATTATTACAGTGCAAAGTAGATTTATAAATATACATATGTATATACAGAAGCCTACAAACCACATCCACAACCTTCAACACGAGGTCAACATATACGATTTTCCTACACGATTCTACCAAATTTTCATCTTTGTTCCATGAAAAAAATTCTACTAGCAATTCAGATTTCATTTAAAGCAATGTTTTTTTCAGATATAAGACAGCCTATCAAACATGCTTACCTACACACAACATTGTATGTGAACATATGCGCATTCCCGCAAATAATTAAGCTGATGTGACACTCTCCAATGGATACGAAGAAATAATGATGATACTAAGTCATGATCGTGTTAAGGTCATTTAGGAGGGAAGCAACCATAAAAAAATAAAACAATTTGCATTTTTGCATTCTTTCTTATATTAACCAAACATTAAAAATGTGTTGAATCAAGGAAACATACAGATTGTACCATATCTACAACAATTGTATTACATACAGAATATGCATGTTAATTTTTTGCTGTTGCCTGCAATGTCATCAGCCAAGCGCGCGAAATGTTACTCGGCTGGAGAAAATTATTACTAAAGGCCATCAAAGACGCTTTAATTATTTTCCCATTTGTCTTTACACTTTAAATTAAGAAAGACATAGATATTAATCTGAATTTACAGTTGAAATTTCACTGGTGTGGTCATTAGAATTTTTTACTTTGGGTTTTAACTATGCATTAATTAATATTCTTTCGTAATTAAGCCTTCTATAGAGAAATTTCACTAGATGATTGTTTTTGGTGGTTTGATTGGTTCTGGTCGAGTGGTTTTAAATGAAATTATTTTGAATCGAATGAGGCTTAAAGATTTCTAATTTGCCTCCAAAATTGCAGGAAAAAAAAACAATCAAGAATAAATAAATTTTTAAGGCGAACAGAAGGCGTTAAAACTTGTCTAATGGTAAAACTCTCAAGTTTGTTCAACTGGCAACCCACAAGATATATATCTTCAACTTCTTCATCAACACCCGCGCGCTAAAATACCGCAAGATTGTTCCCACTTGATGGAGGTCATCGTTGTAAAAGCAACGCGACATCAGTGCAATTAGTTTAATTGGTATTGAGACAAGTGCTCGCTGAAATTGACGATAAGAGTTGCATTCAAGTAACTACTTTTATGGCCCCTTGAAAATTGAAGCCCTCTTTCCCATTAAGAGATAGATGTTCAAGAGATGGCTATTAGGTCTTATGATTGAGATTTTTTTTTGGTTTTGTATCTTGGATTTTCGATTTTATTGTTTTATATACGAAGATATGTTTCGACGGTTCGATGTAAATCGCGTGAAATTGACTGAAGCTTTTATTTTTTATGCGAACAAGATGACGTTCTATCGTGTTTCTTAGACGTGAAGGCAGAAACCTATTAATTTTAAATTCGAAAATCAATTTATTTGAGATTTTTCACCAACCGAAAATTCACAATCATTGTATTTTATCTCATGATGAGAATTTTGTACTGAGATTAGCCCACGTTGGGCGCTAATATTATAACATGCATATATCAACATGATTGACCAGAACCATTAAAATATTACCAAAACATGATAAAAATCTGATTAACATTTAAAATAATTAAAATATTAGCCTTTAAAACATAACGATTAGATCAAGCACAGTAGACAGTCAATGGTTTTTAAAAAAGAAATATACCATACTTCCCAGCGCATTTCAACTTTTTACTAGGTCGCTCAATTTGTCAAGTTGCTTAGACCAATTCACTTAAACCTTGTTCCAAACAACTCAAACTTTTTCCCAATCGCGCGTTTCTTTTTTTAAACCAATAAAACCACTCTGCAAAATGATATAATGTTTTTGTCAGAGGTTAGATTTGCGAATTATATATTGCATAGTTACCTATGCTTCTATTATTTATTTACAAAAGAAGTCACCTGGTTTCCCTGTTTAAGAGTAACAGAATAAAAGTAAAAAAGTGCTAAGATTGAAGAGAACTGCTTCGAAATTATTCGAAAAATAATTTTGATGGTCATTGAATCGTAGATAGCAACAAAAATCAAACCAATTTATCAATTTAATGTTGATATAAAAACTGAGATCGGAATTACACTAAAAAAGATGCTATCAAGGTTGGCAGAAAAGTTATAGCTTAAAAAATAGAAAAATTAAAAATTCCGCAGTCAAGTTTAATTGATAGATATTTAATTATTGAAACTGAAAAAAGTATTGCATCGATTTTTTCCTTTGCCTCTGTTGCAGTCAAGCATGCTCCAAACGTGGATCAAGCTGTTGCAGCCATTATAAAAATTTGAGGAAGAATATAGCAATTTAACACTTCTAAGGATGGGCCTATCTTGGCCTAAGTGAGCCGTCTTTTGACAAAGGGGGCTGCCACTACAACCAACCAACCAACATTGCTAAGGAGTGATATTTTGCAAAAACATTTTAAGTAAAATCTTCAACAGCTCAACAGTTTTGAAAGGATCGGCGAGAAAAAAACAGTCAGTTCCATAAAGGATCCCTTTGCAATAATAAATAATGCGTGATAATGGATAAAAGAAAAAGAGAGAAGCCTACTCTAAAAATTAATTTCTGTATCTCATTAAGAGAAACTACGATGACTAGTGTTTCCATTTGAAAATGAAATGAAATCATTGTTTTCTGGGGAAAATGCACTCCACTTATGTAGCAGCAAAATTTAAACAAGTTTTGTCGTTCTTTGCTACAAATGTGATGACATTCATGACCATTTAGAATAACCAAATATTGCAATTTTTAATATTTATTCAAATGAAATACTTTTCGTGAAAATTTAGAGGAAAAATTCGGTTTAAACAATATCTGAAAATAGCCACCAAAATTCCAAAATATTTATATGTTAATTTAATATTTTAACTTTCCGATTTCTACATATGCATTAACAACATCAATATGAATATTTACATGATGGGCTCCTCGTCACACATTTTTTCCTAATCATACAATCAATTGTTGACAACAAATGATGAATTTATTAGCCTAAAAATTATCTTGGCTTATCCGTGGGCAAATATTGCATAACATGTTTTAAGGTTTATCACATAATCACCATGAAAACATCCTGTCTAGTTTATCAGCTAATGTTCATATATATTATTTTGTCGTTAAGTCTTTTGTTTATAATCACTGAAAATATTGTTTCCGACTTAAATTTTATCTAATGCTTAATGGAAATAGTTAGCGGAAAAAGAATGTTGATTTTCCGGTTACAAACATAGTATTTTTGTCTTAGATATCAGCCAATTTCATGAATAAATAGTGATAGTTCTCATGATTGCATAAATGTAAATATTTTAAAACTGTTGAAGCGTTTGAAACTTGTTCGTTTCTAATATGGTTCACAAATTTCATTGGGACAGGTAATTTTCAAATAATTTGATGAAAGCAGCCAATTTGATTAAATTTCTTTGATAAAATTACCGAATTATAAACAAAAGCTCTTAAAATGTGCACTGAATTGTATTGATTAATAGTGAAAATTAGACAATACTTGAGATTTAAATAATTTGAAAATGTGGCGAAATGTTGAAAAGTTCTGATTTGCAAAAAGTCTTACATTTGCAAAGAACATTTCTCATTCGGTCCACTTTCATTTTGGATAAACAAAATTAATGCAACAAACCATCCCGAAAATATTAGAAACTATAAGAACTATTTTTATATTCTCATTTAAATCCGTTCTAAATTTATTGCCCGTCAGTCTGATCCAATTGAATTTATGATGAAAATGCAAAAAATTAAATGAATTTAAATTTTGTTTGAATATGCACCAGCAAACTTAAATTCCACTTAACATCGAAATATCTATAGATTTGTTTATGTTCCCGTTTTGTTCATTCAAAATAATTCCATCGTCTTTATGAAGCAAATTTCATGCAAAGTGCAACAAAAATGTCTAAACATATAAACATTCTCAAAAATATTTGCATAAACGGTAAACAAAAAAATACATCTATCTTAAAGCGCATGAGGTACCAAAAACAAATAACAGAAAAGAAGATGCGTTCATTAAACTTGTCCTTTGCAAGGCCAACAAAAAAATTCAGCAGCATGCTTTTAAATATTTATTTAAAAATAGTGTAAAACGAGTTTATGCAATTTTTGCATAATAAAATATTTATTTATTCATTTGCATACTTGACACATTCCATATTGTTTCTTTCGTATATCTTCGTCAAAAAAAATTGTATTCACCATTAAAATTTTCTCGATTTCCAGTCAAACAACGTCGCAACAAGAAAGATAACAATAGCAAGTGTATCTAAATATCTTTAGGGTTCCAAGTAATTTTTTTGACGATTGTCATATAACAAATAAAATATCCATTTTTGCTGAGATTGCTGTTTGTTATGTAAATATCTGGAATTTCTTTAATAAGCAAACATTTAAAAGAGTGGTTGAAGATGGCTTGTATAATGTTTGCATAGGTTCGTGGTCTAGAAAGACCAGCTTTACTGGTAATGTTGGCGTAGCTGGATTCTCTCCGCACATGGAGCAGCAGTACCAAATAGAAATAACAACCCGTGAAGTATCTGCAGAGTCATTAGACCTTGTGTATTTACTCGGGCATGAAGAAATTTTCACTTGGTAGTCAAGTCAAGTTGTCTTGAGGTCAATGTTAATTGCAAAAATTATACCATCACACAGATCAAGGTTGGTTGGTTGGTTGGTTGTAGTGGCAGCCCCCTTTTATCCAAAGGTAGCTCACTTAGGCCACGAGAGGCCCATTGTGATACCACAGAATATATGGGCGGCACTAGAACCTGCGGGTTGACGAGAACCATCCAGATTCTCGAATAAAGCCGGCTATGCAGCCAATGTCCAAATCGGCTGCTTCCGTGAGGTTGTCTAGGAAGGGTGTGCCCAAGGTTTGCATGCGCTTCCTGGACAGCGCCGGACATTCACACAGAAAGTGTTTAATGGTTTCTTCCTCTTCCTCTGATCTGCAACTTCGGCAGAAATCATTGAAAGGGACACCCAGTCTTTCTGCGTGTCTGCCGATCAAACAGTGTCCCGTTAGTACGGAAACGACGGAACTCAGGGTGTCGCGGCTTATGTTGAGGAGCCGCTTGGTGCGTTTGGAGCACAGTGCGTGCCAAGTTTGCCTGGTTGTGCTACAGGTTTCTTCGAGCAGCCAGGCCCTATTCGCAGCCTCCACGTAGTGCTGCTTAAATCCTAGCTTTATGGAAGCTAGAGGTTGGCCGACTTCGGGGTTAAGTGTATATTCCTGAAGCTCGGTGCCAGCTCTCGCTAAGGCATCTGCTTTGCAGTTTCCAGGTATATCACTATGCCCCGGTACCCAACAAAGAATCACTTCACAGTGAAGCGACAACACGTTCAGTTGTGAGCGGCATTCCATCGCAATTTTAGATGAAGTATACACGCTGGATAATGATTGGATGGCAGCTTGACTGTCAGAAAAGATGTTTAAATTTCTTGTGGAAATTTTCTGACTTCTCAGCCAGTCAACTGCCTTATAAATCGCAATGACCTCTGCCTGAAACACGCTGCAGTGGTCTGGTAATCGGAAGGATAGTTTCAGGCCTAGCTGTTCTGAGAACACGCCACAGCCAACTCTTCCCTCCATTTTTGATCCATCGGTGTAGATGTCGACCGATTCCTGTATCCCATCTCTTTCTGTGGTCCAGTCCTCCCTATTCGGGATGACTGTCCTGAAACCATGGTGAAAACAGGGAATCGGAGATGCAAGGTCCACTTTCCCTGACTTTGGCCCATCCCTCCGTAGTATTGTGGAGTGACCAAAGTTATCCTCATGCCATAGTCGCAGAGCTTTTAATCGAACAGCAGTGCACTTGGCCTGCTGTCTCGTAAGTAGCTCTGTCGGAAGCCAATTTAATAGCATAAATAATGCCTTTGTCGGGGTAGTCCGTAGAGCCCCGGTGATTGCAATAGCCGCACTCCTTCTGACCTTGTTCAGCAGGTTTACATTTGATGCTTTCGCCATAGCAGGCCACCAAATAACTGCGCCATACAGAAGGATTGGTTCCACTATCGCCGTATAGAGCCATGATACAATTTTGGGTTTTAATCCCCACCTTTTCCCAATAGCTCGTTTGCAGCAGTAGATTGCACATGCAGCCTTGCGTGCTCTTTCTGCTGTGTTCGCTTTCCATGCGAGTTTAGAGTCCAGAATTAGACCTAAATATTTGACCTGATGAGATAGGTTGAGACTTATCTCCTCAAGCTTAGGTGGGACAAATCGTGGAATTTTATACCTTCTTGTGAAGAGCATAAATTCCGTCTTTTGCGGGTTGATCTTTAGACCACACTCTTTGCTCCATTTGGTAAGAATACCTAGGGCAAAGTTGAGATGCGCTCAAATATGCGCTCACAATGTAAGAAAAAAATTGTTGTACCAGTTTTTCATGAATTTGATTCGGTTTCAAGTTACAGTGTGTGGGCGAAGGAGTGTTACAAGTTTTAGGTAAAGTTGTTTCATAAAGAAATTTCCAAAGGTAAAAGCGCCGACATGATCTGGATAAGCAGAAATGTGTATAAAAGGGTTCCAATTAACAGTTTTTAATATAAAAAAATTAACAATGATGCTTGCAAACCCTTTTCAAAATACACCAAACTGCTTTCTACTGAGTTAAAACTTCCCACCTCCTAGAATCCTACAGTAAACATTTTACCTACATATTTTTGCAGAGCATTATTTAAGAATATTGAAATATGATTAAATTAAATAAATTAATTAAAGAAATTTAAGACATTTGAAGTGTAATCCCGAATATTTCTAGTCAAACTCACATACAGTGTAGTGAGGAACCAGTGAAAGCGACAATGTGTGACCACCACTCTCATTGGGATTAGAGTGCCGCCAACAAAAGTTGCCGGCTACGGTATAGTCAGTCGCCCCAGCTGGAAGGCAATTAAAGAAATTTGAGAGCTGATGATCTATGCAAAGTTATGATATCGGAAGCAAACAAAATATGTCTGTTACATTTTTGTAACTTCCATATTATAAAACATATAATTTTTTTGCCTCGATAATCGTTTGTCTCTTTTTGTTAAAAAAAGTTAAAAATCCTTGAAGAATATTAAAAATCAATCGTTGATACCCCTTCTGTAACCAAGCAAAAAATGATATGAACTAAAATGGAAAAAACGACAATTTCTTTGTGGACCATTTTTTCTCCTTACTTACCTTGGCTGCGTAAGCATATAAGGACCAAACCACTCACATTATGCGGTTTTGCACACGGCACATAGCAAATAAGTGAGCTCGAACATCAGAAGGGGTGAAGAAAACTGTAGGACCCAATTCTAAACTATGTTAGTATCAAGAGTTGTCCAGAGTAGTTCTAAAAGATTTAATGAAGATAAGTGGCAAATTGTTCGCAAATAGAGAAACAGTTTTCTAAATAAATTTCTCAGATGCTCAGTTTCCTGTTAGCAACTTTCACTCCTAAAAAAGCAAAGAAAATTATGAGTATTCTACCGTAAAATAAATAAAATGGACTCTCTAAAAGAAAAAGACGATGCAAGAAACTGAAAAAGTTCACCTGGATTTTACTGCAAAAAATATACCAACGAGAAGAAGAAAAACAAATAAAAATTTAGAGAAAATTTCCTAGGCAAGTTTAAACTATCCATAGGGTTCCAATTACTCTGGGGTGGTCATAAGAACTTTTGGGTAACCACAAGAAAAAAAAATTGAAATATAAAGCAATTTTTCAACGTATGATTTTCTCGAAAAAATTGCAGCAAAAATTTTACGAAATTTATGAAATGAATTTTTATAAAAACAAACGAAAACATCAATAGGGCTTATAATTCAGAGCCAACATTTTAAAAATATGTTCACCTTAATGTACTGAATCCTTATTTTATCGATAAAACGTTGAAAATTTTACATTGTTACATGTTGCATTCTTTTCATTGAACATACTTCACAATATTTTTGAAGAATTTTGTTTGCTATAGTCTGAAGCATTGAAAAAAATTCATTTTTGTTTTCCTCGGAAAATTGTTCATGAAAATAATTTTCTGCTTATTGAAATATATCTTTAAAGTCAATAATTTTTTTTTATTTTATTCAAGTCTCAATTTTTCCTGACAACGCTCTTTAAAAAAAATTGAAAAATACTTTTCCTAAGTAAGATCGAAGCGCGTCACAGACAGACAGTTTGTAAACTTGGTAGAGTTTTGAGGACAAAATAAATAAATTTTAATTTTGTTTTTAAAAAATAAATCTAATGCGGAAGAATTTTCTGGTTTTAATAGGAAAAAAATAGTAAATGATTAGCTTGAAAACATGTAATAAAATAACAAACTAGGCAAATAACCGCAAAAAAATTCAGAGAAAAATTTACTTATTTTCAACTTTCTCGATTTTTTTTTGTATCCCATGGATTTTTTTATTAAAAACTGGAACAATTTTCCGAATTGAATTTTATTAAAAAATGTAACTATTTATTTAGTATAAGTAGTATTTTTAGTATTTTTGAAGCAGTCCGATAAAATGACTGTGACTCTTTTAACCAGTCTTTTCTCTCAGCCTTCAACGCCTTGTACTGAAAAGTTATAACGCTGCTTTTTGAAGCTTAATTTCTTTGAAAATTAGAATAACGTAAACTTCTCATCAATATTTTTGTAGTGAGAAGACTTTTAGCACTCCAAAAAATGCTTTCAACCCCAAATTTGAAATCACTTAGAGAAGCTATTTTACATGGAAGCATCAGAAAGAATATACTTACGTAATCTTACATTCAAACGTTTCAAATACTTTTTGAAGAATTTGAAACTATTAAGGGTTGAAAAAAAAATTTTGCGCAAATTTTAATTTGATAAAATGACTCACGTTTCAATCTTAAGAGATTTTGCCATTTGGTAGCGAATAAATATATCTTATCTACAATTACTATTCAGTTATCTAAAAACCATTTCTCGTGCGTGATCTGACGCCGCAACAATAGCTCATTCTTTTTATTTAGACTGTGACTATTCGCAATGAAATTTATAATGTTTAAAGGCGGCATTCCAAAGAGGGATAATTAGTCAGAAAAATGGAGGTTAATAAAATTTTCATGATTAATCCACGTGCGTTAATTGCACTTCAAATTTTGTTATCACATCTTATTTGCGTGATTAGATTTTTGACTTCTTAAGAAGGTAAGATGGAAGGTTTGTTTTGCTAACCGTTTTAATCCGTTCTTAATGTTGGGGGTAGTGAATAAACACTGCAATTTTTGGATATAATATTAATATTTAATTTTAAATGTGAACACTTATCCACTTTATATTTTCAGCAGACGAATTTGTTTTTATTCGCGAAATATTTTGATTTTTTTATCAATTTTACCTTCAAACAATTTGATATAATCTCGAAACATTTTTTGTTTATTCTCAACAATTAAATCTATACAAAAACAGTTTACTCTCATGTTTCCATTTCTACGTTAGGGATCCACAAAAAGAAGCTCATTTCTCATTTAATTTTTGGGGATATTTTTTCTTGGCCACAAAAGTTTTTGGAGTACTATCACCAATCCAATCTTAAATCGATGAAATGAATTCCCATGTCAAACCATTCGGATCATTATTCTTGATTAACCAAAAATAATTTTAAACTACTTTAAGAAAAACCTGATACCTATTAAGTTTTTCACTCTATTATATCGAAATTCCCATCACGGCTTCCCAAACCTGATGAGAAGATTGTAAATGTTCACAAGCACTTTACGATGCTATCAACGTTTTTCTTCTTCTTTTTTCTCTTCAAAAAAATTCATAAGCTACTTAATTTCATCGATTCAAATTCAAAACTGATGCTTGAAATGAATATTACTAATTTTGCAAAATCATCGTCGTTAATTAATTGCCAGTGAAAGAAAAATACAATAGATATATTCAGCAGCCAAAATAACTTTTGCAAAGAACATTCTTTCCAGTTGGATACCAAAAGTCTAAAAAAAATGACCTGAAAAGAAATTAAAGTCTCGCCAATCAAATTTTTCAAGTGTTCAGTAAAAATACTTGAAAATCTCTTCATCTATTTTTTTCATTTGTAGATAAAAATATCTTGACCATTGGATCTTGCATTTTCGACAGACAAATGATATTCCTAGTCTAAAAAAACAGAAAAATATTTGAAATTGTTCTTATTTCTCTTTGATGCAAACGGTAGTTGATAAGTTTTTGGAACCCTGACACTTTTTCGTCTAGTTTTGTAGTGATCTATAAAATACCAAATCACCAGAAATCACCAAAAAAACTGATGATAAATTGTTACCCTCATAGCACCAAGTAATCGATATGCCATCATAAAAATTGATCATCAGTTTAACGTGAAAAAATCTAATGGCGAAGAAGAATTCGAACCAAAAAAAAGTATCTGAGGTCAATGTGCGGTAGTTTTTTCTAAATTCCATTTTGTCTTAAATCCAGTGAAAATTTCGGTGGATGCGTATGTGAGTAATTACATCATAAAATGTTTAGATACTGATTCGGAAAAATAGAGATAGAAACGTAGTGGAATTAAAGAGTTTATGAAAAAGATAAGAACTGCAAAAAAAGTACAGTGGACCACCTTTGAGAAAGTAGCATGCGCAAAACGGGTACTAGAACACAGTCTTATGGCATACCAAAGTTCAAGCAAACAAAGTAACAATATTTTTTCCTAATTTAATTGGGCAACAAAAAGATTTTTCTCCATAAAATCAGTTAAAATTGATTTTAAGTAAATTGCATACACAAATCAAAAACTTTTTGAAACAAATACTTAAAGTTACAAAAATCTGTTTGAGCTGTTATCATCACCTGAAGCTCATCTGATCAACACTGATTATCCTTTTAGTGTTTCCCAGCAATATAGTTTTTTTCTAAACCTACTTTTTACCTTGTTTCAATGTAACTATCATTTATAAGCAAGAATGAACACAGTTTACAGGCTCAAGAATTCGAAGAAAAACTTAGTAAACCTTGCTGCTCGCCTAGTGCATCTGGTTTTTTTGGAGGTATTTTTTTAAATATTTAACACTTGAGGTGAAGAAGAAGATTGAAATAATTATCAAATTAATAATAAAAGATTTGCGTGATACGGTTATCCAAATTTTGCTCAAAGGGGTCTTTTAGGTTACGATTTTCAAAAAGATATAGCCATTTTTTTCGAAAGAAAGTAAAAAAAATATGATTTTGAAACTTTGTATATATATTAATTTGTACTTTCGGTGTTCAAAAATATTTTTTTTTAGATTTTTTTATTATTTTTTATACCCAATACAATTTTTTTCAAAAACAACATCAATGTCAGGTGACTGAATCATCTGGGAAAAAACAAAACGCCAAATTAATCCTTGTTTAAATGCCTATGTCAGGTAACACAATGATTTTTTTCATTGGAAAATTAAATGGTGGCCATTTTTTTAACAACTTATGTGGAAAATTGAGTGAAAATCAGAAAATTTTATACCGATAATAATATTTCCGCTACCGGCTATAGCCACATATGTGTACAACAACATATTAAAAAATCAGAGAGACCGATTGAGTATTTTTTTAAATCGTGTCTGTGAAATGAATAAAATCGCGCTTACTTTTTTTGATTTTTTTTAATACGCTACCTTTACTCTGCTATTCCTGGGCCATACAAAATTCCTTCCTTTTTTCATACATCTCTTGACTAGCTTATTGTACATCTCTGCGAGTGGTTCAGATTTTTGGAAAAATTGTAACCTAAAAGACCCTATAAGGAGGCAGTCTGGATTTATTGCATGAAATATCAACAATAGAAATATTCATCGGAATGTTTTAAAATTTTTATGTAATGAAATGTGGACGTTAAACTTTCTAAAAAATTTTTTAACATGTTTTTCAAATCATGGCGACGAAATGGCAGCCATAATCAAGCCCTATTAAAAACTGGTTGACACTATATCAAGAGTAAGTAAGAGTAAGTCTGAAACAAAAAAATCCCTCACCATTTTGAAATATAAGTGAAGTGGCTATGATTGGAAGTAGAATTAAATACTTTGGATGAAAAAAATAAACAAAATGGCGCACTTTTCAATGTTTTCGACCCTGTTTTGCAATTAAAATTGTTTAAATAAAGGATTAAAAATTCATAAAAAAACTTTGATTCTTGTTTGGACTGAAGCTGTTTAGTCTCTATGAATTTCAGCCCAAATGGTTAAACAGATTTTTCAAAATCGTGACAACCGGGTCAAAAGTTAGTGTTTGTATTATGGTTCTACCGAAAAATGATGTTTTTGGAAAATCGATTATTTGAAAAAATAAACCCAGACTGCCCCGTTAATAAGATGGATGATATATTCGATATTTTTTTTTGATGATTGGTTTTTCATTGAAAACTCCTTAAAATGGATAGTGAGAGACAAGTCAAGCTTTAAAATGACATTTTAGCAAAACATATACGTCACGAATTGTTCTGTATTTTTTCGCTATTTTTGGTATAGTTTTGGAAACTTAACTCGATTGTATATTTCTCCACTTTATGTGGCAAATACAAAAAAAAAACGGAAGTGTAAGCATTTTTTTACCCAATCCAACACAACAAATAAATCATACAAACATTTCAAATGAAACTACACACTTTTCAAAGTCAATTCATTGCTCAAGTGAACCAAAAAATTATAACCCCCAAAAAACAGCAACATTACAACAGCTTCTCATACATGAAAAACGTATGAAATCTAATTAGTAATGTAAATCGCCAATAATAATTATGCTTTCTAAACAACCTCTACCGTCATTTCTTTCTATATATCTCATGTTTATTTCTTTTCTTTCTTTTTTGCATGCATTACACTCTCACTTTTTACCCATTCTTCGACGATCCATCCGACGTCCGATAAAAAGCTTCAAATACACAAAAGTACGGTTCAATTCTGATTGCATTTCTGGAAAGAAATCAGATATTTGTATCTAATGTTGCTTTGTATCTACAGATTTATTTATTTTTTTGGTGAGCGCAGACTACACATCCACTTAAAAAAATAAGACTTGTGTTGTTTATTTCGGCAGTGAATTGTGAATAATTGTAAGAGTAATGAGAGTTGTGATGACGAACACGAGAAAACGGTGAAACAGGTTGATTTCTTAAGATTGTTAATGGTTGTCCAGATAAAAATTAGCCAAGCCATATCTGGGAGAGATTGCGGGTGAAAGGGTTGCAAAATTATTAGTTTCACGTGGTTTATGTGGTGTTTTATTATTGGGTGGCAATCATAGTTTGAAACATTTTCTGATGGTTTGGAATGCTTGGCAATGATCTTAAATGTTTGATGATGATCCAAAATGCTTGATGATTGACTGAAATTCTTGATGATATGGTTTGAAATTTGTAATAATAATTGAAAAAAAATCGGAGTATCAAGCTGAACGTGGTTGCAAAAAAACGTAAGATCTATTAAAATAACAGAATTTGGGTTATCGAGAGAAATGCCGAAACATAAGCAAAGATATTAGACGACGGAATGCTCGCTGTAAAATATAATTAAGGCGATTCAGGAAGATAAGATAAAAGGGCAAATAAAATATAAAGATGAAGGATTCTTTTAACATAGCTAATTTTTTTGTAAGTGACTGAATAAGTGACTACAAAAATTGAAATTGTAGTTTCCAGCTCAGCAAAACTAAGCTATGGAATGACCATTGTAGCAGTTTTTGATAATTTCATTTATGGTTGACAAACATTTATTACATTTTGTGTTGAAAGCTGTTCCGGTCCAAATAAAGTGTTTTTACTTGGTTCTGTAAAGAAATTTTCCATTATAAACTTTTAAAAATGATATTAAATCAAAATCAGTCATTCTAAAAAATTATCCTGATTTATTCTTTTGAATTTTTACTGCAAATTAAGCTTGCATAAAAATATATACTAGATTTGACTAGCATACATGGATGTAAAGGTAATAAATTTACTAAACAGTAGAGCTTAGCCCCCTTCTTGCTTCGATTTTCATCTCCTGATGATGACTATGAAACAGAATTCTGCAATAAAACCATGAAAAACGACAAGAAAAAGGAGCTATGAATTAATAGCAATGAAAATTAGATATCAGTGGTGAACGATTAATAAATCATTGAAAATTAATGATGAATTGTGAATGAATCAGTGTTTTGTATGGGCAGAATATTTTATAAATTAAAAATATACTGGCATTTTTGTAGCTCTAACTCATATGAAGTTATGGCTGCATAGACAATAAATAATAAAATAAAGGAAAAAAATCTTTTCAAATAAAAAAACTTAGCAGCTCGGAAAAAATTGATGCTTCTTGAAACATTTGCAAAAAAGCCAAGTGTTTGTATTCGAAAGAAGTGTGCAGAGCTTGTAACAAAACTAAATTTAATTTTTTGGAATAAATGTATCAAAAATTAATAATTAACGTTGAAAAATGGATCGAATTTGGTTAGAAATGAAGTAGTATTGTCAAAAAAACATGGGTCAAACTATTTTTAACATATAATGAATGATTGTTTTCTAACAATTGACAATGCTATTTTCAGGTTCAAAAAAATTTAGGCTTAAATTTTCAAATAAAAAACTAGAACAAACATGGCTAAAAATAAATGCTCATGGATTATTTGTTTCTGAATTTACTGACGCAAATGTTTTCTGTAGAATATTTCGAAAAAAAAATGGACCTATATTTTTTCAAAAGATTAAATGAGATTTAACCAGAAAGCTAATCTAATTTAAACCTTCTGCTTGATTGAAAATACAACAGATTTCGACAATTTAAAAGATTGTTGTTTATTGAATAACAAAAAAAGGAGATATAATTAGAACCAGGTAGAAACTAAATGTTAACATTATAAAATTCCAAACAAGGGCCTTGTATTCTTAGAAAATAATTACCACTGAAGAAGGGAGCAACTTACTCCCGAAATATATATATGGAAAAAATTAAAAAATATAGCGTTTTAATGGAAAGGAATAGTAGTATCAAGCAAAAAAATTCTTTACCTATTTTTTGAATCTGAAAATCCAAATCAATTTTCACAAGATCAGATCAACAAAGATTTTCATTGGAATTTTTCCCGCTATTTTAAAGGTTAGCTTAAGGGGACTTCAAAGAATAATCTACAGAAATTTCTTCTGGGCTCGGTAATTTATTCGCTATCATCATTGGTTCAAAAATTATTCCCAGTTGAACCAACTTATCACAAATTCCTCTAATCTGATATTTTTTTCATGCATCCAGACTAAAAATTCTTGATAATCTGAATTAAAAAAATATTTCAATGTTGGCTCCATCAAAATTTTCTGCAGGAACTTATTTTTTTTGTAACTAAGTATAAAAATTTCCTAGACTTTGTTTCATGATAAAAAAATGCATAAAGTTCATCGAGTTTTATTTCGGCAAACTGAAAATCAAAATTTAATACTTAAGTGAGCAAAATCCAAAAAAAATAGACATATTATGATCAAAACTTGACACGAAAAACTTTAAAAAACGCTTTGTGAGACCTTTCATTCAATTATTTATTTATTGGTGTCTTTATCAAAAAGTGGCAGCCAAAGCTATTTACAATTAAGATGCACAACTGAGCACTGATATATGTGAGATATTTCCTTAGTATTTATATATGACATATATTTTGCTGGTCCAAACTGCACTTACAAGATCGTACAAAAAATAGTTAATGTTTAAGGAACTTATGTTTTTCGAACTATGAAACATCCACAGATTCATAAAATATTGATTATTTGATGCATTTGCATTTACATTTATATTTAAAGTAGCTTGTTCACCATGCTTGAACCATTTTTGAAAGACATATCCTTTCAGTCCTTGCAAAGATGAGAACGATAAATGGGACCATCTTCAGTATAATGTTTGTTTTTAATTGTATTTATAATATCTGCTTGGTGCATGTAACAATAATGTTATTCTGATTGTTGAATTTTTATTCCATACAGTTTTTGAGGGTACAAAAATCTCTTCGTAAAATTTATGAAGAATTGAATTTTATATTATTTTCATTCGTAAATATACCTTCAGATTGTAAGAGCTATTTGAGGTATTTGGGGCTATACTTTTTTCTTAACACTTTAAGGTTTCATACTCTTATCTTGTCACAAATTATTTTTTAGGTTTACTTGACACACCAGAAAAAAAAATTCATGCAAAGTAGCTTATTGTGTTGTCATTGAATGAATTGTTTATGGGCAGTCGTATGACCATAATAGAACGAAAATTTATTTTAGAATATTTCTTGTCAAGACAAGGACGAATCTTATGTGTCTCGCCTATTGCGTTATAATTTTTGGGAAAACATTGTGAAATAGATGCTTGTTAAGAAATAACGTCCAGTATCGCAAATCATCTGAAAATGCAACAAATCTCCAAGTGTCTGACCTTAACTACAATTACTTTTGAGCGTCTATTCAAAGATCAACTTTATGAAATCCAATAAATTGAATGTGATCCCTAGACAGCCTCCAATCAATTTACTTTCCGATTATACGTTTAATACAAATCTTCAAATATCGTTTCGCAGCACTTGACTTTCATTGCAATTCTAATCAACGCTTTGATAAACGACGTCCATACCACAACATTTGTTGCAGATGTCATGGAATCCCTCTCATACTTTTTGTATCTTGCATCTGTGCTGTGTGTGAAACCTGATCTACAACAAGATCAATTACGATTGCCAATACTTTTTTAAGGTTCATTCCATTCACAATTTCACAACGGCTGGAAGATACTCTCAACGATTGCCGCCACTGTTGGCCTGACTGAACTTCAGAATGGGCACGTCGAATATTGAGCCGATTGATCCGTTGAATCCATCATAAGAAAAAATCAAATGATTGACTCTGAATCGGTTGAGTTGCCGAAACAGGGGCTTAGGTTAGTTGTCGTATCTTTCGATGCAAAAGATTCCAGCCGGCGTAGATGACTGCGCAAGCCACCACGATCCGGTCCTAATCAATAGTTATGTGACCCTCATTCGATGCCACTACCATTAACTTCTTTGGCACCACCTGCTTCGCAAAAGACAGGTAAGCTCGCAGAAGTCCCTCAGCAAACCATGCATCACCTATGCTGCTGGTGGCTAGATCAACGCGACGAGGAGTTGGACCAGACACCACAATTTCGATGCCATTTTGCTTGGCCCAAAGTAGGTGAACGAATGTGCAATGAACATTTTTATTGGAAGTCCTCCATCCAATACAAGAAGTTGGTTGTATCTATAGATAAAAACCATGATGATGACGACAACTACGGTAGCGTGCTGGTGCAAAGATACATTGTTAAAACTATATACATTTGAAAATCCGAAAGCCATTCAATATCAACTGTGCAAACATGGTCTTTTGCCGAATGGCTTTTGTGTACTTTTTTTAACGCTTCCACCTCAGTTGGTTTGTGCTTATCGGCGAATAAAACACAAGAAAATCGAAAGAAAATTACGTAACCTTCGTGTCGTATTGAAATTTTCTAGGTTAAATGCCGTTATGAAAAGACGATAATCAAGCATGAAGAGGAAACATTGAGATAGTCAATGGGGGCTTGATTGTCGTCACAGCTGAAACACAGTACATTCCGCTAACATTCTACGTTGAGAAATAGTAACAAATTATAATTAATATCCAACTGAAAGTTAGTCATCAAAACAATTTTTCCGTACTACATATTCTCCCAATATGATATGTAGCTCCCTTCTGTAATTTTTCCACATAACTGCGCAACAAAACAATTATTATCTCAAGTGCAAAAAAAGATACACACAACAGAACTCTAAAAAGAACAAAAACAACAACTCAACAATTCTTAGATATTTTTGCACGTTTTTCCTATTGTTTGTTAAAGTGGAAATATCAGTTACAATTTTCCGTAAAATTGTACATGAGCGGTGCCCATTACAGTTTTGCGGTTTTTGTGGTTAATGGTGAAACATTGATTTTCTATTTTTACCACAAAATTATATTTATTTATATAAATGTGTTCTTTGATGAAACCATTCTCAAATATATCAAATGAGATATGAAAGATAAAGAAAGATTGGTGTGATGAACCAAGGTGTTGCATGGAATGATGGAACAGTTCTTACGATTCATCTTTAGGTTTAGATGGTTTTGATGAGTAAAATTGATTGATTTTCTTTAACTCATACCATGATGATGAATTAAGGGTCAAAATGATCTTCATTTCAGTCCAAAGTTTGATGAACTCATCTATTCTATAAGTTTCAAAAATAAAATAATGTTTAATACACTTTTATAGCATTTTCTGACACCGAAATGCAAATGTTTTGAATAATTTAAGTTTAAGCTGTTGAAGTACGACAAAGAATTTTTATGAAAAAATATTAAAAATTGCTCTTTCACATTGTAAAGGATTAGAAAAAAATATCCAAAAGTAGCATTGCATATAGCTTCATCGACCGTCACGTACTTACGAACCAGAAATTGTGGCGAACAAAGTATTGAAGTGGGTTGGAATTGTATATGAAAACAGATGATTTTGTTCCCGCTTTTGATCGGAAGCAAAACTATTCTTAAAATCATGTGGTTTTGTGGCAACTCGACTACTTAAGAAATTTTTTAGGATATGGCATGTTATGGCTTTAGAAGTATGCTTTTTCGTGAACAATTGAGGTCCAGTCTATGATAGCTTAATCTTATGAATACTAAGTACAATGCGATTTTTCTGCTTAGTTCTAACTTTGGACGGAAACAGGATGTCCAGATATTTGCAATCACTAAGTAGCATCAAGCTTCTCTGATAAGGACTAATTAAGGACCAAAGTATCATGTCCAGACCATTCAAATGACAAAATAGTACCAAACTTTTCTGATAAGGACTACGTCGAACCAAAGTAGTGCATCCACACCATCCAAATGAACAAATAGGTTCAAGCTTTCTTGATAAGGATCAGATTAGGAGTGAAGTAGAAAATCCAGGGCATTTAAATATGAATGTAGCAGCATGTTTTCCTGAGTGAAACCACTCGAGGTTTAAGGCAGTATACCCAGACAACTAAAAGATCAAAGTAGTATCATGGGTTCTTGATCAGCACCATGCTTAAACCAGAGCAGTTCATCTTGATCGTAAAAAATCTTAGAGGATGAGGTTTTCAATTATAAGGACTGTATTGGGTTTACCACAGCTAAGGATGACACGGATTTCACCGTAGTTGGCAACATTTGACACGCTTGAAATCGTAAAATATCAATGCTACAATGCAACTCCTAAAATAAGTTTGATAGATAATTGAACGCTGTTTATCCGTGAATCAAAGTTTTCTTTCCGTAAAGTCAAGAGTTTCAGCTGCAAAGCAAAAAAAAACAGTTCATAAAAACTTTAAAACTCTGTAGTTCCAAAACTACAAAGTTCAATTCTCAACTAAAATCCTTAATATTTTTTTGGAGGATCGACGGTTTCCAAGATGATAGAAAAATATTTTATTCCAAGATAATGACTTACGTGGACCTCCTGAAAGATCACGTATTAATTTTACACTCTGTTTGCACATCCGTCTTTCTGACTTGTCTCTTTTACAAAATTAGAGTTTCCTATTTTGCGCATTATGAACCTCAAATTTTCACTAATTTGACTGCCTTTTAAGTATCATTTGACTTTTTGCTTATGGATAAAAAGGAAAATCAGAGTTTAAATCAATGTCTGCGGTTCAAATCCCGATGATGACATCTCCACTTAACACTAAAAAAGATTTTTTTGGCAGAAATTCTTTTTCAAAATAAAGAAAAAAAATCACTACAAACCAGTTAGCAGATAATGGGCCATGATATTATTCTGATGTATATGTCCTTGATCATGATATAACACTGGATTTGGTCCTGATCATGTTCAGGTAAATTTTTCAAGTCAGGTATGGAAAAAGCTGTAGGATTTTGGTAAAGCATCTGTTACAGGCATAAGACCACTATTTAAGGGCTGTATTGGAAGGCCAATCCATTATTTTATGGCGAAATTCTGCCGATGACAAGGCTCATTTTTGATTAGATGGACTTTACCTAAGCAATATGGTCATTTCTGGGGTCGGAACAGTTTAAAAAAGATTTTTAAGAAGCACATATGGTTTAGAAAAAATGGGTAGAAGTGTAGAGTGTAACCGGTAACGGCATAATTCGTCCTTATTATTTTTATTATTTGTTTAAAAATATGGCAAGAACTTCCGTTGCTGTCAGAGAAGATCTTAATTTGACAAAGACCAAACATTCTTTATAATTTCGAAAATACTGACGAAATTGATACAAAAGGAATGCTGTTTCAATTGATGAGTGCCACGTGTTTTAAAATAATTATTTAACAGTAATGTAAGTAGATAACTTGAGTCTCATGGTAGAATTAGCTACCATTGTCCACTGATTTTTAATGGTAGGATTTTCTATTTGCACTAGCTTATGCAAACAGATCAGCAAAAATTTGCCATTTTATGAAGAAAAAAACAGATTTGCAGTTTATAAGTGAACCATAAGATATGCAAATGAATGAATAAAAAAGTTAAACAAAATTTGAGCGTACAAATAAACATATTTACGAAAAACGAGCAGAAATAGTGAAGAAAAATTAATTGTAATTAATGTAAAATTTCTAAAAATAGTTTATTTAGATACGAAATAGACAAATATGAAGATGGCCATTATTAAAAGGTTATTATTTAATTCTGTCCGTCAATAATTTACCAACAAAATGTTTTAACTTTTTATGCCAACAAGTGTTTCCAGTAGTTTTCTTTTTTCTGTAGTCAATGTTCAATTTATATTTAGTTCAAAAATTATTGTGCGATGAAAATTTCATTTCAATTTATTTGTATCCCTCAAAAAGTAACGCTTTTAATATAAAAATATACATGAGAGTGAATCATCTATTTTGCGATTTAATCTTTTTATCAAATAGTAACTCACCTGAATTTTTTGGATTTTGTAAAGTCCAACATTTGAAGGTTTTCAGCATTGCAGAAATGTTTTTAAATATCTGAAAATTGACAAAAAATTAATTTTAGCACAATTCGAATAGCTAAGTTTATAAAAAAATGAAAATTGATAATTAATTTTGTTTCATATTTTTAATTGCTTTGAGTTTATTGTAGACCAAAAATTATTGTTATGTAGTGAACTTTATCTATGCACAGCTGTCCATATTGATAAAATTTCTAATATTACTTTCAAATACCATCGAACATATAATTTATGTTCATCTCAATGCCCATTTCACTTTCAGACAGTTTCATCATTTGAAATTCCACCTGATTTTCGGTACTCCCAACACCATAAAATTCATCAAATAATTTCGAAATTCAATGAAAACCTAACGTAATTATCAGAGAATTTGCATTGCAGTTCCTACTTTCCAAACTAAATAACTCATTCGCTCTTTGTGAAATTTTAGTGTTTACAAGACTCATCGTGAAGTGCTCTTCACCTTTTCCACGAAATCATCGATCTGCCTCACTAAATCCAGCAATAAATCGAATAATAGATAAATCTTGCGTGTAATTTCCTATCGAAAAATCGGCATTTTATTAGACAGTCACGATTTTCCACTTATATATCGTAATTTGTTTTTAGTGGTTGGATCCAAGTACGGATAAACCTTCTTTTCCGTTGAGCTATGTCACAAATCAATTAATGTTGATCGATGAAAATTACACCCCCTTCAAATTTCACGCATTGGATAGTTCATTTAGTTTTGAACTATCTGAAAATATTGTATTGCGAAAAGATACAAAATAAAGGTTGCAGGCATTTTTTAAGACCTCGATGAATTGTTTTGTGGTCATGAAATCCAACCTTGAATCGGAGCGATTTCTTTTATCGCACTCAAACGTGATTTATTTAAATTCAAAGACGAAAGTATCTTAAAAGTCGTTTCATGTATCTTTCATTCAAATTAATGTACGTGCGTATTTCATGATGTGCTTTCGATTATAAAATATATATGTGTATCAATTGCGTAAGAGAAGCTTCTACGTGTGCAAATATGTTCATGTGCAAACGTGGTATAATTGTTAAGAATGTCAGAAACGGTGTGTGAAAATATATTTTCATTTGAGTGCAGAAGAAAAGAAAAAAAGAATTCGTAATGTGCAATCATGGAGAAATCGAAATGTTAGTTTTCCGTTGCAGTTTTCTATTGCAATTTTCTGATTTATGCAATTGCTCCAGATTAGGAAATGGCATGCAAACCTGATTAGTATTTTCTTTGATTGCATTTCTTTGAGTTGTTGAAATAGGAATTGAGAATTTGATATGAAATTCGCTCACGTAAGGTAGGAAAAATTGAGGTGTATGATATTAATTTGGTAAAGAATTCGAGAAAATTTAACGACAATCTTTGTGAATTCAAAAAAATTGTCAAAATACATGTAAGAAAAGTTTTGACACAGATAAAAGTAAGGGATTCTGAGTTAATCCAAGAATAACTCTTTTCAAATACAAAATAAGGTTATTTATTCTATTCAGCAATATTTTTAGTTAGCTTGGCTAGAAAGCTACATACGAATGTCGATATCATTTACTAAATAACCACAACGATTGGGTTCGATGGAGTAGTAGATACTTTCATAGTTTTGGTACGGAAACCAGACTGAATTTTGAACAATTATTTTGCTCAGAATTGTTTTCTAAAGGCAGCATTTTCAAATTTAACGTGTCGATTGACTGTTTTATTAATAATAATTGCTGTGTTACTTCAATTTTGTTTATAAGACTATCCAATCAGCATCTATGTATTACTAAATTTTAACATGAAATAGTATTTAAACGAAAACTTTTTCCTTTTATTAATGTGTATTTTTTTAGTTTTTAAGTCCAATCAGTTTGACTCTATGTATCTGTTTTTTTCGCCAATCTGCTAGTATCACTGAGTTTCTAGTTCTTTTTAAACGTATCCTGTAATATTTCTGAAAAGAATATTACTCAGCCTACCCGAGGATATAATTAATTTAACTTTGAGTCCTAAGTATGAATCGTAAAGCTAAAAACTCGAAAAGGCAAAATATGTACTTGTGAAAAACAATTTAATATAGCTCTAGTTTTTTTTAAATTAGGTAAAACCTTTAAATTTAAAGAGTTATTGCCATTGATGGAAAAATGTATGCAAAATCACAATTGTATTTTTAGCGCCCAACGTGGGCTTACGATCGAACATATTGTGGTTTTGATTCGGTTTATGGGCGATTAAATGAAACTTTGATAGTATGGATCGTTTATATTCGTCCGTTTAATGCAGGATAATGTGAAGTATAACACAAAAAATGATTCAGATCCTTTTTCCCACTGAAATCATTTACAGAAAGTTGCCCAAGTTTTTCTGGAATTTCTGACAAAACTTGTGAAAAGATTACAAATAAAATAAAAACCGAACAAAACTGCAAATATATAAGCTAATGACGTTGATTGTACAAGGTAAAATTCAGTCAAACACAAAAAATGAACGGATATTAAAGTTATGGAATTTTTCAGGGAATAGCACTCGATGTGAAATTAACAATGTCACACCTGAATATCAATTTCAATATATTTCAGAGGAAAAAAGCTTAGATGTAGTTCGAAGCGGTTTCAATTTATAACCAATATTCGCATGGGAAAACTGCCTAGCCTGTCTGTTGGTATTCCTGAAGTAAGGAGTAATAAAATTGAATACGAAAATATTGCTCCTCTTTATGTACTGATATTCATATAACTAAATTAATAGTCTTAAATTGCTTGGCAATTTTAAACGACTTTCTGGTCCATTTGAACATTTAAAATTTTAAATAATTGCCAAAATTCACTTTAGATATTTTTCTTTGGCTATAAATTGAATTTATTTCAAATGCACAACTGGCAAAGCAACATATACCAGTTTTATGCTTAAAATTGATTAATGATGTTTTCAAACCCTCAAAATTGGGGTTGGCTTCAAATTGAGTTAATACAAAAATAATCAAATTATTACAGCACTGTTTTTTATGAAAAGCTAGTTTTAATTTAACACTTTTCACGTTTCAAATTTAAGCTGTTTGTCCAGAAAATCAATTTGTGGCAAGAAACCTTTTTCATCCCTGTAAACGTGCGCGGTATATCTTGGATATTTTTTTTTAAGTTTAACCGAATAATTGATGTTGAGCGTGTTGCAAAATAAACTCAGTAACGTGTCAAAAAGTGTAGTAAGATATTTAACAACATAATTGAATTTTACACTCCCTCCATGTAAAGGTTCTGCTTCAAATCCAACCTAATGAAAAATTTTGTGATGTAACGTAGGTCAGTTTACATATCAGTTATTTTTGGTAATGTAACAGGGCCTTAGTCCACAAATAAATAAATAAATAGAATCAAATAAACTATTGGAATGCTTGGAAATTGGTTCACAGATTGCAAATTATTCCCAAAAAATTAGCCTTGATTCTAGCAACAATTTAAAATTCATTGCTTAAAAGAACGACAACAATTTATCTTTTCTATAAAAACAACGTAGTTTCCCATACTCTCCTCGCAACTGTTGAGCAACATTCTATTGATGTTCTTATCTCAACGCATACATCAACATCAATGATTGACGATAATTCTCCCAATTTTTTCATGCCACTCTACCTTCTTCCATGCTTTGTTTCGAAATTGAAAACAAAAAAAAACACCAATTCAGCATGACAACTTCTAGTCCTGACAAAACAAGAACCACAACAACATCATCAACAAGAGCTTTTAGCAACAATAAATTCCGACACGACTCTTACGATTATCTCACCTTTTGTTTACAGCACATACTATGTTTAGATGGATGTATCTTTGGATTGAATTTTGATTTAAGTTTGTTGGTTGTTTTGGATTTGTGTTTTGTTTCTCTTAAGTGGTTGATTGTAGAATTGATGTAATATTTGGAATGATGATGATGGTAATAGTTGCAGATGCATGATTGCACACTTTTTTTTTGATTGCGTATCAGCGAATTTTGTAATAATTATTATCGAAGAAAATCAATTTGATGGTGTGAAAATTGTAAAATATTAGTGCTATAATAATTATTTAACATTTAGATAATTTCGATGGGATTTGAACATTTCTTTTTTTTCGTTGAAAAACAGTTTGCTGTGATGTGTTTTATCTTATTATTCTTTAAGAGTCAGCTTTTGTAAGCGAATTCATGTATTTCTACATTCAGGAGGAGATGTTGGATTTGTTTTTGGTTCCTTACATATTCAAATTTGTATCAATCGTAATCTGAATTGTTTCTATTCAACATGCTTTCCCTTTCAATTTACATGCCATGTCGATAAACATATCTGTTGCTCCAATAAATTAAACAATTCAATCACGTTTGTTGTTTTTCACTCTCGTCTCCCTTCTGTTATCCACCATTGATGTTAGATCACTGTCACTTATTCACCTCGACATTGTAGCAGCCATACTAAGCAATCGCTATGCACCCTAAACGCTTGTCGAGGCAGCAAAAAGATACAAAGATACTATTGCACGGTATGTATCCGATGCCACACCAGGCGATCTAAATGCAACAATCGATCACCTTTAGAGATTGCACGATACTATGATGTGAGTTGAATTTTACTGGTGGCATTATCTTCACGCTAAGATTTTCTTTTGTATCTTTTTACTCTACAAAATCGTGCTGTTAGCCCGACGACAAGAAGCGAGAAGTGACGGTAGCATTTGACGATAAAATTCACTTTTCAAGAGTTGGAAGCCAATTTTTTTGGCAACACACCATAAGCATGTATCTTTCGATTTAAATTCACCACCATTCTAGAATTCCAAACCAAACAATCTAAGCTTAACATTTGTATCTAAACATTCGTATATGGTCTCGTCACGTCAAAAAACTCTCTGTAAGGTTAATCGGCAAACACCAATCATGCATGATAATGAACCCCGGAGTCACCTTAATGCAACCCAATATGTTAATAACAAATGGTTCTGTCTCCACATATGCTCACATGCTATTTGTATCTAAATGTGCACGTGATTGTTGGATTTTATGATAGCATGTGAATTATCGGTTTCATTGGAAAATGCCAATAATAAAATAGCATTTAATGGGGGATGAGAATGAGAATGAGGGGCGAGCTGTTCAATTCCAATGACGATTTTCAATTTTATTATTTTATGACGACTTGTTATGATATTTTTATCATTTGTATTTATTTTCCACTCTGTTTTGTGCGGCTGCTGCTGATTAATGGATTCGTGATTGTGTTATCAAGTTATCAAGGATTGAAGATGACGACAGGAATGTATGAAAATGCGTTGTAGATTCTTGGTTGGATCATTTACATAAGACGATACGTGAGGTGATTGTATAATTGATGATTGAGGATATATTGATGGGTGTTGTCTGGCTGAATGGCGTCTGCAATTTTTTTGAACTTGTTTTTGGTACGAACAACTTTGAGATGGATACGAACATTTCTTGAAAAACTCGTAAACTGAGAAACATTCAAAAGCACAATTTTATCTCTATTAACCGTTTATAATGACTCCCGAATAAAGCCAAATACAGATTAATACTTGGACCAAAACAATTTCAACAGAAGATTTCCAAGCTATTAAACAAAGTTTTTGAAATCGCTTTTGAAGAAAAACTACAAATTGGATATGCCACTTCGCAATTTTGAAATTCAACTTATTTTAATCCTCCGTCTGACAATTTATTATACAACGCGAACATGCAAGGCAATTTATAATATATTTCCCAAATTTATGAGAATGCTACAGCAATTCATTGTTAAACAATCGTTCCTTGATCCAATATCATTTATCCTTCAACATAACCAACCTTTCTTTTAACTCGTTCCTATAAAAGACCCGGACTTTTCGGATAGCAAATTATCCATCCTGTTCACATCGCACTTGATCCTCCTCACATCAAAATTTCTCGTCGAGATTTTCCGCACAAAAATTCCACATTCCTATGAAGAAGGTTATTTCATCATCAATCTGCGCCAGATGCTCACATGAGAGGCGTGAGAGAAAAAGCGTAGATAAACTTTTAAGTGTTTCGAGTTGCCTGGTTAACCTGATATGAGAGAAATACTTTCTGGGTTCGAATAAAGGATAAACAATAATCAAACATGTTCAATGGACTCGAATATATTTTAAGAGTGCGCAATATATTTTCCGGAAGATTTATTTATTCTTTCGCTGTACTATTTTGCACCAGATATTTCCACAAACATTTTATAACAATTTATTCTGAAGCAGTGGTAAGTAAAAATGTTTTTATGCAATTTTATGTGCCTTAATTGCAAAGTATTTTTCATTTTATATCATAATTTATTCTCGATTTTTTTCCTTAAAAATCCATGAAAACCTATTTCCAGCATTCCAAACAGCATCAAATCGAGTGCAAACCAAATATTTTGCAATCCATCATGCAAAATATTCAAACTAACAAGTTTCAAACCTCAAAACCGAGTTTGTGCAAAAACCAGTCCAGATTTATCTGCAAAAAACAATCCAACAAAACACATTGCAGTTGCATCCAAGTCCCGCCATTCAAACGACACTTGTCTCCCAACAAAATATAATATCTAAAGCAAAGCGCAGTTCTCCGAAACAAGTTGACAATCTAGATACTTGTCTATCTGTTTGCATTAGACACAACACGAATAACAACAAAACCAGCAACTGCAAGAACAACAACATATCTACAAATATATATATGAACTGTTTTCTGGATTTTCTTATTTATGGAAAATATGCAGCCGATACAAACGTGTATCTTTCGTGGAAATGTTGGTTTTGTGCACGGACGATTGCTGAAATCGAATCCGGATGTATCTTATTTGTAATAATAATGACGGAGGTATGTAGAGCGTGCACTTGAGGTAATGGAGGAAGTATATATTTTGAAAAATGGTGAGTCTAGTCAAGATAAATATTTATTGGTTTCTTATTGTATTGTATTCTAGTATTTTTACTTACATAGGTTCTAGGCTATGATTTTGAACTATTGTAAAGGTGTAAATTGAAGTAAATACAAAAAAAATGTTGAGCGAAAAGAGTCCTGTTTTGTAAAATTAAGTCTAGGATAATAAAGATACCAAAAATTTACTTCTTTTCATCTTTAAAACCCATATCATTTTCATGTTCAATGAAAAAGAAATTCAGTGTCCAAAAATTAAAAACAGTATGGTTTTACCTTATATCAAATATCTTAAACGACATTTAGTGAGATGTATATTTTATATCGTGAATCCATTAAGCGAAAGGTTAAATAGCATTTTTATTAAAATATTTTCTAAAGACACACCCACTAAGCTAAAAAAATTAGCATTTATTACGTATGTTATGCAACTAAGGCAACATTAAACAGCAAACAATGAGCCATATACATTTCAAATAT
Source organism: Oxycera nigricornis (assembly GCA_963942545.1). Classification (NCBI taxonomy): domain Eukaryota; kingdom Metazoa; phylum Arthropoda; class Insecta; order Diptera; family Stratiomyidae; genus Oxycera; species Oxycera nigricornis. Next base: position 104,549,651 of record OZ012662.1, read on the forward strand.
TATCATATATAAATATTTTCGGTTTAACAATTCAGCAAAACAGTCTTCAAATTATTTACGGAAAACAACATTTAAACTTGAAAATTAGTTGATTACTGAGCAAAATTATTTTCCATTGGCTTGACAAAAAATTGCAACTGTATGATTTCCGTGCGTGGCAGTGTTGCGTTAAAATTCAAAAATGTCTTCTGCATAGACTGCACGCAATGGTTTTTTTGGACTTTAATAGATATCCAATCAGACGTTTAATTAATAAGTAGTATTATGTGATTAAAATAGGTTTCAATTTAATTGACACTTTCTTGATTCCATCAAAAATTATCTTTTAACCGAATGATAATCATATTGATTAATCTTGAATACAAACACTTTAATTCAAAATTTCAGATAATTTGTGTTTTTCAAATACAACCCCTGACAAATCTTTTCAATTTTCTGAAATGCACTCATAAATGCAGATGAAAAAACACACTTGTGCGGGTAGTTTGTATGAAGCTTCGCCCACGTTGGGCGCTACTTTGAGAAAATCAAAATAACTTCATTTATAATAGGTTCTTTGCAAACAGTGAGTATATTTTATTGTTTTTGAATCTACAAAGGTTTTTGTTACTAGCTGTAAAAAAAATTAATGAATATCTATTGAATATACTTATATTGATTTTCATTAAAGAACGACTCGTTCTTGAATGCCTGACTAAAAACTCTTCCTCTTCAACGAGTGTTTATGCTAAGTGACGTTTTTTTTGTTAAATTGAGTATTAAATTGTTTGGCAGAAAACGGAAGTAGGAAACAGGTAGGTATTGTTCTCAGAAAAGAGTTACGAAAAGAGTGTAAAAATTATTTATTTGAAATTATTTTCGATATATTTCTCGAATTATGTATTTTTGGGTGCAAAACTACAATTTTGTTAAAAGAAAAAAAATCTAATTTTTATAAAGTAAAGAAACTTGAGATAAACAGCGAAAAGAATGAAGAAGATAAAACCATTAAAGTTACAACATAATCTTGAAAAGAGTGGTTGAGTTTGAATTGTTTTATTTATATCCACAATTTTGTTTTTGTTTGTTTGATTTTTATATAACATAATAAATTGATTGATTAATTAATTTTTTCACGCTCGAAACATTTTTAAGCATGAGAAATATTCTCCAAGAAAATTTTTTTAATATATTTTCTGATTGGAAATTTTGTATTTGGAAAATATTTTGGATTAAAACCCTTTTCCTTAAAGTATTTCTTTGTGAAATACTATTCTATTTTACTTCAATGTTTTTTGGTAAGCTTAATTTAATTGCTTATTTATTTCAACATTATTTCTTGGGGCTGATTTTTATTGTTTGAAAAATTCGGCACCAAAAATTGTTCTTGCCAAAATAGTCAAATTTATGGCTAGGATAATCTCATTTAAGTAAAACTTTGTATGCAAATAATTTCTGCGGATGAAAACTCAGCCAATACTTTTTTATTTTAATTTAAATGTTGTAAAATACGTCTTTTGCAGTTATTGTTTTTGAACACTAATCTGCTTCAACAACTAAAAGAATTTCTCTATGGTTCATAAAAAGAAATTATGTTACATTTTTCACAAATAATCGAAATGATCGATTGAGAATACTCTAGAAAAATTCAGAATAAACTTTTATTTTACTATTGTAGGCTTCGAAATTGTTAGCACAGCAACAAGCAGTATTTTTGTTCAGATTCAATTTTTTGGCGTTTCTGAGCTTCCTTTTATTCATCTTTACAACAGATAAAATTTTAAAACGACGAAAAACAAAACTTTTGTCTATTGAAAATGACTGCGTATACTTTCTTCAAAAATATTTGTTTAGTTTTACTGCAAAAGATAAATGGCGCAAATATTAAAAAAAGAACTCAAGATCCATTTACCAGCCGACAACGAAAGCCTTGTTGCTAGTTCTTCAATTTGCATATATTCTCATCCTGTCGATATCGGTAAGAACCCATTCTGTATCCTCTATTCACCGATTACTTATTCCCCACCATCCCTTCATAATCTTCTTCTCCCAAGCCATTTCGTGTCACAGTTTCTACTTATCAACTGGCACCTTGTTTGACGCGTAACATACCAGCCCTTCTACCCACCAGCATTGAATTGGTGTCACGCAAAACTATACAATCCAAAACAAACCCTCTACAAAATAGTATTTTCTGCAACATAAGAATTACATCCTAATTCAAAGCAGGTATACCAGGATAATATCCCTTATTTTGAATGCTAGCTGAGATAAATTATTCTGTGGTTTGAACCTCAGCTGCCAAGAATGAGAAACAGACGCTCGTTGATAACGAGACGCATATCTTTGTTCCACGATCATAAAATCAACGATGAAAATTTAGAGTTTGTCGATTATCTTTGTTAAATACGTAATTTTGATAATGAAATTTGCAAAATTTCTCTTCTTGGAAACATTTTAATCATACTAATACAGAAGCATAGGTAACGCAAATGGAGTTTCCCAATTATGTTTCATTTAATCACGAGCTGAACTTGGAAAGCCATCCAGCAGGTACTCAGAGGTTTCAGTTTGGCGCTAATTATTATTAGATTTTTAATTTCATCCAATAATCCCATACTTATTATATTTTCTCGCACTTATCATAGTATTTCAACTAAAATCCTATAATTGGCATACATTAATTAATCTGCGAAAGAAACCTACACTTCATCCAACACAAAAACTTTAATTAGCCACCGCATGTGATTACCCCAACCCAAATTCCCACCAACCAGTCCTCGAAACATCCTACCAAGAAGAAATAAATCATTTTCGAAAACTCCAAAAACAACACCAACACTCCGCAGAAAGTCCATCAGCCCGAATGCATTCCGGAATGAGCTATTGCATCTATTCCGGACGATCCTACTTGCAATAAAACTGGAATCCAAGCACCTTACCATGCATCTGTAGCTCTAACTTCGTACTTACTTCCAGCCTACTGTCTTGAATTTATGGTCTTAGATACATGCGAGCCACCTTGAAATGATGTAGAAAGTAGCTTCTTGTTACCTTTGGGTGCTGAAGATACTCAACAACAAGTTTGTGATGCACCTATAATTATGGCTAGCTGTTGGTGTCCATTTCGCAGCCAAGGGGAAGCGTACTTGTTGCAATGGTCAATTTCTTTCCTATGTCGGAGTAATAGAAGTCACAAGATACATACATGTATCTATTTGCTGAGATAGATGGTTGAGTTGGCACGGAATACTTTAGCTATGCCGCTTTTCAGGTTCGCCTAATAGTCTTGTCGGGAATTTCTAGCGTGCAATTCACATTCAATCGAATGCTAACAAGTATCTTGTTTTGACTGCACTAGCCAAAGAATGTGTAAATGAGGAAGCAAAGACAATTGGCAAATGTTTGGTACTCGCGACGTTGATTGGCAATGAATTAAATGTATCTGATACAATCATTGATAAAACAGACTCGGAAAAAAGATACACCTTTTTTGGCCCCATTGTCGCGTTTTTAACACACAAATTGAAATTGCCTCCTTTGAAAGTTAGTTAGCTTAAAATACCCGGCCGCATCTACCTCTGCAGCTTACACCACAAAGTTGATTATCTAGATCGTACAAATCTGCCGACAAAGCTACAAAATAATAACAATAATCGGATTGATGCAAAACTATTACTTTTATCTGGTGATTATGTGATTGTTCATGGATTAAGCGCGTTTATTTTTTGGCCTCTCTTCAACTTTTCCGTCCATGATCAAACCAACAATTACCATCACAATTTCGTTAGATTTTTTTTAGATGTAGTGTTGATGGTTTTCTTTCTCGCGCGATGTAGCGACATTGTGGTTTTAGGTGGTCAGCTTGCAAAAGAGAAAGGTGGTCTTGGTTTAGTGTTATGCTGGCATTGCCAGTACAATCACTATACAGCAAACATTTGCTACTACTAACTGAAATTGATGATGAACGAGAGAGAAATTGTAGAAGCGATCAAGTGCTAAACGCATGTTTCTTAGATAATTTGCTTGTTACGCTCTAGAAGTTGACACTGAAAAATCATGTTGGCCATAATCGTTGAAAATTGTCTGTTTTTTTCGGCCGTGGCTTTCATGGTAATCATGCTTGGATTGATTCGATTTTTTTTCAGTAGCGAAATCAAAAGGTTGGGAAGTAAGAGCTTGCAAAATTTCTCAGGTAATTTACAGTTGTTACTTAAAACGCATACAATCCATTGCCGGAAGTTATTTCCAATGAAAAAAATTTCAGTAGCTGAAAGTATTGGAAGTTAAGTATTGCATTATAAAATTGAAAAAAAAAACAAATGAAAATAAAATACCATTTTTTAACGAACAAACATGTTGTAAAGTCTCAATTTGAAAATTCACTGATAAATTGCGAGCAATGAAAATTTTAAAAAATTAGGCAATAGCCTTAATGAATTACATTTTATTTGACACTACATTATTTTATTCAAACTGAAATTTCAAAATGAAAATTGAATTCAACTGGATTTCTGTAAAATATCAGCTACAAAACAATTTTGCGAATAGCGCCCAACGTGGGCGAATCGTCATATAAAATATTCTTAAATAAGCATTTTTAACTTAAAAAACACCAATTTTTCATATCAATGGCGAAAAAATACAAAATGTTCACAATTTTATATAAATAATATATTATGGTAAGTACATAACGATATGTACAAATTTCCCATCAATCCGATTACGATTGGAAATGATATGCAGGTTCAAAGGTCGCAAAAATGGTTTTCCATGAATATCTCGTTCACGGTTAAATTAAATATTGTCTATCGAGTTTGCTGCTCAGAAAGTTATTTTGAAATAATTTTTATCTAAAAGATTATCAATTTTTATCCAAGGAATTGTGAAAATGAGGTCGTGTTTCATTTAAACGAAAAGATTACAGGTTGGTAGATCTCCTTTTTTACAAAATCTACTAATTGTTGCCTTTACCTTCTCACGAAACATGTACTCGTTTCCACAATTCCTTCGAAGTAGAATAAAATATATTTCTGTGGTAGCCTCAAGTGGCTTTATCAGCAACTGAATTTGTTGAAAGCATGTTTATTTATTTAATTATAATTATCTTGGAATCCTTTAAACAAATGGTTTTGATCATCAAATTAATTTGCTCCAAATTCGAAAGTTTTAAGTTTATCTTTCAAAAAAACTGCTGCGTTGTGTGTCACAAACACTGATCAATTTTTCTGACCTTTAACTTCATTTAAAATTTTAATTGTCATTCACACCTATAAGGTGTTTCCAAACACTTTTAAATACAATAGTATCTGAATTCATGTAAAAAAATTTCACTTTCTTTGAGCCTTTCTTTTGCTTATATGAAATTTTTTTGTTATATTAGCGTAAAACCCTTTTTAGGCAAATTCAATATGAAGACATGCTTTGGTTGGGCAAGGATATGGAATTTTTGGTCTTATTTCCGTATAATACAATCTCCATAAATCATGCAAACAAAGCGATTGATTTCTAGTTTGGTTTCTCACTTATTGGTAGATATGTTCTGTATCGATGAAAGTGTGCTGTACTAATTTTCAAAAGAGTTTTGCACAAATCCAGCAACAAAACTATTGTTTGAAACATGCGAACAAACTGCTTTCAAAATCAAACAATACTAATCTTTTGCAGCTCAAAACAGTACAGCACATATTTTAGAGGACATGAACATTTTAAGAGCACAATAAAACCAAGGAATAATGAAGCTATAAAGATTTACTAAATCGTAGATAATAGATCACAAAAATATATTATTCCAGCCTAAAAAAACCGTGTTTATTCAATTACAAGCAATCGTTAAACTACTTTGCGTAGTCATATATGCAAATTTGTTCTCTCTCTCTTTCTTTCTTTCTATCTTTTCATCTTACTAAAGATACTTTACAATTCATTCATGTTCCATATCTTTTCGTGTTCATGAAAGACAGCCAAAAAGCAGCCTACGGATAAAATAACGCCATAAGATATTTTGCCAGAGTAACCTGATATCCTCGATTTCGACCTGTTTAATGTCGTGTATGTCATGGTGGAAAACCTGAAAGTTTCTTTTATGTTATGAACATAAGTGCGATACTTATTCCACTCTTCAATTGAGTGGAAACGTAAATTATGCCAAACTTTAATCATGCGGGACTTGGAGAGATTTTCGATTTCTTTTCAAACAGGTGAGTTACTCATTGTTGAATGAATTTTACGATGATGTGATTTTGGAAATGTTCTTGAAAATGTACAGATGCTATTTGTTACATCAACTGGGAAAATTCTATGGGGATATCTAGAAAAAAATGACAAAATGACAAAAGCAACGATAACGAGAACTATTTGAGTTTAAAATTTGGAAGTGACTATCACTAGAACACAATTAAGGTAAAGCTCTTTCTTAATTTCATGAAAAAACTGCTTCAATAAAATTCCCTGTTTAAAAGTGAAGATATTAATACCACGAAAAAATATTTTAAATTTGTTCGCCAAACTTTCATTCAGTGAAGAGAGAAAAAATAGACTCAGACCTAGCCAAATGCAATCTTTACTTTGTATTGCAGTATGCAAAGTCTAAGACTTTAAACTCAAAACTGTTGATGCAACCCAGAAAAAAACTTTGTACACCAAAAAAATTAAGCTGTTTCATTTCCATTCATTCATTTCATTTTCATTTTCCAAACTAAGATCAAAATGAAGAAAAATTTCGCCAATTTATTGATTTAAGTGCGAAGATATTTTCGCCACGATTTTAACATAGCCTAGTAAGTCAAGACATTTGACGTCACAAAATATAACAAATAAAAGAAAATTTAAATGTAGGAAGTTGAAAGGGCTATCTTTAAGATAAAAAAAAATCTTTACACTGCAAGGTATGCTATTTTCTAGAAATCGCTGCGTGAAATTTTGTTTTTAAGGTTTTTTACGATAATTGTTTAAAAAACAAAAAATACACACAATGTTTCAAGTAAAATTTATAGCTGACAAATTTATCTATAATTTTTTCTAAAAAGTTTTTCTGTAAATAAATAATTTCACGAAATACGATTAATTTAATTAGAGGCCAGTTCGCACGTTTGATAAATCGAGCTTTTTTATCGCTCGATTAAAGAATTAAAAATTTGGGGCGTTTATTACCCGGTGAGAATAAATAAAGTTATCTGAAATGTAGAGAAAGAACTCAATTTTCAAATGAATATACATTCAAATTTGAAAAAATAAGTTATCTAGCAGTAAAATAACTCTACTTGTTTATGAAAAACAAGCTCTACAAAGACAATAAACTAATCCCATGGATATTTATTTTGCAATTATTACAGCAAAAATTCTTTTTGGATTTAATTTTTTTGATGTTTATGTAACATTATTGTTACAAGATAATGGGATGAATTTTCTAGGAGAACAACAATCGCTTGTTGAAATTCTAGTTCTTTTTACATGCTTAATTTTACTTGTATTTTTAAGAATTCATTAAATAATATTTTTTATAAATTAATTTATTTTAATGAAAATTTATTCATAAATACTTCATAGTAAATACTTTCTCTTATACAGTTTTTTTCCATAAATTTTAATTTTTTAAACAATTCACAATTATTTTTCTTTCATTTTCACTCAATTTTTAGAAAATATAAAATTATTTTTTTTTCAATATGAATAATTATTATTTAAAACTTTGTGAGTTGGGAAATGAATATTTTTAGAAAATTTTGTGCTATTAATTGTTACACCTATAGTTCAAATAGAAAAGAGAAGGGATTGTTTTGTAGCAAAAATTTGTAAAAATAATAACTTTTTGCTGGAGGTTTAGGTGGAAAATCGCTAACTTTTTCACGAAAAATGTGGGTATTGGTGAAAAATTTAAACTAAATTCTAGGTACATCAATTAACTTCAATATTCATAAAAAAATTATTTAATTTCATACGGCCCAATCTAAAGAATGGAACTATATGGGGATTTTGTCGCGAGCGTTTGGAAAATTTTGTGTATCTCAAAAAAACTACAGATACAAAAAAAAACAAATATTTTAGATTAAGCCAAAATCATTGCAAAATAGTGTATAAAATAATTTTATTGTGATTTTTTGGACTGATTCATAGCAAACGATTGAAAAAAATTACTTTTTACTGGAGGTTCACGTGGAAAATCGCTAATATTTTATAGAAAAACCTAAGATAGTGGGTAAAATTCAAAATAACGTTGTAGACACATTGTTGAAGTCCAATTTTTATCTGAAACATTTTTTCTAAATGTCATTGTTCAACTTAACATCTTCAAAAATGAAGATGTTCAAAGATGGCACTTGGAAGATTGCGTATATCTCAAAAGGAAATACAAACATCGCAACATTCTTCAACTAAATTTGGTGGGTAGATTTAATAGCTACAAATTTTATTTGGAACCCTATTTTGGATTTCTTATATTGAAAAAATTATAGTAAAAAATCTAAAAAAAAAACCTATCGATTTTTCGAGGAATTGCATTATTAAGATGTTTTTTTATCTTAAAGTTAACCCTTTCAAATTTCTTTATTCAAGTTGTCATGCTGTTTGTAAATTTCGCGAAATTTTAAGAAAATTATGTTCACATTAAATACACTAAGAAGAGAGGAACTAATTCATAACTAAGAGGATTAATTAGAAGCACATTATGCATGATTAGGCCGAAATTTTGATGAAAATTTTTTTTAAAGTAATTTATTTCTGTAACATTTAACTCTAAATATCCATCTGATGCTTTCAGTTGTTGAAAATCTGTTGGATTTTTCTCATTTTGACTGGATGGAATAAAAAAAAATCTTCATTTGCAGCATTTCTCGTTCGAAGAATTTCTTATAAAACCACATTTTAAACTTCAATATTACTCCAACAAAGTTTTAACGTGTACAATTGCATTCCGTCTTGAGATAAGAAAACAGAAAATTCCCAACACCATTAACATCACACATGTCACATATGCGACATAACAACAAAACTCGCTCTCTAATTACTGCTATCTGACTTCGCGGTGAGTGCCATTAAATGGCACTACATTCACGATAAAAACATCTTTCGAGATATTTAAAAAATAATTGTACGCCAGGTATCTTTTACTATAGCTTCAACTGAAAATATCTTACTCATATTACATACAGCTACATATGTGTGTAACCTGAGATTCAAACTGCATGTATATATATATATATATATATATATATATATATAATTAAATATAGACAGATTGATGTATGATTCAATACTCATTCGACTATGTATTAATGTACTTTCGCACCTGATTCAAACGTTTCTTGCATACATGCCACTGTTATCGTATGATGACTGAATACAATATCAGTAATAAATGGCAGGTCGCAAGATACTTCAGCAAACAGGTTGCACATGCACATGTGAAAGTTTTCACCCCAAGAATGTGTGCTGGCGTAATAGAAGTGCAATTATTGTCGCGTAATCAAAGCCATGCGTGTCGAGTTTTCAACCATTGTCATCAGGAAATTAGATTTTTGCACGACTTGCAGAAAGTCAGGTGAAAAGTTCAGAAAGATATGTAGATGCAATGTCGGTTTTTGCTTGGTGTCCTCGAAAGTAGATTATGGGAGCTTTTTTATGTTTAATTTTTGCGTGTATTTTCAGTTGAGTTGTTAGTTTTTTTTGTTGGAAAAAATAAAGTCTTGCAGGCATAAAATAGATTTTCAATTCCCAATTTAAGAAAATAAGCTACCTTAATGAGTAAAATTGCAAGCAAACATGTGAAAGTTCAAATAAATATTTCACAAATTGTCAACAGAGTTGTTATTTTTTCCAAACCCTTCAAGAAATGTTAGACCTGATCAAAGACATATAATTGCCAATCAAAATAATTTCATATCTGACTTCAACCAACTTGAAAAACTTTCTAGTAAAGACTTTCCCGACATCAACACGTGATGATATTAAGTAGGAAATGCAACAAATAGATTTCGATTAAGACCAAACTATATTTCAAATGATCAATGGTTGATATGCCCTTAATTGCAATTGCGGAGCTAATGATATATGATTTTGTGGCTTCTTTTAAGGTCAATAGCTACCAACTGTCCATACATGGTGCAAGCTAGATGTGATTTATCTGAAGAGCAAGTTTTTGAAGAAATGCTTGTAAGTGAATCCAAAGGAAATGATTGTAAGTATACTCCATGTAAGGGCTAAAAGCGTAGTAAAAGCACACATAATTTCCCCAAAATCGCGCAAAAATTACAAAAGGATGAAAATTTATTTGAAAATTGTTGAAAGGGTTATCTTCAACTTTAAACTTTACAGTTTTTTCAATGCAATTTTCCGGAAAATCGCTGCATGATTTGTTCCTTAGTGTTTTACTATAATTGTTTAAATGTTGAAAATACCAAAAAAAATCAGATTAAAATTGTGCCTATTGAATTTACCCAAAAAATTTAGCTGAAGAATTTTTCGATATCTTTATTTGCTTCTGAAATGTATGCAATGTTCCAAGTACCATTTTTAAACATCATAATTTTTGGAAGTTTTTATTTTGTTGTAGTTTTTGAACAATCACATCTAGAAAAAATGTTTCATATAAAAGTTGCAGTACAACAATATATCTACAACGTTATTTTAAATTTTCACCACTATCTTAGTTTTTCTATAAAATATTAGCGATTTTCCACTTAAATCTAAGGAGCGATTCCATGTCAAGTAGGACAACTACGACTCTATATCTACTGAAAACTCAATTCCTATAAACAAACATAATATATGCTTAAATTTACAAAATTTTCATTTAATAGAGCTTTTTCATCATGTTCAAACAGGGGAGGAAAATGGTCAAAATGTCATTTCTTATGTAAAATTGTACGAGAAATCCAAATCCGTGCTTATAATTGAGTTTTCAATGGAGATACAGTCAAAAACTAATGATATTTCCGAGAAATTTACTTTTTTAACGATCTTCCGTACTTTTAGAGGGCACGGATGTTAAAATAACCAACAACAAACTATGCCATTTTGAAGTAGAGGGTAATTTGCAACTTTTTGGGGGGCGTTAAATTATTTTTACAATAATGTAATTTTTACTTTGAATCGATCAAAATTTTATCTATATACGGCTTTTCCGTGATTTTTTTTCGAATTTTTCTGACCACGGGATCATGTTAAAAAAGTCATTTTACTTCGGAAAGCATAGTTTCGATTTTTTTTGAGCAAAGGTCTGCCTTTTCATAAAAATATGCAGAAGATACTTTGAAAATCAAAAAAAAGGTCATAACTTTGAAAATTCACCCTGGGTGCAGTTTAAAATATTCTGAACTGGAACTTGAAGAATGTTCATAACTTTATATATAAAATAAGTGGGTAAATTTTTAGCCAAATCGAAAGGCATCAAGTTCCGAAGTTGTCCCACTTGAGTTGATATTACTCTCCAGTAAAATGTTATATTTTTACAATCGTTTTCTATGAAACAACCAGAAAAATAAAAATTGAATTATTTTATGTACAACATGCTTAAGGTTGTGGTTTAACCTAAAATATTAATTTGAAAATTTATTGCCTCTGTATTTTCCTCAGAGATACACACAATTTTCCAAACGCTTGCGACGAAATCTACACATTTTTAGAGTTTCATTCTTTAGACTGGGCCGTATAAATGTAAATAATTTTTTTCATTGAATATTGTAATCAATTGATGTACCTAGAATTTTATTTTACAATTTTACCAATGCCTAATTTTTCGTGGAAATATGAGCGATTTCCCACGTAAGCCTCCAGTAAAAAGTTTTTTTTACGATGGTTCGCTATAAAACAATTCCATCTCTTTTCTACCTGAAGCATAGGTATAACAATTTATACCACAAAAGCCTTTATTGATATCCATTTGCAAGCTCACAAAGTTTTAAGTAATAATATTTATATAGAAAAAAGCTATATTATATTTTCTGAAAATGGACAAATTTTTGGATGAATTAAAAATGATTGTGATTTTTTTTAAAAAGTTAACAATTATAAAAAACTTTATAATAATTTCAAAAGATTAAACTGTGAAGTATCATCCCAAAATTTTCATTAAAATAGATAAGTGCAAAAAAAAGATGTCATTAAATGAATTTAAAAAAATACAATTAAAATTAAGCGTGTAAAAAACAAGAATTTCAATAAGTTTTGTATGAACCAAGAATAATTGTGAATTATTTTAAAAAATTACCATCTATAAAAAAAGCATAACAAGTTCGAAATTTTATACTATGAAGTATTGATGAATGGATTTTCATTAAAATAAATTAATTCACGAAAAATATTATGAAATCAATTTTAAAAAATACAAATAAAATTAAGCGTGTAAAAAACAAAAATTTCAATAAGTTTTTGTTTTTCTCCGATAATATTCATCACATTTTTTGGAACAATAATGTTACAAAAACATTATTTAATCAAAAAGGAATTTTCGCTGCAATAATTATTAAATAAATATTAATGGAATCAGTTGATTGTCTTTTTAGGACTTATTTTCCATAAATCAATAGATTTTACAGTTAGACAACTTATTTTCCCACACTTGAATATATTCATTTGAACGATGAGCTTTTTTCTATATTTTTTATAAGTTTGCTTATTTTTTTCGAATAGTAAGAGCCCCAAATTATTGATTTTTCAATCGAGCGATAAGAAAATTCTATGTATTAGACGTGTGCACGCATCCGTCAATTGACCTCTCGTAAAATTAATTATATCTCGTGAAATAATTTATTCACAGAAAAACTTTTCAAACAAAATTTGTAGCTAAATTTGTCAGCTACAATTTTTAAAAAGCTAGAAGAAAAATATTTTAACTCAGCGATTTTTCAGAAAAATGCATACTTAGCAGTGGAAAGATTTTTATCTTGAAGTTAACCCTTTCAATTACCTACATCTGAATTCTCTTGCATTTTGCAGTGGCAAGTGTTTTGATTTATTATGCTATCAAAAAGGTCAAAGCGCTGGTGTCACAAAATATATTTTGTATTTAAAATGCTGACTGATATTGAACGGCTCATAAAAAGTATTTTTCATTTCATTTTCATTTTCCCTAGATGAATTTTTTTCACTGGTTTTGGCAAATTTAATTTTTCTCGCGTGATTTAATCACTGGTTCAAGCTTGCCTTTCAAAAAGAAACTTATCTTATAACTGACTAATTTACGGAAGCATCACGTCATACCCGAAATCAATTTGTAACCAATCTCTCAACGCACAAGAAATACCTCGAAAATCATCTTTTAATTCACTCACCAATCAATTCACCAACAAATCACGTTTCCTGCTACTGTGATGCAACGCTCTCACTCGTTACGGTCGAATCAAAAATGATTTTGAAATACCTTCGATGAACAACTCAAAAACAAAAAAAAACTAAACAACAAAAAACAATTGTCTTAGTCAATCGACACACTTTTGCTGCCCGGCATGAGATCAATTTTCAATCTAAACTTATCATTGGCCACAATACAAATTAATGGAGGAATTTATCTATTTTGTTGCGCTTGATGTCTCGTCTTTTGCTGCTTTGTATGTTTCAATTATTTTCTCTTCATAATAGACAAATCAAATTGTTGAAGAGTACCTTCATATGTGTTTATGTAAGACTCTTGATCAATATTTGCTGTGTTGTTTGGTTACACTGAGATTAAACATAATTTTTATAAATTTACTTGTTTTGGAATTTTTTTTTCGAGGATGCATTTTCGCTTTCAGGTTGAATCAAATATTTTGTTGGGAAATGGATAAAAACAATTGAGCTCAAGTTTATCGAAATTTGGTGCTTTTAGATAAGAATGAATTGTGGAAATGGTGCTAGCAGTGCGCTAACATTGAATTAAATGAACGGATTAGCATTGTTTAGGATATTGAGCAAATTGCAAGGTTGATGTGTAATATAATTGCGATTTTATGAAAAATATTGATTCCTCTAATTCTTTTTTAACTAAACCAAAATCTGCATATTACTAGGTGGAAATTACTACTAACAGCAGATTATTATAAATTCAAATTATGCAAGCAAATCAAGAGAAAACTTCCGGAATATTACCTCAAAAAAATCATCATGCAATGATAGAGCAGGCCCTGCGACATAAAAAAATTTTAAACAATTTCTGAGTGTGCTTTTTTTGAATTAGCTTTGATCTTCAATCCACAAATATGCAATACGTTTTTTTCCATCACCAATTTTCGACAATTAAGTTTGAAGTTTCGGTGTTTTCCGTTTGATTTGTGTTATTTATAAACAAAATATCACACACCAATTCTTAATAAAATTTACATAAACATCACATATATTAGGCAAATAATAATATTGAAAATAACAAATTAAATTAGCATATCAGGTTTTTTTTAATCATATTTATTTATTTCGATTTCGTCTTACACAAAAGGATAATCTGATCACATGATAAAAATATCAGACATATTCATAAAAAGGCTAATGTAATTAATATCGCTTTAAATTCTGCTTAAAAATTAAAATTTGGTGAGTGTTTCTACGTCGACTGAACTAGATTTTGTCGTGTGATCGCTATTTTGGTTAGTTGCCTAATAAATTCTCATTTTAAATAAATGGAACTAATGATTATTTCTTATTTTGCAGTCAAACTTTAAAAAAATTGAATATGCTGTTTAATTGTGTGTAAAATATATAAAATATTTTTGAAAATGGGGGAAGCAGTAATTGAAATCTTATCAAACTTTAAAAACTAAACTACAAAACTAATAAAAACGATGATTTTTTATTCGATGAGAATTTCTTAAAACATCTTATTTCATAGAGCATTGATTGGTAGTGGTACAAATTAGATGAAAGGAATTTTTTAGAAAAAAATTTTATTAAATTAAAAAACACTTTTACTGAATTCATTGAAAATTGTACCAAATCAACGAAATAATCAATCGTTCACACAATCACGCAGTCGGAGTATGTAAAATTAGGTAATATTATTTGTATCAACCATTACTCATTATAAATATTAATTGTTTTTATGTGAACATGTTCTATATTAATAAAAAAATGTGATTTTATGTTTATAAAAAATATTTCAAACATCTGATCTTTCAAGGCAGTGCGTGCCACAAATGCAAATTTGACTGAACAAATATTATTTTTTTCAGCTTTATGCAGTTTTTTCATTAAGAATTAAATTAGCTTTGCGAAAATTATTAAAAATCTGTTCAAATCATGCGAACATTAATACACTTTTATGCATCCGACAGTAATGCCATTAGAATAAAAGAAATTAGATAATTTCATTTCATTTTCTTTTTCATTTAGCTGAAATATACATAATATGTTAGGTGAGGGATCAGATAAAACTCGCATTTATATTAATTATTAATGGTTTTTTTATTTTCACTTGATAGTTTTTTGTTATCATGAAAAAACTTTTCACTGATTTTTTTTACGAAAATTGATCAACATATCAGAATTTCATAAGCATTGATTGCTTGTGGTGAAAATCAGTTGGTAAATTGATTTCTCAATAAATGGCCCTAGTTTTTGTATTTTTCGCAAATTAAAATCAAAAAATGGCTCTTCTAAATTTGAAAAAATATCGTAGAAAAAATTACCGCGAATTTGCGTGTATATATATATATATATGTCCAGCAGTAGTCAGCCATCATACGGTCATTTCACTTTATTGGGAACCTTCGTTCTATTTTTCGAATATCTTCCGTCAATTTTTTGGATATTTAAATTTGTAATATTTTCCAACAATCTTTGGACATTTTCTAAACAGTTTGATCTATTTTTGTTTTTAAAAAAATTGTTTTTGTGTTTTTGAAAGCTATATATGCTACTGGTTAATTTTATCCTGAAAAAGTTCAACTTTCATAGATTTTCAATACCATTTTTTCGTTTTCGTTTCAACTTCTCTTCAAGGAATCATTAAACATACAATAAATTTGGGTTGTTATTTGGATTAAACAGTGAGATTGACTTTTGAACGTCTTTCTTGTAAACTAAATTTTCGTCTCGCGAAAATCAAGAAAAACTCACTTTTCTAATACCTTATCAAAAAAACCTCTCCGAAAACTCTTCGTAAACTTTCAGTACTGTTTTAGTACCAATAAAATCACTTCTAGAGCTAAAACATTCTTTTATTGGAGAAGAAATCCTCAAAGTTCGACTGTATTTTTCGAACTCTCAAGTGGCCAGAAACCTTGAAAAACAAGCCCAGTTTATCTAACAATTATATGTCGCTGATTTTTTTGTTTACATGAAAAAGATCTTCCAATGACACGAATAAAGGTGCATAATGGTTAAAGATATCAATTAATGCTAAGTATTAGAGGAGGTCAAACATACATATGCACATTCTCTAGAAAATTGTTATAGGGTGGAATATTTTCATAATTTTTTATATTAACCAACATCATACAACATTTTTCAAGAAACGGTTAAGATTAATTTTTTTTCGTAGCAGGACTATTTTGTTACATATGCTTGATAGAGTTTTCTTATTTTAGTAGTAATGGTATTTATTTTACCATTTCCTCTTGACACAATTGCTTTTTTTCAGAGCCTTTTCTTGTACGTTTTACGGAAGTAGCTCTAAATACTTTCTATATTTTCTGTGGTTTAATAACTGTTGAGCTATCAAACCATCAAAAATTATTAAATTCTAAAACATATAGAAACGTGGCCAAGATTTTGAAGCTATTTTCCTAAAACTAACAAAAATTGTCTCCAAAAAATGACTCTAAAAAAGTAATTTCATTGATATTAGCTGTAAAATATGGCGATAAATATCGCCTACATAAGAATTTCAAATTGCAAGAGATATTTTGGCATTTTGGAAGTCAAATATTAATTATGGATCACCATGATTTTCACTAGAAACGAATATCTTCATCATCCGAATAAAGCTAAATATCACTGAAAAGTATCTAAGCCAAATAAAATATAATCTTTTAGCTCTAGAAAAAGAGACGTTTTGTTTAACTTTGAAAAGAGTATTGTTTTTGATTTTGGTAAAAGCAGCTTGAAATTTAAAGAGTGTAAGATGCAGACTTTGTTTTCTTTAAAATCTAAACCAATGAGTTTTTGATGAAAAATCCTGAATCAATATTTTATCTCGGAAGCAAAGCCTTTCCGGATTTCAATTTCAAGAGGATTATAGTGGCGTGTTTTGTAATATTTTGAATGGAAAGGATGCTATTTGAAATAATTTGATTACTCATTCTCTTTGGTAAAAATAAAATATTCGAAATGCAGCTGAAATTGACGATTTCCAGTAAAAATCCAATCGAAAGTATTGACTCATTATGAGCGAACACATTTAACTATATAAACTTATCATGGCGTTTAGTTGCGCCATTTTTGACTTTCAAAGACTCCTGAAGCAAGGAAAATTGTTTGAGCTCTTATTATTAACTCTTTCGTTCAAGTTTGAACAACTTAAGATGCAAAAAAATTCAAACGTGGAGTGTTACAAATAATTTGTACAGCATGCAACATTTATGCATCAACGATAAAATAGTTTGCGTATGAAAATTTTTACTAATTCAATTATTTTAACAATTTGTTTGCAAAAGATCTTCTGATGCATCAATCTAACAACAAGACCCAAATTTTCTATCAATCTTAAAGTGATTTGATTATCATCTGTCCCCTTGAAAAACTACCACCACAATCTTCAATTTGAATCTACATTGTTGAGCATTCCACTTGATTAACTAAGCCTAAAATGTATCTTTTCCATACAGCAATCATTTATCTGATCTATTTTGAATTGTAGCTTGTTTCGTACCCATTCACAAACCAACAGATACAACTGCACAATTTTAAATTATTCAAATATCAATTCTATGGTTAATAAGACTTATTCATGTTCTTTTTTTCCATTACTTCAATGTTGGTTGGATTTCACCACAAAAATGTTTATGAAATATTTCAAATTGAATTGTATATATCAATTGTGTATCAATATCAAAGTCGTATTCAAAACCACAATAGGTAAATGTTAGTCAGTAATTGTCAAGAGATTTATTTCGTATATTTATGATTGTATTCTGTTTGGAAGTCTAAGGTATGAAAACGATGAAAGATTGTAATGTTTGGGATTGAATTACATCAACCGTTTGAGTTGTAAATTTTTCAGTTGAAATTTGAATATATTAAAAATTTTGATTTTGAACTTTTAATTGTAATATTTTTAAACAGTTAAGACTATGAATTTTTCAATTAAAATTTAAATAAGTTACAAAAATTTGAATTTATTTTTGATATATTTATTCTAATTTAATTCGCCCTTTCTCCATGCGTATCAACTCAACGAAACACAACTGTACTATAGTATTTCATCCATCACAAGAAAAATATGTTCCATCAAAACAACCGTTGATATAAAAAAAACACTCATCTTAAGCTTCCAATTATCCAAAGATACTTTCATACTCCCGCGCAAAATTTACATGAAAAACGATAAATACAACCATATACGTTAGCAAGCACTAATTCCATCTCAATCTTAAGTCCGTTAACTGTTTTTTTCTTCTTTCACGAATTAATTAAATTCCTCCGCGGTAAAGTAATGTGCAAATAAATCAGTTTGTTGTTACGCTAAGACATCTGCAATATTTTAAGCACAGATTCAACAAATGAAAAGCGTTTTTTTCTAAATATTTAATTAACTGACAAAACGCACTGTTGAGAAATTCAGATTGAAATATGTCGAGATGAAAACTATATGTATGTATGTAGTTTGAAGCACACATACAGCAGGAAGAGCATATATGAGAATTAAGACTCAAACATCTGAAGAAGAAAAGAATTAGTGAATGTGAGATTCGTCAAGATGTAGAGCTTAAGTTTTTGGGCGATGATAGACGACTTAAAAATTGTGTCTGTGTATCTAAAAGGTTTTTTTTATTTGGACTTGATGAGTCGTAATTAAGTTTTTGCACACTTCAGATGGGTATATCTTTCTGCTTCGACTTCTTGTTCTTCTAACGGTGTGCAACCATGTGCCCAGTGACAAAAATTTAAGTGGTGTTTAAATGAGGAATTGATGGTATTGATGAGAAAAGGTTCATTGGACTTGGAAATGGTGTCAGTTGGAAATGAAATAAAAACTTTTGATTGTTTGCAAGATAAAGCTTACACGACAGTTTGTGTGGATGAAAATTTAATTCATCAAAATTATTTTAAAAAACTGTTCAGAGTACATAGAACGAAAAATGAGAAGAGTTCAAAGCGCTGATTTTTTTTTATAAAATTAGGTACCAACCAATTAACACTGCAATAGGTTCTTGGAATGATTATGTACCATACCGCCCTTATTGTACATCAAGACATGATTCTGGAGAATACGGTTCGGTTTGCATGAAACAGGGTGGGCGACTGGCGGATGTTTAGAATCATCTGAATGATAACATGTGTCGCAAGAAATCCTTGCTGTTGGCTTTGTATTCATCGTCATACAAGTTTCCATAGTATGAATGTACTTATGCCTACTTTTAAGCTATGCAACAATAAAGTCCTTTCTTGGAAAGTCTATGTTATTGTTATATAAATGACTTCAAACAAATTACTTATTTTTTAGTGTCACAGTGAAAAACATGTCTAGGTACTATAGAAATAAATTTAAACAATATTACGGTTTCAAGGAAAAATGTCTTAACGAAAAATCAGTGGTTGTATTGAATGGACTATGGAAGTTTAACTCTTCGACTGCCTACCTGAGTCGTTTTCGTCGGAGTGAAAATTAAAAATTGTTTTAACTTTTGTACACTGCTAGGAAGGGTGCTGCTGTGCCTTTGTAAAAAAAGCTACGCCCCTCTAGCACCTGTCTACCAACTTTCGCTGTCCCAGTTCCGTTCTACTCATCGTGGTGACAATATCAAAATCGATCCGAAAACGACCCACGTAGGCAGACGGTGTTGATCTCGACAGTAAGTAATTTTTTCGTTTATTCGTTTAAAAGTGTTAATTGTGGCTGTAAAAATGCCACAAAAAATTCTGACCAGGAAAGAAAATTTATTAATTTTTTTTCGTTAGTTTTTCGGATTTTTTTTTATTTTTTTTTGCTATTTTTTATATATTTTTGTCCCACATAAAAAGACAAACAAACTAATTAGTGTTGCTTGAAACGCAAAAAGCCGACGTGCGACGACCACCGCTGGGTCTTTTGTTCGCTGTGCTATCAATAAAAACAGTATAAAAATAAGCACATTCTATTTGTATTTTTCTATTCAAGAAT
This sequence comes from Oxycera nigricornis, assembly GCA_963942545.1. NCBI lineage: Eukaryota > Metazoa > Arthropoda > Insecta > Diptera > Stratiomyidae > Oxycera > Oxycera nigricornis. The sequence continues at coordinate 104,569,857 of OZ012662.1, forward strand.
TATATATATTATATATATACACATATTCAGGCTCGTGAATATTGACTTTTTATTGATTTTGTTACTAATCTCTGAATTATTATATTTTTATTACCGTTTTCACTACGAAATTTAGAACCAAATTATTGGCCATTTTGAGGTTGCAAACTTAAGGGTTTTTTAACAATAATTGAATGCGGTATATTTTTTTCTTGAAAACTGTACTCTTCTCCTTTAATTTTCTTTTTTTCGTTTCGATATCGTTATCAATCTTAAAGTTATGATTTTGTTAGTGAACAAATGTATTTACTCCATTTTGTGTCATTTTTTTGATAAAAAATTTATTAAAAAATCTAATTGTTGATAATTTTCTGGTTGATGCTTATGCAAATTAGAGGTTTGAAGAGCCTTCATGATTTTTTTTAGATTTTTCGCAGCAATTTAACAGCTTGAAAAAACGACAAGACGAAAACGATCCATGTAGGCAGACCGAAGGTTCCAAAAAAACGTAGGCAAACGAAGGGTTAAAGAAATTGGTCATTTGGCAAAAAAAGGCAAGACGAACGTGAGTGTCAATGAAGAGAATATTTAAGCGATTTTGCTCGAAAAAACTATTTCCTGATGCTACTCGGATTAAAAAAGAGTGCATAAATACTCGAAAACAGTCTAATTTCCAATCCAAAAGCAGTGAAAGATTTGGTATTCTACCGAAATACCTTGGAAAGTACATTTTAATGACACTGTATTTCACAGATGCATTACTCGTGTAGAAATGAAGAAAATTTTGTCATTACGAGAATCAAATTGTAAAAAACTGTATGTAAAATTAATTTTGGGAGTCTGTTTTCGACTTGAGATGTCTTTTGTTCCATGTTTCCTGATCTGATACTTCAAAACGCTTCAACACATTGTCACCAAACTCGTTCTGTTAGTGTTAATTGATGAGATTTTCCCAAACCTCTTATAAAATCGTATCTTATTTTCGTACGAATTGAAAATTTACAAAAGTTAATTTGGAATTAAGTCCTTTTCTTGGCCTGAAGATAGCCCAAATCTCGATCGTTTCGAAAAATTAGGGTTATTTTGCAGAACAATCAAGGATAAGAAACCTGGAACAATAAATATGCTTGAAGATACTTACAGAACGATGAAACTGAAGATACTAAATTTTAACAAGCTGATGACCACTCATTGACCGCTTTTATCATTGTGCGCAATTTAATAAAAGACAAAAGATTTGATTTATTTTCCTCAAATTCATGGAAAATAGAATCTGAAATCGGTTTTTATTTCCGTTATTCTATTCAGTTTATGATTTGTATATTATTTATATTTGTTTAATCAATATTTAATCGTACATTATGTCCCACAACCTGCTTGAACTAATTTTAAATAAATTCCATCCAAACATTTTTTGTTTGAATGACTTTCATCCTTGCAATAAATATACGAAAAATTAAATGAAAATAAAATTGCTGTTGCGATGTACTATAAAAAATATAACCATCCATATCTACGTATTTTTAAGTCATAAGCAGCTTTAAAGTTTAAAAATTAAATATGTGAGACAAAAATCAAAAGAAAAAATATGAAACAGAACATTCAGAAAACTAAAGTTCTTCATTGGTTCAACTTAAAGCGAAGTGCTTAAGTCTTGAAGACAATCTGAATCCAAACTTTTATTAAAAAACAAATTTTGAAACTTCAAATACAAAAATATTTGGCAGAAATTTTGACTAGAAAAAAACATTTAAAAAAATTGAAGGTATTACAAAAAAAAATGTAAACATTTAGGTAGTAAAAAATTGGTTGCAATTTTGATACAAAAATAGTTTTTATATTTTATTACACGAAACTACTTTAGGAATGTTAGAAATTAAGCACAAAACAGTATTTTAAGGTTTATTTTTCACGAAATTCTAAAAAAAATGCTAAGAAAGACAATTCTTACAGCCAAGAAATATCATAAAAATTAGTTATAAAAAGTTGTGTGTACACTTGATGAGCCAAAATATAATAAAATCTTATTGAAATTAAACACTTGATTTTTTTGACTAACAAAATTTTAAAACTGTATTTCGACGCGTTTCAATACTAAGATGATCAGGTTTAATGCAATTTACAAATAATTCCTGGTTTTATTACTAAATAATTAATAATTGAAGGAGTGGTGAATGGAAGGAAAGGGTAATTTCATTCAGCAGGTTTTCCTTATTCTTTGTGGTCTGCTTGATCCCAAAGCATTCCAGGTAGTCAAATAAGTGAAGTGTTTAATTTCATTAAGATTTTATCATAAAAATTGACAAACTTAATGACAGGAGCATTCCAGATGAATTTCCTCAAGCCTAAAATCTGGGAAAAAAATTCCAACCTCTCGAAGAGCATAGAAAATTGTCATACATTTATAATTTAAAAATTCCTTGAATATTTCAAAGTACGCAATCTATGCAAAACAAATTTTAAGAAAACTGAATCTACCGTGGGTACTTTTAATTTGTTTTCAAATGGAAACTGATGCATAAGTACTTAAAAATATTCAGTAACATTTTCATGCTAACGAATATTCCAATTTCATAATCCTATCAGGAAACAGAATTTTCCATAGTTGTTTAAAAATCCTTTCAATGATTTTAGCGCACTTTATCCAAGACCGTCTAAATTTTTGTTCAGAAAATTTTAAGTTTGTCGAGCAGCAAATTAAGAGAAAATAATATAGAAAATAGAATTTCTGGAAATGCTGGAAAACACGTATTTCATTGAAAATGAAAAAAGGCACTTTCGGATACTTTACGCATTGTATTTACTAAAGAAAACAAGAAGACTAGTTCAAGATATATGAAGAAAATAGGGTAAAAACCTACAATACCGTAGCAATTGAATCATTCATTTTTATCAATTTGCAGCGAAGAAAAATATCTCGTGGTGCTTGGATGGAATGAATATTTTAAGGTACTCCCAAAATAAGTTTTTTTCTTATATTGCAAAAAATTGAAAAAAAAACGATGCTGAGATTCATTTAAAAAATTTGTTTACATTTATCAGACTGGCATCAAAATTTTAAAAAAATTGATTTTAAGAGCTTTATGCATTGTATCTACCGTTCTAAAGTTAGGAGTGAAAATGATCGAAAAAAAATGATTTTTTTCGGAATTTTTTAAACATTTCGATTTTTTTTACTGTTCCCGACTTTTTTGAGAGGGAGCATAAGTCAATTATTGTTATACGAGTTATTCCCCAACTTGCCCCGCAAAAATCAGTATGCCCCCTCTCAACGGCCAAATGTAGTCGTTTGTTTACAGATCCGCCCTTTATAGACATAAAGTTCAGAAACTGTTGTGAGTTGCTGACACATTCAGTTGACAACAGTCTTTGAATTTTAGTATTTTTCTCTCTCTAGTTCTAGTGTTCGTTCACACAAAGATACATTCAAAAGGAACATAATTATCTTTCCGAAAAAGAAACTATTGAGATGGAAAGTAAAAAAATATGATTGGGAACAATTAAGGACCCAAAAAGTTGGGAGGGTAGCATATAAAAATGAGGATAACAAAGGAAAAAAATAGTTGAAAAAATACCTTAAAATTGGTATATAGATATTTGAAGAAATAAGGTTGATTCGTTCTGATATTTTCGTCCTGCAAAGATCAATAATTTGCTTTTTCAGTCAATTTTTCGACGAAATTACTTTGGAAGGTTTGTAAAGGAGAATAATATCACTATTGATTGCCTAGAAAGAAAAGTACGACATAAAATTGAATATTAATAATTGATTTGACGAAAATCTACCTCACCTGTTCAGTTTTACAGACTACATCCTACAATGGGTAAACAGATAAGCAAAGTCCGTATTTTTTTTAACCAAGATGCAATTAAATGATGTAACATGTTTCTTATACAACTCATTCTATGATTACATCTCCAATTACACAGTATTTAAACGTGGCATTACTTAATTAGCTTCTAATGACAAAACAATTATTTCCTATTGACGTGATATCAGCTTTTTTTCTGATATCAAATAGTGCTGATGCAATCACTCAACCACAAACACATTTTCTCATCTATCCTCCATTTAAATAAATTAGAAACTTATGTCACTGATGGAAAATACGAATGTTTCTTGATTCCCAATAAATATTGACACCTGCTGTACACAAAAAATCTGGTTAAAAATACAAAAGATACATCCGTTGGCCCTTGCTTTTCTTTGCGCTCACAATGCTTTTAATCAATGCTTCAGGCGAGAAAAGACGAAAAAAATACGGTTGTGCGACCAGCATTTTTAATTCAATCTTTCAATTAAAAAATTAATTCATACGTGCCTATTTATGTAGGTATCTGTGCATGTGTGCGAGAGGATTAAAGTGGCCAAATTGAAACTAAGCCAATTGGCATTAGTGTAAGTGCGATCGTTTATTTCAGATATGCATTTCTCGAAGACAATGATTTGCAAGAAAGTGTTGTTTTCCTTTTGCCTAAAATCAATCAATCATATGAATTGCTTTTGTATCTTAAGTGGTCGTAGATACATTTTTATATCAATCGCTTGTGGTTTAGATGAAATTGCTGTTTTTGCACCTTGTTACGATTATGTGTGGGTATGTTGCCCTGTGGGTCTGAATATTTTTCAAATGTTTTTTTCTAATGGAATCGAATGCGATTTAATTGAAAGCAATAATTCTTCATAAGCTTCCATTTGCGAACAGTAAAGTAACATCTTGAGAAAATTTCACTTTAATCAAATTCGCACTTTTAAATTTCTACTGTTAAAATTTTCGATGCGAATTCGTTGAAAACATGAAAAATTACAGAAAATGTTCAAGCATTGAAATTGAAAAATTGCCCAAACGAAACAACATATTTTCACGGTTGTGCACAATCTGGCTGAAAATTTGAACTTGAACCTATGCTCATTTTTCTTACCTTACATGTGTAACACATTTACTTTAAATCTGAAAAAAATCTATCTCACATAACGTTGCCTGTATCTATTGTCGGCAAATGAAATTCAATTCGAAAATGGTAAACTTTAGAGCGCTACAAAAAAATGTTGAACGATCGTAAGGCATTTATCATAACACGAAAAGTGACTGTTGAAAAGAGTGGATGGAAATGCATGCTCATCTCATAGACTGAAGCCATTCAAATTTTTTCGTAGATATTCCAATAGGTTTTCATGAAAACTAGACACACTTGTTTGTATACGTGCAATGAACCAGAAAACTTTCTCCATTAACAAAACAATTATAATTTTGGTAATGAGCGTTCGTTACAAATGGATAGCATGCTATGGTCTGATCAGCATTTCCAAGATTAAATGATCCTTTGAAAATATAGTTTTATCCGGTCCATTTTCTACCACCGGTGTCAAAAAAAAAACTATTACAACATCTGATTTTTATTGACAATTTAATTAAATTTTAGTCTAACTTCATCAGTTTCGATAAAAAATAACCATTGCAGCACCTTGAAAGCGGGCCCAACAAATAGAGCTGCAATTTGTGCACTTGAAATGTGTCTTAAGTATCTAAACTCGTGTGAAGAGTGTTTATGGTAAGGAACTTCGAGTATTTCATGTTCAAACTAGTTACTTAGCTAGTTTTTCATCGCCTCATAAGTTTTTAAGATACTTCAACGAAATATTGATAAAATTAAGTGGAAGTCTGGCGCTTACCTTACTTGGTCTATGCAAATGGCAAAATAGGTTGTATATTATTTTATTCATGAACATGTTTATTTATTCTGTTTTTTTTTTTAAATGAAAAAATTGGTTTGACATACCATTTTGGAGAATAACACTAATTTATGTTGTTCTAATTTGAACAAGTGTCTCTTCATTAAGTTTTTGTTGAGTGTGTTTGTATTTTTTGAGTCATTTTTCGGCAACATGTATAGGTGACGAAGGAATATAGCAAATAAATAGTTGAATTGATCATGAAATATATAGTTCAAGTTCATTTTAATGGCCAAAATAAATATTCTAATTGTTGCTATTTGTTAAGCTCAATTAAGCTTTTTTCATGATGATGTAGAAAACAACTGCCAAAAGGGTGTGCTTCCAAGTAAACTGCGCTGAAGAAAACGTTACTTTTGTTATACTCTTCAATATGGAAATGTAAAATTATTTGAAAATATTGTAATTAAAAAAGAAGGTTAATATGAAAATAAGCTCTTAGATGAGTTTTGCTGTCTTTTTAACTGGCAAATATAGCCAATAAATAAAAGCAAAATAAATGGAGGTCATTCACCAGAAAATAAAACTAACGATTTCTTCTCCTTTTTCTTCACCATTACTATCAGGCATTTATAAAATCTATCGGCCAGATGCGGTGAGCATCTGGCCGATAGATTGCATCTGGATTTCCTTAAATTTCAAATAAATACAAATGAGTGATATAATATTTTAGTATACTATTATGTATAAGCATAAATACTGCATGCTTCACTCTGCAGCATTATTAAATTAAGTGATGAAACACAAAATAGAAAAAAGGAGTTATGAGTTATAAAGAATCAAAATTACAGATCTGTCCTGAATGAATAAAGAATTGTGAAATACGAGTCAAATATATTTATTTTTCTCGACAAGATGTTTTTATAGAATAGAAAAATTAGCTTAAAAACTTTAACATAGAAAAAGAATATTCATTTGTTTTTGTTTTGAATTGCTAGATTTTACTGACATACTTTTTCACTCTGACTAAAATTTCATTTAATATTTGGATCAAAGATGATTTGATTTCTTCCTAAATAATATATTTCATTAAATTTCTCCAGTAATGTATTTGAAAAAATGAGCGAAGCCTTAGATATTTTAACAACCTAGCTACTATCCTCGCTAATAACTTTGCAACTAACTTCACTACTAGTCTCACTACCTGCCTCGAAGTAAGCCTCAATATCTTTTGAAGCCTTTGCCAGCCTCTCTACTAGCCGTCCTTATAGGCTATATTGTTACTACTAACTTCATTGTCAACCACAAAAGTAGTCTCATTATCAGTCTAACTATCAGTCTCAATTCCAGTCTCACTACCAATCTCGCTATCAGTCTCACTATTAGAATCGCTATCAACTAGTATGACTCCTTCAATTTATTAACAAAATAAGCTAAACTGATGCTGTGAAATTTTTTGTTGCTATCCTTGCTTTGTAATCAACCTCACTGCCAGTATTTGTACTAGCCCCTCTTTCAGCCTATATTACTATCAGCCTCACTATAAGCTTCACTACCAGCTTAACTACCAGCTTCACTATTAGCCGCACTACCAGCCTCACTACCAGCCTCGTTAGTAGCCTCACTACCAGTGCTATTATAAGCCTCATTGCAAGTATTATTATCAGCCTTAAATCAGCCTTGCAGAAGTGTCATACCAGCCTGGGCACTAGTCTGGCAGGCACCGACTGCTAAGCTCACTACTGGTGTCACTTACTTCTTAGTAACTCCGTGTATGGCGAACTTGTTTTTTTTCCTGAAAACTGCGCAGACTATTTCAAGCTATTTTAAAAAAGGAAGGAATGTTTACTTCCGAGTCTATTGTAGGCAACATTTCAAAATGATGATAATTTCAGTAAAGATATCATAGCAGATATTAAAACCTTCCGCTGATTACTCCTTTAAGCAGAGTGTCGTCTCTCAGACTTCCGAAGTTTGTCATCGGTCCCAGGTAGTGACATCTTTGACCGAAGTAGAACAGGGAGGTTCACCCCCATTATTATTGTAAGTTATTACAAGGAGATACAATCTGGTACCATAGGTGCTGAACAGATAGCTTTTACCACCTCCTGTGAGAACCTTTTAGTGGATTTTAACACAATAATTGTAGTTTCAAAACGTAAAGCGCACAGATTTTTTCACTAAACTTAGTATTCTGTAGCTATTACTGATACCCTCTGCATCCTGGTACATTGATGCAGAGTTGAGTAAGATAGCCGAATGGCGTGCCTCAGAGATTGGTTTTAAATGGACTGGTAAAGCGTAATATTTTTCGCTCCTTAATTGAGCACATTTGATATTCCTGTATCGTTCTTTTCCTTTATATGTGGTGCAATATTGGACACAATATAGTTAACTGTGTGCAAAAAATTTAAAGTAAACCCGACATAAACACATTCGTTTTGAACACCGGGAACGCTCTTTTCTGTTTAGTGGTTAAGTAGCTAGCCTTTCACCAGGCTTGCTATCAGTCTTGCTGCTATTCTGCCGCTAGATGAGCAGACAGACAAAGAGCGAGTCTAGTAGTGAAACAGATAGTGAACCAAATAACCAAGATAGTAGCAAAAGTAGTAACCAACCAAGCAATGAAAATGATGGTCAAGCCAATACTGAGGATAGTAGTCAGACTTGTTGTGAGAAAACATTAGTCGTAGAATGAAAACCATAAAAGAATTGTATTTTGTATTTCAATCTGCAATGAAGATTTTTCGCCCTGAAAGATAGCTTAAGCAAGCATACTTAAATAAACCATTAGATACCATCCTCATGAATGTTTGATCTTCCGAAAATGCCAGCATACTAGATGCAGTCTAGCCATGTCTACAATACCTAATTTGATTCAGTTGCTTCCCATTCACGCCCAAAAAACTCTACTTTATCTAGCTTGATCAATACATTCCCATACATGGCATGCAACCAAAATCATGCGTGTCAGTTCGTTGATCCATCTTATCCGCCACCTTCATCTGAAAGTATCTTCAAAAAGATACACGTGCGAAAGTAGTTCTAATTTACGAAACGTGCGTACAAACTGTAGGTAATCATCTTAGATACCAATCTTTTGAGGAAAAGATAAATCAAAAGGAGCGCAACCAATTGTTTTTAAGGAAGACTCAAAGTGTGGACGACGAGGGAACAAAATGTTGTGTAATCTGTTTTCTACCAATGAAGAATTTGGATTCATCAAGTCATCGGGCAAAAGATGTTGGGCGTGAAAAACCAACAACAAAAGGTTTGGTGAAGCGGTGCGATGCGATTAATGTTGACTGTTTTGTTTGAGGCACATATGAGTGAATCTTGTAGCGGTACAACCATTTGATCAGTGCATCCATGCATGTCGGCATGCGTTCGTTCGTGCCTTGCAAACATCCATGTTGGCTATCTATTCGAGACCAAAACTATTTGCCCGGTCTCCACCTATGAGTACCTGTACTTACATGAGGTGGATCAGGTGCCGTTTTGATGTAGAAAACTGCACCGCAATCAAACATCCCAACACCCTTCTGGTAGATTCTGTTTACCTAGGCCCGGTTACCGGCACATGTACATAGCTCTGCATCGAGTGAGAGATGCTGTGAAATCTGATGCGGTTTCGTCAATATTTGCTTGGTTTGGGTACGAGGTGTGGAGATTGCTCGGTAATTGGATACGAGGATACGAAACTAGTGGCTACTTGTATTGAATGCCAGCAGGGTCAGGTTAACTGCTAGATTCGTCTTGGATTGCTTCAGTCATAGAAACTAAGGTGTGAATTGGAAAACAGTTGGTTTGAATTGATTCCTAGCGTTTTTTTTCCTGGTACTATTTTATTTATAGTGCAGGTTTAATTGTTCTGAGTTCACTGACCACTTCAAAATTGGTTAAAGATTTAAGAATGACCATTGCGATTCAGATATTCAGCTTGTATGAAGAATCTCCTTCTGGAATACACCGTCAGTGAATTGGTATCGCAAATACTTTGAAGATTTTAATCGTCCAAAAGGTCCTATATTAAATTTCATTTGCTGGTTTTATATGCCCAGAATTACAAAATGGGATACAGAGTTTCATGTCAAGAGGTCAGGCCAGCTCACCTCAAAGATTCGAACCAAAAAAGCAATCTCCCATTCCCTCCAAAACCCTTGCGGTTTATCTTGAACACTTTGTTACAAATCAAAATAACGAAAATGACGACGCCGTTTCAAAAAGCACAAGTTGATATAGAGTTTTCTTAATTTTCCACTTATTCGGTCCGAAAATTGACACAGAAAAAGAGATTATTATTTGATCTGAACCTACTTCATCGTGTAGTTTGGTTGACGTAGGGGTTGGAGAGTTTTCTTTTTATGCGTCGCGTCGAGTACCAGGTTCGAGGCTGCTTGGCTACAAGTAGTTTTCGGAAATGGAATTTGGTGTCGGATCATCAGTTCATTTCACTGTAAATTAGTACCTGAATTAAATCAGGATAGTAATGATGACCGATCGTGTTGCTGACGACGTGATACTGTTCCATTGGACAATTATATGAGATATCTTTAATATTATCTCAACTCCTCATCCATATTTGTGTTGTTTCACTAACGATTATTGTCATTACTATTATTTTATTATTTATGAAACATAAACAATAATTGGAGCACTTCGAAAATCTAGAAACACTTCTTTTTCAAAAAATTTACAAAGTTTAACGTTGTTAAGCGATTGAAGACCACAATAACTTATAGTTATGTTTCAAAAATAGTTGACCGCCGTAGTCCGCCGAGTGTTCAAGAATTCAATAAAATGGTTGCAAGATTCAGTGAAAACGGATAGTAGAAATGTTCTCAAGCGCATGATCAAGATAATTGAAGAGTTAACATGACATAAATTACGCTGTCGCGCCACTGATGAAGATGATGAAGAAATTTATGCAGTGCTTAATTTTATCTTTTTTATCGCTTTCTCTGCCATTATGAACTGCTTGGCAAAAACTATCCAAATGAATCCATTTATTCCAATTTGAAGGTCTCCAAATTTTGTCTGACTAGAGTTTTTTTGGCTCTCCTGGCAATGTATTGTTTCGCCCGTTTTGCAGCCCTCCCTATTTTTGAAGTAATTTAACATAAAAGACCCTTTTCGGCGTTCAAATGTACATAAGTGGATGTGAAATAGATATGTTTTAACTGCCGAAGAGGTTGCGAAATTCCTAAACTAAAATAAATCTGTGTTTCAATAAAAAAATTGGGATGGCAATATTTTTTCTAATAAGTGTTTAATAAAAACGTTCTGTTTTCAATAAAATAAGAGTAAACTCCAAATGAACTTTGTTTACAGTACAAAAATTGGCTTTACATGACCAATTTTAGAGTAAAATTATAATTTTCATACAATATTTGCCCACGTTGGGCGCTGATTTCAATATCAGTATTATATTGATTTAAAGCTGACAAACTAATTTCTAGGTGCTTAAATTTTGAAATTAAATCAAAATCTTTAAATTTAAGGATAATACACTGAAATCTTTGGTTTATATGCAACTATACACTATACTACGCTTGTCAAAGTTATCTCAATTACATTCTTTTAAATTAAAAAAAAATTAATTAAGTCGCACATCTGCAAATAATATCTCATCACAACCTATTTTGTTATCCTGTCTTGTTCAACATATGTATATTATTCCCCTGATACGATGAACGGTATCCGAAAAAGATCCTTTTGTATGCTCACACGTGTGGCAGCTGCACTAGCCTAGATGATTTCCCCGAGATTTTTGAGAAGGGGACAAATATTTGTCTGATATTTTCAGGCGGAAGTTAAATTTTTGTTGGTATCTTAGTTTTTCTTAATCTTATGAGGAAGTTTTATTCAAAGCCTTGATATTCTTCACAGGGAATCTGCCACAATACTTCCGCAAATGGAGCTCCTCTGTTTAATTTTACGTGTGTAAATGAGTACAGTTTTTATGAATGACTGTAATTTCACTTGTGATCCTATCCCTACTGATTTGAAAGCCTTTAATACTAGCATTTTTTAAAACTTATCAAAAAAGCCTGCGTAATTCCACTCACTTTACTTCCCTACCATTGCAGATGATGCTTCCATCGTACAAACTAAATTCCACAGCTCCTTTTATTTGATCATCTACCAATCTTTTATTGTTTGTGTTTGTACCAAGTTTGCTCAACCACTCAATTTATTATGATGGCGCAAACATAAACATTAACGCGTTTCGTCCGTAAACCTGTCTTTGCCCAGCAAACGCCATTGTTTGCTCAATTCTTCGCCAAGTCCAGCATGCATGCATTCCGCGGTTATTTAATCAGATATTTAAAGCCTAGACATGTGCACACACACAGACATATGATCATATATACGCACATATGTGATAATGCTTAAGCCTAGCATAGGTTTTTTACCAGCCATAAAGAAGAATTAAAACATGTAGAAAAACAACAGAAGCACCGAAAGAATTTTAGTTGGATTTATTGTAGATCTATAATTATGGTTGTCGTATCTGAAAATCACTGCGAATGGTGGCTGTATCTAAAGTTTCAATCTATAAAGATGGTCCCGCAGCTAGGCATTCCATAGAATATAAGATAGTTGCTCGAAGGCATTCTGCTCCCGCGAAAAGATGGCTGAACGTGATTATTACATGGTTATTTCTCTTAAAAACGTTACATTGTAATGTAGTGTGTGGCAGTCAGTGCCAATCGTAGTATCTTTTTAGACATGTAAATATTTATTTCATTATCAGATACGTGCGTAATTGGATTTTTGCTCAATTGCTGGCGGTTGCGTTAATATTTTATCAGAATGTGATGATGGTCCTGAGACTAGTTTGAAATATTAGAACAGGGTGATATTTCAGTGGTGATTCTGGTTGCGGAAAGTTTCAAACAGAATGTTAAGCAACACCCCGAAAAATATTACACAGAAAGCATTTACTTTAAGACATGTATGTATCGCATTTTGTTGTCCAGTTGATGTGGGTATATATGTAGATTTCATCATGATTTTTCAAGTCATACTCTCGAATATCTTTACAAGTGTATTGTGTGTAACAGTCATTTATTATTTTAAAAACTTTGCTAAATCAAAATTTTTATAGGCATTTTCCTCTGAAATTCATGTCCCTTAAAGTTCAGGTGATTTAATTGTGCAAAAGTTTTTAAAAACATTTTGTATTGAAGAAAAACTGTGTTATTATTACTTTATATTCATAGAACTGCTTCGTCTACTGAAGAGGTAAATCTGTTCAATTCAACTTGATCGCATGTTAAATCATCAGGTGAGACAATTTTTTTTCAAAATCATTTTGAGCTTAATGACAATGCTGTGCTTTGGTTACAATATAAATTAAAACCGATTTAACTTTCTTTATAGTACCAAATTGAACTTTCTACAATTAAAATAAGTGTGAATTTTAAATCGTCAAATTATCCAGAAGCAAGCTTTAAGATATTCAATAGACATATTTGAGATAAATGTTAAAAATCGTATCGAACATTGCTTTGAATACAATTGAAAAATAGATTTTTGTTTCAATTGCGAAAAACCACTAGCTAGGAGTTTCCAGCAGCACCCTGCACCCATCAGCATCAAACCGATTTATCTTTCGCACGTATCTAAAACCTTTTAACTTTCATATCTCTTGCTAAATAATTTTAATTTGCCGGAGTGGATCTTTGCCGCGTTGAAATATGCAATTGCGCAAACGCATACAACATGTGTGTCGGAATGTATCTATTTATCTTGTTGAGAAAACTAAGTATTTACTATGCTAGAAACGAAATAGGAATTCCGAAATGTACTTTGCTTTTTGTCTTTAGTCGTTGATTTTGTTTTTTGCAGTTTCCTTTATAAAATCCTAAACATTTATCTTTGCATCACAAAATTAACGGCTTGTAACCAACGAAGCAACACCCAGTCAAGTCAAGGCAGCCAAGCATCAAAGCAACGTGGTAGCCTGTAAAAGATGTGGTAACATTTGGATGGTATGTGGATCTGAGATTGTTGATATAAAATCAACGCAATTTATTAGGAACAATGACAGTGATGAACACTGATGGAAAGTACTTTCATCACTAGTGACGAACTTGAAAGTGATTTTCCTAGTGAAGCTCAGTGATTGGGGTTGAAAGTTCCTAAAAGGGATGCATTTCTTGGTTCAAAGATTTTAGTAAGATGTTCGAACACAAAAATTTAGAGGATACTTTGAAATTCAAGGATACTGTCCCTCAATTTTCAGGAATTTTTAAATTGTTATCAAAGATTCTAAAGATCGCCCTGAAATAAGAAGTCAAAAAATTAACTGAGATAATTTTGACGGTGTGCATTGAAATTTAGTCCTTTGACTTTGTTTCGACCCTTCAATTTTTCTGCATCGAATTTTCTTGAAATTTCCGATAGGATTTTTTCAATTATTTCATTGCAGCCGAAATTTTTTGACCAGAACCGAAATTTCTTGCTTCACGTATTTTCATCACTTATTGAAAAATCGAGTAACATGGTATTTTGTTGAATTTTTCCACATCTCATCAATTTCAGGATCAATAAATCTATTTCTAGATATACATATGGATTTTTTGAAATGTCTGGAAACTTTGAAATTAATTTTTGACTGTACTAATTTATTTAAAAATCGTTCCAGCCTAAACTTTTATCTGAAAAGTTGGTGCAGTCGATATTTTAATAGAAAAAAAATCATAAATAATTGTTTAGACTTTTGAATTCCTTAAATTTAAACTTGAGCAATTACTTTCAAGTCATCGTAATCTAGAATTATTTATAACGTACTTAAACTCCACGAATCCTGACGTTGACTGTGATCCAACGTAGCAAAATCTAGCCACATTTTTAATGATCTATCCAAAAACTGTTCATAGCTCAGCAAATGGAGTTTAATCACGTGTAGAACATTTTACACGGAAATGTGTAACACCCAAAAAAAAACAGCAAACCGATTGAACTGTGGCAATCCTTATCTTGCAAGTCATAGAGTTTTAACAGTAGCTAAAGAACTGCAGAAAATATACAATAAAATAACCATATAGGAAGTACCAAAAGTTCAATCAGGAAAACTATTATATGAAATAGTACACCCACCAGCATACAAAGGACATATGCTCAAATAATACAGACGTAATTAGCCAAATGTTGCGAATTCGAAGAGCAGAAGTAGAAACAAGGATTAAGCTTTTGGATCAATAATCCAAAGACTTGAAAAATTGGAAAAAAACACCAGGACAGCCTTTTTGAAAAGAAATTATCTAAAATGAATGACAGCATCAGAACTCATGGAATCCAAATCGATTCTTGTAACAACAAAATGATCTGCGAATACTTTTGGACCTGCAAAACATTGACGGATACCCTAAATCCGACACGAAGTTCACAAAACAATCGTACATGAAATTAAAAGGCTATCAGGTTAATCATACAGTACCCTTGAATAAAACTGCAAAACGGAGAAAGTGCTATAATAGTTTAGAACAGGATACATAATTATGAAATAAAAAAACCTCGCATTTAAAGGTTTGTGCGGACAAAATCTTGAGATTGTTCAGGTCCAATTTTGTTACCAAATATATTTTTTTGTTCCAAAATTAATTGACAAATCCAAACCAGATTTGACCAAAATAAACCATCTTCAAATCTTTTTGAATTTACATATTCTCTTGCACGCGCCATCCAAACGGATGTGCTTCACACATTCCTCACCAAATCGACAACAAACAAAATAATCTGCAACGCTTCTTAGATATGGATATTACAAAATCTAGATTTTATTATTCACCGCAAAATATTTCCACGGATACAGATGCAAATACGCCGCTACACTCAGATAACGATTTCGAAGGTTCCATACTGCAAATGGTGAAAGATGGCTATCACCTCTTCACTCTACAATCTTATGAAAAATCTTCAGTTCATCTTCTTCGTGGACGTCCCGATGACCATGGTGGATGATCATGGCACGTTAATGACCGACATTGTTAATGTTTGACTAATTTCCCTAAAACGAATTCATTTCAATAGATAATGCGATTTGTTTCGTAATCAAATCAAAAAAAAAAAACCAACCGTATATGATGATAGGTTGCTAGGTTTATCTAAACATCTTTTTTTCCGGCGTCTTTCATTGAATTTCAACGAAGAAAGATTGAAAAATGTGCATGGAGGACTCTCAAAGAAAAACAAACAATACAGTTGAGTCATTGGTGATTAAAGACATCCAAGTAGGAGAGTGGTAACGGGGATGGACTTGATTTTGGTGAAATTGTTTTTATTGTTTATTTGAAAAAGATCGATGCCCTTTTTCAATGTAAAGACGAAGAAGCAGAAAACTTGGACAGCTAACCACGAAGACAGCAATAATAGCCGAGGGAAAATACAACAACAAAAATTATTGCTAAACAAAAATGAAGTAAAACTACCGAAACCTGTTGATGAACCTTTAATTTATTTAATAGCTCAGCCAAACGATCGTCCCGGGAAAAAAAGATGCAAATTGAGACAACGATTTTTCATATAGGTTTTTTACATAATTTTTGTCTGTTATTCTGGTTGAGAAAATTATCTAGAAGATTTGAGATATTCTGTTAAAATCCATATTTATGGATCCATAAAGTTGCTCGGGAACAAGATATCAAACGGAATGCCAGGTTTTTTTCGAATATCGATTCAAATTATTGTAAATTTAATCACAAGACTGCGCGTTTTTAGGTTGCTTGAACTATCAGAGGCTAGACTATTACTTTGCGTCTATCTTTAGGTTTTTATCCGACCTAACAGTGTCTTTAAAAAGTCATATTTTAGCATAGCAATAACTTAAATATCTGCACTAAATTTTATTATCAATCAAACAACCTTCAAACCAAATGAAACCTTATTGAATATTATAGATACTCACTATTTTCGCTAAGACTGTTTCAGATCGAACATGTACATATGATGTGAAATTCGTAACAAAATTTCGAAGCCGTGAATAAATTAAACCACTTTTTCGAGGTCGGGTGACCTCGATTGTCAAAGAATTGTTGAATCAAAAAGAGAACTTAAAAAAAATATTTGAATGGACATTCTAGTGACGACTTACATAATGTTATCCAGTTTGAAATGGTTACGAAATTCCAGAACCTGTAATTGAAAGAAGAAGAAACATCGTTAAGAAAGTGCTAAGACTTGTTTTGAATTTATTTATAAAAACAGGTAAGATTTTTGAGCCTGACAACAGATTTTTAAATAAAAGTTTTATATTCCTTCTTGAATTTTAGAATTTTATTAAACTTAAAATTCACCTGAATTTTTGAGTTTATTTTTATATCAGCTTCTAATGAAGAAAATATTTTGGCATAATTTTATTTATATATTTGAAATAAAATATCATATACAAAAAACACGAATCAAATTAAAATTGACCCTAAATCAATTAAAAACATAGTTTATTTTCCAGCCAAACATCTTAAGTTCTTTAAGTAGATTATTATGTATCTAAACTTTCGATTAAATTTTTTTTCAAGGTTGATTTATCAATATTCATCAATCCGATTAAATAAATTAAAAATCAATTGCTTATTTATGACTCAATGTGATAAGATATGTGCGTACGATTGATTGGTAAATACCATCAAGGCCGTTAAGTATAGCAAAGATTGTAAATAACAACGCAAAAGTTGTTTGCAAAAAGAAAATTAAAATATTCTGACGAGGTATGATGCATTTGTTTTTTTTTCTTCATTTTTTTCATGGGTATGAAAATTTACTATTAATCATGCAATGGATTTGTTGGGTAATCGGTTTATACTGAAAGGTTTTTTTAGATAATCTAAGTGAAAGTTTTTTTTTCACAGAAGAAAATTTATTTTTTCTCTTTTCAACTGTAAATATTCATCAAGATACTACGCTCCTAATTTTAACAAAATTGTTGAAATTTTAAACCGTCATTTTTTGACCTTCTATCGTTTACGCTGTTAGAACAGTAAAAAAATATTATGAAATTTTTCGTAGAAAATCACTTGATCTATATAAAATCCGCAAAAGCATCTAACATCTTTTGTAAATTATGATAATCTTCGTGAAGAGCCAAAACGGACAGTTTCCAATTTTTTATTTGAGAATTTATTCTGAATTTTTTTATCTTTGAAATTTATTTTACATTTTCTCTATTTCTGAAACATGCTTAGCTTCCCATAGAATTGTTGAAAAAGAATCTTGTTTGAAAAAGTTTAATTTCAATAAAGCTTGTGATCTGAAAATTATTACAGGAAAAAATTCTAAGCTGCGAAAACTTGTCTGAATAATTTAAATTTTTTTTCAGTCAAACACTGAATTTTCAGATATTATGTAGTATCAAATTGTTCCAGATCAAATGCATTTTACTTTTACTTCTTTCTTACGCAGATAATGTTGATTATTAGCTTACTTAGACATATTTTCATCCCTGTAGCTTTAATTATTAATTTTTCACTTCGAAACTGTCGAAATTTCTTAAAAAAAATCGACATTTTTTTGGAAAAAATTCGATTCAGAAATTTCAGTCGCTTATATTCGTCACAAAAAGATATTCATATTAGGAAAAGAGTTTTTTTCTTTTTGATTAGTATCCCTTCAAGGTAGTACCCTTGAAATAATTTACTCTACAGGATCATTACTAACTCCTCACAACCAAAAATTTCCATAATATTAATTTGGCAATTCGACAGCTCTGAAAACGAAGTAATGTTTAAATTTAAGGTTCAAAAATGGTTTCAATTTTTTTGGATTAATATTGTACACCAATTTTTAAGCATCGAAGTTATAAATCACTCCACTTAGAGGCTTTTGCTCGAATTTCAACATTTACAAAAATTCACTACCACACCCCAGAAATGTTTCGCTTCCAAAATATTTTCTCATATCTTTTTCAAGGCTTACTGCAACAAAATGTTGGGCTTAGTTTATGCATTTCAAAATTTTGGATTATATTTTTCAGGCTTTGAAGTATTTATAAATAACTTGTTTAATTAAAAATTAACTTGTTAATATTCTCTAGGTTTGACAAAAAAAAATAATGGAGGTGGGGTCTAAGTTAAATATCTACATCGCAAGCAGCTCTCTTGAACTCAGTTTAGTATCCACGTATATTGAATATAGCATTTCCATTTTAAGCTGACTAATTTCCAAATCAAATAAACAAATTTCTAAATCTAATCAAGCATTTTCTGTGAAAAATAAATAAATTTCCGAAACAAATAAATAAATTTCCGAATGTTGTGCACTAATTTATAAATGAAGCTCATTAATTTCGGAGTCAAATAAAGACATTTTCGAGTAAACTTCAGTCAAAAATTTGTTTATTTGATTTGGAAATCAAAGAATTTGATGAGAAAATGTTGCATATGGCTATAATTTTAGTTTTTGGGGGTATTGAACCTTTTGAATATACTGAGAATCAAAATGGTACCGTGACCTAGATAGGTGAAAGATGCTTCCACCAGTTGCTTATTAATAAGCCTCCATGGGTTCTTAATAAAAATGGGAATAAAAATAATGATTTTACTACTTTTTGCGAGATGACTGTAACACGAAAGTTACAGATAGTCACGTGAATTTTGAAGTGAAATCAAATCGACTAGAACTTTGTAAAATCTCACACATGATTTTTATATAAAATAAGGTGATTAAATTCAATTCCTGTGACCAAAATTATTAGCGAATACTACAAACTCTCTTGAGATTTTAAATTTGCCTAAAAATAATAAATATGTTATATTCAATTTAGTTTTTTTTGTAGGCCTCGGATGATTTATAATAAAAATCGAAATTAAATGTTCCACATTTGCGGATTTCAATAATTACTACTACAATTTTCATTTAATTCAACAAAATAAAATCAGAATTTCAAGGTGACTTTGACTTTGCTCTAAAATAATCAATTAATTTACCACTCATAAAATTATTATTCTTTCTCAAGACGAAGAAAAAACTCGTTTCGATGACATTTTGACGTCAAGACGAGATTTTCAAGAAGAAAACAACAATAAAATGTGGACATGTGTTGCTCATTACATGCTTCAATAATCTGTTGACCAGATAAATATAAATACCTGTTCAGAATCGAAGTTCCACACATTCAATATATAATACTCGTATTACGAGTAGCCACTTTTCGAATGATTTAACCAAAGTGACATCAATAATTATTATTATTCTAATGTTTCTGCCGTCGTCGGTGCTGTCTTGCTGTCGACTTTATTCCAATCTTGACTTTCCGGTTATGCGATAAGTTCTAGCGAAATGTATCTGTTGACACTAAAAAGATACACGAATGGATAGAAAAGTATCTATTTTAGTGGTAGCATCTGCGAATTCCATGTGGGTCACCTTGTCGTTTGAAGGAGGATCGCATACTTGACGTGTTTTATAAGGAAAAGTTGCATTTATGGTCATCAGTTTTCACTTGAAATAATTATAGATGCAATTTACTTGAGTTTTTCGATTGGAAATGGGGAAAAACAGCTTTGGAGCAACATTTTCTAAGGAATTTTAAAGTCATGACTGGTTTTCTTAGGAGGATTCATTATGGGTTGTTTTGAAATGTTTTGGATACTATTGAATGTTCATTTTCAAAACTTGTATGTGCAGCAGATTAAGTCTTGTCTTACAAGTACATAAGCCTTCATGTTTTTAGGCTTGCTTTGAGGGTCATTGGTTTTGTATTTTCGAAAAAAATGATCTAATTGTTTTTATTTCATATGAAAGTATAGTACTTCAAGAGTACTCACACCAAATTTCAAATAAATTTGAGCAATGTTACCGGAGTTATAGAGATTTGAATACCGCGTGGTCGGTACATGCGCGTTGCCTTATCTAGCATGCAGCGCGGTTCTACCGCGTAAAATCAGCTCCTTTATTTTTCATCAAACATCACAACATCAAAAGGATGTTCTGAACATAGCGAATGAGGCGAACTAATTATTGTATGGACCTGGAATCGACGACTCGATGTAAGTCGCTAAAAAATAACTTTAATTCATTAAATCGCAATAAAAAAACTTTAAACAGGTTTTTCTCGAAACTTTGGTTTTCCGTGCAGTAAGCACGCTTTCTTGAGAACAAATCAACCGATTTTGCTGAAACTTTTTTCGGTAGACTCGTTTTCGTTTTATACGAAAAAAATATTTTAAAAACGATGAAAATCGGAAAAATGATAAAAAAATATGAGACGAAAATTCATTCAAATCCATCTCAAAAATTTAAATTTCATTTTTTTTCAATTCCTTCGTTTAAACACGAGCCAAGGGTATAGACTATAGGATTTTTTTTGAATTTTTGATTTGAGATGAACCTGCACGGAAATATTCTGCCTACCGCAAAAAAAGCTTGGACGAGGGAAACTACAATATTTTTGGCTGAAATTTTTTTTACAACTTTTTAAAATGTTAAACTTTTATGTGTGTAAATTGTAAATAAAATAAATTTTGGGGTTTCAAAATACATTTTTTTTGAAAAAGTTGTTTTTTTCCTTCAAAAGCTATGTAACCCCTTAATATGAAGTGCACTCAGAGAAAAATCATGCAGAATCTACTAAATTTGGTTGTTACTCAATTTTGTCGTTGTTTCAATGATTTTTTCTAAAATTAAAATCACTTGCTAGTGCCCAACATATTAAAATAAAGATTTTGAAACTCTAAGTATAATAGGGTCTTCACTATTTTGACATCGTAGTTTTACAGCGTCAAATGAGTAGGACGTACCATGATTCTTTGACGACGTTACATATTATTTTGAAAAATATGACTTTAAAGGGCGATATCTTTTTATAATAAATAGAATTGCACCTAATATCAGGGATATCAGGATCCTCTGTATGAAAAAGCTCATCTCAGAACGTTCTGGTACTAAATAAAAATGATCCTGCCATATCACTACCATCGATGAAATGTACAGATGCTGACGGGCATATGAACCGTCGACTCTAAGAACAGAAATCTACCACTCTATGCCTTCAGCGATGATAGCACCTCCAATATTTATATATGGGAAATTCTAAGATACTACAGCTTGCATAGGCATCATTTTTTGATGTTTTCCATTTTATTGAATCATTTTTCAGTGGAAAAGAATCCTTATCAAATTTAATGATAATATCTACGATATCAATTTTTCAGACTTGAAAATATGATAGACATGGTATCACTTAAGGGGTCTACCCTCTTTATCATTTTCAAAAAATCGATTTTTTTATTCCATTTTTGGGAAATATATATATGCAAAAATATAATATCAAATTTTTATAAAGATCGGAGCAATAACTGTACTTTTGGGCAACTTTCACTTTGTCACCCGAGCACGATTATTGATTTAAAAAAAATTTAATCGCGTTTTTCTCGAAACAATGTTTTTCGACGCCGCGTTGATAAAATCTCAGGAACTACTGAACCGATTCTCACCAAATTTTTACCAGACATTTTTTATTGCTACAGCTATAGCGCGAATAATTTTTCGGAATTTGGATTTAAAATATTTTTTTGGGCCAAAAACATTGAGAAAAAAGCATGTTTTTACGTATTTTTTCAAAAAATGTGCGCCACTTTGTCAATTTTACAAAAATCGCCCTATTCGCGCTATAGCCATTAACATACTGAACCTAAAATTGTTTGTTTCTTTTGTTTCAGACGAACCATCTCGAAAATTTCATCAACAGCGCATATCCATCTCGTGTTTTCGAAATTTTTTCAACCAGCATTTTCATTGATAAAAACTCACATATATGAATAAAAAATGATTTTTTTTTGTATTTCGGGAGAGTATTCATTGAGTGTAACCTCTGATTTATCAATATTTGTAATTTAAACCTATCTGAAAAATTATTGAAAATAACCCGTTTCTACACTGCTGAAAGAGGGTAGACCTCTTAAGCTAATCATATAAAATACATTTAGTTATTCAATTGGAATTATATAAAAAATATATTAAAGAAATACTGTTTTTTTTACAATGAAAACAAAAAATTTTCGTCGAAAACTTCTTTATTTATCAACAAAGTTAAAATGAAAATATTTCAAAAATACTCATAACAAGAAATTTATCATAAAAAATCATCGAACTATGATAGGAGTTGATTCGAGTTCGTATCATATTTTTATGTTTTTAAATGTTTCATTTCTTATTATGTGAGAATTGAGAATTTCCCTTTTCATTCCAATCACAAAATGACCTGAAGGTACATAAAAACAACTTTATCTCTAGAATTTGCATTTGATGGTCATTTTGCTTCATTCTGCAACGCATTTTCAATTATCTTGATATTATTCTTTGAACAAAAATAAGTCTTTTAATTCGATGTTTACAAGAAACTTTGGCAATTTCTTTTTGTTTATTAAAAAAATAAACTCTCACATAAAATTAATTACAAGATTTTTCGTATCTTTTTCCTTGCTTTCAAGGCAATAAAGATATCAGCGATTACGTGCCAGAAAACATATAAGTACACATCAGCAAGTATAAGTAAGTAAGTAGGCTAGGCCAAGTGTTGATAAATAAATTGGTAAAATGCTTCTTATCATTTGGTCAACACCTACATTCATTTATATTTTTTTGTCCGCAAATAAAGTTTGTGGCACACGAAACTAAGATTGAATTTTTTTTGGTGAGTTTTATGCACATTGTGGTATTGCGTGCTCTAAAAAATAAATTAACAATATGTGATGGAGTTTAAAACCTTTAAAGGGCTTATTAAGACGTATCACAGTTAATAGCATCACATTTAAGATGGGCCTAGATTTATTATATTCTGGAACTTGTAGTGATTTATAGGATTTGATTTGGAGTATACATTTTTGGTGAATTTTTTTGAAAGAAAATTGGTTTAAAATTATATTCAAGCCAATTTGAAGGGTGTAAAATGTTTGAATTTAAATTTCGATAAAACGCACACTCCAGTGGGAGGCACGATAACAAAAAATCTAACACATAATTCTACATGCTAATTATTCGTCAAAAAATATAGACATTAGATTCAACAAGCTCAAAATTTCAAGTCCGGACTCAGTTCGTTTACTCCAAAAAATAATATCGTAATCTATCTCCTCTATCGAATAATCCTCAGTACTCAAATGGGAACACTTTTCATGCGAAATAATCGCCAACCTTTTATTTTTTTGGGCATAATCCCCTTAATCCTCTTATTATACAAATCCACCTGTTTTTCTCAGTTTAATTCATGTTCGATTCAATCTTCCACACTTCAATTGAAAGTCGGTTTAACAACACCACTTAGAACACCTCCAAAAACCACAGGTTCTTCAGCACAAACACACAAACGTTCACCCATAACTCTTCGGAATTTAATTTAACCAATTTGGAATTTCTTTAATTATTATGTGTTATTGTGTTTTATTGCTGCTGCTAAACCGCAACCGGATTCTAAATAATTTACAAGTGTACACTTCATACCCGGGCATGACAACCTACTTAAAGATACAGATACAAATACGTATGTATCTAGATACTAAGCGATATCTTACGTTGACCCGGAGATGCAAGCATAAGGGGTGTGAGGAAGCTGAAAAACATGCTGGACTTACTTACAAGTTGTGGTCATTTAATTTCAATCATGCCAAATGTAATTTCATTGGAAAGGTAAGTTGATTGGTTTCGAATGGGTCAGTGGTTTTGGTGGGTCCATTAAGTGAGTCAGTAGGTATGTTTGCTGGCTGGACGACGGTAACGAGTTCACCACGGATTTGGTAATCCACGGCGGCTTACTGCGAAAAGGGATTACGTTGAAGAGTGGTATGACCATTAAATTTCCAGGTTTTCCTGGTATGTGTTTCGGTCATTAATTAATCATTTATTCGGTAGGGAATCATGTTCTAAAAAGATGATCTACATTACAGGCTTGAATGGAGATTATAGATTGTTTGATATGAAGTTAAACTATATCAGGAACTTCCTTATTCAGGCAGAAATGACTTTGTAAAAGTTCCCGAATCAAAATTCGTGGAGCGAAACAAATGATAGACTATTAATAAGGTATAATCTTTTCGTTCTAATTTCTTAAAGATAACATCAGGCTTGCAGTTTCCCACAAATGGGTGTGAAGAGTATATACGAAAAATTCTCAGATATTTTTTAACTTGGAAAAGTGGTCACATCAAATCCTGAATGAAAATTGTAAGTAGTTGACATTGCATATGGACTCAAACTTGGAACATCCTTAAAACGCTCAAAATTTAGTTATTTTACGTAAAAATTTTCGACGATTTTTCAATTTTCTTTCATATATTTTTCTATACAACATTTTTTTGATATAATTTTTTTTATACTGGCACTGAAATTGTCAGCATTCAATTTCTTTTTCAGGTAAATATTTCTTAATACAATTTTTTTCTAAACAACTAAATTTTTTATCAGTTCAGATGATCAGATAAACGGTCATAAACAATACGAAATAGAACAAGATATTTTAATTAAGAAAAAAATTAATTCAATGCGAAAATAATGGGAATCCTAAAGATTTTTGACCAGAAAATATGACAAAAATGTCAAACTATTTCATTTTTGTCATATTTCTTGGTCAAATAACTTTATGACGCCCAATTATAAATATTTTTGCATTGATAACATTTTTTTAAATGAACAAATTCTAATATTTCTGACTATTTAAATTCTTCATCATCTAGTGCTGGAAAAAAATTGTTAGGTAGATACATAATGCGTTTAATAGTGGCAGAATAATGCTGACTGCCTACAAAATTTAGGTAAAGTAAAAAGTTTTTCTAGTCTACAAGTCCATTTTTTAACCTAATGTACGAATCAAAGTACAACGATTTAGTTGCTTGCAAAGCTTTTTCCGTAGTCACGCCATTAAAAAGTTTTTGTTTTTATTAAACCACTATTCATTTGAATTCGTGGAGTATTTAATTTTTTATTAAATTTTATGGCACACCTATCCCAGCAATAAAGTCGCAACAAAGCAATTAAAAATAATAATATACTACACATGTACATTCTTTCGATGTGTCTCCATAATAATTTTCTGAAATTCTGGCATTGAGTTTCGACAAAAAAGAATTCCTATATTATTATTTTAAGTTTTTTTTGAATTGCCTATCTTGAAATTTTTTTTTAAATAGGAAATGATATTTTTAAGAACAAAATTTTGTGTATATAATTTTTGTTGCATATTTTATGTTTGATTCAATATTTTGTTATTTGTTTCAGCAATTCTATACGAAATATTTATTAGACAGCTAGTTTGATTGCCATGCAGAGAGCGTGTGGTTTTTTTGGACGTTAAATTTTCCAGAGAACTTATTTTAAAACATTCATAGGAAATTGGTAGTTAGAATTTTAAGTCGGCTCTCAAAATACTCCATATGTGTTTTAAAAGCATTTTCCTGTCTATTCAGTATTTTTCGAATCAAATCAGTTATTTTTCGAATCGAAATAGAGATTTCCGTAATCAAATTGCCGAATTTTTCAAAGTTGGTTGGGTTGGGAAATGTCTTATTTGATTCGGAACAGCGTAAATATGACTTGGAAGATCGCTAATTTGATTTGGAAAATCACCAATTTGGATCAGCAAATACACGATTTGATCTAGAAAACGCCTAAATTAAATTGAATTCGAAATCAGCATAGCTTATTTTCAGCTATGTTTGTGTATTTTATGGATGTGTGAATAAGCGCGCTGATAAAAATAAAGAAATAAAGTTTCGGATGAAAATAGTTGGATATCTGAAATTTATCACGTGATATTGTCTTAGATTTAATACACTAACAATTTAACAGGAAGTGAAATTCAGAAGACCTTAGCTTTGTATCCAATCTGTCAAGAAAAAAAACGTAAGTTTTGAAACACAACAAAATATAAGATGCGTACTTTCTGAGTATTTCAAAAGTGCGTATTATTTCGTTATTGGTAACAGTGACTTGCTTGAAAATTTCATAGGCTAAGTTTTAAATACTGACCTTAAGAAATATATGATTTCATACATGGCTAGTCCTGAAATATATTATAAAATTCTATAAGAAGAGTGTTTCGTGTTGTAGAAACTGTGTGAACATTGAAAAAAAATTGTCGCTATAAGTTAAACATCTGCATCGTGGCCTTTAAATTTCATGCCTTGGGACTCGTTTGTATGGAACAGTTTGAATGACTGTTGTTAGTCCAATAATGCACAAAAAATTGACCCACTTAAAGAAAATATCCCTTGAGCTGTTTATGAAATAGAGTAAAAAATAATTGTAATTCAATGAATGAAAACTTCTAGTATCAATTACGAATAAGTCGAAGCTACAAAGCAACACAACCAACGAAAATATTTCGAAGAAATTTTGGTGATACTGGATAAAATCATGGACATTAGCAAACTCTTTGCAACATGAAAAATTAAAACTTAAAGTCGACTATCTTTATTTTATTTAAATTTGTGTATCAATGTCGAAAAGGATATAAGAGAATAGCTCGGAGAACGTTTTGTTGGACGAAGAAAATATTCTCAGTTTTCAAGAACTGTAACCTGAAAGGTTTCATTGATTATTGAAGTCAATAGGTGAAGATATAGTCATCTACAACGAAGTTACAGATTAGCTAACGTTTGATAAAGGACAAGTAGATAATAAGTTACTGACAAAGAAGAGGAATACCAAGAATATTGCGCAAATTTATGGTTTAGAAGAGACTACATCGAAGCTGATAAGATTACGTGCAAAAGACTGCATTGAAAATTTCCTTAACTTCATGGACAGTAAATTTACATAAAAATTCATGATTATTTAATACACAGAGCTAAGAAATGACTTCTAGAATTTTCTAAAATGAAATAAATGACCTTAAAAATTAAAACCCAAACTTCAAACTAACCTGTTCTTGGATTGCTCGGTCCAAATTTTGCCATGGCTAGGTAAGGAAGTAACTATATTTGAAACTTTTCAAGTTTTTTGATAGACATCAAAAAAGAAATAAAGTCAGTTTTTCAAGAATTCTAAATACCTAACAGTTGTTTTCGTCTTTCTTTTTAAAAGCGAAGAAGTGTTCACTAATATGTATTTTCTATTCCCTTCCTTTCGAAAATAAAATCAAAATATTAACATGAATTTACAAAAACAGGACCAAGAAAAATTATCTTGATATCTTATGTACCTTACGAGAAATGAGTAAACAAATGGGAGATAATCTCCTCCTGGATTAGGGTGGCTTTGTTTAACGATGTTCTTTTAAATGTACTTGATGACAATAAGATACTGTTGGAAATACCATGGAATTAATCATGTTAGATTAAAGGAAACGGCCATAACCAATTTTGTTTTAAAAAAAACCCTGGAGTTCTACTTGTTAATTTTTTTAACTTGAGTATAAATTTTTCAAAATGTGATTTTGGTCTATAAAATAAATTAAATTAAATGCATCATGTAATAAATAAACCGTGTAACTAATAAATGAAAATACGCTTTTAAACAATTGTTTTTATTATGATTAATTACAAATTTAAAAGAAATCTATAAATTCGTATAATTTTTCATATAATTTTTGACAAACAAAATTATCCGAAATGTCTGGCCCCTTTTTTTCAAGATAACTCAACAATTGATATGATTAGATTAGAAGGGTTTTTAGTTCCATAAATGGTTTAAAAAAGATTTATAGATAAAAGAAACACTCAATGTTCACTAAACAATTAATAAATTAAAATCTTTTTAAAGGCTATAAATTTCTTTTTCTTTTTTGAAAAGCAACAATTTTTTTTAAAAGATTCTTCATTTTTTTAAAACTTTGGTTCTAAATCAAAACATTCAGATACAAGATACTTCAACTGTTTCGTCATCATACTGGTGTTAGTATGAGTGAGGCACAGGATTACTATCGCTTCTCAAGTTTAAGGCAAAATCAGAACGCTATTGCATCTTAAAAGAGAGGTCGTGACTCCTCATCGGACCACCATCCTCGACGTCTTCTGGTTCTTGTTCTTGTGCTCACCTGGTGGTGGTGATGATGATGGTGGGTATGTTATGAGCAAATCCAAATATGCAGAAATATGTGTGGTGCTGTGTTGTGTTGGCCTGATCCAACCGGGGCCAGAAATGAAGAGAGCTGCTGTGATGCTATTGTACTTTCCATGCGAGATACAGTTAAGTAAATAATGATAGATGGTGATGTAAGATGAAAGAGCGATGGTTAAGCTGCTTTTGAGCCGGTTTTTGCGCGTGAACGACATAATTTTCGCGGTGATGGATGAAAAGGTGTTGGATTGTATGCAAAAAGTATCTCTGGTTAAGATACTCAGTTGGATGGGAGTCGACTGATGATAATTAAGGAATGATTTGAAGTGCTTTTCACCCCTAAATAAATCACAATCATAGCTATCTTTTAGCATCAACAAGAGGATATGTCTCATGCTAAATTAGATCAAAATCACACTGATCGGCACCGGTCGATAAGCGGGTTAATTTGATGGCACATTGGATAAATTGTTGACACATTGATGTCAATTAATCTTTGCCAATTTTCTCAGGTGGGTCGGAGTATTTCGTGCTTGCAGTCTGCATGTACGATACGATTTGTGGCGAGGTGTGAAAGATTAACCCATTGATGGCGGCATTGATCCACTCTCGGAACGGATTTATCTTTTTGTCGAACGCCTGCCTTATGCACTGTTAGGCCAGATTTTGAGGAGGACGTGTGAAGTGGAAAAGCATGTTTACCACTGAAGAGATTTCGAACAAGTCGTCCGTTGACTATGGTTCATTCACTCGCACGTTTCATAAAGATATATGGATCGTACCTATGTATTTTATGTGTTTGCGGATTGTTGTCCTAAATACTGATGAAGGTCAGTGTTTTGTTTGCAACTTTGATGGTGAATTGTGGTTGAAGAGAACCAGCTGAGTGAATGGGAATGACAGTGTTTCTGAAGTGAATGAAATCAAAAGAGCTCAAATGTTCTCCTTCGTAAACTCTAGAAGCCACCAAATACAAAAGAAAATCCCTTTTTTCATTTCCAATCGAAGTTTAGTTCAAATTTTTCTGGTAATGTATAATGAATTTTATTATTTTTCACGGAAGCTACGGCAATAGTTCCATAACTACTACTTATTCCTTTTTAGATTTGTTCCTGGGGATTTGAAAAGTGTTGCTAGGGATTTCCATTGTAGTCTTACATTCGCAAACAACGCAAGAACTTAACTAAGGCATTGACATTGAAACTATGTACTAGCAGCACGAGTACGGTTGTCATAAAAGTGTAATTTGAAAGAGCGAAGATCCGATAACTACAACTTCTGCAAAGTTGTCAAAGATGCTCTTGTAGTCATTCCTAAATCGGAGTGAATCTGTATGCTTTAATATTTTCGGTTATTAAAGCTAAACTTCATTTATCCCTTGAATAAAATTTGCCATGTATTTCTCGAATGTTACACTTTTTCATTGATGCCAAACAAATATTTCATTAGCAAATATTTTTACCGTCTCTCCACAGTTTTCCTATCGATATTTCTGCATATCTGCAATTGGTTCAAGATATTCAAAGAGTACAATTACAATTTATTGTCGCCTCCTCACAACAGCATTCTTCCAAGTGACCATTGCGCGAATATCTTATGAAGAAATCACGAAAGCACAGTTAGGTTGCTGCGCTTGTTTCAACCTGACTTTGGCCATTCAATGTCCCACCACCAACTTCTTCTGAAAGATGGGGCCAGAATCTTAGCTCAGCTAACTCAGACCCTAGCCCAAGTGAATAGTTGGCTCCCTCAACAGGTTTGCAGCACTCCGATTTCACAGTCAAAGAGTGGTTGTTGTCTACGTGAATTCACTGAACTATTTCGCGACTTGACTTTCTTGAAATCTTTGCTACATACCACAAACAACGGCGGACGAGGTCGTTCTTAAAGAATGCCAGCAATAGAGGAGTGGTGAATATGAAAAGCGGAGATACGAAACGAAACGAATCAAAAGAAAAAAGATACAAACCAAGACAATAAAAAGATATTGCTATGGACTTGGCGCGCCGAGTTGAGTCGATTGAGTGACTATCAAAGAGCTACCTTTACCAGGGAAGATTAACCAAAACGCATTTGGTAGGAAATGTAAAGTGGATTATTAACAAACTTGAATGAGGTATACATACGTACATATGTTCCCGGTCGAGGTAAACACGAATAGATACAAGTATCTTAAATGGAATTTTGTATGTGTGGAGATCGCACAGATAACGAATTGACCTTGTCAAGGGCGCAATTGAAAACGAATGATTCTCTCCTTGACGAGGGGTCTTTTATGATGTACCTATTATTTTATTCTTATATAGATACATTATTATTATTGACAGTGAGGATGAGAACGCTGAACTGGAACTACATTTTTATAGGAGAAGATAAACTTAAATAAAAACCTAATACCAAATTATAGAGCTCAGGCCAATTAAAAGCAAAACAATAGAGATAAGATAATGGTTTCCTGTGTAATTCTAGGAAGACTCTATTATTTTGATCTTCATAATTGAACTGAAAAACTTGTTCCTGCTTGTTCAGCATTAAGTATAATGAAAATCTTGCAAACAGTCCGAGTTTGGATGATTTCATTGAAATTATTGTTAAACCTGTTTTAAGTCTAAAAAAGAGTAAAATAAATTGTTTTAAAGGATTTCCAGGAGCAAGAAACTTTTCTGTAAAAATTTAGCTTTATTCAAGATTAAATTATATATTAAGCAGGAAATCATGGTCACTGGCATAACAGCCTGAATTGAGCCTTGAACTACTAAAAACTTTGCTTCCAAATGTTTTGGTCCTACAATTGCGTTTACTTATCAACAATAAGGAATGGCACTGCATTCCAGCTGGCGGATAAGGATGTATTATTGCATCTGTGCCAAGAGCTGTAGTTAAATGTTCAAAAAACAAATGGAAAAAACAGGACAAAAATTAGTAAAAATTCAGCCAAAGGTTCGGACATGACTTGAGCAAAACTTGAACAAAAATGAAACACAAATTTTGCGACAGTTGAAACAAAATTGGACAAAAATCGGACGGAAATTAAGAAAATTCAACATAAGCAAAATAGACAAAAATATGACAAAAATTAGAATTGGCAAAAACTTGTTCCACTGCACCCAAATTTAATAAAAGTTTGAACAAGAATTGAAAAAATAGGGCAAAATTCAGTCAATAATTGGGCACAGATTTGAATCTAAATTAAGCAACAAATTTGAAGATAGTTGAAACAAAATCACACGGAAATTGAACTCATATCATTCGAAAATCTACTAAAAATCATTCACAAATTATACAAAACTTACAAAAATTAGAAAAAAATTCAACACAAATTCCATGAAAATTGAACTAGCATTTGTAAAATTGAACAAACACTGTTGAAATTGGTACGAAACTTGGATGAAAATAAAACGAAAATTGAACAAAACTGTGGAATAAATTGAAGAAAAAAATTTACAAGGACGAAACGTGGATCAGAATAGAAAAAATTGAACATAATTTGAAACTATTAAAAAAAATAAACAAAAATTAAGCGAAAATTGACAAATCAGTCAAATGCTAAATACAAAAAAATAGGCGGATATCAGACTAAAATAATATAACAACTAGGTAGACGATGTAATATTGAAGAAACAATTAATTCAACGTAAATTCAGTTTAAATTTGACAGAATTTGTAAAAATCGAACAAACTTTTGGAAAAGATTGAAAAAATAACGATGCTTTGCTTGAAAAACTTCGTCGAAAATTGAGAATAAAATTGACAAAAGTAGCAACAAATTTGCCGTAAATTGAACGCAAATAGGACAAAATTTCGATGAAATTTGATCATTTTAACAAAAAAAAAATATTAAAAAAAAACAAAGACTAATGGGCAAAAATGGGACGCAAGTTTTACAAAAATTAAATGATAATTGAAAAATATCTGCAGGCAGAAATTCAACTAAATTTAATTGAAACCAAGCGAAAGTTCAATAAAAAATTAACAAAATTTTTTAAAAAACATGAAAACTGCGGGACATTTTTTAAAAAACAGATAAATGAAAATTGAACAATAATACCCTGATAGTCATTTCAAAATAAATGAAATGAGTCGAAGCATAAAAATGAACAAAAGTTGAAACAGACATTAAAAACTAGAAAAAAAGGATTCAAATTCCACAAATGTTGAAGAAAAAATTCAACCAAAATTAGACAAATATGGAAGAAAATTTGGCATAAATTGGAAAAATTGAAAGAAAATTGAGCAAAATTTAAAAAATCTTGCAGAAAAATTGTTGATGAACGAACAAAAACAATTGCATCATCAATTTTGTTAAAATCAGCAATATTTTGTCCAGTTTCGCATTTCTTGTTCGAAAAAAAATTGTAAAACAAAACAACAACTACACTTTTATCCGAAAGGATATGCGAAAACGGCAATGATGTCTGATGTCTGTGTTTTTAACAAAATGTGAGATGTAATTGTTTGGTCTCAAATAATCAGGTGAAATCATAAAAAAATATAATGAATTCGGAAAATTTTATATGGAAAATATTCCAGATGCAAACTATAGTCTGGAAAATTTTCATGCAAAATTAGTTGCTGTGAATTTGAGTTCAAGTTGATTGTCAGGTAATGTCAACACATCACTCTAAAAAGACAAAGAATTTTAAACAGAAGATAATATGATTTTTTTCTGGGATTTAAAAGAATATGGTGGACTAATTACAAAAAACAATTCAGCGAAATGCGACGAAGTAATTAACGAAAAAGAATAACTGAAGAAAAAAAATATGTTGTGTAGATTTCAGGGTAATTTATGCAATTAAAAAGGATATCAAATTTTCCCATGTGTTGAAAATTTTATCTCGCAACAGAGGTTTTGCAGTCAGCTTGTATTTAGACAATTTCAAACTTTAGCTTCGCTTGAGAAAAGCTTTTAAAATCCATTTTTTTAAGAAACGATAACTTTGGCAATGGAAAGTTCCAGACAGTTTCTGAAAATGAAAGGGATTCCAAAAATCAAGAATAATCATGGTGACGAGTCAAAAAACAAAAGCCAAATAGGCTTAAATGATTTCAGTTTCAAACTATGGCTCGTCTTCTTTTAAATTTACGATGTACCCCTAGGCAAATCTTTGTTTTCACGATAATAACATTTTTATCGATGTTGACCTTCATTTTCTATAATTCTGCAATAATTATTACTCATTCTTCAACAATTACTATCTTCCAATCATTGCTTCCACCTTCAGCACAATTTGTCATCCCAGACAGCGTTGCACATTGAAAAGTGTACTGGGCACACTTCAGATTATGCTAAACAGTAAGTATGCGCAGTTTGCAATTCAAAGGTTGCTCAACAGCAACAACACTAAAGCAAGTTTTATTATTGCTAAAAAGCCATCAGACATTGTCTTGAAATTGTTACTATTGCTTGCCACCTGTTACAAACGAATCAATAATTGATTTTTGTTGCATTGTTTTAAACTATAATCGAGGCCAAAACATTTTCTATGCACTCAATTTTTTCTCTCGATTAGACCAGCTGAATGCAAAACGTGTCCTTAAGAAGTCATTTTGAGGTGGGTCAAATAATAATAATCTATGGAATCTACGCCCAAAATCATTTCTTCTTAATTGAATCAAAGAAAAATGGTCAGACATCTATACCACCAATAATTTGAAACCTTTATTATTTTGGGCTAGAAAATTCCATTGTAAAATGGGTCGTGACTAAGTGACTGCGGAAATGAACCATCTTGAGGCTCTTAATGTGCCCGATTTCTTATTTAATAGCTTCCTAACTAACAAATTCACTCGTTTCAATAGTAGAAAACCATTCAAAAAATTCATACTTTCAACTTTGTATGTTGCAGCACGAACTGTTCACACACCTAATGATTTTTTAATTGTTTCGCGCCCTTGAGGTTGATTTCATCGAACCTTTCGCTTATTTTTTCTATCTGCTACATCTGAATTGCGTAGATAAATAGATATTTTGTTTAAAAATACAAATTTCATATTTTCAAAACATGAAATATTGATAATACAACAGATAAAATAATTTTGTTTTCGAATAAAACTCCCACAATTTGATGGCGGTTTGTGAGGAAAATCAGTTATTGTGTTGTATCTAATTGAATTTGCTTTGGACAATATTTTAACATCATTTTCAATTTTTCCTAGCACTATTGCATACATGATTTGTTTGACCATGATGTGAATTTAGATGCTTTTGTTGATTTGGGATGTTTTTGTTCATTTTTCACTGGACGGTGTAAATTAAATTGATTAGTGTTTATGGTTTTGTAAGCAAATTTTTGTGACCTTGCATCTGAAAATGCGTTTATTTGTTACAAAACATTTTTTTGACTTCACTGTTTGATGGATAAACTTCTAAATGCATTAAATCATTGATAATAACAGCAAAAATTTTGTGAATAAATTTAGGATAGAAGAAAATGAGTGATAGTTGAATTTGAATCTCTCTTGAATTTGAAATAAACTAAAAAATCCTCGAAGAAAAGTCTTCAGTGAGGATAGTTTTTTATTTCAACCAAATTCCACAATCATTATCATTGAAAATAATAATTCTAGATTTTTTCACCAAAAAATAATGAAATAATATTTGCAAATTTGATTGCATATTTTATGTATAAACTTTGACAAATTGCTCTAATTATGCCTTGAATTTGGCATTTAAAATGCAACGCACAGTTCGTCGTGTCATTTTTTGGATTGGCAAAATTTAATATCAGTTTTTAAAGCAAACAAAATTGGATCATAATGAAATTTAAAAACAAAAAATTTACGAAATTCTCAGAAAAACGGTCCTAGTGTTTCTGATGGGAAACTTCTCATTAAAAAAATTTTGAAGTAAATTTTTGCTTTAAAATATCCAAAAAGAACTTTTCAAAAATGCAAATAGTTCCTTATCTTAGATTAAAAAATGGTAGCAACCGTAAATAAAATCATATCAAATAAAAATATAACAGAAAGCAAGTAAAAACATTTTGAACTTATAAAATCAACGCAAAAACATTTCAACGTTGTTAGCAAAAATTATCTTGCTTATTTTGTTTGATTGGCAGCATTCAATTTTCAAAGCAGATAAAATTAGATTAGAATCAAATTTAAGGAAAAACGTCTATGAAATAATCATCCACAGGATTTTCTCAGAATGAGGTGAGTGTCTCTGATGGGAAATTTCTCAACAAAAACTTCCAGACTACATTTAAAAAAAATAGGTTCAAAAATAGAAACAATTCCTTAGTTGTGATACAAATAATCACAGCAAATGCAACAAAAAATTTCAGGTAAGCAAACAAAAATTAAAAAAAAATTATAAATTTAGTGGAAAAAACATAAAAAAAATCTTTACCCTATAAATATAGCTCAAAAACATTTCTTGCATAATCATTTCTTAAAAATAACTTTATGCAACAGCTTTATGCCAAGGAAAATTGGTTTTCGGAAAAATATTTATTTGGTCAGAGAAAAAACTTTTTTGGCAAAGAAGAATAGTTTTATTACCAGTAAAATTGATTGAATATCCTAAAATTTTTGTGACAGAAATCAGAAAAATTTATAGTTGAATTATTTTCCAAGGATTAATTTAAGAGAAATTTATGAACTGCAAAAGTTTTTCACTGCGAAAATTTTCCTAGATGACTATGAAAATTTTCTTAGATAGTGACAAAAAATTTCCTGAATGTTGATCAAATTGTTACTTTAATATTTTATTCATTTTATTTTAACAGTTACAGATTTGATTAAAAAAACGAAATCAAATATTTGATCAAAGTTGATACCTTCATTTGATAATTTAATTTAGAAAACTGTTGCTATTTTTCAAAATTGGACGTTTTGTATTTGGGTTCAATATAATTTGAAGCATGCCTATAAATATTCGCAATACTCAAAAGAAGATATTGGAAAACGAAGAGGAAAATGTGAAGATCCATTTCAAAGAATGAAAGGTATATGCAGCTTAGTAAAATATGAAAAAAAATATTAGGGCATAATTTTAAAATAACACTCAGCTCAAAGAATTTTCAGACAAAAAAAATTGTGTTTGAGTTTTGGCGATGTTCAAAGCATGTTTTTATAAATTCTGCTCGATTTTGGAATAAGCATGTATTTGTACAGGAAGAAAACAGTTGTTTTTAATTTAATAAGCTTGAATTTATAAAGAAAAACGTTCAAATTTGACAGCAATATTGTAGCTAATATCCCCAAATTTGATTCGAAATAAAAGTAGTGACATTTAAAAAGTAGTTGAGTGTTAAAAATTTATTAACAAAGTACGTTGTAGTGGCAGCCTTGTTTCCCAGAGATGGTTTATAAAGATTTCAGTAAGCCTATTGTGGTACAGCATTTGAATTGGTGGATACTGAGAACCATTTAAATTTTCTGATGAAGCTGACAATATCACTAATTTTTATGTTAGATACTTCCGTAAAATTTTCCAGAAAAGAAAACCCAAGAATTATCATTCTGATATTAAAAATGTTTGATCATTCACGCAAAAAATGCTAAACTATTAGAGAACTTCAAAATATATCCCAGAATTTTTTAAAAATATTCAATTTTCTAGATGTAGTGCTCTTTTAAAATATATATTGCAATATAGTAGGGGCACAAATATATAAAAAAATAATCAGTACTGTTACCAAAATCTTTATTTAAGTTTTTTTTGATTGTTTATTGACTTAGTAGCGATTGGATCGTAAGGATGCCTAAGTAGCTTACACATTACAACTCTTAATCTATGTCTTTATGAGAGCTAAGGGATGAAAATTTAACAAAACTTGCACAGTTATCGCCACAATAAAACCAGTCTGAGTATGTATGTAATTATTTAAGTGGTATTTAGGACATAGTAAGCATTCTGGATCCAAACAATAGAACAACCGTTACTGAAATAATTGAAAGAAATCAAAGGAACTTATATTGACGAACGGTCAAAAATTTGAACACAGACATTACTCGATCAGCATTGAAAATTAATATTAATATGAAGAAGGAAATATCGTAACATAATGATGATATCAAAAAAGGAGATCAGAAAATTTCTTACAAACAAGCTATGGATATTCCAGTCAGCTCTACAAATTCAGATTTCTCAGACAGATGTCCTTGTTTTGAAGAAATCAAAAGGTACAGAAGAGAAAATATTTTCGGGCCAAGAAGTTTGATTGAAATTCTGTTTATATTTTTTTACTCTATTTATTTATAGTATCTACAAAATAGGGGCTGTATTTAATTTAACTTTGTTCGAAATGCATTAGAAATAACAACATTTGTTGGGAATAAAATACATACAAAACTAGTAAGGTTTTTTCTAAATTGATAGCACTAAAGCTGATGATGTTTTAACATAGACTTGGGGAAAAAAATGGAAAAATGGTTTTAGAAGTATGAGCATCAGCGGCCCATATATGTATATTTTCCTTTCAAAAGCCGTTCATTTTAATTATTTAGATTTATTTGCTAAGATTGACGAGACTATATTCGATTCTTTCATTTCATTTTATCTTCTTCCATTGAAAAATGCATGAAATTTCAACAGTTTTACTCTTTCCACAATTATTCGAAGAAGAAAAATGATTAAAAATTGAATGTTGCTCCTTTGAAAATCCCTTTCGAAAAAATTATCGTTCAAATTGACTGTTTGCGCAACCTCCATAAAAAACATTATTTCGATTAATTTTCGCAATCAATCCAACTCGAAAAATTTCCACAACGCATTAACCCGTATTGTAAAAGTCATTTTCAAGTAGTAAAATTATTTTACATTTGTTGTCCGATAAAAAAAAATATCGAGACGTAGATAAGATTGTCACTTGTCGTGGAAAAATTATAGCTGCTGGCCCAACTACAGTAAATATAGTTGATAACTACAATTTTTCAGATACTTTGTCATGATGACTGTGAATTGTTCGTGCAAACCCATACAAAAATAATACCAAACAGAACTGACTATTAATTGTGTTATTGCCATTGTATGAAAGTAAATTTAAGCTGAAATTATAGCACATATAAAAATTACTTACGTTGTCGTTTAAGTGAACAAGTTTTGTTAATTCCCAATGTAAATTTGTCAATTTCGTTGGTTAATCCTCATTTGATGTTTGATCGTTGTACAACATAAAAACTATCACACACTTGTTGAAAATTTATTTTAATAATTTTTTTAAACAAACATTTATGACTATTTGGCACTATTTTTGCAAACGAGGATATGATTTTTGGTTAGATACGATATTTCAAAGAAGCACTGTATTTCTCATTCAAGAAATATGGTTCTTGCAATTTAGCACTTTTATATCAGTTTGCACAGACATTAATCCGTGGAAATTTTAATTCGTTTAAAATATTTGATCATGGATTTCGACACATTCAAAACATTACCGATCAACATTCCCAGCTCTTCTTTACTGGGATCTTTTTTTTCGAAAATCGAATCACCCGTAGTTTCCACTATCATCAAATCCAATTTAGATGACCCGGTCGTCCGGAAAAAGTGAGACTGTCATCATGTTCCAGTTACCAAACTACTGTATGATCCGTACCTTATCATTCCAGTAACACAACAATAATTGTAACGACTAACTAGCTAACTACTAACTGAACGGCTGAACGTATAGCCTGGCCGGGGCAAGTGTAGTTGGATCCACGCTCGATAGAACGCTAATAGCGCTAACTCGGCCTAGTATTGTTCAGATCGACAACAACCTAAGTGAATTGATCATGCGCAAACCATTCAACAATTTCACTCCAAACGATCACATTCGTCCTCCGTCGACTCCCTGCACGACATTTGTCTTCAGCACTCCGGGTTCCGGGGTTCCGGGTCCGAGTCCAGCCAACACTTGAGCACAGTGCTGTTCAATTAATTAACGCAATCACTGTACCAACCACTGCACGTACAGTTCGGTCCGACTCGATCAGTACACGCACTTTGGATCACGATCAGTAACTGAATCCGCGGCCAAAATCGGCATGGATTCAATGCTTAGCGGAAAACTTCACCAACGAAGAGTTTTTCTTCACCACTGAGATTTTTCATCGACAACGTCTTGAGCGGTGTTGCCTGCAATCCGAAGAAAACACACCAATTGGAGGTTCGCGTGCGCAAGCACTTTTTCAATGAGCAATTGCTGAAGGTAGTGGTGGAGTAGTATCTACCGATTGTGAGGCTGCTATCTCTAGACCCAACTCGCTCCTCGCTATGCAGGAAAAGATACTCGCGCTGAAAATCATAGGAAACTGCTGGCGTAGTCACCACTGTCCAAATTGCTGAATAATGGTTTTCTAACTGAAATTTTTGCACAACGCAACGATCGACCACTTCAACTAGTCACTGTGCGCACACTAATCCAGTCGAATGTCGCGAATATATCTTCAGTTGGTCACACATGGAACTTCAATACATATAACAAAAAAGTATCTTGCAGATAAAAGATTTAAGGCACCGTCATATGTGTGTGCTGCCTCATCATATGGTGATCGAGCATATGCATGATCACATATGTTTCTCCTTAACAGGAAATTCTCTTTGGAGAGCTAAACACTCGCTGGATAACACCTGGCCAAGAGAGCACAATCATTTCTTATCACTTGCGCATGTATCAGTGCGAATGGCTCATAATCAATCTCACCTGGCCATGATCACCTGGTCTAACTTATTCAGAACGATGGGTGAATGGTTTGAGTCTTGGATATATCATGAATCGTATCCGATAGATGCAAGTTTGCCTGTTAAATTTAAGCTTGGATTTTTGAACGAGTTTCAGAGCCTTAATTCTAACGCTGAATAAAAAATAACTTCTTTCGATGGACTCCGCAAACAATGGGCACAAAACTCGGATGAAAAATTAAGGAATCGATGAAAACAGCATACATTCTTGAACTTCACTAAAAACTTAACTGTTTAACTAGCTAGGATTTATTGTGTACACATGTACAGTCAACACTAGGCGCTCCCGTTAACACTGCTACTAATTTCGCCTATGGAGCTTCGAACCTCCCTCAATGCGATGATGTGGAACTCTATTCTGTCATCCACCGATGGAGGACTCGTTAACCAATTCGTTTACCATCGTTTGGGCACAACGTAAATTATCCTTTCGCTGTGTAGTCGATTGGACCGTGGCACGAGAGATTTGTGTTCCAAAAATTAGATGGTTTTCAACGTAAATCGTCGTGTTTGGCTGGATATCCTTGCTGGCAGGGTGGCTTATTGCCTCATTGCATAATGGCTTAGTTATCACAGGTTCGTTCCTGATGGTGATATGGAACTATCATCGATACTGTTTTGGCATCTAATTGAAGAGTGTTTATTTGTTCGATCAGTGCTTCAAATTTGTTTTGTGCAAAAATGATGCTAAAACTCTTACTGGCCATTTTTTCGGCGTTGTCTGAATTACATGATGTCACTGGAATTTTGAAAGAGAGATTACCATGTTGTCCATATACCTTAAGCATACTTTTGTCGGTTGGTTCGTCGTCTGCGTAAAATATTAGATTTTCTCAAGAAAATACTAAAAATGTTATGTTTTCAAGACTACATCAAACTAGTCAGTATCAACGACCTACCGTCCATTTAAAACGTCCCAAAAGCACGTATTTATGATTGACACATTTCTAAATGTTTCGGTCAGTTTACATTGCATTGAGGTGGTTTTGTATGTCAGATAAACATACTCAATAGATGCTTGGTTATTTTAAAAGATCTTACGAATGAAAATCATCTCAAGAATGTCGTTACCAACCCCCCCTCCTTGCAAAATATAGAAAAAATATATGGAAACATATTGGAAGCAGCTTTTTGCATGCACACTTGTTTGAATTCGATTTATTTTTCTTGCAGTGGACAAACTCTTGATAGAAGCACTGCATCTCTTTGATGTACCGTGTCAAACAGAGTGGTGAATTTCTTAAGATCCACCAGCGACATCTATTGCATATGTCAGCATCGATTACTAGTCGGTTTCGATCCGTGATTTTGTCCAAATTACGTTCTGGAGATTATTTAGAAGTGAAGACAAAGATGCGTGTTTTGAACCCATTAATGATCAAAATCACGAAAGGAGCCAAAACGATGTAGTTTTGTGGCAATGTAAATAGACTATATCAGATTTGTGGTGAAAAAATAAATAAATAAATAAATGTCACTAGAGAATTGGACCATCGATATGATTTACGGGTGAAGAAAAATTCATCTGAAGATAATAAGAAGTTCAGATATCGTTGACTAGTTTAATATTGTATGCTGACTCTTTTTAGATGAGCTGTACCCAAGAAAACTAAACTAAAGAAAACTACAAATACTGAATTGTTCAACAGCTTTCTTCTCATATATTGGAATATTTTTAATTTTATCTAGTTTTAGAATAAACCTTTTCATACATCTCCTTCAATTGTCTGAATCTCATCAATGAATTTTTAAATTTTCCTAACCGTATTCCTAGATTTTTGTCAAATTCAAAACTAAACCAAAAGAATCTTGCATCATGTTTGTTTTAACATAATTTATCGCAAGATTGTTCTCATAGAGATTTGATCTAATTACGAATTTTAATTAATTATATTATGCATAAGTTGTCACTTGTTTTATTTTTTTATTTATTTTAGATCGTGTTTTGCGAGCTGAAGTATGATTGTGACTAATTTATTGAATATTCTATGAAATAAATAATATTTGTATGTATTCAACTGGTGAGAATATTTTTAATTTATTTTCTCCGTAAATGTGATTAAGATGTTTTGAAGTATTGTAGTTTAAAAATTTTGTGAAATAGTTATGTTTCAGATAAAATCTGTTTTCTGGAAAATAAAAATATCTAATTTATGAAAATCTACTTATTGTTTTATATACATTTAAAGCTTTTAAAAAAAAAAGGTTTGAATGTCTCCAATGAAAAGAGTGTTGGAAACATTAATGAGCTTCAAAGTAGATGTATTAAATAATAGTGAGCAGATCATTTAAAAGATATTAAAATGAAATTCAGCGTATTTGTTGTGGGGCACTTGAATATTTGGTATTTTTAATTTATTTTTTCGTGTTAAGGCAAAGTTGAGTTACTTTAGTATTAAGCTAAGGTATGATGCTGTTTTAGACTTATCCGGTGTTGCAAATATCTTTATCGTCAATGTTTTAAAAATTTGAATAAGATTAATTTATGGAAAAATGAATTTTAATGGATTTATCTACAATATAGACGGACATTTCATTTGATGTGTAAATTTAGAATAATATGATGAAGTTTCCACAATTTCTATAGCTTCATTTTACACAAATGTTTGTTTTCATTATTTAATGAATGCAATTTATGGAATTTTCCGAAGCGCAAAATACAATTCCCTTTAGAAATTCTTTAAAGTTAAAAATGATTCTGCATTGTGTGTAAGAAATTTTCGAAAATTTAACATGGTTCGCGTGAGTCTTTATTCAAATAAACAAAAATAATCATCGTATTAATGGCACTCTTGCACACCATTCTAATTAACATTTTGTATTCATCTGTATTTCCGAAGTATTCACATCTAAGTCATCGATTTTTCAAATTTCCTAGG
Organism: Oxycera nigricornis; assembly: GCA_963942545.1. Lineage (NCBI taxonomy): Eukaryota > Metazoa > Arthropoda > Insecta > Diptera > Stratiomyidae > Oxycera > Oxycera nigricornis. The sequence continues at coordinate 104,613,055 of OZ012662.1, forward strand.
TTTTCGTCGTATTATTTGTCGTTCAAATATTGTTTAAAAGTCTACTTAAGTTTCGTCTAGATCTACGTAAACAGTTCTACCAACGCTGAGCTTAAAAGATGCAATATGTTGCTTTTTTCTCAAAAAAATTTGGTATATATCAATTTATTTTCGAAAGTAAAATGAGCGTTACCCTTATTGTTATCAAAGAATTATGGAGAGCAGTCATTTTTTCCGAAAGGAAGTGTTTTTCACTATGTTCGTCGGATAGTAAAATTTTTTTTCACCAACTCTCTTCATCATCATACCAAAACATATTATTTTGTCAATCATGTAAAGTTTTTTTTAGAAATTTTTTTTAGTGTCTAGGTGCAGTTTCCAGCAGGAAAGTCAATTGTTTTCAAGTTGTTGGTGAAACTTATTTTTCAGCTCATTGAAAAATCATTGAGCTTGATTGCATGCTGTTAGAACTAGAGTATGTTCTATATTTTTTCCCTCAATATTCCGATTTCGAGATTTAAATTTTCACCAACGGTTAAATTTTAGTATTCACCAACACATTATTGGTACTAACTGGCTGTTATCTCAGAAATAGAATTCGATCGTCTCCGTTTGGTGATTTGTTTCCAAAATCGACGATTCAATGATGGTTTGTCCTGTTTGACAAAAAAAAAGTTACCAATATCGACACCCATTGGTGAAAATCATATACTTACATTATCTTTACGCGGAGAAAGCACCTTGCGATCTGGTGTACTATTCGGATTGGAGCTGTTCAGCGATTGGTTAGAACTATTGTTTGTCACAAGACCTTCCGAATTACGACGCGTTAGGAAATTCAAACTGTTGGTGAAACCATTGTTGAAACAATAAAATTAATACCCGATTTATTTTGAAGAACTTACAAACGACTAGCTCTTGTATCTGGTGAGCTATTCGAAGTACGAGTGGTCGACTCCATCGAAGTAGTACTCGCCGCTATTGGTATCCTCGTCTGACCACTCCGGGCTGGTGATCCACTCTTCAATTGAGACATGCAAAACATCTTCTCTTGTCTCGCTAAGACTTCCAGATCGCTGAGTTTGATCCCCTCGTCGATATTGTTTGTATTTGCCGGATTGGTGATTGTTGAACGGGTTGCGTTTACGTCGATTCGATCCGCATATGCAGAACTGTTCCATGTATTTGGATTTGGTTGATGGTGTTGTTGATGTTGCCGTTGGATTTTTCGATTGAGCGTTGGTGTATCCATTTTTGAATTGCGCTGTTGTGAGTACGAGATTACGGTCTCTTTTGGTTGAATACGATTTGCTGATCGCGTTAATAAATCTCTTCCGGTAAGACGATGGAACCTGGAGAGGTCGTGTCTGGTCAACACAAAATCAAGGAATCATTAGTTCGGCACTGTGGTTGAAATGGAATGCAGTTTGAGGACGTACCCTAGAATCGCTGTGAGATCTGGCCCAGGATCGTAGCAGATCAAATCCTCGTCGCCTAGGATGTCGTGGTTCAGGGCAAGACGCATCTCGAGACGTGGACTTAGACCCGAAACACTGCCTGAGGCTCTTTGTGATGGACTTTGAGAAGGAGTTGTGGTCGTTGTTGTTGACGCCGATGTTAACGTTGGACTGGACGTTGCCGTTGTCTGCGTTTCGGTTGTTTCGTGCGTGATGCCGTCGGACTGCCTGCTGGCATTTTCGATGGATGCGGTATTCTCCCCAGATTCGCGTGATTCGGTGCCAGCCTTTCCTGGTGGTCCTGCTTGGTTGGCTGCCCTCTGGCTCCTGGTTACCTTGCTTTCCTGTTGAACACCGACCGAGGAACATTTGTCAGCAGTATGTCCAAACTCGCCATTTGTGTTCAGTCGCTGGAATGGAAATCATTTTTAATTTTCCATTTTCAAACAATAACTGATTGCTAGTGAAAGAAGGTCTTACCACTTCCGCTGGGTTGTCTGTCCGCCCACTCTGCTTTGCAGCTCTTTGGAGCTGTTGAGGGCTCTTCAACTCGCCTTGCGTGAGAAGTAGACGCCTTGGCGGCGGAGGTGGTGGCGAAAATTTCGCCCTTCTCACAATATGACACGTGGTGACGGGTGCGCTGTAAGGGCGGTTGCTGGTGCTTGGCGTATCGCATGTTACCACTGAGTTTACAGCCGTAGTGGGCAGAATTGTTGTTCTCATGGTCATTGTGGTTGTTATTGAGACGGTCGGTGGAATAGTCTCTTGCATGCTCATCATACCGGATGATGTTCTTTCGCTGAGGCTCGGTTTCACCAGTGATGGCGGTATACTTTGTAGAATGGTTTCCGTTGTTGTTACGCCCCTTAAGGCTCCAATTGATTCTCTCAAATCGTAGCCATTTGCCGATGTTTCCCCCTACCAATTTGTTGGAATAGAATTCAACTAATCAACTCTGCAATTAAGCTCTATGCTAGTATTGGTGTATTCTATACTACATATAGCTTGAACTCGAGAGTTGAACTTGTGCCGCGTCTAAACTATCGTTTCTACATAAGTACAATTTTTTTTTGGTTTTCAACAGTGCAACAATTGCATGATTGTCGTCAAATCAGTTCTGATTAATGCTTTTATTTTTGGGCTTTTCAAATTTAGACAGTGCCATTCGTTAACTTCACTAATTTCACTATAACGTTCTAAAACGAGACCAGAAAAAAGGAAACGAAAAAAACAGAAGAAATAACGCTGATGGGTATGAATTTGATGATTGAAACATTCATGAAATTGGATGATAGATTTTCAAATTGGGCAGGACAACATGCAACTATAGAACCTACCTTTTTCATCAGGCCATCATCATCATTCGATTGGGTTCGTTCCTCTTCGCTTTCGCTTTCTTCCTCGAAAAGAGGTTCTAGACGACGCCTATTGCAAATGATTATAAATGAATGTGTCTACAGTATTTGGATCTACTACGGATACTATGTTTTGAGTCAAATGTGATGCTGCTAACTAAATGATTCAGATCGTTTCCATGAGAAACGAATACGATTTATATTTACACAGTTCAATAGAAATTAGGATAAATTTTCACAGCATAAATACATGAAAATCTTGATTTTTTCAATGTATAATTTCTGCATGACATCGACAGGACTTCGAATTTGTCATTAATAAAGAACGCAGGTGAAGAGCAAATTTAAATTTCTTTCAGAAAAAAATAGAGCGGGCTCAATTCGGCCACAACATCCAAAAAAATTAAGGAAAACACTTTTTCGGAAACAGATTATCATCCACGTTTAAAGTAAAGAAAGAACAGATCACGGTAGGATAACATTAAAGAGAAATAGGAAATCAGATCCACATAATCTAAGAACAGATAAAGCTTGATCCTTTCTCAGACAAATTACTATTAATAATTTTCTACTGTAAACGACTAAATGGCCGTAACCACAACTGCTACCAATACAACAGTCTGTTTACTGGCTACTTATTTGAATAGCCGACTGCTCCCTTGTAAATCTCATTCTAATCAAACTTACCGTGGCAACAATCCCCTCATAGCACTTGCAGTCATCGGTGGTGCCATCAAAAGTTCATCCATCATTAGTTCAGTGTCATCATCTCCAGTCAACGATGAACTTGACTTTGTGGGTGACTGCAAACAACAATAAATCCATTAAAACGAACAATTTTAAATGTTTTCATGTTCAAATAATTACCGAATGTGTATGATCCGAGTTCTGCATGTTCATATCATCATTTTCACCACCACTGGTTGGTGTGCCCCAAATTTCTTCACCAGAAGTCGCCCCGGACGTGCAGTCGTCCAACTGTTCCTCATCACCAATATGATTTTCTCTGTGTTCTTGCTCTTGATTCCACCGTCCGAGATATTTGTCTATAAACGCACGAGACTCTTCAAAAAAGGACATTTTTTCGGCTACGTACGATCCTGCGCGAGCAGTCCAATTTCTCAAAGTCGGGCCATTGTTCTGGTTAACAAACCCGTCTCTCATCATCGGTTCAAGATCGTCATCATCATCATCTTCTTGATCTTCCAGGTCTTCATCGTCGCCATCTTCAGATGCTACCCTCTCCAAACTGGAAACCGTCCCGTATCGACGCAATCCTGCACTCAATGACTTATACGGAGGCTCTTCTTCCTGAGGCGATTCATCGGGCGATTCGGTACTTTGATGTGGCAAATGATTGATGGCCACTCTTGTTGTTGTCGATCCTGTTGTAGTATTATCCCAGATGCAGGTTGAAGTTTTCGACAGGATCGCGTCAGGAGTAGATGGTACAATTGATATTGTAGGAACAAAGGCTTCGGAATTGACAAGTTTTGTGGCAGGCGTTAGTTGAGCCAAACCTATTAGCACCAACGAAATATCATCATCGTCCGTTCGGGGAGAAGATCGTTTTGAGCCTTCCTGCTTATGTTGCTCATAGCGTCTACTAGTCGGGTCGACCTCGACATTTTGACAAACACACTTACAGTTTTTATGCTTGTCGATCGATTCTTTTGATGGACTGCTCGTCGAAAGTTTCGACACATCGTCCAGAAGTCTGCATGTCTCGTGGTGAAGCTCGTCAGGACTCAGCGTTGTGTTTTGGAAATCTTCAGGATTACACTTACAGAGACAAGGAGTGAACTTCTTATGTAAGGATGTAGGAGTCTTTGGACTCATAGTTTTTGGCGATGCTGTTGTGGTAATGGTCTTGGGAGATGTTGTGGAGATCGTGGTCGTACTACTTCTTGTTGTTGTTGACCGGCTTGCTTCCGGGATTAAAATCCTGGAGGAGGCAATGGTGGACGACGCTATTGTTGATTGGGTATCCGAATTAGATTTGGTCCCTACTAATGATTTTGGTGATCTCTGAACTGAATGATCTGGACTAGCGATACCGTTACAGGTCTGTGTGCTTCCTAAAGAACTCAGCTGACAACAGCGGTTCGGCGAAGCTTGACTATGTTGAACTTTAAGCGAATTACAGAGTAGGTGTGTTGATGATCTCCTCTTGCAATTTTTATGACAGTGCCGACAAATGGAGACCTTATCAGCGTTTGCGATGGGGCTTGAACGTACCGTTATCTATTGGGGGATGTAGGTTTGATGTATGCATGGAGTAGATGAAGAGAGGGAAAATGAAACAATTGCTACCATAGCTACACTAGAAAGATTGTCTAAGTGCAAAACGGAACACGTCAAGAACCAAGCCAAGAAAATCTAGTATGAAGTGGGGTTTTTTTCTACGCGAGGGTCTCATCTTACCTGACTATCAGAAGTTGTGCTTCGCGAAGGACTCTTCACGTCGTCTTCATCATCGGTGAACACCACTTCCTCGACTCCCTCCGATTTCTTGACCGTGATCTTATCTTTGGTCAATTTCAGCTCTTTTGTTCGTTTCTCCAATTGTTCGCGGGTCCAAAATGTAATGCGCTCGTCGTCCTCGGACGTTTCTGGCAAGACCTCTTCATCACATTCATTCCCGTTCATTTCTTTCAGCTCGGCCGCCACAAGTCGAGCTTGTTCCTGTTGTTTGTCTAATTGTCCCTTCATCCAATTGGCCAGATGAAGGGCACTTCCTTTTGGTGTTCCAGTTTTATTCAGGATTCGACATTTCTCATCGATAAGTTGCTCAATTTGCTTCGATTCGGTTACGCCACGATTCTGTATGGTAAAATTTTTCATCGAACAAAATTATAGGAAGACTATCAACAAAATGATGGAGTCTTTCGTGCTATCAACATGATATGCATAATGTAGGAAATAGATGGGAGCAGCTACGATAGATAATTGAATGTAAGGTAGTCCAATTTCAGCTCTACCCTGCATTCCTTTTTAGCATTGGAAAAAGTTGCTAGACCACCTAATTTTCACAGGAGTTGAAACTACTCTACGAAAAAGAAATTTGTTGCCTGGACATTTTGTTTGGAAATCCATTTATATGTGTTTACAGGATGAAATAATTTCTGTGTGATGGTCTCATGACTTTTACCAAACTATCCAAAAATGAAAATTGCATGCAGATTTACAACGAAAAAAATGTAAGACGCTAGGACTAGTAAATGGCTTTCAAAATCAAGATAGAAAAATTGATGAATGCTTTGAAAATATTTCAATATCAAGATAGAACTAAACAAATCTAATAAACTTTGACTAAAAACGCTTGTTATCATTGATAAAATAACATAAAATTTATTGAAAGTCATTTTAATCAATGAAAAATACCGTGAAATAAACTTAAACTTTTTGTATCACTTAAATAGTGAATATTTTCTATTAGAAATGAGCCCATCACAATTCAAATTTCAATTGATTTATTTTTTATATCGAATATGCAAATGCAACAACTTCCTATTTTCGAAAATCGATTCAAATTTCTTTTTTTTCTATTATGAATTTATTGTGCAAAAAACAAATGAAAACTCACAAGCGTTTTTATTCAAAGTAATATTTATTAGAATCAACTAATTGTCGTTTATTAAATCTACTTTCATCATAACTTCGGTTGGTTTTTCCTTTGTATAGGTATTGTTTTATTTAAATTGGAAAATTATTGTATATCAAGCTATCTAAATTATTTATATAGAATAATTCGAATTAAAGATGGTGTTTCGTTATGGATTTTTCTCTTAATAATATGTTTGGGTAGTTTTCCTGATGGAAATCTGTTCAAAAGTGGATGAAATTGTACGGGTGGATTTCCGTGAAAATTGTGGCAAATTACGAATAATAATTTTTACTATTATTTATTTATGATTACGAGAGAATTTTGAAAAAAATAGTTCAGTGTGTTAATTCAGGATATTAAAGCAAACCAATGGGTTTGACAATTGTGTGTAATAAATACTTAAGTGGGCCATTTTGAATTTGGTCGATACAAATCGATAAGCATGAAACGTGGAAGGTAATCACGATATCAAGCAATATTTTTAAAAGAGTTTTATTTAAAATCTTCCATTTGACTGAAATTTATAGCATATTGAAGATAGTGAACCCTTTTAAAAATGGATTGACTGAAGCACAAGAAACTAGTGTGGAAGGTCATTTTGTTATGCATCGAAATATTTTCAAAAATTCTGTGGACAAGAAAGAGCTCTCTACTCAATAAAAGACACTGAATTTTCATAAATCTTTATCAGTAATGGGTCTTGAATATTGTATTTTTTCGGTGATAGTAGAAAACCATACCAAAAATCACCAAGAAAAACTATCTTGTAAAATTCTCATTGAATTCAATTCCAAACAATTATCGCAAACAAAAAAATCATAATCAAGATTTCAATTCAGCCTTCGTTTTCAACAATTCAATTTTTTTAACGATTTTCCTGATAATATTAACCAACAACAGATACTGTGTAATCAATTTAAATATCTATCTACTTTTGTTATTAGTATTTTTCAAATATCCTTTTCCAACATTTCTACGTTTCATTGCCAATTTGGAAAATGTCTAGCCTACATTACTAAATTTTTGAAAATTTTCTTTTTTTCATCATTAAATTCACAATTATATCAACACTAATTTAGTTTTAAATCTAATTTGGATGGTTTAGAACTTCCGTTTGAATAATCCCAGTTAAAATGTTGCTATTACATCTTTTTTAAAAAAAATTGCTGTCATAGTTTGTAACTAATAAGCGTCGTAATAGTATTTATTACAGAACACAGTCATTCCAACGAAAAACAGAAAATAATATGCTAGCTTGCTTAGTTTGGCTAGTTAGGGTTGATAGTAGTTCTAGTATCTATAAGGTTTCTCAAGGAGAAAGTTCAGATGAATCGATGAGAATGAACATCCATTTTCAGTCTAGTGTTTTTTATAATGCTGTTTTTTGATTGAGTTTTAGGTTTTTCTATTTTTTGTGTAAGGTTTATTGTATTTCAAAGTCTTGAGAGGTAACTGAATATATCTAACTGCTGTGAACAATGCACATCCTGAATCTAAAATATCAGAAAAATATTGCATACGATAAAGCTGGATGAGAGTTGTCCTAGAGTCTAGGCCATATTTTTCAACAAGACTAAATGGAATTTTGAATTCAAAAATTTGGACAACATATTTGGCATTAATTTTGCACCCTTAAATCTAAACCAAATGGTTTATGTTTTAAAAACAATTTGGCACCCATCTATCAAGGTATCTTAGTCAATAGCACTAGCAGCAAAGTAATATTAGGTCCTTATGGAGTTTAAAAGTCGCAAACGATTTTGGCATGCATGTACTTTCGGTTTTCGCCAATCGTTTCTTAACGAATCAAGTCTCGTGACTATTATATGCATCTAATTTGTAAACTATCCTAGTGAATGGCCATTCGAGGTAGATATTTATTTCATAAAAGCTAACCTAACAGCTAAACACATACTATTTCCCTTTTCAAGTCTCAGTTCATACTCTCTACAAAATATTGATATAAAAGCGAACAAAAAATCACAGATCTAACGAATCCGGTGGTGTTGGTCGGCATGGAAACAGACCGAAAGGATCGTCTCTTAAAAACACACATTCCTCAACATCGGCATAGAATGATGGATCGAAATTGACCTCGTGAAAGTCCAAATCTAATTCTAAAAGATCCCACGATCCTCCGTACTGATTGTTCGGCAATTTCGTATAGAAACTCGGCAGTTCATCAGGATCACAATCAGTTCTAGCACCGCAAGCAGCTTGGCTACCTTCTGGTCCAGTTTTGTGAATGCCTGTTCGAAAGAAGTTTCGAAATGAATCGCTATTGGTGATTGGTGAAACTACAACACTAGGTGAGGACGGCTCATGACCGACTACGAAATCATTAGAGAATGTGTCGGAGGGACAATGGTGCGATGGTGAGGACGTTGGTGAAATGTTAGGTGTTGGCGTTTCGGGAGTTTTCATCGAAGGATCCGAGAATTTTTCATCAAAGTCCTCGCTGGTTTCATCGATAAACGAGCGGCCGACAGAGCTTAAACTGAACTCAACCAGCGAACAATTCATCCCGGGAAATCGTTGTTGAAGTCGCGTTGTTGAATACGATTTACTATTGCTTTGGGCGGTTGGCTCGGGTAGCTCGGAAATCGTTTCAGGGATAGCAGTGAGTGATTTGCTGCTGGCCTGGATCTCACCAGCCCTATACGAGTGGAGTCCTTGTTCCACTTGCGATGCATGATTCGATGTGTTCGCCACGGCAAAATTTGTACTATTTATGCTACTACCACTAAAGCTCAGTCTAGACGATGAACAGACACTTGGATTGTTTTGATGGATAGTGTTTTGTAGCTGGTGCTGGTGAAATGAACTGGTCATTGTGGTAGTGGATGCTCTCAGCGTTGTTGTGGCAATTGCTGTTGACGAGTTCTGTAGTATCGATTGGAGTTTGGGTATGCTTTCCAAGCTTGATTGGAACTTATTATCAATCTGTTTCTGTCTTAGACGCACCTGTTGGTTTCTCAAGTTAACATTATCCATTGATGAGAGTCGAATGGACGCCATCGATGCTGTGGTGGCTCCTATATCACAAAGTGGCACTAGTGTTTGAAAAATGTCTGGCGATTCGAGAGGACTGGAGAGAGGTGTCGAGCCAAGTGCAGCATTTACTAGGAATCTGGAAGGAATACACGGAAAGATAACATTAGTTTGAAAAAGTATTCAAAAAATGCGTACATCTGGCGTTGCAGCAAATTCTGCCAGACAGCTTTCAGCTCCAACGATGGCGCACGAAGAATTAGGCTCCTCCTGCGCAGGCTCTTCTTTGGTGTTCTAGATAAGTCAGGCGCACAGTAGGCAGTCGGGCTTTCTACAGTGCGTCCGTTTGGGTCTACTGTTAATCTAAACTCAGTCGCTGTAAAGAAACACCATAAAATGAGTACGTCATTTCACCGTTCACCATTTCATCTGTCCACTCACTCTTCTTCCTCATATTAAAGCACGAGTCCACTATGTTGACTATAGGCAACGGTTCCTCCGTAATGAACATCACTCGATCCCTACTAACTTTCGTAAATACTAAAATATCACTGAACAACAACGTCCAATATGGCTTCACCGATCGTCCTTCGACTCGCGACAAATCTCCGCCGAAGATCCACTGCCGACCTTGAATGGCCAACGCAAACGGTTTGCACCGGGTGAACACCATTCTGGACTCCAGGTCTTGCAGCGTGAGAAGAGGTCGTCCTTCACCGATAGGTTCCATCAGACCACCGCCCATTGTGATCTCGCGATAGGCTGCCTGCAGTTCGTTTATAACTGAAGTAAAATTTTTATGTTCTTCGCTATCTACACGACAGTGGGACGCAAGGAGTTGCATAAGCTTTAGAATTTCGCGAAAATGCTGAAGAGGTCGATGTATAAACATGGTTAGGTCAGGACGTTTACGTGGCACTTGTGGTTCGGTGATAAAACTAACGAATTCGGAGCCAGGCTGACGAGACTTGTTCACCTACAGAAGAAGAATGAATTCAATGGATCTTGCGTAAATCTACCACTTCTGAAATAGATACTCACCAACACACAATCAGCTCTCTTAATACCATTACAATATTTTTTATAGGCCGCACATATTGCTGTTGTCTTAGATAAATACACACGTGATGCAAAATTCAATGGGATCTCTTGATCATCCTGGACGAGTTGCTCGAGAATGTCCTCGGATATTCGAATTAGTTCGTCAATATTTTGGAATAAAGTTCGATGATCGTTTGGCGAGATCAGGTCACGACGTTCTTGCAGAGGCGCAGCAAATCGTTGCATACCGAATTGCAGAGTGCTAACGTAGTTTTGTTCACGATTTACCACCTGCACTAGGATTCGACGACGTTGATCTTCAACGGTGTGACATGGAGCTGTTGGCTGTAATGGAAATTAAAAAAATTCAAGTTTGAAGTCTTTGTTAACATTTTTTTTCCATATTTTAAAAACTGACAAAAATTCTCAAAATCTGGATTTCAAATCACTTCACAATTAAGTCGGTAAAGTGGTTAAAAATCAAAAAGGAAGATGTTTTTACTCTTGAAAAAAATATTGAATAAACACATTAATAAGAGAGCTGTTTCTTTGGTTTACTTTTCCGGGGAAAAAATTAAAAATTCATTGAAGCTGATTAAAGTGCTTTAAACATCTCCGATTTCTTCAAAAAATTGATTGTTTTAAAAAGCTAAATATAGAATATTCAATAGAACCTAAACTTAATCAGCAGTTAAAATTTTAAAACCATGTTTCCTTATTCTTGGTTTGTTGCCTCAGTCAGTTTTACCGGACTGTTCAATCAAGTTTGTTAAAAAACCTCCATTAAGCACACAAAATGTTTATCCTGAACACATCTCACAATGTTGATTATAATTGTTTCAACTTGGTTGCAAGTGTTTTGTTAATTCGGAAAATATAAATTTGCCGGTGAAGCCTTTACTGATTCAAGGGGGGAGATAGGGTTAGACGGTTCAAAAAATCGATTTTTCTTATTTCATAAATTGATAGTAAAATTATTGAAAAATATGTTTCTAAAATTTTCATTGAAAATTCCGATTCGTTTTATTGTTATAAACCAATAAAGTGAGTAGCTCTCTTTCAGGACCCGAGCGCTACTATTTTTTCAAACGCGTTTTTCTCAAAACGACTTTTTTGAACTTGCGTACACGCTAGTTTGAGAAAATTTCAACCAATCATTTTGTCTATTGGAAGCTAAAATCGGAGTATTATCATGATTTAAAATATTTTTTTCTGCAAAAAGTAGTAAAAAATGGCAAAAAATTATGCTTTTTTGTTTCGATCACTGTAAAAGTTTAAATTTTTTTTTTTTGATAGCATTTAGGTTCATATAGAAGAGAGAGATATAATAAAAGTTAATTTCAACCACGTTTGATTTCAGTTACAATTGCGGCTTCCAGAATGTACGCAAAATGTTGACCTGCAATATTGGGTCGCTAATATCTTCGGAGTTTTCCAAAGAAATTTTTCAAAAATTTTATAGCATATACTTGAATATATATAGAAAATATTCTCAAAGTTTCAAAAAATTATATTCATTTTTAAACTATGAAAAAAATCATGAAAATCATTGAACTGCCATAATCCTATTTCCCTCCTTAAACTTCTGTCTGAATCTAGAACAGTTTTTGACCCTAAACCTCTTTAAATTGCTACTTCATATAAAATAAAGACTCTTTGAGATCCTGGAACTTGATTGTTAGTAGTTACTAGTTTGAATCCTAGATGACCTAGGCAAAAATAAATGAAAAAATGTTTTTTACGGTAGGTTTTGGTTTTGTTTCCTTGTTGCCTAACATCCAAAAATAAGCCCGTGGGGACAATTTGACCACTTACAGTGGGCGAAACTTTGATTGAAGTACAGATAGAAGCTTGAATAAATTTCGATGAACATTATGACCAGTTTTTAAGTCACCTACAATTTTTTTTTGCCAAAAAATAAACATGTGATCGTCAAAATAATCGAAATGAAAAATCACTTTTTGTTTTTGGCTTAATAAAAATCTTTTGGTCTTGGTTAAAAGTCTTGAAATTATCAAAAGAATTTTTTTCTGATGAACTATTTTCTACGCTACGGATACAATTTTATTAAATCAAAAAAATTGTATTTGCGGAATCATTTCTTTCGTAATTTGTATAAACTTACGCGAAAAGTTTTAAGCAAGTGAAGGACGTGTTAACTTAGAAGATATTAATTTCAACTCGTAAATACAATCACTGGGTTAAATTTCAGCTCATCTAGATTTAATGGATGGTTTTGTTAGTCAAATATAAATGCAGATCTATCCATTTGACTCAAAGTGTGGTAAGTAAAAATTACAGTCAGTAAAATTCACCTGAATTCAAATTTAATCCCGAAAAATTAACCTGAAAATGGACCAAAATCAGTCTAAGTGGAATGGTAACCGTTCGGCTTAGCATCCTCATAACCTTAAGGGATAACACTTGGAAAAATGAGGAAATTGTAGTCAATGAAACAAATTGTTAACTGAAAAGAAACTATATGAATTTAATCAAGATATTATGGACTATACAAGTGCAGGCACTTTGAGAGCAGCCTCAGGACTCATCGAAAGGAAACCCAAAAGGATACGCTGTCAAAATTCATTTACGAATTTTCGAGAAAAGTTGTAATATTTTGGTGAGAACATTCAGAAGACGTATTGTGGAAGCCGGACTACAAGACACGATAGCCAGCAAGAAGCCTTTGGTAACATAAACTAATAGGAAATAAATAATGGGCTTTCCACCAGGAAAAATGAGTGGAAATTTGTCGTTTGGAGCGATGAAACAGAAATAAATAGCATTGGCCTTAATGGCAGGAGATATGTAATGCGACGAATTCAACCCTCGATACACTTCAACTGTTAAGCACGGAGGTGGCTTCATCAAGGTTTAGAAATGTTTCTTGTGGTTTGGTGTTGGACGATTTCACCATATAAAAGGAATATAAACCAAGGAAAAGTACGTTGGCATCTTAGAAAACATCATGTTTTCATGGGCTGAGGGGAATCTTCTTATCATATGGAAGGTTTAGCACGATGATGATCCCAAACATACGGCACAGCACACAAGGAAGTTTCTGGAGGACATCAGCGTCGCCGTTTTAGACTGGCCATCAACAAGTCTGGACTTAAATCCAATCTAGTACTTGTGCGAGGACATAAAACAAGCCACAGTAGAAAGAAATTTCACAATCACGGGCCAATCGTTTGAAGCAGTGAAAGAAACATTCTTTAACCTGCGACCACATTTGTTCCAGTGACCGATTTAGAGCTGCCAAAGATGTATTGAGATAATGATCCAGCGATCCTGCTTTGTATACTAATCCGCGTTTCAACCAATCCATCTTATGGTTCGGAATCCTCTTTATTCACGAAACTCGCGAAAATCACATGAGTCTTTAAAGAAAGGCACCTCCGCACCTTAAAGCTGGAATCTTTTTCAACGCCCTTCATTTTGTTACCAAATTGAACAAAAAATTATGATTCTGATTCAATCTATTTTTACAAATCTAAATGTGAACCTTCGTCCTAAGTTCACTCCCGAATTCAAATTTACTGAAAGCATAAATAATGAAAAATAATCAAGCGATATATTTTCAAAAATAATATGTATTTAGTCAAATATTTTCTGTTTAAACCACAAATTACAAACGAAAAACTTAAATAAACAGAATGAAGCAAAAAATCAATCGAAACCGATCTAATTCTACAACAGAAATGACGTGAAAAGTGTCTTAAAACTTAACAAGTACGTTTTAAATTCGAATATTATATTATAATATGTTATTTTTAAAACCAAAGCATGTTCCAAACTAGTTCAAATCAAATAATTTACTAAACTCTAATTAATTATCGATTATTTCATAAAATTTTTCTAAATTACCGAAAATAAATTATTGCCAAATTGATCAATGCGAAAAAATAAAATTAGTTAATAAATATTACACTAAAAATGTTTATTTTTAATTTTAGGTGAGTTTAATTTTTTTATGTTATTTGAGTTTTGAATTTCCGTGGATTTAATTTGAATTTCGTTTCATTTTTTGATATAGATGTACACAAATGTATCTAGCGATAGTAATATCCTTATGATTATGTGTTTTTCTGTGATTTAACATAAAATTGAAATCAATAAGCGTCAAACTGAGCAAGCGAAAGATAACAGAACATATTTCCATTAAGCGTATTATGCTTCCTAAGGGCATTGTTACTAAATTAGTTTCTGCATTTAGGTTCGTAAAATAGCTGGTGCCTCAAACCAGCACTCCGGGTCCTACCTCTTTGCTGAACGTAACCTGTGGTAAATGCAGTCTTCGTTTTGTTGTCTCGATCGAAGTGTTCGAGCAGGCTGTGGACGATCGAGGACCCAGGCCCACCGTTTGTTTGATGGCAGGTGACATTTCCTCCGCCGTGAAATTACTGGTTGAACTCGTTGCCTTCTTGCTGAAGAGTCCATTCACGTTGTTGTTAACAACAATAGGACACGTCGTGACGTTGTTGACCAAACGATTATTGATAGCAGTTGTACTAAGGGGCGGAAGGTTGGATGAGCCTGTTCTTCGGAAGATCTCCAGCGTGAGGGTGGTTCCTTGCGAACGAATGAGATTCAGCACGTCAGCCTCAGGCATGGTCACGACATTGTGTTTGTCCACGAAGATGATGTAGTCGCCCGGTGTGATGCCATTCTTTTCGGCCGAGTTGCCCGGCTCAATCTTCTCCACACGGGGTGGATGCGTCCAAACAACTGAGAAACCGAATCCCTTCTCAGTCGTCCTCGTCAATTTCTTCGTGATGGTGAACGGTGTGCGACCAACTGTTGGCTTGAACGTGGACATTCTTCGAGCGTTCACTGATCCTTGCGATCCCGACCCGCTTCCATCTAGTGGTGGATCCAGTTCCAGGAATCGCAAGAACAAGTTCTCGTCGGCATCACGCTGGTGAATGGCCTTCTTGCTCAGCACAGGAGTCTGCCCGGTGGAACTACCCTCATGGACTCCTGGCCCAGGACTTGAAACAGCCGCCGAGGCACTGTCCACGCTCACCAAGTCGTCGGCTGTTGCAGAGGACGATGAGGCCATTTCGTTGGTGGAAGAGTTAATGGGGTTGATAGTTTTGGACGGCGTTGACGGCACAACTGGATACGAGGAATGTTGTGGGCCGGGGGTTGCGACTGGTGGTAGTGGACTAGTCAGACATGCCTGCGATTGAAGTATGTAGGAGCCATTGATTGCTGATTTGATGACATTTTTAACCGGGAACGATAGACATCCTAGAAATTCACTGCGTCTGAAAGAGAAAGATCAAAGTTGGTCGTTATTAAATTATTTATGGAAAAAAATTAGAACTAGATTGAATATAATGTCAAGGAAGTAAAAGCATAGTTGGTGGTGACAGTGAACAGTAGGCATTTAAGTCACAGCCGTCAACAATAAATAGAAAAGTGATGGAGAAGGCGGATTTGAGAAATCAAATGAATTGTTGGATCTTGTTTGAAAGAGCTTTCAGTGACTAAGTGACCAACACTATGCCCTTCCTAAGAGTGCTACTTCCAATATCACGTTTCAATATAATACCAACCAAAAATTCGACCTTCCCCCAAATTCTCTCTTTCGACAAGTCTTTTTAAATTCACATTGGAGAAAGCCTCTTAGTTGCACATATCTTGGAGGTTATTTATTCCAAATATGCACAAATAAAAATTGTGACACTCAGACGCTCGAAAATTGCTCTGAAGTGGACGAAACTTAGATAAGCATCACTACTTCAACTTCGTAGGAAATGGTCCTTTCTACTTAAAATTAAAAAAAACATGGAAAAGAATTAGAACCTGCTGAAATCAAAAACTTCCAAGAAATTGTCGATATAAGTTTGATGTTCATAAAAATTGGACAAAGTTTTAAATAGGCATCCTTTCGTAAAAAGAATAATGTGGGCATATACGTATACTATTAATAGCCAACAGATATTAGAACGGTACTCAAAGATTTTTTTGTTGTTGTTCGAAATAATGAATGAGAGGCCTAACCGTGCATACTATGGGATATCACACTTTATATTTCATAGAATGGCGAACTCAGGAACCTGCATCCATGCCAGGTGACATCGGCTGAAGTCCGAGGTCCTGGAGAGAACGTAAGGCCACGATAGATGCTCTGGTTTCTAATCAGAGTTGTGAAGGCGATTGAATAATAATCCTTTCCTATTTAGAGAAGGTATTCTAAGGTGACGACAATGTTGATTTCCTTGCATAAAAATGGATCGAGTGAAGTAGAAGCTACAGCTTAAACTGTGATAATTGTTAAGTCATCGTTTTTGTTTTTTTTCCGGTGATATGGTGTATTTGGATAATCTTTTTTGATTGAAAGTTTAGGCAGTGACCCATGAAAAATGCAAATTAAAAAGAACTTTGACCGCACTTCACGCTGAGTCGAGCTAGCCTGTCAGCAATAGCCAAGTTCCTGGTTATTATGACACCAAGCGTTCGTTCACTCAAAAAGGGACTGAACGTGATCCAAAAAATATGATTAGGGATGAAATACTGACGGTTGATTCAAAGCTGATATTAACAAAAATTAAACTCAGTGAGAGTGCTTCAAAAGATGCACTGCCAGCTCAAAAACTACCACAAAAATTAGACATCGCTAGTAATTTTCTGTGGAATATTGACGATTGTATCTATTATAATCTGAAGTGTTTTGGTTAATCAATTCAATATCTCTCAATCGTTTGCTTTATTCGGTTCTGTTTTTTTTTGGAATCAATACAAGAGTTTAAAGCGAACTCAAGTTCAATACCAACCTTTTTTGGGTTCACGTTAAAAGCCATTTACTTCAACCCCAATCCGTATCCAGAACTCATAAAGAAATTATAAATAATTCTACCACAAAAGCAAGAATTTATGTCCCTGAATTTGAGATTCTCAATCATTTTTTCTTCTTCTCAACACATGAAAATCATTCACAACACCCAAATCAATTATGAAGAGACATGCGATTAAATTAAATGTTGCGTGCGACTACGTATCGGATTCTTGTTAATTAATCGAGATACATCAGTGTTCGATAATTTTCATATGCAAAAGGATACAAATAATCTTAGTCAGTTCCTTTTTTTCTCCCAAACAGCCCTTCATCCCAAAGACATTTCATTTATCTTCAGAGACCGATTGTCTACCAGAGGACATAAAACCAAACTTGACCATGCCCACTTTAATTAAATGTTTTCGAAGCGAAACATATAACAATCGAATGAGAAAGGAGCTAGGCTAGTTGTGTTGAACTTCTATCCCACATATATAGTCTAGAGTGGTTTTTTGGTTAGCTGCCTCCATCAATTGGTAGCACAGGATATTTACAAGGGCTGAAAGAGATATCAGGCACGACTGGTATCTTTGAGATGAATAAAAACAAATGAAGCATTTTATGGGTTCAGAGAGGATAGGAACTAAGCTTTGGATAGAGTCAATGATAGTTTTAATGATGGCATTTTTGGCGTGAAACTGTAGTCAATGTTGGCTCTGAGCCAGCATTGAATGAAAGTGATTGTTGGCGAGAATTTTTTTGTCTGAAAGATGAAGAATAACTTAAAGGCACAAATATTTTATGGAAATTCTTAAATCTGTCTGCAGACTTTTTGGATTTTGTTCAAAAATAATCGAGTAAAAAAACAATAGCTGAAGACAAGTTGAACTGGTTCAAACGAAGAATTTCCTTATAAAAAGGGTGTTTAATTATGATTAAGGGTATGAAAAAGTGTTGTTTTCACTGTGAGATATATTTTTTGTTATTGAAAATTTACAGCTTATCAACTTATCTGTGAAATCGTTCCTGAAAAAAATAGCTGCCTTAAATAACCCTTGCCTAAATTGTTAATTTTCTGCTAAGAAAAATCTTCTTCAATTAAGATGAATCTACTTCTTCCATGTGGATCTAGTATCAGAAAAAAGCCTGAAGATTCATCTAAAAAGTCAGATCTTTCATAGTGCATTACGAATTTTTGGATCATGCTCTTCATTTCCATTCAAATTATGGTTTTGAAGCCAGAAAGGGCTAGTAGATGTCTATTGAAGACTTTACACACTGGGACTCATTAAAAAATACAAAAATTCATTGTGACTATTGAAGATATTACTTGAAAATTATTTGAGTGACTTTTTTTGATAGTTTTTCAGAGCTTCTGCATCTTCTTAAGTCACGAAACATCAATTTACATGATATTCAACTGGATGAATCTGTGGCCATTTTTCCCAAGTTTACTCATTAAGGCAAAGTTGCCGTACTAGCATAAATTCCAAGTTGATTACGTCCTTTTTCATTGTAATTTTTAGCCGGTAAAATATCAAAATGAAGTGAGTATTTTGAGGAAAACATTTGCCGTGGATAATTTTAATTACCTGCTCAAGAGTTGGTTCAAAAAAATTGAATAAATTTTTCATTCAATTTTTGTCTTGAATTTTCAAATGGTGAGCTGCTTGAGCTATCATCATTTCCCAAATCTCTTGGTTTGATCATATTGTTTCGTTACTCTTTCTTCTTGAAAGAAAACAAAATATTTGAGCAACAAGCCTCATACATTCAAATTTCACTCTGAAGACTTTTGAAGGAGCTTCCTTATCTCTTTGAATATAATATCCTTTGCATAAACATCAACAACCAGTCATCATTTAAACTTTTCATTTCGTTCCATTTATAGCATCTCAACAAATATTTAAAATCAAACTCTCGACTTTTTCAAATCATAGACCTTGATGTCCTTCATTTCAAAATCTATTTTCCACAGCCGCCATTCCCTCATTTTTTCTGAATTTCCACCAACCCCCAATTATCGTGTCTCCCATCGTTTGGGTAATTTAAATAAAATACTTTTGGCCCTCAAAAAAAACTCCGCTAAAATGGGAACTATTTTATTTATTCGTGCTTATTTCCCGAACCAATATCGAACGGTTCATGCAAAAAAAAAAACAGGATATAAAAAAGCCTTGATTGAAAAATAGCCATGTTTATGCAAATTGATGAATAAGAGGTTGTCGGCATCGAGCATGAATTCTTTTCAAGGTAGATACTAAGTAAATCGGACGGGAACACACAACAGCAGGACGAGAAGCACGAACGAATCAAGGAGTCAGCCAGTCAATCATTATTTATGGCTCGTAATTTGATGAATCAATAAAAATACCCGAGCCCATAAAATGAACTGCCGACAGGAGCTCTGTTCAGATTGAATAAAGGATGACGGATATGCATTAATGAGCCAAAGTATGAGCACTGCATATTGAGGACATTTTTTTCGCAAAGACTTGCGATTAAACGTTTTGTATTTAGATAGGCCAAGGATCAATGTTTGATAATAAATAGGATACGTGATATGATGAATACAAGCAAAGAGGATGTTCATGCTATAGTCACGTATGACCTTTATGATTAATACCAAGGAAGGAAAACATCCTTTTTTCAGGATATTATACTGTCATTCTTATCTACCACGCTTCCTAAATGTGCGTAGGGAACAAGTTGTGTATTTGCACATTCAAAGCCCTAATCGTCCTTACTTAAGTCCCGAAAAAAAAATAATTGAAAATTTCATTTCAATGGCTTTCCAAACAAAGTATCCATTCAATCTTTTTTCATTTCTTCCATTATCCTTAAAAAACGCCAACGACCCTATTCACTCATTTCGTCATTCCGCACCGAAAAGATCTCCTACCATATTCTATTAATTTTACTTCTACCTTATGAGTCCTTAAAACATTCGACAAGCATTTTCTATTCAATCCTGAGATTGCGTCATCCAGGCTTCATAAAATAATAAATGATTTAGCATTTGAAAGATACAAGATATCCTGGTCCTTACACTCCTCCCAAATGGCACCAGCACAACTTGCAGCTTCCCTCGTTCGGACTCGTTATTTTCGACCATCTATTAATACGCTTCT
This sequence comes from Oxycera nigricornis, assembly GCA_963942545.1. NCBI lineage: Eukaryota > Metazoa > Arthropoda > Insecta > Diptera > Stratiomyidae > Oxycera > Oxycera nigricornis. The sequence goes on from OZ012662.1 coordinate 104,633,400, forward strand.
GATTTTACGGAAAGGATCAGGAAGATGGCACGACGAGAATATAGCCTCCATACGACACTTTACGTTCGAAATTTATTACGGGCGCTAGGCCAATATGACTTTAGGCAAAGCTTTCTTCTTGTGTCCTTGCAGCTAGGATACAACATGTTTTATTAGTAAGATGGCGTCTAGGACGCTCTATATGTTTTAATAAATTATCAGCTCCGACCAGTGTAGACGTTTTTGTCGTGGCTCGTCGTCACATTTTCATCCTGGTTGCTTGCTGCATGACAGGATGCTATCAAATATATATACAGGCTGTTTTACACTGGAATATGTATATAATGTCCTTGTTATGATGGCAAGCATATGGTTTATATTAAGTGTAAATGTGAACAGGTGAAGAAAGTTTTAGTAGATGTGCTGGATGCAAACGTAAAGACTCCCTAAGGACGTTGATAAATTATGCTTGTAGATGAGACGAGGTGATTTCGCGGAAGTGAGTCAGATAGGCATTATCCTGGCATGGAGATGAAAGAAATGAATGGAGGATGATTATGTTGCCTCGCGAACTGGGAAATAGTTTCATGAAAATGGATTTGAATTTTCTTACGTCATTGTATACGTTGTTCACTTCAAGTACGGATGAAAAATTTAATGTGTTTCAGGCATTGAATTAATTTGTTTCTTGAAGAACACCTTCAATAAAGGTGAAATATTAGCAGGAGTGGAATTTAGGAAAATAAATTAGCATTCTTTCAAAGACTTCTGGTAGAAAATTTTGTTTGTACTTAATATAAATTTTTTAACACTCTTTTGGAAGTTTGTTTTATTTCTTCGGCAGAAATGAGCTGCGATTGGTCCTATGAAATAAACAGTCGATCCTTATACAGCGAAACTAAATTCTGTCGGGTTGCATCACAACCGTTTCATTTGGGAGTCGTGTTATATGGAAACCGTGTCATATGGAAACCGTGTCAAACAGAAACCATGTTAATAGAAACCGTGTCATAGGGAAACCATTACACATAAAAACCATGTCATATGGACACAGTTGCATATAGAAACCGTGTTATATAAGAACCGTGTCATTTTGAAACCGTGTCATTTGGAAACAATGTTATATAGACACCATATTATATAGAAACCGGGTCATATAGAAACCTTATCATATGGAAATCGTGTCGTATGAAAACCGTGTCATGTGAAAACCGTGCGATATAAAAATCGTAACAAATAGAAACCATGCCATGAGAAAAACGTACAAGTAGAAACTACGTTGGAATTTTTCTTGAAGGAATAAAAATCAGATTAATGCGTCCCCTCTAACATAAAAGCCAAAGGATCTTAAAACTAAATAAATTGCAGATAAATCAGATTGATTTCTATCCAATAGGATTATAAAAATTCCATTTCGTTGCATTGTAGCACCAAATTCTGTTAAATGGTAAATAAGATTTTATGTTGAAATATCAAAGAAAATCTTGTTTTGAATTAATTTAATCATTAATGTCTACATCATATGCTAGAACTTTGAACTAAAAGATTTTCTACCGACAAAAAACACTTGATTTTAAATTAAATGGGTTTAGCATTAGTTTATCATTATTATTCAGTTTCAATCTTCTTTTCCCTTGGACCACAATCGTCCTTTAGAAGTTGGAACTCCAATGTTGATATATCGTTTTCTGTACTAAAAAATTGAACGCTTAATGAATCATATGGAAAAAAGATTCAGTAGACGATGCATAAAAACGTAAAAAGTCTGTAAAAAATTGAGTTACTAGAAAATTATTTTGATAAAAATATGATACTCAGTTCTATTAAATGCAGTCATAAGAAATTATTACAAATTTTCCATTGCAAACTTTTTCGGTAAAAATTTATCATTATTTTGATTTTTGGGACCTGCTACTAATGTTCATATAAATTTTCTCTAACACGGAGGATCAAAAAATGTCTAGGATGAATATTTTTCAAACAGTGACTCTTACTAGCTGCCCCTTGCCGCTAACTATCTTTCCATCTTTTGTTTGATAAAATAACACTCAATCAAAATTTCTTCAACGTTTATGGCTCCCCTTTCAGCCACAGCTAAACAAAATCCTGACTGTTGCATTTGAAAATGAATAATCTATTCCATACAAAATTTTCTCTTTTCTTTATTTCAGCTTTAACAAAAACAGAAAAGAGAATAAAGCAGCTTAACACTTACGCAAACATAATACAACATTCCATCCAGCATCCGTACCTAATCCTTATGAGTACATTACCTTTTAAGTGTTGCAACAATAATCTGTTCACCTACAGAAATTTTCTTCAGGCAAGGATACAATTTAATCCTTCTTTCACCGGCCCTTTCTACACTTCACAAATGTGCTACTATATATTTTTGGTTTTATCTGTCTCCTTTTATTGCTTATGGAAATGAAGACTTCTTTTTCGAAATGATGATCTTCCACAAATTAGTCTTGTCATCATGACGAAGGACGATTGAAAATATACTCGGAACCGAAGAGGAGTCAAGCGTGTGTACGTTTTAAGGAGATGAAAAGTAGATGCTTTATGTGTAGCTTATGTGAACCTTTCACTTACGGTTCTCGACTATTCAGCAAAGTGATTGCACTTGATACGAGTACCAAAATAATGGAGTGGTGATTTTGTATGGTGAATGCATGAAGGCATCTAATATGATCCATTGAAGATACATTAATAGCTATTTGAGGTGTGAATCGAGACAACACACACTAGACGAAAGTTGATGAATGGAAAGGATGCTTGCAGTTACATTGGATGAATAATTGATGGCAAAATTTGGGTGAATATATGCGTCAACAGGAAGTTTTTAGTTTTTTGGAATATGCACTCATTTTATCCGTACATTTCGAGTATTTAAAGGAAACAAACAGCAAGAAGACAAAATGTGAAGAACTGTTCAGAAATTTGAACTCACCAAGTCCATGCAACATATTTTGGTATACTATTTCCCATCCTTTTTAAATTTATAGTTTTAAATTTGTTTTATAAAATATTTCACTAAGATATGAAAAATTTAAACGACTATCTTCAATGGAGAAAAGTGTGATTTTTTGCCTAAATGTTTATAACATATCCGAGAACAAGAATGAACCCCAAATTTAAATTGGTTGCATTTTATTTTCAAAAATTCCAAGTCTTCAAATATAACAATTAATCTGCCCCAACTAATTTTAAAATATTCTTTCTAATGAATCTTGCTAAAATTTGATCGATTTTGGTTATCATTTTGTAAGTTTTCACATTATACTTATGGTTATCTCTTCTATTTTTATGTAGAAGTAAAACCCACGTTGGGACCTAGTTTATTCACTGTAAAAAGTTCCATTAAGTTCTGTGTTTAAAATGTGCCGTCTTAATTTTCTCCATAATTAATTGATTTTGTTTTGAAAATCTATAGTGAAACGTCCTTTATTTAATTATTTTCAAACAACGTGTTATTAGCTATAATGACAAAAAATAGTTCATGTGATATAAACTAACGATTTACCATCGTTTTTGGCTACTTTACGTTAGAAATCTTAAAATGTTTGTTAAATAACGATTAAGCTTAGTGATTAGAGAAAAACAAGCTATGAGTTGAATCTCTTAAAAAATCTCAAAAATTACGGAAGTATTAAACATGGTATTCTTCTGCAGCAACAGAGAAAGAAAGACACAATTTTCAAAGAGGGCGAAAACATTTCAATTTTTTTTCGATAAATCATCAGGACAATTCGTGCTACACTCCTTACTTTGCAGAAAATAACAAGGAACATGTTAGTCGTTTGTAAATGAAAACTAAAGAAAAGGTCAACCCTTAAAGTGAACCAGAAAAATGTCCATTGGGGATTGCCTCAGACGACAACGTTTTTTTGATGAAAATATGAAAATCTGTGGTTTTCCTGAAGATTCTTTTTTATTTTGGTAACCTGAATGGTTTAAAGAACTTTTTTTAGAAGAACAAACGACATTTTTCAAACCAGAATATCTTTCTGTAATCAGGAATGGTGTGAAAAATCATACCATTCAACTAAATAGTTGATATGAAAGTACGCAGGAGTCACCGGAGCTCTAAAAAATATGTATATGCAAATGCTGTGAGTAAACTGTGAACTAAAAAAAATTCAAATATCAGTTTTCTAGCAAAATAACCAAGCATTCATTGTGATTGCATAGTGTCTAAATGAACTCGGAAAGATATCATGGAATTTTTTACCAACATTTTTCCACGTCTTAAATATGTTTGAAATTTTTTTGGAGCTTCTTGACAGGAGCTGGAATCACTGATTGAAGAGTATTTCGCACTAAAAAAGTCTGGCCTAGTTACAAAAGAGATTTTTTCGTATCGTATATAAAAATGACGAACCTAAGGAGTAACATAGGCTGAATTACATTTGAAAAAAGTTGGATTTTCACATTTTTGAATTAAATACTATTGCGTTTTCAAACTAATTTTTCTTTTATGTTTTTCTATTCTTAATCGCAGATTAAAAAAGGGTCTGTAATTCGAAACTAAAAAAATATTAGAATAAATACTTTTGGAAAAACCTATTGAAAATTATATTATGTAAGATCTCTGCGAGAAACTTCAAGAAAAATTTCAAATATTCGAAAAAAAATCTTTAAGTTTTTAGATTGACGAATAGATTTTTTCCAATGTTTCACTTTTCGTCACCTAAAGTGAAATTTTTTATGCCTACTAATAATAACAGAAAATGGCCAAGAGTCATATTTTCAACCCTTTTCTCGTTTGTATATTTTTCAGGAGTGCTAAAAAACAAATATTTTCATTATGATGTGATTTTATAATTATCTATTCTCTGTTTTATTTTTAGTTCAAGATTGTATTCTTAAATGAAACAAGAATTCAGGCACATGTAAGAACATTAAAATACATAATATAGTTATAACCTTTTGTTCTTTTAAGGAGGATATGCGGTAAAGCTGATTTTTACAATGCACTTATATTTTGGATATGAAAACTCATATTTTTATGAGTCACTGCCTTGTTCAGAAAGTGATTTGCACAATAAAATTACGCCTGTTTGCTAATCTAAACACGGAAACGTTTCGAACCTGCCTCTGGATTTTCTTTACAATATTTTCAAACTCCTTATTTTCATGATAAACTTCCATTTGCCAACATAAACGTTCACGTTGTTAACTTAAAAGCCATTCAGTTCAAGTGCTAGCATTTAACATTTGCCAACAACCATTCACTTAGGACGAAGCAATTAAAGTGCATTTTTCTTTGATTTTATCGTTGGCACTGGTTTTCATTAACGGTTATATTTAAACGAGAAAAGGGTTGAAAATATGACCCCTGTTCATTTCTTGTTATTATTATTAGCTTCCCAGTGAGCCACTGCTGCACTTATCCAACAAGCACCCTAGTGGGCACTGAAAATTCCATTACTCTATATACTGTTTTATGAAATGCACCCTATTACCATCCCCATCGCGCCGGTAGCTTTCATCCCCACTGACCATTGCTGGACTGTTTGATGTTTCCAAGTTGAAACAGAGCCAAGGAAAAGTCAATTGTTGGTAATGCCAAACGATTTTTCGCTTTCATTCCACCCGAGTCCAAGGCGGATAGTAAAAGCGTTGGCAACAGTACCACGTAACCACCGCCACAAGGCTTCCACCTTCGTAAATCGGATAATTGAATTAAGTGAAAGAATAAAGGTAGGGAGGGTCAAGACCGTGGTGGTAGCGTCATGCACGGGCTGATTATATCACCAGCAACATCATTTTATCGATTGCATTAATCTAAAAAGGTTCCGTGGCTCCATTACAAGTCCACGTTTCTTTTCCACATCATCACACCCTCTCCCCAGTCCCATCAACATTCAGGCCCAACTGCTCCCAAATGCATTTTCCTCGTTACCCTTATACCATGCGAAGAGGTCTGCATGCAAAGTCTACACTTGACTCGACTCAACTACCCCCATAATCGGTCTCTTAGGGGTGCTTAACGACATTCAATGAGATTTTGTCGTTTTCTGCATGCAAGCAATCTTGACTTTTATATATATAGCCGAATGTGACATTCAATAACGACCTTAAACGTAAGGATAACAGGTGCAGCCAGCAACATATCAATTTGCCCAGCCCGAGTTTGCTATCCGCCTCCCACGGGGGAGTAGAAGTTACATAAAGGAAATGAATGTTTTGCTGATGGTTACGTTATTGCGGCTGGGAATGTGTTAAAGTGCAGATTAGAACGATTGTTCAACAGTGGGAAATTGATGTGATTTTAAGTATGATGAGACGTAAATAGGGAAATAAGTGGCAATCAAGGTCAAAAAGGGTGGATGTTGCTTTATTTTCAGATTCAAAATTATTGATAATGTGATATTTCATATACAGAAGATAAAATATAACTGTAAAATTAAAAAGAAAATACCATAAAGACCGTTACACAAATATTATCATTGCAGAATCTGAATTGATAGGAAATGATCATCATTGAAAAAAATCAACCATTTTTCCATAAAACCTAGAGAAAAACTATCGCCAGAATCAATATACATCTCCAAAAAGTGTTCTGAGAAACTATCCAGAGATATGGTTAAGAGATATGGTCCCGAAATATGGCCTCGAAATATGGTCCCGAAAAATGGTCTCTAAATATGATCGTGAAATATGGTTCAAAACAATGAACCAGAAAAATAGTCCCAAAATATGATCCAGAATTATGTATGATCCTGAAAAAATGTTACAGAGACAAGGTCTCAAAATATGGTTTCAAAAAATGGTACGACATTTTTATGCTTTTTTCTTCTTTCATCACAAAATTTTTCTAAACAAATTGTCCTTCCATGACCGTTGAATAGTTGAAAAATGTATTTCGCTGGTATTTAGCATTTAAATATCAAAAAGTGGCCATATCCGCGCAAAATATGCGGCATTGCACACAGTGTGCCTGGAAAGGGTGGGCCCAGACAGCCATATCCAATGCCTTGGGAACTCGATCAGTATCACATGGTAGAGAGGGAAAGGGTCCGAAGAAATGTTTCCGAAAGAACTTTAAAGTTCACGCCTCTGGTCAAGATTTACGGTAAGATCACGACATCTACAGTTTCAGGACTTTCAACAGATAGAGTCTGTCAAAGAATCCTTTTTAAGAAGCCTCAAATAAGGAATAGATAAACAAACTCTTTGATCGTCGTTCATTTTGCGTTGAAAACTGGCAAGTATCTACGTTTTTTTAAAATTGAAGTGCAAGTGTGTTTTAAGGAAAGAAAAACGAGGTAGGATATGAATTATTAAAAACCTATGAAAAATGGAAGCCAATAATTCCATAACAATCAAGATTGTTCACTCAAACCTAATTTATCCCCGTGAAAATTGAGGGAAACATGTGTGGCGTTTCAATCTGAATGTTTTCTGCAGGATTTGAAATTATTTGAGCTGGGAAGGATTCAAAACGTTAACAAATTATTATTGGTGGTAATAACTAGTAGGAATTTATGTAACAAAAATTGTGCATTGAACAAATAATAGAAAATTTTGGATTGTTTCTCGTGTTTGATTTTTTAAAGAAAAATTTGGAACAAGTTTTTGGTGAGTAAGGTTTTTTAAAGCAATTTTTGACAGTTAGTTTTTGTAAATTTGTTGACAGTAAATTTTTTATGAAAAATATTGAAATGTGTTTTTAAATATTTTTTTAAAAGTTACGTGCATTTTTTTTTGTTTTCAAAATGGTATTGTCTATCAAAAACTCTGCATAAACACAGTCTTTTAATTTTTGAATTTGATTCATTGTAAATTAGCTCTTTCGTCTTTCATCTTTGAAAAAAAATTTGAAAAACATTAACGAATGTATTGAGACGCAAAAATAATTTCAATTACTTCCTTATATTTTTGGTACATCTTAATTTTGCTTATATTTGCCAATTTTTAATATAAAAAAAATCATTTTCTTGCTAGTCGTGGAATGATCTTTTCAACAATAAAATCAAAAGTTTTTGTGTTTAAGAAAAATCTTATAAAACTAAATGGCTTGCGAGGGTAATGATTATTGCTTATTTGGAAGGCTCAAAATACAAAACTAAAATAAATTCACTTCGACATTCATTCGCCAATATCCAAGCGATATCACAAGATAAGCTAATAACAAAATTATTCCATTAAAACCTATTACATTACCAAATTGCCGGGAAGCTAAATCATACTTATAAATGGCTATATTTCTATTTCTGCTGGACAGTAAAAATTACTCTTCAGAATATTGAATACTTTATTCGAAGCTATCTTCTTGATATCTTCCATCAATAAACTATCAAAAATCCATCAAATCGATTACTCATCAAATGTCAACTCCATTTGTGTTCACATTTACGTTCCCTTTTTTCCTACAATCCAATCATCATCAGTAAAGCCCGAAAAATGCCAACAAGAAAGGATATTTTACTCCCATCCATAATATTTTTATAATCGTCCCGAAACAATTAGTGTACACAACCTGATTGTGGTTCATTTCGTTTCTATATTCGCTTGATTCCTTCCTTTCTACTTCTTTAGTATATCTAGTTTTCGTCCTATTTTTTTTGTTTGTCATAACTACCACATAATGTTCATTATAATATTGATTCCAGTAATTATAGTGATTTTATTTATGCAGACTCAATCGATTGATTTCATTCCCCGCCACAAGGAATCAGGCCATAATTTGATATTTGCCATAGCGAAAAGGCCGTACTGTGGCCCAGTTTCGGAAGGACGAGCAGCAATGTTGAAGTGATAGTGGTTAGGGGAAGGGAAGTTTGTGGTGACGTTGACGATGATGTTAATGTGAATGTATATAAGGAGGAGAGAGTGGTTATGATGTGCTTGCAGAATATTATCAATTAGGAAGTATTAGAGCCTGATTATCATAATTGTTAGCATTTGCATGTATGATATATTCCTGCCAAACATTTCAAAGGATTTAAGAAAGTATTCTTTAGTTAATAAGGCCTACATATTATTTCGTGGTCCAAAAAATTATTGGCATTTCTGGAGACTGCAAGTTGATTCTAGCACTACTTTTTACAAGGATTTCCAAGATTTCAATTCGAATAATATTTTTTACTCATGATGTCACGTTTAAAGTCAGACTCTAGTCTAGAATTTTTAAACAATATAGTTAAACAGCATCTTTTGTTTGAAGAAATCATCGTTCCCTTAACCACATATCCAATTGTCATCATCACATCATAAACAAATACCACATCAACATCAACTAAACCTAAAGTACCCTCAATTTCAATTCAAATGCATATCCCCATTCAATACAACCCATCAACCCAAACTAACTGCAACTTCTACCCATGTATGCATGTTGGGTACATTCATTCATAGTGGTTTGTACAAATATGTCAAAATACGAATATCCTTGCTGAATTGGCTACCAATTCCAGTAACCAAACACGAACATGTAACATGCATTCCGCTGCAGGAGTTTAATAGCTATTTCGGTCATTTCAGTCGAATGGTCTTCTACCATTTAGTAAATAGAGTGGAACTACACCCTCTGCCTAACAGCTACACCTATATATGAATGTAACCACCCCTACTCCTCCATTACTCATCGCTTCAAGGAGTTTGTTAATTACAGGTAACGAAAGTGGTGAAGGTAGTGAAGGTGGTGAGTACGAGTGGATGAAGTAAGTCATGCGAAATTCGATTCGGAATAGATTTTAGTTTCGTAGAGGTTGAAAGTTGAATGAAATTTAGGAGTTTTACTATGAAACTGAAAAGTTTTACATGAAGAAGTTTTGTTTAGAGTAGTTTTTGATGTTGTTCTTAGTTTCAATTTGGTGTGATCCTGCTATGACTAAGAATCAGAGCAGAGTTTCATGCTTTTCAACGCGCCGTGAAATGTACTATGTTTCAACGGAATCTGTTTCAAACTCAGAGTAACTCAATTTTTTTGCAGCCATTTTATTGACTTAAATTTCAAATAAAACTTATTGAAGGGATTATTTTCTAGAAAATCTATTTACAAATTAAAATAAAAAAGTAACCCTTAGGATAAAATGACTGTTGATATCAGTCGCAGAATTTTAGGTTTTGGATAAGAACAAATGGGCACACTTTAGAATTGTAAAAATAATAATAATAAAAGGGATTTTGCATGCCTAATTTTCAACCATTATTTCAAATTTATTTAAGGATATCAGCACCAAGATATTTCGGTAGTCTATAATAGTCCATTAAGTGTTGCTCTAACATAAAATTGATACCAAACTCAGTGGCTATAATGGTCTGAAGAGTCCTCTCATGAATAAGACGTTATGCAAGTGTAATGGAATATCAAAATTACAATATTTTCAAGACTGTCTGGGAAACAATGTAAAATATTTTCCATAAAGATTTCAAGGGGTTAGTCCCCTGTTAAACTGCTCAAAATTAATTTGTTTTAAACGGCTACCAAAAAAACTATTCAAGATATCGATTTGAAATTTTATGTACGTCTTTATTGAGGTTAACGTTAACATTTTTTTGGGGAAAAATTATTAGAAAACAAAATAGCGACCGCCTCAATAGATCACCACAGCTCCACCGAAAAAAAGCAAATTGTGTCTCGTAAATTCCTGGACAAAATAAGCATATGTGAACAAATTACTGAAAATATTTCATTAATTTCGAGTACAAAGGACTGCAAGGGCTTAAATTTAGAGCCTTACCGCGATTAAAAAAAAATTGGTAAACTTTTGAACATTGTTTATCCAGTTTTTCGCGTTTTTTTCAATCAAAAAATGTTTCCCAAATCGGCAAAAAAATTGTTTCTTCTTAATTGAGGCCCGTGCAGTCCTTTATACTCAAAACTAATGAAGACCGCAAGCTATATATTTCACCTTCTGAATTCTTCGTAAAGAAGTCTAGGTGATTTTATAAAAGATTATTAATCGATCAAATCCTTTCCAAAGGTGAATGGCAAACATACAGTGTTTAATTAGTTCAGCATGAGAAAATTGTAAGTCTTTATGAAACTCTAAAAAATTTCAGGAAAAAAACTGATGAGAAGCAGTAAAACCATTTAAAAAATTATAAATAAATACAACATCGTATGTTTTTCTTCGTGTTCCCAAATGAATATATATTTTCTATGCCGACAGAAATTCTTTAAAATTTATATCATTTGATGGAATGCCTCGTTTAAAACCAACATGGCACAAAAATTTCTGCTGAACATTTTCAATTGTGTTCGGACGTGCTTGATAATATTAATCCCAAAAAAATAAATGTCATAAATGTCCCTAAATAAGGGAGAGCACAATAGTCTTTAATAATTTCACATAATTCTAGTGATTAGTCCCAATTCTAGTGATGGATCCCAACTCTAGTGATGGGTGCCAACATAGAGAAAGTATCATCTAGCTATATTATTAACGTCAAACATTAAAGATTTTTCGACTAGAATACTAAAATATTTCACCACATCAACAGATGTAAATGAAGTATATACTGAAATTTTTTTAATATTAAACTTCAAATAGTTAAAACAAAAACAGTATGAAACTTGGCCAAAATTTCATCCCAAAAATTGATATGCCATTAAAGGTGGATACAGATTTTCAAACCTTGCGATCATCACCAAAACGTAGAATTACCATCAAACATTCCACCAATATCAAACATTTCTGGAATTCAAAACTAGAAAGGCATAAAACTCAAGGATATGAAAATATGCACGTGAAAGCGACTAAAAGATACTAACAGAATCGCATAGGAGAAAGCATCTGCAGATAATACAGCTATCTAACTTTTCACTAGTTTTCGACCCAAGAATGCCTGCCGCTTTATTCACTTTTAGTATTTTTATCCCTTTTTTCCAAAAATTATTTTTATCCCCGAATATGTTTTTAAAAAAATCGTATTAACCTCCGCCCAAAATTAACAGTAAGAAAATCTAAATCTAAACCTTCACAGCCCACCCAAGCAAATTGGTATTGTTCAAAGACAAAAGAAGGCTAGGAGGCACTGGCGAAAAACAAGATCGCCACAAGCTAAGACATAAAAATCCATCTAAAATCCAAAAAGGAACCAAAAGATAAATGAATTGAAAACAAGACAGAATCACAGCCCACACTCAGAATACTTCATAAATTGAAAGAACTAATCCAACAAAACAATCGGGAAAAAAGCAACTGATGGATCAAAGAAAATCAATTTGAAATGTAAGTCTTCACAGAGCACCTTAAACATGTCTGATAACCATTTACAACATCCATCCAAACCCAAAAGAAAAACTGCCATAAAAAACGATTAACATCATCTTTGGCTCAGTGCTGAAAAAATACAGGAACTGGGCTCGCTTAATTTTGAGGACTAGAAAACATCTTCTAACAACTGATTAAAGCCTCTTCTAAGAATCAGTCACACCGCATCTTAACTCATCGTCTCTACTACTTTCCGGGAAAATGGGAAATAGTTTTTTCATTCTTCTACCCGGTGAAAGTTGCATTTAGTAAGCACTATAAAAAATACTATAATCGCTCTACGATAGTTTTTACCTCACACTTTCTTGCTTAAAAAATTTCTAAAATAAAATAGACAAATGTAAACAATTTCATGTTCTTCCAATCCTGCCAATAGTTAGATACATTTTCATACTAGATTAATTATAACCATCAACATCCAACCATCGCCTACTCTTCCACCAATCCATTTCATCGCCAGCCCCGAAGAAGCAATCATGGTGTGAGAGATTGATGACTCTGTCCGAAGTAGCGTCTATGAAAGATGGTTTTCAATTTTCGCTACCATAAGCTCTTTTGCTATCGCGAGAGCTGAATAAAAACCAGAACGTGAAATAGATCGAATATTGATCGTAGAAGATAAAATACCGAGAAAAAGGATGTGAAGATAAAATTCTATTTCGTTCTATCTGTTAAATGGTGCTAGCACGTTGGGCCATGGACTTTGAGATAATGGTGGTAACGAAACATAAGAGGAAGAACAACTTGAAAAGAAATTTTCAAAAGTGTGTCCAGAAGATTTGAGAATGTTGAAATCTTTGGAATACAACAAAAAAAACAATCTTTTCCACGAGGTTAATTGGATGTGGCATAAGAGGTTGTGTTGAAGTGTTACATGCCAATTTTATATTTTTAAAGGATGTCTCTTTGGGTTTGATGGTATTAGATGAATTATACTGGTTTCGAACTAATGCAGAAATGGAAGAAATAGAGAAATAATCTACTGTGAAGCTTTTTTTAGCCGGACACATCACTTGTATGGAGTATATCTTGCCCTATTTGAATGGAGGTCTGCCCATATTGGTCGAATCATCTCTTCAAATGATATGAAAAATCGATTTCGATTATTTATTCTTGCATATTTACAATAATTGAAAAGTTCTTCTGCTCACGAATAAAATTATAAAATTTGCAACAATGAAATTTCTTTTATTTATTTTTATTATTTATTTAATTTATTTATTTTTTATTGAAAAAATGGAAGTTTTAAAGTTAAATCATTTTAAATCAAATTTCCGGGAGGATTATTTTTGACAACAATAAATTTCAATTGATTAGGATTTTAAGGAAACTATATAGTTTAATTAAAATTAATTAAAAAACCTTAAAAGTTTTTTATGAATGGAAAAGAGTATAAGTCGAAAATTGCAATTTTTAAAAACAGTGAACAATAAACATCAATTACAAATGTGTTTCATAAGAAAATTCTTTTTAATTTTGTGTGTTTTTTTAATCGATTTTCAACCGTAATCGATTCCGAATCTAATAAAAAAGCATACAAATTTAAAAGGAAGTTTTTTTTGAAAAACTACTTAAACGTTTTGTGAACATTTAAGTACATCATTCACAAATCATTTACAAATATCAATTGGAATTTAAGGAATACTTGATCGATACTTACTCCTTTTACAAAGCTTCAGAAATTAGTATCATATATTTTTTTATTTATATTAGTGTCATATATTTTTTTCATAAAAGGGCTTTTTCTTTGCTTTTGTTATAAAAACTAAAATGATCATTTTTTATATTGTATGATGCTAAGTTGCAATTAAATTTTTAGATAAAGTTTCAATGAATATAACAAATTTAATTTAGTTTCAAACTAAATTCGAAACACTAACCAAAACATCAAGATTGAATTCCTCAAAATAGAAATTTCGATTTTAACTCACAATTGCAGTAAAATTTAATATTGCTTTATTTCCCTTGTGTTTCTCAACATAATTAAAACAGAAATTTTAAGGATAATAGAACTATTGATATTGTCCTTTCCGACTGAAAGCTAGATCCCATTTCAAAGACTGTATTTCACTATCATTCGCCATCAAGCATAAACTCATTTCAGCCACAGCTAAAGTGCATCGTCAAAGAACATAAAATTACTCGTTTCCTTCCTGCATTTCAGAACCTCATCCTTTTTCTGACTCTATTTGAATACCAGTCCTTTTTTTACTATCAGTTGTAGCAAACCATAAACTCATCAAGTCAAATTGGTTAAAGTAGAAAGAAACAACGACGAAAAAAAGTGAACGTTAAGCAGCTAAGATCCAGGACTCCGAGCAAACTATGATACTGCACGCAAGAAAAGCTACATGGCGAACAAACGAATAGTAGGTTACGTTGTATTTCATTCCATTTTTTTTGGTTCGTCCTTTTTTCTCTACATCAGATAAACATCTAAATGTCTGTATGTGCTTGACAGCATGTTTTATTTCGCGTAAATATTGTTTCTTTCCCGTGAGGATAACCGACTGATATATTCATGGTGTTTGTTGTAATGTTGGAACTTAGTTGCACTGCTACCACGATTGTGGAGTATAAGAGAACATTTTAATGGCTAGTGGGGATGTGGAGTCCAGGACGAAAGTCGTATAAGTAGATGCTGTCAGCATTTATACACGGAAAAAGCATGGAAGAGCTCGACTGTTTGGATGGCTGGTAACAGTTTGCTGTTGAGGTGAGACCAAAAAAATAGAATGATAATTGCAAAAATGTTTGATCTTCTATTTCAACGAAAATATTACTGAAACATAGCAAACTTTTCCACCCTGCCTTCGTGAAAAATGCTTCACACTCTAAATAAAGTATTTGACCTACTGTGCTATCCATTTATATTTTCGCTTGATACAACTTCTATGCCGAAGCACGTTCACCACCCTCTGCCGGTGTCAATACGATTTTTCAGAAGCAGTCAGGATAACGTGAACGTAACCAATCATGCTGGGAATCAACGAGCAATGCTTCATTTTCAAGCCCCTTGTCACGCTCCAGAAATGTTTCTAAAGTTGTCGCTTCTCACCTCGTCTCATCCCTTTCTGTTAGCCTGTCTTTTTTCGCGTAAATATTATGAATACTTGCTGAAGGCAGTGAGAGGCGTGTTGACGAGGAATGAGGACTAAAAGAGGGTGGGCTGATGGGGCTACAACTGTCGTCAGTAACAGTAGCGAAAGTTCTTCTTTTCCGGCGAAGTCGAGTCTTTTCAGGATACCTGTCTGCCAGCGAATGTACGGAGAATGAGGTAGGTCAAGTACGTTCAACTGGAATGAAAAAGTGGCAAAGGAGTTTACCAGGAAATCGAGCTAAAGGAAAGTTGACCAGCAACACAAACATCTCATTTCTGAATGCCTTCAGGTATTTTCTGCTGGTGGTTATGTGCGAAAGAGAAAAATATTCCAAAAATGCTGGTAATTATAGCAGAGAAAAAGGTCAGCAGAATGTGAAGTATATCAGAATATTCCACCGTTGTATATACAGACATGCTTCGGAAAGTTTGCATATTTCAACAAAAAGGATTCAGATTTTATTTAAAAAGTTTGTAAAGATACACAACAAAACTTTCTGGTACTTACTTCAATCACAACTTCAACAAATTGGAACTTTGCAACTCCGATTTGTTGTTATTTAATCCTCGAAAAGCTCCACCTAATTTATTGTGTAATCCAAGGAAAGGGAAACGTCGAGAGAGAAAAACAATAAGCATAAACTCTTCAATTCTACCACAAAGATTGAACTTTTCCACCACTATATCTTCAAGCCACTATGAATATTTCACTGGGAAACCAAGGCGAAACACTTAACACCAGCAAAATCACTTTGAGGCAAAACCACTGATATTTTATTCACAACGAATGTGTCTTTGGCCATAAATGGAAATTGTGATGGGATTTTCATTAGAAAACGGAATTCTGCATGACAGGAAGTGGAAATATCATTGAGTTTTCACTTGAACATTAAACGTTTCCATGATAATCACACATTAAAATTGAATAATTACGGTCAGAACTTTTCACTTTTCACAGCCCAAGCTCAATCGGGCTTGTACGCATTTTATTGGAAAATTTTACTACACTCGCATAGCATTTTCAATTTGGACACTTTTCTATGATAATTCCAGTTGATTGTAACATATTTTCATAAATTTTTTGAAGGAAAAATCTATCCGAAATCTAAGGAAGAAAACTCAAAGTGAATTTTTCACGAGCAATCTATTGGACGAACTGCACGATTTGCGAACGGAAAAGACAAGAGACCTTCTTGTTCAGTGTTTGCGGGGTACAAACGGACACAGCTAGTTTTTCCAACATGGCTGAATCGATCCGTGACTTCGTCAAACCACCCGCTATACCGTTTCTATCTCTTGCTAAAAGAAAATGTGCTTTTGCAGTATAAGACTGTTTGGGGTAAGAAATTTAGAGAGAAAGAGAGAGTAAATATATTTTATGCTCAATTTTCCGTTCTAGACGGAGCTTTTATTGGCATGGCTATGCATAAACACGTTTTTCCGTGTTGATATTTTCTGTGGAGAAAATTCAGGGGCAGATTTGTATCCTTTTTGCGGGTAGATAGTTGATATAACCTTTGGAGATGGGGTGAACTTATTGAGTCAGCTGAAATAAATGGGGTGAAGTAAGTTTTGTTTCTTTTTTAAGTTGTGTTCTTTAAGAAATCTGTGATTCTGGGAGCATTTAAACCCTTTTCGAGATAGAAATTTATTTAATTTATGAAATTGAATCTTCATTTGTGATTGTAAAACATTGGATTTTTTCTAGAAAATGCAAAATTGAATGAATTGAATCATATGAAGTAAACAAAAGTAATTCATGTAGTTATTATGTCATTTTTCAACCAAATAATGCTTTTTAAAATCTACCGATTGAAGGGTTTGCAGCAAAAAGAGATAGAAATTTTTTTTGAAACGTTTGTTAACTCAAGTCTACTTTCATGTAAAAGAAGTATTTAAATGACTTTTACTGTATTGAATATTTATTTTTAGAATTTCTAAAAAGTTGAAACGTTAAAAAAATAAGCGCTCGTTTAGAAATTCCAGAAAATGTGACGTGTTTGAAAGTATTGATTAATTTCGACAGATTTTATGTAGAAATCTTAATTAATAATTTTATAAAGAGCATATTTAGTATCTGAAACTACCAAAATTCGGTAGATAAAATTTTGAACAACTCAATCCTAAGAACTTATGTCCTCAGTCCATGTAACACATATGGTTTGTTTGCAAAGACACTAACGTGAAGACTTATTATATAGAATATGTACGTCTTTTACAGGCATGACTCGAATTGAATATATCTGAATAGCAACACATGATACGGTGATCTCAGAAATAACAAAAACAGGAACAAAGATGTTCAAGGAAGACTATTGAAAAACGTTTTCCATCACGAAATTATTTTATTCGATATTCAAGTACGGAAAAAACGGTTTATTTTTGTTTAACCCCTCAAAAATTGAATATGTTTTCTTAAATTACTTAAAACTCAATAAAAACTATCGAGAACGTCTGGAATTTCAAGATCACGAGAAACCAAAATAGAAAATTTCGCAACAGCTCCTAACAATTTCCAGCTTGGGAACAGGACACCAGCGAACGAGTTTAATTTAGAAAATGATTCCCAAACCACTAATTAGATAAAACATCCTAGCAAAAGTGGATAGCAGAGGAGAAATTATAAAAGAAGAATATAATAAACTTACCCCATTACCTATAAAAACTATTAAACCTACTTTTGCTTACCTAGGCTCAAGACAACTTACCCCATTACCAATGAAAAATGTAAATTGCTATCCAAAAAAAAACTGCACCAATTTTTCAAAGCTATGACTCAAACCATTTTGCTTACTTACATTACAAAACGTAAATTTTGTATGGCGAGTAGCCCACGTTGGGCGCTTATTTCAGCAATGTGAGAATACTGTGGCAAAGTATGAAAACAAATCAAAAATTTGTTTTTCAGATAAATGCACATTTTTGCAGTATTATATATATTTAATTTTGATAATTTGATGCAAAAGTTTTACACAAAATCTTCCTTTACGTTGAAAGCTTTCAGGTGTTGTTGCTGTTTAAAATAATCCTTTTAAATGAAAAGAAATTTATTCAAGCGAATTTAAATAAATGGAGCATCTCATATTTCTTTATGAAAAATGCAAGATCTTTTGACTAATAATAATTAAACTAATTAATTTTTTAAAAATCGTAAATCTTGTCTCAGCTCAAAAATTCATCCTGGTTTTTTCCATCAGTGATTATCGACAGAAACACAATTAATCGGTCTTTCAATAGACAGCATATGCTACCCAAAAGCCAAATGTTGGAGGCAAACGTTATTTTTCGATATACAGGAATTTCTTATCTTAACTTATTTTTGGTGGCTTAGTATTACCACGTAATTTTCAATTGGTTTTTTGAGTAATTTCAAAATTTTTATTTCATTTAGAAGTAATAATTTGAGTGTTACTACTTTCAGCGTAGTACACAGTTTATTAAAAGATATCCAGCAAAATATAAAAAAAAACAATTCAAAATACCATTTCCACAAACATTCGATCAATTCAAACAAATCAACCACCAAACAAACCAACAACTTCACTGGTTTTATTTCTATTACCAGCAGCAAAGATTCAATTAAATCAACTCTTCCAAACAATTTACGCATAATATTTTGATTTCCATTCACCCCATCACATTTCATTTTCATCGCATCGCATACAACCCCCTGCATAGTGCACATCCTTCCGATTCTATTCTCCGTGTAGTACTTTCATTAACTCATAAAATCCCGGACAGAAGTTAACGCAAAAATGTCAAAGACTGCCCAAAGACACTTGGAAGAAGTGGTCATGAGGATTTGCCATCCACAAGGGAATGATTATAGCTAACTAGCCAGCTATACAAACTAGTATAGTAGTAGAGTTAAAGTAACCAAGCTGCCTGAATGTCTACGGTTTCACCAACTCCAAAGTACCATGAATATTCTACATGAAATTACACCCAGGAGAGCTGCAACTTTAAAGGATATTGATGAGAACAATGAGGAGGAGCAGTCAGCAGATAGTAATCATCCTTGGCTGGGTGAGATTTGTTGATGGTATCATACGGACGTCCACGTGGTTAAGATGTGATATAGAGAAGTGAATGGATGGTAATGGAGTTTCCTGTTGAGCTATTATGCTTCCTTCGAGGAAGAGAATAAAATGAGATCCCACATGATGCAGGGAAGAAGGAATGCAAGAGTATATCTTTTGTGTAAGACGAATTATCGTGACGTACAGCTGGGTGTATGGGATGCATAGTACTATCGTGGATTTGTTCTCAGTCCCGACAAACTCAAAGCGCAAACTCCTTTTCCGATACTTCTCCAATCGGTGTAGGACCAAGTCCCTGCAGAAAGCTCACAGCTCATCCAAAGAAAACTGAGGAGACAGCCTGTCTCCAGGACAACTCTATTTAGTTCATGACATGGGCATGACGCTGAAAGTGGTTAATATAATCTTTCAGTCAGCCTCCTCCTCTGAGTCAAGTTGCTACTGCAATTAACTTTAATTTCAAAATCAAATGTGTAAAAAACAATGCACAAGATTAGTTTTCTGCCTGGATTATTAAAGCATGATAAGTGCAAAGTGCCTGAAAAATAATTAAAATTTCTCACTGAAATCACTTTTTTATAACTGCTAAATAATTTGTCGTTTTAATTGAATTCACGGAAAGTCAGTAAACGAGGATACTTATGAAATTTGTCACTTGAAAACTTATGATAATTTTTTTCATTTTCTGGTTGAGTTTCAAGTATCAGAAATTTTAAATTGAAAGTAATAGAAAAGTGTTCATACTCACTTAAGCTCTCGGTCTCGATGCCAAACAGCCAGTTGAATCCTTTTTTCTCGTCGCGTATCTTCACGTATATCAAACTTGAAACGATGGTCAAAATACGGTTTGCTGGAGTTGCGATGAACCACTGTCCTTTGAAATCCATTCTCCTGATGAGGATCCATCGGAAGAAGTGCAACTTTCACATATGCATTCAAAGCACTGCTTCCATTCGGACGCTGCAAGTCTCGGCAACGAATTACTGCAAAATAATTGTCAAGTTATAATCCACCTGACCAGCACAAAAAAAATTCACATGACTCACCATGTACATTAAGCTTTCCACCGTCTGCGAATATCGCTAAATCGATTGAACCTTTAATCAAACCATCTTTTCCTAATGAAGCGTTCGACGAGCCAATAGAGGATGCAACAGATTTCCTCTTATCATTCAGCGATCCATCACCATCCGAGTCTTCAATGTCCTCGGGTGAAAAATGCAGACAACGCTTAATTGAGTTAGTTTTTGAAGGGCTCGGGGTTGAGCATCCTTGCAAGTCTTTTGATGAGATCCCGGGAAATGAGTCCACCACGAAGGTCATTGTGTCTGGCGTTTCCATATTGGCGAGCTCGTATCGCTCTCTGGACGATGGGTTCGAAGTCTGGGGAGTTTCCGGGCTTGGAATCCCATCGGGCAGGGTAAGTCCATTGACCAGTTTGTTTCGCGGACATTCAGCAGGTTTGGCTTTTCGGCGTACAACCTTTTGTCGTTTGAGATGGTGACAACCTTCCGGCGTCCTGACTTCCATCTCGTGAATGCTAGGCTCTGCCTCATCACAGTCAGGATATTCTTTTTTGGCACTTTCGATGATGGCATCAATCAATCGATCCAACGTGGTATCACCAATCTGCGATGAGCTCATCGAGACATGATGCGTTGCAGACACTTTTAAAGGACTCGCCTGGAATGCAGTGGGAGACTCTTCCGCTTCGTATGTGGGTAGTGTGCATGCAAAGTGTCTTTGAAATACACTCGGCCTGGTTAGTTGAGGTGTCCGTTTTGGTGACTGGCCATTACTGATATCTTGGAGAGGACTGTTTGAAACACTGCCCACAGATCTTCTAAGAAAATTTGTTTGCAGATTTTCCTTGTGCTCCTCGAGTCTTGTTTGTAGAATGCTCAGTGATTTTCGTCGTGTCTTTTTCTCGGATGTGTTGATGGACGGTGATGATCGTAAGGATCTTCGAATATCATTCATTTCTGAATAACGCCGCTTGGCTATGAATTCTACTTCGGTACGACGATGAAATGCTGTCCACTTCAACATGTCGTGGGCCATTGGTGATTGCCTGGAACAGTTTGGTTGGATAGTGATGAAAGCCGATTAAAAATAAATATATTCAAGAGATGGTGACGGCAACTATTTATTTAATGGATATTCAATGAATTTCTAGGTTGAAAAATTTACTTATTCAGTTTTCAATGATTGAAATGATTCTATCTTACATGTGATGCAACAAACCTGGAAGAAATCATCAACAGTGCACGACTTCAAATCAATATATGTTGGTAAGCAATTTAGAATTTGTGAGGAAAACACAATACATTTGGTAAAAAGTTCAAATGAGTTGAGAAAAATTCTGAATCTATTGGAAAATTGTCTAGATCCCGTCGAAAATGTCGCATAACTTCGGGGCACTACTGTACGTAAGTTTCTATGTGCTTTTCATCCAAGACATTCACCATTACTATTTTATTTGCGGCGAATGCCTACACTACAAATTGCGCCTCAGGAACGCGCAACGATTCCCGCCGCTGTAATGAGAAGTCCATTTTGGTGTCTTGGATAGAACGACCGTTTAAAAAAAAATGAGCAAGTTTCAAGTTAGTCTCCCATTTAATTCTGTAAGATACAGTATTAATTACCAATATCAATCTAAAATTGGATCAGTTTTAGAGCGAAATTAGACAAACTTTGCCTGGACCCAGAGTCTTGTTTATTCTAGATACTGACTGTCACGAGAACCTTGCTTAACAGCTCTCCCAACAATGAAGAAATTCTCGAGGATTACTGGATAGTTTTTGGAACCGATAGCGACTATTATTTCACTGACCAAGCTTAAGGAGGCGGAGGTGTTGATTGCAAGCAAAATTTTGTTTTGGGTAGAATGTCGTCATTTATTTATATAAAAGTTTTGAAAATAAAGTTATACGATTGAACTAAGAAGAAAAAATATGCCCGACAGTGTGTTGAACGTTTTCTCTTCATGAATTGCACTCACACCAACATTAGAGCTACTGGAAAATTAACCGC
Organism: Oxycera nigricornis; assembly: GCA_963942545.1. Classification (NCBI taxonomy): domain Eukaryota; kingdom Metazoa; phylum Arthropoda; class Insecta; order Diptera; family Stratiomyidae; genus Oxycera; species Oxycera nigricornis. The sequence continues at coordinate 104,655,785 of OZ012662.1, forward strand.
ACTTGTTCTAGCTGACCGGTAGGACTCTGTATCAACGATACTTTTCACGAATAGTAGAGAACATCACCATCAGCTAGTGTACAAGAATTGACTCTAGAATGCCCTGGGTATTTTAAGTTGAATCAAACAACCGTAATAGAAATATTTCCCGTGAATTTCTTCTCCCAAAAAATGGCTACCACAAGAATTTTACAATCAACAATGGATTTCAACGGACGCTTTCAAGTTTCCTTTTACTTTCTGGATAAATATTGTATACATAAGTGAGATAAGAATCATTCTTAACTATCAAAAGCGTTTTTAAGCATCACATAAAAAAATATTGGTCTAATAGAATAAAATTAAAATATTTTTTTAAACTTATCTAAGACCAGCACAGCTTCATGGATAATTTCGAGTTTTTACAGAATTATTAAATAATAAAGTTTGCACGTATAAGACTGTATTCCGTATGCTGTTTCATATGTGAGGCACTTAAAACCCTCTACTTCCAATTTTCCTGTGGTTTCAACGGAATGGTTAAAAGGACTCTCAAGTTAAATTTTGTCATTGAAAATAGAGTCTCGAATGACATAAAATCTAAAATTATTGTATCAAATTCTGAAACATGATAGAATCGAATAAAGATTCGGGAAAATAAAAAGGATTTCTAATTTTCATTGAAATCTTAAATATACAAATGTTATGGGACATTTTGAGGATAAATAGCTTGAGCTAATTTTACTGCACATCTCTTTCCTCCAAACTCAAATGAATTGGTACCATTTTTTCTCCTAAACCACTTGAATCTATACTAAATAAACTTTCTTGAAATTAATAACCATTAATCCCAAAAATAGTCATAAAATTGTATTCTATCCGACTTCTAACGTCCTCACCCTTCTCAAAATTGATATCAACACATCATAAAAGTGAAATAAAAGTAAATATTAAATTTTAGTTCAATATTATTAAAAAATTTACGATCGACCACATCTCCCTTGACACTCATCATCCTGCCATAAACACTTTTATAGCATTTCTTATTCTTTTTCAGACACAATCAAGAGAAAAAAATCAAATCTCACCTGATTTGAAAGGACCTCACCGTTTGATGGTCTTTCCTATTCAACGATCATATCATTTGGATAGTGATAAACTCTACCCTGTGGGCCATGTCATGCTGGGTGCAAATTTGTTCGCATAATAGCACAAACACGAGACCAACTGGCTGGAGACGAACCCTCCGACATATTAGCTCCCAACAAGGACACAATCTTGCGATGATCACGATTGCAATCGTGACAATTTTCGAATGTTTATCAACCGGAGACAATCCTCGCCTCCTTTTCCAGAAATTGAAGAAATGACCAGGAAACCAGTTTTCTACGAAAATTCACCCTCCTTGCAAATTTTGTGTCAGGGAGAAGATAGTTGGTCAAAAGATGCACGAATTTGATACAATCATTGCATAGATTTTCGGCAAAGATATGACTCCAGGTGAAATCCTTTTTTTACGTGGTGATTGTCCTGCACATAATCATATCGCAAACTTTTGCACGGACACACTGTAAGGATTTGCATACGAAAAGCAGTTTTGGCCAGGGTCAACAAATTTGCAGAGGGTACGTAGGCAAGGATCAGCAAAAGGAACCGTGGCACTTTGTAGGTAGGCACTCGTATATAGATCACAATTTTGGCGATGCATGCTTTTGAGGGTGAGATTTTGATACGTTAACGCGCCAAAATCCGATCGACTGGGAAGTTGGGCAAGATTGTGCCAAAAAGTAAAAGGAACAACAACCAGCACAATAGGAAATCCGCATAGTCTACCTGGCTCACAATCCAAAGGACTAAACGGATGATGATGGTGGCGAGACGTTTGCACACAGCTGCATTCATACTCGGGGAAGAAACGGACAAGGAAAAGGATAAGGTAGCAACAATAGAGCCTTAATATCGTTCGTTTGGATTGGACATTGTGTATGATTCTGAGTCCTTTTGTGAAGCAACACATCTTGTTTTCAGTGCGTTCACTCACGTGCACGCTGCAAGGATAGCAATGCACTGCGATCGTTTGGATTTTTGGTTAGCTTCGTGGTTTTTCGAATTAGTTGCTTGGACGAATCCAACCAAGAAGGATTTTCGTGTAAAGCCACAACAGCCAAGGTGGCTGTAATCTGATTCGAATATTCAACATGTAATTGGCAAAAAAAGCTGTATTTCGATCTCAAGATCATTTCCTTCAGGTGGAGTGAGCATTTGCTAGTTGATACTTCCTTGCATAAACGCTGATATAAAACTCTAGGTCAACATTTTTTGACCCATTTTAGAAAAAAAAATGCCTTCCGTTCCAGCCCATCTGTTCATTATTTTCTTACCTACAAGTGATCTAATTTTTGTGCAGAAATTTATAGCTTCCAGGATCACCTTTATTGATATCCAGCCCAAGGATTACACAATAGAGTTGGTGTGCGTAGACCCTTACAAAAACACTACAGGCAGATGGTTGGCGGTTGATTTCCTATTCTTCGACAAGTCTTATTGAATTCTTTCTTCATTTTGACTTCTCCTTTTTGGGGGCGAATAATGAGTGCTCTGAAAGGCAAACGCTCACAATGGCTTATGGGTACCACAGCACACACTATAGCCACGAAAAGCGACTACATCAGAACCTGAACCTTCCGATAAGCTGTGCGTGGTCGTTGCCGCACAATTCCTCATGGACTTGAACCTGGATTTTCGGAATATTTCGCGGATCAATTTTTCACTCCTTTTAGTCGTATTTGTCTGCGCCAAAAGCCATTGGCCCAAGTAATCGGATTCATTTTTTTCCAAAAGTTGATTTAGTGTGCAGCTCGCAATCTGTTTGCAAGACTCTTGCATCCTTTGCTTGCGTACCATACCTTACCTTGTTGGCCGCTCGACAATAAGCGAATGCACATTTCGTGTCTTTAAACTTTCGAGGAGACTTCACTGCAAAATCGAAAGCCAAAAAACAATTTATTCAATGTGTGCACAGTATGCAATCGAAGTGCATAAATTAAATGAAAGAAAATTGGACTTAAGACAAAAGGGAATTGGCCGCAATGTCTGGAAGTGAGCCGATTGTGTATGCTGCGTTTGGTAAAGGTGTTCTTCAAGAGCCCTTGACTTTGAAAACTTGGTCCATTGTTCGTTTTTCGTATCGTTAAATGGATTTCACGCTCTTGAAATAATAAAACGTGAAAAACGTCCGATCATATGATATTGTAATGGAGAACGAATGCTTTTGTGGCATTAATTAAATGGAGAACTGATTTTACGGAATGAGGCTAAGATTTTTATCAGTTTTGTTTTATTGCGTAGCGAAAAGATTCTTGGTTTGTTTTAAATACGTATTCGGATTGATAAAGATGATCTCAACTGTAGGAAAATATATATTCAAATATAAGTGGATCGGATAAATAAAATTCCAGAAACATGTATCAACGAATAATAAATCAACAGAGTCATAATTTTAAATAAATATTGAAGACACCCAATAAAATCATACATATACACAATATCATCCTTACTATTTCATTTTACCTACAAAAGTCTTCAAAAAATGTTCAAAAATTAATTTGTATCTTCCAAAAAAAACAATTAAAATATTTTAAACAATCTTTGACAATAAAAAAATACTGATGAAAATTTTAATTTGTCTGTAAATATTTCTCTAAATTAATTTGCAGTTCATTGATCTGTAGGTCCCTTTGCTTGTTTGTTTGTTACCTAATAGTTTGAACACTTAAATCAGAAACTAACAAATTCGACTTTCAGTTTTTGACAAAATTTTGAATGCAAAATTCTGATAAAATTCATAAAATTGATAAGATTTATTTCATTTCATTTATTTTATTATTGCTACAAGAATGTTTTTGTGACTCAAAAAACACAAAACATTAAAATTATATTATTTTGTTGTTTGAGTGTTCTTTTATCTAGTTTTAAATATAAATTTTTTCAAGCATTTGCTTTACTGGTAAATGATTACTAAACAGCATACAAGACAATTCCAGCCAACAAAAATCATAGTCTAAGTTTTAATGAAAGCGTCATCATGAGTATCATCCGATTTGCATAAAATTGTCATGTATGAAAAGTAATTTAGATGCACTGGAAAGTAGGTGGAAATTATGGATGAAACTTTAGAACTTTGACTGGCTTCAGCTTGGTTTTAAAATTTTGTTTTGATTTTATTCAGAAAATGGGAAGAGACCTTCAGCAACACTAAAAATAATGAAGTCAAAATCAGCAAAGATATACAGAAAAAAATTTAATGTATACTTTAAGACTATCAGAAAATTACGAAAATGGCCAACTTTAAAGTGCAAAAAGCCTTAACACATCTTTGTTTAAGAGTTTGTTAAACTTCATATGACTTGCGATAAAGACCAAGCCATGAATCAGACGAAGAAAGCAACATTACAAAGCAAAAGCAAGAACGTTTTCAAAAAAAATCTTTTGAGCAACGAAGCATTTAATAAACACTTCATGAATCAATCTATAAATCCTTTGTATTTAGCTCCTATCCTTGCCTTAAAAATTCCAATAAACCTTTTTTTAAATTACTACCACAATTCTAAGATATTTCTGCAAAAAGTGTAGAAAGTGGCCCATCAGAGAAAGAATAATGGACGATTATACGATGAAAATGATCAACAAAATAGATTTTAGCATGAAACATACCTTCATTTATTTTTCCTGATTTATTGTTGCGTGAAATTTTAAGAAAAGCTTTGAAAATAAAATTCGGAACGCCAAACTTTTAGAAAACGTCACTAGAATTCAGGAATGGTTTTTAGTATTTCTATCTTTGAAAATGGTGTAAATTTTTTATGGAAATTTGAAAGAAATCATGGAAAAATAAAAGTAGTCTAATATTTTCGGCAAAAAAGATTGTTCAAGGTTTGATTTGCAGAAAATTGCAGCAAATTGTCTTGACTTTGAAATGGAACTATAAAGCTAAGTCTAAAATATTACCACCGGAAATATTATCCCTCACCTTAAATATTTTCAACTTTAAAAATGGTGTACTTAAATTTCTTATGAAAATTATAAAGTACATCACAGAAGAAAAAAGTACTCCAAAATTTCCATAAAGAAAGAATTTTTTGGGATCGAATTACATGAAATTTTTGCGAAGCGAATTGTCTTGACTTTGAAATGAAACCTTAAAAGGTTTACAAAAAATAATTTCCCAGATTATTTTACCATTCACCTAATTTTCAACACGGTCTATTTTCAATTTTTTCCGGAAAATAGTATGAACAAACAACATAGAACAAAGTATAGGACAATTTCGTCTAAAACGCAGCTCTGGCGGCAGTTTTCATCTTAAAATATTCAGATTTATTTTTTGCTTTAATTGCAACTTATCTTTTCTCTTCTTCATTAAAAAGAATGTGTTTAGTCCCATGCAAAATACTTTATTTATTAAAGAATGAAAGTACAGTTCATTTTCCAATGTAAAACCTATAGCATTGACTACTTAAAAAAATAGGATTCAAAATAGGATTTAAAATTGAATTTCCAAAAGTCAATTCAATTATTTTAAGAATATTTTATCCAGTGCTCAAATGGATTGTCCAAAACTATTTTTTTAAGTCATGTTACCTCAATTGAAGTAATTTGTTTAAAGCTAACAAATACTTTTTAAAAATTCTTTTGAATAAAATATTTGTGCAAGTGTGAAATTTGAAAAAGTAAGATAGATACACTTATCTCCTTTGAATTTTCCGACACTAATTTTGCCAGACTCAGAAAGAATATCAAAGGAACTTACTTTTGATAATAGAAGAATTATTTTTTAAATGAAATATTTTTTCATGAAATACATGATTAACAAAATTTGATTTTGATAATTTTTGGTTTTGAAGAATTCCTTAAAATATTTTTTTTAAAAATTGGAAAACCAAAAACATTTTTATTAAAAAAAATTCAAATGCAAGTTCATTCACATTTTTTTAGTTTTGAATGAAAATAGTTTGAGGTACTTTCATGGGAAAATTAAGTAAAAAATAAGAAGAAAACACGTTGACAGAAATCAGAAAATTCGAAGCATTTGCAAGCATAATAAGATTTGCCAGTAGTTTTCAAACTGAATTTCGATTCAATTTTTTTCTTTAGAAAATGTTGCAAATTTCCAAAATAGTTTATAATGTAAATTATGCTTGTGTGCCTGATTTGAAAAATGTTTTAACTGATATAACAATTAATTGGCCAATAAAAAATGTCAGATAAAATTTTCAATATAGTTTTCGCACCGAAAATTCTTGGCACTAACGCTGTTTTTCAATCACATGCCTCAATTTGAGTCTCCAATTTCCATTAATTATTTTCTACAAAAAAAACTTTTGAAACAAAATTTAATTTGGCAATTTTTTTTGTGCTTTTTATATCTCCCGAAAATATGAAGAAAAAGGTTCTTTAGATCTGTATAGATGTTTTTGATTCCCTAAATAAAATAAGAGTTCTCACTGTTAACGTGTAGCAATGCTAACACTAACCTGATCAGTCTTCCATCAAAGAATATGCTATTTTTCGCATTTGAATTGCATTAAATTTATAGTTGAGCCATAGAAGTTTTTATAAAATAATCAAAAAATAAATTTACGTTCGAAATTTCTTACTCCATGAAAATTTTTAATTGTAATTTAAAAAAAACATTGAAAATGTTTATATGATAAATGTCTTTTTCTTTAAAAAAAATTCGAATAAACAACAAAAAATTTTGTAGTGAAAATTTGTAAAAAGATGCAGGTTTTTCTAAATGGAATATTAGATCTTATTACAACTTAATTATCCACTTATTCTTGAATTGCAATATAGAGATTTTTTTCACAAAAGCAAATTGAATCGAGGCCATCACTTAGGCAAGCCTTGGAGCTAATTTATGCTGTTTTTTAATATGAAAGAAGAAATGAAATAAAAATACTTTTATTTAAAACGCTGAACACGAGAAGCCTTCCAGGTTTCAAAACAAAATTTTTTTTTGCAGTTTAAAATAATACCGAAAACAGCTCATTATTCCGATTTTTAAAAAAAGACGACAATGGGTGCTAAAATATTTTTTTATTGAATTGTAATTTCCTTAAATTCATTTTTATATTGGTAAAAACAGATGGGCTTAAAAAATATTCGTTTTAAGATGCAACTGTGACGCAACATGAAATGAAACCAAGGTTTCAAAGCGTTTTTCGTGGCAAATCATTTCATTTCAATTTTGCTGTTTTAGTATTCTTCAAGCTAACACTAACTAGATTTATTCGGCTACAATGCTCAACTGTATCATTAACGACTTGCGAATAAATCAACAGTCCCAAAAGACAAAAAAGCTAATAAGCCTTCATATCCACTTTTTTGAATTACATCAAAAAGTATAGATATCATCCCCTCTACGAGCACACCCTCCAACCTACTCAAGAAAACATCTTTTTCACCGTGAAATTGCAAACAAAATTATCTGATTACACGTAAGATATGGCGCATATATCTTATCGGTGACTTCGATTGTCATCCCTATTCATTCTCTCCTTGATCTAATATGATCCCTAAATGAATTTCGTATACGAAGCATTCTTACAGCCTTACTTCCTACCACTTCTTATTCCCACATCGCACAGCTCTTGAATCTTTACGAAACAACTTCAGCCTTTGGCCTAATCAATTCGGGAAAATATCGTCATCATCACATACGAAACAGCAGTTGAAAAAAATCAAATAAAAAACAATTTCTGGGCTACAGATCACTACCGGTATTTTTTACCTGCATCTTCAAGCTTAGATCCTTATTAAAAATTTAAACTGTAAAAACTAGAACACCACTATTCGTTACTACCCTGCATAATGTGTCACGTCAAGACAAAAATGATTTGGGGTCCTGGAAAATCATTCAAGAATAAAAAAAACATAAATTAGAGGCGTGTTACACTTTAGGCCTAGGCATGATGGTAGTTTAGCTACAAGGATGTCCTCTTTGATTTGCTCCAGTTGTTGTTGTTATTGTCATTTTGTTCTTATCGTGATTCGTTTTTTGGAATCTTTTTTCTTCATTCTGTTGCATCTTATATGGGTGACTAGCATGGGACGAAAGTAGTTCACCCCTTGATGTTGTTTTTCGTTCGACATCAAAAAATTTCGGTTGTGATATTTATCGCACAAGTCCTTGGTATGTGCAACAGGACTTTCAAAATTGTCACATTGATTTAATTAAATTATCGGGCTTGTAAGATGATATGCGTTTGATCTGGGATATTTTTTTGTGGCCAGAAAGATTTGATGGAGATTTTGGAGGAGCCACAAAAAGTTATTTTGCTAATAACCAATTTATTCCTGAAATGCCACAAGGTTGCAAGAAATATACTTTAGGCTGAAGTTCAATTTAAGTAGTATTAGTTTTGAACTGTAAAATATGCTTAAAATGGGCAAATACTAGCCGCCACCTCGTCTAGGTGCCAATGAAGATAAACCTCAATTTAAGTCTGCCGGTCCTGATTATAAAAATTAACTGGATTGAATTTAATACTTATCTGTTTGGCTTTTTCGTGGTTTTTTATTCAATGTGGCAAATTGCATATGTAAAAACAACTAGGTACTGAAGGACGTTCTCGAAAGTCCAAGTAACAGAAAATACTTACTCTCATAGATTTTTGGAAACTCTACTCCACTGAAAATCGACGCCATCAATTTAGTCCATATTAAAAAGCAATTTAAACGCAGATTTCATACAAATTCACTTGTAGGTCAATTTTTATCCACTGAAAACTGAGTTCAGTAATTTTCTATTAATTCAGAGCAACCAACAAACCAGATACACTTTTAAGGTCAATTTTAAAGTCCATATTTCTTACACTGTTCACATCACTGTCTTCTGCAACTTTTCATAGAACGTTAAAACTATTAGCGATCCTTAAAATTGCACGCAACACTTACAACCCACACGTACGATCATCACAAGGATTCAAACTGAAATGTCACACAGCCAAGAAAAAGGTATGGTACCACACTCAGTACCATCATTAAAGTTCGTCTTACCTTTACCATACCTGGTTCAAGATTATCCAATGGTGGCTATGGTGAGCTGGATGATGATGAGGAACGGTCGGTGCAAGAAATAACCAATAGGGAGTAGTCAGATACACTCGTGGTAGATCTTCTTTTCAACTGTTGTATAATATGTGTATATAGAAGGGTATGATATGTGCATATATTGCTACGGAAGAAAGGCATTACCAGAAGTGCATTGAATTCAGGATGATTGTGAGGAGCAGTGGTATATACTTTCAAAAGGGCCGAGTTGGATCGATTTTGAAGCTGATTTTAATCTTAAATATCTTCAAATCGAAGACTTGTGGCTAAAGATGATTAGAAGTAATGTAAATTTGTAATTAAGCTATGTTAAAAATAACACTGAAATAGTTCGCTATTTGAGGGTAACATTACATCCTAATTCATCAGATAAAGTGAGTTTAATCAGATTTTATTTCATTTTTCTATGTTTTCTCTTGGAATTTTTTTTTGTTTTTTAAATGTATTTTTCCTCACAAGATCATAAGTTTTCACATAAAATCTTTAAAACTTTTGCCTGCTCGTTTAATTTTTTTGATTGGATTCATTTTTTGATCAATAATTTTACCATTTTTTATGTATCTTGGAATTGTTACTATCCAGCTTGAAAAAGTCGTTTTATGATATTTAAAAAAAAAATTAGGGAACGACAAACACGCATTTTTTTCAAATTTTCTTCATCAATTCTTCTTCTCATCCATATCATCATCATATTTTATTTAAATTTCGACAACTTATCAGGAGCAAAAAAAAACACGCCATGAACTAACCTTCATTGGACCTTTTTATATTGACTGCCAACTTCGTGTCTTCGGAGAACCTTCAATAATTTGAAAATCAACCAAAAAACATTACTGGATACTAAAGTCTTTCGAAAAAGTCCTATTTACATTGCCAAATGTTTTAATTAAATTTTACAGATAGGAACTTTTTAAAAAGAATCCTTCAATAATTATCATGAAAACTGATTTCAAATAATATTTTCGAAAATTTCATAGACAATCTGAGAGTTTTATATTACTTACTAAATTGTCTCGAATATATCTTGGTTGTTACTCATTTAAAAAAATAATGGATGAAACCCTTGGATTCTTAGCACTGGGACTATATTTGACAATTTTACTTTGCATATGAAAAGTTCAGTGTCAAATGGTTCAAACAAACACATTTTCATTTCAAATTTGATATTTAAGAATGATTTCCAGGAACTCGATTGCTTAGAGGGAATCATCAATAAATTCCATAAAATCTTCGAGTTTTATGCAAACTGATGCAAATTTGGCGAAGCTATTTTATTGGTGAACTAATCACCACTTGGCGGTCATGAAATACAGTTTTCTTAAGAATACAACCCTTGAATAATAGTAAAGCAATCTATCTATGAGTGGTCTACGTTTCAAAAAAGAACTAAATTACAAATTTCTTCAAATTTAAATCACGGGTTGGTTTTCAAGGTTCTGTGCTGATTAATGTCAATTAAACCAATAAATTTGATGTTTTTTATCCAGCAATCACCGCACAATATCAGCCACCCCGCGAAACACACTCACCACCCGTTAAAAAATCTTCGAATGGTATATTATCGCTATCATCCTTGGTCAAATTTTTTCATCGGTATCATTTTTAGAAGCAATTTTTAAAATATATGAAACGAACTACTTCCCAAAGCTTAAACTAAAATAATAAAAGGTGTCATTCAGAACTACTTTACAATCTTCTCGAGGAATTAAGTTTTCTACATTACACAGGATAACGTTTTCTTAAATTTCATACACATTCTTCAATATATTCTTGAATCGACTTCCTTATTTAAAATGAGATATTGAATACCTTCATGAAAATAAACGACTTCACATCCTTTCGTGGTGCTGAGTTAGATTTTCTGGTTCTTCGTTAGAATATATCCTTCTTGGTCGCTTCTTTGGAACCCTTCTACGTTAAACTTCCTGAATGCCATCATTTAGATAACAATCACTACAATTATATTTTAACATTAAACAGGAGACAATTTTCATGCTCACTGACGAAGCTGATGAGGGTGGTTTTACATTAGCACTCATCACACATCCACTAGGCACTTCTTACTATACCCGAATCAACCATCCATGACCATAACTGTCTTCTACATACTTGTATAACATTCATAATAGCAATAACCGCAAATAGGAAGTGAAATTAAATAATCCTTGAAACGAATCAAAATTCTCATCAAACTTTTTCGTACTTACGTGGTCAAGGTGCAAGCACAGTTAATGCAGACTGTGATATCCGTTCCCAGATGGTTGTGAATGTTCCTGGCATGGCTCCTTTAATGGTTCTATAATGATCACGATTACATCAATGTATCTTTTCACGATAGGATGGATATCAAAGTGAGCTGACGTCCTTACGATGTGAAAAATTTCAGTTTTGTTGATGAAGAAGGTCAATCAAGTGAACCTGAACGTAATTAAGTGAACTTGTATGGAGTTTTTAAAAAAAAAAAAAAAGGAATTTGGACTGGTTTTCTTGAGAAAATTTTGCGTTGTTGATGATTTTTGCAATCAGGAAGTGGTTTTTCGTACAGACAATTTACGTTAGATTGAGAATGCTTTCAGAAACTGGGTTCATTTGTTAAGTTCTTATAAAAAAATAGGTTTTAATGAAAATAGAACAACAACTGTTGACCCTTTACTCGTTACATTCCGTGCGTTGCCTCAGGCAATAGGCTCATATTGTATTCCATCTAAATAACCTCTGAAATTATCTTAGAAACATCAGAAATTTATAACCAACTACAACATCTCAGATGCACATGTTGCACCATACTTTTGGTGCAAGTTTTACTACTTCCGATAGTAACCCAGAACAACCCAATTAAAACTAGTCCTATTTCCTTCTAATTAACAATTGCTTACCAATTGCTATCAATACGACGCCGTCTATCATGCATACCGACACCTACTGAAATTCCCACACTATCTCTTCATTGTCTACCACCAACCATTATCAATAATAGATCAACAGGAAATATCATTAAATTTTCACTATTTTCCACTCTAACGGACGCCATTTAGGACAATTAACAATAAATTACAGCCCAACACACTGGACACTTTTCGTAGTGATAAAAATCTGTGACTTATTGGACACACACTAAATACCTTTGAATATGGGCTGTGCGGTTTTTTAACTGACGTGACCCTGCACTTTTCGAGCAGTTTTTTTTTGTCCTCACTTACCTCATTTTCCTGGTTTCTTGGAATTTACGCCGATTGTCCTTACCCTAAGTTTGATAATAGTGAGTGAAGCAATAAAAAGTTGCGATACGTTGTAATGAATGTCCTTTTTTCAATAGAGAAATTCTAAATTATTTTACCGAAGGATATGATAGGAATTGGAGAAATGCCGAAAATTGATGACCTCTGTTGAAAGGATCTGAATATTTTGCAAAATCAACTGCCCATGACGGGATATTAATAGTTGAGTTGAATTTGAAAATAAATCGTTTTTGGTTTTCTAGAGATGAAGTTGAATATGCAACGATCAAAGAAAGTGTTCTGAATTTTTTTGACTATCATATAATAGAGTCTTAGACATGGAAATAAATTAAATGACCTTTCTTTAAGACCCGGTAAAAATATTAAAAGTGCAATAAAAATTGTTGAGGATGCAAACTTATTTTTGCACGTTTCCAATTGAACTTAACTTCAATATTAGACCGTATAAAATATTTTTGTAGCATGTCTGAGCAAGGTTGCTTTCTAAGAAGTATAAATAGGAAGTGCACATATTAGAACACTCATGAAAACAGACAACAGTTCTTCACAAGTATTTTTTAAATGACTTATATCAAATAATATTTATCAGAGCTTAAATAATTTCATTCAATCCAAACGTTAGGTTTTTGGCTATCCTTTGTCAAACATTTATTTAATTTTTCCATGAGAATAGCACACAAATTTGCCATCTGCAAATCAACTCACCATGTATTTTATCAGCTGAAAATATATTTTATATTTTTTATATATAAAAGCATTTTCTTGTCTATGATCCATGGAAAATAACCTTTCAATCTTTAGCTATTTTCACTTTTTCATTAAATCCGCATAGTAAAGCTCTACTCCACAATAAGGCTTTCCAAAAATTTGTCCAAAACTAGGCCTTTTTTATGTCTAAAGCTACTGAGCTACAGCTGAAATGATGATGCATCTCACCAATTATGCAAAAAACCTCTAAATATAAAACTAAGCAAATTACCTTGATTGATATTTTTAATCGTCAGAAATAGCTGGGGAAAATTTTCCAGTTTCACAGCTTTTTCGTTTGAAAATTTTGCAAATAATTTAATAACATTTATATTTTGCAAATAACTTGCCAAAAAAAAATCCACATGCATGTTAAATTGTAACAAATCCAATGAACGCGATCAATTACGATCGTAGCTTCCACTTTGATGCCAAGACAACCACCATCAAACCTACAGTTGCCGGTAGTGGTTGTTTCTGGTACGAACCAAGGCTATTGGCGCAAAATATTGAAAGATGACAGTCAATATTCACCACTCATTTGGGATGGGTATCTTGACTACATGGGGTTGGAAAAAAACCTTGTGCAGAGTCAAGAGACTGGTGATGGAAGAGATTCAGTCGTAGGAGCCATGCTTCGATCAACTGAATCCGCAGTCGCTCTGCACTGTTTTAGAGTTTATTACCAAGTTTTGCCAAAATTTCTGAGGCCGTCCTAATAATCTATTTTAATTTAAAAAAAAATTTCAAACTTTTATAAGCTTAAGTTTCTGCCTTGCAAGCTTTCAAATTTTTTGAATTTTTTTTTTAATAAATTTAGATTGCACAATTATTATGGGCAATCGACTGAATCGATTTTGATGAAAATTTGTATGCTTTTTTTATTATATTGTAAAAAATTTCTTGGCGAACTATTAAGGTCATAAATGCATTCTAAATGATGAAAAAAATTAAATAGAAAAAGGTTTTTTTCTCCTTGTTGTTTTTTATATTTAATGCTGTTTTGCGGCAAGGGTTAAATTTTTTAAATTTTTTAACTAATCCTATCTTATAGAAAATTTTATTAGGCAACTTTTATTTACAAACAAATTTGCCCTAAAATCAACCGTTTTAAAGTTAGGAGTGGGAATAATAAGAAAAATTCATTATATATATATATATATTTTAACCTTTCGACTTTTTCAATGTTCCTGGCTTTTTTGAGAGGGAGGATAATTCAATAATTGTTATATGAGTTATTCCACAACTTTTCCCGCAAAAATCTGTGTGGCCCCCTCAACCGCCGACTGAAAACAGATCCGTCCTGGTCTAATAGTGGAGATCCAAGAAATTTGTTTCATTTGGAGATATCCAGTCTACCACGTAATTTTGTTTTGTTTTTGTGAAAATACCAAAATGTATTGACAATTACACTAAGGCAAAGAATAAAAATAAAATTGAAAGAAAAAATGGAAGCAAAGCAATCAAATTAATTTGAAATGAAGTATGACTTGGTTAGAATGTGATAAAGATATGAATTATGCTGAAAAATGATTACAAGACATTTTTAATGTACGAAAAGTACACAAAATCATGACCAAGTATGTAAACAGAGAGCCCAACTGCGAATATTATGCGGTATCGTACACAGCAAAACGCAGATAGGAAAATCGTTCCAACTATTATGCATGTATACTCAGTGAGCTCAGTTGAAACAATTTGATCAAGGGATAACACACAGCTATCTCAGAGATTTAGTAAGTTGTATTTTAACTCATTTTATTGTAGTTTTCCTTATTAAAGTCTCACAAAACTGCGTATTAAAGTGAAATGTGTTACTTTTCATACATGTTGAAGAGCTATGGTCTTCTCCATTTACGTTCTGCAGTAGAGGGTTTAGGTTGGTTCCGTAATGGACTCATCCAGAAGTCCTTTATCGGTGCTCGACTTATAATAAAGCACTAAATTATAAATTTTTTTGCTTGAAGAATGTATTTTTTTTACTTTAAAAATCTTTTCAGCTTTAATTTTTGTCTAATAAAAATATGTTTCCTCCAAGAAAAATCTTCCATAGACTAGTAATATTTTTGTAACTTAGCCTGGATAAAAATTACTATTACTATGCAAATACAGCTTTTTGAATAATCCAAGCTATTTTTGTTTCAAAGTTTGTTTTAAAAAACGTTCTGCCGTTATAATGATTTCATTGATAAGAAAACAACTTCCCTAAAAATATATTTGAACCTTAACACCAAACTTTCCCACACAAATTCAAAAAAAAACATCTATCAATCTAATTACGACGAAATCGGTAAAGAATCCAAAATCCATCACAGTTCCCGGAAACAAACATTCAAGTCAATATGTTTGTCAAAACACGACATGTTTCCATCTATATTTATTCCAATTTCATCAATCAATCTCGGATTACAAAATCAAATCCTATCAACAACGAAAATACCTACTTTCTTCCTCTCGAATTCTATCGTCTCAACCTCACCATGTATAGCTGTGAAAGAACGAAAAAAATCGCTGCTACTTAATGGAAAAATGATGAAGTTGTCATTAAGGTGACATGACAAAGCATCAAAGCCAACGTAAATTTAAATGAATTTTGTCCCGGAATGTCCTGTGCTCAAAGTCATCAGGACTATTGGCAAAAAAGATGACACATCTGTTCGGGTTTTGGGTCAATTTTTTTCGGTTCATCTTGAGAAAATATAAATTTTTGGAGTCCTTTGAGGTAACTACTGTCCTTTGTTGTATGCATCCTTACTTGGACAGTATGAGATTATTTGAATTTGGTATGTGTAGCTATATAGATTACTTTCACCTCGTCAAACGTACGTGCTAAGAAAAAACAATAATTTGCAATGAGTAACTGTCCATCTCGACTAGGAATCCGATGGAGAAATTGTAATGAGATTTTGTTCGGTCCATAAATATTAAATGCTTATTTAGTCGGGACTTTTCTAAAGAGGATTACATGAGCTTGAACAACAGCTGTCGTAGAAAATGCAACGTTTTCATAAAAGAAGTACATCAGGATCATTTCGTTTGAAATGTCTTGGAAAAAAATTCTGCAGGTAAGGAAAGGTGTCTTTCGTTTAACATCTGAACTATAAAAACTGCAAACGGACGCGTGCCATAATGTCCTGAACGGAACAACTACAACTCATAATGAATAAATTAATAACATAGGACGGCCACAGACATTGCCACCATTTTCACGCTACCTCAAGTGGTATATTGCCATTAAATTTGCATATCACCAACTTACCTGGTTTGTCTTAAGTCCTTCCACAGAAAAGAAACGAAAAAAAACACAGGATAAAGGGTTGTAGGTGCTGACAATCGTTAAATTTTCTGGTAAACATGAGTTGAATGCAATATGATGATGTATCAAATATAAGTGTACAGATGCAATTGAGTACTCTTTCGAGTACGGTGCCTCGTAGAGTTTACTCTGGTGGTGAGATGGGGGTTGACAATAATTAAAACAACACCCCAAGTTGTCGTGCATGTTGCGCTTGAGTGCTATAATGC
Source organism: Oxycera nigricornis (assembly GCA_963942545.1). Lineage (NCBI taxonomy): Eukaryota > Metazoa > Arthropoda > Insecta > Diptera > Stratiomyidae > Oxycera > Oxycera nigricornis. The sequence goes on from OZ012662.1 coordinate 104,672,389, forward strand.
TAATGTTATTGATCGGCACTTAAGATAGGTAACAAACGATCAACCCTGAGCATGGTGAATATCGTGAATATGGTGAAGGGATGCAACTGCAGTAAACCACCCTCTAAACCGCTTATTAATTTTCAATGAATAATTCATTTGCGTGACCATATCGATTGTAAGATGTTGTCTTCTCGACAATATGTTGGCTCGTTGGCTGTTAACGGATGTATTCTTTTAAAAAGTGGGTAATGGATGATGAACTCATTTTTCAATTTGTTAAAATATTGTAGTACATAATTATCAGTCGATCAAGGACTTTATTTCAAACTTAATTTTTTTCTGTTAAGTGGCCAGGCGAAAAACCCAAGAAATAAATGTGGAAAGTTTGTTATTCTCGCTTTATTTGTCACGAAACTTGAATAAATTTAAAAAGCTAAGAAATGGAGTAGATTATGTGAAGAAAATATTTAAAGGGACGGTTTATCATGAAAATATGAAAAAAATAAATAAAAAATAATGATTAAAAATTAATTGCAAAATGCAAATAATAATTCATCGCAGTTCTCTCCTTTCATCGTGAGAAATTGCACGAATCGATAAAATTTTCACCATTGATTTGTCATCACCAATCTTTTGATAATCTTATCTGAAAATTTATGAAAAGCCCATAGATAGATGGGTAGGTCATAAAGTCTAATAACTGTCATTCGAAAAAATCCCGCCCAGCTATCCTTATTTTCTCTACTTGAAACGAACGCCCCAGGGACTTGTACTTAACATTTTTGAAGGATGAACCGATTGATGATCTCCGGTGATATGACAATCAGTGAAAGTGATAGTGGAAAGTTAAGAGACAGTTTTGCACCATAGGGTTGTAATATTGATGAAAAGGGGTTTCGAATTTTTTTTGCTATCAAGGACTGCAGGATATGTCGTTTGGCTTTTGTAATTTTACGATTGTGAAAGAGAGTTAGATGATGTCATGGAATTTATTGATATGATTGACATAAATTGTCTGTTTAGATTGGAAGATACGTTTGAAAAGTCTGTGGAATTTTCTTTGAAATAAAGATGGCCATTCATCCGGAATATGAATGAAAGACTATTTCGTATAATTTTCGACAAAATATTCAAGAAATTCGGTTGGTTTCGAAGCTAAATTTGGCAGCTTTGCTTATTGAAAGAAGGAAATACCTTAATTTTGAAGTATACTTTTCTTAATCCTTTTAAATTTTATGCTAATCTTATTCTAGAATGTAAATTTGGTTCAATATTAGTCTCGAATTTGTTTATGATTGATTTTACTTAGACATTTCATAGAATTTGATTTAAATGATTTTTCAACAGTTTATTTTTTGCTATTAAGATGTGATATAAGATTTGCTTTTGGAAGTTCAGGACATATATTTCCGCTTTTTTTGAAAATATTTGTGTCAAATAAATTAAGTAAAATTTTTTTGGAAGGAGCTTTAAGTTCATCAAGGGTGGCTTGAATTTTTTCCGATTTTTTCAATGCGCAATGCATTATCCTTGTGCGCCGACAAAGAAAAAACAGCGTGAGTAGAGCACCTTTTGTGCAGATGTCCGGCTCTAGCTGTTAGAAGGCAGAAGGACTGAAGGACTGAAGGACATTCTTTTTCGCGGAGCTCTGCGAGCTAAGTAACACAAAAACGGGCTGGCTTCTGGACTTCCTTAACAAATTTGGATGGTTCATTGAATAAATTGAAAGGTTTTCGTGACAACAGGACACAATGGACTAAAGACGGTTTAAGTAAAGCAGAAGCCGTTTAGCTAACCTAACTCAAAGGCTTTATACACCCATAAAACTGACCTTTTTTTTGATTTTTGATTTTTTTGATTACAAGACCCGTGAAGTAGATATTAATGAAATTCTTTTTAGGTTCAATAAATACACTTTCAAAACGTTCCAAAGAATCGGCTAGGCAAGGTTGTGAAGCCAACATTCTGATTTTAAACTCAATACTACAGCTAATACACTTGTTTTCATATATCATCCGAACATTTGTTTGTATATATAAAGCTAAACACCACACAGCCACAGTATAGCCTCAAAAAACCGCGTGTGTTCAGGAGTATACAAAAAAAGCGAGCAAAACTAAAATAATAATCGCCGGATCTATCTAAAAATTTAACACGATATTTTTAAAAATATTTACAATCGAAATAAGTAGAAAAGTCGATTCATTTAAATGTATGAAGTCTGTAATTCCCTTAATCTATTTCTTGAAAAGTCTTGTTTTAAATGTGATTTTTGAATATTGACAGTGTGTCATGTTTGCCGTACGCTCAATCTAGAATTTAATATTCTATCAATCAATTGGAGATAAAATTAAATTAAATTTTATTCTGGAAAATTATTTCAGGGTCGCGTAAAAACAATCGGACTATGGAAAATATTCGGAAATCATCATTTTTAAAAAAAATATACTAACTTTCGGATTAATTATCCAATTTTTTTTTGAAATTCTCACACGGCCAAATGAAAAAAACACCCTCCAAAAAATGTATACGGAAAAAATGAAAATAAGTTTCCAGTATAACGAACAAAATTTCTTTAAAAAATTTGAAATTTTTATTTTCAAAAATTCCGTAATATATTTATAGAAAATCTTATATTCAACTATTTATACAAAACTTCTACTTTAAATAGTCCTTGGAATGACAAATTTAAATTATTAATCTTAATTTGTGAGTCTCGTCAGGATCTTCATCTTAGTTTGTTACTAGCTAAGCCACTTTAATTGTGGAACTCAGTTAAAAATTTCAAAAAAGCTCACACCTGTTGTAAATATTTCATTTTGGCATGAAAGGATACGTTGCATTCAACAGCTTCAATTCCATAAAATATCGTAAAAAGTTATCAATTAAAAGTTGCTTAGGAAGAGTAAAAGTACTTCAAAATTGAAAGATTAATAACATTAAAACACACTTTATTCTTCAGTTGCATTCTCACTTAGCTCACTCCTTGCCCTTCAAGGATTTCGCAACTAACACATAAAACTTTTCCGCCAGGACACTGGTCTCAAAACCACTATATAACACCAATAGACAACTTAAGAAATCACAATTTGACCGTCAAAGTTCAAAAGGAAGACAATTTATGTGTGCAATATATTGCATTTATCCTTTTTTCAATATAATTTATTCGAAAAGGAAGAGAACAGACACTGCAGACACACAATACAACTAATTGTCACACGTCTTGTGCAAAAAAAAATATGAGGAAAACCTAACGAGTGGGAACTTCCTTCGTTAGATACTATGCACTCGATGTCACCACGATTTGTAGGGATTCTTTCCTGTATTTGATTTTTGTGCATATATCGAGGGTGATTTTGGGCTACTTTGCCTGCAACGAGTGCAACAATGTCACAGGATTAAGGTATAAATATTTAAGAAGTGAATGGGCAACGATTGGTCTAGTTGTGAACTCGTTTCAATGCCAATTATTATTGGAAAATGGAAAATGCAATTATTGAAAAGAGTTCAGGGCATTGTTAAAGAAAGAAAATATGTTTTTTTCATGTTGTCTACGCCGTTTCGTTTATAATAAATGAAATTCGAATGTTCTTGTCTTGGAATTCATCGTTTTTCAACAAAAAAAAAACAATACAAAAGGCTACAAGCAGGACATTCAAATACTTTATTATACAGCCTCTTGAATATAAATGTATTGCAGGATATATAACGTTCCTTATCCAAATATTATCACACCAACCGCGGTTTAAAATCCAACCATGAAAAATTACAATTTTCCACGGTTCGTTATATTTTACCCTTAAGAAATTTGATTTTTTCTACATTTTTGGAAATCCTCGTAAATTGAAAAATAACGAGGTCCTAATTTGACATGGCGTTGTTTACAAAAAGATATCCCATTGATGTTGAATGGTACTCATTGTATCTGTTTGCCAAATAAATAAAACTTTTCTTTCGAATCAAATGATTTTTTTTGGATAAAATCCCACTGGGACTGCTTCAAATATGATGCGTGTCTGCACATTCAATAAAGGATTTCTCACGAGTACATAAACAATTCGAAATATGATTGGCATCATTCAAATTGACTAGGTCCATGTTGAACATCCTCTCTGTTGTATCCTTAATCCGATAAGTTCATAATACATGGTTTCGTTGAATGGTTATTACAATTACTCCATCATTACCAAGGAATTGGTGAGGATTGCTTTTTTTAATAACGGCCTGAATATTATCATGCAGTCGCAAGCAATAAACCTCATATCTGATCATCCTTAAAAAATCAGTTTTGACAGCGTTTATATGTTTGTAACATATTCATCCATTGTTTGATGCTCTTTTAGTACGTCGTCAAAACGAAATTTAGTGAGAGTCCTTTTTGGAAAAAAAATTAAGGACTCTCGTTTTGTAGATTACATCCCAAATGCGGTAAGAAAATATGTTATACCTCACACCCATTCGGATTGTGGAAGTTGTGGGTCACCTCTTTCGATTCTCTTTTTTTCTTTCTGCTAGAATTTGAAAAGGATTTTGAATTAAAAAATGTCTTGTCGCGATGAAAGTGTTACAATGGGCAGGTAGCTGATATGCATAATGTCCCGTCAGGAGACCATGTAGGACCATTATTGTACATCAACAGCTTGGAAAATATGATAATTCTGTCTATTCTCCAGCATTGCATATGTTTATTAACAAACATAATATTTAAATTTGACAAACTCAGCACCAATGTTTCAACTGTTTTGACAAATGCTTTTGTTACGTTTTAAAAAAAATGTATAACAAACAAAACCAAGGATCAAAATCAATCTCAGGCATTACCAAAGACATATAACATCTGTCCAATGAAATTTTCCACTTATCCACGGCTATCAACTGTTTTCAACTCCCTAGACTGTTGCGGCAATTTTCATGGACAGGATAAGGACATTGGGTCAGTCCGTAACTAAATTAAATTAGATACGGATTTGATTTGAGTGAAAGAATTTGCAGATTTAAGGAAATCAATGGTGATTGGGATGATTTTTTGGCCCGTTTCGGTGACAGGATATAAGATGAAGAAATTCAGTTCAATTAATAGGATTTTGGCAGCAAAACCTTAGTTGTAGAATAGAGAACGGTTACTCTATTTTTCATGATGACATCGTGCGAAATTTTCACATTTTCTGGATCAGTGATCAAGGGATAGTATTGAAAATTGGGATGAACTTTGATTATTTATGGACGAGGGGAAAAACTTGGCTGAGCAATCTGCATGGAAAAATGTGTACTCAAAACTGTTATGTTTCATATTTTACTTGTTTTAAGTAAATGCCAATAATTGTAGTAAAATGGCTCTTGAGCGCTTGATCGGATTAGGTAAGATGATACCTTTCAAAAATTGTTTGATGTTGCTGAAGACATTTACGATAAGAAGAAAAATATGACATTTATATTTTTTATTATAAGGAATATCGGAATTTCAGTTAAGCTCATTTTTTTGATATTTATTTAAATAACACCAAAATTATTCCAGTTGCTTGCAATTACTTCCAATAAATATCAAAAATAAAATAAATATTCTATGGGTAACCGCAAATATGCGATTTATTTGTAATTTACATATCTTCACCATGGTAATTATAAGACAATGTTGCTAATAGTTGCTAGTCTTGGGGCTGCAATACTCATTTGATTTTCTAGAACTTTAAACAAAATCCAAAACCGTCCTTTCTGTTCAAAAAATGAACAAAGTTAGAGTAGTTCGTTAAAACATATTTCAATATCAATTAAAAGAAACTGTGATGCGTATTATGGTTGTATATAGAATTTTCCAGTTAGTTTAGACATTTTCCCAAATGATTTAAACTTTATTCCAACTGATTTAGAATTTTTTCTTTCGTCAGTACGCTTTTCTAATAACATAAACTTTTTCGTGAAATATTTAAGCTTATGGCTTACCTCCAATATTTTGGTAAACTGTTAGCCAAAATCTGTTGCAGAAAAAGTTAAAAGTTTTAGGAGCAATGTAGAAACCATTCAGCAAAAAGTTACAAATATTTTGCGAAAACGTCTAAACCAATTGGGAAATGCTATATATAGCATTCTCTGATTGAGTTAATCTCTATACTATATGCAAATTTATTTCCCAAAGGAAAAAATCGTTTTACCATTTAAAACGTCTTTTCCCAAATAAAAAAATATTTGTTCCAAATGAAAAATATATTTTAATGTTTGAATTTTCCCCGAAATCAAGAAAACAACTTTCCGGGTGTATCTAATATGCTATTTTGCAGATGCAACTTAAATATTGAACGTTTCCGCCTAAATCTATGAAGCTTAAAACCTAAAACATTTTGCTTCTTCAATCCTGCAAGTTAAGGCATTAAATTTTCTGTTGCAGTTTACTATTCTCTGTGTCATGCATTTAGATTTAAGTGATTCTTGCATTAAATAGCATAAGTGATGTTATCTGTATGTAAAGGCCTCTCAATAAAGAAATTTTAATATTAATTTTTTTTAAAGTTCACATGTTCATGTCCTTACCTCAAATTTATTTCAATTTTCATCATTTCCATGTTCTAAACATCATAATTTCAAGGAATCGCGTGTTTGACTAATAATTTACCCGATTTGGGAATAAGATTTTGGCATTTTAGAAAAAGATTTTTCCATTTGGGAAACAGATTTTTTCACTTGAAAAAAGATTTTCTCATTTGGAAAAAATGTTTTTTTTTTCACTAAGAAAAAATTTGTTTCATTTGGCAAACAGATTTCTTTATTAAAAAAAGTTTTTTTTGTTGAAAAATTTGATTTTCTCATTCGAGAAAAAATACATTTTTATTTAAGAAAACGATTTTTCATTTGACAAAGATCTTTCTCATTTGGCGCAAAGATTGTTGATGTTTACCTTTTTTATGACTAAAATTATTGGAATTTTATTTTTGTTTTCTGTATTTGACAATACTTCCGCCTTATTTGATTGTTATATTAATTTATTTTCTTCTAATTGATTTTTATTAAATTTATTTCCGATAGAGAAATATTATTCGTTAATAATAAAATGAATAGTAAAATTTACTCTTTTCAAAGCAACATTGTCTAAAAAAACGATTCTTTTTTCTGCAAAAAATTATGATTTGAAAATCTTTTGCCAGACGTTTATTCAATTATTTCTATTTCCATCGATAGCTACAGTCTTTATTAAAGATAAATCAAAAAAAATCTTACATTATTTAAACTACCAAAACCGCTTCAGTAAGCCATCAATCAGCATTAATTTTGTATATCCAGAAATTTACTTGGCTGAATTTAAATTTTAAAAATTTGAAATAATCTGTTTTTTTTTTAAATTATGTTTAAGTGCAGCTTTCATGATTTCTTTCAAAAATATGTCCATAAAATGTTTGATTTTCATGAAAAATTCTTATTTTCAACATTTCGAACATAGTGGGACACTCTTCAATTATTGAAAAATAATAATTTAAACACTTGCCTTACTGTTAAGTTCCTATTGTTCACAACCAGAGAAGAAAACAGTTTTTCGTATTACTTTTGCGGTGAAATTTTCAGTGTATGGTCTTGCATTGAAAAAATATCTACACTTTCAACCGAAGGGAAATTTTCCTGACTACAAATTGAAAATACACGTCAGAGAACAACTCACCCCAACAATAATATCCCTATCGCAACCCTCACGTGCAACACATTTCCACCAGTCACTCTAAGTTCCTTCACAGGAGCGCACGTTTTGCTCGAAGCACAATCATTTTTAGTGTGACCTGTTTCGGTGTCGACTAGTGAACGTGTCCTTTCGTTATTATCAAGCCAACAATGTTAAAGTGGTCAGCGGTGAATCAAAAACTCTGCGAATTAGAAACACCAAAACGAGTGTCAAGAAATTTCAAACGTCGGAAAAGTTTGGTGCCGTCCAACAAGGAAAATGTAATAACGTCAACTCCTCTCCGAAAAAGTATGGTTCCTGAAAGAAAGCATGGAAAGCTTCGAAACGATTGCGCCAAAACGTCTCCAGTCTTTGCATCAACTCTTCCTAAATTCGCCGAAGAATATTCACCAAGTCCTAATGTAAATTCAGGACATGCTATCGCTATGCGAGGACTTTTGCCGGACGTATATTTGGATAATCCACGATATCTTTCAAAGGGTACGAAAATCGTTCAAGATATTGTTCCTACTAAGGAACAACCATCACTAAGCTCGACAAAAATGGGCGATCACACTCTGGAGAAATTCATCGATGCAATTCTGGAAAGTAGTAAGAAAACGATTCGAAAAGGAGCAAGGCGTAGTTTGAATTTAAGACGAAGGACACTGTTGAGGAATGCAACCAATGTGGATACACTATCACCATCCTACACACCTGCCGATGATCCAGCCAGTGATTTAAGTTTTAGTGGCGATATAGTGAGAAAACGGAAATCTTCGAGTCCTTTGCCGGTTGCTGATAGTCCAAAAAGAAGAAGGACCTCCGATGTGAATAGTCCCGCATTGTACAAACAGAAAAGTGATAATAATGCCAGTTATTTTGAAGTTGGACTAGCAATGCCATCAATTTATGTGTAGGCAGATTATAAGATACAAATATTGTTACTATTTATTTTGTTGAATAAATTAATTTAATATTTAAAAATATTGTGAACATGTTTTTAATCACAATTTTTTTAACGATGAACCCTTCTGTTATTTGATCCAATTCCAATTAAATTTAGTGGCCATTTTTACGCTCCATCAATCATTAAGTCTTGTTCATTGGTCTTTTAACACATTTCATACCGCAAGATAATTTATGATAATTTCTTGACTTCCATTTGCTTCTTCATATGAGTTTCATGGGTGAACGATTCAAATTTCTTTAGTGGGCATGGCTCATTGACTTATTGAACTGCAGATGGACGACATATGACGTCATTTTCTTATGTGTAAGACTTTTGTATTCGTTTTTTTTTTGAAGTGATAAACATAAGTTCAGAAAATTATCTACTCATGGAAATTTTATCTAGGATTAATTGAGCGTCTGTTGGTTGATGGCATTTGATATTAGATATTTTTGTTGTCTAATTTTTTGACTGAATTTATACTAGTTGACTAAATTTTCATATTTAAGAAGTAGTTCCCAAATGGTGCTTTATTTCAATAAACGGTAAACTATGTCTGCATTCTTAGGAGTATTTTTTTTCTTCCAACTGTTTGGTGAAATTTTTGGAATTTATTCTGGTTGGCTTAATGATTAGAGCGCTTTCTGCCCATGCAACTAGTGCCAGGTTCAAGGCTGTTTGCTGATAGGAAGATTTTGGAAATGTGATTTGATGCCGGAATCAAATCAGAGTAATAATCACAGATTAGCGTGTTGCTGAGCATTTGTCCTTCGAGTCATCAGCTGGTCAAATAAATAAAGCAACTCTAACAAAACCTCAACGCCTTGGATCAGTGTGGCTTGGTTTGCCAACAAGTTAAGAGTTCAAGTAAAATTTAAATTCAATGAAAACTAAATTAAACTCGATGGCTCAATCAACAACACTTACGGCAGCGAATGTAAAATTTAAATAAAAATATTAATGCACATGTCTGTGGAAATTTATAAAACATGGAGTTCAAACGCTTATGAGTCTTAAAATAATTTATTTTATTTATTTAACCATTCACAAATGCCCTCAATGGAGCATCCTACAGAGGCAATTGCAAAGACAAATTTGTGATTCTTTTGTATAAAAATCATTATTGCACTCCTTTTATTTATGTTTTATTCGCCTGACCTTAAATCTCTGTATACTATACTTTACCTCGTGTTGAATTTGAAGCATTTTTTAAGTGCTCCTTTCAGAAAAAGGACGAAACACAGTTAAATCATTACATTTTTCAATTCAAATAGATTTTTTTATCTCTGTTAAAATGCAAACTGGTTAAGACAAAAAAATTCAGTAATCAAATACTTTGGTTCTTACTGTTTGCTTGCTTGGACTCCGTTATATATCTGGTACAGATTGGACCTATCTACAATACTTGCCGCTCTTTTGGTCACGGCAAATCCTGTTAAATATGCTACAGCATGCTAATAAATCAGAGTAAAAAAGTAGTGCTGTATTGTATTTTATGTTTCCGGTTTGGATGCTAACCACAGCCATCAAGCTGCAACCAATACGTTTCTCATCGACGCTGGGTATTTTGGAAGCAGTACACCCTTTTGTCGTTTTACAAGTACGACCATTTCGATTAAGTTCTAACCGCAAAGCTTCAAATCAATCGTCGTTTTGAGAATAGGTCATTATTTAAACTATTGCTGCCTACATATCTAATCCTATTTATCGTGATCCCTTTATGTCAGACCTCTTGAAGATGTTATCTGAGAATCGGTCCGAAACTCCTCTTCCTTTGCACTGGTTTAGGACAGTTTTTCTAGCTACATTCGGTCAAGCACTAGACATTGGCTGGTCAGCCTCTCCAGATACTCTTTCTGCAATGTACTAGCTCGGCTGTATGACTTTCCTACAGCATACTGGACACTGCTGGTGTCTCCTCCATTCTTTCATTTCTACTAGCGTTGGAAAGCGGAATTATTTGAAATAATTAGTTTAAGCAAAAATTATAGCCAATCCAGTGAAGAAAGCAATAGAGTGCCACTATCGATCCCACCGAGAGGTCAGAACGACCATCGCTTTTCAGACAGTTGCCGGTAATGGGATTGCTGGATCATTCACAGTCGTTGACAAGCAGAACTTGATAAATTCTTCCTGCGTTTGAACATGCAGTCCTGCTCACTCTACGGCTATATATATATATGGCTTAAATTACAACTTGGTAGTGAGAATGCAAAGTTTCTATTGAGCAGCCATTTGGTGGGAGTGTGTAAAGAACTTACTTCATCAAAAATATCGTTCGAGTGAGTGGTTCGTGTCCTTAAAACTAGACAGTGCCCCAATTCCACATACCTCACTATTTTGTTAAGGTAGAAATGAATTTTACAGACATACGTAGATTCTTCATGAATTTATGGTATGAATACAAAAACTTACCATTTCATATTCACACTGAATAAATGTTAGAGTTGCCCTGGCGCGTCGATAATTGTGTCCATGCTCAACATTCTCAATAACAAAATTCCATATTCCAAACGAATCACGTAGAGTTGAGGACTTTCAGGGATATATTTCGAGAATTAAGATGGGCAATTGTAACCCTCAACCATAATGTCTGTAATAAGCATTGGCTTTGTATTTTTAGTAATTTATGGTCATCTTGCGTAATTAGACATTATATTATGATTGAAGTCATGTAAGGATTCAGAGAGAATACCATAAAGCATGAGCTACGTTGAATTCCTGCCAAGCTGAGTAAAGGGTTTTGGCAATCAACAACCCTCTAGTCTTAGGGGCATTATATGAATCCCTTGGTGCGATACGTAACGTTTATTTCCTCATCCTGAGACTAAACGTCCTGAAAGTCTTGAAGATCTTATGTCTCGACACTTTTGCCAGACTAAAATTCATTTCAGAATATCTGTGGGCGAAAGTTATTCTTCGAAACTTTAAGTACCTAAGAATTCATCTAAAAAATATACTACCCTTGTTAACTATGCCAAACTCTACCCACCATCCACCTGTTCCTTCGCACGAACCTTAATAAATATTTATAATCGCTCACCCCAGAAAACTATAATTCATCTTAACATCATCCTGATGAGGTGTCAATTTGTAAACATTCAATTTGATCTGCATCACATCCAACGAATGATGAAACAATTTTCACAAATTATATCAAATTCAACAGATGGCTGAGCGATCCTGTCTCTCGGGTATCCTTCAACCAACTCCCTCGCGAACTAAGTCCATTTTATTTTTGGTCAAACTACACAAATGCAGTTTCATGCTGTTCACCGTCATCAACAATTAGAGCCTTAAGGACCCCGTGAAGTGACAGGTTGTTTATACAACACCTGTAGACCGTTAAGTGTATCTTTTCAGATACAATAAAATTTATGTCGGCACAACAATCGTTTCTTTGAATGTCTGTCAGTCAATTTGTACATTTTTTGCTAATGTTTATTTTATTAATGAACGTGCTTTGTTAATTAATTGCCGTACAAGGTGGAAAGGATATCAATTGGTTGAAAGGTCGATTTTAACGTGAAGAATAATTATTCATTTAAATTTTTGTGGAAAATTGGGAAATATTCAATTAAATTAATTTAATTTCGACTACTTCTGAATCCTGGAAACCAGTTACAAATAAAAACTTCAATCAAACAACGACAAATACCTTCAAAAATCTCATAGTCATCTCATTTTCCAGGATCCTTTTTAAAATCTTACGTAGCAACTGTCTCATATTCACCAAAACTACTACCGGTGAAGAAAAATAAACAGGATTTGATATTTCATCTGGCCAACAATAAATGCCAATACGCCCGAAATATCTGCCCAGCAGGCATTGTATCCTACTCCTTTGATCCTTTGATGAGTTTTCACAAAACGACAATGAGCTCATAATGCAATTGAGAACGGACGACATAAATTACAAAATCCGGAAGTCCTGTTTATCAGTCAACCTTTCACAATAAAATCCAAACGAAACTTCAACTCAATCTTAAGGATAATGAGAACGAAAACAGGATCATAATTTTGTTGAATGGATGGAATGAGACGACCTCTAGCAAAATGTTCTGCCTCAGGGGACAAGAGCCAAACAAGGATGTATGGTTTGAATCGATAAGAAGGCAACTGTGGCAAACACACGAACAATATACATTTTGCAATAAGTATGATGGCGAAAAGGAAGTGCCGCAGGCAAGTTATGTCCTTGCTGAACTAGTCTTTTTTCTTATGTTCGAGTGTAGCTCACGGTTCAAGTATATATTTTATTTTCATGCTACAGTGAATGCAATGAAAAGTGTTTCGTGTAGCATCGGGAAAGGGTTTTTGGGCTTTTTGACGATGTTCTGTGTACGAAACAAATTTCAATTGAAGAACCTTTGCGAATTTCCGGCTAAATGATCATTGAAGTGGATCCTTTTGATATGATACACGATTTTTGAGCTATTGGTACTGTCAATAAGATGGGGCATACTTTTCACTGTAGTGAAACTAGTCTTGAATTGCGAATTAAATTAAACTGATATAAATCTCAGAGTGAATGGCATTAAAGCGGACTTTTCGTTTCAAAAATGTTGCATAGTTTGCACGTTATATGCTTCAAGGACCTTTGACATGCATTTGATGAATGCCAAAATCAATTTATGATCATCAGGAATCTTTCATGCTGAGAAAAGTATAATAGTGGCTCATCGATGCAATCATTAATGACAATTAAAAATCCTTACTGGATAACAAGCTGACATACAATGTAGTTATTTTATCGTCCTTCCACACTATCCATCCACCATTAATGTCGCGTGGCAAACTACAAAGTGCAATCATGGGTATCAACAATTCAAACAATAAATCGACACGATTTGGAAAGTGGTCGGGAAAAAAACTGGCCAGGAGTCCCTTATTCTTTCCTATCACACATCACGAATCAGGATCAAAGATGAAGGAGGGTTCGCTGCAACCATCGGCCGCATGTAACTTTTGTTTGTTGGTTTCACAACAGTCCAAAGTGAAAGACCTGACAAAATCCAAACAGGAGAAATTCAAAGTGATCAAGCGTAAAATGTGTACAGGAAAAAAATTGACTGACATCCTGGCGTCATGTGTCCTGTCTACGAAGTCCTACATTAAACGTTGCATATCATTTATATGAACTATGTTGAAAGGGTTTAATCGTCCGGAAGCCAATTTCTCCGGTCAACTAGTTTTTTCCTTTCTCTCTCGTCACATAGCATTTATTATTCAGCGTTGGCTTTCTTTCCAACATTGCGCCAGTGGTACTTTTCACGAGAGGGTTGATTGTCCCATTGCCTCGGTTTAGATTGTAATTTAAGAGTCCTTGCATTTGAAAGGATATGTTTGATTGACTTGTGCAATTCCCGATTTGCATAATGATAGACAGGAGTGCATGTGCGGTGAATGACTGCCGGTCTGGTTACGACTAACTATCGATCCATTTACCCGGTTTTCATGCACTGTTATCAGCTTGGTGGGGTGGACAAGGATTAAGGGATGTAGTGAAAGTGCTTTACTAGCATGGATATTGCAGATAAAAGTGGGGGTTGTGATTGTTGTGTAACATTATTTCGTAAGAGGTAGTAGATATGTGAATGGTCATGGGTTTTCAAGGGATGACTGTGAAATTTCTGTTGAAATTTAGAGCTTCTTTGAGATGACCACATTAAACGTTCATTGAACTTATAGTGAACCAGAAAAATATTGCGCAGAATTAATTCATTCTCTTCAATTAGTGGCTGCTCCTGCATTGCTTGTTTTTTGAGATTCAATAATTTCGTGGCTAAATATTTATGCAAAAAAAAATTACACTGATTTCATTTAAACTGCGTTGTTCTCGTGATGATAGTGTGTTGTTAAATAAATTAAAAATATGCTACATTTATGGTTTAATACTCAGATGAACTGCCTCTTACTTGGTAGGCCATAAATTTCAAGTTGTCTTTTGGAGTCATCTTTCGAATTATTTCATTATTTCTTCAGGAGTTCTTGGTGGCAAGTATTTTTGAAAACAGAACAGCCTTGATTAAGGACTCAGGAATCAGGGCTATAATCGCGGATGGGTCTGTTGTTGCGCAAACAAAAATCATGAAACACAAACAAAATAAAATGCTTGATGTCGGATCGATCCTTCCCAGGGGCTGCTTCGAAACAAATTCGCATAGTAATTGAACTGGGATCGGTGAGATTCAAAATATCTTTAATTTAAAATTAAAAAAAAATGCCTAAGAAAATACACATGTAAAAAAATAAACACAAAATTTGAAAATATTATATTTTCACGCGCAATTGATTCTCGAAAGGATACAAAATCATCTTAGAGACGCTGCCAATGTTTTTTCGAGTGTTTTGAATCGAAGTTTAGCTTATCCTCCCCAGAACTAGAAATTATATAAGGCTTAGACTTTTTTCTCTATACGATATTCCCTTTTCGAATTTTATTAGGAAACAATTTATTAGTTTTAGAAGTGTCTTTGGAAATTGTTGGAAACAAAAACGCGCAACTTCACTCCAATATTTTTTGTTGGTTTATTCTTTAATATAATCGAACATTTTACCGAAAATTCGATACCTTCTTATTTATGGAGAAGCTCATAAAAAATTTAATGATGAATATTTCACCTCAATTTTTTTTCTTTCAAATTTTGTTTAAAAGGAAATTCATTTTGCCTCGCAAATTTTTTTTATTGAAAATGTATGAAATGCATTGAATGGTGATTTTTTTCAATAATTTCTCGGAAAATGTATGTTTCGAAATCTATCAAAAAAACTTAGTTTAAAAAATTTCCTTTGGGAGTTTTTCAAGAATTCTCCAAAAACTTTTAAATCTTGCAAAAATTATTTTAAAAATTTAACACAAAACGTTGCAATAAGCGTTTTGCGTTAGTATTTCTGAGGTTTTATTTAAATGACGAATTACTCGAGAAAACTGCAATTAGAAAAACAATGTTGTGATCACATTATTTTGGAAATACTAAGTTTGAAGAAATAAATTTAACATGAAACTAGCTATTTCAGAATGTCAACAAGATAAATTTGAACAAATCTATCGCAATGAAAGTTTTTAAGGACATGTTTTTCATTGGAAAACCTACAATGCCATTTAATAAATTTATTTTCCAGACGAGGTTGAAGAAGTTAAAATTCAAATTTAAAAAAAACTCGTTAAGCTAAAGCAGTGAAAATTCCGCATCCAAAATATCTTAACACAAATATCTTTTCATCAAAGTGAAAAAAATGAAGAAAAATAACTTTGTTTTGGAATTTTTTTAACAAATTTGTTTATGAATTAGACGCTTAGCCTTTAAGCGAATAAATAGTATTTTAATAAAATTCAGGAATGAAGGAGGCTTCTTTAAAAATATTTATTGCAGAATTTCGACGCAATCTGTGGGCAAAATTAACCTTAACTTTAAAGAGTGTTTCCTTCAGAAAGTTTTTCATACAACACAAAAACAATGTCAACAAAATAAATGTAATTTAATATGTTTAATGTATAAATATTTGTTATAAAATGTATAGATTTGAAAAAAGCCACGGAAAAATCTCGAAATTTCTTTTTAACCAGTTTCTTCCATAAAATCACAAAATTAATTGCGTTAAATTTTCTTTAAACAAATCAAAAAAATCGATTGAATAATGGGCAGGAAAAACTGTGTGAAAGTCGAAAAGAGTTCCTAGACTGCTTGTCTAATTTTTACTGATAATATTAAGAACTGCTTCAACGATTTAAAACCGTTGCCGCACTCAAAGAAAACATCATTGTAGCTTTTCGTTAAATAATCGGCTTATGAGAATGGGCTCAAAGTGAACCATCTGCAGCAGCAATTTAACCGAAATCTTTTGATCAACGACTGAAAGATGCAGTGTTCTAAATAAAGTAACAATCATTTAAAAACATTAACGAAGAAGTTGTTGAGGCATTTTTTTTTTAAAATACAAATGAGTTCTATGCCAACTAAGTTTTGACAAAAATATCTTCGTTTTTTCTGTAAAAATACAGATTTCAGCTTTTTTTACCTATAAATGATCAACAATTCCATGTTAAAATAAAAAAAACCCAATTTTCCGAAAAAAACATACCGCAAATGCTTAGAATCCAAATACAAATGTCCATGAAAATCAAAAGAACAATTCAATTCTCAATTATTCTCTTGCGAAAGTTTTGAGTCTGAAATTGATATTTTTAATGCTCAAATCAAAGAAAAATGCCAAGAACTTTTTTACAAAGAATCCTGAATTTTCAGTTTCAGTTTCAGTTTCACTTCTCATCAAAAGCAAGGAACCCCTTTTCTTGTATGGAATATTTTTATGTGAAAAAAGCTCGTATTTGCTTCTTTATTTTGAAGATTCTATTTGAACATCTAAAACCAGGCATTTAAAATGCATAAAATTTCATCACAACTATGAAACAAGGGTAAAATATCCGTCACAGATATCTCGAAACAATGAACACATGGGAAGTGTGGTTTCGGCGTAACGAGTGGCTCCTCTTCAGGTGCTGCCTTTTAGCCACTCGGTACGAGACAGCACTACCACCGCTGGCTTGTTGATGGATCAAGCTCGCTATATTTCAACTATTTATAATTTTTTACATGTGCGAATTATAACGACTGTCAATGTGTTTCGTATGTCTGCCTACGTAGCTTTTTCATTATTTAAGTTTTTATCATGGGTTAGAACCTCCTGGTCTATTCGACAACTTTTGTCTCTTAGTGTGCTTTTTGGTTAACGACTTGCTAACACTTTTGTTGCACATTAGTGGAGGTTCTTGTTTCCAGGCTTTGGCCCGTACCATTGTTAAATGGAAAGTGTGGTTTCGGCGTAACGAGTGGCTCCTCTTCAGGTGCTGCCTTTTAGCCACTCGTTACGCCGAAACCACACTTCCCATTTAACAATGGTACGGGCCAAAGCCTGGAAACAAGAACCTCCACTAATGTGCAACAATAGTGTTAGCAAGTCGTTAACCAAAAAGCACACTAAGAGACAAAAGTTGTCGAATAGACCAGGAGGTTCTAACCCATGATAAAAACTTAAATAATGAACACATATTTTCTTTGTGACGTCAGAAATGTAGCTATTCACAAGAGGATATTTAAATAGGACCCATTCTTAAAACTGATGTTTTAATGGCAAGAAAAAATATCTCACTTTATTTTCTTGATTTTAGTATATATATTTTTCGAATAAACATGTATTTCTACGGCTCGGAAAATATTTTTTTCTCGGTAGAACAGAAAGTTTTATGGCAAGGAAAAATAGCTTTATGGCAAGAAAAATTCGTTTGCGGCGAGAAAAATTATTATTCTCGTTTCATTTTCTACATCAATGCAAATATTTTCCGGTTTTGGTTCTGTAAAAAATAAAGCGAATCTCAAAAGCTCAAAAAATATTTTTAAACTATTTTATTTCAACGGCATACGTTATGCAATGTATGATCGATCGAGACAATACACAAATATTTTCTGATCTACACATCTACGTCGACTAAATCTAAATGAGACAGATGCGAGCCTATTGTAGCATAAAATAATCAAATGGAAACCATTGCAGAATATAATTCAAACAGTCACGCTTACACTATTTACACCTAGTGTATCATTTCATTCCGGAAAATTCTATGAAATATTTTAAATCAAAATTAGTTGATTCGTACCTATTATTAATTATAATGAATTTATGTTTAATCAATTCTTTTTTAGTACTGAGAATTATTAAAGTTAACATTTTCATATAATCAATTGCACGAATACTACATAAATGTTATTGTATTTTGTGTTGAATGTGCCATTTTTTGTGTGTTGCACGATGTATCATACATAGCAATTTGTATAAAATTCAGTCTTTTCAGAGAAAAAAAAGCAAACAAACATACGTCGACTAAGCTAGGCTAGCTAGTGGACAAGTTGAATGATATATTGTTTAGCGTCTAAGGACTTATATCTAAGATTCCATCAAATTCTGAAGATGCTGCTCAGAGCATGCTGTTGAGAATAAATTTTGTGACTGACTGTGGTTTAATCCCAACGAGTGTATCTAAATTTGCACTTTCAATTGATTTGGATCCTTTTTTCCAGCGAATCAGTCACAGTGATCAAGAGTTATTAAATTAAATAAATAATCTAAAGACAATCATTTAAATCTAGATTTTACACTACTTTCCGTCAAACAACATTCGGACTTTTGTATTTGTGCGTCAACAAGCAAACTTTAAATTACGTATAATTAAAGAACTCGTCCGTTATTGTACTTCGTGAGATATTTTACTATTGAGTCCTAGCCAGATTCCTTCGTATCTGCATCTGTATCTCTAATACTCGATTGATTTAGCGCCATAGAACTATCACAATAGTTGTCCGCATCCCACTCGATAGTGTTGCTGCCTCGCTTCGCCTGGCTGATTGCATCGCTGCAAATGCTATCACTCCGGTCCATATATCCTTCGCCGGTCATCGACTCGTTATCCTCGCTATCGTGGCTAGTCGGTGTTGGAGTCGCGGCATTTGAGGCAATCTCGTTGGCAAGCTCCTCCACCATTTCGCCAAAGATCTCGATCAAATTGTTCACACCTATTAAGTAACCGTCCTCATGATTGCCCACCTTCCACGTGGTGTTGTGATCGGTATGCAGATTGGGTGGCAAGGCCACCGTTTTGGCGAAATCAATCAACCAGATTCCAGCTGTTGTGCGATCGTGGACAAACAGAAGTGAGCTTCCTATGACCTCGTGTGTTTGGAAGAAGTCAGAACACTCCAAAGTGCCACGGATTGCTTGGAGACGTTGCAGATATTTTGGCTATATTTAAAAAATCCAAAAATCGTTAAAGTTTCGTCCTGCATGAAGCGAATGCAAACTTACGACAGCGTGTGGAAATCCTTCCGTGAAGTCCTTAAAAGCGTTTTTGATTTGCTCTCGAGATTTCGTTGTCTTGAAGTCTTTTGAACTTGTGCCATCACTCTTTTTGATACCCTAAAAGTGAAACAACAAAACAAAGTTAATTTTCACAAAATCTGCTTTTAAGGATAGTAATTTTGAAGAAATATATTTCGTTCCAGTGATTCCTAAACTAAAAATAAAGCAATTTTAAAAAAATTACATTCTAAAACATGTATTTTATATGCGTTTATAGAGTTTGTATTTTGAGTATTTTTGCATGTACTCAACGCTCATTTATTGCATTTCGGTTCCAACAAAAACATTTTATCGACCTTCAAAACTTAAAAAACTATGACCAAAAATTTATTTCGTACTTTTGTTTCTTTCCTTTTTTTACAATTTTTTGTTTTTATCACATATTTAAGAAACAAAAATTTGCATTTTCTGTTATGTTATGAAATATATTTTTTTTGGTAAAGCTTTTTTGTGATAGTTTTCATATCATGGGTTGGCCTAGTTATTTTAGTTTATCCCACAATGAAGAGGACCAAACCTTCGATGCCTAATATTTTTTTGTTCCTGAATAATATTTGAAATGTTTTCGATGTGATTTATTTATAAACCAGATATTTTTGTCGAACATGAAAACATTTAATTTTTTTTAAATAAAACCGAAGGCTATTTCGAAGTAAGATGATAAATAATTTCAAACAAGAATATGATTTCCTTTAGTATTTCTATCCCTTGGACAAAATGGATTCATATTGAAAATAATTCGATCAGCTAGAATCCTACAAAGGACTCACCTCAATCCGAAAACCCAATGTGGCTGTACTGGAGATTGTTTCACGCCAAACCATATATCTTGGTTTCGTTACACCCTTGGCACGATGCTCTTCCTCGGTCGGCGCATCAACATCAATTTGTATCATTTTCTCGTACATATCCTTACGCAATTTTGGCTTTTCCTTTGCCTTGGACAGTTCCTCCTCCAAATAGGTGCGTACTCCAATTTTACAGTCCATCACGCACGGTTGATAGAAGTCACTTAGTAAATCTTGCAGTTGTAGATAAACTGAAATGAAAAATGTGGAGGGAACAGGATGTAGTATTGTTACTATATATTTTTTTTAAAAAAATATTAGTGTTGGAACTATCCTAGACTCCGGATGGAAACTAATTTTTAAAATTTTCTGCAAAAAATTACCGAGCAAATCTTTACCATGGTGTCTTCTGTTGGGATTCAGATACTAAAAAAGATTTATTATTAAAATATTTCAATTTTGAATTGACTTTGTCAACCATAATTTTCGATTGGCATGGAAAATTTTTTATTCAAAGAATTGATGTGGTCCTTAAAAATTTCATTCGGCGTTATTTGATTTTTCAAGATTTGCAACAGATATAACTCCATAAATATGTGTTTGAAATAATGTAGACAAACCACAGAAAATACATCGAAAGCATAGGTTCAAGGTTTTCGACTTCTTCTTCATTGGAATCGAACAAACTTTTCAAAATGGTTTGAATTGGAATTGGATTGAAATCACTCGTTGAATTAGGTTAGCAATTTAAGAAAAATAAATATATCCCCAATTTGGTATACTATGAAATGAAGTTAGCCTGATGTTATCGAAGCTTTCAGTCTATGCCAGTCGTATCCTTCAGACAATTTTCACTCGAGCATTCAAGTCGGCAACAAGAACTCAACTCTTCAGAGGTCAGTGCGACCAGTTGTTCAGCTACAGACAACTGTGGTTTTTGGGACTTTCCTTCGACATTCAGAGCTCTTTCGTCGTGGTGAATCAAAGCGATTCTATTCCATCAAACTATAAGGAAGCGATAACATTTCTTCGACAAGGTTACTTAGTGGTATTTTTTCTAGTTCTTGAAAATTTTGGTATATGCTTGTATTTACTGCGTTATGGTTTACTAGTTCACACAACAAAATTTAATTCAAATAGTTAAAACCAAAAAAAAAATACATAAAGATACGAAATAAAATATTAATCCATAGATACATTATTTTCCAGACGTTAGTTTTATAAGCCAAACTTGAAGAAGGTATGAAATTTATATAAAAAATATATGTTGCTGCACATATCTTTAATTTTTATGTGAGTTCTAGCTGACCGTTAAAAAAAATTCCAAACGTAAAAATTGAAGAGGATGAAATCCAAACTCTTTTGAAAGATCTCATCGAAAACAGAAAATCTGGATAAAAAAACGAGGGACAGTAAGATTCGAATGACTGACGTCAATTCCAGGTAATATTCGATTAGCAAAAATGAAGAAAAAAGTGAGAAATATTTTTTTAAAAATGGAGACGTTTTGTTTCCGTAGAAAAAGGAGTGCGTTTCAAAACTTTTGTGGTAACATCGTAAGGTTGATGCATGTATCTTCACAAAAGCACAAGAAGACATAAAAATAGTATTCCAGTATTTGCGGTCTCATAAAAGCGAAAAAAATACAAAAGGTCACAAAAAGCATGCAAAGTAGGCCCAATTTGTTTGTTGTGTTTGCACTATAATAAGAAAAACTGGAGGCAATAATTCTTTGAAGAAATAGCGTAATCCTAACTGTCTTTCCAAACAATCTCTAAACATGCAAAACATTTTAAATTTTATACTCACTTTCTCCATCTTCACTAGTCACTTGTCCTTTGAACTCCGGGACATATGGTCGCATGACATCATTCATAAGTACTTTAAAACACAATTGCTCCTTTGGACAGAGCTTCTTTAGAACAGTTCCCTGTTCCGGACCTGCTTTAAAGTTGCCCTGATGACCGGCCAATTGCACCCAAGGATATCGTTGTTTCTTGTAGGTTTGAAAGAATGGTGTCCATTGAACGATATTTCGGATTTTCCTCCATCCCGACGGCTGTAAATCATATCAAGATAGAAGCAGTTAGAAATTGTATTTAAACTTAATCTACTTAGCATTGATTGTATAAAAATAAAACTTTTAAACGAAACATTATTTTACTTATGATATTATGATGAAAAAATAATTAAAAGAGTTCAACAAGTCATACCTGCTCTGAAACAAGTTTCTAGCCAATTTACAAAATTACAGGTTGTCATTGTTTGAATGACCAATCAATTTGCAAGTTTCAAATATAATTTTCTCATTAACTTCCCATTCTAATTTTAAAACGAACATAATTGCTTCTAATCACATACAAAACAACCTTCCAAAGCAGTGATGCAGCAAACATAGTAACAAATTCTAGAATTATATTTCTAAAATTACCGAAGTTGAATACTTTCCATTATTCTGGTTTTTATTGACTAAAACTTGAAGTTTCCTAACGAAAAATTAGCATTGACGTCAATGAAATCATTTTGGTATTACGTAAAGGCAAAGACGTGGTTGTATTGTTGATCATCTGTGCGGTGTATGGATTAAAGTTCAACAGTATTTGTAGTCAAAAGATTGAATTTTTTAGCAAGAATGTAATAAGTTTTTTTGTGATCTACTATTTTGATTTATGAGGCAATGAATATACAGTATTGCGGAACTTCATTAAATTTTTTTACAGCACTTTGAGATG
Source organism: Oxycera nigricornis (assembly GCA_963942545.1). Classification (NCBI taxonomy): domain Eukaryota; kingdom Metazoa; phylum Arthropoda; class Insecta; order Diptera; family Stratiomyidae; genus Oxycera; species Oxycera nigricornis. The sequence continues at coordinate 104,695,399 of OZ012662.1, forward strand.
CACTCTACTTGTTTTTTTACTGTTTTCTTTGGAGTAGTTTTATTATATTGCATATAAAATTGATGAAAAGTTAAATAAATTATTAATTTGGTTTTCCAAAAGACTTTCATAAACAAACAAATTTAAAAAAATTCAATTTTTCTTAGAACGATTTGATTTTCATTTAGTTTTTGCATGAGTACTTGCCCACGTTGGGCGCTGATTGGAGATACAGCAAAAATGTACTTTAAAAAGTCGTAAAAATTTAAAAATTAATCGCATTTGTAAATCATGAATGGCTTAGACATTATCTTTTGTCTTTTGGCATTAGTGAAAGATAAACATTTCAGAAAAGGCCTTAACATGAGTTTTGCAACACTCTTTGAAGCTCATTGTAAAACGCTTAATTCAAACATACACGCAAAGCCGCTCACTCCAAGCCACAGTTTTATGGTTTGCTGGTTAAATGTTGCTTCATAAATATATTATAAAATACTTGCGTCAAAGAACACAATATTTTTTTTCATATGCGATGGATGTAAAGAATGCAAACTGTGGAATAAATTGAATACGGTCATGTATTGTTGTTTTCCAAACCACAAGATTGATGGATTTTCAAAACAATTTTGAAAAAAATCGTCTTCGTGAGTAATCAACTGAATTTTTCAACTGGTTATTTATTATTTATTAAAACATAATGGCACTTTTATTATATATTGTCTAATCTATTTCTCATGTTTGAATCATCATTCAACAAAAACATAATTTTTGAAATTTTTGTCTATCAAATTGTCATCTAAAACTTCACATTAGTACCACAGGAACATATTTTTCAGAACATCTAAAACAAAGTTTCGATTTGAAATGACAAGTAAGTTTTCAATTAATTATTCAACTCAAACGACAAGATTTCTTTGAACTGATGAAATCATTCCCAACTCAACTCTTATTAATGCTTAATTGAAATAGACTCGTGAATTGCTCACTTTAATTGTTGATATGTGCAATATTGCAATTATCAACTCGTGTTAATTAATCTGAATTAAATTGGTGGATAAGCACAACCGCTTCAGCAATTTAACAATAAACGTGAAACATTAACGTGACTGATTTGCTGACGTGATCGTAATAAAAAGATTAATTTGCAGAACAGATTATGTCACGTGGATTTGAACGATATGAAATATACTGGAAATTGTTGTGCGGCTTTGTTTGATGTAGTAATTTGAAAAAAAAAACAAGTTTTAGATTATAGATTTTAAATTCATTTGAATAAAATGTGATGGGTCATGCATTCCACTAAGATATAAATTATCTCCTCAAAAATTTTGCTAAGACAAATTTTCAACGTTGATTAAAACAATTAATTTTCGTGAAAGTAAAATAAAAATGCATTAATTTTTTTTGGACAATATGTTGAATAAAAATCAATCAGACTGAAAATTGATTTCAACCAAAAAAATCTCGTCACAAGATTCCTCAATTTTATCATTTTTTTTACTACTGCATCTACCAAAATATTATTAATTATTGTAAGTAACGAAAATATGAAAATTAGGACCAATTCAACGATTTCGACATTCATTTAAAATGAATTGAGGATGCAATGTGAATATTTGATGCGACAAATTCAGAAAGAGGTAATAGTTCATTTTTAAAGCAATGAATTTTACGAAACTTAATTTTATTTCAATCAAGATTTTCAAAAATATTAATTTGATCGATTGCGAGAAATTTTTAACTAGCCTTTGCTATCATTGAGTGTTTAAAATAAACTTCACAGAGAAATAGTTTTACGGTCATCATTCTGATGTGGTTTTTAAAATCAAGAAGATTATTTTAGAAAAAAATATTGGATGGGGCATTTTTTTGCTTCCTTACGGCAGACTTAAATTTTTCTATTGCCCAAAAGCCAATAAGACTAACATTTGAATACTTTTGAATGCAGAAAATAAATTTTTCATTTTAAAATTCCAGCAAAAACTCAGCATGATTATCTGAAAAAGGGTCAAGAACGCAAAAAATATATGACTTTCAAATCCATGCAAGTATTGTTTTCCAATATACAGTAGAATCTCGAAAAAGTTAACTCGCGTAAAAGTTAATCGCTCGGTTAAGTTAACCGAATTTCAGCTTCCACGTATGAATTTTTCAAACCAACCGCTTTTTTCGGTTACTAAAGGGGCAATTAGGCTCCTATCAATGCGATAGTGAAGACGGTATTCCGTTGTCTAAATTGATTAAATCAAATAGCGCTTACGACGAAACACTTCGAAAAGTTCAATTGTTGAAGTCGAAGCTGGGTGATAATGTTGACATCAGCATTGATGTCATTGAAAATTTGAACAAGGATCAAATTGCGGAAGATGACGATGATTTCGAAGTTTCCGATAATGATAACGACGGGTCAATTATCGAGGAAGATATTCAACAACCAAAAGTGAGCTTCTCGAAAGCAGTAGAAAGCATCAATATCTTGATATAATGGTTTGAAAACAATAACGATGCAAATCAGGTGGCAGACCTTGTCCATATGCGTACGAAAATGATCAAGAGCTATTACACAAAAGAAAAGAAACAAACAAGCCTCGACTGCTTCTTCAAACGACTCCACAAAAATTAATTAATATATCGCACGAAAATGATCAAGAGTGACTGAGAACCATAAACCAGCCGGTACAATTTTTTTTGTAATGATGAAAAGTAAGTCATTGAAATAAATTTAGCGTGTCATTTACGAAAAATCTATACGTATTATTGTATTTTTTTCAATTTTGAAAATCACTTAGAAAAGTTAATAGTTCAAAAAAGTTAATTACCCTTGGGACATTTCGGTTAACTTTTTCGAGATTCTACTGTATTATTCTTTCCTTTGTGCATAATTTCAGTTTTCCACTAATTTCCTAGATAATCAATAACTTCCACAACAATTATCGATTACAACGAATCAAACTTTAGATACATACATCTCAATTAATCACAGTTCAATGTTACTCTGCAACACGTTTTTTTAAATCTATACAAACTCCAACTGCCATAAAACAATTGTCATATAAAGTGTCGGCATAAATGTCCGGTCTGGCATCTACCGCAAGCTTAATTGATAAATACTATTTATAGAGGTTAAGGTCAATTCGAACAATTGTTGTTTTCAAACATTCAAAACATTTATTACAAACAACGATGAGCGCGGATTTGATTAATGCTGCTATGATGCCGTCGAGGTGATGTAATGAAGTTTATTGCTGAGCAAAAGTCCTGTAGGTTGTGATTGAGTAGGCCAGCCAGTAAAATACTGAAGCATATCAATTGATTCAACAAATGTTCAATGATCAGATTGTTTAGTTAAGATGTTAGAATCTTGGATCAGTGGGTTGAAAACTAAACAGTTTTGATTGGCAATTGGGTCCAAAACAATCGTGATTATCAATTGGGTCCGAAGTATGTATATTTGAATGAAGTGATTATTGTAATGGACTCAGCAAACTTGCGAGATTTTTTTGGGGCAAATAGATGCCTTAATTTTGATATTTATTTATCTTTTACCGTTAATAATACTCTTAAAAACCTTTTATTGATGAATTTCTTGTAGGACGAGCCAAATAGTAAGAAATACCCGAGTCTTAAAGTAGCGCCCAACGTGGGCACGTTTACATAGAATTTTAACTGTTGTTGAATTTCACATTGTTTAAATCGACATTTGCACTTCTCGGTGCATTAAAGTTTTGATCCAATTACCTTTGCAAAATTTTAAGTTCAATTCGAAATTGCCATCAAAGAGTTTTATCGAAAAATTATTACTAAAAAAGGCGAGGATCATCAATCTTTATCATACAATACGCCTTCATTCTCGTTCCGAATGAATATTTTTGATTAATTTTGTTTATATATACATATGCAAAAGCTATTTGAAACAGTTTCAAATTGCTTCAAACTATAACAAGACCACATACCTGCTAATATATTCTAAGTTTATTATGGAAACACACCATAAAATCAAACCAAAACAAATTAGAAATTTCATGTGCACAACGGCGCATTTTCCAGATTTTGATGGATTATTTCCAGCTTTCCTATAAATCAATCTAACAACAATAAATCGTTTCAGGAGAAAAAAATATTCTTTAAACAGTTCCAGCCGAGCGAACATCACTTACATTGTTAGTGCCATGGAATTTATCTGACGTCGCAAGTATCTAAAATAGCCTTGACTGTAGTACAATAGTCATTTAAAGCAGAAGAAAAATATCTACTACGCATGGAGTTGTCGTACAACTCATTTGTGATACAGTCAAGTATCTTTTTATGATAATTCTATCTGAACTAAATATTAATTGAATCATATGTATTCTATTGGTCACGGTTTAAAATGCCTACTCGTACTTTGAGTCTAATTGGCATGTATCTATCATTTCGTAGATTTGAAGAAACATGTATAAACTGAAGAAATATGTTTATAAGATTGTGTGTGGTAATTTATCAAATTAACACCTTAAATTAAATAGGCGTTTTGAATAAATTGCATATTCACGAAAAATTGGTATCGGTTTTGTAGTGATTCATTTGAATTTATGTGGGATTGACTGACAACTTTTCAATTGTAACAGATGACGCCTTTTCAATGTTTGGCTCAGAGAAATCGTGATTTGTATCCAAAGAAATCAATGGGTGCGTTTTATTCATCGTTTAGGTTGATAAGGTTATACATATGAACAATATGTAGGCTCACAACTATCTTTCCAGGCATTACACGCGAACTGATATTTCTCGAATTTGAAATTCAAGCTGCTAGTGGTGCTTTACATACCGTGACTAAAATTAATTGTGCAAAATGCGTTGTTCATCATCATCACAATTTTCATGTTCTTTTCCAGATATGCACAATTTGCATGCTTCATGCTTGAGAAAACTATATGATGTTATATTAAGTGCTGCTTAATGTATATTAGCTAAGGTGGTGTGTAAATTTTTCTCCAAATTTTGAGTTTTTTAAAAAGAAAACTTTTCGACGCATCATTTAAACGATTTTTTTCTAAACAAATCTACTACAATTCGATTAGCACTTGCTGAATCTTCAAAAAATTCAACAGGATATTCAAGTTTTTAACACTTCCATCCTTCGCTGATCGGTTTCGTGCTGTGTTGCAACGCAAACGTGTTAAATGGCTGGTCACATGTCAGGCCACACTATTTACATGTAAATTACATTGATGGTTTAGCGTCTGTTTAACGCATTCAACGCCCATCGAGCCACACAAGCCTGTTATTATTGTTAGTACGGCATAGAATCGCCATAGGCATCACTACTTCACTACATCGCACTATTTCTCTCCGTGGTGCATTCAAAGGCTTATTGGATTGCTTATGCAATCCATTTTAGATAATAGATACACATGTATCTGCAGCTGTTTCTAGACAATCTTGCAACTGAATGTTAGCTAGTGTGCACAAAGATAAGTTGATCTGAATAGGCTGTTGAGATGTAGATTACAAATTGTTTACAATCGCGATGAAGCTGAGGTGCACAAATATAAAAAAGTTGAATTATTCCTGATAATTGTTTGATTTCATTAAATGTTTCACATTTGTCCATTCATTCATAAACGTATTGGCCTAATTCGATAAGCTAAATTAAATAAATTTATTCCAATACTAACTTCGCTCGCAATCTAACCTTTTCAAGTTGACAAATGGAAAACGGTCATAAGTTAAAGTATTTATAGCACTTATTAGATTACTCAGTTACTTTGCATAAATAAATTTACAATTTTATTGAAATTGTTCGTTTTTTTCTATTTAATGACCATCAGGTATCGTATCTTTACGTATTTGCTCTAGAAAATAAATGCGTAATTTTCATACAAAGTATTTGCTTGATATTTTGAATGCTCGATAAGATCGGTTGTAAAATAAATGTTGATTTGTGCAATAAACATTTGAAGCACTTGCTTTAAAAATGCCAAATTTCAGCAACATCGTCATGAATACATACATACCTATTTTCTTAGAAAAATATTATTATTTTTTAAATCAAAAAAAAATTTAGTTTCGAAGGGCATTAAGTTTTAAAAAAATATATTCTGTCAATTTTTGTGTTCGTTTTTCTTGTCTCTTATAACTGTATGATGGATCATCTCCTTTCGATGTCCAACGAAAATCTGCAAATATACTTGTTTTCCTTGGAATCTCATTTTCATCAACCTGATGTCCTGATGAAATTTTTTTCCGTGCTCGTCACTCACAGAAACTAAGCTTTCGGGTGATAGATGTAAATAGTAATCAAAGAAATGTGACTTATAACATCGCAAGACTTCATAATCCTGTAATTGCTTTGAAACCATCTCCTTGTAGTTTGCAGCCTATATATTTCCCAAAAAAAATTGCCACTTCAAGGAAAGAGAGCTTTGCAATTTCCTTTTTGCCCCACTTTTTTTGCTCTTCAATTTTAGCTTACATAGAGGCATACTACTCATTGCAATTAAAAAAAATTCTGCCCACTAAAATGCTCCGTGAGTTTTGCAATGGAGGGTTTGCCATCGGAAGCCTATTATTTGGTCTAAAATGCGTTTTTAATGTGTATTTCCCCCCTTTGGGAAGCAATAGCTCGCGCCAGTGTACAACGATCAAAACAGTAAATACCGCAAACGACAAAATTGCCTTAAAGTTATTTCCAATGTGTTTTGCGGTTAAATCGGAAACAATGAAGCTGTGGCACTCGAAAGATATTTCCCCCATTTTGGATGTCGTTATAGCTTTGTAACTCTTTTATTGCTAATACCGCGCAAAAAGGATGTATGCACAACTTGCTAAATATTAAATTCTCCACAAGTTTGTCATATTAAACTTTTTTGTAATAGTAATGTTTTCGGAGATTTGGGACCGTCCCGCTTTTTTTCGTTTCCAACACAACACTTGTGGGAGCCGTGGCTTAGGAGATATGGGGGTGTCCCACTTCCTTTTGTTTTTATGATGGAGCCCGAAGGATTGAAGCTGAGACCCCAGGAAATTTGACTTAACCTAACTATACCATTGTCCACGCATTGCAATAAAAATTTCTCTGCCTACCCAAAATGCACGGTCAAACTCCCATTTGGCTGGACTACTTCTTCATTTCTATTCATGGCTTTAACGAAGTTTTTCATGAGGCCAAATTAGATATGACAAGGCAGGTAAGATGCTAATGTTTGACTCTACTACGAGGTTTTCAGAAATATTCTTTTGTCCAGGAATGAAGTTGGATCTCATTGGCCATTCCTTGTTTTATGTAATGTTGATTTCTAGCTGCAAACAGTAGTATTTTGTGTAGCCTTTTTGCATTATAAGTAAAATTCCAACAACAATTTTAAGATCTGCACGTATTTTGCAAGAATGATAGCTGTACTGAATTTGCTCTTATGTTTCTAATATGTGTGTGGGGGGGGGAGTAGTTAAAATACTTTTAAAATTGCCTTACATAATATATGGATGGCCCTTTAGACAAATTCAGGACTCTAACTAAATCATTTAGTTCACCTTGACGTATTAAATAAGGTCCATTTTCATTTACAACAAAATTTTGTGACCGAGTGGTGGTCTGCGTTGAAGATTTTGACTCAAAGTCGCCTACATTGTCCTTTGAAAGTTTTTTCTTCATTGAAGGTTTCGATGATGGAAAGTCTTCAGTATCAAGATTCGGTTTTGAAACTGCCTCCACATCAGAATAGACAATTTTATCTCTTGTTTTCTAAGAATATCTGTTCAGTGTCGTTACACAGAAATAACAGTCACTCGCATGATCTTTTTGTTCTCTCCAAATTACAGGTTTAGAAAAGAGCATTGATGGATTGGTACCATTAGGACATCCTCTTAAATAACGTACACATCTTAAACAAAAAAAACTTGGTGCCCAAGGTTCATTTATAGTCTCCGATATGTTGAAACCAAAATAGAACTTGTTATTTAGTAACGAAGTAGACAGTTCCTACTATTAACTTGAAGTAAATTCTCCACAAATAAAACAGAGAAGAACCAGCGAATTTGAACATTTTCGTTTCATATCGTAATCTAATATGTTTTAGTACACTTTTTCGGACATAAAACGTATGAAAAGCAACTAAAAAAGTTGTCACAATTAACAATATCCTTTTGGAAAACAACACGTTCTAGCAATATTAAGGGGGCCGTCAGAGTTTATTGTATGAAATTTCAACAATTTTTTTAAATAGAAATATTTATTAGAATTTTTTGAAATTTTTAAAATAATAAAATGTGGACCTTGAATTTCATATAAATAAATTAAATTTTTCCAACCATAGCGACAACCTGGTGACCATAATAGAGCCAGTCAGGTAAGGCTGAAACCAAAAATTCCAATGGCATTTTCAAATATAAGAAAATTGCTATGGTTGAAACTAGCGTTAAACATTTTTGGTGAAAAACAAAACACAGTGGCGGACTTTTCAATTTTTTGACCCTTTTTCGCAACTAAAACTGTTTTAAAATAGAGTTAAAAATTTATAAAAATTCTGATTCTCTTTCGGGTTGAAATTGTATATCTACTAAACTATCTCTCCAAATTTCAGCTCAATCCGTCAAACAGATTTTTCAAAATTGTGTTCATAGTTGTTGTTCTGGGCTTGGCCGACAAAAATAAAAGATGAGATGAGATGTATACTAATTCTGCATATATATAGTACTTGAAATGTTTTTGAAAAATCGATTTTTTGAAAAAATAAACCAAGACTGTCTCCTTAAACGCTATTGAACCAACAAAATCATACTGAAAATATAAGATGTGAAGGTATATCGTGTCCTTTCAAATACCAGTCTTTTAATTTTATCTTTCTATCACGGCTGAGCGAAATGTACACCCCTATCCAACCACCTTCAGCTGGACACCTCATTTTCACACAAATCTTAAATCATCAAGCCAACACAATATATTAACCAACCATCAACCATGTCACATTCACCACAATCTTGTCGTACATCATTCAATCATTCCGCACGATGTTTAATCATTGATACTCTACAAACACAATTCACCATCCACTCTGTACCTGAACATTTACAATTCATGTCAAGAAAAATTAACATTTTCGCAAATAACGAATTTTTTCCTTAAAAAAAAACATCTCACTTATCTACCGTACATGACCAAGTACGTATGTAACGTATGGTGAAATAAATAATGCACACGTCTCTTGAGAGAGGCGCCCCCTCCCCAAACGATATGTGCAGCGAATGTCGTCTACAGAAGCATATATGTAGTGTAGAAGAGAAAAATTGAATAAAATTTCCTAGCGAAATTTGTAATTGTAATTTTTTGCCTCTTACAAAACGGAACCCATTTATCGTATTTGACGACGCACGAGCAATTTTGAGTAAGAGTTATTGAGAATGTTGGAACAGTAGACGGAAATGTTACAAAATGTTTGTGCGTAACAGAATGGTCAGGAATACCTTGACCTGTTGCGGAATTGGTGATTGTGTAAAAGTAAATTTTGTGAAGAATGGATGAAGAATATATTAATGAACGTTTCAAGTGAACGTAACTGTTGGTGGTATCACTTGCGAATTCAGCATAAAATTAAAGGAATTTGTTGAAGATAAGTGAAGAATCAGACTTTTGTGCACGTTTTGACTATAAGGAATTTTTACTTGGGTTCAAAAACAAGGTTTCCGATAAGAAGGACACTTTTGTCTTAACTTATTTAACTACCTTTTGCTCCTTCGTCTTCGCTTTAGTATCCGGTACATCTGAGTCCCATTCCGAGCTAAGATCATCACTTGATGCATCACCATAATCTCGTGGCATAGGAACCTCCAACAGTGACTTCTGATACTGTGCATATCCTGGGCACAGGTTCGATGTCGGTTGGTTTGCAGGCGAAGATGATCGACGTGCCAACGAACCGTAATTTTTACGTAAACTACCGAATTTAGGACTTTTTGGGGGTGTTGTATAGACCGTGGCATCCACGTCCGATTGGATTGCATTCAAACCGCCGATACCAAGTGAACTAGGCGAACTGGACGATGGGTCACGTAACTGTGTGGGATCCATCCTAGAAACGGAACCCGTTGGAGATATAATTAATGAGGTCACTAGTGTGGGCACTGTTATTGATATTCCATGCGCTTTCGCGAACGCTTTACTGCACTTATGCAACAAATTACCACTGGACTTTTTGCGTAGTGGTTTTCGCGCACTGTTGCCATCATCACTCTGGGTTGTGAATTGTGGGCCCCGCACAATATGGTTTCCCTCCTGTTTGCCAATACTCTCCACACTTCTCTCGCCAGCTTGCTCGTCACCGTTCAGAGAACACAGCTCCGATTCACTTTCGGAGTTATTGCTGGCGTTCTTCCTTCCCGCTCGTCTAGTTTGTTTGTTCAATCCAGCATTCGCACCATCACCACCCCCAGCTTCATCAGCACAGTTGTTAAAGTGGGCGGTCAGGTTAACATCTTCATTGTTGTCATCGTCGTCGAAGTGTAACTTGTGCACCTCATCTGGCGACACATCCGGATAGTGCAGGAGCTTCACCGTCACCTTGTTGCCCGCCTCGTTATAGTACACTTCTTTGGCGCTCATTTTATCGAAATCCTCGTAGATCCGCACTTGAGGGTACGCGCAAATAGACATTATTGCGGAATATCACTATTGCCTCGTCGCTCACTGCACACTCTAGCCGATTTCGGATACACTACCCTAGACAACACGATCAGATCGTTTCTCTCCGATTCCTCGGTGTGGTGAATCTTTCCAGCAATTAAACTTATCAGGAAACGGTGTTTGCCGAAAGAACACACAATCTTTGTTGACCAAAAAAAATATTTCAACTGGCGGCCTAATGTGATATCGTGGTTGAGACTCCAACAAGAAAAATCTTATCTATTTCTTCGTTCGTTATCATTTATACACTGCATTCACTTGACTTTGTATCTCGAAGCACTTCGACGACAAAACCTAATTTTATGCTTGATTTTGTTCAATTTTCAAACAAAACAAAAAATTATTATCACGAAACACTGGAATCAATTAGAGTTTTGCATTGAACGCAACATTTAAGCAAACAATTGAGGTTGGATAGCATTTTATGTTTGCAACACAAATAAATTTTATGAAAATACTGGAAAAAAAGGAATTATATTTCATTAGCAAACTAGTGTTTGTTATTGGTGGTTTTGTTGCTGGTTTGTTGTCGCGCAAACAATTATTATTGCGATGTTAGATTTTGTTGTGAAACTTGTGTCGACAATGTTTGTTTGGAGACGTTCCATTGAGATACAGTTGCATATTTGAAAGATATAGATTTTGAGCTTGCATATCTTTGGAACCACATTTTTTTTTACTTCAACATGCATAATTAGATCTCTCTCTATCTTCATGAGCGAAAAATAACTTAGCTTCTAATAAAATAATTTTTTTTCATGCTTACTTTATTATGGATAACTAGATTGAGAGATCAGCCGTTTTTGAAATGCTTATATTGAGAACATAATTTCAAAAAGGAATCCTTCGATCAATGCATCCTGCCAGTCATGACCCATGGCTGTGAAACATGGACTATAACAACAGACATCATGAGGAAGCTCCAGGTTGCTCAAAGGGCAGTGGAGACATGTACTATATGCTGGGCATCACAAGGAGAGACAGAAAAAAATTAACCTGGATAAGAGAGAGAACACAAGTAACTGATGTGACCAAAAGAATTAGAACTCTCAAGTGACAATGGGCAGGACACCTAGCGAGGATATCAGACAATAGATAGACCGCGAAAATCATGCAATGTTGCCCAAGGGGTATCAAAAGAACGAGACGACATCCGAAACTTAGATGGGACCACGACATAAGGAAGCTAGCCGGCATCACCTGGGCACGTACAGCAAAAAATGGACAAGCATGGAAGGCAATGAGAAGCCAATACATATGGAAGGTTACACCATGATTCATATACATCGTTGACAAGCTAAAAAAAATGTTAATGATGCTGAAGTTGTAATCAATTGTCTTAAAATTCGAAATTCTATGATGTCGAAACTTGCATGAATTTCAAACCCTTCTGGTATCAAGTTTTTTTAATGCCACCAAAAAAAATTGAACCAAACTTAGGAATTTGTCTCATCACTGATGATAATGCAACATTTATCAAATATGCTCCAGGCAAAACGACACACTGATTGAGAATCCACTTCCAGTACTGATTCAAAATTCTACAATTTAGACTACATTTCATATTTTAGCAACACACTTCAACAGTGTCCTTCTAAACAAATCAATTTATAATCCAGATCTGTAAAAAGGACGAAATAAGTATGAACGGTACAAAAGATTGATGTGCCTTGAAGTTGAATAATTTTGCCTACACGTGCCTTATCATACCTCACCACTTTTTTCACATGCCATTGCAGACCGTATCCGAGAGTTGAGGTTGAAGTTCATGCTGCAGTTTTTTGAACCTACTTTCAGGACTAAAAAATATTAGCTCTTTGCCTATTAGGCTGTTACATCTTATTGAGCTGAGATACATAAATAATTCAACTATATTCCAAAAGGAACACCAAATATCGATAGCTTAAAAATAGCATTGAATTGTTTTACATTTTAACAAAATCATTCATTGAAACGCTGGAAAAATTTTACAATCAGATAGTCATGGAAATCTAGTTTGGTAGGCAAAATCAACAGGAATTCCACGTTATCCTTAAAAGAAGAAGTTGGCTGACCATCGTCTGAAAACACTATGAAGCCGACTGAATGCTGTTATATATTCTTTCAAACAGTGAGCATAAAAGACCATTAAATCGAACTATTATCATTGTCATATTCATCAATGAAAATGTAGCGCAAAGTAACCCTAAAAAATTTGTCGATATCAATTGTATCAATTCAAAGCATTCGCTGCCTGTAAATCAAATTTTGTATCTATTAGATCAAGAGGTGCCCATCAGATAGTCTAACTTTCATTATGAGTCTGAAAATGTTTTAAGCATAAATTTAACAAACGCTCCAGTCTAAACCATGCAGCGAGCACAATATATCGAAGGATTCTTCAGAAGAAGGTTTCTACGGAAGAACATAAATTTCTAGAATTTTTATGTGAAAGCTTACGCATCCACAATTTAACTTCACGGTCTTCTTAGGACACGAGTGTACTAAAATTCCCCATTACGAATGTAGAAAATCACCCTTTCTACCCAATTGTATGCTGACCGCTGAGACTCATTCATATTTTGTGGTAAAGGTGAGGCCCATCATAAACTTCTGCTGATTTTTGGATCACAGGACTCCTGTTGATACGCAACAGCACGTCTGTCAAAAGTTCAGACGATTCTTGAACAGCTTACAAATTTCTGGCAGCACCCAATATGTATATTTAAACCACAACCTCTGCATTTACAGCCATTTAAACGCTCTCGTCAGAACTAGTAGAAGTTGCCTTCTAGAATACCTATAATGTCATGTGCATCCTCCGGTATGGCTAGTGATGCAAATTTGGGATACTTTATGGTTTCGTTTCAGCTGTGCTTCAAACGCCAGTACACTACAAAAGGACCAAAAAATACTAAAATACCCTTTTTATCGTATGTTTGGTTGGTTGTAGTGGCAGCCCTCTTTATCAAAAGATGACCCATTTAGGCCACAGTAGGCCCATTGTGATACCACAGAAAATTGAGACGCCACTATAACCTATCTGCTGGGTGACGAGAACCATTTCGATTCTCGTATGAAACCTGCTATGCAGCCGATGTTCAAATCAGCTCCTTCCGTGAGGCTGTCCAGGAAGGGAGAGCGTAAGTTCTTATCGTATAAACTCTGTTGAATCTGACCATCTAGAAAGCTGATAGTATCTACATTTTATTTTTCGAGCTGGCTCAGATTTTAATGTCGTTCTTCTCCTCTCAGTGTTATGCAATGTCCACATTCAAGAATGTCCACGAGTCTATATTTTCCAGGATAAAATCTCTTGTGGTAATACTAGGCCTGCTTGGTATACTCCTTCGAAGCTGTTTTTATGAATATTCAAACCTTTTCATAGCTCATCTACATTCGCATTTGATTCAATATTCAAGCCCATTTCGATAGCATTAAGGACGAAACGTATAATGTACATATATCATCTCTTTTCACCACTATCCGTTGGACTTTCTTATCCGGGCAAACCAAATTCAGCAGAGATAAATTCTAGCACCAATTGAAGGACTCTCTTTCTTAAAAATGTTCAATCCAACAAAATTGAATACATAGCATAATATAAAATTGATGATGCTGAAGTTGAAATCAATTCAATAGAAATTTTGAAAATTGACTGCTTTTACAACTTGGATTTCAAGCCATTCTGGTACTAGGTCTTCGAATTGCCGCCAAGAAGATTGAGCCAAACTTAAGAAAAATGTCCTAGCACTTGTGAAAAGGTTAATAAGGTTCTGACCTAATCTGTTCGGTAATGTCCTTTTAACGTCGATTTTCAAAAAAGTTTGATCAAAGCCTCTTTTTATTAAGTCAATTTAGAGGACTTTTCTGTTCTTTCTGATAACTCATCAATGTGTTAGATAGAAACTTTCTAGAGGGAGCACTTCAATTGTAAGATCTAGATGATTATCTGCCAGCCTGAAAATTTGGCTTGATTTGTACAGTCTATCCTATTTTGTTATTTTAAATTGTGTCATCTTGAAATTTCCCAAATCCAATACAACATATTTCAAGCTATTCCATCTTTTGATGACCATGAGTGAAAAGGAGCAAGGCCAAATTAATTACGTGTCACACACAACACAACACAGAATATAATTGAGACATCATGATCCTTCAATCCTTGACTATCCACTTAAACTGTAATATGATTTTATATATCGTATTTACACAACTCATTCAGTTTTCATTAAGAGTGTCTGTCTAAAAATGTTGACCCATCCATTTAATATGCAAACCACTCTGTTTTAACTCGTATATTCAGATTATCTACCTACTTGCTGTCTTGCTAGCTTGGCTGTTCGTTCAGTTACACGTTCACACATTAACAACTATAATACTCCAACATGTCAACGTCTCACCTTCAACTCTGAAGAGATCTAAACGACAATAATGTATTTTTTAACTAGTCCACTTCAACTAATTTTTTTTGCTGGTGACACCAAGTCTGAGCTTCTTGAGTGCTTCTGATTGAAAGGTTAAAGAGTTTGCTTAACACTCATACATCGATATGTATGCATATGCACTATTAAATGTTGCCTATGTGTCCATTACAAGTCAGGCAAAGCATGAGAGAATCTAGATACAGAAAGAGTGTATCTAAATTTACAAACAATTACCACGATACAATCATGTATCTGCGTTACATCTTACAGAATTACTGTTGTTACAAATTTCATAATATCTGACCGTATGTTATGACGTCAATATCATACGTGTAACACCGTACAGGTAGTATGTTACACATAACAGTTAGCGGTTTATGTTATAACGACGTCACTGTTTGTAGATTGTTTTATAAACGTTTCAATTTATGCATATCAAAATGATTGAATGTATGATTTCCATGCACAGCGTCATATGAGCAGAGCTATCGGTTCAGGTGTAAAATAACAATAATTGTTATGACAAGATTTGTCAGGATTTCAATTTGAAGATATTCGATACGTAGGTCGTATTGAATTCAATGTGGTTCATATATCCTTTCGGTACATAAACAACATGAAAGATCAATCCAATTTGTTTGAATAAATATTTATTTCGGAATGATTGATTTTTATTCGTGAAAAATCATTTGCATCAATTAAACAATCTTTTGATGAAAAGTATCTTTCACTTGCGCAATATATATATTTTTTTCAAATGATATAGGCTTGAGGATTAAACTGTAAGTATACAAACACTTCTTTCATTGAACACATTGTTTTCAGAATGGCTTATAGCATTGGTCAATTTTTTTCCACCAGATTGTTTGTGAGCTTTTAAAGACAAACAAAAAAAAATTCTTTCATCTACAATACGAATTTGAAAATAAAAAAATATTTTTCAAGAAGATTTCTCATTGTTTCAGTGGGATATTTTTCTACATTTTGGTATGCTGTTTGTTTTTGAGTGTGAATTGAAATCAATTATGAATTTGAAAGAAGAATTCGTTTGAAAATTGAGGGAATCAACAGCACGATGCAGTCATGAATGCCTGCTGTTATATTTTAAATAGAAATGTTTGTATCTTTGAAGATGGAATTGTTGCAGGAAAATAAGAAATCTTTGAACTGAATTTTAAAATCAAATTATTTTAATAAGAATATTCAAAAAACACAACTAAATGTTTCCCGTTTATAATACACAATTGAGTTTAACTTTAAACCCACACGAAAATATCTCACTTTTTTAAAAAAAAATAATGTTTCATTAAATAGCCAAAAAATAGAGTAAACAAATATTGTCAATTTTTGCGAATCTTTTATTATTCTTTTAGAAAATGAAGAGTGTGCCTTATTTTTGCGAATCCCTAATTTTGCTTCAAAAAATGCAAAATTAAGAATGGGTCTTATTTTCGTGACCTTCTAATCAGTCTTCAGAAAAAATGCATTTTGAATTGTTTACGCACAATTGCAGCTGAGTATTAAAAAATATACGTTCTTGTTTATTTGGCACGCAGAAAATCTTCATAATTTCAATTTTTCTCTGCTCATTTGGATAATAAGGAATTGAATGGTTTGCAACGAAATTAATTTTGAATTTTCTAACAGAATTTTCGTGAAAAAAATGTTACGAACTATGTTAACAGTAAACATTTATCACAATTTTATACTTTAAATTTGTATGTTACACGAAATATTCCAGAAGTTTCCTTGATGGATTTCAGATTAAATTTTGCTTATAAATCTGTCCGAAATGATGACAAAAAAATTGTTTTAATGACGAATTTCTAAAGAAATAATTTTGAAAGTGTTTTTCCATCATTTTCTATCTAATTTTCAATCGAAAATATGAGGGGAAAATTGACAAAAATATTAAAAACAATAAAATTATTCATTTTATCCTTGATTCCGTTTTTTTTTAAAAAAATAACGTTTTGTCTGCAATTTGCACCAATTCATAGGTAAGCCGTGGATTAATTTTGATCATCTTCAATGGTGCATTTGCCCAAAATGATCCTTGAACATCTAAAAACATTGCTTTCAGATGTCCTGGTGCGGCAACCGCGTTCTCCAATTGTTGGATTCCAAACGTAGTTTTCGAAAATAAAATTCAAGGAATAGAAGGAGTAAGTTCAAAATTTTAAAAGCGAAATTTCCAAAAAAATTATTATTGTTAAAAATTTACTATCATCCCGAAAAAGTTTTGAGAGAAAATATTATATTTTCATGTTTGTCTAATAAAGAAATAATTATTGTTATTGACGCATAGAGAGAAAAAATAAATTGCGCCTCTACTAGTTGGGACGAAAATTTTACGCAATGTTTAAGTCCTTGTTCTTCAGTTTACCAAAGAGACTGCTTCATTATTAAATTAAACATTAAGAGGTTTCTGAGATCGTGAAAAACTTTTATGATCTCCAAATAAGTTATAGTATTTACTAGCTTTTCTTTGTTAGCAACCACATTCCTGAGGTTTGGATATAGCACAAAAACCAGCTTTGTTGTTAACGTGGCTAAAAAGCTAACAAAAAAGTCCAGAAACAAGAATTCAATCGAAAAATTTGGTTCTGAAACTATTCTAGAAAAATTCGAACAAGTAAACTTTTTAGCCTCTCTACCATGAAAACATTTTGCTTCAAGTTTCACGTGTATTCATTTTTTTTCTGACGTGGCAAAGAAACGAAGCCGTGAAGAAAAATGGATCTGGGAAACAGCCATCGATAATATTTTGAGAGCTTTTTCAGAAAAACATTGAATCCTGTTTAAAAAGGTTGGAAGTATCTACTGATTTTTTTCCTGACCATCTGATAGTACATATTTAGATCTTTTATTCAAATAATCTAGTTGTAAGGAGTACAACCTGTCCCTATCGGAGACAGTGCAAAACTGGTTGAAAGTGTATGTCTTACTACTTATGTTAAGCGGTCTACAATGTGGACTATTTGTTTTATTAAAGACAACGTTTTTTGGCAGCAATTAGCATTTTGGGTTAGAATTTTTGCTCGTTTTGGTTTTTAAAATATTATATTCTAACGATATTTTTCTGAGTCACCGTAGTGCAGAAAAATGTCCACTTTACAAATCTTGGAAAAGATAAAGTTAATCTAGCATAGAAAATCACAGACTTATTCGGAGATCATAAAGCCTTTTCATAAACTCAACTTGTACTTACCACTGAGCATTTATAGAACAAATTTTATGTCTTCAACAAAGTCCTTGTTGATAAAGTATGAGAGAATAGGCAGTGGTACTGAAACATGATGCTACATGAAGATACATTGGCAAAGTAAGGGCAAAAAAAATAGAACGAAAGAGGCCGCGTGGTTTCTAGAAGACCTTTTGGTACTACCTTCCACTAAAAAAACTCAATGTGAGTCTGGAATTTTCCTGATGAAAGGTTTTGGGTCTGCACGTGCTATTATAAATTCCATAGTTGATGATTTTTGATGAATTTTATGAAATAATTCATTTCGGTAAAAGTAGAAAATTTGTGGAACAACAGTGAATATGATTAATTTTTTAAAGGTTGAGTCTAGAAGTAAATTTTAAAGATAAGACGTTCATTCTTTCCAACAGTATAGATACATAGAATCCGTTCAAATCTTGTTTTTCGAAATATTAGAGTTAGGTACATCGTTTTCTGGTTTCGTCGGTGAAACAGGATGCGTTCCATAAGTATTACGATCAATTTTTTTCTGACGCGACTGTACGTTGCATTACACTGAACGGAAAAGTTTGAGGAAAGTCTTAGTTTCTAGAAAAACCATTCGGCAGTTGCTTTTGTACTTTGAAGTGGAAAAGACGAGCGTTTTTGCGCATTTCTGCCTGGCTTCGTGTTCCAGCGCGTGATAAAAGATTTTCTCGAGTAGCGCAACGCAATCAAATTTTGTACGAATTTTGGAAAATTGGCTTCGGAGACCTATCTAATGATTTAGCAGACCTACAGCCTTTCAAAATCAGAACTTGACCCAGATCAATGTGACAGTGATTACCCAGCACCACCAGACTTTCTTCTATTTCCCTATCTCAAAGGAGCCCTGAAAGTTCAACATTCGGAGTCCCTAAACAATATCAGCGAGATTGTAACACATGCTCTGAAGGACATCTTGGAGCAGGCTTTCCAAGACGCCTTCCAAGCATGGAAATCTTGTCTCCAGAAGTGCACAGAAGCAAAAGGATGTTACTTCGAAGAATTTCAATCATTTGTATCGATCAGTTCAATAAATCTTTTATTCTGGATATTGTGGCATCACTTATGGAACGCACACCCAATTGTATTCACTAAATATGCAGGTTTTTTTATTAGATACCATCCAAGGACTTTGCTCCCATTATCCATTATCTAAATCGGATGTTTTACATCTACACAAATTTATTTAGAGCTCAACTAAACGCACTCTCTTAATTAGACATTCAATTAAAAAAGTTTCATATAAAAATTGTTTCAAAAATCAACCTGAACTTGAGACAGGTTGAACTTCAATTGTTGAAGTTCATTAACACTATCTATTATTAGGATATGAACATTTGAAATTCCGTCCGTACACGTTGATTTTCACATCTGAATATTTAGTGTAAATATTAACTTTAAGTTATGTAACATTTGCGTGTGTCCATTGACACACTATTTAATTGAAGGTCTCGATTTACGTATTTAGGTGATATTTACGTGTACCGGTGGATACATTATGTATATATTGTACGTAATGAATACAGTTTTTTTTTAATTTGAAGTGCAAGTAGATATTATTTCATCCGCGTTTAACCGCGCAATACTCGCATGGCGGTATTGTGTTATGAAACATTCTGGTTTTGCAATGATATATGGATGGGATTCGTACAAGTTGCGGTGGTTCAATTAATCAAGGGGTTGTTTAATGAATTCATATTTTGTGCAGTTGTTCGAACAGTTTATTATATTTCTTTTTTGATTTTTGTGATGATCCGAATAAGTTAATTTGACTATCCTTAAATCAGGAATTATTTAGTGTAGATTTGAAACGTTTCTAACGACAAACAACAGCCTTATTTTATATTCGATACAAAAGTACTTAAGGGGTTACATAGGTCTTGTATTTTCAAAAAATTAATCAAATTTTTTTTCGTATCAAAGTATAATACTTCAAGAGTATTCACACCAAATTTGAAGTAAGTTCGAGCAACATTACCGGAGTTATAGAGATTTGAATACCACGCGGTCGGTACGTGTGCTCTGCTTTTCCTATCGTATTATACGCACGCAGCGCGGTTCTACCGCGTAAAATCAACTCCTTTCTTTTTCATCAATCCTCACAACATCAAAAGGATGCTCTGGACATCGCGAATGGGGCGCACGAATTATTGTATGGACCTGGAATCGACGTCTCGTTGTAAGTCGCTAAAAAATAGCTTTTATTCATTAAATCGCGGTAAAAAAAACTTTAAACGCGTTTTTCTCGAAATTTTGTTTTTCATCGACCGATTTTGCTGAAACTTTGCACAGTTCTTTTTCATAGTATTGACTTGTACTTGAACGAAGGGATTTTCATTCGGTCAACCCGTTTTTGTTTTATACGAAAAAAACGTTTTAAAAACGATGAGAATCGGAAAAATGCTAAAAAAATATGAGACGAAAATTCATTCAAATCCATTTCAAAAGTTGAAATATTTTTTCAATTCTTTAGTTCAATCACGAGCCAAGGGCATAAAGTATAAGAAAATTTGTGAATTTTTGATTTGAGATAAACCTTCACCGAAATATTCTGCCTACCGCAAAAAAAAGGTTGGGCGAGAAAAATTGCAGGAAAATTGACAATTTTCAATGTTTTTAACTGAAAATTTTTTAACAACCTCTTGAAATGCTAAAATTTTATTTGTGTAAATTTTAAATAAAATAAATCATTGGTTTTTACAATACATTTTTTTAGAAAAAGTTGTTTTCCCTAAGAAGAGAACCTAGCAAGCCGATTTCTGTATGAAAACTATTACTATATATGTACATTTTCCGAAGAAACTACTGAGCAAAATGTAAAGATATTTCGACGATTTTTTCATCAATATAATCTCTTTATTTAAAGCAAGCAAATTTTTGGATAAGTTAGTATTTTCAATACGGCTGGAAATTCGAGAATTAGAAAAATATTCATGTTTTTTCAAATTTTAATTTATTTTCCTCGGCTAATATTTAACACGACGACAAACTATCTGCTGAGTTTAATTGAATAGGTCTTTTTCAAATATTCCAAGAAAAAACTTGTCTTTATAAGATCTCAAGAAAAATGCTTTTTTATCTGAAAAACATGATTCTTCAAACGAGGCAAAAAATAATTCCATCCATATTTCCCGCTCGTTCTGATAAGTTTACTTGATTTTCTGTTTCCGATTCAGTGGAAAGCCTTTTATAATTTTGTAAGGATGCCAAAAGTTCGATTTCCTTCCACTTTTTGGTTCATTGGATGGAAAAACCTACGGTAGTCATCAGTTAACTTTCCTTAGCAATTTCTGTTCTTTTCGTTTGCGTGTTGTGTTCCTTGTGTTTGATTACTGATCTATTTTTCTCACGATACATTGTAACATGCCAGGTTTAAGTTTAAGTGAACAATTTTTTTATTTGTAAACTATGTTAAAAGATTTCTTTTAACGAAAAACCTGAAGCTTTTTCATCGCCCCAAACTGAAATTGTGTCTTTTGAAACCACTCCTGTGTCAAAAACACGCACTTTTGCTGTTTCAGAGGCCTCAGTTAACAATCTTTTTCAAAAATTGAACCAGATTTGAGCAAATAAAAGCTACTAAAATGTTATGTTTATGTTTTTTATTCTATATTCAACTTCAATAAATTATTTAGGCACTTCTAGCTTTCTAAAAAAATTTTTTTTAAAGTCATTTTTGGATGCAGAAGAGGCTGCACAATTTCCAAGACCATAGAAAAAATTAAGTGTTTTTTTTCATCTCAAGGACACACAATGCTACATTTTTCTCAAAATGAAATTATATTCTGATTCAGAAGAGCTATTTTCAAACAGTCTTATTCGATATAATTGGAATTTGTGGTTTCGTGAACAATAACTCCAATATCAATTTCCCATAAACCAGAAAATACAGGCACATATGTTATTTGAGTATCTACTGTGATTAAAACTTAATAATTAAGATCAATCTGATCACATTTGTAACGAAATCAATCTCAAAACTATACTGATTCAAACTGTTCTGAATCACTAGCGAAAACTGATCAAATGGCTGAACAAGTAGTTCAATTTTCATGCCACGTGACTGTACAAATGTCTGTGCCGATAATTATCACTAATAAATTCAATCTGAAACTATTAAACATGTTCAAGTAATTAAGAGAATCAACGAAACACACCTGCCTGAACAGTTGTTCTTAATGATAATCGTGCGTAAATTATTCGACGGGAAAACCCATCGCAAATAGACCAATTAACTGTAAATAGTTCACACATGTTACTATGACGTATGTAGATGTAAAACATATCAGATATATATTTTTTAATTGATACAATTTAATTAATTCCGTATAAAAAAACACAATTTGATTAATTTTGTATTCTTAGTAACATAGGGGCTATGTACGTCAACGGAACGAAATATTTTTATTTGTGTTTATTTTTGAATACGATCTGAATGTGTTTGGTCAGGTTTTTGGGAAAACCGTTTTTAAATTTAAAAAAAAGCGACCGGTAGTTTGGAAGATTTATTTATACACAGAATCACGTACGTTAGAATACCAGAGATGTGAACCTACAAAAAAATGCAGCTTTCAGAATAGTAGAAAAGTTCATGAATTGATGAGACCACCACTGATAAAAAACTGTAACTTTTGTTACTAATAAATTATCGAAGCTATCTCATGATTGAAATTCGTGTGTTTTTAGCAGTTTTTATATAAAAAAGATATTATTTTCACAATTTTGTCATGCCTTTTTCAACACTTATTCGCAAATAATAGACCAGGACTCTGTTTTCAGTTGGCCATTGAAGGAACAAACTGGTTTTTGCGGGGGTAAATGTGGAATACTTGTATAACAATAATTGATTAAATTTTCCTCTCCAAAAAGTCGACAACATTTTTTAAAAAAATCGAAATGTTTATTTCTTTTTTAAAAATAGTTTTTTTTCTACTCATCTCCCTCTTAACTTTACAACGGTTCATTTTAGAGCAAATTTGTGGAAAAATAAAAATTGCGTAATAAAATTTTATATAAGATAGGATTGGTTAAAAAAATTAAAACATTTAACCCTTGCCGCAAAATAGCAATAAATATTTTTAAAAAAAGAGGAAAGAAAGCCATTTTTATAGAATTCTTTTAACCATTTAGAATGCACTTAGTACCTTCATAGTTCGCTTAAAAAATCTTTACAATATAATCAAACTGTGCACAAATTTTCATCAAAATCAATTCAGTAGATTTTCCATACTAATTGTGCAATCTAAATTTTTTTTAAAAAATCAAAAAAATTGAAAGTCAGGAACTTAAGCTTATACAAGGCTGCGAATTCTATCTTATAGAAAACTTTATTATGCAACTTTTATTTTTAAAACAACTTTGCTCTAAAATGAAATGTTTTAAAGTTAGAAGTGAGAAAAGTAGGGAAAAAACGTTGTTTTTTTTGAAAAAAAATTAAACATTTCCCATTTATCCCCGACTTTTTTGAGGCGGAGCATCAGTCAATTATTGTTATATGAGTTATTACACAACTTTTCCAGCAAAAATCGGTGTGCCCCCTGTAGTCATTTTTTTATACACCCGCCCTGGTCTATAAATAAGCTTTGTATTTCAGATGCCCGAAAAAAATTTCATGAAAATAATCATCAACATTTGCATTTGTGTTAGTATTTGTGGTGAAATATCAAAAGCAATCGTATTAAACCGCAACTATAAATAAAATTAGCCCTTGTTCTATCGGAATTTTTTTTAAAAATACATTGGGTTTTTTTAATAATTTTTAAAACAAAATTAAATTTGAAAAAGTTCAGAAATTTGTAAAATATTGATTATTGATTAAATTATATTAATAACAATAAATTTATTCATAGTAGCTCAAAATACTGTAAACAAAATTAAAAGTAGTAAGTGAAAATTTCGAAGGCAACGGACGTATAGAACATATTATGTGCTTCATCGCTCATGAATTGAATTATGTGAAGCAGTTTTGTCTTCTATTCCTTGCGGGTGGATACTAAGTTTGCTGAAGGATAAGAGAAATTTTTATGCTCTTCAACTTCGCGAGCTGAGTCCAAGGAGTGGAATGTTTTCCAAGATATCGCAGTTCTGGATTTTTTCTGCCTAAACCGACTTGATTGGTTTGAAACTTATAGAAATCATATGCAATCACTGATAACAATTCTGTGATCATATCCTGTAGAGAACATTGGTCATTCTTGAAAAATGATTCCTTGGTTTTTATGTTTATTTAGCAATGTTCATGGCATCTATCATCAAAGCATTCCATGACACAAATACCGAAATATTTTGCCTACAAGTGCATGTATGACATCACAAATCAATCTACTCCCAGGAAAAAAACGATTTTCATAAAATCACAGCATAAATCTTCCTTCCATATACAAATTCAATCCACAAATAACTTCTAAAGATTAAATATTTATTACTAAAAGTAATTTTAGAGTCATGCAAATCAATTGCTGCGTCATATTACGAAAAAAAACGTCACAGTGTGCACCCGGCTGCAGTTCATGATACCCAGGATTCAGATCTCAGCATGGTTTGAAAAGTTTTTTTCCTGCTGGTAGCGTAGATTTTTTTAAGCCTGACTATAGTTTCATAATTACACAAAGGAACGAATAGCTGTTTTGATGACTTGTAAAATAATTCTATTATATGTTTTAGCATCATGTTCACTACATTGACTGGAATTTTGTCAATTAATATTTTAATCGTACTCAAATTACCATCTGAACAGCATCTAATCACCTATGCCATCAACCATTCACCACAAATCGTGTTCACCATCAACACTTCCATGTTCATAATAAAATCCACTCGCGGTATTCACCAAACCATTAACCAATCTCTTTCGTTGTCGTGGACTAAGTACAATTCAAACTGTTGGTGCACATGTAAATGGATTTTCTGTTAATTTAATCATTTAAAATACCACATTTAATGTTTATTTGGTTGTCAAACATGTTTTTATTTTCCAAACTTGGCCACACGATCTGTCTGTCTGTCTGTCTGTCTCTCACTGGACTGTTTTATGTATGCCAAATTAGACCATGTTGGCACAATCTTTTGTGGCAAAATTGGTCAAATCAAGCTTGTTTTTAGGTGTAGTCAATTTTTTCTCTCTCGTAATTCACCATGTTGTTTGTTGCATAAAATTGAAATTATAGAACATGTTTTGTGTGTACATTTTTGATTCATTAACATGCTGTTGAAATCATGAGCATATTTTTATTGAAATAAAGAGACAGATGAGTGCTGCTGACTTAGAGGGAAAATGGTCCCGATCTCGTTGAAGTCCTCAATGAAAAAAACCAGAAAAATTCGATATTTTTTTCATATAACAAGTTTGTCTGCTTTTTGGCTTTATAAAAAAATGATGGTTATTCAACCTATCACATCGAAAAAGTTGGAGCTCTAAAATGATCAATTTCGAACGAAAAATCGACTGACTTCACTTAAAGTCCTCTAGCTTCCTATTTTCGTGAAACCTAAACTTTTGAAAATGACATAAATTGTTTTAATCCATAATATGATCATCACTATGTACTTTTTGTGTTATATAAATAATAATCGCATCAAAAGCGTATACAATCTATTTCACTTTCAAAATTATGATCAGCTCCACAAGGTTTAGAAATTTTTGAACTAAAGCTATTCAATACGAATATTAATTTTAAATTAAAGATTTTGGTGAAATTGTTACGGGAAAGCAGTCAACGCTTATTTCATCCAAATTCCACATTCATTTCAAAATATCTACAAGCTATCAAAAAACTATCAAATTTTGAATGAAAAATAAATGACGAAGTCCATAACGCAACGTAAATTACTTTTCTATTCTTTACATGAATTTTACATTTGCAAAAATTGTTTAGAGTGGAATGTTTTTTCATCTATGAAGAATATTGAGACGTTTTTTCCAATTATCAATCTATCAATAGATCAGGAAAATAAAACAATTATAGTAGGAAAACAGTTGCAAAATTTTACAGTATTTATTGACGTCATTGGAAAAAGGCTAATTAAAATATTTATGTGGCCCGCGGAAGTAATATTACGACTTCTTAAAAATCTTTTTGCGAATTATGACTTCTGTTTAGCATTTGCAACGTTCAAAATCGATATAAATAGAATAATGCATGGTGCATAAAATTTTATAGACATGTTCATATGGCTCTGTGGTGCATTTCGGATGAAAGGCATTGAATTTGTATACAAGAATTTATGGATGATTTTATTACGACTCGTAAACTTTTTGAAGGCAGAAAATGCGATTTTGTATTAATACCGACCAATTTTAAGGGTGGAGCATCAATTAGCTTTTTGTTAAAATTACTTTTAAAATTAGAAAGTTAAATTTTTTAAAACATTTTCCAATAGATTTAGACGATTTTTGACCGATTCAGTAAAACTTTAAACTCATTTTCCCCGGTCATTTAAACTTTTCCCAAATCATTTGAACTTTTTACCAAATGGTTTGTGTTTTTTCGTCAAAACAACAAAACAAAATCAGTTTTTCACCAACAGATTTAAGCTTACGATTTACATCGTATATTTTGGTAAATCGTAAGCTTAAATCAACTATACTTTCTCATTATTTTGGTTTTCAATGATTATGTTTCATTCTTTTAAGCAACATCCACTACATACTGAACTTTATGGGTGTTCATAGCAATCAACTATAATTTTGTCAAAAATATATTATTCATTGAATAACGAAACGAACCGGTGTTATAGTAAAATTTTACTAATTTTGCTTAATCCAAAGCAAATATAGCAAATATATGTTAAAATAAAAAAACCGTTTGAGAAAAAAAAATTGATTTTAGAGATAGTTTCACCAAATTTTCATGCCGAACTATTTTTATGGGCTCCGCAATCGAATTTATCAGTATTCTTAAATTACTCGTATTATGTTTTTAAGTGAAAATTTTCTAAATTTTTAAGCAGTATTGTTCTCTTCTTCACAGGATTTAAAGCATTTTCCTGCCAATTTCAATCCTTTTTAAATGCAATGAATAAATGGCAATTGAATTAGAAAATTTGCTTATTTATTTTGCAAGTTTGTGAGCATGTTTCGTAAATTTATGGATTTAACTTGAACATTTCGTTATTTGATTCGGTTATTTATTTATTCAATTTGGAAACAAGTAAATTTATTGGACTTCTTGGATTTCTTTTGATTGATCTCAAGCACTTACTTACTTTCAAAATAATTGTGTCCCAATCAATGCTAATTTATTATATTAATTATAATTTATTATTATTTTTAATTTATTTATTTTTATTTAATTTATTATTATTAATCAAAAATAATTGATAAATGAATAATAAAGTATATTTAAAATTAACTTTGTACTTTTAATCTTTATAATGAATTCTTATTTTTCATATTAAAACGCTTTGAATTTTGATTTTGTATAAGAATTTTTTTTGGGAATTTTTTTCCAAAATTATTGTAAAAACATTTCCAATTGATATGATTTGAAATTATTTTGACATGTATTTCGGACCAAAGAAAATTAAGTAAATTTTATAAATTTAGATACAGTTTCACATATAAAAATCTTCGCCATAGAAATTATATTATATATTATATTTGGAAATTGCACTTAGAGATTTTCAGAACAAAAGACTTTCCGTTTTTATTTTTACCTAAAAGTAACTGCCATAAAACTTTTCGAAGGAATGTGATAAAATATTTTTATTGATTAATTAAACATTTTGATAAACGAAACGTTTACAGTTTGTAAAAAACAGTGTTAAATTATCATCGTAATATTTTTTCTAATGTGTTAATCAATTTTTTTTCTAATGCCATATTTAAATAAATTTTGAGGCTAACATTGACTGATATAAATGTTTTAAAGCTGTATTTTTCCCACAAGAACTTAATTCATGCTTTAAAATCAATTTGCAACATTTGTAGACTGATTTCCTTTTCCTTTAGGACAAGAGAGATAAGTATAGACTGTTTTTTTGTATATTTTCAAGCAATAATGTTATTGTTATTAAATGAACCTAAACAACCACATTTGTCGCTAGTCTTTTAAATTTACTTCTTGACTATTAAACTATTCACATTTACTCTGTTGTTAATTTACTCTTGAAAATTAATTATCTTTTATTTGCGATCTAGAAATTAGATATCTGAACGAGGTACACATATGTGGCGAACATACGTGTGTAGATATTCTCGAAAAAGATATACCTATTAAAAAGCTTCGCGTGTATATTATTGACTGCTACTAATAAAATAGTATTGGAATATGGAGACTTTTTCCAGGTTTAGGTTAAATATTTGTTATTTGCATATTATTATTAGTTTTTATCGTGATTTATTTCGATTCATCGTTGCCACCTTTTGCTTTTACATTCATTTTGAATTGATTTGGCATGTATTAAATTTAAATAAGTGAGTTGTTTAAAACGATGATAGTAAATTTATGAGTTTTGCAGATTTTTTTAAATACAGCATAAGGAAATTTCGTTATAGTCGTTTACTGAAAATCAAACTTCCTTTCCCCATCCTAATATTCAATACTTAATCTTCTTTGAATCCGTAAACATCATCTGTTATACATGTAAACATTATGGGCTAGTTTTTCATCATAATAACATCTTCCTTAACCACCGCGAAAATATCAAACATATCCGGATAATTAGAATAAATATTAATCATTTTTCTATTCGAAACAAATGCAAACAATTTACATTTTAGTTTAAATATCAACAAGCTGTGGCACGTTCCTGGGTGTTTCAATAAATAATTATTACCAAACTGTTGACCACGAAAAATTAACAATGAATTTGTGATAGGAAATACGCATCCTTTATCGTTTCTTTTATTCAGAGGACTTAGAGTGCTTTTTCGACAATTTTTTTGTTATTGTTAAAAGCAATACTTCGGGAAAGTTGATCATAAATTTTGAATATATTCAAATCAAAGATAAACTTACTTTTCAATCATTAATGCAAAGGAAATTTTTTTGATTTTAAAAATTACAGAAATATTATGATCATTTTTTTTGTTTAAAACTTTTGATGATTTCTGACTCATTTGAAACATATATAGATTAATCTTACTGTGTTTTCAAGCTTACTAAAAAATTTCATAAGTAAAACACATTTTAAAAGTTGAAGGAAATTCAAACCATTTCAAAGCCAGACGAATTTTCGATCCACAAAGACAAAATGAACAGAACATCACTTAGATTCACTTTGAAAATCATAGAATATGTAGAGTTAAGTTTTCAAGGCTGTAATTTAACGTAAACATATGTAACTTGCCGCAAACACAATAAATTAATGATATAGTTCTACAATAGGGTCACGGAAAACCGAACAATAAATTTCACACCAGTTTCCAATGCAGTGGAAAATGATATCATCTACAAACGTTTTGACGTGTCCTCATAATTTTCTTATTAAAAATAATTTAGCTTAATTGATTGCCAAAGAAGCATTAAAGTTCATGAGATTAAGTAACCAGAAAAGTGCGGACTGATTTTATTTAATGCAACAAGAGTTCAAGACACAGGTTATAAATGGAGATTGTAGAGTAAGAAAAATTGAAAGAGTAGCATTAAAATCGAGTAAAATGCCGAGATAATTTCAGTGTCCGGAAATCATGGAAATGTAAAATATTTCCAACGTTTCTTGACTGTGTCAGCTATGCATTACAATGCAGTATTCTTCTTTTTCTAAATATTGTTTGATTGCTAATACAGAAGGATTATTTGATCGACCAGAGAATATTACAATTTTTACTGTGAAAAAAAAAACGACGCTCCCAAATCATCATGAAATTATGTAAATAATATTCTCTTAACTAATTTACACAGTGAGTTTGCTAAAATGATTGAAAAAATTCAAAGAGTTTTCCGTTTCACGGAATAAAATAATGAGATACTGCGCATTTCACAATTTTTACATGCTACCTATCCCACGTTGGGCGCAGATTTTATGCTGACTTTAAAACGATTTAAGTAATTACAAGTGATGGAATTCAAGCCAGAATACATATTTTAAAATCAAAACTTGCTGGTTTATTCATTGAAATCCTAAAAAGGCTCAATTTTATACACAATACAAGCATGTTTGCAAACAATCAATCGACGGCAACGAAATAGCAAACATACAATGCTCCATCAAAATAAATTCCAGTGTTCACTTTCAATTATTTGAATGAAATCCCATTTGTATATTGTTTTGTTTCATCCGAACGACAACCAAGCCAATCAGCCATAATTGCTTTTACTAATTACATTCATTTCCTTTGCTAGTAATAACCAATATCGCTTTTATTTCCTACACAAACCGCTCATGCCCAACTTACATAACTACAAACGAACAAGAATTTCCACTTGCTCAGTTCGTATACAAACATAAAATATGATTTTCCGTCATACAAGACCGAAAACCAAACGAAAACAAAAAGAATCGAAGCCAAATTGTGAAGAATACAGAAATGTTATCAGTAGCATTTCCATGCTTATCAATTTATATGATGGAGTACATTTTTCAATTCTATTTGCGAAATGCGAAATGCGATATTAGAGTTGGTCATAGTTCATTCAAAAGTGCGACATGTGACAGTTTTTTTTGTCTAGCACTCTAGATACAATCCAGTTCTCAGCTCTGATCTACTCATAACTACGATTAGGGTTTGTCGCAATATCAAAGTACAATAATTATTGGGTCTACAATCAACTGGAAATTACCACTTTTTAAATTTCTGACGCAAGTTCTAATGGTTTACATCAAAAGTTACCGAATTCGGAGAGTGAATTGGCGCCAACTGAAGCCAACAGAGAAAAGTCTGATTTTTGGACCCTTGAAAGTTGAACGTTGATCCCTTTTTTTCATGAAAGCGTCCGGGGCACAAATGGGTCAATTACTGCTTCATTGATAATTGCTTACATCAAGAAAAATTTCCAACGGAAATAACCACCGAAGCAACAAGTTTCACAACAATATAACATCGCTTTTGATGACTAGCGCTTATTCGTAGGACCATATCTTGAATAAGTAGATACTGACCGTTTATATATCATCTGATAGACGGTAGGTTTTTCCATTAGCTGCATTAAAAATGCTTCATTCACAGGTTCCAAACTTGTTTGATGAAGATCTTCAATCACTTTATTCTGTACTCAACGTTGCACTACAATAATCAACTTGGGTCAACTAGTTTTTGGGAGTTTCCTGGATAATATCAAACTGTTTCACTTTGTTTCGTATCTTTATCTGCCAGACATCACTTTGAAACTTTCTCTACCACTTATCAAGATAAATGGAATTAACAAGCACCAGTCAATTCACCGATTGATTGAATCGAAGTAACACACGCTCACGATCGCCTCATCGAATCAACTAAAAGCTAACACGACGCATAGTAGCGTACTAACTAGCTCACTAGCTCTTAATTCGATGGAAAAACTTGAGAAGAGTTCGTGACTGTTTCACTAAACTTGGCCGATACTCTTTGGTGACGTCATGACTGTTGGTGCTAATTTATTTAATTTTATTCATTTAGTCGGAGCGAAAAAAACTGGCACATACCAAGCAATTGGTGTTGAGTTGAAGAGGTGATTGGTGAGCAGATACCATATATCTGATGGAGGCAAGATGTTGATTGTTGGATGGCAATTGACTTGATTAATGACGTCATTAGTAGGTCTGTGATGGATTTTATGGTGTGAATGTTTCAATTTGAGATACAAAGTAATGTGGAGAATTTATTTCAGTATTAATCATGGTCAATGGTGAAAATCAGAAGCTTCTGAGTACCGATTTCAAAGGTGAAACATTCGCTCATTGTATCTATGTCCAGATTTTTCTTGAGTATTTTAGTTTGCACATTTTCCTGAAATGTAATTTTAGAAAACTAACTTGAGTTATTGCCCTACAAACTGTTTGGATTGGACATATGTTAATTTCCCTCGTTGATGACTATTTTTCACGGAGTTTGAAATTTTAAAATGTGTCATAAAACTCAGGACAAAATTCTATGGAAATACTATGAGCAATCCAGGTGAAACCAAACTCAAACTGAGGCTCCTGCTCATGTTTTTCTCTACACATAGCAGAAAAACGTTTTCCACTTGTGGAAAGAGAAAAAATTGTTGATATCAACAAAAAATCGGATGTTTTGTGTAATATGTAGAGGAAGACACTTGCAGCAGACCCAGATTAACATAGCTCAATATGTTCGTGTACAACTAGGATTTTCACCAATAGGGATATCCCTAACAATAGCCATTATGGAAATCAAACTAACATACATTCTTTTTCCCCGAGAAGCAGGAGCAATTCTGGTGCAGCTAAACCCGAATAAGGTTTTCAGAGTCAATGTGCTTCAAGTGGAGCCTGTTTGGAAACAAAAATCACTAATGAAACGCTTCCTCAATCAACCCTGTGTATTTTAGCCCGGTAAATTGTTTGCTTATTTATAATTATTAATTATTATGGGCATTGTTTAAATCATCATGTAGATTAAATTTGAAATGATGATGGATACAGGTAAATAAAACAAGGATCATTCATATCTTTGCAATACAAAATAAGGACTAATGGTCCGAGGCTACAATGATCAATCTGAAGAATATCTCATATGGCATCATATTCATTCATTTTTTCAAAACAAATTTGCGGTTGCTTTTGGCAAGCATTCGTCAAAAATTGTATGGTGTTAATATTCCTCATATTCTTTATTCTAAAATTTGAATTTTAATGGTCTTTCGTTACAATTTTTTTTTACAAAAATACTGTTTGTTTGCATCATTTTTATTTTTCATTTATTGAATTTCAATCTTTACTGCAATTAATTTGTGATATTTAAGCGGAAAACAAATCCGATCTAAACAAATTATATATTTCAAAAAGAAATTTCTAATGAAATCCTTGTTCAACATTTTTGCAAACAAATTTTGTTGAATTGTTTTGACAATTTTAAATTATGTGGCTGCAAACTTTTGAGTCGTTATAATTTTGTTTAGAATCTTTCATTGATATTTATTTAAAGAAAAATTGTTAAAAAATTCCCGCATTGAATTTTGTCATATATTTTTGCAAAAGAAAATAAAAGAAAATTTAATACAATTGCCTTCCAATTGATATTCATGCCAATCGTTTTGCTTTATTTTCTTCTCCTAAAGTTATATTTAAATCAATTTTTGGTAATATGAACATTCATGTAAATTTTGAAAGATACCTTTTTGTTTTTTCTTCGAAACACAACTTTTTGGAACTTGTGTTTTAATTTTAATATTGAGAATATGGTTTTTATTTCCATATCACTATTAAATTATAGAGACTCTTTTGAAAGCTATTAGAAGAATATTTTTGAGAACACGGTTTTTGTACTTCGTTTTTTTTTTGAATTTATTACTTTGCATAATTCGACAAATGTTTTTCTTCAAAAATTTGTTACTTCGTAGAAATTACGCCTTTTTTTAAAAAAAATTCGAGCAAATATTTTGTAAAAACTTTCATAGACTGGCTTCAGTGAACAGCACTTTAGAACTTCCAAGTGAATTTTCCCAATAGAATAATATCGAATCGAATTTGGTCGAAAAGTGTTTGCCTATCACATTTCACGCAAAGTTTTTCAATAATCTCATGGGTTTATATTCGAAGCACTTTTCCTTAAAATATTTTGCACAGCTTTGAATTATTGAAGAAAAATGGAATATACATATTTTTTTGGAAATAAAAGCAAACATTAAACAAGTATTTTGAGGGATTTGTTTTTCGTAAACAAATTTCACAACGAATTTTATTTTTGGATAATTTTTTGCCAAGTTTTGCTTCACCCCAAGCATTTTTTCGCAAGGCTTTCAGATGATTTACAGAATTTTGTAAACTTACTTTAAAACTGTTTTTTTTTAACTAAAATTCATGTAATTTTTGATGGACACTTTCAGTTTCTCCGATAATTTCTCAGTTATTTTCGAAGATGTTTTGCTAATAAAAATTTGTATGAAAAACATTTCACATAATTTTTTAAACGTATTTTACTGTAGTTTCAGCTTGAAAATTAGATGAAACTTGAATTCAATCGTAAAATTTTCTTCGAAAAGAAAGTTAAATGGAGTATTTTTAGAATATAAGCGATGTTTTAGTATTGTAACTTTTCCGAATGAGCCAGATATGGTTCCTATCCAGAAATTTTCGTTATAATTCTTCCTGGATCATTTTTTTATAACAAATGTTGCATGTATTTTTTCCTGAATAGTTTAGGATAAATTTCTACAAAGTTTATGCTGAGGTTTTATTTGAAATTTACTTACATAAATATCACATAAATAATCACACTAAATTTTTGAAGTTTTTGTCGCAGCAGATGCAAACATCTGCTGATTTTGTTAAACATTCCTGTCTAATATGGAAGATTTTCTTGCATTTTTGGTCGAGTAATATAACGATTAAGTATATGATATACGTAAAATCAATAAAAAAACATGTTTTCGGAGACTTTAAATGCAATTTCATGCAAGTCAACGACTTGAAATGATCTTTACTTCGAGCAACATCGTCAGAGAGCAAGGAAACGAATCTTGTTTTCATTATACAAAAATATTTTATGTCACATAATTGAATTTATTTATGCAAGAAGTACTTATTCAGTAACAGCACTTCTTTTTAGTTCAATATGCTCCTTAATTAGTTGTGCTGAAAATTTTCATAGAATACTTTTCTGATAAATTTACCCTTTTTTCGAATATTTTCCCATAGGAAATCACATTATTAACTTCTTGAATTTAATGTTGTCTTTTGTAAAACAATAAACTTTTAATAGCTTTCGATTATGATTATCATAAAACTATGTTGTCATAACATCATCATATCGTACAATCGGAAAATATCTTTGCAAAAGAAATTAACAGCACATGATAGCAATTATCTAGATTACAATTTGTCTTCGTTAAAATCTTTACATGCTCATGTATGTATCACTATCAAAAGATGAGATCACAGAAGATATTAGCACCGTCCCACACACGACAACTGTGTATTTTGCGTTCGGCACATACTCGTATGCATATGTCGCATACGTAGATATTTTCTTCTCAAGGCTGAATTTATTCGCAAAACGACGACACTCTTCAGGAGAACATGTCTATATTAATTTTGGTGTATACATTTAGATGAAAAGATAGATGCATGAAAAAAGATAGATACATTATTAAATTCAATCTTGATATGATATGATCAGTTGAATTGACCTTGGTAGAGTTTTTTTTGGAAAGTATCTCTACGCACACATATGAGGTTTTGAGTATTTCATATTAGATATAACAATTTCCTGATCATTAATCAATATGACAGCCAATCGATGAAAGCAAATTAGTTTCTCTTTTAATTTGAACTGAAAAATCTCTCTAGAATCTGCTTTTATAAAATTATGAATATTAACATTGAATTTGAATACATAAATATTTTTATGAATGAATATCATTTTAATAAAAGATGTCAGTGAAATTTTGTCAAAAATTATCGTATGATTCCAAAATAGAGAACGATTTTGACCCCGTTTTGAAAATAGATCGTGAGACATTTTCATTTGAGAATCATATTGAGAATTTTGTTTTGTAAACTATTTTTTTTATTTCATTATTATTTAATTGGCCGTCTTTTGAATTTATTCAAAAAAAAAACATTTTTCAAAAACGTTCTGAATGAATATTTATATCGGACCACAAGACTAATTCATCTTCAATGGTTTTTGTGAATAGTAAACATTGTTTTTATAGCAAATGTAACGATTCTGAGCTTCATACTTAATCAACAACGATTTACATTCCAGTCATGTTTATATTTTATTAAATAATTACCTTAAAATTTGATTAAAAAAATATCAAGGTCCGATTTCCGAATAAGTAAAGTTCACTCACCTGGGAAAATATAAAAAAAAAATAATTATGAAAATTATAAGGAGATGTGAAATATTATTTTTTGAATAGGTTTGAAAGACAAAAGAATTATAATAATGTATTAAATAAAAAATGTTGCATCTAATTATTAGTTTCTAAAATTTAACACTTAGCACCGAAATTTTCTAGTTTCATTCATTAATTTTTGGTAGGTTTGGGTCTTATAACTATTATTTTTGCCGAAGTAGTTTAAACATAAGATAAAAGGCAGGAAATTCTGATACATTTTTTGAGATATTTTAAATAATACAAAAGAATCATAATAAACTTAAATTTTATACCAATAGCATCGAAAAAGTACTTTTGATTTTCAAATTTTCGTAATTCAATAATTTGTCTAGAAGCAAGCATGCACATTTTTAAAATGCATGAATTTCATTGAGAAAGATATGGAAACTGTACAACAATTCTATTTGTTAAATGAAGAATCAAAACTCCTTACAGTTGATGATTAAATTAAACTACAGTAATTTTCGGTAATATTGAAGCACTAACAACATTTTAAATTCCTTAAAATCTTGAACTACGTCTCTTGAAAAAACTGGAATATTAAGATACACCACTTTGTGTTAGTCAATAGTTTTATAACAATAGGATTTTAGCCGTTTAGCTGGATTTTTTTATTCTTTTATTCATTGAAACAAATGATAATTAAATCAAACCGGATTTAATGTTTCTGCAGATTATCTGAATCAACAAAAAATCTTTTCACCAGTATTATTCACACTCATTTCAAGGTACATGCAAAATTTTCCTAACATCCTGTAGTAGCTGTTTATCATTTAACCACTCTTTCATGTAAATTTAATGATTCATTGAATTAACTAAGGAACTACCATAATACGTTAAAAATACGTAATAAACTCTCATGCATGACGTCAAAGCGTTATTCACATTACAAATTAGCTTTGAACAAGCTCACGATTGAACTCAAGCACAGCTATGACATAGAAAATATCTTTCAGATATATCCAATGCCATCTATTAACGGTTCAAGCAAGTGGGTATATTAGCTTAAGAGCTTTTTGATTCGTTTGAAACTGCCAGATCTAACTTATTGGAAAACTGCAAACGTTTGGGTTTTCACTTGCAGTTAATAATTAATTCTATCTCTTAAATTAGATATTTGTATCTTTTAGAATGAATGTGAATGAATCAGTAATTATATTAAAATTGCCCATCATTTTTTAATGATTTCGTGTATATGAATTCCACATGTTTTTAAAAAACGGATGAAAAAACATTCGGTGATTCTCCAACAAAGTAGCGCCCAGCGTGGGCTAATCTGCATACAAAATTTGATTAAGCTTGCATTTCAAATTGAAAGTTTTTATATTATGGTGTTGTTTGAACAATCAATAGCATTATGGTGATATTGCAGATGTGACAACATATGATTTATAATTAATCATTGCATTGACCATTTCAAAGCCTAATTGAACTATATTTTTGAATAAATCAGTTTCAATAAATCCAGACTAAACCTACTAAATATTTTTTTTGCCACCCATTCTAGTCTTCCAACAATCGATTGTTGCAAAACATGTCGAAATTCAAATGCCTGCCATTTGAAAATATTGTCATTTTACGCAGCAAAACAGAGTGTACACAGATTATGTAAATTAGATATTCATATGTACATACATTGGAGATGTGCACGCATTACACTTAGTAAGACGGGTTGTGTTATGAAACCGAAATCTCCATAAATTCAACACAATTTGTTTTGAATAGAAACTTCTTTCATGGCATGTCGTTACGAAATGATTGCGTCATTCCAAATGTACAGAGGGTAATCACCTGGTGACCAATATGTAATATGAATAATGGATTTTCTAACAGTGTATTTTAGGTTATCTTCAAGTCGCAATATCAGAAGGAATGGATTTTTTGGAATGAAGTTGGGTATTTTTATATTCAAATTTAAAAAAGTTGTTGAAAAACAAACTAAGAACTTCACGTAAAACCATAAACAAATTGTTACAATCAAAAAATTGAAACTTGTAGTTAAATCTAGTTTCGAAACATAAAGTGTTCTGTTTTTTGGGACAAAAGATTAGAATAATAATATAATTGTGCTACAGAATAAGTTATGGTGAATTGATAGTAAAAATAAATCTCCGATGTAATATGCAACAGCAACAAGTTGCTTTCATCAATGATGGACAGCGATCCTGGTCTGCGAATTATCCTTGCATGTTATCTTTTTCTAGAAAAATGGTCCCATTTCTTACAAAACTGCCTCTGAAATCGGAACAAGCCTTCTTTTCTATAGAAGAAACCAAGTTAATAAGACATTTTTTAGCTGAAGACGTTCACCTGCCTATACTGTTGCTGCTTTTATATTAGAACTATTGCAAATAATCATGCACCTGTGGATGTTATCGTAATTTTCCTTATGTCCACTACCGTTGCCTTACCTACGCCAAAATTTTGAGCAATAATTATTATACTTATGTCCTGATTCAATTTGGTCAACACCTGGCATTTCTTATCAATATTTAAAATCATTTGTTTATGTTTCCTCGTATTTATAGCTGTTTTTATCAATTTCACAAAAAAATTCATTGATAGAAATGCAGAGAACAAACTCAAGTTGGAAACTGAGAAAATAAATTCTGCCAGTACACACACTTGTATTTCAAGCCAAATAATTCGGGAAATTGCATGATAATACGAGCATGTTGCGCAATTTCCGACTTATTTGATTGTTAGGATTAATAGATGTTGATAAGTTCAAATCGAACTAACAAGAGATTACTGTGGTTGCATTATTTTTGTCTAGATTTTTGGGAAAGCTTACTTTTCAGGTTTGTGGACATTAAAAAATATCATCGAAGATCTTTTATGGACAGATAAATGACAACTGGCTGATACTGAAATATCAACCATATAAATCACACACTGTCACCAATGACAATCTCTCTATTCACTACCAATAAATTCATCAGAGTATCTTCTAACCATACTTAAATTAAACACACTTGACATATTGACAGCTGTATGTCGCTATATCTAACCACACATCACCATCTCTAACATCATTCAGAGCCATCTTTCATTTTACACAAACAACGAACCACAGCAACTCTTCCATCGGACTTACCTTTTTCTTGGCCGCCTCAGCACTGATCACGTACAGGTCGACTATCCCCAAAAGGCAATCATCGCATCGACACACATCTTCCCCAAGAATCAAAGATCCTAACGAACCAATGCTGCTGCTCGAGTCCAAGGAGTCGGTACGAAGGAGGCGACTTCCTGCCGGGCCAATTTGCGAAGAGGCTGCTTCAATCTTTTTCGCCAACAATTGCTCCATAAGTGTTCGGGGACGAGTGGATGATGGATACAGCGCCATTATATTTTGTCGTGATCACTTCACAATCAATACAATTCACTTGACTATTATATTGAGTTAATTTCACTACTAGCTGGGGCTGAGTTGCTTTCTAGCCACAATAACCGAACAATTCACAAGCAAATACTATAAGATGGGAGTAGTTAAGTTATTCACCCGACTGAGAACTATTAACCTTTGTATGGTTCTAAAGTATACTAAATGATGTTAACAATCTTTTTGGCTGTCTTATTTACATTAAACCTGACAGAGTCGTACAAGCAACAGGTTTGTTTGGTCTCTTGAGTACATTACCAGGGATTAATCGATTACCTGCTTCAGATTTAATGCAGATCACTATGCTAGCGACTTTACAATTAGGTCCATATTCTGACGATTGTTTGTCTGCATATCTAGCTACATTAGTCTTCAGCAATATTAGCCAAAGACTGGTGTGTTAGACTGCAAATCGAAAGATACTTTTGTCTGGCTGCGCTAGTCTAATTGATTTGAGAGCACCACTGGGAAAAATTGAATGCAAAACTAGTATCTAGACGGATTAAATTTTGAAATTTATCTCAACATGGCATTCCAGAATCGACGCCAATTAAGAAAATCAAACTGTTTTATAAATTGCTTTGATTTCATCAATACCTTTTATATAAATCATTAAAGTCGACCAAAATGTGACCACCAGAATATGTTTTACAACAGATTTATTAACATTTCCATTTTAAGGCAGACAACCTTTTCCAGCTGGATCTGATATCCACATGGGAAAAAAATCAAGTAAAATTTGCAACTAAAAAAACAGATACCAATACAAAATCAATAAATAAATAAACAAACAATTCAGAAAAAAATCATGATTGCTAAGCAGATAGAACAACATTGATGTCGTGATTCTCGGTTATTTGCAATTGACATGCTTGTTAGTATCAATTGTATCTTATTCCATTGTTAGATATGCTGTAAAGATTTGTAATTAAGATGATATTTAATATCAATTGAGTTCAGGTCTGTCTTGTTAGAATGTCGGCCATAATAAATGCGAGACGAGAAGATGATACGTTTTTTATCAAAATAGCATTTCAAATTGTTGAGCTTCAAACGAGAATATTTACGATCAGTCTTGTTTCAGAAACTATATAAATGCACCCTTTGTACAAAAATCTAATATTTTGAAGATAAATTCTTTCAAATTTTGTTGGAACCCACACAAATAAAGATTTTTGATCAAACACTTGCGCTAAACAAGAAAATGCATTAAAATGTATGAAGAGTTGCCCACGCTGGGCGCTTAATTCGACTTATCAATTTTGTTGCAAGAAATTAATAATTACCGTTACATTATATGTCATAACATCAGTTTTATTATGTTTTTGAATGTTTGAAGTACTTTAAAGAATATAAATCATTTAAATTGGTTGTGATTTCGATTTTTCAAGTTATAATTTCATTGTAGACTTCAGAAGCTTTACTTTTAGTTTTTTTATTTCCACTATAAAATATTGGCACTTAGAAAACAATACACACTAGTTTTTAGAATCTTGTTCAACAATAGTTTCCAATCAAACAAATTTCCAAATGCAGAATCCTATTGAGTTCCCAACTGTTTCTCCTCATATATGTTTGTATCGTCCCTTTTCAGCTTACATTCAAATGTTTCTTGTAGCAATCAAGTCACATTACCTGTACAACACTACCACCGTTTGAAACCAAAGTCAATGCAACATTTAACCCACTCTCCAGGAACTAATCAATTCGAATTTATCCAACAATATGATTGCGTCTCGTTAGACATAGTAACATAGTACACACTTATCGACTCGTGTCATATTTCAAATGAATAGAACAGGTACGCAAGTCCTGCTGCAATCGAACGCCGTAAAAAACTTGAAATGCGCAAATCGCAAATCTAGATTTGTGCCGGTTGCACTGCAAAAGATATTCTCCAATAGTACGAGTCGCATGTATGATCGGCAATTACTTTAAATATCATTACTGTACACAAAATACAACAGCATCACAAATCTCTCGAGCCGCCATGGATTTGCACGTTTCGCAGACGATTTTACATGTGTGTCATGTTGAGTAATTGCAAATAACGCAGAACGACATGAGAAATGATCAAATGTTGATTTTCCGTTCATTAATTTGATTCGGTTTTATTGGGTCTCAACGGATGGCGGTTCAACTGAATTAAAACTAATTCAGTGTATGACAAACAGATAGATAGATAGATAGATACTTGGTGACTTTTAACAATTTTGGACCTACCCCAATCTTATTAGTAAAATTGTTCAAATTATCTGTCTGTCTGTCTGTCTCTTAGGTTTGCTGGAGCCAAACCGTCGTCGCTTTCATCTAAGCCATCGTTGTTGCTGTCGTCAAGCTAGAAACCAAACATCAAAATAAAATATTTTATAAGGTATGTTGACGATTGCCGGGTACATGTTAGACAAATGTCTTTAAGATTAGCAAAACCAATTTTCCAAGACGCATGCCCTCCTTCACGGTTTACGATTATCAATATATGTTGGTTTCGTGTGATAGGGTCGCAATGTATATGTAGTCAGTCCATGGACTGAGTGACTACTGTCTGTCGAAGCAATAATCCATATAATTTTTCAGATTGACGCAAAAGCAATGTTTGCTGATTAAATTGGGTTGTGTACACGCAATACAGGTTTAATGCCTTTTGTAGATTGTGAAGAAGGTCTTGAATGAATGGTTTGTTGGATTTTAATGATCATTGAATTTGAACGATTGCATAATAGCCAGTTTGAATACCACTTTTGTATTGTTGAGTTAATAAGTGATCTTGCAAACATCCCAACATATCGTAAGGTGCAAAAAAAAATCTTTAGCAATCATTATTTAGGTAAATTGTACCATCAAGATCAAAAGGTTTACAGCATTCGAAATGTCTCTATTCTTCTAGTAATCTACAATAAATTTTCAATAAACCGTATTCCAGACAAAAAATAGTAAATTGATGTTTTTCTTTTCAGGTATGATCAATAACGGCCACCATTCTTTCGTACAAATATCTCTTCAGAATTTTTATGATGTAAAAGGATACTGACATAAATAAATGACGCAAAAAAGTCATAAATAATTGGATTAGTCTATCATTCATTCATGCATAGAGAAGATTATTTGAATCATAGACCGCAACTATGAAATTATCACAACCAAAAGACCCAACGTACAAAACCATTAAGCTGACAAAGAGGATTAGCCACTCAACATGAAACGGTAACCCGTGTCACTCCTTAATGCTAATTAAATTAATACTCCATGCATTCTTTAGCTTCACATCAAGTCCGTAGAGTTGTCGTGAGAATGAAATAAATAAATTATTCGCAATTTTACACCTTCAATACGCAATTATAGTAAATCATTCGTGAAAAAAGTATGCAGCTTTTCGTTTTGGCTGAAAAATCTACAATTTATTGGCGATCATGCCAACTTAAGTCTATGTACGGCTCATGTCCACAAACGCCTACTGAAATTCCGACTCATTTAATTGAATTTCAATTTATCACGAATGAGTTTTCCCGCGCGGTATTTTCAATGAGTCCGAATTATATGTTGGAAATGCAATAATCAGATAGGTTTTGAAGATAATTCATAGTGAAGATGCTTTAAGTTGATTGTTGGTCTCATACAAATAAATATTACTTGATCTAAGATATCTTAATTAAGTTATTTGGGCTAAAAACAAATCAGCTTGTAATTTCAATGTATGCTATTCAAATTCAAAAATTTACTTTAGCAATCGAATAAAGCCATGATCAGCACATTATTCCATACTTTTGTATCGATTGTTTTAAAGAAAGTCTTATTGAAAAACCATGTAGACGTACAATGACGACTCTTACTTCTCTACTTTATTGGCATCTTAAGACAGTGAAGACTACTTTTCAACCCACCAACAACAAAAAATCCAGCAGCCTGATCGACAGCAATTATGAGAATGACAATCTTTCGACTAACTATAAATCATAATTACACCAAGGGATTACGTTTAATTGGCTAATAGATTGCTACCAAAAATAGGTCAATGCAATATTCTTCAGAATCGTGAAGACATTTACCCAAGTCAATCACTTTTTCCAACAAACATTCAAAATACTAGCCTGCAATATGTGAAACTAAGCAATTACTATACTTTTCGAGTACCTCATTAGTACAGCATTTAGTCGTAATTTTCTTAAAAAAAACCGACTAGCACACATTTCGCAATTGACTTCATCATTCGCTCCGACCACTTATAAGTTGCATCATTAACAAATTAACTGGCATGCAATCACAAATTCATCTTGACAGCAATTCTTCGCATATTTCAGGCCAATTTAGAAGGACCACAAATTAATCTAATGCTCCTACTCCACCGTTTTTCTATAGCCATTAAAATAAATTATTAATCATATAGATTTTTGTTGCTCTACATTGTTGTGTATTTGGTGTCACATGCCACACCTAATTCGCTACTCAACTTTTTATTGCCTTGTAGCGAAATGATAGATATTAATCAATGTTGAAATTTCAGATTGATATCATTAGTTGCTGTTTTTTTTCTTTGAGTGTGTGATACCTACGTCAAGTTAATGTGCACATAATGCACGATTAAGGTGGGAAACGGACACTTCAAGTGGGCCTGGAATTAGTTTGATAAACTATTTTCGAATTGATGTGAAAGAGAAAGTTTTATGATTGATTTTGATTCGAGTGTAGATAATTTTGATTGAGACATAAATTTTGACAATAACCATAAGAAAGTGATCATATTTTTCTAATAATTTTGTCATATGAATAAAATTTCAACTTTAATGAAATTCTAATCGGATTTCGGAATCAAAACTTTAACATACAAAAAACACTACTT
The DNA here is from genome assembly GCA_963942545.1 of Oxycera nigricornis. Lineage (NCBI taxonomy): Eukaryota > Metazoa > Arthropoda > Insecta > Diptera > Stratiomyidae > Oxycera > Oxycera nigricornis. The sequence continues at coordinate 104,739,837 of OZ012662.1, forward strand.
TCCAGACTCTTTATAATCGCGTTTTGGAACGGATCACTACAATACACTGAATAATTTCAACTAAAATTCAACTATTAACACTTTTCAATTTCTACTCATATTTTTCGTAACCACATCAACTCGATTGCAAACACGGAAATGTTTAGATTAGCAAAATGGTTTGTTTGGAAAAGAAATTTACTGAAAGATAAGCTGCGGCCAAGTGTTGGGAATAGTAAATATTTAGAAAAAAAGAGTGATTTTGATAAGTGTGGCGAGGTACTATTTTTTTAATTGCATAATTATATTTGATATCAGTAGAAATGTGTTTCTCAATCTGATAAAAAGAGAGTTTAGAACGAGGTGAATTGAGTTGCAATTGAAATAATTTGAGCTAATAATAATTATCTGTGGCCAGAGGGAATAACCAGATAGTCCAAAATTTCTGCTTTCCTTCGAAGTCTTTTTAAATTGAATGTGTCTACGCCTTTTTCGGTTAGGACTGCAATATAGCTTTCCTGGAGTCTTTCGACCAGGACAAGCAAATTACTAGTTTTTAATTATAACTAGCTATAGAACTTAATTTTAGTTGTCACTGTACCGGATTGAAATGAAAATCAAACATCCAAACTAGATGATTGCTACATTTACTCTGGAGTCCCTTTAAAAAAACATTTCAAAGCTGCATCAATCTAATCACAGTTCTACCGTCAGTTGAGTATGATGAAAAGTTCGTCGTTGAAAATTCTGTGTTTATTGATAGACCAAACTAATGAACTTATACCATAAGACGATTCTTTTCATTTGACTTCAAAACTCTCATATCGGTATTGCTATTATCCTTTTAAATTCTGTATGAGCAAATCATATTAATCGAAATAGTAAAACATCAATTATTTTTAGGTCAACATGATTGGAATATATTTCCATCGTCGTGTTGACTTATTCTATCTTAATTGTCGCACTGAAAATTCAAAGAATTGCCCCTTGAGTAATTTTCTCTGATTGAAGTTCCAATATCTAATGATAAACAGATGATTATGAAATATAACAGCGAAATTTATTCATCAAAAGTAACAAGTTGGCACCAGAACTGAGGGAACTGTTTGGAAAGGGCCCTTGCTGTTCCATGCATATTTTATACTTCCAATCACTATTGAGCTTGGCGGAAATGAAATATATCAGAGCAAAAGAAAACTTAATAAGGCAAAATATAAAGTGAAAATGTTTTATAATAGGATGCATCCTCAAATTCCACATAAACATTCAAAAACGTTCAAATCAACAAAAACTGACGAAAATAAAATTTGAGCTGATAAGTCAGGAATGGGCGAAAGACTTTCACCGGAGATAGTGAACATTGTAGGAAATACAGTTAATTTAGGTTCCAGAAAGCTTTCAAAGGACCAAAAATATAAAAACATAAAGAGGAAAAATAAAGTACATATTTCGAAAATAAAATAGGTACAAGTTACAGGTTACAGGTTACTATTGTGCTATCACCCAACAAAACATTAAATCCAAAACTGCTAAAAATTTACCGATTTTTGAGGCCTGAAAGTGCTGTTCTGGACAGAAAGGCATGTTTAATGAGCATGCAACAGTTTTAATGGACTCAAGTAGCGCCCAACGTGGGCTTATCTTCATATGAAACATAGTCAAGCATGCACTTTGAAAATATATCTTTTTACAAAGTACTAAATGACAATATATGTAATTTACCATTGCGTTTAATCCCCCAAAAATCAAGCAAAATAATTCTTTAAATGGTTAATAATGTAGATACTTCGAAACCCGTAAATTTTCAACGTAAAATTTTTGCTTTTTTAAGCAGGTAAGAATCTTTTTTCTTATGACGGTCACCAAATTTAATACACTTGAACCAAAATTTTCCCAGCACGATATATAAATTGTTTTGCTGAAGTATCAACAATAAATCTTGAAAAATAAAATCGTTATTGTTCGAACTTAAACTATTTTTTCGGAACAAATCGACGAAGAAAACTTTCTAAAAATTTCATAAAACGTGATACATACTAGGAGTGAATCAAAAATGAATAAAGTTCAGGATAAAAGAGTGCACTCAAAAAAGAGCATCAAAGAACTCAAAGCATCCATTTGGTTTCATTTGAAAGGAAAATATAGCAAAAAAAATTAAGAAAATTCCAAAAAAATTGAGTCTCATGAATTTGGACAAAAATTATATGATAAATTATAAATGTATGGTTCTTGTTTGATCAAAAACTGAATCAAATAATTATTCAATCTTCCATCACTGAAATAGTAAGAAAAAAAATATAAAAATATCATTGAAATTTTTGAGTTTTTTGAAAGAAGAATACTTTGAAAAATAAACAAATTGACTTCCACAATCACTAAAAAAAATTCAACAAATAGTTTCTCTTAAGTAAGCAGTATACAGTGTGGAGTCAAAAGGGGTATTTTGAGACGCCCAAAAAAGGACTTTGTGTCTTCTGTATTCAAAAATATATATTTAAGTAAGAAGCCTCAAGCCAAACAATTGAATAAATTTACATGATGTTATTTTTGACCAAATGAAGACAACAACAAACAGAATCTGGGATCCTGTCTGAAATAAGTGAAGTTATAGCTTTGCTCAAGAAATTTACATCTAATTTATCTTATTTTTAGTGGCACCATCATTAAAATTCGCCGAAATTAAAGGGGGGATACTTTCAGGCAACATTTATTTCCAAGGACAAGAAAAAATATTTCGCAAAAGTTTGTACTGCTTGAAGTTCTTCTGCTACAAAAACGATAATTGAAGAACACATAAAACAGTAATCAATATTCGAAGGTTCTAAAGTTTTCTACAGAGAAATATATTAAGTATTCATGATTTTTGTAACCATTTATTAAGGATACTTCTTGCTTCTGATTCACCTGATATACCCTTTCTTATTCTTTAAAAAGAAGGCGTGGAAATCACGTTGAAAAATATTTTGAAGGCTCAAATTGCAATAAAACATCAAACCTAAATAGCTTTAAGTTAAATTCTCAAATGAATTCAAAGAAGCCTCTATTAAATTGTGTAATATCAATCCAATCTTCTAGCTGGACCTTAAAAAATCATGAGTCCATTTGCACTTTTTAAAAACGCAAATCTGTCCTGCGATATTTCTTAATTTTTGTGGTAAATTGCATGAAATAAGTAAGTGATTCGGTCAAAAAAAATTAATCAATATGTTCACAAAAAGCTAGATGTTACAAAATTGATGGTTGATTCGATGAAGAAAGTAGAAAGAATTTTTAGTAGCCCAAATTCGAATCAATTTCGGGGATACATGGCTACGAATATTTTTCTTTTGTTCGGGTTATTGAAGAAACTCAGTAAAATAACAGCCAAATCTAGTATTTTTTATGAAGATGCAATAATAAATTGACAGAAAAAATGTAGGTGGGATAACCTTTAACAAAATCCAGGTAGTGACGCTATTTAGGTACACCAAAATTTAATATAAATAAACTGTCGCATGGACCAATGCAATTCACATCAATTTAAAATTTCCTTTTCAAGACAAGTTGATAAAAAACACTACACACTATCTTCGAAAAATTATGGCACTTCAGCAATTTAAATCTAGCTGATTCTCATTTTATTGGAAAATAATTCCCTATTGATATGAATTGAAAACGATGCGAAGGTTTTAAGTACGTAAAGTTGAAAGAATTAGAAGATTAGCCAAGTTTACTAAAACTACACCTTTCAGAGCATCGAAAAATTTCCAAATGTTTCTACAACTCCACAATTATAATCCAATTAAATCACTCAACTAAATCCACTTAAACCACCTAGCTGTTTACGAAACCACAACTGTTTGGCACCAACTTAACAAATCAACTTCATCATGCAACCACTTTTCAACACTTGAAATAGTCACCAGAAAAGTATGGAAACCTCTTCGATTGAGAAGATGCTGCACTAATCGAACGTGCCAAACAAATAATTAGAACCGTGGCCGCGAGACGCAACAATCAATAAACCAAATCCAACAAATACCACGTCGAACTGATCTTTTCTCCTGTTGCTTTGCTAAAACGTGCACTAAAAACTAGTGTGTGTAGCGTGCATTCACTAGCCTGGCTGGACTCCCCACTGACCACCACATGGCAAATCTTATAGATTTCTAGTGGGATGCAAAACGTTAAGCTAGCAGGCCTATTGCGCTCAAGGAAGGGGGTTGTTTGTTTTTTCCATTAGGCATTGAGTGATCAGTAGTGGCCCGCGACCGGTCCCCTGCGGGATCCTTGAACTAACCAATATACTCTAGATTATATGTTGTGATTTGGACATAGGTGAATGCTATGTGTCGTAGCTGAACAGTATCGACTCTTTCAATCAAGTTATCTTCAATCAAACAGAGTTTTCAAAATATTGCTATCCTACTACCCCAAAGATCTTACAAACTCTCAACAAGCGATTATGTGTTCCAATTATGTACATATAAAGAAATTATTTCGATTTTATTTAGTTACAACCCCTGTTTTCCCTACAACCTGTAACCATTGCTGCTTTGCACGTTCTTCACACGAACTAAAAATCACCCAGAAAATCAAGATGAGAAGAAACCTGAATTCCACACTCATGGATGAAAATGATTGAAAAACAAACAAATTATTAAAGAAAATCTCATCCTAATGAAGAAATATATGCATTGAATCCAGATCATATTTGATATCATGGACGAACATTTTGAAAACTATCTATTTTTTAGAGTAACTCTAAAGAAGAGTGTGAACTGAAGTCACCTTTCTATCGTTTAGGACATCAAAACTTGAACCAATGCTCTTTCAGTTGGGGCCAGGTTATGGGGTTTGAACTCGTATCATTCAGGCTTGCTGTATGGCTGCTTCCGATTACACTCTAGCTGGAGCACATGAGGTGCAGTAACGGTTCAAGTAGCTTAAAAAAGATACTTGGCGGCATTGAATTTCACTGGCTATGAAGAGATATTGTTTTGGTTTCGGTATGTAAGTTATTGTGTAGATTTTAAGTCATGCTATGAGACCTTCAAGCTATTTTTGTTTTCTGCAAAGTTATTGATATAGTTTTTCAGATAGTTACAATGTAAGCTTTAAAGCTGTTCAATTGAAAAGGTTCATGTTGGGCACAAAAAAAGGTTTGCTACCTAAATTGTTGTCAGAATAATACCGGAACATGAAAGCTCAATTAAATTATTTTTATGGGCTTGTTTTGGAAGTAAAGGTCTGATGTTCATCATCATGTTGCCAATTTGAAACCCTTACCGTTTTGGTATCTTTTCACACTTTGAGATTAAAATTCATAGAAAAGAAGGCAGTGAACATCAAAAATTACATCCTTGCAGTACAAAAAATTCACTTCAAACATTTTTCTTTCTTCATTATTCAATTCTTATCTTATGTTAATCATGAATTACTGAACATTCAAATTAAATCCATTTTAATTATCTTAATGGTGAATCAATTTAACAACTTTACGATGAGCATGTTACGGTCAAACTGAAAACTCCCCGATCCATTGAAAAACCCATTGACGACCCATCCGAACATTGGTCAGCGTGTGGCGACTAAGTGGAAAATTTAATTTTCTTTTGCTTGGGGGTCTTACATGCCGCTAACAGATCCTTCCATAATTCATTGGCTAAGTCTAGCCTAAGAGTGGTTGGAGTCAAGTTGTCAATGGGATTTGCCGAAGTGAATAGTTAGGCCGCGTGTTACACGATCATGGTGAAACCACTCTACACTTCGACATCACCACGGAACAGTGATTCCAATAATGGTGGATTTTCAATCGGAAACATTGATGTCTTAATCAATTATGGTATATCCATAATTTATTCATGTTTGGTAGTACTTGAGTGGGATGGAATTATTCTGCCTGCAGTATGGAATGGTAGATAGTGCAACAAAGATAAGTTGAAAGTAACGATGGTTAAGGGGCGATGATCTGTTTCTTTCCAGAATTTATCGAACACCAGTGTGTATCATGTTTGATTATAAGTATCCTCTGTAAACGAAAATAAACTCATATCTTAATCCTTCAAAACATCTCGATTCAAAAAACTAGAGATGTTCCGACTTGACTAGTCTCAATTCTACCACCTACTAATATCACGTTACATCGGAAATATTTTATTATATGTCCCACAGCCTACAAAACTGATTTATTAACTTAATTTCCCGGCAAAGTTTTGATAGCGTTTTCTAAATAATTGCAAATGTTTCGAACATGCTTACATTTATTCATAATCAAACATCAAAGCTCCCACTATCAACACGAGAAAATTCTGTTGCAAAAACATCCATGTTCATTTTCCATTTAACATCTACAATCCGTAGTCAATGGATTTCAATGGAGACGTTTTAGAATTTATTGTATCTTACTTTATAGTAAACACCAAAAGATTTCACTTCTTAGATATTTTCCAGCAAACATGCTTGATACTATGAGCATGTAACAAGTTTTAAAGAAATTTTCATGCATACCTTTTAATTGACAACGTCCACAGACTTTGATTTATCGTTAATTAGTTTTCATGCTCAATAGTATTCATTGGGAATAGATCGGTGAATGGTTTTTAATGTTACCGCGGTTTTAAATACTTCTTTTGATTTGTAATCACTTAATTCAAAATAAAATGCAACATTTTGTCACAATTTTCCATTGAAAAAATCAACAACATCAACATGAAAAAAATGATATAAATTTGCGCCCAACGTGGGCCATCTGCCATAGAAACTTTTACGTAAATGAATTTAGTGTACAAACTAGTGAGAATCGTTTGGAAATTTATGCTTCTTTGTGGCTGATTTATTTAAAAATGAAGTCAGATCAAAGTCCATGGATAACGATGTTTTAAAGAAGGCACAAATTAATATTCGTCCAAAAGTTTTGAACTTGAATTTTAAATAAAATTTATTTGAGTAACAAATTTTGTGTGTATTTTGAAGTTGTTTTTTTTGGTATTAAATGCTTTTCTTTACTTTCTTTTTAAATATCGTCAAACCAATTGGCATATTAGTTTAAATTTAAGTCTATTTATTTGCTGAAAATATCAGCAGTGATGATTGTTCTTCACATTGGGTGAAAATGTGTTGAAAATCTTATCAAATAAATTGAAACACGTACTGTAAAAGTAGTATCCGAAAACATTGAATCCTTTCTTTAATGTTTTTAGAAGTAATGTGAAAAACAAATATCCAAAAATAACCGTTTAAATTTCTATTGTTACTGCCAACATCAAAGCAGATTGCAAATATCTTAAATTTTTTACTGCGTTTCATGGAAAAAAATAGTTTTTGCCCTTGTTTTATTTTACACTAAAATATTACAGCCTAAAAAAAATTTTCTACACAACATAATTTTTTAAAAAAGATTTCGTGAAAAATATACTTTTGTAAAAAAATCAAGCGATGTCAGCTGGAAACGTAAGCTTAAATCTAATTGATATTTATCAAATTATTAGTTGCAATGAAAATATGAAAAATTTCCAAGAAATAAAGATCTCAATGAAAAATAATCAATGTGTCTTCCAGCTACCGAAAACATTGAACAATCTAGCCAAAAAAAAATTGACGAACAAGTGACAATTGAATTGATGAATTGGAACAATTTTCAAAACATAGAAAAAATTGAAGGAACTTATTGAAATTCTTTCTGGTTTAAATAAGTAATCATCAAAATCAAATCATTCGATCGAACAAGCACTTTTGTTCAACATGAAACTTCTGGTCAATCAAAAAATTGATTTGAAATTATTGATATTTGCATGAAAAATGATCTGGGAAAAAATTAAACTGTGAATATTTTCAAAGAAAATTAAGCCTTGAGGTCGTTCTGAAATTATTTTAAAAAATCGTTTTCAGAAATTATTCTAATAATTCGTTGTCAGAAAAAAAATTTATTGTAACTTTTTGAAGAAAATACTGATTGACTTTGCATTTGCATTTATGTTTTATTATTCTTGAATAAAAAAAATCCTAGACCATGAATTAATTTTAATCGCGAATTGTGTCAGAAAATTTTATATTTCAATAGGACAATGCCACTGCTCACACGGCTTGTATAGTAAACGCTACTGTGAGGTCAATCGAATACAAAAAATTTTCTTGGCCAGCAAGGCCCCCCTGACGTAAATATAATGGAAATTTTTTTGAAGGACCTTTGAACGAGCAGTTTATTCGGATGACCGTCAATTCGAATCAATAGAAGACTTGAAAACGTGCATTTTGAACAAAAACCTATCAAAAAATTATTCAAATCATTGTAAAACCGAATGAGAGAGGTATAAAATATAAAGGGGCTTCAACTCATTATTATAGAGTAACATTTTCTTTGAAAATTTATCCATGGTGTCTTAAAGTTTTTTCGCACTAAAATACTATTAATTTTCAGTTTATTTTTCTTTGGAACATTAAAAATTAATTTTATTTCGTGTTTATTTAACAAAATGTAGCTTTCATGTATTTACGAAATATTTGTAAAGAATATGTACCACGAAAATTAAATAAAAATTATTTTATTTGATAAATAAGCAAAAACTTGAAAAATGTCTTAAATTTTTGGCGCGAAGTCTACGTATTTTGCAATAATTTTTAAAAATATATACAATTCAGCTCAATGGATTTGAAATGCAGAAAGTGGGTTTTCCGTAAGGTTGTGTGGAGAATTTTGTCACTCTTAAAAATTGACTAAAGAAATTAACGAAAATTCAGTCAAATAATTTCAGCAGCATAAATTGCTCAAAGTAAACATAACACTTGAGCAAAATCTAAAAAGTGTCAACAATTTTTGGATCCAGTCGTTTTTCTTGATTTTGGTCTTCTTATGTTCGAAGCTATGCAGGATCTTTTTTCAAAATAAAAAAAATAAAAAACGTCGCATCTCGTGACTATCAGCAATTCACCCATTAAATCGATGAGTTCCAATCAATACATCAGTAGCCGCATGCCGCTACCACCTTAATCACAGCCCCAGCATCATCTAATGAACCGCAAAAGCTCGCCTGCTGCTAACACACCTCTACAGTGCTTAATGCAAACATAAAATTATACAATAAATTATTAATACATATCATCTCCCGAGTAGGCCGAAACAACTTTATGGACTCACTCAACTACACCTTTTTGCATTAGCACATACTCACATATGTGAATTTATGCATGGATCAGCATGTGGTACACAACCGGCGCGTAGAAAAAATTGATTTTCTTCAATAAATTTATGGGAACTATCGCAAAAACATAATTTTCAATCGCAATAAAATTTAGATATTTTGATTTCAATGTAAACGGGAATATAAGACACTTGTATAGTGTCCTGGTGGGTAATAGTTGTTGGGTTTCAGTGAAAATGTTTCGTCTCGTTTTTAAGGTAAGAAATCAGAGACTATGTAAGACTTGTGAGGCTGGTTGTATTGCTATTCATGCAGTTGAATACAGCATTGAAGATTAGATGAAATATGCAAAAATAATTTCAATAGACCAAAAACTACTTTGAACACTGCCTTATGATAAAAATTGAAGATAAAGGACTATTTCTTGTCGAAAAAACCCGCAATAAAATACTCTGGACACCTAAATTGATTTATTTTCTAAGATGGTTCAATTTCAATCGTAAATTTTGAAAATGTTTCCCAAAAAGGCTTTTTTGAAGAGTGTTTTCTCAAAGATTTTCTTATAAAAATCCAAATTTTGATTCAAAGTATGCAATACCTAGTTTTTTAATGACAAACACATTTGTTCAACCATTTATTTGCATTCGAATTTTCAATCATTCTCATACTGTTTTACCACAGTTGAGTCCCACTCAACTTCGTAGCAAACCAACAACACGCTTTTTGTATCTTTCTGAAAAAGGACAAACATCTTGATAAAGCATAACGTCCGTACCATGTTCCAAGATTTATTTGTTGGTTTGCATATCTTGTGTCTTGACTTGTACGTGCTGTACCGTACTGTATCTTATCGATCTATTCTATGATGAGGTTAACTAACATGTAGGCGTGATCTTGTTAGTGATCCCACATTTCTGTTGATTGCTTGAATTGCTTCTTTTTTTAACTATTGGGAGTTACATTTAATGCAGATTAGGTAGGGAAGATTGGGAGCAAACAAATAGGATTTATTATTTAAGCGTACAATTAAGTTCAAGCCATTTTCAAAAATTTTATAAGAGGCGTGAAAATTGTCTCACAGATAGAAATTTTGATTTAAGTATTTCAAAACTAAGTTTTTTGAAAGAAATTTCATTCAAAATTGTTTTGGTATACTCTCTTGCTGTTTTTGGAGGTCAAAGAATCAATATAGGACTTTAAAACGAAGAAAAATCAAATTGATTTGGTTTTGATTTTGAATATTTAATATAGGGGATCTAAACTTTTAATTTTTAATAGATTCAGTAGCAAAGATGGCTACTTTTTAAGCGACTCAAATCATGTTTTAAAAAACTATTGAAAAAATAAAAAATAAATATTAATTACCCAACATGTGAGCAGCAACAGAAATGATCCAATGGAACAATATGGAATAACTATTTTTAAAAAACATTAACAACGTTCACAAATACTTTTTATGACCTGCAAATTTACATTAAAAAATTTCTTGAACATTATTCTATCAGGCGGCATATTCTTTTGTAAATTGAGTAGCGACATCATTTTTCAACCTAACCTATATTTTTCAACTGTAAAATATTTTCAAGAAAATAAACCAGAATCAATTATTTACCAACTCAAAAGAAAAGCAGTGCAACTATCAAGCAAGAAAAAATATCGTCGCGAAAATCAAATATGAATCGCGAATTTTTGTAACAAAAATGTTTTCAATTTTTTTTAAATTAATAATAAAATACGACAGAAATTTTTCACCCAAAACAAACACCATAGAAATATATTTTTAAATTGATTTTGAAATAACGTTAAAGTTGAACATGGGAAATATTGTCAGCCAATAAAATGCATCTGAAAAATTTTTCAACATGGAAAATATATCTCCCAAAAAATTCAACCAGCACTGGAATTTTTTATTAATCATCAAATATATCAACAGTATTTTAAATTATAATATAAACATTACACCAATAAACATTTTAAGAGAATAATCGAACAAAATATCAGGAAGAACTTCATTTAAACCAATTATTTGTTGTTTTTACAATATATTGTCGAATTTATAATTTTTACGAATAAATTTATAAACAACTATGCTCAATATGATTTTTTTAAATAATTTGCAACCAAAAAGCTTGCTTAATAACACAAATACAGTGAAAACTTCAACGCCACATCTGGCACGGGTTTTTTGCAACAAAGAAAAAATTAAGAAAAAATGCAAAAAAAAAACTACTGAGAAAAGTTGGCTTAATGAATTTTCCATTACAATATATGCAAAAAAATATCCGAAAATATGAATTCGCTACTAAAGTTATTAGCAAATGACCCAGGCCATAATTTTACAAGAAATTTCAAAAAGAATTGGAAAAACATGCATTCAAGACTTAGCGACTTTGTTTGGGAAACCTATACAGAAGCTTCCGAATTTTTAGGTCTGAAATTTATAAATTAAGTGTCCAAAAATAATATGTGTCTTCTTCTTCTTTGTTTTTTTTTTTATTATTGAAACTTTTATGATATAGCCGTTTATAGTTTCAAAAGAAAAAAATGTTGTTTGAACGTAAACAAGTCTATTGTATAAATTAGACTTCTATTTAAAACCATTTGTGAACATGGTTTTCCATTCGATAATTTTCACATAAATGTTACAGATCTTGAACCTCATATTGAAAGGTAGCAATTGCCACATTCAATGCCAAAAAAACTGTCATCGAGTATACAAAACACGAAAAAGAATTCCTTCAAAAAATTTCACTCTGAAGTAAATTTTTCGATGATTTCTCTTTCAGAATAAATTCTCAAAGAAACTTTTTTAAAGATTTTATTTTTGATCCTAGATCCCTCCTTGTATTTTTTTGGAAAAACTTTTCCACACATAATATTTTAAACAGTTTTTTGCAAGATAATGTTTCTTCTCCTCTCTAAAATATTTAATAGAAGTTTTCTAGAAATTTTAGACAAATATAACCATAATTTTTTAGGTCAACATCATCAACGAAATTCTCGTAATTTTTCTGAGCGAAAGACTTTTAATAGTTGATTTTATACACATAAATTGTTAATATCGTTAACATTCAACAATTTCATCATCTGTTATAGAAACTGAGAAAAAGCTTGATGCATATTTATCAAAGGGTTTTCTTCTAGGAATTCTTACTGTTTACATTTTTCACGAGAAATTGATAGAAAAATTCATATTTGCGGAATTTTTCGTTAAACGTTCATATAAATCCTTTTTTTTTAATTTTTTTTCATAAGTTATAAATTCATATATCGTATCATTCAAAATTGAAGTTTTTAACAATAAATTTAAATTTAGCATATTTAAAAAAAAGTTTTATCGAAATCGATCGACAAGTCTGCAAGTTTTCATAAATTTAACATATCCTCACCAAACACCTCACTCCTCTACAGAATAAACGATCTTCCATTTATATATTTTCAAAGAAAACTGTTTTGTGACAATAAATATGGAAAATAGAGATCTCTTTCCACACAATGTGATCGATAAACAATTGCCAGCGCCATATAAAGTCGAGGGATCAGAAGAGATCAAATCCAATAATTTGATTTATGGCTTTGCACTGCAACATGTACTCCTTTCCGTACGGTGCGCAATTGTGCTGCAATCGAAAGATTGATTAAGTGAACGGGCGAGTGTTTAAGTCGACTAACAGATTCATGACAAAAAGATAAATATGTTAATACAATACTATCTTTATCTAGAAGTACAATGTGCTGGCATCAAGAGATTAACACAAAAACGTTTGGGTCTTTTTACCTCGTTTGTTATTGATAAGATACAATTTTAGCGATTGCACTGATAAATTGTGCAGTTCTAATGAATATTTTATCAATAATTGCTTGTAGTTAATTTGCTTTTGATTACAAACCAACTAAAGGTGACATGAGTATCTCTGTTTGAACACTAAAATTGCCTAAATATGTTAGTAACTAATTGTTTTCAAATGTAATTCAAGAAGAATCTATCAGAATTCTCATTAAAAATTTCTGGTTGCATCTAAAAGCAACTGATAATTATTTTCAACTTCCAACCAAAACTCGTTTTAATCTTGAAATAAATAGAAATAATATCTAATGACCATTACAGATTATTGTGACTGTACGAAACTTTAAATGCCTAGAGATATGCAATCAAATACTTGACTTCTCAGTGTCTGCTAACCTTTTGATAGAGGAAAGACAACAAATTATGTCACCTTTTTGAAGCTTTAAAGCTGGTGCTTTTCAATAATCAATTCAGAGAGTTTTCAATACAGTTTATAATTTTACATTTACTGAGGAGTTCCCTTCTTTTAAATTTACGGCATAAAGTTTATGTATGAAAATCTGAACTTATCCAGCGCCAAAATCAAATTCTTAATTGTAAGCAGACTCTTTCAAATAATCATCCTTGTATTTACAAATAAAACAAACTATTTTCCAAATTTTAACGTAACTTCACGATCATCGAAAGTATTTTAGATAAAACTTAAACTTTCCCGAATATCAGTTTGCTAAATTTTCTGAGAAAGATCTATCATAAAATATGGAAAAAATTCATCATAAAACATTTTGGCTTGGATTACCTACCCGAATCATCCTAAACCTCTTATTTTTAGGACTTGATATCAGATTTAGGAATCATATTTTTCTAAATTATTGGATTTTTCTGTTGTTGACCCACAAAAGGAAGGAAGATTAAAAAAGTTGACCGATTTCAACTGTATGAAAATAGCTAGAGAGAATTATCATTGGACCAAGACAGTTGGATTCAGTGCCTTCGGGAGGTAAAGGCTATTGAGCTATGATATTTATGAAACGAAATAACTAAAAACCACTAATATTTCATGAAAAATTCTAGATTACATTATTAAAAACTTTGCGTAGAAAACTTTCGTTCGATAGTCGTCTCGGTGAATTTGTACAGTGGATGGTTTGCCATTGAGAGCCATTTATTTGACTGAAAAATGCATTTTTAATTCACTTTTCCTCCGATGGCGTGCTATAACTTCCGCCAAAGTAAAGTGTTTGCGATAAACGATATCGCAAACCGCTTGTGAAAAAATTATCTCAAAATGAGCCCTCAATACGTTTTTTGCTAAAAGTCAAATCAAAAAAGTTGTAGGTCCTTAAAGATGATTCCGAGTGGCTTATAGCTCCTGATTTTTTTATGTTACCATCGCATGAAAACAATTTATGTTCAATTTGCTAAAAATAAAATATTATGAGTGCAATATTTCTGTGTGAGCCACGGTTCTTGAGATTCAAATCATTTCATTTTTGTTTTCTTTCCAAAATTGCACAAATTTGGCCAAAATAGAAAGTGGCAGATTTCCCCTACCTACAAATAGTAAACTACGACTAAAACATAAAAAAAAATTAATAAATAAATGGATTGACATTTTGTTCAGCTGAAGCTCAGTCGATAATGTTCTAATTTTAAAAATTACGATCAATTCATATCAAATAAGTCACTAAACCTATCTAGCGCAAAATCCAATTGAAATCTTAGCAAACACTTCCAAAAATTCTTTTAAAAGATTAACATTGCCAAAAGGCCTGAAATGTTCCAGAACCCGGATGCACATAATTTTCGCAAAATTGATACTTAAGAAAAACCCCGAAAAAACCTTATAAACTACCATACTTATCATTGTCTACAGCTTGAAAGCATACAACAACGTTCTTCAACACAGTATTTACCCAAGTGTTTTATCTACCAATTTTGGTGCCAAGCTCAACAACTCAAGTGACTAGAAGATACTCTAATAAAATTTTAATAAGAATTTAATCATAGCAAGCTTAAACAGGTGAACAACTTGTTTATTGAAAACATGACTTAATTTTCCATTTGAATTATTGGAACTATTTACGTTTTTATCATCACTCAAATCCTTGAATTGTGGATTTATAATAATTTAGGAAGTTATGTTGGAAGCTTTTTAAATATTTTTTTTATTCCCGAAAATGGCATTCTTTTTACTTTGAATTCTGTGCCAAGTCTGAAATATTGTGTACATATTTAAATGAAATGTTTTTATTGTTGTGTTTTCAATGGCAAATAAATTAGTAAGTGAAAATGACATGGAAAAATTCGTTCATCATTTGTTTTGCTAACGAAATAACATTACTACGTCGTACAAAACGATGATATTTACGAGTTTTAGCTAAATGTGGGCGCAATTGAAAAAAACTGGAGTTAAGTTAAAAAGAGTCATTTATAGTAGTTTAAATGTTCTCAAAAAAATAGACATTAACATAAAGTATTCCAAAAACTATGGAACAAATTATTATAATTGTTTAGCTATATTTTCTATTCACTACATAGTGTCTTCGGGAAGTATCCAATATAGTAACAAAGCAATTATTGCTTCTACATAACATAAATTGTTGAATCCAAATATTCAAACAAAACGTGTTTTCAGATTGAATCTGAAATAAATGTAATAAATTTGATTCACCACTTCCAGAAGAAAATAACATCAACTGAAAAGTGGCGCCCAACGTGGGTTTTGCTGAATTTATAACTAGTGCGTAAAGCTCAGTTTATTTTCTTCAGGAAATTGTTTTTTGTATATAAACAAGTTTTATACTCAAAAAAATAGTCAGTTCTAATTGTATATTGAACTTATGGTAGGTTTTATTTTATATACAGTCTTCAGATGAATTTCACACTAAGCGCTTGGTGGGGATAAGTTTGCGTTTGACTAGGTCTCATCGGTCTCCTTCGTTTGCGACAAAGATGAAAAGAATCTATTGGTAATCAAATAAGAACAACTTTTGAATATAAGATATCTTCATCTAAAAATTATGGTAAGTATTCAAATAATCGTTTTTTAATTTATTCATTAACGAATCCATAAATGCACCCCTATCGCATCTAATGGCAATATTATTGCTAGAACAGTTCATCGTGCAATCAAAATCCTGACAATATGTCTCTATTGCAATGCATTCTAAGGTAATGTGTTAAAAGAAACCGCCATTAATATATTTAAAGTCTAGTGGTCAACATGTTATGGTCAATTTAATTCGCTTCAATTGACCAAGTCATGTCAAACAGAATCTTCATTCTGTTCAGTCTTACGTTTATGCTGATCAATCACTTTACAAGCAAATGTCGCGTTCAGCTCTCAAGACACATTACTTCAATTAACAATTTTGTTTGTTTGTTTTTCTTTAATTTTCCTAACGGATTTTGCTTTCGGCAAAACTATCCAATGTAATACGATGAGCTTAAATAAAAGATGACCTATCAGTCTTTACTATTGACGTCAATCTACCTCACATTACCGGACATTGTTTGCATGATATTTAACACCAAATTAAATTAACCAATTCAGCAATAAAGTTACAATTCAACAATGCTAGTCTGAACTAGTTTATTGTTTCAAATGTTGAAGCAAGCTGGTTTTCATCCGTTAGCGTCGATTGCGAAAAACGTTTCGATTGCCGAAATGTTTTGCAACAGAAACCACAAACGCTTTTTATCTATATTTCATTCGGCTTGCATCGCACTCGTATTCAAGGAAAGGTATTGCAACAATCTTCATCAGCAAGACAACTAGAAACCATTTTTGTTATGTTCACCAAAAAGTCTCGTTTACAAGACAACACCAACTTGACGTCATCCAATAATTAACACATTTCCTCTGATTATTATCTTTGAATTTGATTTGAACATTATTGATGGTTTCACAATTATTAATGGCTTTATCATTCTAGTCGTGTACGTCATCATAATATTTAATGACAATACGAAAACTCAGACACTTTTGATGGTGTTAAATTAATCTTTTCCGTTCATTTGTAATCGTGCTGAGTGTAAAATTTCAAATTTACGAATAATTGTCCGGTCGTCAAAATGTTTTTTAAGTTGAAAAAAAGTCATCAAGGTGTGAATTTTTTTGACCTGAACCTTAATACGAATGGAAATTGGCACCTTTAGAATTTAAAATTTTAACAAAAAAGTGGGACATAATCTGATTCAGCACTTTTTGTTTGAAGGTGTTCAATAGAAATACAGTTTTCTTGCGATTGTGTTATAGTATTTGTGCTTATAAGTAAGATGATTTTCTTGCTTACGTCACTGGAGCAAAAAGAGATACACTTTCGATATCTTTTATTTTTCTATTCTACAGAAAAGTGCTGTCGTGCAAAAATTCTATGCCACATATTCTTAATCCATCATTCATTTTCATTCATTCATCAGTCATTGATCACTGCTTTGTTTTCCTTTTTTGGGTTATAAAGTTCTATTCCCCAATTCCTAATTCTATTTCATAATTCCTTAGCCCCATGGGTTGGGAAACGAAGCAAGCCCTTCTAAAAAATATCCAGCCACAAAAAATCTGGCCAAATCAATTCAAAAATGAAACCCACGCTGGGCGCTAAAATTGAAAAATGAGTTTCTTTCAGTAAAGAAAGAATCCTTTCGTACTAGTTTATTCTTAAGCTTACAAAAGTCAGAACCGTTATATTAACATATCTGTATAATTGAGGGGGTAGTCTAGTGTTGAGCCCGAAAAAATGGACGCCTTTTTAAATTGATCTACAAAAAGAAAACAGAAGATATTGACTTCAAACTTTGTATATTTGTTTATTAACATTTAAAGGGGGAAAATCATATTTGTTGAAGATAAAAAACAAAATGGCGACCACCGCGATGAAGTACTCCATCAGCATAAAAAAAAATCAATTGAGTCTCGTAAAATTGTGGCCACAATTTTGACCTGAAAGCAAATATCCAATTTTTTTCTTGTTAACTAGATCATAAACGACAAAACGGGCTTAAATTTAGAGCAAAAATTTTTTTTTGTCCTTTGAAGAACACTTTTTCCAAAAAGAAAAGCTGCAAAATTCAACCATCGTAATTTCAAGTGCGCGCCAGATCGTCTGAAATTTTTTTTTGCTCTAAATTTAGGCCCGTTTTTTCCTTTATGATCTAAATAACAAGAAAATATTTTGATTTGTGCTCTCAGATCAATATTTTGGCCACAATTTCACGTTTTTTGTACATCAATTTAAAAAAGCATCCATTTTTTCGGGCTCAACATTACCCCCTCAATGGAGAAAGATGAGATTTAAGGGTGAGGTCTGGCATCCTCTTCGGTATACTACTAAAGAGGATACGAGCCTTTAGCATATATAAAACGAATATAAGACTGGTACTTATATCAGGCAACGATAAGTGAACCCTTATGGACTCTTCTGAAAAGCAATTGATACATTCAAACGAAAGTTCTTGCAGAGAACTATTGGACTGGTGCAAGAGCCAGACTGTGTGGAGACAACGATTTAACGAATATTACAGTTACAAAAACCACCAGTGTCTGATTAAAAACTTCAACTAAAATAAACTAGGAATTTGCAGCATTTGAAAGACACAACAAGGCTGAAAAATGCTTCTTAGAATGGTCAAAAGAGCATTGAACACACCAACCAAATGATATGATTCGGACATCGGAGAACGCGGTCTTTGAGCTAAGATGCACGATTTTTGGCTACCAAAGATAATGATGTGATATTTTTTGATCTGAAGAAAGAGTCAAAAATAGCTGGAGCGAAATCTCTTTTATCTCTAATGACGGTCATTGTAACTAGGGCTATGTGCGAATATATGTTACCTTGATGAGAAGAGAGTCATTCACCGAGCCTTGTCTATTTATTTTCTTTAATAGCATTCTTCTTCTTCTCTTTCGTGGAAGCCCGAAAAAGCAGCTCCCTTTTCAGGAAATCATACTATAATCTTTCACTTTTTATTCCCAAAAAACGGACGCTATAACCTTTGTTGCCCAAGGTGACAGGTTTTTTTTATTCTAAGTAGACTAATACTTCAAAATGATAAATACGGATTACGTTCATAGTTACAAAACGCAACAAAAAAAATTCCAAGTCATTAATGTTCTTTTTGAAAGTAACTTTTAACATGCAAACTCGTCTGTTATTTTACTCCTCGGTTAACATTTTCAGTACCGAAAATGTGAATACCTTGTTTACTGTAAATTTCTGGTAAAAATCTTATCAATAAAATCGTTGTGACCTTAGCTAGATAAATAATGTTCAATCGTTGATCCAGCAATGCAACATATTCCCATTTTTTAATCATCAGTATGACGAACGTGTAGAATGATTCTTCGCAATGATATTCCGCCCAGCTTAAACTCCCTGGGCCGACTTGTGACTGTGGAATATAGAAGATCAGAGTCCCTTACCTTTTTCATCAAATTGGTATGTATTTCTTATGCAGACATTTTTTTTCAAGTGAGCGTAGGTGCTTGGCAACAGCATTTTGTTGCATTTTCGACTAATTTTGATTAAATGTATGAAGCTCTCAAACATGAAGACATGTGTATGTCTAAGACCCAAAATCTGTTTTTGGAATAGCTATGAAGCATTTCTATATTAATTTCACTAGTTTTCAAAATAAATAAACACATTTCCAAATCAAATAAACAAACTTCCAAGTCAAATAAACAAATTATCGAATCAAATAAAAGAACATTCCAGTCAAATATATGAAATTCCAAATTCAGTTTGATAATTTCTGAATCAAATAAAGATATTTCTGAATTTCATTTACCAATTTCTGAATTTGACAAGAACATTTCTTTATTTGATTAGGAAAACTGTTTGTTTGATACGGAAATAAATGTGGGTCTTGAACATGAAGACTCACACAAAGCTAAGACTCAAACTCATTTTCAAATAGATATGTAGTATTTCCATCTCAATTTCATTAATTATCGAATCAACTGTAAATATTTCTGAATCAAATAAAAGAACGTTCAAATCAACAACATGAATTTCCGAATTCAATTTCATCAATTCTGTATCAAATAAACATTTTTCTAAATTTGGTTTTCCAATTTGTTTATTTGACTCGAACATTTCTTTATTTGATTGGGAAAATTGTTTGTTTGATACGGAAATTGGTGAGCTTGAACTTCCTCCAATCCATATTTTAATTGAATTCCACCCATTACCATGAAACAGTAGCATTGCCAAAGTGTCAGAATCAGCTCAATAACACTAGAAAACAGGCAATCGACCGACCGTGTGAATAATTACCGCTTAAGACAGCTCTACTCTCCACACCATAATCCACACATTAATTGCCATTATTAATGCAACATTTAATTGCATGCTTGCCGACAATTACGAGCACAATAACACCGAACTAGGCCACAACGCCGCACATTGCATCCATCCATGCGTTCCAATATGATGGATGGTTGGATCAACCCCAGCCGGCGTTCATCTAGCTGATTCTGACTGAGCTAGCTTCCATCTAGTAGCTCCACATAAGCTGGTCATATGTGTGGCGAGTCTGCAAAGCGATATAGTTAGCATGATGCGAGGAAGCTGCAATGTTATTGTTGTTATTAGTGCCGGAGATACTAACTTACTAATACCAAACTGGTGGAAACCTCTTTTCACCTTACTCTTTTTCAATTTCAATACATACGAGTATGTCATGTGTGGCATCCGCTCCCAAGCTGTTTCACTCCCAACTTTTTGTTTTTTGACTTGACTTTTTTTCAATTCGTTTAACTGATTGCTTTTTTTTATTTTTTATTGCATATAAATATTGAATTAATCACACAAGCTCATGGCCGTTATTGACGTCATTGCCGTCATTCCGTTGGCATCGCGCGGTCATTGTGTGCCCCCAAGAGGGGTCTCGTCTGGCATTTGTGGGGCTCAGCTCTTTGCTGTTAATCCAATAGATGCAGATTTATCTCTTAATTCCACTAAAGATCGTTTATACTGGTTTACTTTACTACTGGGATTGGTGGGAATGGCCTGGCCTGGGGGACATCAGCGTGTGATGGAGTTGTTGATGGTGGATGACCATGGCGCTGAAACGATGATGAGAGGTTGATTGTATCTTTTTAGAGAGGTTTTTACTCATACCGAATTGAATAAGCAATTTGCCGACTGAAATTATTCTGAGGCCAAGAAATCTGTAGCTTTCATCGAACGCCTGCGTCTATCAAAATTAGTACAACGTTTTTCTCTCAGCTCTTTTTTCAAGCTTATCATAGATATCCACTTATCTAGCTTTACAAGTATCTTGTAAACTAATCTAATCCCATTCACCATATTTACTCAACGTCAATTTGAATAGATATCTAGTGGAAGCTTGCTTACTCTAAGCAATTGAGCAAACAACCTGCTAGCGGGTATTACTCCAAAGATTATTCTCCATGACGACTCCTTTGTTATACTTCGAAACGATTCTGAATAGATAGATGGATGGATGGATGAAAGCAAAGATACAGCTGGATTTTCGCCGATAGTTAGACATGACTGGGTGTGTACACATACTCGTATGAACGGGCCAAATTTGTAAAGAATAATAGTTGGTAATTGTTTCGGGCAAATGAATGGAATCGGATGGAATGAAATACTGAATGTTATTAAGTGTAGGACACAAGGTTGTGTATTTTGTGGTTACGATGAAATTTCTCATGGGAAAAATAAACATTCAGATGAACGTTAGTACGTCATACATTTATTTACAACTGCTTCACGTGGGATTTTGTTGATTCGTGCGAAAGCAATTGATGTTTGAATGATTGTTCTTGTGGGTTTAGAGGTCAAATGAGTAAGTGCACCAAACTTTTATGGCCTATGCAGAAACTTATAGAGTATGGCCAGTTGCTGATAAATTTTCTTGGACATAAAATAATATCACATAGAAAAACAAAAAAAAATCTTATTCCTATACAAATCAAAAAAAAAATCACTTCCTTTAAAATATTTCGACATCTCTTATTTCGTTTAAAAAAATGCATGACAATTTTTTTTACATTTTTAGATGGACACCAAAAATTTAGACACACTGAAATTAGCGCCAACCTTACAAATTACATTGAAAAAAATATGTTTCCAACTATAATGCTTTCATAATTCAAATATTTTTTTTTGGATTACTACCTTTTCTCAATTTCATGTGAATCGCATATTGGTTGTTGCTGTTGACACAAGCTTTTTATGATGAATGAAGAGTTTAGAATTTAATTTGTTGAAATGAAATTAATTCATCATTCAATTTTGTGGAGCCTAGAATTCTATAAAAAAAAACTTAGGATCAACTATTGAACAATGTAGGGAATTTAACATGTCAGTAACTTTTTATATTAATATATTTTCATGAAAACTTCTTCCAAAGTCTATAAAAAAATTTGTTCTGAAATTATTTTTCCGTATAATTGCCAATAACTTCCGCTGCAGTACTGTCAGTGCCACAAACGATATCGCAAACGGCTTGAAACAAAATTATCTTAAGGATGGGCAAAATCTGTAAGCCGTGTTTCAAGCATATTTTTAAGAATCTTTTTCAGAAAAACTATTGAATTTCTTTATTTCTAAGTATAGTACACATATTAAGTACTGTTTCAAGAAGAAGAAGAAAATTATACTGTAAAATTTTCAGAGCAAAATATTGAAAAATGAGCCTCTGGTAACAAATATTCGTGAACTTTAAAAAAAATCGGATTTTCCGGTAGACATCAGAACTCGACATCATCTAAAAACAAAAAATCGAGCAAATTTTTTAGTTTATCAGTTTTTATAGGTAAATCTGTCGATTTTTTTTTCTAATTTTTTTCAATTTTTGGCATCACTTAGAAGTCAAAAAAATCAAATTTTAGGGAAAAAAGTTAAAATTCAGCACATTTTTTATTGTAAAAACTAATAATACGAATAATGCTAAAAAACTGGACAGCGTTACCTCATCAAATGTGTAAATAAAGCTTGCACAAAATTTCACGAGGATCAGTTGAGTTTTTTTTGAGATTCTGTTTCAAATACAAGCATTTACACATAGTGTAGATGTGGTTTGGATTTCAGAAAAAGAAAAGGGAGACAGCTGTAGAGCATTATTGTTGCGCGCGCACATTGAATGGTCTTTACCGCTAAAAATCGTTTCGGAGGTAGGGATATTCAAAACGCTGTATCTCCGGAAGTTTTGCTCCGATCAACTTGCACAGAATATCCTTGGAGATGTCAAATTTAATTGAAAAAAATAAAAATAAAATAAAAAATATTGAAAACTACGGTAATCTGAAAATCTGTTCTACGATAAAAGTGAAAGCAAAGAAGCTGTGGCATCCCAAACATTATTCGTTTTAAAGGTGTCGTATTTCCCTTATTACTTTTCTATTATTGCTATCACCAGGAAATTGTGATACAGAATCTGCTGAAAATTCAATTTTGCATAAACATACCATACATTAAATTTTTGTAGGAACCAGAGCTCATGAGATATATGTAAATACATCTGTTCAAACTTTTACGCTAGGTTCAAAACATGTATTTTTCATCAGAAGAATATAACCATCTCACATTTTCTAAAGCACTTGCAATTTTTAATCTTTACTAGCCAAACCATAAACTTGCATCGCAGTACAAATATCAATTTTTAATCGACTTTCTTTGGGAATTATTGAGGAAAAGAAAATATTTTACACATTTGTTTTCTGAGAGTTGGGCAAACTAATTTAACTGAAAATGATATGCAGTTGAATGAAGGTCCTAGCTCGTTTAAGCTGCTATTTACACTTTTTAGAATTGTATTTGCAAAATTTGGGAACATAGGCCTCTTTTCTTTTTGGAATATTGGCAAATTTTTATGATGTTTATGATCTTTTTTTCCAAGAAATTGCAAAGCAAGATACTTTCTTTTTCATCAATCAGAGAAAATCTTATAAATAAAAAATATGAAAAACCACTACATAAACTAAAATATTTACAGCTCTTACTATCAACAAGATCAAAAGTTGTTAGACAACCTGCATTAAGAACGAATGAAGTGTTCAGAAATTGGAAGAAAATTATTGGTGAGAATGTATTTTACAGGACTTGAAAATATAAGCGGAGTCCAGGACAGTTTGTCAGGCAGGAAACTAAGCCGACCCCAAATATCGGCTGTGTGTTGTTTTTTGTCCAATAGATCCAATACAAAGGACGCAAAGTAACTATCTTCTAAGATTTCCTAGTTCACATGATTCCAAGGCTCAACAAGCATGGATGTTACTTACATGGACCCACCCAAAAAGGCAGTAAATAAAATGAATGAAACAGCCACAACATTCTTGACTTTCTTCACACTTAAACAACTTGATATTATCGTAAAGAATTTCAAATGTTGCAGCATGTTTTGCAGATTTTTATCTGTTGCCAACTGCAACTAGCTCAGGTAAATATCATGTATCTAGCAAAATTCATCAAATTAAGAATTTTTCTCCATTAACCTAGCATTTGTTTAGTTCACATACAGTTTTGAAATTACTCAATTTGAAGATGTATATGAAATTGTACAATTTGTTCATGACAGACAAAGAAATGAAGAAATGAATGGCGCCAGTTTTCGAAATCTGCACTGACCCTTGTTTGAAAGACTTGATTCAACAAAGTTCGTTCATTGATTTTTTAGATTAATATCCATAACTGTTGGCATTGTTGTTGTGCATAATATTATCGATTTCTAACACGTTGTTAGCAAATAAACCTATGGTCAATTTTTGACTAAAGCTCTATTGTGCAAAAAAAATGCCCAAATTCGGCATCAGGAGCAATTCTCAATCAAATAATGATCAACATTATGTCAATCTTATTCATGTGCTTGCTTGATTGCGATCTACTTTTTTGAAAAGAGACCGTAAAATATGATGAATGCAAATAAAGCACATTTACCATATACCCCAAGAATCCAACTCACAGCTTTAAATTCTATGCCAATCAATAAATAAAGGACATCAAATTAAAGATTATTCAAATAAGATCAAATACTCATGCGTAAGTAGCGACTCATTTAATTCATATGTCATTATCTACAAACTTTATTTGATGCTT
This sequence comes from Oxycera nigricornis, assembly GCA_963942545.1. Taxonomy (NCBI): domain Eukaryota; kingdom Metazoa; phylum Arthropoda; class Insecta; order Diptera; family Stratiomyidae; genus Oxycera; species Oxycera nigricornis. The sequence goes on from OZ012662.1 coordinate 104,764,796, forward strand.
CTTAACATGTCTTCAGTTTTCAACCTATGATAACATGAATTTTTTTAAATAAAACCAATTCAATAACTCGATTGCAATCTAATTGAAATTGGCTATTAATAAGACACAAAATCGTGCAAAACCATTTTAAAAAAATACTGAATTAAAACGATGGATGATGATAAGAATATTTAACAAGACGTTCACGATAAGTGGCGGGAGAAACCCCATTAGGAAGATTAAATTTTAGATAGCCTTTTTTTCAATGCAATTAATTTGCAATGTAAATTTCCATCAACAAACATTCATTTTTTAAGTGAAATGTAAAATATCGTCGGTTTTGACGTCAATTGAAATCAATTTTGCGCGAATTTCCATCAGTTTGTTGATGTTCGGCAAAGAGCTTTTTTTTTAAAGAATGAATTCCAAAAAAATGGTTATCATATTTCATTGTGATAAACTTTAAAAAATGTATATTACGTTTAAAAGTCTTTTGGCATGTTTTATGGAATGGTAATTTTTTTCGAAAATGACAAGGTTTTTTTCTTGATATTTCATCCTTAAAAACAAAAACATTTAACTGATCCTGTTCTTAAAACTATGCGGATTTAGTTGTCACATAAAAGATTTGAATCGAATCTTTAAATAAAAAAATCAAACCTGTAACGGACATCAATTTTTAATGGAAAAGATTGGTGTCCTTACATAAAGGGTAGTAAGTATGACGGTATAGCTATAGACTCTGCATCTGAAAATGCTCTCGTGGTTGAAACAGTGATGATCTCTAATCAGTCCAATGGTGGCACAAGAACGTAAGGAAGTGTTTCGCACACGCTTCTAATTAGAAAAGGCAGAAGTCAATGCTAGGACAAGTGCGAGATCCTTCATTATTTAGCAGCAATGTTGGAGCGTTAGTGAGGCAGATCTTTGGAGGATCAAATTGATCGACTGACTTGATCCATGCACCAGTCGGAGTAATGGAAAGGTAATCTTTCACCAGTCCCAGCTCCTCACGGAAAATGTGTACGTCCATATGCACCTCAGTATGTAAAAGTTAGATCAAATTTTTGTCGGTAATCGGATGGAGAGTATGATTTTCTTAGCCGCACTTTCTTCAGATACAAACGGTACACACAGAAAAAGATTGCACTCATCTCTAATGCTGTGACCAGACTTAAGAACATCTAGATCTTTGACCAATTGGCATAAATCCTCCAAGGCTTGATGGACAGTTTGAGTAAAACCCAGCGAAATATTTGGTATTTGGTTTTTCTATAGACTAAAATGGTGAAACTTTTGCTTGGTGTTAAATTTTCACCCCATCCATATAGACGACGTTGAGCCAGGCGACAGACAGTAGTGCGTATCAAGACGTTGTTTGAAAATATATAAGGAATCGTACAATCTGCGTATATGTGCGTCATATGAACTTTTGCACCATTGCTTAAGATTCTTGGTATACGATTTTGTGTTGTGCAGCTTCCTTACCGAACCATGCGTCTATTAGTAAATATTCTGGGTTTGCCGAAGACCTAAATATCTTCTACGCCTTTAGATTGGTCCAACTCATCTGGATTCAATCGAGAATAAGCAACGCCAACCAAGGAGGTATGGTTTGCTGTCTCAATCTACTTTGAAATTGTGCCAGGTCGGGTGAAGGAATGGAACTGTCTTTAATTTAAGCAGAAATTGGCCGGAATTGTAAGCACGTCCTTAGGATGATCGTGTTTGGATGAAATGAAGGTAACTCAAAAATTAATACCAGTCTGATCTTCCATAAGAGATAAATGTTATGCTTTATTGGTACCCAAATTACTTGGATTGCAACCTTTTGGAAGTATCGGATCAACAAGTTACTTGGAGTTAAAAAATCTTTTGCAACGAAAAATAAATAAAATAATTAATTACGTCTCCAAAAACAGCTTTAAGTTATTCTTATCTACCTTTTTAATTTGTCATTTGACAAGAATATAAGCACGTACGATTCGTTACCTTAAATTACAAAACGTTATTATTTTCGTAAAATTGATATTAATTCACATTCCTGAATTTTCCGTGAAGAAAACTTCTAGAAAATCTTGGTCACCCCTAAACAAGGAAAACTCGATGGGATCACCACAATCACATTTCCATCCACTTGTTATGTCTATTTGAGGTTGTTCTGAAGATCATCAAAGTGCTGGGCTGACAACCCACAAAGCATTGACGTCAATGGAGAAGTTTTGTACAATATTTGATTTGCGATAAAAACGTTGTACGCTTCGGTGCTTCTTCTAATCAGACATGGATATGTGTTACTTGGTGGAAAAAAATTCGTTAATTTACCGTTCTTCACGCATGATGGCCGCCGACACACACGTATGCGAACATACATATTTTACCTTGTGCAGATTGTAAAAACGGGCAGAGAAACTAACAAGTATGGTTGCATGAAAAAGTGTAATTTTTGAAAGCAACTCGAATTTATGTTAATTATTACATTTTGTTATTCTTTTTTCACTTTGCGATCAACATATTAAGTTGAATCCATAAGAAATGGATTTGAAAGTTGTAGAATATGTACTCTCTGAGTTTTCGGCGTTTTACAAATTTTTTTTCGAAATCAAATAATTACACATTATTTTCTTATGTCTTATCTTATTTCAAAGTGCTTTCTGGTTTACTTAGAGTTGAACTAAATTTAGACAAAAATATTAACTTATCAGATTAATTGCTTCAATAAATCATCATTCTTGAAATAATCTATTACTCATAGTATTGAAAGGTGTTATTTTTGGATAATATCTCAGGGTGTCAGTTAGTAATAAACACATTAAATTCTTAGCTTGAAAGCAATTAATTTATGGGTTTGTAGTACAGTTCTTGAAACCATGGACATCGTCAAACATAAGCTGGTTCAGTGATCTATGTTAGCTGCGTGGGTCTAATTTCCTGCATATACCCTACTTGTGCCCAAGTAAAAAGGCCAAAACTTATTCTGTCCTAGTCAATGTGTTTGTTTTCATAAACATAAGCTATACGCCTTGATAGTCATGCGTGTTTCACAGAAGCCAAGCATCCACATGAGTCGAAACTGACTTGAAATTGTCATCAAAATCTCATCATCTTGGTACAGAGGAGTTTTGTGACTCTATTGTAAACACTGAAACACCCGGGATATGATAAACAAAATAAACATGAAAAGGCAATTGCTTTGCAAAGATTGAAACAATGAAATTCTTCACTGGTTCCCAGCCATTCTGTGATCAATTCAAGAGATAATAAAACTTTGCACTGGCAATTTGAGTTACATTACAGATAAAAAACTGCTGAACATCTCTACTTATTCAAGCTTAAAATTCTTAACGAAAATTCAAGGCTACAAAAAATAATAAACATTGCAAAGGAAACTAGAATTCGACGTTACAAATGAGCATTACCTATCAAATTTTCATCTCAAAAATAGGAAAAACATTGATGATGAACTATGAAGACTCTGTAATAGCGCACGCAGGCAAAAATAATAATTTTTGGAATCTTTGGGTGGATCCAGAAGCGGCAACCATGCACACCGAGAAAAACCAGCTTGCTGCGCTCAAGCGGGAGTCTGGTTTGGGCAGCTACCCGACCGGTTTTTGCGGAGAATCGCTAGCGGACGGACGAGTGGGATTGCTGCCAGGGAGACAGGATTCGTTTTTTTGAGCTCGAGCGGACTGGACTAGCGAAGAAAGAAGTCCGCGTGGTGTGAAGTTGTGGGTTGGAAAATTCTGGAGAGTGTGGCGTTCACAAGTGTAATTAAATAAAAGAAAACTGGATGAGAATCGCGAGTCGCGAAGAAGCGTGATTGTATTTTCGCGCGCGAAAGTAGATAGGCCCGAGTTGCAGAAAAAATTGATAAGTAAAAAATGAGTTCTGAAGAGAGTAACGGCGGTTGTGGAAGGAGGAAGAATCTTGCGCGCAAAGCAGCTAAAACTCGGTGTGATTAGTGCTCTAACCGTGGATTTTCTTGCTTGAAAGACCAAGCAAACATGCCAACAGGCTGAAAGATTTTTCGATAGCCCATCCGAGTGGTGCCGGCACTCGTCCGCTTAACCTAGAATTCTTGTGTCGACCAGTTACCGTTACAATAACAGTGCACGCAGTTTCTATCGACTATGTAATGGAGGCCATGTGTGTCCCAAAAGAATCGAAGCAAAGACAAAACGATTGAGGTTAAGCGCGAATCCCAATTGTCGAAACAGTTAACCCTTTTAACGCCAATCGCACATGTCTCCGGTAGTAATTTCAGTATTGTGTGGCAACAAAGCCAGCGTGATTGGTTTGTTTGTATTTAGTTTACAGAGAAGTGGCTTTTCTTCGTTTCTAGCTTTAGAAATGATTTATTTTGTTATACAAATGGATCAGCAAACGAAGGGCGAAGAGGAGAAGTCTTTCTGAAAGCGATCCGAGATGCACACAACTGATTTTTGTTGTACCTGATAGAGTATAACTAATTTTTGGCCAATTGAGCATTATGCTGGTTACTGCACCAATACTTAAATCAATTGGCCCATTCCTCCTTATTTTGGATTTCATCGTTCACAACACTAGCGCGGTTGGTTATAATCGCAATCGGTAATTGGATATCATGTAGCAAGAGATTTACCCAAGAAAAAACAACGAGCAAAGGATGGTTTTGGTTAGCAACGAAATTTGTGAGTCGATTAGAAGGCAATGCAAAACCTTTAACTATTTGGCACCAATGCCTTAATTTTCAGTGATTAGAACTAACTAACCCGCCTTCAGTGTGTTTACGCTCGAACGTTTTTTTTTTGGGCGATTGAGCCACAACTATGCTCACAGTTCATGCTAGTGGTGATCATATTCGTTGCGGCCTCGATGTGTGTGCTTAGGTGTCTGTGCGGAAGGACTTAAAGTATCTCCCTAGTACCATTTCATATTAAAAATGTTTATGTTGGACACATATAGAACCAGATGTCAAGAAAAGGGAGAGTAATCATGTTTTAAAAGAGTAGTTACATGTAAACGCTGAGTAAGTCAAAGCATCCATTATTATATAACCAGACCATACTACCGAATGTATTTACTTTTAGAATGTAAGGTTAAACATTATGTAAGAATAATTCTAGTTCCAAGCGAATCACAGAAGTATGAGTCTGGAAGTAGTAGTACGAAAAAAAAAATTTGAATTATGAAAAATACAACAGATTGACATCTGTAGCTATAGACCCTTTGAAGAAGAAAAATATATATATAAACATTTACAATATAGAAATATTTAAAGAAAACAAATCGCTACCATCAGTAAAGTAAATTTTTTTTCCTATACCTTAAAGTAGTTTATAATAATTACAAATTGAATTTTCTAGCGTTTCACCTCTTTAGTTATATTTTTTTTCTAGTAATTTGTACCTATTCGAAGTGAGAATGAATAAATTTATAATGAATTGAATAATCCAGAGTTTCCTTGAGGGCTCTCCTTCTTCAATGACCTCCATTTCCAACAGCTAACGGAATAGACCGGCCAAGGTGAGTAGTGGTGGGCCTAGTGTGCACAACACTTGCGGACACGCAAGCGCTAGGCCATGGTAGGGCGGGCCCAGGCAGCGACATCTGCGCCTGGCGAGCTCCGCTGAAGCGAGCTCCGCTGAAGCTCGTCTTCCAAATCGAGAGTGGCACGGCCACCCGAGAGATTGTTTCGGTACGCGGTAGTCTTTCGTTTTCTTTTCTTTCTTGCCTGTTTTTGTTTTGAGTAGCTTCGGAATTCCACCAATAGACCAATGTAACGTAAAGATTTTTTTTCTTCTCTCGGGCAGCCCTTGAACGCGGTATTATCTCGGTATGCGCGCGAGAATTATTTGTGTAAAGTAACGTAGGAGGTATAGCCTCACAAGATGAATAGTTTGCTTTGTTGAATGAAATTTTTTTTGTCGGTATGTAAGCGGGCAATTTGATGGCTGAGTCTCTGGAAATGAGATTCGGGACTGATGCTAGAGAACGCACCCACGACGATACGCGCCGAGCTGAGCTGGCCTGCCAGCAGCCATCACTCCTCTAGCTAGGTAGAGGTTGAACCCAAATTCGTCTGAACGACACATGGGCTCGTTGCCTCGTCCCGGGGACTTAACGTCCATTGAGGCCATCAAGACGAAAGTCCTGTTGGCTTGAAATTTCGAAGCGACAACGTTCGCTCATACTCATTTCATTACAACTCTGTAAGAAAAAATTTGGGACATCAAAGCACATTTTATGCGAATTTAATGCAAAATTATGCCAGCTTGCCAGCTGTGAAAACGTCGCGCCAATTTTACGGACGAGTTCGTACAAAGATATGAAGTTTCCCATTTGTCAGTATAGAAAAGGTTGGCACACTCCACGATGAATCATATCCTTTCCACGGTGTGTTGGCGTGAACTGGCACGGTGCGAGATTTTACGGGAAGCTACCTTTTTATAGATGATTGCCAAAATTTAACAGAGCCTACTTCTGGAAAATGGATGGAGCAAAATATGTGGATTTATTCGGCAAAATTGCTGGTGGCAACACGTCATCGTAAGGATTAAGGGCATGTGTAGGCATGTCGTATTCAAATCGAAGAGTGGTGCAGCCCGTGAAATCGCTCACCATGGGAAGTCGGCCTAGAAGGGTGCATTCCTTATATCGGTCGCTTTTACTTCAAGATCATACCATATCAATGGTATTCTTGCGAGACAGGGCATCTACCCATATTTTATCTGACTTTATTAAACCAGACTGAAACGCTTGGGATGAAGCTGATTCACTAGGTTCACTTGATATTTGATAAATAAGAGCGTAGTCAGCTGAATCACATCGTGCTATGTTGAAACCGTCAACAATTTCTACAAATAATCTTGACAATTATTTTTTTATGAGTAAACTCAGTACAACGATATGCACACAGTATTACCTATCACAGAAACCACCGAGCTTGAATTATCAATAAACACCATGCCTACTATTGCACCCCATCTCTCACACCCCAAATCAAATCCATCATATTTATCGTTATCAATTCTGTGTTTTTTTCGCAACAAGTCAATAAAACCTGTTGCAAAATCAAACGGAAAACATTCACGAATCAAGAGATTGTAATCGGAATGCCCTTAAAGCTAGCTTTAGCGCGAAAAAAACGTACAAATTAATGAAATAACTCAAACACCTATGTATGCATATGAACATTCATGACAACACGTACGATTGACGTCACAACGCGGCCATGTGGTAACACAACTTCCATTTGTCGCTTTCATATATGCATAATGTTAAGCATTCCTAAGCCACATCAAAAAAAAAGAACTCATATGATAATTTTTTTTTGGTTTGATGGTTTTTGTCTCTTCGTGGTTGGATGTTTTCTGTCCCATTTTTCGGTACTACGATAACGTTTCATATTAATTTCACTGTCGTCTGTTATCATTATCTGCGAGCGTATAGATAAATTCAAATGAATGTTGTTGGCTTTTCGGATATACATATATGATGTGAAGTCTATGTGAACATGTTTTCCAAACCGAGACAGTCAGGTCAAGGATATCGAAAGGAATAAGGACGGAACATATGATATTTTGAGTTATAGTTTTGCTTCAACTAAAAGCATTTTGCGATAGCATCTAAACCGACAATCATATTCTAATTGTTTATAAGCCTTTCTTTCAACATTCATTGTTTTCAACTTCAACCAAAACTTATTATCTTCGACACTATCTAAAAATACTAAAACGTTTGTAGATAGACTTTGAAGAAAATCAAGACGTACAATACGTTCCACCTTCAAGCTAGAGAGACTATCTTTATGAGCACTTATCTACGTATGTATGTACATGGACAAATAACAGTATAATAGAGACGATCACAAACATGAAAAATTAAATAAAATATTATAGTCTATACGAAATGCATCAATTATGTAAAAGGCAGCTGATAGGTAACAAACAAATAATAATTATAATAAAACAAATGAACAAAATAAACGAAATCATATTTCATGTTTATTCGAATAATAAAAAAAGTTTATTCCATTTTCTCATAAAACAATTACATCATAATGTTACATAATAAAAAATTGTTTCATATTTTGTTTCTCTTTTTTTGATAGATAAATCATTTTTAAATACTTTTGGCAAAATTTTAACATATCAAACAGTATTAAAGAAAATATAACAAATGCTTTCTGTAATATGAAAAGAATTTCTTTTGGTATATTTATAGTCGAACAGATTAAAAATAAAATACTGCTTAAATAATACAAAAAACGTTTCGTAATAACTAAAATTTTTGTTTGTCTTTTTTTGGCGAATAAACGCAAACGAAATATACATAATATAGAAATATAAATACTGATAGTTTATTTAATTTTTCATGTTTACGATTACCTACAGCATCTGAGCATGTGTGTTATTACGAAGATAATATAGTATACGTTTTTTTCATTGCAAAACAAGCAAAACAATTTTTTGTCCCGTTTAATCTTTCATCGGAGTTTGCTAGAACCAAACCAATTGGTGGTGGGCCAATCTTTAATCGGATTCAACAACCGCAACAAAAAATCTAGTACCATATGTACATCACAATCTCTCAATGTTCCACTCAATTTATGAATTTCGGATGCCTAGCCTAGAACGAAGTAATAAGGAGAATCGGTTAATATGTTTTTTGGTAATTTCATATAAGATATACGTGTCAATCTAAGTGATAGCAAGCTACTAAAATAAATTGTTCATTGAACATCAATAACTTTCCTAACGATCGTTGACTCCCTAATGAAGCGCCGCCGTTTAACAGTTCTTGTGATTTCTCCACAACAAATTGTTCCAAGAAAACTTTCAGTTTTATTTAAAACTTATTTACTTCTCAGTTTGCATAGCATTTTGAATAGCTTTGGCGAGAAAACAGCAAGAATTCTAGCCTAAGCACTTTTAAATGTGAAATTAGTCAATTTTTATATATGACTAAACCCACGTTGGGCGCTGATATTAAAATCATGAAAACAATGTAACTAAGTGAAAATGACAAAAGAATGTCATCTATAACACACATATAAAACACTAAGAGATTTTTACAATGACTAATTTTTAATTCATATCAACAGAATAGTTTTTTTCGGGCAAATCTAACAATGGACTAGCCTAAATAATTTTCTGATGAAAAGTTTAAATGAGAAATGCATTATTGTGATTGACTCTATTGTAGGTGATTCTATTGAAACTATTTTCATCAATTTATCGAATACCGGCAGATGCGAATTTCACAAAAAAAATCTGAATTGAGCTCTGCTCATTCCAAGAAATCAGTTTGTACCAACTGCCAAGAGCTTCAAGTACACCTATATCAGCATTTCCAAAACAAAATCTAAGAAACCAAAACCACCCCCTAAAACACATGCATTCTACTCACCTTAACTTGAATCTTTTTGCGTTCTTTCTTCAATCTCTGCTCCGCATCCTTTTGCCGTTGCTCATCACCACCGAAATCCTGTTCTTGCACGGCATCACCACTATTTTCATCATCATCATCTCCACTAACTGTGGAGCATGTGGAACAATCTGAGATCTTCCTATCAATTGACACACGTTCACCATTCATATAATACTCGTTACCATCCAGACCGCTAATAGTAGATCCACAATAGTTCAAATTGCTGCAGGACGACGCTGCACTCACATCACTGCATGCATCATCCCTTTCCGCCGACGAACGACGCCGCATACGATGCTGTCGAAAATATTCGATCTCTTCGAGCGTTACACCGCACAGGACATCATCTGAATAATCGGAAACTACCACCGATGGCGTTCGAACAATTCGAACCGCTCCACATTCAATCGGATTGAAATCACTAAGGGTACTTTGGGCGGATTCCCGACGCGAATTCGAACCGGCGGCGAATTTATCATCAGGGATTTCAACAATACGCTCCTCCAGGATCACCTTGCTTGGAATGTTGGCTTGAACGGCTGGTGGTGAAGAGGTTTGATCTAATGAAACGGGCGAGTCTGGAAGGGAATGTGGCTCGGGAACAGGCAATAATGCCGGCCTCAATGGGATGTCTGTCACGGTTAAGGTCAAACGACGACCCGTATTCAAATTTGGTGGTGGTTCCATCGGAAGCTCGTCATCCAAATCCAAAGCAGAGTCACTGCTGGACGACCGCAGCACCTTATCCTTTCGTTTTGCCCGTTCAGCAGCTCCAACAGGATCATTGTCATTATCTTCGAGATCCGATGAATATGGACTAGAAGCGAGTTGACATCCTTCATCCGAAAAAGGACTGTTTCGATTCATATCAACCAGCCGTTGTTCGTCCTTAATTTGCAACCCTTCAATCGTCTTCATTTCACACTCTTCGTTCGATTCGCCACCAATGCTGTTTGTAGATTTCGCCCTCTTTTCTGCAGGACTCACTTCAGATGACTTCATTTCGCATTTCTTATCTTGCAGTAGCTGCGTGTACATTTTCACAAGCTTATCGACGCATGGAAAACTGTAATACTGTTGGACTTGTTTCGGCTGATGGACGAGCTCGCTTGATGACTCCAGTGATAACTTATTTGTGGTTACACTATACTTCACGGCAATGTAGTTTGGATCTACCAACGAGTTGGTAGGAGTCGAACAATCGCAGCAATTATCACTATCATAGGCAGGTGAGTCGAAGCAGCCACTATTCAAAGCATCCACTCCAGAATGGCCATAACCCAATGCAAGACTATCACAATCACCGTTCAAAGTGTCGCAGCTAAAACTCAACTTCGTTAGCTCCAAACTTAGAGGATCAACAAAATCCTTCCTTGTTTCACCAGTAAGCGTGTCAGTGCTACCATACCACCTCGTCCCAAGGCTAGATCTGGTATTATCTTTTTCGCGGTCTGAAATTCTATCAGCAAACCAGCTACATCCGAAGTTTTCCTCCGCGACTTCACAGTGACTGAGCTCCTCGGCCTGTTTTGAGGGGCCGGAAGATATTGGAGTTAAATTACCCACCAATTCCGACGTGTCCCCACTTAAATCACGTTCAACACCCACGCAACACGGAGAGGGATGATTTTTTGGACTGCAACGATCGCTCGACGTTGCTCGCACAAATGTTAAATAATTACTGCGATTCCGATCGTGTTGCCCGCACGTTTTATTATTATTGTTTATCGCAACCGCCGCGATGACGGACGACGTAGAAGACGACGCCGTTGATGATGATGATAGTAGCAACACCGACGATTTGTTATCATCGGCTGACACACTAACAATACCTTGGACGATACCACAGCCTACGTTGGCTTCGTTAAATACGTTGGCACCGCCTAGAAACGACGTCGTGGACTCATATTGTGGGCTTGGTGGATCAAAGCTGGATTGAAGAGATTTAGACCAAGCGGGATCAGCAATTTTATCATTGGTGCTATCGACATGCATCGCCAGTAACAATGGTGCTGGTTGATTGGCCTTATTGAGTGGTTCCTCTTCCGATGATATCTCTGACGCAAGTGATGCTGCGTCAGGATTATGGTCCCACTCAATGGATTCTTCGATTTCACAGTTACCTTCCAAGACATCGATTTCGTCATATCCGAAATTTTTGGTTGTTTGATCTTCGATGAGCTGATGATTGGCTTTGCGTTGAGGTGAATCGGTTTCTAATGAACAATCATGGGAATCAATGTCAGTTGATGAAGGGGTTTTGATTGGAACTGATGATAGTGAATCGGTGTTATTGGAATCCAAGTTAATATTACATTTATCCTCTTGATGGCATATAATGTCCGGCTTTTCGTTTAATTTGTCGGTGGCTGGCAACGATGATAAGTAACGATAAAATTGACTGCAATAGGTAAAACATAATAAAATATCAATTAATCAGTCAAGAGTCAATTGATTAGATTAGTTAAGTTTTATGGATTATAAGCTTGCAAGACCTTGCGAAAATTGTATTTATAGACTGATAAGCAATCCCTAGATTACTGACAAATTTCGACTAACGAAAATCGATTCCTTCAAAAAATCTAGTACACTATACACAAACAGATTATGTCCAGTTAATATTTTTGGTATTTGTCGTCATTTATAGTTTTCTTTAGTTGTCTATATTCCTTGAAAATCGACAAACCGCGTCGTGGCTACATCTAATTTTCATTTCTATTGTTGTTTCAGAATAGCCTAGCATATTTCCTCCTTTTTTTAAAATGGCAAATATTTGGTACGTCCTATCATTAACCACTTCACCCCACATAGTTCTACATCCTTGTCTAGTGAATAAAAAATTTATGCCTAATGCTTCAAAGGCTATCGAACAATTGGTACCCGTAGTCTGTTGCTCGTCCTTCAAACACGAATTTTCTTAATTATATTTTTAACTGCAACATCAGACAGCTAATTGATATGATCGAAGGCTTCATTTGTATCTTAAACCCTATTGGAAAATGATCTCTAAGCGAACAATGATGAAAAGTACCAGAGAAAATATGGAATGAAGAGAAGACAACAGTAAAGTTTACGTAAGTTACGTAAGGTTTTTTGGAAGAGGGGGTATCTAATCGAAACTTTACGCAATTTTAGTGGAGGACGATTCAAAAGTTCTCTTAGGTAAATATTTTTCTTTTCACATTTATTTCATTGTTAAAAAAGTTCATAGTTTGTATATTTGTATTTTGTGATAATCCCATCTCATCAGTTAAACCATTTCCAATAGTTTAACTTCTGCCCAATAAAAAAAGAATCGTTTCCATTTTTACAGTAGATCTTAAAGCCACAAGCATTCTGTAGTAGAAATAATCGAAAAATACATAAAACTCTATGCACGAAAGAGAAATGTTGGAAAAATATTTCGAACATAATTAATGAACGCTTGCTAAACTAGTTGAAAAATAAATCCCAATTGTGAATAATTGCTAAGAAATTTCCAAATACTTAAAATGTCGCCTATTTCCAAAACCAGGTCAAGACCCAGTATAAGCAAAAAAATTTTGGGATTAAATAAATATTTGACCAGCGAAATTGTTTTGATCATCAATTTTTTAATTTTCAATCCAACTTTTTTAACATTCAAATATTGTTACCAATCAAAAAAAATTAGCAATGAAAATTTTTGAAAAACTCCAAGAAAATTTTTTGACAAACAATAAAACTGACATTGACGAAAACCATTGCAAATTCTAATTACAATTTAGACCTCTTGACAAAGCAGGGACATTAATCAGGGGTGATTTCACCAGACTTATTTTTTTTAATTTTGCCGTCCAAATTTTTTTCCTCAATTTGTATCCGAAACTATTTTGATAATTGATTAGCTTTTCAGCATTATTCGAAAGAAATGTGATGGAATTTATATCTCGAAAAAACTTTTCAATAAGTTGCTGTCACAAATAATATTTTCCGCAATAAAATTACTTCGGTTTTTTTCGTTAAAAAATTGGTTGAATTTTTTTATAAATGATATTCATCTATTTTGGAAAGATTTTTCTTCATATTTTTGTCAATATTAATATTTAGTTGCTTTTCGGGGATAATTCTCTGAATACTGAAATTATTTTAATGCATGCAACAGATGTACAGGCAAAATTTTTAAGCAGATGCTCAGAACTTTACAAAGCATTTGGTGGGTGCTTATCGCACAATTTTTTTCTACAACCAAACTTTCACCTAAGTTTTTTCGTCCAACAATTTTTCGAAAAATTTCCGTGCAACAAATTTATGAAAAGCCCTCTTGAAATCTCATCCATTCTTCAGCTCCTTTTCCCTTTAGCTTTAATTTTTTTATTTATATACTTTGTACTTTATGTGTAGTTTGGCTTGAAATAAATGAAATAAGAATAAAAAAACATTCGGTAGTTTCAAAATTTTCTGATGTTCTCTATAAAAAATTTATGATATTTTCTGTCTTTAGAATTTCCATGAAAGGCCTTTGCATTAATGGTTTGTTAAAAAAGTGGCTTGTTTTCTATAGAGGTTGCTATTAGGTAACTCGTTCTGCGAAAATTATTTTTATATTAATTTTACTGTTTAAATTTACCTCCCAACATTATTGAAGCAGATTTTACTGTGAAAATCTATAAAACAATTTGTTCACTCGGAGACTCACAGTGATCCGCAAACTTGTTTCGGTTGAACGTTTTCAAAACTTGTTGCTGTGCAATTTGCTAAGTAATATTTTCATCGTTTTCCACGTTTTCCATCTCTTGATCTACATAATTTTAGACATAGTTTTTATTTTTTTATAATGGAAATTCGGGAGAAATTTCTCCACCACTTTCCATTAAATTTCACCAGACTCGTCTGTTTTCCAAGAAGTTTAAATTAAATTTATTAACTTATTCCAATTAATATCATTATTTCTTAGAATTTTCGTCTCATATTGTCTGTGAAATTCATGTTTTCAACCGAAATTACTTTGAGCAATTTGTGCTTTTGAAATTTTATCAGAAAGTTTCACAGAAATTTTAGAAAGATTTTGCTTTTTTTTGTATTAGAGAAATGTAAAACACGAAAAGTTTGCACAAATATATCCGCTTCTTTTTTTTGAAAATAATCTAAGAAATTGGTTATTTAGTTTATCAGGGGAGAAAGTATAACAAATTTCATGATGCATTGATCATTTCAAAATTACATGAATGAGAATGTTTGATTTAATTGAATTTCAAATAAATATTTTACCACTGGAAATTTCCAAAATCAGAATTGTAATTTTGATACCCTGTACTGTTTTTCTCAGTTTGTGAAGCGGTCATGTTCCTTTATTTATTATCAAACTTTGTTATTTATCACTCATCATTATTTTCATAAAGTTAATTTGAAAATCATGTCTATAATATTTTTTCCCGAACTATGGATACATTTTCATTAATTTCAGTCAGTTTTTTTTTAAAAGGTTAATCTTCTCGTCAAGGTTGAAAAAAAAGAAATTAATTCTACAGCCAGAATAAATAGGATTTATATATCTATATCAGAAGTTTATTTTTGTGTTCAATCTTGAATTTTTTTAAATAAATGAATTACAATAAAATTAAAATATTTCCAAACAAATATAATTTAATAATCTTCATTAAAAAATTGTATATATATATATTTTACCTACCTATGATTTGTTGCACGTTCACGTAAGATTCGCCGAAAATCACTACAAATTTCATCGGGTGTGGGTTTTGCTTTCGGATGATGGCAAGCATGCAACATGTTGCTGATGTTTCAATTCTGCAACGAAAATAATTTTAACATTTGTGCTCAACGCTTCAGGACATGATATGATTTTCTAGCAATTTTCATAGATAATTTAAATACATAACAAAATTAATATCGTGAAGAAGAACTGAAAAAAAACATAACCCCTAGTGTAAATTTAAATCAATTCAAAATAAATGCGTGTCCCAGTTCAATACTTATTGCGTATAAACATCTTGCGGCATTCAATTATATCTTTCCAAACCCCAATTGATAATTTTGAATTAAGATTAATAATATTTGCGTATATTCTTGATTTATCACCCGCTGTGTGTGTGTTCCTAATGATTTGGACCGCCTACGATTCAGCCGGTGCACCGTAACTACTTTATTTGAATATAAGTTACTAATGATGACCATTTAGTCGATAATGTATCATTGAAGAAATTAAATCACCAGCGTTACTCATAATCAACTCAGTGGAGTATCTTTTAATAATTACTTCACGTAGTGATATTCTATCTGAGGGGAATTAAATATTGCTTGTGAATGTATTGCTATACTATTATTTAAATTGTTATCCAATTGTTTTGATGAAAAACCCAAAATTTTGGGTGGTCTAGAATATAAATTTGATTCAGTTGGGTTAAATTGAAATGTATCAATTATGGATTGTTTGAGTTTGTATGTATGTAGGAGTTTGAAAAAAAAATTTAACAATCAAAATTGGCTCAAACAGAACTTTAAGAACCGAAATTTAATTTTTCATATTAAAAATAAATTCACGTTTATTGAAATCAAGGCTGAATATTTACAGACACTACTTCGAGTTGTGGTTTGAAAACTGTTGATATTTATAAAGATGACAATGAAATGAAACGCTTCTTAGCTAGTACCTTATGAAGTGTATGATTTGAATAGAAATGGGCGTAACACACTACACGCTTGGTCCTAGACGCAGGAGAAAAAACTTTAAGCCTTGATTTACCACAAAATTTAGAAGTATGTTCACTTTTCAGGCTTTACTGATCAATATTCGTAATTTTTCGACTGCAAACTTTTCAATAGTATCTCATTCTAGTTTTCATAGTTTTTTTTTGAATTTGACTACAACCACAGGGAGCTCAATCCATGCAGCGCAAATATTTTTTTTTTGAGTAAGGTTTTCAAGCAAAATTGTCATTGAACAATAAATCATCCCTTTAACCTTTTAAACCCGTACAAAAAAAACATTTCCTGGATTTCATGCCCTCAAAGCCATAGAAGCCGAAGATCGAATGGTTTATGATATTCAAATGGATCAAATCATTTCGGACCCCGTTTTCGGAACGTAATTTGTTTTGGTTCATGTGGTATCCATTTTTTGGCCCTTCATGCACTGATATTAGGTTAATTTTGCCCTTATATTTTTCGGTAAACCACACCACCCCTCCCCCCGCTTAAAGTTTAATTACAGCGAAAGATAATTTCAGTCTGGGGCTTACCGACGCCCCAAGTATGAAACTAACCTTACTATAGATTTGGGTAAGAATTTCAATCCTTTGAAGGTTTTGGTGCATTTGTACAATATTACTTAAATTTAGCGATCGGGTTATCCGAAAAACTTTCGGTTTCGGCTGGAGTTTAAGGCGCATAATTGAAGTAGTTCTCCTTAGGTCTTAGTAAGGACTTCAACCTGGTACCATTGTCAACAAAGCGCAGAAATCAGCTCCATACGCACTCCGCGAGCACTCTTAAGGAGGATTATAGACTTGATACATTTTTAAAAATCGATGTTTTTTTAACTTCTTTCGGAAGTAAATATTCTCAAAAATATCGTGTTAAAATGTTAGAAATATCCAGGCATTATTATTATAGTTATGCCCGATTTAATGCGCGTGCCCTGTGTATACTCGTAGACACACGTGAGTCTGCAAGGCTCCACCCCTCTGTATTTTGTATACAAAAATGTTCAAGTGATATATGAAAACAAATATATTAACTGTAATATTGACTTTAAAAAGAGAATGTTGGCCTCATATCCTTGCCTAACCGATATTTTAAATACTAGTAACGTTTTAAATTTTCGAGGAGAATCATCTCGCTTAAAACTTTAAATGAATTTTTCCTAAAACCACTTTTTTCATGCCGTGCCAACGATTTCTCCGAAATACAAAACGATCTTTCTGAAATTTTAACATTTATTGAACACATGAATAGTTATCATGTGAACCACGGGCGTTTCGAAATATTTTTTTTAAATTTTTTTAATCCCAAAAATCGCAAAAGAAAACTCGAATTTCGAAAAGTTATTTTTAACTGTCCGCCATTTTGTTATTATTGCATATAACTTGATAATTTTTTTCAAACGATAGCCATTGGCTTTTCAAATAAAACCTATTTGGATTTTTTTTGTTTCAGACCATTTCTCGCTTCAGGAACATTGGCACCGTATAATTTGCATTTTTCATATGGCTAAGATAATGCTGCCGTTTTGAGTAAAATAGTAATAATAATTCAATTAAACAAATTTTTTAGTACGCTTTGACAATGTATTAATTGAACCCAAAAAGAATTACATTGATATATACTCCAGGGGTCTTGTAATAAATTCTTAAAAATAGGACAGTTTTTTGGTTGTACAAAACCTATAACAACCTGGAATGGATGTAAGCGTGAGGGATGTGATTTATTACCTTTATCAGTAAGGTTCTCGTGGATTCAACTTGAAATTCGGTGAACCTGGAGTCAACAGAATGTAGCGACTTGAATTCATCGGAGCTGTAGGAGGTCCCAACATTTAACAATACGATATGAAGAAGCCATATCTTTTGAAAAACCTAGTTTCGCACTTTTTGTAGAAGGAAACGTCGTATGTGATGAGCGCCGGTAGTCAACAGTGGTTCAACCATGTCTTAAGAAGATCGTGGACTCAAATTTCTAGAGCTTCCCAAGGATGACCACTCAGATTCATTTCAGTTTCAGTTGAAAATGATGTGTCTTTCATCAGTTCTTCGGTACCTTTGCCAATCTTCCTGTTTTTCGGCTCTTATATAGTATACCCTTTTATTCCTGTATACTTTGGTCTATTGTCATATATATCACTTAAGACCTATCTATCTAACATTTAATGCTCCAAATTGCCGCTACCAGTTGAGTTGATGTGTTCATTCCATCTTGCCGCTCCTTTTTTCGTTAAGCCAATATGGAATAGTTTATCTTGGTGCTGCTGATTTTCAAGGGTTGTATTTTCTTCTAAAGGAGTTTTCACTTCATGAATAATTATTCTCTTCACAGGATTTAGTTGCACATTTCCATTTACCACCCAATCGTGAAATGATTTTCTCACAGTATTCATCGATCGGACTTTTGGCCATACATCTCCTTCGAAATGGTACGGGGTTGAGGGCCATTCAAATTGAAACTATCACTAAAAGAGCTTCATGTAAATTGCACAGTGTTTTGCAACAGTTTGTTTGCATTTAAATTAGGAATTTGGTACTGAATAGATGATTCATTATATCTTTTATCAAGATTATAGTGAAACCGAGACATTTTGACTTAATTATCTTTTAGTTTACGAAAAATTTGAACCCTGTTTCTTTTTTTCAAAAATCATAGAAAAACTTCATATTAGAGAGGAAGTCATTATGATAGTCAAAGCTTGTGAGGCAGTGTTTCCAAATATATTCATATCCCTAGAATGTTCCTCCCCTCTTCCTAAAGTCCTCATTGTAACCATAGATTGCTAGCTACCATGCGCATTTTCTCAGTCAAAATTTCTCACTTTCATGCATCTTATCGTAACAGTTCAAGCTTCAATTATCAACATAGCACAAACTAAACTATTTAATGTGTTACAGCAACGCAAGTACGTCATTCACATATGCGTTAGAGTTAATAATAGTATGCAATCACTATTTGAGTGCTTCAACTCATTAACGGGCTAATTGAATCAGACCACGA
The DNA here is from genome assembly GCA_963942545.1 of Oxycera nigricornis. Lineage (NCBI taxonomy): Eukaryota > Metazoa > Arthropoda > Insecta > Diptera > Stratiomyidae > Oxycera > Oxycera nigricornis. The sequence goes on from OZ012662.1 coordinate 104,783,867, forward strand.
CGCGATGGCTAACACGAATTCGTACGTAGTACGTTAGTCAGTGAAACGTGTTTTTAATCGCTCATAAACATATGTACGTTATTTTCTACCATTTACGTCAAAAATAAAAACAATGACTCTATGAATAAGATATTAAAACCAATGTTGAGCTTTTTTCGGCAAAACAGAAACATCAATTATGGTTGAAGCTTTCGTGGAATGGAATGGAATGATGATAAGCTAATTGAAGATGATTCGCCGAAAATATGAAGAAGGTGTATTCCAATAATATTATGCACGAATTGAGATTCTAGCTCTTCTAAAATTTGGGCCCAAAAAAGAGTTTCTTTTGAAACCTCAAAGGGTCAAAATTTAAAGATATCTAATAATAATAAAAATCCTTGGGTCTTTCTGGGTCAAAATTTTGTGAATTTTGTCAAAAAAAAATTCAAAATATTTTGATATCAAATAGATTGTACTTTACTCTTATAATTTCAATCAGTGCTGAAAATCACTTCAGCCTGAGCTACCTAAACCTCCTCTAGACATTCTTAAAAAACATTAGCCTTTAGACTTTTCCTATGGAACACCTAGAAAACATCACGTTTCTCGTAAAATTGTTTTAACATACTAAAACACACTTCAAATGCACTTAATGCCGTGTGCCAAACACATAAACTGATAAGACATTTAACAATAAAAATATTTTATTAACAATTGTGACGCACATTGTAAAATAAATTTTTTGAAATTATTCACGTCAACACTCAACGACATTAGCGATAAATTTTATTTCAGTCGCTTAGCTAAAAATAATAGTAATAATAATAATAAATTACAATGAACATTTCGTGAAATGAATGATGTTTTAGTAAATATTTGTCGTAATTGTTATCAATTCAAAGACATTTTTGGAATTAAGTGAGTGTGACGACAGAACATGGTAATTGAGTATGAAATTGAAAATTATCTGTTTCTTGAGTGCGTGTGTTAACGCGATGAAAGTAAACGTTTTTTTGAAGGCAAATTGAAGATAATGTGAACTAATTATAGAACATTGAAGTTGTTCAAATTGACTAGTTATCAATTCAGTATGAGTTTATTTGATACTTGCATATTTCGTAGGCAGATTTATTTTATTTCAACTGATACACTACATTAACCCGAGTTAATAAATGATTCCACGACGGTAGAAGAGTTTAGTTGTTGAATGGAACAAATTGTATCAGTAGGCAACAGTTTATCATTGACCTAGTCATCAGGCAATTGTTGATAGTATTTAAAGTGCTCATTTTATTCGAAGAAACTGTTGCCTACTATTCGTGTATTAAATAGCCAGAAAAATAACCAGTAAAATATCTCTTAGTCGCACCAGGTAGATTTTGCAGAATCATTTCACTTCACTTTGATGCATGCCCAGTGCAATGAAGTTGTCAACAATCTGCCAATGACACCTGTCAATTCATTCTGTCAAAAGAAATATTGCCACATGACAAACATTGACATAAACTATGTTGGCACTGCTGCAATGCAGTCAATGCAGAATATAATCTGAGTTTTATGTATTGGGTACTTGAATTAATAATGAGCGTTTCACACAAGAGGCCGCCATAGTGTATGAACCAATATTCCAGTTTCCAATGTCTTCCCGCTATTACCTACAGTGAATGACCGTCTTCGGTAGTTTGTGCCACTTGGTTGAAACGTAAACAAAAGTACTAAACATTGCCTCGAACATGTTGAATTTCGTACCAGATAAACTGTTTTTGCGGGGATTTCTTCTTCATTACTTTAATATGAAGAAAATGGCGACCAAAATTCATCGAATCTTAGTTGAAGTTTATGACGCGCATGCTTTATCTGAACAGTCGTGTCGGAGGTGGTTTGGTCGCTTTAAAGGTGGTGTTTTTGTGCACGAAGACAAAGAACAAAAAGCTTGAAGACGAAGAATTGAAATCATTACTCCATGTAGACCAATGCCAAACGCTTAAGAAGTTGTCAGATTCATTAGGAGTGAATGAGTCAACAGTCAGCAAACGCCTAAAAGCCATGGGATTGGTCGGAAACTGGGTACCATACGAGTTGAAGCAGCGCGACGTTGAAAGGCGATTTTTCGCTTGTGAACTCTTCCTCAAACGCCAAAAAAGGAAGGACTTTTTGCATCCCACAGTGACTGTCGACCTGTCAACCTGAAGTGCAAAAAGTCATGGGTTCTGCCCGGCCAGCTATCAACATCCTTCGCAAAGCCGAATTTTCATGGCATGAAGCTTATGATCTGTACTTGCTGGGACCAGCGCGGCGTGATCTTATAAGGGCTGCTCAAGCCGAATGAAACGATTACAGGAGAACGATATTGGATTCAACTTATTTGTTTGAGCCGCACACTGAAGCAGAAACGGCCGGGATTCGAAGAAAGGCATGACAAAGTGATTTTACAACATGGCAACGCTCGGCCACATGTGTCAAGACCTACTTACAAACACTTAAACGGGAAGTCGTACCCCACCCGCCGTATTTTCCAGGCATTGATCCCTTCGATTACTACTTGTTCCGGTCGATGACACATGGCCTGTCTCAGCAGAAGTTCACTTCATATGAACAATGCAAAAAATGGATCGATAATTGGATTACCTCAAAAGACAAGTCGTTCTTTTGTGCTGGTATCCAAAAATTGCCAGAAAGATGGCCAACACCCTCCCAATCGGAAATTGAAATATCAGTTCGGCTATTGAGTGCAGGCTCAGTGACCTTACTGGTGAAAGCGAGGTCTATCTATACCTCAGCCAATCTTTCGGTCTTGGCACCGGATTGATTCGCACTTCCACGTCAAGCCTCCAAACATGCTGAAGAAACTCTCTTTCTCGGGAGTATGATGAGTTCAAGGTGCGTCTTTGTAGACTCTACCCGCAATATGGGGAGTAAACTGCAACCAACACGTTTGCAACCTCTAAAGAGGGAAGTATGAGACTTCTCTGGACCCCTGTTTCTGTGGTACCAGGTTGATTCCTGGTAAAGCTTCGCGAACTTGTGCCCCTCTCAAGTCCACTACGGTTGTGTTCGACTGCAGACACTGGGCTGATCACCAATCTCAGGCTACACTAGAATCTCACAAGGCTTTCTACTAGTGTTGGTGCCCAGCACCACCTTCCTGCGACCAAATTAGTTAGACAATTAAACAATGGTCAATGCAAGGTCAAACTATGGCGAATAGAAGTCTTTACTATGGCCGATGTAAGGTCAAACCAAAACCGACCGCGTCGCCACTATCGCCAGTGGGCATCCAACTCTTGACCTAAAAATGTTGAACAAAAACGAAAAGATGTCAAAAGCCACACGAAAAGGCCATTTTAACAAAATAAAATCTTCATTAAAGGCAACTTTCTCAAATTTCAATTTAATTACACATTCCATTGAACTCTCATTTTCACATGCTCCAAAATCTTCTCAAACCCAACAACAAACCAACATTTTGTCCCCTCTATCCATAGTTTCATCTCGTCAAGTCTATCTTTTTTTTCTAATGTCTTTTATAGGATTGTTGCCGCAACAGTTATTGTTGTCGGTGTTACTTCTTTACCTGTGACCACTTCAGTTGCAATCACTTTTGCCGCTCGTTTTCTTGCTTGCTCCGATGACGAAGAATAAAAAAGATAAAAAAAAACATAACATGGTTGACCTTAATTCACTCTCAAAGACGGTGAACACACAAGTATCTAAAGTATTTTGTATCTTAACGTTCAAGATTCAACGCGCGGTTGTGTGAACTAAATAGCTTCGCGATGAGATAAACTCCGAGTAAAGATTGTAGATTATATAGATTGTCAGCTAATCATCAATTTAGCGCCTGTTTACAATATGATTTAGCATTGCAGGTGCTTGGTTGATTTTTAATTGGCGAAAGGATATTAATACAGCATGATTGGCATGTTAATCGGAATAGCAAATAATAGAGTATATTTATTTTTCAATTGAAAGTTTTTTGTATGAGTTATTGCATGTTCTTTTCGCACTTTTGGTGCAATTCATTGAGTCCTTGTTTCCCAATTTGCAAGTCTTAATAGAAATTTGCAATTATTCTTCCCATCGTTTGCTAGGTTTACCCGATGTACCCGAACTAGTTGCTTAGCTTTTTATGCCACAAGGGTGAGTAAAAAAGAGCCTGGTTTTTTTGCTAAGAAAGGAGGTTCAACCCTTGAAGGCGCTCTTCCTATAGGCTATCAATAAACTTGCCCAGACAATGGAAAGAAAGGATTTTCAACATCAGTTCCAGGACAGATGCAAGCGAAAATATGTCTTAATTACTCAAAGATATACACCACTTAGGTGCTCAACTTCAGTAAACCTAATCTGAGGACAGTCGTATACACTCTCGCTGGGAACTTCTCAGTGAACTATCCTCTGAATAAGATTGGCAAAGTACAAGAAGACATGCTTTTGAAGGAAGAAGCTGAAACGGCTGAACCCAAAACTAGTGGTTCCTAGCTTCCTCTTTCTCGAAGTTCCTAGAATATGAGGAGGTGTGAAAAGAGCAGCAAATCGTGTAGTTGAATTCCTAACAGATATTTCACCAAATATCTCCAAACATTTTGAAACGCCAGGTAAAACTTAGTGGGAGGCAGTCTAACTGCTTCATCTTATCTAATCCAGTCATTGATGGTGCACCTGCATACTCTGACATCATTTCTGCGTTACACATAGCTGACAGTCTGCGTAGCTTCACCAGGATCGATACCTCTGGTCCATTAAAAGAGCATAAATCTTCTGCGTATTTGATCTCGCTATTATTGACTATCAGCCCAACTTTCATGATTACTGTCCCCAGGTTCAAGAAACTTCTGCAGTTTTTGCATGGGATCGCCTCATACTATCGATGCCATCAACATACATTAATCTCTGCATGTTGGCTATCGGGATTTTTCAAACAATGTATCCAAAGGACAAATTGAAGACCATGAAGGTCAGACTATCACCCTGTTTTAGAACCGAGTCAGTTTTAAAGCTTTAGGTCAACTTGCTTTGATCTTAGGACCCTGTGTCAATCATTTGGATAAGCTTCGCAAGTATTCCAAATTAAAGGATTATGCTGTATTGTATACTCCAAACTATACTATTGTATGGTTGCTGGAAATCTGCAAAGATTTGGTGCACGTCAATATTGTATTGATAGAACTTTTCGATCACTTGCTTTGCTGAGAATGTTATTATATTATCCTTGTAAATGGATCGTACCCCTCTCTTTTAAATTTTGTTGTCACGACATTATAAGAACAGTCGAACACAATCGAAGTGGGCTTCGGAGGAGCCCAAGTCCACGAAGCCTTACCAGAGGTCAATCTGGTACCACGGGGACCGGCGCCCAGGGAGGAAAATCCTCCCTCTGGTCGCGGTGAGGACCCCCTGGGGTGCGAACGTAGTGGCTGTTGGTTAAGACCCTTATGAGGGTAGAGCTCACTTGGACGCGCTTTGAAGTCGTCATGCTTCCGAGCATGGGGATCACTGCAGCATCTCTGGGGGCTCGGTGTGGAGTTACGAGGTAACCCGGTGCCGAGACCGAGAGATCGGCAGAGGATTAAGTAGGCCTCTTCCACCAGTAAGGTCACTGAGCGCAAGTGGTGGTGGGAGGGCATTGGCAGCCGCATGGTAGCTGCCCTTTGTCCGATAGCGGACCGTGGAGTTAAACCCCCTAGGTTGGCTTCCACGTTAAACTCAGGTATGATTCTGGGGTCAGTGAATGCAGAAAGAAAATTACTATTAAAATTCACGCAAACTAGAGGACGTGGTAGGTCCATCGACTCCACTGAAGGCTATGCATACCTGAAATGGAGATTAAAGATAGGCACTAAATAATTTAGACCTGAAATTTTGAATCGCATATGAAATTCGCTATGCTATGGTTAAAAAAAATTGAATAAAAATTTATTTATTTATTGCTTTTTTGCGACAAGAGTAAAATATTTTGAAATTTTAACCTGTCATATCTTATAAAAAATTAATTTAAATAGCTTTTATTTACTCACTACTTTGCTCTAAAATTAACCGTTTTAAAGTTAGGAGTGAAAAATCAGGACAAAATTGATTTTATTTATAATTTTTAAACATTTCGATTTTTTTATTAATGTTCCTGACTTTTTTGAGAAAAAGGATGGGTCAATTATTGTTATACGAATTATTCCACAACTTTTTCTGCAAAAATCAGTGACCCCTTCTCAACAGCCAATTGTAGTCGTTTTTGTTACAAATTCGCTCTGGTCTATTAGGAAGTTGGAACTGTCCTTCCAAGAAAAGCCCGGCTGTTCAGAAAATTTGATGGAAACAGGGGATATATATACATATATATTATGAATTAAATGAATAGCCATCTAAATCTTTTTTTTGGTAAAAAAACTCAATTCAGGAGTCAAAAAATTGATTTTTTCAAAGTAACAACAATGAAATGGCTCTGTAACTGTCGCAGCTAACTTTGTCTATTTTCCCTTAAATTGGACAAATTTGCGCCAATTTACATACGACTCTCTCCAGTTTACATCTTTGTGGAAGATTTAGTGGAGAAGATAGTGGCAAAGGACCGCCATTTTTAGTTGTGTTTTCCTTTTTTAAAGTTTTTTTTTGCAATATTTAGATTTGACTGAAAATTATCGATGGATTCCAAAATATTAATATTTAGTGCAGTAATTCGTCGGATTCAACAATGTTCACCTGTGGTAGCTTGTATTTTTTTACTTCGAAACCAACTTTTTAAATAATTTAAGAACGCTTTTTGAGCACCAGGAGCTGATTTTTAGCTGGATTCTATATATTTTTTAGACAACCCAAAAGACGCTCTCAAAATTTTTAACAGATATTTTTGGGTTATGAATTTTCGCATCAAATAAACCTGTTAGTCCTTTTTTTTGATATTTTCTTGGTCTATTGAACTGTTTACGTGTTTGCAAAAATACTTGGTCTCACTTTATAAAAATATTATATTTTGTAATGTAGTTCAAACTGAGCGAGACAGTAAATAAGCATCAACGCTTCAAAATAAAATTCTGACAATATTTACAGTCAAAACTGATAGAGGTTTTTGTCTGGTTCATGATTTGTTTCCATTGAATATACACTGGTATTTGTTTTTTTGGAATAGTCCTCTTATGTTAGACATGGTCCAAAATAGCTTACCAAAATCTAAAGAAACTTGACCTGAAGAATCGATACACAGGCAGAGTAATTAAATTCGTGTCTCTCAAATGACATCAGTAAACAATTTTTTCATATTCTACGCGACTTTTATTATTGAAATACAAAAAACGTATTGGGAAACCTAGTTGATCCTATTCTCTAAACAGTATCAAACGTTGAGGAAGAAATGTTCCACGATACGTTATCCTTTTAATAAAACTGAAAAACTGAATGAAGTCAAAAAATTCTTCTGAAATCATTCAACCACAAGAAGTTTAAAGGGGTTGAAATTCAAGCTTTATAAAATAAAAGCATGTTTCCATGCCACCCTTAAACTCTGATACTATATTCCCTGTTATTTTTCAATGCACCACTACGAAAATTAAATTGAAATTATTGCAAATTATTCAGTCTGAACGAAGTAGACTGTGAGTACGTTTTACATTAATTAACCTTGGAAATAGTCGCTTCCAAATTTTGTTGTTAGTCGGCTTTCTGGTCGGCGAATTTCTTTGGGAATTCCAAAAGTCATGACAACAACAACAACAACAAAAATGTCTGATACGAAGCAAGTATATCGTGAAATTCTAGTCACAAAATAGATGTTTGCCCCTGGAAAGATGGTTAATGGCCTCTAGAAGAAGATGTTTTAATGTTTTGATGATGTTTTGTTAAAATAAATTGAGAATTCATCGCAAGCAATATCAGGACAAGTGTCTTACTTCCACAAAATTATTCTCAGACATTTTTTATTGGCTTTGTTTCCTTGAAATTTCATCAAAATTTAAATCTTGCATTCTTGCAAACATACCTTGTTTTAGTTGTCTTAAGCAACTGGTTTTTCTCGTGATCAAAGTTGGCGAATTTTCCTCAATAATATATTCAAGCACCACTTTACAAACTTTTAACCGAACTGGAATTTACGTCTATTAAAAAAAACACACTAATTTTAACGATCAGACAGTTATTTTTAAGAACTCCGCAGTGTATAAATTTTAGTACATTCACTGAATTTCGCACATGAATTGAAATCAGTAACGCTTTCTATGGATCATTAATTTTAAATTTTATTTCTCTTTAAACAATTACTATTTCAATCAAAATAGTTGCCAAGAGAATGGGTTGAACCACAGTACATTTTTAGTACACTTTTCATAACTGGGGATGGATTTAAAAATTCCAGGATTTCACCGGGTAACTTTTTTTGCGCTCCAGTCGAGCCAAGGAGCTTTTTATTGTATTATGCTAGCAATGCATAGTGTGCGGATTGTCATCAAGGATCCCGTATTAAAAACCATTCATAATCATCAAATCACATCCACTTTTCGAACCAACTCAACACAATTTCCACCATTCCAATTGTTCATCAATGTGAGTCGTCCAACTTGACCAGCTCAACCTCTAACGCTTTCCAAGGAATCAAACATTCAATCGGACACAATTGGGACCCCATCAACAAAAAAGACCCGCGAAAAAAACATTAACGTACCCAAAAAACTAACTGAACTAACGCGTACGACCGTGGTTTGTATGTTGAAGAATGTTGAAAACTAGCAACCGACATAGCACACGTTTGCATAGTCACTGAAGAAATTCCAACAGAATACTTAGTTCAGTCGGTTACCAGTACACAACACAATACACACTACACACTTTAGTGCTGGGGAGACCTCTTCTAGCCACAACAGATTGCAGCAGCTAAGTGTGTCCGAAGTGGAAGGAAAGCAGAAAACCACCAATAACAACAGTTTTCTCCATTAAGAAGTGGAAAAAGTTGGGTCTTACTCTGGAAACCGGCATTCGCACACTATGCGCAATAGTAGTGACCGCAATCAGTGAAGTTGAGTACGAGAAGAACGGACCAGGGTGTACTGTTCTTCATGTAAGATTGGTGCAGAACAATGTGGTTGACTGTTGAACTCCAGATGTATCTCGAGGACAACCCATGATTTCCACAAGTATCTTGGACCAATCTTGGAAGATGATATCCGAAGTGTGTCTCAAAAAGAAGGCAAGCATCATCAGCCCTCACCGGGTCATCATCATCATCCATCGTCAACATCAATAGGAATTCCGCCTGGAATGCGAATGGCATCTAGTAAAAGTTCTTGGGTCATCATCTACACCAACCAGACCAACATCTTCGCAACATCTTGGCGGGAACTATGGTGTCGATCAAAACTTTCTTCTGTTATCATTCCTAAGACCAACGAACCGGGACGCTACCGTTGAGGTCGGTCAACTTGATTTTTTTCTGGGAATTGGTAGCCAACCACCAGTGTCTGCCCAAGTTCTTGCACGATAGACGCAACTAACTATTCGCTCCAGTGACGTCAAAGTGATTCTAATGTGCGTCACAAGATTGTCTTAGGTTGTTTAATGATATGCACATTTAAAAATGTATAAAAGGTACGCGCGCTATCACTGTTCTTATTTATATACACCAACATATAAAGGCAATGGACATTGCTGATAGCTTATTGCTAAGCAAGACGAAATCGAACTGAGATGGGGTCTTTTGGATCGAAAATTTAACACTGACATTGCGGATGGATGAGGAATGTTTTTATACATCACTTTTTGTTTGTTGATCTACCATCGATATAATGTTTATTAGGGGCCATCCATATAAGACGTAACGCAATTTTTAGAGACTTTTAACTACCCCCTCTCCCCCATGTAACACTTAGTAACATTTTCAAACCCCTCCAACGATATTACGTCACAAATTCATCGTACGCCCCCCAGAGGTTTAAATATTTGAATCACATAATATTATCAATGTGAATAATTTCACCCCAAAACACTTTATTTTATTTTACATTTATTATAAAAAATAAAATAGTATGAAGAGAAATAACTTTCAACTTATTTTAATTAATTTTATATTTTGTTACGTAACAATTTTCTCCATGTAAAACTTAGTGACATTTTCAAATACACCTCCCCCCCTCTTGAAGTGGTACGTAATATATGGATAGCCCCTTATTGACTTGACTCTAATGTTATTCTCAGAATAGGCTTCAAAAACCGACACGTCACATCATTTTCAAGAACTGCTAAAAATATATGAACAGATTCACATGAACCTTGGCAGGTAATTTTTTTGAAGATTTCTATTAAAGATTTTTACATTCAATCAACGATAAAAGATTAATTTTGTAAAGCTAAATTATTTGTGGTTATTGCTAAACAACAATGGAAGCAATTGCAGCTTTCAAAAGAGCTCATTTAATAGGCCAGCTAAGGATCAACCGGTCAATGCTGAATTCTTGGATTGGGACAACTTTTTGGTTTCACAGATAACCCCGAAGAATTTTGGATCCAATATGTTTTCTGTAAGTTGTGAATTCACAATAAATGAAAATGTCTTTAGATTACTAAATCGAATCAATTGAAACCATTCAATGTGGAAGATGAAATTTTATTTAGGAAAGCGAAAACGAATCCTTCACAAATAAATATTGAAAAAGAAGGTGTAAAGCTTACTTTTTTTACTATTGGAAAAGAAACTATCGACACTGGTGCTTCTTGAATTATAGAAATTAAACTTTGGAAATCAGGAAGAACAGATTCGTCGATGAAAAAATGGATTTGTTTTCAAAAGAGAATTTTTTTATACTCTACATCCGACAAGAGAAATTATCGCAAAATAGGAGAGCTCCTTTTTCTTCTTCCATAATGAATGATGTTACATTTTATTCTTTATGGATTGGTCTTTCTAGTAAATAACTAATAAATAAGTGGGAAAGTGTGGTTTCGGGGTGACGGACGGCATCCTCTTCAGGCGCTGTCATTTATCATCCGCCACCAGACAGCTCGACCACGATTAGGTTTATTGATGGATTAAGCTCATTATACTTCAACTATATTTATTATTTGTATCCGCGAAGTATAACGACTGTCAAGTTTCGTATATTAAGCCACGAAACCACACTTTCTCATTTAATAATGTGGTACCAGCCAAAACCCTGGAAACAAGAACCTCTATTAATGTCTAATAATAGTGTTAGCGGAGTTGCGAACTAATAGAAAAAGCACACTAGTGGACAGGAGTTTGTCGACTAGAAGCGGAGGTTCGAACACCCAAATATGTATATAATAAATAAGGTTAGGTTATGAGGGTGCTAAGACTCAATTATGCCGTTTTTCCTCCATTGCGTCTGGAGCCATAGAAACTTCTGATTCATTCTATGAACCATCCTGATTTCTTAAGTAAAACCAGGTCCATTCTCATAGTGCCAAGCCAAGCTCACTCAACTCCGTGAAAAAGAATGCTACTAAGTGCTTACATCTCCTAACAGCTAAAGTCGGACATATAACAAATAATTTCTTCCTAAATATATCACTGATAAAATCTTTTTTTTTACATAATCCTACTTCCATTTTTTAACAGTCCCATTTGTGGAAACATCATCACTATCCAATTTGGCGTTGAAAAATTTTCGTAAGTAATTTAAAGAATATTTAAAAACAGGATATGCACGTCTTTCTTTTGTTATTGAATATTTCCTAGTAATCCTGACGCAAACAGAGGTTATAGATTTTTTTAGAATTATTGTGCTTTATATCATACTTTTTACAGAAGGCGGCCATTTATTTTTATCTTCATTTCCTATATTTCATATTTTTCAAAGGAGGTCACTACTCATTCATTTGCTTCGGAATAACATGTAAAATGATGGTAACCGCCAGGCGAGCTTCATGCATGATGATAACGTCTTTACTTTGAACATACAAACCTAAAACGATTAGAAAATCAGTGCTTGCGTTAGAAAATCCCGACATACTTTAATTTTCACTATTTGCCTCGTTCGCAAAAGATAATAAAGGTGTAAAAGAATGAATCCTTACAAATTTTTTGTCACCGTCTGTCTAGCAAACAAACCTCATCGAAGACTATTTTCGGCATCAATTCGTTTGCTCAGCAGCCTCTGTTCTCTGTTGAGAACCCGATGGAACGAAGAGTCGGAAGAATTCTGCTTCTACGGCACCGTCTGCATTCTAGGCATCGTGTATCCATGAAGCAAGATGCCGGTCTAATAACGATGACAAAATTACTCATTCAGCGCATTGAAATTCTCCAAAAAAAACCGCATTATACGCGCGGGTATGGTTGCAACGTAACCTTATTAGCGTCTTGAATTAGAGATGTTGTGATAATCCTTAAAATTTTCGCAATTTTTTCCCGCGAAAAATAACAACAACACATTAAAGGAAAGGATGCACTTTACAGTGGTTGATTTGAATCTTTGTGGGCGAGGAGTTCTGGTAGTGGCTTTTCTTATCGAGCCAAAAAAAAATTTCACTTAGTTTACATATTTATCTACCTTATAATTCTAGGGATTAATCAACTTCCCTCAACACTCGTCTAAATCGCTTTTTGCTTCTAATATTAAAATATTTTTTTCAGTTCTTATCATAATTTAGATACAAAATAATCTGCACTTGTAAATCGTGAACTGGAATTTTCTTTAGCTGCTACCTTTCCAACACTCCGCAAAATTTTGATGCAAAATATCAAGAACGAACTGATCGTAAAACGAAGATGTCTTACCAGGACCAAGCACAAAAATATTTTGTTCTAGATCAGGAATAAATTTTGGAATACTTTCCTCTTATAAATCTTTGTAGCTTGCTGATTTGATGCCAGGAGAAACAAGTCTTAAAAATATTAAATAGCTTTTAAAACCCAAATCCAATAAGGCTGAAAACAAGACTCAGAATAATATAATAGAACAGCATATAAGCATTGAAACGTTTGTAATATCATTTCTTTTCAATTACATATCGTACTACAAAAAACAGTATTTGGTGTCCTTTATCACTTATAAATAATTTAAACATATTTTCATGGCCCTTAATTAATTTGTCTTGATATCACTCTCATATTTACTGGACACAAAATCAACACACTAGTGTGAATTTAATTTCCGTAGAAACAAAGCCATTTCTTCTAAATTGTTCTGGAATATTGATAATTGAAAATTTTTGTATTTTGTTCTAAAACTAAAATTGAATTTTCCAATAAATTTAGATAGCAGGCTTGTGTACTTTACAAACATTTTTTTTTATAAATGGAATAGCTTCAGTCTTAACAAAATTTGATATTTGCAAATTAGTTTTGCTTTGATTCAGATATTGTTTGTATATTTCTATCACTATATAAAACCAAAAAGATATTTTTTAAAAAGCATTAGGACTACTTTTCGTGTGGTATTTAAGGTTTGATTGTTTATTTTCTAAAGTCTGTTTATGTTTATTTTCAATTGTAATCGTTTTAAAAATGCGTTTCTTGATAATTTTATTACATTTTTACGCTAAGAAAAATCGTTTGGTATATTTTATTTATTGCTGGTTTAAAATCGGATTTTAACGATTTATTTCATTTTAATTAATTTGAGGGTTTTCCAGGAAAATTGAAGTTTTCTTCTGAGAATAAAACAATGAAGAATAATACATGGGCAAGGAAAAAATTGGAACAGCATTGACTTATCATTTGATTTATATTTTTTTAAATGAATTGAATAACTATTTAAACCAAGTTCTGTACGAAGAAACAAATTTTCAATTATATTTAATATGTACTTCTTGAATAAATTTAATTGTAAATATTCATTATTTTTATATTAAAAATGCCTTCACAGATTTAACTTCAATTTCCTTAGTATACCTTCGACTTTTGTACAAAATATTTAATTTGGTCATTACACGCATGTGATTTACTCCATTAATGTAATGAATAAATTACGTAAAAATTAAATTTTTACTACTTATTATGAACATGTATGCAGTTGCTGTTTTCTTTTGGAAATTGTTGAAATTGTTAGTTATTATTTATAGTTGATATTCATTGTATAATATTTGCCAATATTACATTTGATTAAATAACATTGATTATTTGTTTGTTAGTATTTTTTTCTTTTTTCCTAGATCAATATTCAACAACGCTATTAATTGTTTTTCTCGATTTAATTGATATCAAACTTATTTACGATTCATTAATTTGAGTGTTTTCAACTGAAACTAAATAATTAGTAGTTTTTGGTTGACATTTCATGTCTGGATTGTTTTTCGTGTAAAATGTTAACAAGATATCTTGATATATTTTATTCGATTTTTTTTGTGGATGAAAACCTATGGAATTTGTTTATTTTTTCATCTAAAAGTAATGTTTTATATTTTTCTAGAAGCGATCAATGGTTTCATATGCAAAATTGGATTTTCTTTTTGTATTTCTGTATTTCTATATTTCATATTTGAAATGGCCTAAATATTTTGATTTTAAATTGTTCATACTTAAATTTATTATTTGTCTACGTTTTTCATTGACTATTTATGCAAATGATTTAGTCTGAAACAATTCTGCCTAAGATGGAATTTGATTTTTTTTTGTTAGTTGCGATGCAAGGTAGTGATGAGATACGAGGTGGACTAATATCGAAGAAATTTAAGTACCTCACCTCAAATTCAAACCGAAATTACTTTTGAAAGTATGAATAATACGAAACGACTCAAGATTCAATTATATTAAGATTAAATTAAATATCCATTTGCGGCTTGTCAAATGCTGGGACACATTTTTAAAGTCGATGCGGATTGGAAAAAACGGTCTGAAATATTGGAAAATGATTTAACTGATCATATCAAGCCCTGAAAAAGAGTCACTAGGCTCGTATTCAATCAAAATTTTCATTTTAAATTCATTGAAAAATTTTTATCAGCCAATATGAAGAGATCTGTTCATAAAACCACTTTTAAAAAATCAGCGCCCAACGTGGGCAAGTGTTCATATAAATTATTATGGTGCTCACCCATTTTTCGATAAATTTAACATTTTTTCGTTTAAAAATATTTCAAATCTGCTGGCATTGAATGGAAAACCTTTGTTTGGATATTTTTTAATGTAATTTAAAAGGATAATGCACTTTAATACCCTGAAATCGTGGATACAATGAAGACAGATTGTCTCGATTAATTTCCATGTTTATTTCATGGAATTTACCTCGAAAAAGATGTGGAATTGAACCAATAAAATGTGTCTTAACGTTGCAACTGATATGAAATAGTTTGTAAATCTTCGGAAGTATATATTAGAAAATATAATCTGAACGTAAATCAAAGATTTTCACCGTGAAAGTAAGCCCGGATGCGAGATTTCACACACTCAGGACTCTCCCATCTGGCTAATAAACGGATGAGGAGTGCTTTCAAGTATGATTATAACTGCTAAATTAACACTAGAATTAGGAAAATAGGCAAAAACACGATGAAAAAGGGGTCCAAATTTACTTTTAATCATTGAGGTCATTCGCGGACACACGGAGGCCTGTGGATATTTTTTAAGGTATCATAGTTTTGATAGTCTTCTGAAGCAGAAGGTTGAATCCATTGACTTTGAAATTGTCGTACCTAAATTCCTTTTTAGCTCATATAAAGTGAATTTTTGTCCATTTTGAACGCAATCGATGTTCTGAATCCATTTTTGTGCCTCTTTTCGTTTTGAATCTATTAAAATTGTATCATAATAAAATATTTTACTTAGCTAAGTGTTCATGAAAGACGGACCAAATTCCCGAGCAACTCAAGTTATTTTTTACGTAAATTAACTTTTCGTTTTAGTGGTTTCAACAATTTGGTTCTATAAATAAACGTAGTTTTTACTTCTTTTGAAACGGACTGGAGGATAGAATATCCGCTTCCAAGCTGGACTTTCAGCACTCATTAAGAGAAATCCAAGAAATAATGCTTTCTAGGATATTATTACATCTTAAAGACGAATTTTCCAAACCATAATACAAACAAAACCATGGCTTAAAACATTTATGTATCCTTAAAACATATTCTGCTGCAAATGAACTGCTTAGGTTGTCTGAACATTTTTTTTTTGGTTTTTATGGACTGAGAGAAGCACCTGGACGACCAAAGTGATAATAATATATAAAAACATATAATTCTAACAAGGGTGATGTACCAACAGCTTTAGACACATGTTTTCCCTACGAATTGATATCAATGTTGCCCAAAGATCCTGCAAAAAAATTCAAGATGCACTTCAATAACTTCAAGTAGAATTATAAAAAAATAGGAGGTTTGATGAACAACAGATTCACATGCTTAAAGACGAAATAAAATAAACCACAATAAATGCCTATCCAAAGAGGTGAATCAATTTTTTTAAGGAGCATCACAGGAATGTCTCATACTTTTTAAGGAGCATCATTTTTGTCGTAATTTCAAAGATTATTCGCCCATATTGTAAGTAATATCATTAGTTCGATGTTTTTTGTCTCGATCCCAAACACAATTCGACCATATTTTCAACACTTCATTGTATTTTCTATTATTTCTTAAAAATTGACAAAACTGCAGTCTTGATGTTTGTTTCAATATTTTTGTTTTGTTTTAAATTTTCAATATTATTAAATTTATATGCTAGTGATAGTGATTAATGTATGCTTGTAAAAAAAACACCAGCAGCAGTAGATTATCCAACTGACAATCAATTATTTTTCTATCGTTTTTCACATTAGATTTAATTTAATTTATTTTTCATTTCTATTGATAAAATTATTGTATGTAACTGTATTTCTTAGCGAACCTATTTTGTTTTGAATCCAATGTTCAATTTGATTTTGCATATTAAATATGGTTTGTTTTTTCGAAATTTTCAAACTGTACAACAGCATGAATTCTGTTAATGTTTCTAATCGTTAAAAGATTCAAATAATATCCACGTCCAATTAAATTGATTCCATTTGTTCGGTCAGCTCTAATATAGGACTTTCGCTAAGCGGTTGCATTGGTGGCGATAAAGGATGTGTTGCATGCGACCATGATGGTGTGTATAAAGTTGTTGAAGTCTGGAAAAAAAATTTGTTAACTAATTTTAACCCGGCACGCAGCTGAACATTTGTTCAATTTCAATTTTTTTTTTTTTGGGGATAAAACATTTGCAATTTGTCTACCAAATTTTGCGTGCTGCTCTACTTGAAAGCGAAAATAGAATGAGCAACTGAAATGAAGCGCACCTGTAGCTAGGCATTAATTTTTGTTTTTGAAAAATATCTGCAAAAGAAATTGAATAATAAGCTGAAATTTTTTTAAATGAGTTGCAGCCAAAATTTTTAAATTTGTATCGTCTTCTCTCTCAATAATGATGTAGCAAAATTAAAACTTCAATTATTTTCCAATTGTTGAAATCAAAATTTGTTTTTAATTTAATTGAATATGCAAATCATATGTATAATCGTTTATTATTGTAATTTATTATGCTACGCTCTAAACTTACAATATTGCATTTTTTCAATTATTTTATTACTTTTCCCTAGAGTTTGTTTTACTATATTAATTATTTTAACTATTTTTTTCATACTAAACAGATCAGTGCAATATGATTTCCACTCTTAGTTTTATACTTAGATTATTTTTCAGCCATATAAAATAAAAATTTCAGTTGATATTTGCAAGAAAATATTATTAAACAAAGTTTTTTCATGAATGATTTCGTGAGATTAAAATTTTATGAATGATATTCAAACAAAGTGCAGTTTAATATAAATAACAATAAAATTAGGAACTTGGTGCAGTTTAATTGAAATAAGTTCTGTAAATAATCAAATAACATACTTTGCTGTCGCAGTTTCAAGATGATTTAATTGTAAACCCAATAGAATAGTCAGGTTTTATACGAACTACGTATTTAAATAAACAAAAATCATGCTGCAAATCAAGTACAGGCATTTGAAATAATTATGAAAGATGAAAATCATCTAAATTAAGCAGTTTTTTGGCGATATTTCAAATCAGGTGAATAATAACGCCTTTTCGAGCAGAGTATGGCATGACATCTATTCAAATGCAGCTGTTGGAAGCACTGAATATCAAAGGACATCAGTAAAATATGTCAGATAATTTGAATCATATGAAAGGATGCATTATTATTCTTTTCTCAATTGGAAAATGAATGGAATTAATGAAGATGCTGCATTTATATTCGACTCAAATAGCTTCGATGTCACATGATTCACACTTGTTGATGAAATTCTTCAATTTTATAACTGCCAAATGGAGGATGTGAGGATCAACATTGTTGCATGTTAAATTCTGTATAAATTGATAATGCAGATCTTTGCAGTGATAATTTCTGAAGTCCATTACTTTGTTCTACATCGAAAACAAAAATATCGCACCTAATAGTATTTAATAGCATACAAAATGAACGATCTACCATGCATTCTAAACAAAGTTTATTCAACTTAAATGAAATTCTATCCACAAAATAACTAAGCATTATAAATAAATTGGTATAAAATGCAGTACATAATTGGTTAGGTTACAATTCATACTTAAATTTAATAGTTTTCTTCAGTTGCAAAACTGTGTTGTTGTTTTTTCTTCAAAATAATTCCCTTTTGTAGTCAACTGAAATTTAACATAATGTACATGGTACATTATTTTAACTACCGTATTTCTTAGGCTGTTACACATTTATTTTTGGTGACGATTAAATATTGGCTAGATTTTGGTATAGGTTTCCATTTTTATCGCAATTAAAGGGTACTTATTTCCGAACGATCGGTTGAATTTTAAATTGAAATTAAATAAGAATTGAAAATTCGTTTTTTCACATATTTATTGTTCAACTCACCTAGAAACTAATTTACTCTATTAGCTTCATCACACAAGCTACCCCATTGGTTTTTTTTAATACAGCCATCAAATTATATCACGAATACGATTTGATATTATATTTTTCATTTCAAAGTAGACCAAAGTTTTAATTCATACGTAATTAATATATAATTCATTTCACAAAATTCAATTAATTGTATCTACTTATATACAATAATTAGTTGACATTTAGATAATTTAGTATAATTTCAGTATACGTTCAAATGTTTCATCTAAATTAATTATAAATAATTCGAACAAATAATTGATCTTATTCCAAAAAAAATGTTTATATTAGGCTACAAATAATTTCATGTATTTAGCATTATCTTAAATTACCAGTTTACGTCCTATTTACGATCGTTTCACACTCTACCTTATTAAGAAGCGTTGATAAGTGTACATCATACGTTTTTATTTTCAGTTCAAGGATAAGAAACTGTACAAAATTAATTTTAGTTACAATTATTGACTGTTTTGTCAGTTGCAAATTATATTTAAAAAAAATTCAATTTTTAACTGAACTTAAAAGAAATGACAAGAATATTCTAGCGCAAATACAAATGAATTGAAATGTAAGGGGTGGTTTTTAATTTCCTAGCCGAAATCCCCTTCTCACTTCGCTTCGTAGCAAGCCATAAAATGCATGTTATTATATATATTTGTATATAAGTGAATATTCTACTAAATCCTAAGCTTCACTACATTGCCGTCAACCCACTACTCGTCCTAGTCATTGGTCGTTGTAAATACCTGAAATGGGGCTGAAGAGTGTGACGTCCAGCTATTCATGGGCATCACCCCGTCGCTTATTTGACATGTTTGCATTGATCCTGATAGCGTGCTCCAGCAGTCTCCGCTCATGCCGCTGCTCGATGATTGTCCACCCAGAAGGGTGGATGACGACGAAACCGATGAGGAGGAGCCAGTGTGCGAGGACGATTGCTGGAGTGAATCCGTGAATGGAGGAGGCGTGGACGATTGCTGTTGAATGTGCGAGGTTTTCATGATTTTCGGCGATCCACTTTGCGAGGATGTAGGCGATGCATGCGCCGAACTGTTGCTGGCCTGCTCATAAGCCTGGGCCGCTTCACCTTCCACCATCGCTTGGAACGCTAGCAAGTCCTCGGACTCGCTTTCGCTCAATGGAAGCGGCGGCAAGATCTGGGTTTGCTGAGCGATTTTGTAGCTTTGTTGTCGCAGCATTTGACGTCGACTCAGGCTACTTTCGTGTGCCACCTGCTTTTGGAAAATCTGCCGTTTCTGCTGGAGTAGACGATGTTGCATCAACTGCTGTTGCAGCGGTGGTTTTTGCATTTGAGCCGCGGCCGAGTCCTTATAGTCGCGATCATGCTTATTCACATCGGATTTCATGTAGTTGATAAAGGTCGACATGTCTGACGGTTTGGCGGTTAGGTAGTCAGCCTGCTTGAGGGTGTGGAACAGCATGCTAAAGTCCATTGTCGGTTTGTTTGGATTCACATGAAATTGACTGTGCTGAATTTGGCGGACGTTCATCTCATCGGGCGGAACATTGGATTGATACTGGGTTTTCAGTTGGGCCGCTTCCTTCTGCAGGACGTGGAGTTCGAGGACGCCTTTTGCCTTGCATGCCTCGTGCAAGCGTTGACTGTTGAATGCCACACCCATGTTCAGTGGATATTCAGAATGCGAGTGTAAAATACCTTGGGCGACAAGTCCATCACTTGCGCGTCGGCCTTCGCTGAAAGTTAAGAATAACAAAGTTAGTAAATATCAGTTGATGACATTTGTAAGGAATATTATTCAACACTCTTCCCATTGTAATATCTGACAATTTGTAAGGACCGATAGAAAAAATGGATCCTACCAAACATGATGAAATTTTTAACGTACTTATGTTCAACAGTCGATAACAAACATCTGGAAATGTTCAATAAGCCGGGATTCGAACTAATAGAGGACGCACATGAAGTAATTGAGCAGTTTCATTGCCACACCTCGCGATACTACGTTGTTCAACACTCCTTTTCAATGGCAGAGTACTGAACATTTCTTCCAGTTGACCAAAAGCCTAAGGACTGTATCGGGAAAAAATGACCTTTAATTTTTCCTGCATAGCTCCT
The DNA here is from genome assembly GCA_963942545.1 of Oxycera nigricornis. NCBI lineage: Eukaryota > Metazoa > Arthropoda > Insecta > Diptera > Stratiomyidae > Oxycera > Oxycera nigricornis. Next base: position 104,804,782 of record OZ012662.1, read on the forward strand.
GTTTGGGATAAGATTAGGTCTTCATCAGGTATGCAAAATTAGCTATGAAATGCGACAAAAAAGAACGTTTAATCCATTTGTGTTGTAAAATCACTCTTGAAAAAAAATCATCAAATCAAGAAAAAGTGCGTAGTTTAATTTTGAGCAAATATCTGGAAAATCCAATTCGTAAATATTCGGTACCAGCAAAGGAGACCAATTCGTCGATTGCAACAGTGAAACGAACGATTATAAAGTACAAAAAGGGCCTACCCGTTGCTAGAAAGTCTGGATCAGGTCGAAAAAAAGGTCCATCCGATACAAATTGGAGCCAAAAGGTAAAGAGAACATGTTTGCAGAGTCCTAACATTCGAAATATTGCCCAAAAAGTGCAAGCATCGAACGCAATGATTCAGAGGATTCAGAAGCATTATATTCTTAGATCATATAAAGTCTAAAAAGTACCCGATCGATCCGTGGAAAAGAAGAAAGAAGCGAAAAATCGGGCTTGAAAGCTAAACAAGGATTACCTGACCAAATGCAATTGTGTTGTGTTATGTTGGACAATGAAATATACACGAAGACCAATTTCGCACAGTTGCCTGGTCAGGACTTCTATACAGCAGGATCAAAGGGCACCAAATTTCTCGGTATATGATTTGGCAGGCAATATGTCGATGTGGTCTCAGATCAGAGGAATTTGTAGCGAAGGGTACCATCAACTCAACAGTATACATCGAAGAGTGTTTAGAGAAGCGACTAAAATTATTTATCGAGAAACACGACGCATCTGTAGCATTTTGACCAGATTTAGCGACAAGTCATTATGCTCGATCAACAATGAAGTGGTATGAGGACAACATCTCCGTGGTACCGAAAGCAGCTAACCCTCCAAACTGTCCAGAACTTCGACTAATCGAAAGGTATGGCTGAAATGAAGAAACCATTAAAGAAAACAAACAAAATTGCTAAAACCGAAAAGGTTTTTCAAAATAAGTGGAGAAAAGCATATAAATTGGTCGATGATATCGTTGTACGAAACCTAATGCGTGGAGTTAACGGAAAGGTCCGAATTTTTTTTCCTTGAAACGAAAATTCATTGAATTGTTATGTAAATGTTAGTTATTATAATATAATAATAAAAGAAATAAAAATTAGTTCGATGAAGCAATTAACACCACTTTTAGAGACATAATTATAAAGGTCAATTTTTTCGACACACTCCTTCCATAAAAAATACTCTTGTTTTCTTTTTCAGGCTTAACAATCAACGTGCTAGAAAGCAAGGATCAAACACATCAAAATACTATCAGATCGCTAGCAGAAACTTCTAAACTAGGCTTTTGAACTGGCTTATTTATAATGGGTTGAAACAGTCTGGACATGTAGCAGAAACTCTGATAAAATCTAGCAACTAGATTCCAAAATAAACGACTGGGGTTTGCACTATGATCACTCAACCAACAAACAATTATGGAGCAATTTTATGGTGGCCCAAGGGTTGAATAGATAAATCTAGAGTCTATAAACATACAAAAGGCATCTGACAAATATTTAACAAAAATCAGTTATTTTTCGAGACGTGATTTTATGAAACGGGTAGTTTTTTTGGCAGAGAGTTGTTTTTTTTTGCGTCGAGAGCTAGAAAGGGCTCAAGGTTGTCTCCGTCAGCAATTTTGTGAATAAGATGATTTGATCACAGACGAATTTCTTGTCGTTGAAGGAATCAGTCACGTTTATCCGGCTCTGCGATATTCTGAGACCACAAGAACAGCGCAGAAACAGAAACAAGACCTAGCAACTAAAAATGAACACTCCTCACAAAGCAATTACTTTGCAGTGATCCCGTAGGGATATTTTGAGTACAAAGAAGATGATCGTATTCAGTGAAACCTGACTAATCGTCGTACAGGAGTGTAACCACTTCAACGTACCACCGCCAAAAAACTCTGACCAGAAATCAAGGAAATTGAGCCAAAATTAAGGAAATTGCGAAAATCGGTACAGAAAATGTCAATTTTAGTTCGACGCCATTCTACGGTGAACCTAAGGACATTTACCAATTGCGCTTCAGAATTGAATAAAAGCATAAAAGATCATTGAAATTTTTCACATGTACTGGAGAGTCCAATATATTTTTTCCGCCTCGAAACTTCAGGCTTACAAACCCAACGAAAGGAGATATGACACTACTTTTCATTTGGGTATCCATTGTCTCTTAAACATTTCCTTAAAATGAAGAAACACACCAGAAATGAGCTCTACCAACTCTGCAATCTTAACAGAGAGATTTCGGAGCACTGTTTATGTACATCGTTTCAAAAGAGACTGAATAATCGGGGTGAGGCTTCCTAGTTCTACACGAATCAACCAAACGAAATTGTGGAATGTGTAAAGAGAGAATCATGCAGCTTATTTGATTTGGTGGAAAGGATACAAACGCAACAGAATTCCAGGCAGCAAAGAATTGAAACAGCCAGCCGCACCAAAAATGGAAGAATATAAAATTAGGAGGACTCAGCTAACCCAGACGCTAAATCGTTGTTAGTATTTGCTAATCATAGAATGCAACCCTTGGATAGAGTCGAGATCTTCAACAAATAAAGCTCGAACATGGTTGACCAATGATTATGATTATGATTATGAAATAATGAAATGAAATGAAATCCGAACAGAGAATTATAAAATTCACATCTGTAAGGTGAGGAATGGAAAGCATTGGCGCTTTACGCATGATTCTTGCTTCCTTTTGAGTTGTAAATGAAAATTATTCTTTAGCATGTTTCGATATGAAGCTGACCATTTATCAAGGCATACTTTATGGAATACAACCAAAATTTTGATGCAAAAAGTTAGATCTGGCGACAGACCGTTTGAGATAGGATTTAAAGAAAAGTGTTGAGTTTCGATTAGACTTTGTATTTTTTGAATGGGAAGGAATATTATTTGATTAAGGAGATAAGCGGATTAAAAACGGGGTTGTCTAAGTGGGGGCAATATGGCTTACAGTTTTTAACTAGGCAGTTGTGGTTATATTTGATTTTTTCATGGCTTTAAGAAGATTTGTAAAGATCAAGGATGTCCAGTATTTGCAGTTGAGGAGTTTTGCTGTGATAGTTTCGTTCAGTAAACAATTTTATAAAAATTCTACATTATTTTCATGTCAACTTACCGAAAATCAACTGGTGATCGGGTCACCGCTCGACATCGTTTCGCACTATGCTGATGATAATGATTCCCAATCGGATTGTGTCTGGAAAACGAGCACGGTGACTTTGATGACATCGATACATAAACACAGGGTGACAATGCCGACGAACTAATCACCGTAGTTGAATCTGTTTCGGTTGCTGTAGTATTGCTCGTCGCGCATGATGGCAAACTGCCAGCCAAATCGCTACCACAATCTGATAGATTCAAATCTAAACTTTCAAACGTTGAAAAATTACTGCGCGACGATTCACAGCTCAAATTCTGACTTAGACTTTTCGAATGAAAGTTTGCGACTACGCCACTGGACGAACTGCTGCTTGCATACGAGTTGAGACGTTGCATTGGCGCGGGAACTGTGGGAGGTGCTTCATCCATTTCTGATTGTTAGTAACCGGGTAGTGATGATGTTTTGAGGGTGGTTTTATTGTTGAGAGAGTAGTGAAGCGAGAACATAAATGTAACGAAAAAGAAGAAAATAAAAGGAAAATTCTAATGTGTTTGGTTCTGTTTGATTGTATATTATCATATATATTTTAAAAAAAGATTCTTAGATACTACACAGAAGGTTTAGATATTTATGAACAGACCATCTAGCATTCTTGAACTCAAATTTTTAAGTGCGAGATGAAATTCATTCAAAATATTAGGTGCTGAACGAAATAAATGAAAGAAGCTATACGGTCTGAGCAGCATTTTCTGCTTTACTTAAACCTCAATCCTGGGGATAGCAAAATTTAAATAGATTAACTTTGCATTTATCTCCAAAGCGAGGAACTTCATTCTTTACTCAAATGATCTCAAATTGTTCATGTCAAGTATAAGCATGTCAAAATCAAGGCCACATATCCAAACTCAATCAAAAGATTACAAATTAAAAACGAACGCAAATTGTCCAAAATAAATACCAAGCATTGTGTTTCGAATTGTATAAATTTCCCCTTACCACCATGATCCGTATCGCATCCTTCGTCCGTGCTGGAACTGTATTGCTGAGTGATTTGGTTATATCTGGGATTCAACGAGGCGGGGCCATCAGTCTCATAGTTTGGTAAGTAAGCGAATCCTGGTAGATTGCTACTTAGATGCTCCTTGTATGGATTTTGGGCGGTGGGTGTGTTTGACGACGATACTACTAGATCCCTGAAATAGAATGTATGGACGACAGGTTAGCATACAGATCGTTCATTGTATTTTACCGAAGCTTTCGGCTTAATCTAATTTGTAGAACGAAAACCTACCCAAAATTCTGGAACTTCTCTCTCTCTTTACCACAGCCAATCATATCACCATGTCTCAAATCATTTTGAATACCATACATAGTATGATTTTGATTAAATTGCGATGCATATCGAATTGCATCGTTTTGGCGAGTCTGTAAAAAAAGAGAATAGCATTTAGTCAATTTTCATGTTCAATTTACTTCCAAGTTAGAGGTGAATACTTGAAAAAATAATTCAAAGTCATCACAAACAAACGTCTGAAGTGGTCGATTGATCTTTGAAATTCAATCAGCAATCGTTTCAGACATTTCTTAAGGACTCTCAAAATCAAAAGGAAACTATCAATAGGAAATCAAAATGTCTCGCTTTGATTTAACAATTAATTACATCGGATGTGACCAGCGGCAAAGGACTCTGTTGCAGTGTGTATAGAAGTTTCGATGCTTCAGCGCACATTTGAAAGTTGGATGCATGATTAAAGTTGTTTGGTAGAGTTGATTTCGAATCGAAACTGTTTGACGACGTCAGGATACGATGCTGATGGTTGGATGGTGGCGTTGAGCTTATTTCCATTGGATTGATTGAATTGTTTGTATGATGTCGGGTTGGATCGCTTATTGCAGTTGCCTGTGGAATCAGATAATTATTAAAATGACATCTCTTTTTCACAAGTCAAGCAATGATTAAGGTCTATTTACCTGTTGCAATAATCGCCTGCAATCCTCAGAGCTTTGTTTCAATATTCTTTGATCCAATCCGCTGGTTAACAATCGATTCGATGGCATCCGATGCGATGCATAAATGCTATTATCGCGAATTGTTACTGAATACGGTGAATTGCACGAGTCCCTTTCACCTAATCCGCCAACTCCGCGTCCAAAATACGACGCAGACGATGGTGGTGGATTTTTGTTACTACTTCCACTATGACTAGTATTACAATTATGGCTATTATTAATATTATTGTTGTTGCAGTTTGTCGCTGCTGCTACCAAATTGGTGTTGCACGTATTGTACACGAAGGAACCCCGAAAATATTGATTGCTACAATTACCAACACCACCGACAGTTCCACAATTCGTGTCACGCGGCTGGGGATGCATCACTGCAGGAGGTGTTGTATTATCGCCCCTTATATTAGTATCACGCAATTGTATCATTGAGGGCAGTGGCGTCGTCAAGGAGTTGTGATCGTAGTTCGACATCAAAATGCTACCACCCGATAGCCTATCCGAAACATTCACAGAGGTATGATGTCTTGGCGAAACAGGCGTATCGCGACAATGATTCACAGACGACGGAGATGTATTGCAGATTCCGAGCTTCCGCATCGCCTGCTCAGCAATAGTGCTTGGTCGGCGTCGTTGAGATTCTAACGATGAATGTTTCGCCGAGCCATTTCCACTACCCGAAGTCGGATTCATGCTTGTATTGTCCTGGGAAAGAGATCGCGTACGAACTCGATCATGAAGCAGAAGATAGATGGCGGCAATATGATCATAACTGTTACGCTAAAATGAAAACCATACAACTTTAAGCTAGGTTCCACATTAAAAGGAATGAGAACTACTACCTTTAAACTTTCTCGAGTCTTTTGAGGAGGTATGCCTACAAATTCAGCCATAATCCTGAGAATCTCTTCGTTCGGCTCGACGCATGATGTCCCGCCAGGATTAGCGCCGGGTATATCAGAAAGGACTGGTGGTTCCAACATTTCCGTCATCATCCATCGATGTCGTTTGATTTGTTCGATGGTGTAGCGTCGCGTTGGGTCCAAGACGAGCATCTTTCGAATTAAATTTTCGCAATCTGCAAAGAGAGATGAGAAAAATTACGAACTATTTTAGTGTCCAATGATCATCAGAAAAATTATTTTATAAAATCTATAAACATAGTTTAATAAGGCTGAGTTTTAGAACCAGCTAGAAGTGAACTTGTAAGGATATTAGAACTATAGGGGACCCTAGCGTGCTCACTATCGTATTTTTAACCAGACAAGTAGTAGTAGAGTAGTTTATGTAATACAAAGTATTTAACAATAGTATTTCAGTATAAAGGGTGATAGGGGATCCTTGTGTGGACCCTGTTCTATCTGACAATCAGTCTATACTCTTCCAACGACTGGGGATGTTAGCGAACCTTAAACTGCTTCATGGGTATCCATGACCAAACTTACGTCTGGTGTATGCTACAATTGTGGTGGCGCTCGCTGCGCTATTTATGTTGATCTTAGCGCCGTGACGTGTGGTGAATACGGGTGTGTGTGGTGGATATGCTATAGCATGGTGAATATCACGGAAGAGTTGCCGTGTTGTTACATTTGGCATTTATTGGCGTGAGTTAGATATGTGATCAACGCTATAGGAATTTGGAATTATTCTTAGCTGAACTACAAAAATGCAAATATGGGAGGGGTTTACAATAAAAAGCGACTAGTTTTTAAAGATAGTGGCAAAGTGGTTAAACAATTATACTTCAAAGCTTCCAATATTTACCGAAAATTGAAAGAAAATATCGTTTTTCTTGGTTTTCTCGGGAACGAAAATGCTAAATGTTTTATTTGCCAACAGTCTTATTAAACTTACTTTCTATAAAACAATATCTATCCGTAATTATTTTTGAAATCATATCAATAATTTTATTTTGTCTTCTTCGGACGAACCATCGATCGTTTCTTAACACCCTTTTTCTAGGATAGTTCGATTGTTGAACCCATATGTTGATAAATGAGCCAATTACTCGTCTAGTCAAGTACTGAACGCAATATTCATGCCAGCATATCATGCCTTACTACCCTAGTTCGCGAAGGAGACCTACTGGCGTCCTTTTGTCTCGTGGCTTGGGAAGAAATATGAAACTAATGCATGTGATTGGCTGATAATACTAGGCACTTTTGAATAGATGTTATCTTACAACATTTTGATGTAATTTGCTGATATAATTGTACAAGGACAGTCGAAACAGAAATTATTTGTTGATCACACATATTATTTTTTTAAAAGAATGGACAGGCAATTTTTATATGGCACGATGTCGTCCTAAACGGATGAATCCAGCAAAAAATTGTCCTGAATACGGTTTGCTCATCTGGAAAATATGATGGTGAATATGGTAAGAGAAATTACCAGGCTCTAACTAAGCGGGCGTAAATTTAAAGAAATGTCCGAGGCAACCAAACTTTTCGTATTACGAAAAGCACTATAGCAAGCCTAATTTTTCAGGTCTATAAAATTTATGGGGCCGAATGCATATTTTCTGAAAGTTTCTTTGAAACTTTATTTTCCTTCCGACCTCCTCTGCTCTAAAAAAAACCAATTCAATACATACATGCCCCCGAAACATCTCCACCAAATACCAATTATCAGTAACCCATGCACAATATTTCAACCACTTGCTTAGCTTCTTTAATCAAAAAAAAGCTTCTAATCCACTCGACAGTAAAGCGAGGCTACGAAAAACATCCCATCCTTTAACCCGTACACCAGATTATTAAACACCGATAAAAATCCTTCGATACTCCTTCGCAAATATTGCGAAAATCTCAGCATTGACGTCATCTACTAAACCGAGCTACCACAACAGAAGCTGCACAGGATGAGAAGTGGAGGAGATTTATGTGGCAAGACCCACAAAATGAAACAACTTAAGGATATTAGCATCGTAGGACAAACTTGAACAGGCAAGAATTTAGGAGTGACTGGAACTGAAGCTACTACAACGACAAAGAAGACTAACGACAGTGAGAGAGGGAGGAACATTTGGTGCAAATAAGGAAGTCATCAGGAGAAGTCTCATCGGGTGTCCAATAACAATAAGGTGGGTTTCCCGTTTGGGTATAAGAGCACACCAAAATGATGTCCTTGAGCTGCGAGACAAAATTCGTAGATATTAAGATTCGGGCTTGAATGATTACGTACTGAGTTAAGCACGTGCAAGGATGCTTTTTTGCCGTAATTAGATAGGAGTGATTGGAAATAACATCTTGATACTCGTTAACTATGTACTTCGGAAATCAGGGCATGGGATTATGAGATTTTGATGGGACAACATTATCACTGACAGGTTTCAACTTCGTCAAATTAAGGACACGATTAAAAAGACATTTTATCAGAAACATTTACCCAAAATGGTCTTTAAAAATACATTCGTTTGTAAATGTTCTAGTTTTTGGACAAGTTTAAAAGGAGGTCACAAACATCTCTTATAGCATGCCAATCATTGCAGCCCGTACAATCTGGCTTAACAAAATGACTCAACATTTTTCCGGACGCTCAATTTTTCGATTAGGCTTTTAGATTAAAAAAATTTGCACTGTAACATTGAATCGTGCACTACAGCAAACCCTCATGTCGGAAACGTGACATTACACGCTATACCATTTATTTTCACTTTTATGACAGAGAAATTTTCTAGCTACCCTCAAATAAGACGGCATGTAACGATTCAATGAGTTCCAGTTAATTCTTACCAAGGAGCAGAGCTATAAATATGTTTTGTTGGCCTACTTTTATTTCTAAGGAGAATTTCGTTTGATTTTCTCAGGAAATCTTGTTTCGGAAATAGCTTGCAGGGTTATTTTCAGTCGGTTTTTTCTACGATTGTTGGTAGGGAGCAGTTTTCATTGAAAACCTCTTTAAGGTTGGAAAATTGGCGTTAGACAAGACGTTTTTCAGGACTTGAAAAGCATTGCATAAAATTGTATTTTGGAATAGAACTCGTCATGAGGATTCGCAAAATTATGGTCGATTCAGAACAAAGCCTTGAATAAAATGATTGTCTTTTTCAGTTGACCGAGGAAATTATTGGAAGCTTGTGATCAGCTCAGCAAATAGGCGAGAAATTGGTTTGTTTGGCCTCTTGTTTAACTGAATGATCTCATGTTTAAAAAATGGTTGAAAAGTATTCCAGAAAAAGTACATGAAAGATAACAGGCAGTTCAAATCATACCGACATAAGATAACATCCGCAAAACCCCACTCTGTCTTCCAATTTTTCAAGTATCATATCAAAAGCCTTGCAAACTCCAAACAAAGCAAGAGTGTATATAATCTTCTCTTAAAAATTCAAATGCGATTTCAACACCTACTCAAATTATTCCACACACCTTTCGTTTCCACCTACGCATATCCTTGCGAAAAAGTTAATAACGATCGCCTCATCGTTAATCTCATAATATTTCTTTAAGCTTCAACCTGTTTCATTATTTCAGCAACAGCAAAAAAATAAAGCCATAGGCTCCTAAGAAAATTCTTTTATAATGTGAAAAGTCTCTTGATTTCAGTGTGGGTGGCCATGAATTGATCAAATATTCATTTGCTACCCCATATTAATATTTGCACAGACTAATAATGTGTGTCAGCAGAAGAATGCCACCGTGTCAGCAGGATAAAATAAAACTCGAAACAGGATCGTAGATACATATATTGTATCAGATGACTTCATGCATAATTCAACTGAAAGGCCATCAAAATGCGCCACAAAATGTACGTGAAAATTTCTAATATGAGCTCATGTCTTCTGAAACATTGCCAAACAAGTCCTTGAAACATCTAAATGGAATTTTTTCAATGGCATTCTCATTAAAACCGAAAATGGTGACTTTCTTGCACCTTCTCTAGGTGTTGGAAGATATAATATATTGATGGAGGAGGGAGTGTAGGCAAGGGTGCCAGCCTACGCGTGCCATCTCATCATCACACCATTATTCAAAATTGATTCCAACACTTCTACCAACATCCATCCAATGACGTCAATGATTCGAATATCTTGCCCCCTCCCCCTCAGTATTGTGAAGCTTTTGGTGTTGACCTGACGGGTAAGAATATCTGGGCCTACATATCCTTTTTGGGGAGGTGCACCGATGTTAGGCGAGAATGGTACTGAACTTGATAAGTGGTTTGTTTAGGTGGAAATGACACATCACTGAATATTATGTTAATGATAATGGAAGATTATTGAATCGAAGGATTTTTCTGATGTGGGTTTCTCTGAATAAGTTTGGTGAGTGGGTTTTGGTGGGTTATGAAAAATATAATATGGATTTGAAGAAGTTTCAGTGGCCATAAATATATTTGGATTACCATGAAATAGAAAGTGGACAGAAAGGAAGAAGAAAATTTAAAACATAAAAACAGGAATAAGGTTTCAATGGTTCTTGACCACAATAAAAAAGTTTCAATATTCATTCAAGACTGATCCAAAAAAAACCCTCTAAATTTTTTATCTGGAAACACTTTCTGATCCATTTTTCGAAAGGAAACTACAGACATTGAAGAAATTTTCAGCTTGGACATAAAATATTTCCGAGCAACTGCAATTGATTTTTTAAGGATCGATCTATCAAATAAAAGGAATATAACAATAATTTGTATCTTGGAAACTTACTGTGCAATCGAACAGAAAACATGCTACAATTCAGAACAATTTGTTGAGCCCGATATTTTTCTTCGCAGAATTTGATTCATTTTTCATAGGCAATTATTCTTCAAAACATGTTTGAGCGACAATATTTTTAATATTATTTATGGACAAAACAAGGTATCACAATGGGCCTATACTGGCCTAAATGAGCCATCTTTAGAAAAAGGAGGTTGCCACTACAACTAACCAACCAACCATGGAAAAGCAGGATACATTTCAAAACTTTTTCTGGGCCACAGAAAATTTTTCTAGATACAAACTTGGGTTCAAATATTACATTTTTGCAGGCCTGTTTACATTTCAAACAAAGTATTTTTTATAAGACTTGTTATTTTTTAATTGATAATTCATTTCTTTGCAGAGCCCAATACATTTTTTTGCCTCGAACATTACCATTTTTTATAGAAATGCTGAGTGAAACTTTGATTGTTGATCATATAAGGCTAAAATTAATGTTGACCAAGAAATATATCACAATCGATTCCTTAAACATAAATTTTAATAGAATAACTTTTCGTTTTTCACAATTCACTAAAATTTGTTTAGTCCAAAAAACTGTTTTTGTTCTAGAAAAAAATATAGTCTTCAAAAAATCAGGCGAAGTTTGGAGCTTAAGTATGTTATAAAATATTTTGAGAGTCTGAATTAATGGGTTACGAATTATTAAATACTTTTGGGTCAAGAAATAAATATTTTTGGATCTGAATTAAATATTCTTGGGTCATAAATTAAATATATTTGGGTCAAAAATTAAATATTTTTTGTTCAAGAATTAAATCACATTGGTCTCTCCATAAAATACATTGAAAACAATCCAAAAACAACAACTCTGAACACAGGCATCTGTTAAAGTCGTCCTCGCGAAACAAATTTTCGACAAACTTTCATCTGCCAAAATGGAAAAGGGTAGAAAACAAAACTTTCCGACACAAAAAGTAAAATATGAGAATATCGGAAACTTATTTTTATTTAAAACAAATATGCCTGGTCAAAAAAAATCAAACCAAAATAGTAGGGATCAATGAAAATCACGAAAAGAGTATAGCGAAAGCAATGAATCGGCTAATCCCAAGACCGTACCAAGGATTTGAGCTGGAAAGAAGCCTCTCATATTCGTTCCAATAAAGGGGGAGCGATTAAAAAATACAAACTATTGAAACTTGTCACTATAAAAATATCCGAGTATTTCAGAAGCGGCCTTAATGCGACCCAAATGGGGTTCGCCGCATTTCAAATGCAACTCCCATGAAGTCTGATGGGCAGACACGCAGGAAGATTGGGTGTCCCTTTCAATGATTTCTGCCGAAGTTTCAGATCAGAGGAAGAGGAAGAAACTATTAAACACTTTCTGTGCGAATGTCCGGCGCTGTCCAGAAAGCGCATGCAAACCTTGGGCACGCCCTTCCTAGACAGCCTCTCGGAAGTAGCTGATTTGGACATTGGCTGCATAGCCGGTTTTATTCGAGAATCTGGATGGTTCTCGTTAACCCCCGGAGGTTCTAGTGCCGCCCTTATATTCTGTGGTATCACAATGGGCCTCTCGTGCCCTAAGTGAGCCACCTTTGGATAAAAGGGGGCTGCCACTACAACCAACCAACCAACCCATGAAGCATGTAATTCTAACCCTGATGCCTGCATGGAGTTAATCTCATTAGGGCCTAACGCAGTCCGCATAGGATTTTCCGTATTACGCTGCAGACATAAATTTCACCTCAAAATGATATTAGGGAAGTGTGTGTGGGTGTGTGCATTGTATGTACCCACAAAAATACAGACGCTTTTATTAATGTATCCACACATGTACGCTTGATCAAAATGTTTGCTTCACGTTTTGCATACTTACAGGGGCGATGGTATCTGTAGCTTCACTATCGAATACATGAACCATCATGCAATTGAATTTACCTTTTGGATGTGTTTAGACATCGATATTTCGACCAGAAAACCAGCTGAGTATGAAATTGTGCCGTCATCATCGGGAATTGAGCTCAGTGCTCTCATGTTGAAAGCCAATCGTGCTGCACAGTCAGCAATGGATTCAGTTGATAGTCGAAAAATGAAATGACACTTATACTCCAGTAAAAGAAGTGGAAATTGAAATATCGATAGGAAACACCACTGTCAAATGACTCATTCTTGGATGCTTCAAAAAAAATCTCGAAGGAATCGCAATAAGTGGACAAAATTTGAAAAATTTCGAACACAAATTTGAAAGTTCTTCCTGAAAAATTTCAGTAATTTGCTATAATGGTTGCCTAAACTATCGTTTTGCAATAAAAACCATAGAACCAGTTCTATATACAGGCGGTAATCCAGCTCTGTGAAAAATTGACGAGGAAGTACCTGAAAAGGATGCCAGCCCTTTCACATTGAAACGACACATCTATTATTCTTTTTGAATTTTCAACTTAATTTCTACTTTAAATCATTTTAGAACCATACAAAATCTTCTAGAGGAAAACCTTATAAAAATATTGCTGAACATAGTGAAGCATTCAAATAAATGGAAACACTTACCTGACGACATAAAAAATGGTATTCGAAATCTGCCGGATAGGACACGATCACGTAACGATTGTAAAGTTGATCCATCAAATGGTAGTGCTCCACAGACTAGAACATATAAAACGACTCCAAGCGACTGCAATTCACAGTGTAAATATTGTTTTAAAAGCCACCAGTAAAGGCCGAATTAACAATTTGATCGATTCGGCACAACGTCAAGAGTTCCAAACGGACCGAGTAAATTGTATATCCGTTATTGCGATGATCATGTAAAAGTAAATGAGAGAGAGAGAGAAATCGTCAGATATATTTTATTATAGTTTTTATAAAAATATAATATTTTATTTATAAAATTTAGTCCAAAAAATAAAAGAAACTTCGTAATTCAGACAACAAAAGCCGAGTTTCGAGGAAAATTAATGAGTTAAAGATTTTGGCACATTTTTGGAACACATTTTTCAAACCTATCCGCAAACTAAATGCTTTTCAAATTTGAATAAAAATTTGCTTATTTTAGAAAATACGATACGAAATTTATTGTTTTAAAGATTTTCAAATAAATTGTTTAAATCAAGCATACTTTGCGCATATCTACACCAACAAGAGATGGACATTTCCACACGATTCTTTCAATTCAAGTTTAACTCATTCAAGATCCTGTTCCCTCGACATTCTGATTACGTGCCGAAAACCATTTCCAGCATAATTTTTTATTTTCACTAATTTCATCCCCCTCTCCATTACTTCAAGTATTCGGAAGCCATTCCTCCAAAAAAAGATAGCATTCGGTCCTACCTAAACGTAGCCATTCATCATTTAGCATGTCCTTAACGATGACGACAACAAATACCGTTTACCACCCTCTTAGAATTTTGCTACGTGAAAACTTCTCTGTGTTTTTCGTTGTGCTGAATAACACCACCCTTAAAACACCGTTAAGGATGCATACGTTTATTCTGTGTAGAGCAGTAGTAGCCTTACAGCTGGAGTGAATGTTTCGTTTAGGTTGAATCACAGCTACAAAGAGGATGGGTAGAATTTCATTGTGTATTGCGTGGCAAAACTTTCTTTGGTGTGCTTTTCTCTTCGCAACAGGATACGACTTTGATGAAGAATACATAGCCCTGACGAATTCTGTTAGACACAAAGTATTCGTAGTCAACTGTTGTTCTTCTTCTTGGGAAAGTGCTTTTTCGTTTCAGTTTTTGGCCCGCGGCCTCCCAGACATTTACATTTTGCGGGATTGCGTCATAGCCGGGATTTGTGACGCAAAAGCTTATTGAAAAAGTGTCTAGCTTTGAATAAGGGTAATGGTGTGATTGTAGTTCAGTTGGCTATGTTTGCTTGCCTTGATGGCAAACAGGAAGGACATGGGCGGTTTAAGTGATTTGAAAGATTTTGATCGGAGGGAAGCTGTTAAGCAGTAAACACGTAAGCTAGATAATACGCGCACTGTTAAAGGACGAGAAATTAAAATCGAAGTAGTGCCTGTGCAGAATTTTTTACAATTAAAAAGAAGTACAGACAACCATTTTTCAACCCTCCAACATCATTCCAATCACATTAATATACATTCCAATGTTGGGTATCACTTCTTATATGTTTGCAATAAAGGAGCATATACGCGGAGTGGGTTAAGACCAACAGGAATGGAATCCGATATGTATGTTACACTTGAATATTTCGAAATTGAGGACACACATTCTTAGGTTAAGGGTTCTTCCCTTTTAATCGATGTTGCTATACATATTGCTCTTATGGTACATTGAAGATATCGAGTTCAAGTGTAGGTACATTCACCGACAAAGAAAGGACAAATGTGGTATGTGGAAACATTGGCCGGATCAGGACGTGATGAACAACGATGGAAAATTGTTTGAAAATTTATTTTTATGTGATTGGATTTTGGATCTTGTGATATATTTTTCAATGGAGTGTACATGAATCGAATTTTGTTAAAAGACATTTTTGTGGGACAGTTTGATGATGACTAGGATGGAATTCATATAGAAACGTTGAAATTTATCAATTTTTTAAACAGATTTTCAGGAGAAAGTTTTCAATTGGCGGGTGTATATCGGAAAGTTTTCATTTCATCAGATTTGTTTAGGAGATTTTGCAAGCAGGACGATATTGACGTACTTGAAAGTATCCTAGTTTTCATTGCATTATAGGACCATCATTCGTGGTGAAACGAATGGTTTAGTAAGGTATTAACATACCAGTGGTTGCATATAAGAAATGCGATCCAAATAGATCTATTTGGCTTGGTTTGAGAATCAGACATTTGCAGAGTCTCAACATATTCCTGCAGGGAGAAATTGACACCTTTTTCGGGGTTAAGTAGCATTTTCCGAGGTGTCTCATTCATTGAAAGAATTTCAAATCACACTTAAAAATATCCCAGATGTACACTTTAATTTGATAGAGTCTGCAGAGCGCATCGTCAGAGCGAATCATTTTTAAGATGATATTTCTATGGACAGGGAGGGGTCATTTATGAGTTTTATATCCTTTTTTGTAGGGTTTAATATTTTTTCGGGCTTCTATTTTTTAGGGATGACTAAGCGATTAGATTTTCCAAGGTTTAAGAGACACGTTTAGTGGTATTTTATGTTTACTTAAACCCAATTTCTAGGAGTGAGGGTTCGTTTCAAAATGACTATGGACCTATGAAGAATCTCTTCATTCTAAGCTTCACAAGCGGACTTACGCCTTCATTTCTTTCATAACCAATGTGTTCTGATACTCATATCAGTGTGAAAGAATAATTCTTTACATAGACTATTTCTGGCAGTGGATGTCAATGCGAAACGTAAATAGTAGCCTTAAATTTTCTTTGGCACATCTCATCAAATATCTCATCAAGCTTTCTTGGCAAAATTCAAATTTCTCAATTCAATTTGAACTTCCGTTCAAATCAAAAACAAAACACCCACTGAACGAAACAATCCCGTCAAAACACTCACCTTAGTAATTTATCTAGAAAAGCCACACGCACAGGAAATAAACATCCCACAAAAAGAGTGTGTTTTCAAGACCCCTTTTGGTCCATGCAACGTAACATACAAAATGTACACGACGTGTTCGATGTGCAAATTTTGAAAATTTGCCAATATAATCGAATGATAATGAATTTATTCACAATGTTGACTACGTCGATGAATGCGGTAGTGATGCCGGTACAGAAATGGGTCCTGGCGTCTGGTGTGGTTACATGTGATGCAAGGTTAATATGAGACGGCTGCTCGTACGATGCAAACGTATTGGAATGTGACGAATAAATTTCAGTGCACATGTTTACGACTGATTGAATACTATCAAGGTAGCATGGAAGGAAGGATGTTATAGCTACCGGACTTTTATATATGAGGAAAATATTTTAAACATTGTGATCTATTTTCTTCAAATTAAATTCTGCATTTTAAGGGTCAAAAATGATTGCCTAAATTCACATGAAAGCAGCTTTATAACACGAAATGGTGACAAACCGGTCGTCATGTTAAGGCAAACGTCGAAAAATTTCAACCAATCGCATTTCTTAACTAATGAACAGAAAAATAAATTTTTCTCAGAAAATAACCCAAGAAAAAATTTCAAACATACATAGCCAGTATGATAAGTACCCGTGTTCAGCAACTGATGGCACCACTGACGCAAAATGTGTATGCCATCATCATTGAACGCCATCTTTAAAACGATAACTGTCAAAATTTCAGACAGATCTATCGAATAGGTTTGCTTGGATAGCAGTTGAAAGTCGTCAAGTTAGTGTTTGTTTGCAACAATGGAAAGAGCAACATCGATCAGTGATATTATTATTTTTTTGGATGGGAAGACGTGTGAGGAAATCAAAGTGAAATTGCATACAGTATATAAAGACCATGCACCTTGTATGACTACCATCAGATATTGGTTTAATGAATTTTTGATGAGCGTCCAGGCTATCCAATTTAGGTGACTACGGAGGATATGGTGTCGTGTTAGCAGATCGCCGAGTTAAGATCAGAGAAATTGCTGACATTGTAGGCATCTCAATTGAACGCATACAAAGAGTCTTACACGAAAAATTGGGCATGAGAAAACTCTCGGCGAGATGGGTGCCGCGTTTGCTTACAATGGACCAAAAACGCAATAACATGACAACTTTTAAGCACTGTTTAGACATGTTTAAGCGCATTTAGAAAGAGTGTGACTGTCAACAAAAAAAATGGATCTAACACTACACGCCAGTAATGAAAGAACATTAAAAACAGTGGACTTCACCCGAAGAATCCGCTTCCAGGAAGGCGAAAGCCGATTCCATCGGCCGACTACCATTTTTTGGGGGGATTCGCGAGGCATCATCTTCACCGACTATTTGGAGAAGGGAAGGACAATCACGAGTAGTAATATTATTACTTATTTGACAAATTCGATGCTGAATTCAAGAAAAAAACGGTCTCATTTGGCGAAGAAAAAAGTGCTGTTTCCCCATGACAACGCACCAATTCATTTATCTGCAATCGCCACAGCAAAACTGGTCGCATTGCTGCCTTATCCACTCTATTCTCTAGATTGGGTCGCATGAAATTTTTATTTGTTTCCAAACATGAAAAAATGGCTTGGCGGCAAGCGATCCACGTCAAACGACGAAGTCATCGACACAGCAAAGGTCTTTTTTGCGGAGTTCCACAGACAATATTTTTTGACGGCTTGTAGAAGTTAGAAAGTCGCTGAACTAAATGTATCCAGCTGTAAGGAGACTATATTGAGAAATAAATAAAAATTGTGAAAAAACAAACGCGTCTCTTTACCTACGACGGGTACTTATTATACAGCTCCCGTAATTTAAAATACTGCGAAATAACTATCCAGATTTCAACATATTTGCAAAATCATTTTAAAAAAATATGCAAAACATTTCCTTCTCGAATAAAACCACTCGGCAAATATATTTTCACGGCCAACCATAAAATCCCACTTTCCCGATAGTCAATTTCGCTGAACGTGATTTATGTTCACACATGAAATGATTTTTTTTCAAAATCATTTACTCAACGATCAAAGCACAATCTCCCACCATAAGACATTTGCGTCACAAATCCTTTAGAAAATGAATTAAAAACCTTAAACAGACATCGTATCGACGTCATTGCGCAACAATCTATCCATTCCATTCAATTTATATTTGACGCTTTATTTTGCTGTTCCTTCACTTTCAAGTGTAAAGTATTTCTGAATGTGAAAGAAATATTCAACATTTCAACCTTGAACGTGTTGATTTGTGGACACGATCGAAATCCGAAAAAATGTATTTGTATTTTTTTCAAAAATAAATGCCGGCATGTTCGCACTTTATAAACATAGTTTTCAACATACCGGCAAATGGGAGCCGGCGAGACGTAGAAAATCATTTGAGTTAGTCACGATCGGTGGAAAGGACTCGTGCCAAGTTTTCCACAAAAGCAATTCGGAAAATATATGATGGCGTGTTCAGAAATGCGCCCCAGACTTCAAGCATAGATCCATCCGCACTAATTTCATTTAAATATTAATTCACTGTTGCTAACATCAATCTTTCAGTTTTGAATTAATTTCTAAGATAATTTCTCATTTTTGGGTGATTGCCCAATTAAAATTTCTACCAAACTGCGTCAACGTTCACCACGAAAAGCACCACTCCAAGGCATGGTTGCCATCAATCAATCGACCGATAAACCTGAATATATTTCCCTTCCGCTCGCAAGTCATCGCGAAATTCCGATCCATGGCTAATTTTGTATAAATGTTGTTAAATTTTCCATTCATTTCACACTCATCCCTTGATTAATTCCCCACCGTCGCCGCCACAATTCATGTCATTTTTCATTTAATTGAAATCTTCCTCAAGTCGTGCGATTCTTCTCAAGTCTGTGAAAATAAATTTTTCACTTTTGACGTCATTCAAGCGGTCTGCGTCGATTCAAGTGATTATTGTATCGCTTTTTTGGTGCGACGAATTTTCCGGATCGACGTCAATTCGTAGGAAATGAAGAAGAAAAAATTCGAGGCGAAAATTGACACAGACGGTACAGAGCACTGTATTGTTATTGGTTGATTTTCCGCGTGTTATTGTTATTCTAGAATTGGTGAAAATGGGCGATAACAAGGAAATGTCGGACTCTATGCCATTGAACTATATATGATATTTTTGTGCGAATATGTAAATGCATTTACGCACATGGATGATTATTTGCGGACATTGGAAAATCGGAAATTTCACAGTTTGTTTTATTCATCTGCGTCTGCTCTGAATATTATTTTGGGGATGAATCAGTTGGTTGCTTTGTGATTTTTCTTCATATGACATTCAAATTGTGAAAATATTTATGATATTGAAGTATTTGTACACTTGTTTCGATATTTGTTTTAAATTTATTTCCATATTTAATTCAAGAATAAAATAATTTTGAAAATTTTCGTTCAACTTTTCGGAACTCCGCATTCTTCAAAATTTGTATGCTGCTTTTATCTTAAAGGAGACGGCTCCACCCTCTGCTCGCATCACTCCACAGCCCCCCCACAGGATGATGAATAAAGAGATAGAATGATAAATTATGAAAAAGGACTATGAAACACAGTAAAAGAAAAAAAGTGACGAATAAATGAATGAAAATGAATGATACATTGTGAAATATGAGTCAAAAAGTTTTTCCGTGAAAGGACTTTTTTATAGAATAGAGAGCTGAATTATTGTTGTGTGTCAGATATTCGGTCTAATTTTTTTTGTAATTATGTTTATGATCAATTATGTTTATGATCAATCATAATTACAAAAAAAATTAGACCGAATATCTGACACACAACAATAATTCAGCTCTCTATTCTATAAAAAAGTCCTTTCACGGAAAAACTTTTTGACTCATATTTCACAATGTATCATTCATTTTCATTCATTTATTTGTCACTTTTTTTCTTTTACTGTGTTTCATAGTCCTTTTTCATAATTGGTTTTTTTATTTAACATTTTGAATATAAACTTTTTATCGATTTAAAATTTGATCTTTGGCTTGTTTCAATACAAACTTAATTGTATTAATTTAATTTTTGATGCTAAGAATCAATTGTATCAATTTCATTTTATTTTTGAACTTTCGTATTTTTATTTTAATTGCATAAAGCAATTCGTCCTATTTCGTTGAAATTTGATATTTTCTTGCTATTTTATTTGAAATGCATCGATAAATAGATGATTTTTTTATTAAAAATTACTAAAAAATTCTATGTTTCAGTTTTAAAAATTCAGGCATAAATTATGTAATTGAAATGTAATATTCCTTTAAAAACATTCGAAATTAATTAAAGGAATATCTCAATGCAACTAGCATGAAAAAGCTGATTTTCATGATTGTTTTCTAGGAAACGAGTTCGAAAATGAGTCGATTTTTTTGGTTTATTCAAATCACATGATGTACATTTAAATATTTTAATGTTCTACTTTCTTCCTTTTTATATTGTTTGCGCAAACTTTAAAATGAAACGCAGCAATTGTGTTTGACGATAAAAAGTCTCACTCTTTTAAAAATGGTCTAAAACGAAAATTTCAAAAGATTTCGATTTCTCTCGATTGTTCGCATGGAATCCGATTTTTGCTGGCGTTGATGTAACTGTAAACAGTTAGCAAACATTGCATCCTTTCTTTTGAGACCAATTTTGCAAGGATCGAACCGGTAATTGTGCAGAAAAATCATTTTAACACCTTTCATATTCACTTTCTAGTATGGGGGATCTGCGCTCGATCCTCCGGATTGAGTTTTTTCAGAATCTTTCGATTGTTTCTTTTCTCAAAGAACATTAACAACATAAAGGCGTTTTCAAAATAAAGTGTTGAATTAGGTTTTTTTCTCGAAACTTTTTTGTTTACAAAATATGGAACTTTCGAAAAAACGATCATTCCACATTAAGGACTGGCTAGATTTCAGACGGACAGCTGGAAAACTCTTTGTTGGACTGTCTCATCGTTGTGAGAAGCAACGTGTCGAGATAAACGCGTTTAAAATTTCGATTATAAGATTTTCATATGAACTGTCTGCTTGCAATAAATTGTCGATATTTCTCCGCTTTTTTCCTGGTAGAAAGGTGCTTGCGAAAAAATCAATAGGACAAAAAATAAATGAATAATCTTCGAACGAGCAGCAACACCTGGTCACATAATTTTTTGTAAGGACACCTGTAGTGACCGGATAAGTTCGAATATTTGGTTCAAAATTTAGCATCATGTTTTTGAAACTTCAAACTTTTGTATAATGCAATAAAAAAATTTTTTTAAAAAAAATTTAACACTGATTTTACACTTCCTAGTTTTGAGTTTGCTTTTCAAAATACATCTGTTATTTTGTTTATTAACTTGACATTTTTATTTAAATGTAATTGCTTGAGCTAAGTATGTAGAATTCACTTTAAATACTCATCGATTTTAATTTTGCAACATTTTTAAAATTCTCTTTGATTTCGTGCTACGAAACCAAAAATTTTTATGTGAAAGATGGGTCATTTTTACTGTATTTTTGAAGTGCATGTCATTGTGACATTGGCAACAGTGACGCTTTTGGTACATTTATGTAGTATCACACTGTCACAGCAAGAAATTAGGGGTTTGACGCAACAAAGTAAGTATTGAAAAACATATTATAGCAGTCGATAAACTAATAGCGTTTTACAGCAAACATGTTTTCGACTACGATTAGACGTCGTTGGGAATTTTTTCGAGAATTCTGTTAAAAATTGTTGCTCTTCCAGCCATTTACAAACAAATGACATACTGAAGGAGAATACCCATAGACCTATTCGTGAAATTGAGTCCCGAACAATCGACAATTTTGTGTAAAATTGGGTTAAGGCGGTAGGTAATACCCTTAGAACTTTCAAAGCATTATTTATTTATTATCACTAATAATTTGTGACAACACTTTTAGAATATTTCAATAAACTTTATGATTTAAACTCTAAGCATTTCTCAAGTTATAGCTCATGAATTTGAAAGGGTCTTCTTGATGTTTGATTCTCGTTAAAGGTGCAGAGCTTATATACTCAAACTTTAGACGCGTCTTTTCCCGAAAATATGTGTTTTAAATCGGTGGAGAAGATAGCGCAAAAAGTTTTAAATCAATCACACGCTGTAATTTTGCATACTTTCTTTCCAGAATTTAATTTTTTAAATAAATCGATGGGTTTTCACAGCAAAAATAATTATTTTAAAATTTTACGTAGGGTTTCTATGCTAAAAGCCTGGGCCACATTTTCGTCATTTTCGACTATTTTAAAATAAGTAATTAAATCATTTTATTGGACAAATTAACAGTATGGAAAGGAAACCTATGCTAAATTTTAAAAATATTGAATCAACTTTCCATAAAAGGGCCGTCTTAAGGTATTTACTGCTTAAGTGCACGGACTATTAGCAAAACCAGGAGCGGCAGCTATTCAATTAAAGAATAGTAAATAATCAGTATGTTCACCCTATTGAATACACCACCATCATGTAAAAATATTTTATCGTTTAGTTTTAATACGAATTTGAAACATAAAAAAAAGTATCATCATATCAAGAGAAATTTTCTTTCAAAACATTTTTCACTTTTATTTTAAGCGACTCCTGGATTATTATTTGCATATTTTTTGTTGAAATATTTCATAATAGTAATAATAAATTATATATAAAATACACTCACCCAAACATCAATTTCCGGACCCGTATATTTCTTCCCTTCAAATACTTCGGGTGCAGCATAGGGTGGTGAACCACACCACGTTGCCAACAGTTCACCACGTTTATATAAATTGGAAAAACCGAAATCGGCAATTTTTATGTTCATATTTGAGTCGAGCAGAAGATTTTCAGCCTGAAAGAAGAAAATTACGAGTTAGTTTCATTGGTAAAATTAAAACACAATATTTAATAGAATTAATGTTTAATTAGTGAACACTAAACTAAGCTATTTCTATGATTTTTGCTTCTCTCTCTCAAAACGATATAATTTTGATTCGTACATGCTGCACCATTTTTTTGAGTGCATATCAAATGAAACAGTTTCTAATTGGCTTCGAAATATTTCAGTTTCTTTTTTAAGTCTAGTTCAGTAAAGTAGACTACATAAATGAAACTCAACAACCACATTTATCTGCTATATCCTTGTGAACCAAAATAATCGTATTATATAAAGTTAATCAGCTGGAAAACTGACTGCAATTCTCTTCATTTCAAAAATACCATGATTAGAAAGAAACTACTCAAACAAATCAACTTTGCTAGTGAATTCAATGGCTGCAACCAAATTTCACCAAACCGCATTTCACCAACTCATTGCAATAATTCATCTGCAACATTCTGCACTACTTCTTAACCACTTATTGGGTCATTCATCCCGGTAGATGTGGTCGGGTTTTTTTTCGCTCGGGGAGAAAAAAAAAGAACCCATGAAAAGTTCTTATAATGAGAATCATAATTTTCCTTCTTTTCAAATTTCCTTCCAGAAAAATCGCCGACAGGCTATATATGAGGGGTGCAAATCTAACAACAACTACTCACTAGGAAAAGTTCCAGTGTACGTGTAGTAACATTTGTCGAGTTTATAGTACTGACGGACGGGGCTAGCAACAGCTGCTACCCTCAACCCTTAGCCCTTATAATATTCTGTTTGTGATTTTTTTTCATCATTGAATACAACTCCCTGTAACTTGATGACTTTTCTGGCTCCATTCAAGCTCGTTGTGTGTAGATTTTCTGAATTCATGCACTGTGAAGATTGTGTAGACATAGGTTGAAAGAAAAAGACTTGGTGTAGGCTAAATACTTTTGAATCGCAGAGATGGGAGGGAGAAACTACCCATGGAATTGTGGCAAGTTTGCAGAGGTTAAAACTTCAATCCAATTAATGTGGTATGTATGTTGACTTTATGAAGATTTTGGAGTATTTTGGCATGGAAAATGAGGAGATTTAATGCCAGATTTTTATGGGGTATTTTTTATGTAATTCTGTTTGCATTGTGTAAAGCAGCAACTCACGATTTAAAAAAAAATTAAAATACAATGAGATTAAAATATAGGAAAAACTGTTGCAAGAATTTGCCGCAAAAGAAATGTAGCTACATTTTTCTCATTGCGAAATTACAATCTACCTTTTACAATTTAAATTTTAATCTTTTGTAAAATGCCTTTTTTCACTTAAATTCTATGGAATTATGCAAAATATTTGTCACCTTAAATTTCTAAAAAAACATTTATCCTGTGATAAAGGGAGGATTCTCGACAGCAAAGTGGACTTAACTCTAAAGTGCTACAAATGAAACTACCTTCTTTTTCTAGATTAACCGCACAACAAATGCTTTGTCATCAAATCCTGCAATAATCTTAAATACAATAGGAGACAAATGAACGGACAACAAAACAAGCTTTCAGACAGGAAGACATTCAAACATTCAATTTAAGTAATAACATTAAAACTGCTACTTTAACATCACAAAAAGCAGTCAGTCGATTAAATCAAAACAAATTATAAGTTTTCGCGAGTCTTTTTATTTATCGAAGCAAATTGATGCAAAATTTCATTCATTTAATTTGAATTTCAATTAGAAATAAAGCTTCAGGTCTTTAAACATCAGTCGTAACACAATTACGTTTCAATTAAATGTTTCGATTATGGTTTCAAGGTTCTTATACGAAAATATTTTAATTTTCTTTGGTAACCAGCCCACGCTGGGCGCTATTTTAAGAACATCAACATTATTAAGATTTATCATGAAAAAATATAACGTAAACCTATTTGACAAATAATTGAATGGAATTTGCTTTCAATGAAGTTCAAAGGAACTCATTCTGCTCAACATAAATATATTCCATGTTGGTTTGTTATTGAAAATTGTAGTCCAACCACGCAATTTATTTCTACTAAATTTTGTTCTCTTTTCCTAATATTGATCATTTTTCCCCAGAAGAAGCCTGAAAATCGTTTGATATAAATTGAAAAATACAGAATACATATTTTACGATTTCCGTTATTGATGACAGTTTGCAGTATTAAGGTCTTCAGTTAAATATGTTGGTCATTTTTGTAGGTGCTCGTTCATAAGTCAGAGGATTAATTTAGGGATAATTGACGGTGAAAAAATGATGAAGATTTGAAGGTAGATATTTAATATTCGTGTATTTTGATAAAAAACGATCAATTCAACCTAAGCTAACGTGACAGTTTGATCAGGAGAACGAAAATAGGCGGCCAAATGAAAATGAAAAGTCAAACCAAAAACAATAAAATGATTTTTATGCTGACTAAAAAGTTATTTTAAATTTCTAGATAGTTTTTTAATCCCATATTGTATAACAGAAATTTACTCACCTTTAAATCACGATGCACGATTCCTCTGTTATGGCAGTATTCAACAGCTGAAAGGATTTGCCAAAACTTATAGCGAGCTTCACGTTCTGGCATACGGCCGTATTTAGCTATAAAATCTAGAATTAAATAAATTCAGTTAATTTTTAATTTAATTAGGCATGCAGTTTAATTTGTCAAATGTCGTACGAACTAAATAATATAAAAAATTTAAAATCAACTAATCGCAATGAGATAACATAAAATAAAATCCAGAGAAAATTGTTGATGATAATAAAGAAATCTGCATATGAAAATGATTAAAAAAATTTGTACTCACCAAATATTTCTCCTTGACTAGCATATTCAGAAACTATATAAATCATATTTTTAGTTTCCATAACCTGAAAAATATAGAAAAATTGAATTTAGTCTCTTTTTTGAAAAAAAAATGATTAAAAAATTATTTTCATTTGTTTGAATACAAATGTTAAATAATTTTTAGGACACTTCAATTTTTTTCGAACTAACAAGTTACGTGCATTCTAACATTTCAATTTGAAATTTAGATATCTAAAATTTGATAACTGTAAACTGAACTAGAATCCACTTGTAATGAACTTCAGTGGATCGACATTACAGTCGAAAATGAGGCGCGGGAACGTCTACAAAACCTCTCGTTTTATAATTTAGGTAGGATTATTCATTTTTATCACCTTTCAGACATGGTATCACCCATTTATTTTAGTTTTGATATCTTATTATAACTAAATAACAAAAAAATATACATATTAGGGTTTTCGAACCTCCGTGTCTAGTCGACAAACTCCCGCCCACTAGTGTGCTTTTTTTGGTTCGCAACTCTCCTAACACTATTATTGCACATTAATGGAGGTTCTTGTTTCCAGGCTTCTAGCCCGGTACATTATTAAATGGGAAGTGTGGTTTCGGGGTGACAGAGCTTAATCCATCAATAAGCCTAACCGTGGTCGTGCTGTCTGGTGGCGGATGGTAAATGACAGCACCTGATGAGGATGCCGTCCGTCACCCCGAAACCACACTTCCCATTTTAAAAAAATATGCTTTACAGACATTTCAAGACAAGGTTTAGGTTAGGTTAGGATTATTTAAAAAGAACGACAAACATATGTAAGAATAAGATACGATCCCATAATCAACTGTGCCATAATGATTTCTTTCTTTTTTTGATTTTTTTCTTCAAATATATAATGTTTCTTATATTTTTAATTTATATTTGCTTCATTCATAGGAAAAAGACGTCATTCACGAATATGCAACCTTGGTGTTGGATAATTTTTATGAATAATCCAGAAAGCAAAGCAGGAAAACAGAAGAAAGGAATATCTTTTTAATAGTTCGCTGTTAAACGGTCGTAAGTAGTATAAATACTTTTTAATTTCAATATTTATATATAGTTTTCTTGTTTAAAACATAAAAAATAATTAATAATTCAGTTTTATTTGTTTTTGATTGTCATTCTCATTTTGGTTCAAAAATTAATAAATTTCACTAATATTTTTTTGGTTATTTTCTACTTTTGTTTTTCAGCAGTTTTTTTTAGATCCTTGTGCGAAATCATTGAAAGTTCCCTGCCTTTGTTCGTCTACATTCAGCGGATCGATGATACATCGCATAAAGGGATCCTATTCAAAAGCCAAGAAAGAGTTGCGTGATTCCAATTCAAACAGATTCGACCAGGGGCAATGAGGAAGCTTCAGGTATTTTCTCAGAACAAATTCTTGACATTTTCTACTAATAAACATTTTTGTTCATTTATTTAAAGATGGCACATTGCAATCCATCGTGAGAAAAGAAAACTTTAATCAAACGCAAGGAAAAATGCACAGAAATCAAAAAAAAAGAAATTCTTAAAGAAGATTATTTTATGATTACCGCAGATTCTTCGTCTTACAGACCAAAAAATGAAATACAACCAACTTTTCTGCAGTTGTGAGGAATTACAGAAAATAAATTTACTAAATTAAGTGAGAACAAGCAATTAAACCTGACAATACGAGCGGGAAATATGGGTCGAAGTGTTCCTCCTGTAAAATCACGTTTTTCTGATCAAACACCAATTTTCTGGAGACCTTCTGAGCCGATGAGCACACAGTTTTTGGGGATATAAATTATAACTATTTAATTTTCGTTATGTTCAATATTTACCGAGACAAAAAATTCATTCAATTCATTAAATATTGGTCAGCAGTTTCAGAGAAAAATGCGCAACTGTAGGGACAGTTGCTATATGTGAATCGGCTATCCTCTTAGACAAACATATCATATTGTTGGTTAGTTTTCCAAGCATTTTTTGAGTCAATATGGTCCGATTTGCATAAAATTTACTTGAACAGAGAAACAAAGTGTAACTTCTTTGGATGATTTTTGATTGTATTTCAATTAGAGTCCACATACAATTTATAAAAGCATTATAAAAAATTTTGATCATTGCTATTGAAACAAAAAATCGATATGAGATTAACGAATAAGGGTCTAAAGCCCAAAGAATGCCAGCCGTTTTGAAAGCAGTTCCTTATGTAGACATTTATAACTATATTTTCTATGATACATGCATACTGTCGCAATTTTCTATGAATATTCTTTTCAATGATACAAGCGACTATATGTTTGAAAAGCGGCCATGAAAAAATATTATAAGTAGTAGTAGATAGGTGGAAAATAGATCAGAACGAGAAAAATCAGTTTCATCACAAAGAAGGCAGAAGAA
Source organism: Oxycera nigricornis (assembly GCA_963942545.1). Classification (NCBI taxonomy): domain Eukaryota; kingdom Metazoa; phylum Arthropoda; class Insecta; order Diptera; family Stratiomyidae; genus Oxycera; species Oxycera nigricornis. The sequence goes on from OZ012662.1 coordinate 104,833,200, forward strand.
ACGGCTCGGAAATAATTGGGCATTAATGTAGAAATTAAGCCTATTTTTTATAATATTCTTGGTATAGCTTTGAATTACTTGAAACTTTGCCGTCCCATTTCAACTAAACACACATTTTGACTATATTTACATAAAAATAAAACTTTATATTTTAATGAATAGCTTTACATATTTTCCAGTAGAAGATTTATGCAAAAAAAAGTACTAACGACGACACTATAATTCCATATAAAAATCGGCACGTGCCTCAACAATACTCAACTCATCCTAACAATAAGTGAAAATACAACCAGGATTTCAACCTCCCGGGAGCATGTAGCCAATTCACCCGAATCGGATGTGATATAAACGTGATATAGAAGTATGGTGGGGTTGTTCATGATCAAACACCCGCATTGCAAATTCACGAGTGTTTTGAATTAGCAAATCATTTTCAAACCAATCACGTTACGTTCGAAACATGCTATTGAGAATCGCAAGAACATGCGAGAATGTGTTGAAATGATCTTTTGTCGTCAGATTCACGGACACGTTTTTTTTAAAAATATGATCATATATTGTATGTATTAATATAACAATATAAGAATTGAATATGTTGACTGAAGAGAATAGTTAAGATATGTGTTACGACTGTAAGGCGAGAGTTTCGAACGAATTGATTCAAATTAAATTGAGCTGGATTTTTGCTTCAATTTTAAAATATTTCAGTAAAAGTTTTGAGTTTTCATCAAAAATATTTAGAAATAAAAAACGCCTACTGATTTTTCAAACATACAGGCGAGCCTCGGTTTACGTCGTTTTCGGGACCACGAAAATGCGACGTAAACCGAAACAACGTATGTCGAATCTAACTGAAATGTAGCCCATGGAAATGAACAACGTGTCTCGCACAACGATTTTTTTTATTAACGAGAAGCAACATTTATATTAAATCGAACATAAAAAATAACAGTAAGTACAAAATAACATTATTTCAGAAAAACGTGACAAAAAATAGTTATTTCATCGACGTAAATTGAAATTTTGTCGACGTAAATCGGAACTGGGAATTAAAAAGTAAGACAACGTAAATCAAAACGACTTGAATCGAGGCGACGTAAATCGAGGCCTGCCTGTACAAATCATTATATTTGCCAACAATCACCAAATTAGACCTGAATCGACCATCAAATTTTAGCGATCATAATAATGACTTAGCAAGGATGGGTCCACTTTATTTGAATGCTATTGGAAATGACAACGCTATTCGAATCTTAAAACATGCCTTGTGCCATGAAAATATCTCAGACATTTTATAAAAGTTTAGATTTCCAAAAATAATTTTCAAGGATCATCACAGCCACATAGGATGACTTAAAAAACCAAATAGTTTTCTGTCAATGCACCTCTTTCAAGAAACTCACTTTATAAGCTTAAAACGAATTGAATAACAAGCAAACCATCGCAAAAAATACAGACGCAGTCTTTTATTATATGTTCTAAGAGCCTAACTATGTCAGTAATGGTTGCTCGTACACCATATATTTCAAGCCATTAAACCATTTGGAAGCGAGAACTTGTTTTTAGCTTTTTCAACACAACAAACATGTGTGTTTCAAAAATTTAAAATTTGTTGAAATTAGCAAGCAAGCTACTTTTCAATCTTATGGATTCGATGTCCTGGAAATCCGTTTGATTGAAATGTGCAACAAAAGTATTGTCACTTGATCCATGTTAATTTATGAGTGAAAAATTCATCAGATCATCAAATTCTGGATCAATTAAGAAGTGAACTACAAGTTTAGACCTTTTTGTGAAATACTTAAATGTTTTAAGGAAGGTTTAATTAATTTAAGAAAAAGTCCATAATAAATGTCATTTGGAAAAAGCCTTGTTTTAGCGACAGTTTAATTGCCTTGGAACAAAAAAAGACTTTACTTAATGTCTAAATCATTTGAGAAACAATCTTGTTCAATTGACAAGTTCTATATTTAGAGATGTTCTACAAAAATAGTTTCAATTTAAGTTGCATGAACCTCATATCCTAATTTCCAAAAAATTTATGTATGGAAATAAGTTCTAATTTGGGGAAAGGTTTAATTCATTTGGGATAGAGTTGAATTAAATTGGGAACGACAATATCACCGATTTTGTTTAGTAATCTTCGTCTTCGATAATTTTAATGGCGATTGAAATTCTGGTAACGAACAAGGGCGAATTGAAATAGTTTCATGAGAGATTTTGGAAGTTTTAGCAGACAGGAGTAATTCGGGATATTATTCCGCAATTTATTAAATATCTTATAGATTAAAATTGCGTTGTTCTAACCAGTTATATGCAAAATAAGACCCAATTTATTTGACACAATTCAGAATTATGTTTGTAACACTTTAGTTTGTGCGCGTCCTACTGCTTCAGATCAACTTGAAATGAGATTTTCAAGCAGCTACAGCATGAAATAACAATATTCCAACAGTCTTGATGCAAAACACATCACAATTTCAAGTCTTTCTCGACACAAATACTAAATATCTCGCTGAATATTCTGATTCATGTGATCACATTATGATCTAGCATTCTTGATTGCGGCAACCGAAAAAAAATATATTTCTACTTTGCCAAACACAAACAGCAATCATTTTTTTTTTTTGGATTTATTTATTTATTTTTGTTGTTGTTTTTTGTTCAGACACACTCTAATCTCAACTAATCATTGTTGGACTTTAGCCAAGAGTTTCGCAAAATTGTTTGTTTGTTCAATAGTATTATCTCATTGTTTCAATTCGATCACTGTCTAATTTTTTTCAAGAGATGTTTTGCTTTTCTTTTTGTTGCGAATAATGTCGTATGGCTTGGCGGCAAAATAATTGTACTTTTACTTTAATATCTTTTCGAATTGTTAGCCGTCGTCTCGGGGTCATTTTTCATGGTGATAGAGTATTTAAGACTTTGATTAGTCAAGTTGTTATTTCACACTTTCAATTTGAATTGGGATTTTTTCGCAAGCGTTAATGGCTTACCCAAAACGTGGCTTGTGATTAGAAATTTCTGAATTTGTTTTTTTATTGTTCGACTCATGTTGATAATAATCAGTTGGGGACAAAGGTTAAATATTTTTGAGGAGACAATTAGATAGGAGAGGTTTTTTTGTGGCGATTGCGGCGAGTTTTTTGTGGAAACTTGATAGTTTAGAATAGCAAAAAACTAAGGAATTTGTTGAAAGGTTGTTGGCCCTTTTTTGATGGAATGTCTTGGAAGTCATAGTTCAATTATGAATCAAATATCCATTTTTATTTGATATTCAGTCAATGCAGTCTAATAAAGATTAAAAATATTCACAACACCATCAATATGTCGATGAACTTAGCTTAGCTAAGCTTTTTTAGTCACCAGCAAGGTCACTTGCCGATAACATATCCGCATAAAAGCCTTCAAATCGCTTTATGCTGTTTAACATTTCAGTTAAGATAGTTGATTGGCATTCACACTCAATTACGATTGATTGCTATTTACATGACGTCTTTATCATTAAGATAATCATATATTTACCGATTGAAAATAGTTATTGATTTGAAATTTTGCAGTCGTTGTAGACGAGCTCAAACAGTTTAGTTCCGTTTTAGCGGTTTAGATGCTAACAAGATATTGACATGAGAAACATACATTGTTACGAAGACATTGTTTGAATAAATAATTGGAAATCAAGTTCGAAATTAAATGGTACAATTTCGAAACAGGTTTATTCAAAATTCATCAATGAAACTAGACTAATACTGTTTTTACAATGGTTTGTAAAAGCTGGTAATGCACAAAAGAAGTTTGCCAATCAGCCACGTTCAAATCATGTTTTTTAGGTATAAAGTTTTAATAAAGATATTTATCATTATAGCTGCCAAAATTTGCTATCATTTTGACATTATGTTCAGTTTACTATGGCAAATTAAGATGTAAAGACTCACACCCGAACAACGTTTCAAAATAGTGGAAATTTATGTCCAAAATTCGAGTTCTGTGCGCCAAACATGTAGAGCACTTCGTCCAATTTATGGTGCTCGTAATCGTCCATCTAAGCAGCTCATACGAAATGAGATAGAACGATTTATGTCCACGTATGCTCTAATGAAACAATATTCATCCAACATGAGCTCGTACGATGCGTGCCGTAGCAACTATCGCTGCTGTAGAGGGAAGTGTGACTGAGCATCCAAATTTATCGATTCGACTCCGTTCTCAACAACTTGGCCTCTGTCCGTCTCCTGCATGGAAAATTTAGTTGAAAGATCTTGGACCGAATCCCTAAAAGATTCAACTGGTGCAGCAATTGAAGCCATTGGATCATCTTTTGTCTCGTACGTTCGGTCAATGGGCTAAAAATGAGTTGGCAGTTGAGCAACATTTTTACCGTCCAATAATTTTCAACGATGAGGCTCATTTTTGGCTTGATGGGTTCGTAAATAACCAGAATTGCAGTCAAAAGACTTTGGAAGCCCCATAACATTTTGCATTCATCTGTGTTTTATTTGTTTGAAAAGTTTTATGCCTCTAAAATAACACCGCATACAACTGGCCGAAATTTTATATGAACTGCAGCCCACGTTGGGCGCCGTTTAAAATTTCATTTTACTTCTTCCATTATATGATATTACTATTTAACGAAATGCCAACTTTCTTGATGTCAATTATTTTAAATAATACTGGTAACATTTGTTTGCCATCAATAGGTCAATACTTGCTTGTCGTGAAGTCCATTTTCAACAAACAGTTAACGACCGCCATCCATTTACTCACCACCAATTCATTGTTATGACGTGCATAAAGTTATCGTTCATATCCAATCTTATTATGCCATAGAATTTTGATGTCAATTAAATAAATTCATTTACCTGATATAATTTTATGATGTGCGGATGATCGAGCCGTTTCATAATGTCAACCTCACGATACACTTTCTTAAGATTACCAGCGTCCAATTGAGATTTATCGATGATTTTTATGGCCACCTGTAAATAAAAAAAAAGATAGATGTTTTTTTTAAATAAAAGTCAGAGATAAATTACTGGTTTTAAGGAAAGAACCATAAAGTTATGCGGCTTATTTTCAAGTTTATTGCACAGTGTAGTATTTTATTGGTTTTATTGGTAAATATCTGCAAATTGAGATTCTTAAATGTTGACAATGTTTTACAATCCAGTGGATTTTTGAAGCTGTTGATCGAGTTGTGTCAATAAAAGTTTGTTTGAATAAATTAGTTGCTGTTATACAAAATATATTTATAGGAAAACACTTTGCTGCAACGTGTGAACATAACTAGTTTTCATTGTATTGACCCGCCTGAGCGGCCAGTATAGTTTTAATAAAATATCGTCAAGGATATAATGACTATGCACTTAAAAATATTATCTACAGCAGACCATGTTGAATGACTTTAGCTTTGAGGGAAACAAAACAAATATATTTTTCAATTTTTTTTGGGCCAATTAAATGAGAAGAATCTAGCATTATTTTATTGTGCAACATATTTTACATTGAAAATAAAGTTTCACACTTTATATTGATCAGTAAAACATTTCACTGTCGTCAGCAACTATCTACCTACCATTTTTTTAAAACAAATAACGTAATGCATTGATAAAGACTTACGACATAAAAGACAAATTCAGGGCATAGTAATGTCGACGTGTCTTGAACAATTGCAAAGCAATGTCAACCTACATTTGTATATGTGGACGAACATGAACAATGAGCTTTGTACATTTGTACAATTTGCGTCACACATGTTTGCAGACACGACACAAAATGATCAAATTAAAAGGTACTTGCCATTTATTTATCCATTTCTTGAACGCAATCGCAGACATATGTGGATTTCATACACACGATACAATACTGTACAATTGTTCGTCCATTAGTGTTATTTTTTTTGTCGCACTCAAGGTTGCGCTTGAGTAATTCGTTGGTATTTCTTAACTTTGTGGGGGAGATATGTCGTTGAACAGGCTGCGATTGTATGAGTTTCGTAGTTTGTTTATTGGGAAGAAAATTATATAAGATGAAACGGTTTGCTGAATGAATTTTTTCAAATGAATTCTGATTTTTTTTGTGCAAAAAATATCCTCGGATAGACCCCAAATGGAACGGCCTGGGAAAGAGACAAGAGATGTAAAGTAGATCATCTCCTTGTGATGCATCCTGGGTAATGCTAGATAACACGGCTAAAATCGGTTCAGCTTCTCGAACTACTCTTTTGTTTGATGCTTTGAGCTTGTAGCTATGGTATTCTGTTACTTCAGCACAAATGGGGGAACTCATGTGAAAATAGATTTTCCTGTCAAGCCCTGAAAGACCTTGTAAGGCATTCGAACTCGTCGACGTTAAGTGAGCCGTTTGGTTCGTACCACTGATTAGTTCCTGACTTGGCTCTGGGAACAGATTCTGAATAAAAAACATGATTGATGATCGCATGATCTTTTTGTATTGGCATAGACAGTCATGAGACCTTTTACCTTTTTGGGCTATGCGAGGGATACATTCGCAATAAGTACACACTCCACAACCGACGCTAATACACTTGACCCAAAAGGAAACGTCCTGAAAATGATCCTCATCTGCAAGCAGGCTAACACCAACCAACTTTGCCATTGGCGGGCGGATCTAGCGGCAACGCAGCTATGCCAGGTGCTGGAGCCACCGCAGAATCGATACAGTGATCTCTTGGCTGAAAGACGAATTCACTGCCTGCCTGAAAATGGTATCTCCTGTTTTCATGACAGCTTCAGATACTGAACTTCATGATAATATAGCAAATGCAAATGTTGGTCATACGCTGCGGCTTAGCTTCGAGGCTGCAAACAGAGGCTGGCTTCTGATAAATACTTGCAGGACACCAAGGCATTGACCCACCTTGAGCCAAAAACACACCAAGCAACTCTTCAATAGGAGTCGTGAGATCTTAGCAATCACAAAACCCATTGCCTTATGGACAGAGACGCAAATGGGTTAGGAATTCTCTTCAACGATTTGTGCCGCAGTTATAAGTCGAAATATGTGGAAAAACTGTCCAGTTTTTTTCTGTCTGACTGCTCAGCACTTTCCAGACAATCAAGGCAAGTTTTAGGATTCCCTTCTCTAGAGGGCCTCACAGAAATGTCCGGTATAAGTTTTAACTCGTTGCTTCTTGTGGTATCACAATGGGTCAACCGAGACTTAAGTAAGTCATCTTTGAATAAGAGACTACTGCAACTCATCTAGGTTTCAAGCAAGAGTCGATTCAGTGGACACAGAATCGGAAAACGCAATCCAATAAATTGAAAGCGGCCAAATCAGTATGTCGGTTATGGTCCTCATTTCTTAAGATTTGGAAGACGTACTACTGGTTAATTACCTTCTGAATGGAACCACAATGAAAGGTCAATTCAGCGCCAAAGTTTAGAACCAATCCAACAAAAAAGAAAAGGAGCGCCAAGATCAGAAAGTTTATTTAGGTTTGACAAGACATGGTACGCATTCTCACCTAACATGTTGCAAACCATCCACCAAGCTAAACCGGCGTCAAACGAATAAGCAATCACTCGATATTATTGAAGGAGATCGTGAAGGGTAATTGGTAATGCCTCCAAACTCCTAATGATTAAATTGAACTGCGATATCTGGTTGGAACTTTCAATTTGACACATTTAATCTCTTATCCTTATCCTTTTTCTACAACCAGAAAAGATTCAACACAAAACTACGCACAATATATCATAATATAATCATGATTCATCGATAATAGATTGAAAAGCTTTCACAGCAAGTTGGTAAAAGATTTTTATCTTAATCAGTTACCAATCACATTTTCAAAATTTTCCATAGCTATTTCTCTCACATTATCCATCATTAAGTCGTTTCAAATCCAATTGTTAGGTCATCTTCCAATGCCTGCAAAATCAATTATTCTTTTCACTACCCCAAAAAAAAAAACAAATACTACAATCTAGATCAATTCGAATCAAATCAATATACCCCAAAACATGCTTTACGTAAAATCTCACAGTATTTCGAGCGTCATTCACTTTATAATGTAATCCATCATCGAAATTTATCTTCTAGATATTTTTTCATTAAAAAAATAGTAAGAAAATATAGAGAAAAGCCCCACGATAAGAAACGTTCGTGTTTGATTAGGACAACTTTCAAGAGACATTGTGTGTGTGGAAGCAAAGCAAATAGTCGTCGAAATGATTATTTTTGTTTCGGAAAATCTAGTGAAAACTGATTTGATCCAGACCCATCACCATCATCATCATCATCATCCACTACGAAAAGCTATGATAAGAAAAACAAAATAAATTGGTGGATAATTTATTGGGGCCAAGCCTGTACAGGCTTTTATCAGTTTTCGGTTTTCATTTCGACGAACATGACTTGCATGGAGACACAAAGCTCTTATGAAAATATGTATGCAACATTTGACGTCAGAATTTTGCTTATTAGTTGCAGATATGACAAAGTCTAGTTGCAAACGATATTTTCAGTATTTTTTTCAGATTTAATCATATATTTGAACATTGCTCTTCCAACAATACCTACAACAGTTCACCAACAATGATGTCAGGATAAAAAGATTTACATAACTCCAATGACTTGTTTGCAGCAACAAAAAGCAGGGGCGATTTTGTGAAAAAAAAATTCGACAAAAATTTGTTTTTATCGTCGCTAGAAAGCGTTTCTACACACGGCACTTAAAAATAAAAGAGTTGGCTCTGACTATGCTCAACAGACACACTTGCACTCATCGTTGGGGTTGATTAAGTGATGGACCAGGGGCGGAACATATGAGACGGTATTTATAGAGCCGTGAACTGTTCAAGATCCGTCCACGACCTCTGCAATGATTCGTGAGATATTTTTGGCTACAACCATGCAAATGGATTTTGACATCAGCCAAGGATGTCTTTTGGCGTTGGTATATGTTTGCTTGAATCATGCAGTCAGTGTTGAGTTAAGTTTTTCTCGTTTTTTTCTTGTTGAGGCGTTGTCTTGCAGATGAGTAGACATTTGGGAACCAATTTTGATGGCCTTTGTCAAAATTTTGACGATTTTTGGGTATCGAAAATTGAGCGGTTTGATACCTTGTCAAGTGTTTGCAATAAAAGTTGGCGAATGTCTACTATTATTGCTAATGAAAAATTGGGAAATTTTTGGACTTCAATTTTGCAAATATAAGTAGATATCCTCAATAGTTTTTGGAAATATTTTGAAATAGTGATAATAGTTCTGGCCTTATTTATTTTTTGAATCGATTTTTGTCCCTATGCAGCTTTAACAAATTATATTGTGCAGAACAATTTGTGATCAGTAACGAAATAAATTAAAATTAAAAGGAATGTTTTATGTTTTATTTATTTATTATTATTACTCATATTTAATCGATCAAATACCAGAATTTTTTTAATTTTGACCTCCTGTTTCCAGTTTTTAGTAGTGTTTTTATGCAATTGATGGCTGTGTACTTCTCTGCTTCCAAAAAAAAACTTTCAGCTTGAATGCGTTCAAAATTCTATTTTCAAACTTACAAACTATCCTCACTTATCCGAAATATAACAATATTCATTTACAATTTAGCACATTAGATACGTTGAACTCAAGCGTGCCGCTTGTAATCGTATAAATCAAATTATCTTGTGCTGACGTCAGACAAACAATTTTTAGCAGTTCATCATGAGCACACAATCCAAATGGTGGCGAATTTAATCATATATAATTTTTTGGCACCATATTACGAGGATCGAATCGCGCAGTCAATAAATTAACAATAATTTGCACGTGCTGCAAATATAATTGTGGTTTCAATGCGAATAGGTCAACTTGTATCGGTGAGTATTTATTCAATTGGAAAAAAGTTTTTGGTCAGAGATGAGATGGTTAGATTTTTAAAACAAAACTTAATATTTAAAAAAAAATATTTCACAAGAAGACATCAAGTAGCGATCGAAAAAGAGATGATAAAATTTGAAGAAATAATATTTCACAAGAAAATTCAAGGCAACCTGCAAGGTTTGAGTAAATCAATCTAACCTTCTCCTTCTTCAAATCACGGTCTTTGAAGATAATATTAATTTAGAACAATTGATTCTAATCATTCTAACGATTTACCTTACTTAAAACTCCTCCACAAATGTGAACGGTTCACATCATCATCTTACATGACGCACAACTAAATCACATACTCTTCTAGCATAGCCCAATAAAATTCATCTCATCTTGTTAGTTTCGATAGAATGCGTGTCTTCATTTAAATGATGATGAAGATCATGATTAGAATGATGATGCTAATAAAACTATGATAATCACCATGCCGAGATACTTTACTCGTCTTATCGACAGGTCAATTGTGTATGATGCATTCGGATGACGTCGACTTTTACATAATGTATCTTGGATGTGTATCAGACATTGCAGCTTTCCACCGACAATTTTTCGCGGCCAATTTAACATGTGGAAATTGTAGATTAGCATATTTACAACTCAATGGGAAGGTTGACGCAAACCAGTGACGATGATCAATCAACGACAATGTAAGACGAGACGAATGTCTATGGTTTGTTATTTAGACGATAAGGCTTGTTTTAAAGCAACCCTTTCCGTTACCCTACTTACACTTGAAAGTGAAACAGAATTTTGGACACTGATCTTTAAATTGATTGGAAGTATTTTACAAATTATTAATTTGATTCGATGTTCAATGAAGAAAAAAATAACGTCAAACTTGTAAATTGTCGTTTCCTGCTTTGCCCACGTTGGGCGCTAAATTGAAATTCACGATTTCACTTAGTATTTTGCAGTTTTCTGTTTAATTTCGTATCAGTCTTGCAATTTTCGAAATTTTTAAATCATTTGGAGATAACAAGAATCCATTCACAATGAAAGACTATTTTCATTTTACTGAAAAATTGTTTGGTTTTCACCAACATTTTTTCAAAGTATTAGACTCTTCACATAAAAACTTCAAGCAGTGAAAGTTGGCTTAAACTTTGATAGTTGTGTTTTGCTATTCACTACGCTCCGCAATTTTCTGTTTACTAGCAATAAAATTAAATCCTTTCATTTATCATAAGACTGTGACTGTGACTGTTTCATTTTGCTGATCCTTGAAAACCGAGTCATTTTTTTAACCGACTTCCAGATTTAAAAAAAATTGGGTTCTTTTATGCAATTCATAAAGTCTTCATGGCTTTCATCACATTTAGGTCCCACGTTGGGCGCCATTTCAAATTGTGTTTTTTTATGTTTCAAATGCGAGAATAATTTTTGGGTGAAGCAACGAACATTGAATGTCTATTTAGTAGTTTTATTCGATCTCATAAACACTAGTTAATCAGTTCAGCGGGAATGTGACCATAGTTCGTTTTCGTAAGTCTTCTCTCTTGTCAATTACCCGAATTTCTATCACCAGTAAATGCACGCATACGTAAAATTAATAAACAAAATCAGAAATTTGAAATAAACTCAATTATCCTCTATCCGTCTGGTCCAAGCCTCTGAGTTACACGACTAATTTTTCCGCACGCAAATTGACCTTAATTTAGCAAGGCGATAGCATCGTGAGTTGTGGTGGCTTCGAGCGCTTAATTCTTATGCATCGAGTACCAGGTTCGAAGCTTCTTGAATTTAATTTTCGAAAATGGAATTTGTTGCCGGACTATCAGTTCACTCACTAAAATTCATCGACATTGCAGCCAAATTATCGAGTCAAACATTGCGTCAAACATATTTCACTATTTATTCGTTACAAGTATAGTACACGCAATCCATGTTTGATTTCTGTGTCAAATTCAATAACTGATACAAAAGCCCTACCACAATATACCTCAAGATCACCACTTAGAGTTCAGTTGTTCGTGCAATCGCTTGCACAGTCAGTTGTCTACTCTTTCGAACCACCTTCTAGTCGATGCAACCAGTAGTACCGTGATCGGCAACCTGTTGTTGTCGGTAGTGGTACAGACATTAATGATTCAGCCAGCGCGTGTATTTTGACAAGAAGAAGTAGCGACAATGAGGTTTCTGATCGTGCCCATTGCGTTTAGGACCAAAAACGCTGTCAGTTAGACGTCGTGTTTTTGGTGCGAAAGTAAGCGTGCGTCACTGCCGTGGGAAAGTCATCAAAACGAAATTATTGTGGCGGCGCTAATTGGAGAGTCGCGGGGGAGTCTAGGGTAAGTCGAGAGACCGATTTTAGTTGGGCACACGGAGATATTTGAAAAGATCTTGATAGTGATAGTGTCCCGAAATTTGTAAAATTATGTTTGGCATAACCGGAAATAAATCAATGTTGAAGAGCTATTGACAAAGCTGTGACTGATTTCAAGATTTTTCGAAATTTTTAATGCAAATATGTTGCATATAACACAAAAATTATGTTGAACTTACTGCTTCAATACCCGATTATTTTGTCATTAGTTCACACTATATAATTAGACACGTACCACGTGACTGACTTTAAACGGCACAATCATTACCAGCCGCAATTAGCAACCTTCAATCGGTAAGTCCATTGACGTACATATCCATACATTTCGGTCATGAAATATTCCATTATCGAGACCTAATTTTTATCGAAAACAAAAAGGAAAGAAGCCCACTCAAAGACGTACCAAAAAAAACGATCGTAAGCGGGAACACAATAATAGATATAATTAACACTCTTATCGAAAACGTCAACATGATTAAGTTGCTAACAAGGACGTTTGACTTCTTTTCTATCCATTTCGTAGTTGTCGTTTTGTGTTGTTACAAAACACTTCTCTTTTGACTTGTTTGATGTTCGGCTTTCGGTCATTTGTCATTCCTAATCGAAGGCTATTTGGAGCAGTTTTACGTGTTCGGAATGATTGGACTTGGTGATTTTAATTCTTTTATTTACAGTAGATTTATTTGGAAGCGATTGATTTGTTATGAATAGAAACTCTGCTGACGATAAGTAAGACTAGTTCATCTGCGTTATAGTATATATAAATATATTTGTATCATCTTCAACAGCGAGCAAGAAAGATGGAACAATCACATTCGTACGAATAAAGTTTAAAGAAGAAAAAGTCTCATTTTTAAATACAGCTTAAATTGCTGATTGTCCATACGGTGCAATCCGGGTAGTACAGATTTTAGTGCCATGTGAAATAGCCCCTACCAGCAACGATGCAGATCCTTAAATTGATGTGAACTTGAAGATTTTGATTTAACACCCAAATTCCGGGTAAAACCATATAGTAAGTGAAAACTCGCAAACTATTTGCGTATCAACAGGGGAAGAGTACGGTGATCTAAAGATCGGCAGAGATTCAAAATGGACCTCCTTTCGACTAATTCATATGGATGAGCGAAAATACTCAAGATAAAACAGATATCTATTACTGGAGAGTTGAGGAAACTTTGTCCATAGGTGATGGGGTATGGGTAGTGTGACCAACTCTATTTTAAGTAAATTCGGGACGTTCGCGAAAAAGGATATTTAAAACTCGGGACATTTGAATTCAAAATCGGGCCATTTTGGAAATGAAAAAAAGTTATTGTTATATTATTATATTCAAAAAGTTCTCTTAATATTTAGAGTCCTAAAGTTACTTATAGTTATAACTAATCACTAATTTCATTTCATTCTTCACTCAGCGATTTCATATCATTTACGTCGATTTGTTATTGTTTTGGAATTGTGCAAATTAAAAACATTTCAGCAGATGACAAAAAATGTGAATTCTGATACACAGGTACCATCCAATGCTATTCCCGAGATACAAAATAAAATAACGAATTTTTTTTTGAAAAAAAAAACGATTGACCCGTAAGCCTTCATCGGGACGACAGGACATTGCCTCAAAAAATTGGACTATGTCCCGGTTTTTCTGGACTAGTTGGTCACACTAGGTATGGGGTGTTGTTATCCACATTGTAGCATATCCGTTGACTAGAAACTGCGTTAAATGCACTCTGTGTAGGCCTGCACGTTAACCACTAAATATTTTCTATGCATAGAGTCTAAAATCTTGTTAAAAACACATTCAATGATAGTTTCAAAGCCTTAAATCAAAACTGGTCTTCAGTTTAACTCAATGCTATTCTCTTTTCAGCTTTTAATCAAAACAAGACGAATCATTCTTCAAGATACGTCATATTGGGTTAATAGAGCGCCAGCCATCCATTATTCGGTCACGTTGAACTTTAAACCATACGAATCAGTCACAAGAGTGTTGTGTTGCGAATGACGTTATCAACAGCTTCCATGGTTCAAGCTTAGACAAAACATTTCTATTCAATAGGAACCCCACAAATATGAATGACAATTTTTTTTCATTGAAAAGTTAGAAGTCATTTCAGGAAATTGAAATTGAAATGAAACGAAACCCTTTTCATAAAATTGAAAAGAGTAGCTACTATATAAACGATGGAGACGTAGAGTACGTTCCAATCAAAAAAAAAACCTTTCCACTACTTTCACAATTTCAAATCAAGTTTGTTGAACCTCATCGAATGAGTCGAGGTGTTTTTTAAGCTCTACATCAAAAACCAAGCCGAAAATTGAGTGGAAAAAATATGAAGAGGACACGAATGCAAATATGTATGACAACTTTTACAATTCAGCCACTTCTTCAAATATGTTCAACGCCACGATGCTGTAATAATCGCCGAGGAAGATATGCAAATATTTTTCTCATATGTCTGATATCTAGGACCATTAATCAAGAAAAGTCCTCGTTCATTCACCTACACCCCCCCCCACCCATTTTTCTATGTGTCGTACACGTATGACACATTCCAGTTATTAACATTTACGCCTACAACTGGCCTAGGCAACCGTGAAGGGATATTCAAATCTGGTGCTCCATAACAGACGAAAATATATGCAAAAAAGATGTAACTGAAGAGGAGGGAATCGAATGAAAACAGGATGAAAGATGATGTCATTTCGGATGATATATGTAAGGAGGTGATATTGAATTATTGAAAAAGGAGTTCGCTTTAATGGCAGCAGTTTTAAGGGTCTCGAACGATTCAGCGACCGAATTTGAACAACCAGTCAATAGATGTTTTTAGGATTCAAGTTAGTTTTTTTTCGTCAAAAGATAGATTTCTCAGTATTTATTTTATCATTTCGTTTCTTCGTTTTCAATGAAATCTGCAGTACGAATTAATGAATTATTGGTAACGATGTGAAATCCACCCCCCCCCCAAAAAAAATTAATTCTAGCTTTCATATGTCATGAAAAAATTGTTTGAAAACAGTTTCAAGTATTTCATCACATCTGAGAAAAAAATGTAATCCGACTACAATCGATCAAGAAATTTATTGTATGGAACATAGCCCACGTTGGGCGCCGAATGAATATATTACTTTTCAGTCGCAATTTTGATAGCAAATCAATTCCAGCTGAAATTCGAACAAACATTCTTAAAATGATCGAAAATAAAGTAAAGTATTATTGATTTCTATAGCAACAAAACGAGAACTTTATATTCCACGAAATACATATGTACATTAAAATGCTAAAAGTACCATTTAAATTGTTTGCTGGAAAACATTCGTCAGAAACTTTTCCATGTCGAACAAGTACGAACGTTGTTATTCAGCTACAATTTTTTTGCACAGGACAATTGATAACAAGTTCTTCTATTTGTAGAACATCCTAATTCGGTACTGTATCCATGTAACGTTTCTACATTCGGTGTACTTGTACGGTCTAGATTTTCTCGTGGGGATAGCGTGGAGACCTTAAAGCTTATATAAAACTGATTATGCTGTCCAATTATTTCCTGTTGTTTTTAGGTAGGCAGATCAATCATGACAGTTTGAAAATTTGAAGGATACCTTATTCATTGTTGTATAATATAAACGGGCAATCAGCTATATATCTGGGATATTGTAGTTAAATTCAGGTTAGTCAAATTTGTTTAAGATTGAATAGAAATGTAAGGAAATATTAATGGGAAATTTATTTTAAAATTAAAATAGTATGATAGAATTGTGTGCCTCCTTGCTTACAGTCATTTCATACACAAATTAGGCTCCGATTTTGTATTGTCAAAAGTCAACTCTACCGACAACTGCCCAATGATCGATCCTTGTTGAAGCGAATCTAATTCAAGCCTTTATTTAAGATATAAATACTTGAAGTTAGAAGGCAACAAAACATACAAATTACACTACTATAATTATTTGAAAAACTGATTTTCTAAAACTCTATGTCATCCGTGTTCCCCCCCCCCCCCAAAAAAAAAAACCTTAAATGCCTATTGTAAAAGAACCATACAAAAAAACGACATATATCCAACTCTTATCTTCAATTATTCTGGTCTGTTTGCAACCATCATTCACCCTTCTTTAGCTTATCTAACTCTGTTTGCCAACAAGCATTGTACTACCACAATTGTATGAAGCTTAATAATTACATTATAAATATTGAATTGTCCAAATACAGCAATTTTCTTCTGACGTGTTTTATTGTTGGTTGTTCGTATTGTATGACGATTTTCATGACAATGAACATTATACAAAAGAGCATTGCGTGAAATTGTCTGCTCTCGGTTTGAATAAAAAAAGGAGCTATAAACCATTTCAGTTTGGTTTGCATTTATGAGACATGTAATTATGACAAGTGTTTACTGTCAACAGAAGTCATAAAAATTTCATGTGGATTTTATACAAATTTTCACACGATTTCAATGAAGAAAAAAATTAGAAACACCACAGCTTTTGAGTATTATTTTACGATATATTAACAAACGGATATGTTTCAAGTTAATTTCACTAAGAAACACTACCGTCTTATTGATATTTACAAAAAGACCACCTAAAACCTACAACCTATCTCAAAATCTGTCAATATAACATAAAAATGAAAAAAATCACAGTATCATGCCAATTGCTTTGCAAAACGAGATTCAGTAGAAAGTTAGCAAACAATTTTAATACGTTGAATTTTTTTTCAGATGCACACAAACTTACATATGTATGTTTGACGTTCAATTTAACTAGTAAATTCAAAATGATGTGCTAATTTTGCTTCTTGTTGAGACGATTTAATCCAGTGATGTTAAGTGCGTCATATGTGCTACCAAATGGGAATGGCTTTGAAATAATTAGACGTGGGTGTATTGCGAATAGCATCGTTTTTCGGGTGGACATATTTTTCGTTCATAAACTGTGAGCTTAGAAAAAAGTACAATACTCGTACTTCGTTTCTAATTCAGCAATTACCTGATATATTCAAAATCGTCCATAAAAAGATTTATTCAAAAATTTATTACTGTTCTAATTAAATTTATGTACCTAAAAATTTGTATGAAATTAAAATGCAACAATGCAAAAGTCTCTTCAAAGTAAAATAACTCCCTTTTCGAATGTCAAAAAAAATAGTGGTAGCACTCTGAAACTCTAAGTGTAGTGTTGATAAAAGCAGGTGTTTTGTGTTGTTATACAAAAAAGAGTGTTTCTATCGTTCAATTTTGTCTGTGCGAAGGCAAACTTCTATAGAAACTCAAAAATTCACATGGAATTTGAGTAAAAAAAAGGAAATTTTTGCGCAAGTCGGCGAAATCGTCGGAAGGACAACACAGCTCACTAAAACATCACGATATGAAAAATTTGCCGGGAGCTGAACAGCCAAAGAGGTTTATTGATGCAGAAACTCGCGCTATAGTTAGAGAAGTCAAAGCAAATTTAACTTCAAGTGATTTAAAGATATCAGGAAAAATCACGGATACATCGGTACGCTAGTAGGACAAGTACCATCAGGAGAGCACTCCACAAAAGTGGAAGCCATACATATCAAAAGTAAAGTTCATCAAAATGTGCAAAAATTGCTGGCTGCAATCTTTCGGGGGGGGGAGGGGAAATTATACACTAATGAGAGCAAATTTGAAATATTTGGTGCGAGAAAAAACCTCCAAAAATATGAGAAATCTAAAAATAATGCATTTAATGAAAAATGTATCACAAACACTACTATACAAAACACGGTAAAGGCTCAACTATGGTCTGGAACTGCATGACGGCAAGTGGTGTCGGCAATCTCGTTTCCATTTAGTCAACTATGAACAAAATGGGTTAATCTTAAAGGACAATGTTGCACCTAGTTTAGACAAATTATATTTGACGGAGAACTGGATCTTGAAACAGGATAACGATCCAAAAAGTACGTCCAAAATTGTGAAGAAATGGCAACTTTATTGGGCTTCCAAGAGCCTTGATCCGCCGCCTTAGTCGGCAGATTTCAAACCCGATTGAGCATCTTTGGAAACATCTCAGCAAAGAAAATCAAGCTGAGAATAATTTCAAACAAGAACCACCTAAAGAGAGCCTTAAAGGAAAAATGGGCCAAAAGCATTTCTGATGTGACAAAAACTTTTGTCGACTCTATGATTAGAAGACTGAATGTAGTCATTTAACATTTAGGTTGGATGGAATTGCCGGCTGTGGCGTTTTCAAAGAACAGCTAAGTCTAAAACTATCGTTTCGGTTACTAGGCAACTGCTAATAAATCTTACCATTTTCTCTGACAGTCAAGCTGCTTTCCAATCATTATCCAACGTGTATACCTCACCCAAAATTCTAATGGAATGTCGCAAACAACTGAACATGATGTCGCTTCACTGTGAAGTGGTCCTTGGCTGTGAATCGGAGCATAGTGATATACCGGGAAACTGCGAAGCAAATGCCCTTGCGAGAGCTGGCACTGAGCTTCAGGAGTATACGCTAACACGCCAAGTCGGCCATCATCTAGCCTCCACTAAGCTAGAATTCAAGCTGTATTACATGGAAGCTGCAAACAGGGCCTGGCATTCGAAAAAAAACCAGGCAAACTTGGCACGCACTAAGCAGCTCCTCAAAAGAGCCGTGAAACATCAAGTTTCATCATATCCGTACTGACGAGACACTGTCTGATTGGCAGATGTGCAAAAAGATTGGAAGAAGAGTACGAAACGATCCAACATTTTCTGTGCGGATGCCCAGCACTATTCAGGAAACGCATGCAAACCTCAGGCTCGTTCTTCCTGAGTAGCCTCACTAAAGTGGCTAATTTAATCATTAGCTGCATAGCCAGCTTCATACGAGAATCTAAATCGTTCTCGTCACCCAGCAGCTAGGTTCTAGTGCCGTCCTAATCTTTTGTAGTATCACAATGGGCCTAACGTGGCCTAAGTAAGCCATCTTTTGATAAAGGAGACTGCCACTACAACCAACTAACCAATTTTATTTTTTAACTTCCCAGTATATGGGAAGTTCTTGTAATCGCCTCGAAAATCGAAATTGAAATTTTCAACATTTCTTTACGTTTTGAGGTCTATAGAGTATATATAAAGTGTTTTTAGAAAGGGAGATGTATGTGTGTGTGTGTGTGTGTGTGTGTACGTACGTACGTACGTTCGTGGACACTTTTTTCTACGAGCATAACTCACGTAAACAAAGTCGTATCGACTTCGTTAAGGTGTCAATCGAAGCGTCTTTGCAATCTTAAGAGCTGATTAGTTTTTGGGATACTTCGGTCGGGGGGGTTTGCTGTTTTGCCCGTTTGAAGATCATTTCTGTCATGCGTTATACCTCGCGAACCAAACGTACGATTGTTTTGAACAAGGTGTCAATCGACGCGTATTAGCATTTATGTGATTCTATCAAATTTTTAAAAAAATTCTTGGAGCCGTTTTTTAATTTTTTAAAAAAAAGTGCAAAAAATTAGGTATTTTTTCAAAAACTCAAAATTTTTAACCTGATTTTTAAACCTAAATAATCAATGTTTATATAATTTACATACTCCAAATAGTCCTTGTGAAAAAACCAGCAAAATTTTTTTTCATGATTACAAAAAAAATTAAATAAAAAATATAAAATCATTAAACGTTCAAGGTCATTTACGTCATTCAATATATCTCGAGAACTAAATAAAAATATTTCTATCATTAAGGTGTCAATCGACGCGTATTATCATTTTTATGATGTTTTTATATTTAAAAAAATTTTCAAATCGTTTTTTCTAATTTATTAAAAAAAATTGGAAAAGTAGTGTTTTTTTCATAAAAAAACATCGTAATAATAAATGTTTGTAGAATTTATAAAATTTTATCAATTTTTGTAGAGAAACCAGCAAAAACTTTTCTCATGATTACAAAAGAAATTAAATTAAAAATAAAAATCATTCAAAGTCACCATTTAAAAAGTGTAAAAGGCTCGCGTAGATGTTATGATTAATTTTAAGTCATTCCAATAACTTTTACGAGAAGTACATTTTTATTATTTGAAGTAGCATTATTTTCGTAATTATTATTGTGTTTAATATTTTTAATATTTATGTGGATATTACTGGGAAGTTGTCCGTGTGGACCTCAAGGGTCGCACCACGCGGCTTGTTGAATTTTTATTTTTTTATTTTACTTTTCACTGGTTGATTGATCCTTTTCCCAACATAAACACGAGCTTAACACATATGACTTGACCTAGACAAATGTCAAGCAATATGATTTCAACAATGTCTACATACACAGATCGAACTACGTCAGCGCTCTATTGATGGACTGACGAAATATGATATATGCCACATATCAGTAGTGTCGCAAACATGATTGAAACATGAGCTGAAAGCCATGAGCTGACTGAGTGTACGTATGCCATCAATGATTGAAAAATGTAATTAAATCAACAATAGCGTGATGACTCTTTGCGTGTTAGCACGAGACGTTCAATGCCTTTATGCCCACTTGAATTTATCACATGGAAACAGTTTTTTTTAGAAACATTTGATACACTTGCATACATTTTTCTTTTGACGTCAAAACATTATTATTATTATTGTCGCCCGTGATTCAGTCGTTGTGGTTTTATGAACAAGAGATTGATTTGGTGTTGAGTCAGTGATGCGAGATGATTTTTATATCACATTCAGATACGCTTTTGGATCGTATGTATCTCATCATGGAACAACAACCTTAACAATTGTCTAGGAGAAATTGCTTGATTTGTTCCCGTTGAGCAGTTAGTAAATTTAAATTACTAAAAGTACCAATATTTTCGCACAAATTCATTTGAAAACTCCTGAAAATCATAGTTCACACTGAAGGGTCATAAACCAACTGTCAACATTATATTTTGATTTAATTATTAATCTTTCAGCTACCCTCAGCAATATTCATCCTGTGAACAGATACCTGTACAACCAAATCAGGTGAATATTTAGTTATATCATTCTAATGTAGGCATCCTCACACTCATCCCATTAATTCATCACTGCTAAATTGAAATTGAAATATCATCATCAGCAGCTACCGTCATAATTGCAGAAAAAGGCAGAAAAACGTTAACAACCAATTTCCTTTCGAAAATTGCGCAGACCATCTATCTCGTCTAGACATATTCATTTAATATAGGCCACGTTCTGATGTAACACTTGAAGAGGATAGTTATGCAATAATAATTTTCTAGTCATCCTGTTTTTGGTAGGAGCGAGCGCAGGAATGAAATTGAAAAGGGTGAAAGTGATAAGTTAATTGAAAGTTAATTGAATTTCCTTGTGGTGATTAAATTTTAATGGAATTTTAGCGTGAAGTTGATGATGGAGAAGGTCAGGTTGTTGTGATCAGTGGAAAAAATATGATTTTAAAAATAAATCTTTTACAAGGACAGTCAACGATAGAAAAAATTTAATATGAGTATTCATAAAATTGAATGCTTAAATATCACAACATTTTCTGTAGATCGATACGATTTTTGAGAATCACAAAAATTTACGTCTCAAAAATTTAAACAAAAAAATTACAAAACCATCGTCAAACATAATTTACCTATTGCTCACTGTAATAAAATGTTACCAGAAGAATGTTTCAAAATATATGTAGGGTTAACATTTTTACGAAACATATTCCACAAAAATATATTCAGTTTTCAGTGTTTTAAAAACGCCACAAGTTGTTGAAGCACAAATCTTTCGGATGCAAAGGATAAACATGATTTTTAATAAACAGATCAATAATTTCTCGAACAAATATTTTTTGGATCGAATAAATTTTTTTTAGATGAATTTAAAAAGTGTATACATTTTTCGCAAGCGTGTTTCGCTTGAAGCCTTGCAAGAATCGGGCAATTGCCGACAATATTATATTATTTGTAATCATTTTTCCAAAATGTTTTAATTGTTTTTCAATAGATACCTCCTTTTAATTTTTTAATTTATTTATTTTTTATTTATTTTTATTATTGAAGTAATTTTGTTTTGAAAAACAATTTTATTTTGTTATCAAATTATTTTTGAACAAATTTTTAATAATTTAGCTTATATTTTTTGAAGAATTTTTTTTTTGTTGGATATTCAATTTATTTTGGAAATGTTATATAGAGTTTTCTCTGTAACTGTAAACATAGACTTCTTACAACTGGGTCCCTAACTACTTTCTGACCGCCACAACAACACCACATCTGCAGCCACTGTCACCACCGCTAACACTTCGGATGTTGCTGAACCACAGGTCTACAGAAATCCTCCAATAGAATCGTTCGCTTGACTCACAATTCTGTTCCGCTGCTTAAAAGATCACTTCCGCCTTTTATTCGCATGTCCGATTTACTTGTTCCAACAAACTCGTCGCCTAAGGCGAAATTTTGACCAAACAAAAGAAGGACGAGCGGGATCAATCACCTCCTTTTATCGTTTTAAACGGAACGTTTTTCGTAACAGGGTTTAGCCTGCCGAGGTAGCGTAATCCTTCTTGAAATGTCCGCGAAGGTCATGCTGCGACTGCTCAAAAGTCTAAACATGGTCGTCTTCGCTGACACTTGAATACAGAAGCTTCAGGCGTTCCGAAGCTTGCTGCAATTGCGGGAATGATAGTGCCGTTCGTGTTGCTTGTTCTAGCCCAGGATCGCAACGAACATTTTTCGGCGTCTAGTCTCGTCTTAAAGAACTAGTCTTACCTTAGGGAACGCGTTATGCACCCCGTCAACACGCAAGCACTATCAGCGACTTTTTGCCTTCTCGATAGTTAAGTATTAAAACTATTACTTACGTCACCATCTTCATACATGAATGAATTGAATTTATATCGATTACGGAATGTTCCGATTTTATTACCCAATTTGACAGCGTCTTACATCTTCAACTTCGTATCCCATTATTAGCTTATTGAGTGCTTCTCGATTTCGGAGTCGCTATTGCTCCTGGTGTTATTCGAATCTTATTTCTAACAAATTGTACCTTACCTTCTAATCAATTCAAAGACATAAAAAAAATTTACAAAATTAATTTCATAATTTCAACCTCCACTCAACGATCTTCAACTCAGCGGTTACATATTAACTAAAATTGTAACATGGTTTTTACTCTTCGTGCAGTTTGTATTAGCCTTCAAAATTATTCGCCTCGGGTAAAAATTATACAAGGTTTTTTTTATATTTTGAATGACCCAAATTAGTGGCGAACAAGACACACTTTTTTGTCAAAAAGTTTAGGAAATTATTTTATTTTTGCTGACAAATTCTTGCGCTAATATTTCTATAAAAAAATTACTAGTAATTTTGATATTCCAAATTTATATTTTGCATGATACGATTTGTTTGAAAAATATATTTAACCCTCTCCTGCACGAAGCATTTCTGACCGTGCTTGATTTTTATTTCGAAATGTGATGTCTTTTTTGGAAATGTTTATACCTTAGCATTGTTATGCCAAATTAATTTACACTTTGTAAAAATTCTCTGAATTGTTTAGCTTCAAATTGTTTTTAAGGATTTTTTTTATATTCAGAAGCATATCCATTTAATCTGCAGGATTTCCCACGAAAATAAAGATATCAAAAATAATAAATTATTGACTGCAACGAGTATAGAAATTCAATTCATGATAATTTAGGATACGGCAACCATTTGCCAAACTATTTTCCGACGCTTCTACTCTCACGAGAGCAATAACCAAAACCCTAACAGCAAAAGCAATGAAGATTTTGAACTTGTGTTGACATCTATGAAGGGATGGTAGTAATCTTCAATAAAGTTTAAGAGCTTCATTTTGCATAGCTTCAGTAGATTCAAACCTTTTTGGAACACAATTTAGGTTTTCCATTCCGTATTTAATGACGTGATATAAATTTCAATCGATACAAAACTACCCCACGCTGGGCGCCAATTTTATATATCAATTATTTATGTTCTCTTGGTAGAGTGAAATGTCAATGCAACTGTTTTTAGGATTTTATGTTCCAATTTTGTCTGGCTATAGTAATGTATAGGTTGTGCGGTTAAAGTTAAAGAGATGAATGTGAAAGCTGGTCGTGAAAAATTGTTGTTAAGACTCATCAGGCGAGTACACTATCATTGTTTTTTTCTTATCGCCTCTAATCACCTTCAAAAGTGAATGTCTGATATAACACCAACTATGTTGGCACATATGAAATCATTTCCAACAAAAAATTCTATATGGTAACAAAATAAGTACACAGTTAAAAAATTTACGCCCTTGTACACAAGAAACATAATTATATCTCGAGTACTTTGGCTCCGTTCTAGAATTCTTACCACCTGAACAATCTGTCTGTATCTGTGGCATAGTTTAAAAACATTTGCTGTGCACATTTAATCACACTCAGTGCAACATATGTTCATATGTTTATTTTCATAACAACATGTGCATGTGGGCTCAATGACGCGATTGGAAATCCCCCAATAATTTACTAAACCGATAAAATACACACGTGACTGCATGCTAGAAGATATCAGCTATCCAAAGATATTCTTGTCTCAAGAAGTATTTATTTATGAACAGATATTGAATCTTGACAATAATTATTTGCGTAGGTTTTTAACGATATATTGGTTTTATTTCAAGCTGCAGATGTCAGATTTCTAGGAATCTATTGAGTCAAGAGTGGAAAACCCTGTTTAAAATAGTCTAATTTGAACCTTAGCTTTCAAATTGAAGATTCAATTTTGGGAATTATCAAAAATCTACTCATTAAATCAGACGAATAAATATTTTTACAAAAACTCTGTCGATAAAAAGCAGTGCATCATTTGCATGTCGTCTTCAAATATTCCTCGCCGTATTTCCAAAGTATTTACTTTCAAAATAACATGCATTATCAAAGAACCAAAAGATCATTATGTACATCTAATTATAATTCGCTATTTATTTCAAATTTTCAACAGATAAACATACAATAAGTTACTGCATCTTTTGTATTATTAAGCTATGAATAAATCTTTATACTGTAATAGATAGCCAACTCTATCAGGGTATCTTTCAGCAGCAATAGATACTTTCCAAAACAGCTTTGAATGGACACAAAATCCGGTGAGATTATTATCAACATAAAAGAGTTATTTTCGTTAGCTTTTGTTACTGACGTGTTTCCAATCCAAAATAAATGTCTTCCTGATGTGCTCGGGAAGTTCATCCAAAAATAACCTACCTACGCAACTTGCAAATACATTTTAGATAGTAGCACGTCAAAGACCTATCTTTATTTCGGATAATTTATTTTTGTGCGCTATTCGGACTCGCCAATTTGCTTACAAACCTATATTTAATATTGGTTACAATGTTCCATAGATATTAATTATTAACACGAAATTGATATTCGTTTTAGTTTTGCGTTCTTTCTTGTAATGAAAACATATCCGTTTGCTTTGTAACTATTGTTTTGTTGGAAGCACGATAATTTTCAAAGACATTAGTAATTGAACCGACAATTTGCGCGGCGAGGGTATCAAAAATCGTGTCAAACTTTTGACATAGTAGTACAATTGAAGGAATGTAGATCTGAACGAATCAGCACTTATTTCTAGGCTAGATTATAGTCGAAATCTATTTTAAACGTTAGTTGGAATGGAAAATCAATAGATAGATACATATTTTATCGATATGGATAATTGTATAGATACAGTAGCTGTTGTTTAATAGACAGATAATTGGATAAAGCTGAGGGAGAGTAGTAGTACATTTGGAATTCAATGATTGTGGAATGTGCCTTTCTGAATGATCGATCTTCAATGGACGTGAACGTATACAAATTTTTTGCTAAGAGTATTTTATTTTGGTGTCAGAATTCAATCGTACATACGAGATGGTTACTCATACTGTTCCCGAAATATGATGGGAATTCATGCACTTGAAATCTGTTTAAATTAGAACGATGAGCTTATAAGGCACACATCTTGACTTCCGTGTCCGTACGGAAAGTTAAATTGTTCAAAATAACAACCAAATCAGCAAAACCTATAGAAAATAAGGTTTGATTCGCATGAAAATTGGCAAGCATAAAAGATCACAAATATTCTGAAGCCATTTGTTTTTCCAGGATGCTTTTTTATTTATCGGACTAGCATTTGAATGCAAATTGAAAGAAAATATGCTTCAGTATTCATGAAATTTTACTTCTTTCTTTTAGATAGTCCTTATATTCGTTTATAGTGAGCATAGTCAGCAATTTATAGACAGTTTCCAGGGTCAAGAATGAATAGAGAGAATAATGCTGGTCTAAGAATAGTGTCTTGAAACATACCACAATTTAAAGTGATAAAAGATGATGCTGTGATAATTCAATTTGGTGACAAATCATACTCAAAAAATAAGATCAAGAAAATTTAATTGAAAACAAAATTCAACTCTTAATTTCACAGCAAAAAGCGTTAATTTGACGTTAATTTCATTTAAACGATTGCTAATTTGAGTGGAAGAAGCCTTGATTTCAAATCGAATTGGGAAGAGCGTTGACTTATTCTAAAAGTTGATAAAGAGTAGTTAAAGTAAAAGCATCGATGCATACATCTTTCCAATAAGTTCAATTTTCATAGAAGAGAAGAAATACATTTGACGGAGCGAGGTAATTACGTACGCCACTCATGGCGGTCCGCTAAGATAAAAAAGAAGCCTTGAATAATTTTTAACAGA
This sequence comes from Oxycera nigricornis, assembly GCA_963942545.1. Classification (NCBI taxonomy): domain Eukaryota; kingdom Metazoa; phylum Arthropoda; class Insecta; order Diptera; family Stratiomyidae; genus Oxycera; species Oxycera nigricornis. The sequence goes on from OZ012662.1 coordinate 104,860,079, forward strand.
GGGAAAATTACTTTATACCGGATGAAACATATTCAATTGTTTCAATATTAACAGCGAAACGGTGTCTCAGACCATCGTCGAGCAGTGATGTTGATAAATCATCCTCGGTAAGGGACAAGTCATCATCACCGATTGGAATTTTAAAATCGATTTTAAAACGAAGAAACTAGAGAGCCTCCGACAATTTGATGGAACTTTTAAGGAATACACGCTTTAAACTGATCGCGACGATATAAACTCCAAACGATACCTAGCAGACGTGCCCGATATCCTATCAGTGTATTTAGAAATGATGCACCTCGCCGATATCACTCGCCAAAGCCAAGTTCAGCCTCTCCACAAGAAAAAATATGAATGAAAACATGATTTTGAAAGCTAGTAAATGGAAGTGATTGATGCTACTCGCTTTTTTATGTTAGTGGAAATTCGGACAACAGGTGAGTCGTATTCTAAGTGTAGGATTAGGGCGACCAAGAATTAAGTCGTATTTTTTTTGCTTCTTTGTTGACGGAAATTTGGATTCCAGGCCTATTTGTGCGGAATCAACTACAAACGAACCTCATTTCTTTGTGCGGGAAAAACGACCACAGCTTTTTAGCGGCGAGCAACGTGAAGGATTCGTTTTTTGAGTGAACGAAAATTCGACGATTGACAAAACGAGCGAAATAAGTCGAAATAATCGGGAAACAGCGATATTTGAGGATCACAGAACGGCATAGTGATGGCGGACCTTGAAAAATTGAGTGCAGAGCAACAGCAGTGGAAGCAGATGGTGTTCTGGGGAGAGAATAAAGCCATTTCTTTTTGATGTATGATCACCCTGATTCTTCAAGAAGTAATGTTTGCATAAATAGTTATCATGAAAGCAAATGAAATTATTGTATAATCTCTTCTTGGATACAAATTTTCTAATCAAAGCGATTGAAATTTAAGAGGAAGATTTTTTAATTCAACCAAAAACAGCAATTTTGGTTAGGTTATTGATGATCATTAATTTTTATCAAAAAATGCTAGGAAGCCTCGTCAAATTCATAAATCGAAAGGAAACTATTTTCAATAGTCATCAATTTTTTGAGGTTACAGCAAAACTTACCTCATTTTTAGTTATCCTATGCCTAGCCAGCTTCACCACCGCAAAATTTCCTTTGCCAATTGTCCGTTCGATATCATAAAATCCGACACGTATCGGGCCTTTGCTTTTGGCATTTGCAGCACCAGTTGCACCCGATGCTGGTGGATTTCCACTTATTGTCACACTACCCACACATCCATTCACCATTGGGGTGCGCATTTGACCGCAAGGCGTGCCAACAATTCCACCATTTGGTGGACAAATCCCACCACCGCCTCCTACACCATTCATATTCACCGAAATACAGCTGGATTGCGAAAGAACTAATCCAGCCGGGCCGGAATGCATTTGACTTAGAGACGCACCACCAATACTACTACTATTTGCTATTCCATTGCAAATAGTTACTGTACTCGCAACCACACTTTGAGCTCCATTCATTGTTGCCGATGAGTTTTCACGTTCACCCATATTTCCGTTGCGCTGATTCTAATTACAATTGCAAGTTTCCGCTTATCATGAAGCAGCAGTAGCTCTTTTAGATAGATAGTTACAGCCAATGCGTGTGATAAGAACAATGTATGTCGGGATAATGAGATGCAGATAATAAATAAATATAATTAGCAATATCCGTTGGGTATGTCAATCAAGTTGCCTTATCTAAATTTCGTCATATTTTCCATGGAGATTTTCTAGTGGATATAAACTCTTTTTTTATAGTTGCCTCATCTCAATTTTTTTTTAAATTTAATCAGCAATGAAAAATGTTGTCATAGTATTCGTTGATATTGTTCTTGTATAGATTGTTGCTGATGATAGCGACGATGATGACATCGATGACTGCAATTTATTTGTTTTATCATTATGTCATGCAGACATGCGATGCAGGCGTCTGTAATGGAAGAATTAAAGGAGATTATTAAATTGATTTATTGCATTTAATGAAGTTAGTAGATAATCCTGCAAATCACACAGCAAATAGGTGTATTAAATCGCAGCTTTTTTGAGAAATTTTTTGATAATATTGAAAAAGCTACGACCCGCAGTAATTCTGCTTTCACAAAAAATCGAATGAAAATAGTTCAAATTTTAGTCCATGTAGTTTAGATATTTGTTTTCTCAATCGAATTATAATCAATTCCCTAAAAACTTGGTCGGGTTATGACTTAAATGCATTGCTTAAATATCGTCTACAGGAATTTGCAAGATGCTAAATTAAGCGCCAATTTTATGAGGAAAACTACTCTGTCGAATATGGATCCATATGCTCCAAACTGAGGGGTATATGAAGAAGTTATACAACAGTTTTAAATAAAATGAATTTTTGTATTTTTTTATATAGATATAATATATGCTGCTATTGGCTTTTATTGCCTAACAGCTCAAACAAATTTCAAGAGCCCCAAAATTGTGCAGGGAAATATAAACTGTGATTCATATTTTGTCTCTTGATTTTGAAACTGGTACCAACTTGCAAAAGGACTGTTTTCAAACGAGCATATTGAATTTTTTTTGGATGAACATTTAAAATTCTTATTCAGCGTTGTTTCATCGATAATGAACGCAACACTTAGCCAGTAATTATCAAAAGATCCAGCTTAAAACTCAATAATTTGAGTCTTTAGCTTTGCGCCTTTTTATTTAAATCATAAAAGTACAAATACTCCTGTTTTACGTTCATAATAAAAACTAAATTGAAAATATGAATATATTTATTTTATTTTATGCTAAAACGATTTTCATTTCACAATATCCATTCAAATTTTAAAATGTTTTGTTGTATTTCTCGAAAATCAATTTATCATAACAACCTCAGCAGTATATTATTCCTGGACGATTTTTTCACTACCAAATCAACACTAGGTTTCAACTGAAGTCCCATTCGGCATTGCAAACGATTTCAAAGCTTTGATCATATTCAGCCAAGCTTCCTGGATTTTCTTCAGATAATTATCTACGGCAATATCATCCGTTTGACGCTTCCTACGTCCCTGTTGAGCTTCCAAAAACTCTATAAATTTTATATCATTTTCAAATTTCGCAGCCAAAGCTTCTCTGATTGAGCTAAGCATATCAAGTGAACGTCGTTTGCGACGTCGTCTTCTTTCCGAGGAATCTGAAGAATCACCACCACCACCAGCACCAACATGCGCAGATTTACTAAATCCAATTTCATGTCCAAATGCATTGAAACTACTCTCCTGTTGGGTCGAAACTCCTTTTTCCATGGCGTCCATAGCTACTCCCATGCCCATGGTTGCCATTCCAGCGAATGTTTCGGCTGGACTTTGACGAAGTTGTCGAGAAAGGACTCCAGATTCCGCAGTAAGCGACTGGAAATATTTTTTATATTATTCTGAAGATATCTGACATGATTTTGTAGTCCGCACAAAATTGGTCCTGCATTTTACATTCCAATTTTAATGCTCATATTACCTGAGTCAGGATCGCCGTGATAAATGCTAAAATGCACCACATTATTCTGTATTCTTCAGCACAAGTTGCAGAACTATTTCAAGCATAGTATTTTCTGTATTTTATAGTTAGAAAATATCATTTTATTAGATCGTTTGATGGAGATTATCGCAAGGGTTGCATGTTACAAACTATCATTTTAATTATAAATGCTAGCGGAAAATGTTTTTCTACACTGAATGTTGATGTTCATAAATACAATTTAATTATTTTTAGGAAAGATTATCGCATTAATTGCATTACTACATCCGTTGACACGGATGAACATTATTTTTGTATTATATGAAAATGCTTAAAAATCATGATATTGACCCTGCTCTAATGTGAATAGTGAAAGGTACGCTGAAAACTGTTCCCAGCCATTTATGGCTAAAAAGGCTAAGATAAGATAGGTTTATCCAATGAATTGGGCTAATTTTTCACGGACAGAATGGGGTTTATGACAGTTACGAAATACAAGGTGGATTTCAACTTTTTTCTCGCTTCCTTGGTGTTAGGTTAGGTTATGAGAGTGCTAAGTCTAAACAGCTTCCGCTTCATATAGACCGTCTTTGGTCTATTGTGCCCTGTAGACGTGGAAATCTTCTGATTTACTCAATGAACCGTCCTGATTTCTTAAGGAAATCTAGGAACTGGTCCATTTTTATGTTACTTAGCTCACTTTGCTTCTCGAGAAAGAATGCCCTGAAGTGCTTATACCTCTTAACAGCTAGAGCCGAAAATATGTACAAAATGTACTCTACTGAATCTGTCTCCTTTTCGTCGCCGCAGCTCTGACATAGGTCACTAGCTGGGAGTCCGATTCCCCTTGCGCATTGACTCGTCAGTAAACCCACAAGATTTCTCATTGAAGCTCTGTGCAGAGCTAACAGACTAGGAGTAAGTTTCGAGTCGTATTTCTTCATCGCTTTAATGCTAATTTGAAGGCCGATTTCTTTATATCATGTCTTAGTACATACATGGAGACTTCCATTCTCATCGCTTCGTGCGTTTGTTCGCCACGGAATTTCTTCCTAGCAAGCTAATCCGCTTTGACATTCTCTTGCACATCATTGTGTCCAGGAACCCAACACTAGGCTAGTTTGTTCTTTAGGGAAATCTTCTTACGTTCAGTCCTACAGGTCTCCACCAATTTGGAGGACACTACGACCGTTTTCAGCAATTTTATGGCCGTCTGACTGTCTACAAAGAAATTGATGTCTTTATTGACATCCTCTCTTCTTGCTGACTTTCCACTAACTCTGCCTGTACAACTATGACGCTTCAACGATTTGGTCAGGTTCCATTGACCGAAAAATATTCCGGCTCCCACACCTGTCTTCGTTTTTAAGCCATCCTTATATACTGACACAATACCTTCGTCTACTGCCCCCCCCCTTCCCCTCTTCTCTTGAGGGAAAAATGGTCACGAAGTTTATACCAAAGTCGAAAGCTGGCACTCTATAGTCCGTGTTGACATTTTTCTACGTCTCACAGAGACTTCTCAGTATGGAAGATTGCCCGTAGGATCTGTACTTCCAGCAATCATCTCCCTTGAGACGCAACACTAGCGGTTGCTACATCTTGGCAGTGTAGGTCTTATAGCAATAAATTCAAGATTATGTCTACTGCATCTATGGGAGTGGTGCACAAAGCACCTGTTATTTCCAAGCACGCCACTCTTTGGATCCTAATCAACTGAGCCATGTTGCATTTCTTACTCAATGCCTCCCACCACACAATAGCCTCATAGGCCAAAATTGGCCTGACTATAGCTGTAGATATCCAGTGTTCCACTCGTCGCCTAGGTCCCCACTTAGTTCCAAAAAGCGTCTTGCACCCTCTCCTCGAAATTCGCCGTTAAAAAAATTTGAGATCTTACGCCTTCTTGTAGAAAGGACAAGCGCCGTCTTAGTGGGACTTAAATCAAGGCCGTAGTCCTTGGCCTACCTACTGATATCATTTAAAGCAAACTACATCCGTTCAAACACAATGTTAGTGAATTTGCCTGGGATTGTAATGACCACGTCGTCCGAGTATGGGACGTCCTTGAAACCAGCTCCCTCCAGTGCCAACAGAAGATTGTCCATTGCCATAAGCCACAGTAGCGGTGAAAGAACTCCTGCTTAAAAGGTTCCACGTACTTTCTGATAGTCAGGTCACCAATGGATGAGCTGACTGTTTTCGTTCTAAGTAGTTTCGCACCTTCCTTCCAAGGCTTACGACTAATGGCGTCCGGCTTAACGGTATTAAACGCCCCTTCTGTGTCCAAGAAGATGCCTAGTGCATATTCCTGATAGCGGAGGGCACCTTCAACAGTAGAGACTACCGAGTGCAATGCCGTCTCTACGGAACATATAGGCATGCTTCGACCGTGATAGTTGGTCCCCAATTTCGCCTCTTAATAATGTCTTAAGAAAAAAGGATGCCAGACTGATCGGTCCGAAATCTTTCACTGAGCTGAGGTTTATTTTCCCGGCTTTTGGGAATAAAAACCACTCTTACCAGTTTCGAGGCTATTGGGATGCAGCCAACCTGGAGACATCTGATGAAAATCCTTTCCGCCATGAAGCAATGTGCACAAAAGACTTCCTATTGCCATCCATTCCAGGAGATTTGATCTTACGTCCCATTAATTCTCTTAACATCCACGATATTATTTTAGTATCAAAATAACCTCCACAAATCCTGAATGTATGACCACATTAACAGAAATGAGAACAGCTTCATAAATTTTCTACGGTATCCATAATGTTAATATTGTGTACAACATTCAGTAGCTCTTCTCAATATTTCTAACATGCAATTTTCGCAATAAATCTCATGTACGTAATCCGCACGATCCACGTAAATCATATTGACGTAGTATCTTTTTCTGACGAACAATAATCGGAAAAGGTTTCCAATTATTCCATACATACATACATACATAAATGGTCACCACTACCACGTAATCTGGTCTATCCTCTTTGCCGAACGATTTAATGAAAACCACACTCAAACGAATGACTGACTAGACAATGACGCAATTCGCAATCGACAAAATTAACTATTTTTAAAAGTTTTGACGACACTAAATACCTCTGACCTATAGATACTTTCATTTCTACTTTCTTTACTCAAACACACACTGTTTTTATGGTCTCTGCCTATATAAATAAATGAACCAGCAAATAATTCACCCACCATACACACATGTCGTGTATTCTGTATTCTGATAGCAGTTGCACGCCATACGAGAATGTACGAATTATTTAAATATACCGACTTTTTATTGACGTCTATTGGAAAAGCTTTGACGTGGCTTCTACACTCGCCTACTACCCTTGTGGTGGTTTTTTTCACCTTCATCCATACATCTTGGGTATATGTTACCGATAAATGTGAAAATGTTTGATAAATATTCAGGATGAGTAGAGGAAACCAAAAAAAAGAACAAAATTGATAATAGTAGACTTGGTTAATTTTTCTCACCACCATATTAAATATTCGCTACTTATGTTTGGGGTGGAAATTTATTGCAGCTACTTTTGCCCCGAAAATTCTCATAAAAAACTTTAGATTTGCGTGCGTTTTTTTTCTTCTTCTTTTTCTTTTATTTTGCATGTACGCATATAAATGTATAAATAAATTTCATGAAAGCAAAGTAAAAACCGGGAGAAAATAACATACTAAAAATTCGTGGAGAGATTATCAATGTTTGACGCGATAACGAATTTTCACTTGCGTACGTCGTTAGTGTCGGTTCGGGGATGAACTTGAACTATTGATAGTGGCCGCGACATGTGGAGGTGTGAAGAAATAAACTGAAGAAGGAAGCATTCTGGTGGATGGTTGAATCTAAATATTTGCGTAATAGATAACGTGGCTAACGTAAATAAAATGGTTAAGGCAGCAGATTAAAGCTGGAACGAAAATAGACGCGTTCAATATTGATTTTCACATTTTGGAAAGTCTAGTGGGACGCTAGTTGCTGTTGCACTTGAATTTTGTTTCGGAAATTTGGGGGAAAAAATGAGACAAAGTGTTCTCAATGTGCTACTTGAAAATCATTGTATTCAAATATCCCACATGGACCTCATCCTTACTTTTTTGATAACATCCAGATGACTCAAACCAATTCTCTACAAAACAGCTCAGCTACATGAATCGACTCTTCCCGCTCATAATTTACCTTTTTTAACAGAACAGTTTAAAAATTTCACTAGTCACCTTTTCATGGTACATTTACCTCAATCCTACTTACAGTCGTGACTAACCATGAGCACAACTTTGAAGAAATTCGTCAAGTACCACAGCCACCCACCTCTGAGAGGGGATTCATTAAATCCCAGAACAATATATGAGACCTATAAAAATATCTTAAATCGTTCAATAAAACATTAGGAGGAGGAACATAATGATGACGGCGTGGGTCTTTAATATTTCATTTAGAAAGAAAACCGATCTTGTACTCATCAATCAAAACCAATGGAAGCAGCAGCAGCAACAAGAAATGTGTACACATTGTAGACCATTAGATTTGAATTGCTTTGATGTTATATGGATTATTTTAAGAGGATTCGGGGAATGAGCTCTTTGGAACGTTGTTAAAAAAATTGAAGAAGGCAAAAATAAACATATGCCACGATTTGGTGTGATATTTGAGGCATGACACACATGAGTATGTTGTTAATGATTCAAGGAATTCCAGTTACAGTTCAAGTACGTTGATGAATTTTGTCATAATTAATGGTCAGTTTTTTTTCTGGTAATTTGTGCTCGTACATTGTTAAGATGTTATTGAGACCGTGTTACCGAATTCTTCGTAAACGTGAAAGAAGCTAGGCACCGACAGTATTCTGGAAGTAAAGTTCTTTTAAGAAGACTTGGAAAATGGCCCTCACATTTGTCAGAAAAAAACATTCACTATCTTTGTCTTCGAAGTGCTCGTCTACTGCCGCCACCATTTCTTCGTCACTCGCAAATCTTCGTCCTCAGAAGTCCTTCTTCAAATAAGAGAACAGGAAATAATCGCGGGAGGCGAGGTCTGGACTGCATGGTGGGTGGTTGATTTCTTCAAACCCTATGTTGACCAGGGCACGCCTTGTAACTACTCGCGAAGTTTGCATTGTCTTGCAAAACTGGACTCTTTTCGCCAGTTTACCTTTCCGTTTCTCGACAACTACTTGACGCACTTTTGTAAACAATGCGGCGTAATATTTACCATTCGTTACAGATTTTAAGGAAAATTGTCGATGAACATCCATGAATCCAATCACAATTCTACAAAAAAACAGTGACCATGAGCTTAGATGGCGATCCTTCCACTTTGAATCTCTATGGTGGCTTTTCTTCCTTTTCTATCCACTGCATTGACTCCTGTTTTGACTCTGGATCGCACTGCCGGGATCCGTTTTTTATCAACAACAACAAGGCGAAAAAACGACATAAAGATTGCCACCACAGATTTCTAAAAACTCCTGAGCAATTGCTACCCAATATTACTTGTCCAGCGGAGTGAGCATTTTTTAGCATCCATCGTTGCGAAAAAATCGATTTTCAGGATATATCTATATATTAGTTTTCTATCTCAATACATTAAGGGGCTCTCTGAACTAAAGACCAGCACATAATTTTTTCGAGGAAATGAGAAATACTTGATGAAATAAATTGCAACATTGACGAAGGGAGTAAGTTATTTACTTTCATAGTAAAACCGCTACTGTTGAAATCTTCTCGATTTTACTTAGTTCAATCTAAAACTATGTACCAACACATATTTTCGAGATACTCTTTTTGAGTGAACAGTTTACAATAATTTTTTACACAGAATTTCGTTAGGCCAAGAAACTACAAATTTCTTTAGACAATTATAGCATGTATCCATGATAGGGCTTTTACCATTTTTTCGAGAATTTACTGTAAAAAATTCTGTAAAATAAGTTTTTTGACTGCCCCAAAACTCGTGGATTACCTTGAAAAATATTTTATTTGAATTTTGTGCACACAAAACTTGCCTTTATATATTATATTGGGTGTATGAATTGAAAATCGAGCTTTTACAACAGATGGCACCACTAACAAATGCGCTGTCACACTCCAATGACACAAATGTTATTTTGAAGTACCATCGGTCAGCTGTCATAGCCACAAAGACAATTTGCTAGCATTGTGTGCGAATAAGTTTTTTACCCTCATGAAAAATTTCGAAAATTGGCGGAAAAAACAGCATTTGCGGGAAGTATTGTTGGAATACTTTTTCTGCCAAGAAAATTTCTGCCGAAAGTCATCGTTTGCTGGTGGATGTTTATGGAGACGATGTTCTATCTAAAACACAGTCTTTTGAGTGGTTTAAACGCTTCGAAGGTGGCGATTTCGACATGAAGGACATGCCAGTGCCGTGGTCAGGAGAAAAAAATTGAAGATGAAGAATTAAAGATCCTCCTCAGTGAAGACTCATTCCAAACGCAAGATGCGCTCGTAAAAGAACTATGCGTGACACAGGCAACCATTTCCAGGCGTTTGAAAGCGTTAGGGTTCATCCAGAAGGTAGGAAATTGGGTGCCACGCGAACTGAAGCCAAGAGATGTCGAAAGGCGACTTTGCATGTCTGAAATGCACCTCGAACGCTACAAAAGAAAGTCGTTTTACATCGAATTATTACTGGCGACGAAAAATGGATACATTATGATAGCCTGAAGCGCAATTAATCGTATGTGAAACCCGGTCAACCAGGAACATCGATGTCAAAGCCGAATATACACGACTCTATGGTAATGCTCAGTATTTGGTGGGATCAGAAAGGACCAATCCATTACGAGTTGCTGAAATCAGGTCAAACCATTACAGAACAGCTTTACCGACTACAATTAATCCGTTTGAAGCTAGCATTAGCATAAAAACAACCGGAATATGCGACCAGGCACGAGTTTGTAATTTTCCATCATGACCAATGCTCGACTACCACACGTTGCTACACCGGTCAAAAATTACCTGTACAATAGTGGCTGGGAAGTTTTACCTTACCCGATATATTCAACCGACATGGCGCCATTCGACTATCATTTATTTCGTTCGATGCGAAACGCTCTCATTGGAATACGCTTTACTTCTGAGCATGGTATCAAAAATTGATTTGATTCGTTCTTCTGGCCTCAAAGGACGAAGCCTTTTTCCGACGCGGAATTCATTTGCTACCAGAAAGGTGGGAAAAAGTGAATTTAATTTTAATTCAAGTCTCGTCGGTCTGATCCAGGATTTGTTTTGAGTTTGTACCAGCAATAAGTTGGCATTTGATGGGTCCAAAAAAAATTATATGACTTTGTTGCGGTACAAAATATTTGCATCATAGTTTCACTATTGAAACAAACAAAAATATTGAAGAAAATTGATTGTCAAAAAATTTTGACAAATTTTTTTGGAAATTTTTTTTGTCAAAATTATTTCATATTTTTTGGGGTGGATTTAAGATCACTCCAATCCAAGTTTTTAATGAATTCTAATCTGTGTGAGACATATTTGCATAGGATATTTTATTTTCTGAGTTATGAAAACACTTGAAAGAAATTAGTGTATGTGCGTGACGTCGCACCCGCGGCAGTGCTGGTAAGTTATTCTTTGAATTAAAAGCACGAATATAAGCATACAAAGCGACTGTAAACCAAAGCCACCATTCCATGACTCAAATAATTATAACATGCTTAGATACCGCAGGCTATTGGCTTTCATAGAATGAAACTCTTTTACAGCTCTTACAGCAACAATCAGAATTAAACCATATTCATCAGCCTGGCAACTTAGTATTGCTTCAATCCACCTTCCATTTAAAACATACGAACAACTTTCCATAAAGTCTTATCACGCTAAATTAGATCACATAAGAATATCTTTTGATATGAATTTACATACTTTATGCAACAAACAGCCATGAAAGAAAGTTCATGGCCCACATTTAATCCCATCAAAAATGTAACAAATTAAGCGATTCTCCGCCTCTAACCTAAAAGTTTAGATAAACATCAAACGTTGTAGGCAGGCACACCATTTGATATTGAATCCTAAAATAAATATTTGACTTGTTAAAAATTCATTCGTTACTGAAAATTCATTACAAAATTCTCTCCTTATCTCTGTATAAATAAATGCATTAAATATACACTCTAGTATATTTTTTTTCATAATGTAGATCTGATAGTGACGTAGATTTTCACTGTTTTTTTCTGAACAGATAGTCATAGTATAATTTTTATGCGTATATAAATATGACAAGGGATTTTTTTTATTCATTTTAATTTATTTTTGTCTTCTTTATTTCAATTTTTTTTAAATAAAAAGAAACCTAAAATTTGAACTCGTCTTTATCAATGTTTTGTAATTCGATTTTAATTGGATGGATCAAAGTGCATAGTGTTGACGCGAGAAGATTTATTGTGACTTTCTTTACTAGACATGCATTGATCGAATGTACAGATAATCGGGGGTAGGTTTTGTGGTCAATGACGATTGAATTGAATCATATTTTGTTTTGGTTGATTCAAAGTGGAATTTAAACGGACCAGGGAGAAATGACAGACGAAACATGATTGAGAGCAAATAAAAGAGATATTTGGTGTTCCAAATACACGTGTGTGTTTGGTATTGTTCTATATGCATATATAATTTGTGGTAATGATGTAATGATCACGAAACTGAATACAATTTTCACTACAAAATGGTTTTTAGTCTGAACTTAAACGAATTTAAACGATCTTTTTTCAAATATCAAAAAAATTTGCTTGCACGGTTATATAAAAATCGTTTACATCAAGCATGATAGTTGCTTAGCATTTCATGATGAGGCTGAAATTTCAGCCATCAGTAGCAGTACTTGTTGAAATAATTGCAAAGTAAACCTGACTAGTTTCAAGAAAATCGAACCATATTTACTGCATCTATTATCATCTAGCTACATCCACAGTGTGCATGATATAGGGAGGGGTTGATTAGAGACATGGTTTCACGCACTTTTCGGCTGGCGAAGAAGAGTGGAAAATTTTCTTTTTGGAGACTACTTCCTACATCGAAACTACCCGAAAAAATAACCTGTAATGAGAAGGGGTGCGAGGGCAATTCCTGGAAAAAGCTTCACGAAAGACTTCATAATCAACCAACACAAACATGGAACAATGTTCGGAGGAAAGAAGGGATCAAATAGAAAACCAGTAAGACAAGACACTCCACTGATGGGATATACTTTATGATTCCAATAAAAACTTCTAGAAGGCTTTTCTACATCTATCCGGAACCAACACCGGAGCACTCGTTTCTATTGCGATTGTGCCTTCAATTCCCTTTCGTTATTCTACTGCATCGCAGAATCCTCTCTTGCATTCTCGTAGTTGGGCTTCTCGAATTTCTTATCCCGTCTTCGATGCCGTACTGACATCAATGTCAGCCACGCAACCAAGAGCTGTTGAAAAATTGTCCGCACCATCTGTTATCTGGGCGTCGATTCCTCCTTGCTGAAGAGAACAAGTGGTTCCAACAATATTAATTGATTGACTTTTGAAGTAATTTTTTGGAAGGTGGTTGAACTTGACCTCCAGCAATTTCCACTTAGTTGCGTTATTTCTGGACGCACTCTTTTTATATGGAGAGTTTGGGCGTTTATCTGACATTATTTCGATATTCGCCTAATTGTTTTTCGGCTGCAACTGCATAAAAAACTACACCCCCTCCCAAAAAATATTGAGTCTCACAATCGGCCGGAAAATCATGATGATCATCTTTTGGGATACGGTAGGTATCCTATCGATCGGTTACAAAGAACGTGGCGTCACCGCAACGGGAGATTACTACGCTTTCTTACTGGGACAATTAAAGGATGCTATTAGAGAGAAAACGAAGAGAGTCAACAAAAGATGTGATCCTTTTACACGGAAATTCGCTTTGAGTAATTTTCATCTCGTGCAAGAACTATTCAAGGCTTCGTTTTTATTGTTTCGATCAGCCAAAATATATGGTGAGCCTAACAACAGGCTTCTTTAATCAGCCTGTTTCTAGCTCAGAAGATGATTGTATTAATGTAAATGGCATCACATCATATATCAAACACATTAAAAATACCTATAACAATACATATTAGTACTCTAATGAACCGCTCATAACAGCCAACATTTCCAGGAGCGAAAATGAATCTACATCTAATTTGTATCTTCATACACATATAATTAGCATAATATTTGTTCTGTTTAGAAATTCACGCCAGCAAGGTTCAAAGACACTTTTTCTCAGCCATTTATCCAATTAACCACGATGACAATAATGAGTTTAATTAAAATAAAGTGCATAATGAATGGACATGACTTCGCGACAAAGGCCGTTCGCTTTTATCTTTCCCATGAAAAAAAATACAGCTTCAGGCTTCCGATTGAATAGTAAGAATGGAGCAAAATAAATACTCTTCCTTATTTTTTGTCGGGAAATAATCCTGGATAGGAGTAAAAGGATGTCAAATACCTTAGTTGCGTCATACCATGCGTGGAGTAGTGATGAGTATATAGTTTCGATGTGCAGCATTTCTGGATTTGTATTTAAACCTTTTCGCAAGGATTGATTATAGACTGTACAACTTTTGTAGCAAGATCCAGCCTAGATATGTTAATTGAGCATTGCAAAGGTGCATGCAGTCGACCAAGGAGAACAAATTATGCGAATCGTTGTGTTGAGTATTCAAAGTGCTTCCTTAAAGAGTTGTGGGTGCACTATCAAAGAATGATGGCGCTTGCATTTGCATAAAAGTGTTCCTGGATTTTTATTAGCATTTCATTCGAAACGAACGCTTTTTCGATATGTGTTGTTGAAGAGAGTTGATGAACTACTTGAGAGGAATTTTATGGGGTGGTTTCTAAGAAATGCTTTCAATGGAGTGGACGAACAGAAAAGAAAAAGGTGAAGTGAGTTCACAAGAGACTGGTTTGAAGAAAGTCTGATGAACCTGAAGTGTCTTTAGAAAAGTTCGTCTAATTAGTGAATCGAAGTTGATTGGAACTTTCAAGCGGAAAAGATAATAAGCAATGGCTTTAAAAAATCTCTAGAATAAAAGCACCTTAAAACCATAGGATGCGTTGGTAACCATCAACTCCATAGTATCCTTACAATATGTTCAAACTACCTTATTTTGATTTTTTGTGTGTTAGGTCTTCAAGTAGCTATTGTTTTCGCTTTCTCAAATATAATCACATAGTTTTGACCCATTATTTCAACGAAAATTTTCAACTGTTCATAGTTTTACTGGTTCTTAAAATGGATATCTGCTGCCCGTCATGGATGTCACAGCAAAAATCCATCAACTACTTAAAAATTCGAAATAAAATCTGCAGCCAAATTTAATTATCATACTTTAAATAATTATACTAAAATATTCTAAAATATTCAGGAAATATTTGAAATAAATTGTGATATAATAGAAAATGTCCAAAACCACTTCATCCGAGCTCAATCAGGACCTTAAAACTGTTGACCAAATTCATGTATACAATCGCACAAACATCAAATGTTAATTTGTTGTTTCAGTTTAAACCAGTAGCGCTATTTTATTGTTTATGATCAAAACAATAAAATATTCAACGACTTTATTCAAAAATTACGACCGTAACGTTGGTCAACATGGACCAAACATAAGACAGACTGTTAACCAGTTTAACTATTTCCGAAGATATAATTGAAGACTGTCTAATGTTGCTATGGAAACTTACAGAAACAGAATTTTTTCCCGAATTTTTTTAATTGCAACTAAATTAATTTTCACATTCTTTTATCATTTTTCACCATTATGGCGCAATAATCTAGAAAAGGTCAGGTTTTGGACATCGCTTTTTTAAATATTCAAGCCATTAAAAAAACGAAAACTGTCTGGATTGGAAAGTGTTAATAATATCTCAGAATAGGAGATTGGTTTCTTAATATGGAATGAATGTGAACATGAATAATTTGAATAAATTTTATATTCATGAGATATGAAGAGAAACAATTTCATGAGTTTGGTAAAAGTGCTAATTTTATTTTCATGCTAGGCAAATTGACGAAAATTGTGACGTATAAAAATTATATGGGTAGACTGGTTACATATTCCAGCAGTTAGAACTATGACAAATAAAGATACAGAATATGGCCCTATTAATAAACTAATGGGGCTATAATTGTCGGTAATAATTCTTGGGAGTCTTCTTTTTTATTTATTTCGGGGTAATGATTTAAATCTAGACGGAAATTTCGACGAACAGATTTTTTATTTTTTGACACGACGCGACAAAACGAACGAATGCGGAAAAAATCGTACAAATATTTACTGTTTAAAATAAAACCCACCAAAAGTGAATAGCTTCTTACTTTGAAGTACAGAAGTTATAGAAATTGAAATGCTATGTTCGCATTTATATTATTAATTTATATCAATTGTACTATTTGCGTCATGTGTTTTTTTTTCATGAGTAAATACGATGGTAGAGACAACCCAAAACTTGGACAGGTATTTTATTGGTCCTTTCGATATCTCGATTTCCACAGTTTCCTTGTATATGAAAAGCTTAGTCGCGCTTTTGATGCGTTGATGCACGCAGTAGACTCTGAATGGTGGGCCCAGATAGCGTCAACAATGCCTGGTTATCTATGCTGACGACAGTCGTTCAACGACTATATATAGCCATACGATTGGGTAGTTTGTTCGCGCATCTTAAATATGTATTTTTTAGCAATCGTATTTTCTCGATACATTCCGTGTTACGGTTCAAGATCATCTACCAGTGGATGGTCTTGAATCGTAATTTTGAAATCGCTATGCACTCGCAAAAATTGTGTTGGAATAAAGTATGAGGTAGAGTTCGAAATATTTGATAGGATTAGTTTTTTTTTCTTTCTATAAATGCGAGATTTTGTGCAGCTTAAGGCAAAAGACGCATAACCACGCACGCTTGAAATGCACTGGTCTGCCAGCAATCACTGAGCCTCTAGCCATCGTGAAACCGAACGGTAAGCGTCGAAAAAACGTTCCTTGTCTCGCCTCTGGACTATTTTTCTGATTTGAATCAAAATTTTAAAAACATACTTACACCTTTTTTTAAAAAATAGTGCATTAAAATTTATTTTGAAAATATATTTCAAATTGAAAATTAACAAAAAGAAAAACATCAAATGTTTGATGAATGAAATTGGGAAAACCACAGTATTTTTCGGATGATTATGTCCAATTCCTTAAGAGGCCAAAATGTTTGATAGGTATTTTAAACTGAAGCTGTTAGAAAGAAATCTGGACCATGTGAATTAAGTCTTTTTGGAAATCATTAGAAAGAAAATTTGCAACCACGAATAATTATATAAAAAAAATATTTCTGGATAAAACAAGGCAGTCTTTCATGCAAAGCGAATATTTATGGATATCAAAAACCAATTCATTTCGAGGATATTAAAGGCAGGCAAGCTAGTTTTTATGAAAATTCCTGCAAATTTTATCCAACAACTCGCGGTAGTCAATACCAAAAACAGCCCTATGTAAACTAAACCGCTAATTCTTTGTCTTTACAATTTTTTTGTGCTATTGATAGGTAAAAAGAAGTTAAAAAACTAGAACAATTTAATAATTACTGGATATATTTTAGGATCTTTTGTTTTAATATTAGAAAATACTTCGAAGAGCACACACTTTTTCATAAGAAATCTGGGGCGAGTCACTATTTTCCCATGAATCATCATTTAATTGCAATTTATAGAGCCTACATCGATTATTACTGGGAAATTCAATACGGAAAAATCTATTTGCGTATCTACATAAAACCGATTATCATACCTACTAAGTTTTCCATGCTTATCGTCAGGAAAACTTTGGTTGGTTACTTAATAATTCAGTTTGTGTGTATGTATAAATCAACGCGACGTCAACATTATTATTTATTCATAATAAAAGATAGAAAGTAGGATCTATTTTATACCATTTACACTATTATTTATCGAGTAACTATTATTTTCCCCCGTATATTGGAATAATTCGAAGTTCTAATTATCTACAAAACATCTCCTATTATCGCTTTCGTAACTACTGATAGATGGTCAGAATTTTGTTAAGGGTACTACCCACATATGCATACATGTATTATTTGACGTCATCCTTTGTGTTATGTGACTTTGTTAGCCGCTTATCCTTTGGCTAAAATTGGCATTGTGTGTAGGCAGTAGGTGGATTAGTTTTGATGTTAATGAGCAGCCCTTAGTGAAAACGAACAGAGGAATTAGATTAGAAAGCTTATGTGTTACGAAAGTTCCGGCAATCATCAATAAAATGAAAATTCTTCGAAAATAGATTTAATTAAAATTAATAATTTTTTGGGGAATCCATTCTTTTGATGATTGAAACGAATCTGATAGGGGTAGCGAATCGGATCTAAAATTAGAACTGTTTGGTGTAGACAGTATGAATAATAGTTATCATTTATCATAAAATAAATAAAATGGAGTTCAGTTACATAAATTTGCTGTATAGTTCAAATTAAATATGACCTATAAGATGCATTGAAAATGATCTACAAACGAGCAAGAACATAATTAGCAGTTAGTGAACCATTAAAATTTCATTTTTATCTAATCGCTAGTTTATTCAAAACTATCTTAGGCACACTCTCAAGACATCTCATCTAATGTTAGCAACTAAATCATAACTTAAATATAACAACATAATCATGTCATAATTTCAACAAAAGAACTCATTAATTCACCTAATGAGGAAGAAAATACTAAGCTCACCTTCCATTTAGTGAAGATTAAGAAAAGATAAACCTATTTGTTAATCATAAAATCAATTTATCAAAAGATTAAAATTGCAATTTGCTTCGTCACTTTTGAATGTCACCAATAAAGTCAGTGGACTAAACTGGTTGAACTCAACAAGAAAAGTAGTTGGCCTTGAGAAAAAGAAAAACAGCTTATATACATATGTACATATGTATATACTTCTGTCAACTTTTGAAAATGGGTTTCATTTGCATGTTGTAGAAGTTTCTTGAGCATTTTCATAGTAAATGCAATTTGATTTATCAACAGTTCATAATGTTAAACGTTAATATTTTTTATGAATTTTGTATATTAAGGGGGGAAATAGGGTTAGGACAGCGTTTTCCCAATAATTTTCATGAATTCTTTTTATGGTATAAAAAATGAATATAATTTATTGAAACCTTGAAAATATTTTCTAAAATAAAAATTTTTTTTTGGAAGAATTTCCTTGAAAAAACACCGAATATATTAGCGACCCCATATTGCAGGTCACAATCAGACTCAGAATTTTGCGTACATCCTGGAAGCCGCAATTTTCATCTAAAATCAAAGGAGGTTGGAATTTACTTTTATTATTTGTCTCTCTTCTATATGAACCTAAATGCTATCAAAAAATAGAAAATTGAATTTTTTACAGTAGTCAAAACAAAAACGCACGATTTTTTGGCATTTTTTACAACTTTTTTGCAAAAAAAAATTATTTGTCAATAATGATAATATTCCGACTTCAGGTTCATATAAAGCGCAATATTATGAAGAAAGTAATTGCCAATTAATAAAATGATTGGTTCAAAACTTTTCAAACTAGCTTGTACGCAAGTTCAAAAAAAGTCGTTTTTAAAAAAAAAGCGTTTGAAAAAATGCTAGCGCTCGGGGCCTGAAAGAGTGCTACTCATTTTAATGATTTATAAAAATAGAACGAGTCAGAATTTTCATTTAAAATTTTAGAAACATATTTTTCAATAGTTTTACTAACAGTTTATGAAATAAAAACAAACTATTTTTTGAACCGTCTAACCCTATTTCCCACCTTAAGGGGAAACACCACTGTAGAGGTAAAAAAATCAATTTATGGGAATTTTTTTTCTCAAAAACCAAACAACATATCGAAATTTAGTAAAAAGATCTATATTGTACAAGTGTTTGACATCGTCTTTGAATTTTTTTTCAGAACATTAAAAAACAAAATGGCGTCTCCCTAGCTCCCAGAAAAGCATTATTTTTGCATGGCTTCGTGGCCGGACCATTTTCTCCTGAAATGTCAAGGTTATCAAACAAATAATTGTCGATAAAGCATAATAACAGCCAGAGAAGTACGTAGGATTTTTTTAAATTGATTTTTGACAAAATGGCGTCATTTTGGAAAAAAATTTAAAAAAAAAACCTGGAAAATTGTTGATAACAATTGAAATTTGCAACATTGAAAAAATCCTACTTACTTCCTAGCAGACACTAATTTTAAATATACTGTAAAAATTTCAAGTAAATCGAACAACAATTATTTGAGAAAGGAGTTCGGCCAGTTTGAAAAACGTTGTTACGAGATAAACGCGTTTAAAGTTTAAATTATTGAAAAATCATGGATAAATTTGATATACCTCTAGTCTGCAAAATATGTGCTTCAGCGTTCTCTGCTAACGTTCAACCAACAGAGCACGTGTACAGTTTTGAAAGACTTATATTTAAAATTGTACTAAATTTCAATACCAACAGTGCGCGGAGAAACGCGCGGGGATACGCACGGATTGCGCTCCGAAAGAGCAGTGACAGGCGCTAATTTAAATTATTTAAGTTTTATCATGGGTTAGAACCTCCTGGTCTAGTCGACATCTTTCGTCTCCTAGTGCGCTATTGGTTAACGTACTACGTAGGCATACATACGAAACAAATTGACAGTCGTTATAATTCGCAGATGTAAATTATAAAAAAGTTGAAATATAGCGAGCTTGATCCATCAACAAGCCAGCGGTGGTCGTGCTGTCTCGTAACGGATGGCTAATGGCAGCATCTGAAGAGGATGCCATTCGTTACGCCGAAACCACACTTCCCAGCTAATTTAAAATTTCGAACATTTAGAGATTTTTTCACTATATGAAACTTTGCTATATGATTTCTATGATGATAAGTTATGCTTAAGCGCAACAAAAAAAATTCATTTTTAGAAAATCCTACAGTGGTGTTCCCCCTTAAGAGGTCAATAGTAAAAATGACCACGTTACAAAAAAATATTTTGCAGTATATTCTATATAACCTTAATTAATTATACATCTCCAATGAAATTATTTCCAATCGATAATAAATTATCTACGAAATCTTTTTTCCCATGCTATAAAACACCTTTTGGCTCAACAACAACAAAATTGTACATGCATGGAAATAAAAAAAATGCGACTATCAATTTCTGATAAAAATCACCTGATTAGCTTTTGTATAGAAATCGATTTGAGTCAAACAGGGCGATATCTTTCTATTTATGTACACAACAACAACACAATGATATCATCCATAGCCGGCAAAAATGAAGTAAATCAGAGGGAAATTCCAACCGGCATTTATTTCCCGACAATAATATGTTGTGTTGAAACTGTGTACAGAGGATAGAATCATTATCTTTGCATCATATTCGTTACAGAAGACCCTTAGCTATTTATGCACACGTCACATACGTCCTTTCAAGGATTAAAATATCTACGCCCTCTGGCATTATTCAGCCAGGATTCAACTCACCTTTAACCTGTACATTGGACGGTCGTTGGTCATACTAGAAAACAGGATCATATTTAATCCCATATTTAGAACTGAACGGGAATGGGGAAATGCACCAATACTAATTAAGCAGACGTGTACCTATTAGTTATATAGGATTTGGTCATATTAGTGGTTAGGATATGGGTAAAAGTCAGATCGAAAACGAAGGACTCATAAATATTAGCTTGGGTTGTGCGAAAAATTTATTCGATGAAAAATTATGATGAAACTTACCATTGAACTTCGAAAATCACTGTGAAGCGCCTCTAGTGTCAGCAAATTTATTTTGAACCGATGAAAGTTCAAACCATTTCACCGCACATAGATTAACACCAAACTAAATGAACTTTCGCTTTGTTATCATGCTTTAATATAAGATATTTTTAATTGGAAACTTGAGTTTCATTCCAGTAGAAAAACTTATTTATTTTGGGTCACTTAATCAGCTCGATTTATACGAAAGTTATATAAAATTTCGGTTACAATTTTTCTCACTCACTAGCCACGCCACTATTCAATTTTCAAGGAGTGCAATTAAAATTTATACCGAAGAATTTAAGCGATATTTTTCATTTGCAGGAAAGTAATTCATGGCACAACACCCGGCAGCAATGTGTTGTGTACGTTCGTTCTATCTACGATCGGCACAAATGTATATAACCAAGAAAACTTTACAAAAATCCAAGGGAAAACTTGCCGCAACTTAATTGACGACAAGAGGCGAAAACCAAGACGACGACGATTACGGCGGTACTATCAGACGAGAGACCATTGAGTTTCCACCGTTTTGAGGTAAAACACCATACAAGTGGGAAAATTCACACCACCCATGCCCGAACGTTGCAAGGAAAAACTAACTTGTTCCTGCTATTGAAAAATGGGGTTGTTTGCCCCTGGGCCGAGAGAAAGATTACAACTATTTCCGTGTAGAAGGAAATGGATTCAAAGTTGCGCCTGGGGGATGGCTGGATGGATGGATCAGCTCCTCAACATTATCCTATTCGTCGGTCACCACTACTACCACCACTGCTTTTGTCTTCGACTTCCACTTCAGATAGATTTTATTCGACTCGTCCTCTTCTAGTTGCCCCGGAACATTGTTACAGTTCAAGTTCATGAATCTCTCTCGTCGTATCGGCAAAGTTTAAAGTCTCCATGCGACACTTATTTTTTCTGGCTCGTGGTCAGATCTTTATCAGGATCACAGTCGCAAGGAAATGTAACACTTCCTCAATGTCTCTGTTTTCTGTTCGCCCGAAATGGTAAAATTGTACTGCAAGCCCAGCTTTTCAACTCACGCCCGCTCTGGATATTTTAATTTCGCCCACTTCACATCTGAAATTCACTTCCGAGATATTTAGATACAAACATCTATAGTCGGATTGATTGTAAGCACACAACGGATTCGAAAGGGGGACTGGGATGTCGTTGAAACAACTTTTTATACGCCTGCACACAAGAACCAGGAGAAGAGGTCGGACTAGAACAAAGGCGGAACTATATTATCACTGATAAAATTGATAAGGAAAATGTTACACAATTCCCATGAAACGTCTGAGAGTTGTGCTTATTTAATCACAAAGTTTTCGGTTTAAGGGTGAAAGAAGCAGAAGAAAAACTGATATCGCATATCCGCGATGCGAGTTTGTGGTCTACAAGTCCGTTCGCCCGAGACCAAAGAAATACCGAATCAGACTGAAAATCCAAAACCCAGAAAGCTTCTCCCTTGTGGAGCTACGTTGCCACGAAAATTCACTGGCGCTAGTGATAAACACACACTGGAGCGACTCCCCACAAAAGTCTCCCAGCTCGGCGGCATCCATTATCAGCAAAATGCACACTCTCACTCACACGAACACTTTGCATCCTAAATAGTGGGAGGCAGGCGGCTAGCGCTCAGCTCGAGAAAAGCTCCCCTTTGCTGGGGCGGCACACTGTACACTATACACTAGAATCCCACCACCGCTAGTATTTGCCCGTGTATACGAGGCGCTGATAGTGTGGCAGCCGCCGAGTGAGTTGGATTCGACCTAGGATGGTATAGGCCGTGCCGGTCTAGCACGTCACCGCCAAAAGGGGGTAGCACACGGGCCCGGGTTGTTGTGGGTGGTGGACATGAGTGCCTGCTGAGCTGTTGGTTGACGGTATGCGGTGGGCGGGGGACATTTCACGACGCCGACAATGCAAACAATAAAAAGCTTCCGCGGCTGCTTATCGGCGAGGTCGTTCGTTCGTTCGTGGGAAACTTTGACGTCGTTTCACCGGGCCCTAATGGCGCTACAATGGATGGTGAAAGTCTTCAGCTAGACACACAGAAAGACAATAACATTATTTGATTATTTTCAGCCGTGCGAGAGGTGATGATCTGATTTTTACTAATTAATTAGAAAACTGGCGAAATGAAATTGAAAGTGTGCTTTGCACTCATATCATCTCTAATGTTACATGGAATGACTAATAGCAGCGTTGGAAGGCACCTTCCAAGGAAAAGATTTATCTTTGTGTGGAAAAATATTTTGTATCAATAATAAGAAAATTCGATAAAGGTTAAGATTATGCTCCCCACCCGAAGGGGTGGGAGTAGGGAGGATCGAATAAGGGGACGGGATTCCCCTACTACCATGGCATAAAAAGTTCGCGGCAGTCAGCGAAGTTATGGGGGTTTCCCACTAGAAAAATGGTTATTTTGTTTATTTTTAGAGGTTATACAAAACCGTACATTTGATGTGGAAAGTAATTTTTAGACATGTTTGAAAGTCCAAAAATTTAAAAAGTAAAAAAAAGGATTTTTTGTGACAAAAATAATGTTTTTTGACAAAAAAATATATAAAAATAAAAAAACATAAAAAAATTGATAAATGTCATTTTTCCGTAAATGTAATATAAATAGGGGGAACGCTTTGGAGACACATTTTGCACGCCCTCCAGCCACCCCCGGTCCCCTCGCTAACCCGCGCTGGAGGGTGAGGTTTTTTTTCTCTAGAATTCGGCTTTTTTCGGTAAAATGGAAAAAATTGAGTGTGAATTTTGCTTCGTTTATAGAATTACAAAAGGTGAGTATAAAAATTAAGTTTACTTTGATCATACTCTCTGTAGAGAGTAGAACTTAAAGAATGTAAAAAAAAACTTTCCACAGGTTTATTCCTCAGAGTTTGCTTTTAAATATTTTTGAAAAATATATTTAGGAAAATTTATAGCGAATCTCTACGAACGTAGAGATTGATTGATGTATTATGTACAAAAATTAATAATCTAGGCTTAATTTAAAGTTTCGAAAATTTCCACTTTAGCAAATCAACAGCCTGTAAATTTATGGCGTAAAATAAAATCTAGGAAAAATATCTAAGGAAGTTTCTATGAGAATATACCCTTTAAATAATTTCTACATACAAATGTTTAGAGAATAGTATCGTAAAAAGGGTGAATTTAATTATTTAAGAACGATTCTGTGGAAAATTTATGTTGCAAAGCTATGATAAAACCAGATTTAAGAAACCAAAATCAATTTTGTTTATCGTCATCAATGGTGTATCAGCCCAAATTAAACTTGAAGGCTTCTATAAGAAATGGTCTTAAAAAGCTAATAAATTTTTTTCCAAATGCATTTGTTAAATTCAAGAAATGAACCGAATGACTAAATTCGACTACACAATTAAAGAGGGATAATGAGACTGGTCGAGAATACCATGAAAAAAATCTGTATATAGCTTCATTCAAACTTTCACGCAGCAAAACTTTTTCTGAAGAATTCTAAAAAAACTGGAACTAACATATTTTTTGATGGAAAATATGCTCTAAAAATTTTAATTTTGATCAAACTTTCACGAATATTTACTAATATATTCGGAAAAAATATTACATAAATAATTTAGCCAAATCCAGAACAAAAATTTGTTAGAAAAATTCAGCAGATTTATATATTTATTTATATTTATATATTTATGTTACAAAAAATTCTGAAATTTTGCAGGTCGGAAAATCATGATTTTGGTTTTATTCAATAAAGCTTGTTCCAAAGACTAAACGTTTCGCTTAGTTTCTTTGCGATTTCAAAAGTTCTCAGTTGGTTTGCCTAATTGCGAAAATTTTCAACTGATTTTCAAATTTTAGAAATATCGTCCGTAAACTTTTTTTTAAGTTTTTCTAAATTTTTACATTGAACATTGGACCAAGGTAATATAATATATGGCACTGTAAAATATGACACTTGTGGTACTTATAGAGTTACAAAGGATCTATAAGGTGTTGGAGTAAAAATTTCATGGAAGTTTTTATTTACCCAAACCAAAACAAATGAAATTTTCGACATTTGAATTATTTTTAATATTTTTGCTTGAAATTGTTTACCACCGAACAAGTTTTTAAATAATTATGAGGGGATTAAAAGAGGATGCTCCGTCATATCCTTCAGTGGTTTGGTGGTGTGCAGAGTTTAAACGTGGGCCACTCGAGCCGCCTTTCAATATCAGCCACTCAGAAAATGATCAAAAAAGTTGAAAAAATTGTTTAGGCAGATCGTCGTGCAACAGTCCGTTTTAATGCTGAAGAGTTAAAAATTTTAATTGGGAGTGTACATAGCATTTTACAAGATAATTTAGGAATGAAAAAGGTATCCACGCTTTTGGTACCAAGAATGTTCAACTAAAAGGTTTCGAAGAGCTCATTGGAATTGTTTCAACATGATCCTGACAATATTTTGACACAATTCATAACGATAGATAAAATATGGCTTCACCCTGACGACCCTGAGACAAAACAGCAATCAATGACATGGAAAAGAAATTTAAAACACATTCGTCTGCCGGCATGATCATGGGCTCTCTTTTTTGGGACAGCCAAGGAGTTGTATTGATTGAATACCTTGATCATTGTGCCATTATAACAGGAAAGGTGTAAGTTGAACAAATAAAAATAATACGTCACGGAATCCGTGAAAAAAGACGAGGAAAACTCACGAAAAATAATTCTGTTCCATCAGGACAACGCACCGGTACAAAAGGCTGCAGTTGCCTTGGCGGCAATCCAAGATGCTGGCTTTGAGACTCTCGCGCATCCGCCATAAGAACCGGACTTGGCCCCCAGTAATTTTTACTTTTTTTTTGGCGTTTGCAAGACCGTTTGAGAGGCATAAAATTTGAAGATGACGAAGAAGTGGAAGCTATCGTAAACGATTTTTTAAGTGTCCAAGATGAAGATTTTTTTAAAAGGGGAATTTCGGGTCTAGAAAAAAGATATGTTGAATGTATTAAGCTCAAGGCTGATTACGTAGAAAAATAAAATTATATTACACCTATTTCATTTTACAACCTAGCTATTCTGATTACTTCTTGTACGCCCCTCGTATGCAAAATTTATCCAAGCAACCGTTGCGACTTTTTGATTTTAACCTGAAGCTAATTAGGCGTCAATTTGGCATTTTCTATTTTTAATCTGAAGAAAGCATTAGTTGTAAATTACATTGAATTCATCCAACGTATATGCTGTTCTAAATGATCCTCAATCATCGCATCATCATCATCACACTCTAGATATTTCAATTTGCACGCATCTAACTACGAATTCCATCTTCTATCTTTTAGGCTAAAACTTCGCACCTCCACCGAGTGCATGTTTACCGCAATTATTAACACCTGCCCGGTTTACTTAACTCTGACGCAAACATCGTACACACGTTGCCCAACCGACAATCATAAGGAAACTTATAACAACCCCCCCCCCTTTCAGCCCCCTCGCATTTTCCATCTTAAAACTGGGTGGTGGCCATGAAGTGGGGTCGTGATTGTACACTGAATTGTTTGTTTATAGTGTGTGCGAAAGCTTGCGAAAATCGGCAAAGAAAGTTCATGGATTTTCTTCGAGTCATTTTTTTCCGGTTCGATCATCATTTTCGCGTTTCTCAGTCCCCCCAAAAAAAATTAAACGAAAATGTAAATACTATAAAAAAAGATGGGAAAACAAACTGACTGGCCATGTGCATGGTCATTTTCACATTTTCTTCTTTTCACAATTTCACCTGAGTCCGTCGACCGCCACTCGGGCGCACAACAAAAGCATGTACCTACTACATCTGGTGGTAACTAATTGTTAGTTAGGTAGTTAGTTCGTTAGTTTAGTTGGTCACACTTTGGTAGATACTTTTTATTATAGTTTTAATTGCGTCAGTGTGACGTTAATTATTCCCGCTTGCTGTGATTATATTTTCGATTGCGCCACGAACACGTTTCAAGTGCGATGCTTGATGATGGATGAATGTGAATCTTTTTTGTTGTTTTTGTTGAGCAAAGTGTGTTAACTGTTGCGCTTTCTTTGCTCACGTTGCTCACTAATTGATATGGACGTGTAATTCGACACCCATTTGAAAGAAAAATACATTAAAAATGTATGAAGTGACAGTGTTTCGTGTTAACAGACAAGAAAACACATTCGCATCTATTTGAATCCAAAGAGGTGTTAAATATTTTAGAAATTCGCATTAAATTTTTAAAACAATTTATTTTTAAAAAGCTATAAAAAGAATGTTTTATTTTGGGTGTTTTGAGCGTCTTTTGATGGTGTTTTAACATTATTAAAAAGTCGTGTTGTTGATTTTCACCAAAAATATTATGTATTTCCTTAAATACGTATTTCAGTTGCTGCTTGCAACCTTTTTCAGTGTTTTGTACACGACTCCGCCGTTCCCCCATTAAAACAAATGATTATTATGCCTATTTTTATAGATCATATGAAACCGTAAACTTGATTTTTAGACATGTTTGGAAGTCGAGAAAATTAAAAAAAAATTGCCAAAAAATAAAAAAATATAAAAAAAAATAAAAAAAATATAAAAAAACTGAATAGGGGTAACATCCTCCCGCGCGGGAAGGTGAGGGGGCCGGGGTGGTTTGTAAGGGGGTGAAAAACGTGTCTCCAAAGTGTTACTCCTATTTATATTACTTTTACAGTAAAAATGGCATTCATAATTTTTTATATTTTTTTTTCTTTTTTTATTTATTTTTGAGAGCCAAATTTTCTGAATTTAAATTTTTCCATATTTTTTTCGAACTTTTCCTAGAAGTATGATTCCATGTATAATTTTTCCTTGTAATTTATTCTTCATATACGCCTAGACGTTGTCTATTGGATTGGAATATCAGGCGATTGTGATGGCCAAGCTAATACCTTGATCCCATTTTCCTCTTTAAAAGCTGCGCCGAGTCGACTACGATGTTTTTGCGATCATTATTTTCGACAAGGATCCACTCCTTATTATCGTACAACATTTTGGCGGAGGGCAACAATTCTTTATCATACAGTTCCACTATTTTTGGAATTGCCCGGATTCCAGTAAAAACTAAAATTTAGCCAAATCCTTGCGCAGAAAAGCATTCATAAACGTGGATCTTCCCAGGGTGTTTGATCAGGGATCGTATTTTTTTCACACACTAAAATGCCAAAATGAGCATTCGTCTGTAAATATTACAGCCGTCCAGTCGCGATCCTTATTCACTGAGTTTTTAAGGTGCTTTGAGGCAGCCTTATGAGTCATTTTTGGTCCTATGGGGTAGCAGAAATAATGCAACCTCAAAACGAATTTTTAAAATATCACTTATTTTTAATAGGTGTTTTCCTTCCAAAATTCAAAATTTAAATAACGTCACTCATTCATCTCGAAGTCGAGAAAAGATGTACCAATAGGATAATTACCTACTTTAAGTCGATTTGTGATAGTCCAGGTATGCGGAGCGTTACGCTTTTACCAAACGCATAGTACATCTCTAAAATAAAGGGGAGATGAGGAAAACTTGCATACCAAACACACAACCAGCTTCGAAGAAATCAAAACTCAACCATTCAAAAAAATTCTTTATGGAAACAATGGAAAAATAATGGCTTGAAATATGTGTATAATGTGCCACTTAAATATTTGAACTCAACGGGATTTTTTTATAAAAATTGTTATTAAAACTTCACCGTTAAGGACTAGCTTGGCAGTATTAATCCAGCTTTTCAGAACATTGTCGAAGGTTTTTGATCCTTTAGCTCGATGGAATTTCGTTTATTGTTTCTGGGTCGTTGGCGTTACAAATGTTTCCCTTTAATATACTCAACAGTGTAAAATCCCACACGACGCGCTGATAGGGCTTCATTTCGACCTAAAAATTCTTTACCACGCGAAATTTTTGCATCACTTTGAAAATAATTTTCAATATTTCCCAACAATGATTCAACATAAACGATCGATTTTTACGGCAGAGAACTGACATTACATATTTGCCAGTATGGAAGGTGCAGCATTGTTGCCAATGTTGAAATAGCACGCACTTCAAAATGAAACCAACAATAGCTCATCAATTATCATAAGATCTACTTACGAACAAGAAGGAGTAGTTTCACTGTTTTGATCTACAATTTTCGACGAAATGCAGGTCCTAATCGGATTTATAATATCAGAATCTACAGATACAATGAACAGCTAGGAAATCTGAATGAGGTTGGACTGATTGTAGCAACTGCTAAGCTGCGTTGTTTACTAATGTTCAATCCTGACCTTTATTCATGTACAAGTGGAAAATAAAAATTTCTTTCTCTCTTATCGAAAAGTGCTACTGTTTGAACATCTGAAGGTTTAAATCCCTTTTAACAAGAATTCAATTGTACCACAGTATTCAAGCTGAAACCCTAAATAAAACAACTCCAAAAAATGAGAAATCTTAAAATAAAACAGCCCAAAAAAATCGATAGGTGCTTCAGGAAAATCAATCGACCAGAAACTAACCAGAAATGTGACATGGATGATCCTTAGAGAAACTCACAGTTGAAAGACACGTCTGAGCATTGAAGGATCAATGAAAAATTGCAGGTTCTTCGCCTGCAAATGAAAAAAAAGCAGTTTGTGATGGTGCTAACCTGTGGACTTCAAACGTAATCTTAAATTATAAGCGATCCCGAAGTTGAAAAAATCAGAGATTCTCATTCGAAGAAAATGCCGGTCATTTTCAGCTTTACGAAACTTTTCAAAGATTAAATCAGAGAATGCAGTGAATGCTGCAATATGGACCTTAAACCACAAAAAGTGTCTTTAGTTTGATTTACGGATATATCCATGACAAATGAAGTTACTGCAACTAAGGCATTCAATGTTTAAACACGATGAATGGCAAATTGTCCACCCTGATCTTAAGGATCTTAAGTTTGGTTCCTGATAGATACTGACGCAAGAATGATAGGACTAAACCCCACTATCTCCAGAACAAAGGAGCAGCCTGTAACAATCTTTCAAGCGGAAGCAAAAGACCTTTGTATCTATTAGTGTATCTGAGAAAGGTACCAAAAATAAATAGTCCATAAAATATTATTTTAGATAACCCTGCATTCATAAAGGATCTGAGCACATGTTTTTAAGTTGACTGGAGATTGCCGACGAAATCTAGTCAAACTGACAAAGAGGAATGTGGTTACCAGGACTTATTGCAAATAGATAGACTAATCATCTTACCAATGTCGGTTTTGGGTTTCGAACATTTTTTTGATAAGGAAAAATGACAGTATGGACAACAAATTTAAGTAAGCTTTTGTTCTGTCAAAATGAACACAAGAAAAAGGAACTTTTGACTTTTGAAGCTGTCGAATTCTGAAACAGTTTACACCTAAAATCCATCACTGACCAAATTATTGAGTGGTTTTAGATTTTGAGGGGTGAAAATTATTCAAGGCTTCTTTTTTCATTTCACCGGCCGCAATGAGAGGTGAACTAGACAATACTCAGTATTTCAAAGTATTTAAAAAGTAGGATAACCTAAAGATCATAAGAAATTCATATTCCATAGCACCCAAGTACGATATGCATGCACCGAAATTCGTAACAAAATCAATAATTGATTTCCTGCATTCGTCCTTAATTCCACGTACATTAATGGTTAACTATTCAAACGTTTGCATTCACACTAACAAAAGGACGACTGACAATATGTCTCATTACTATACCATCCACATGTTCACCTTTTTTCCAAAAAAAAAAAATCTAACATGGTCGTAAAACTGAACGATTAGATACATTCCATTTCTGCAACTCGGTCAAAATTAAAATCATACCCTTATTGGATCCTACCGACACAAAAGTATTTCTTTCAAGGATTCCCGATTACTTGATAAATATCTCCTGCGTTGGTTACATATCCGAGAGACAAATTCACCACAAACAAGGAAAGGGATGTTTTTTCAACCGAAAGGATATATTCTCAACCAACAATACTTTTCTAATTTATTACGGTCAATTTAATGCTGCGGTTTATGGTCGTAAACTACGAAGAAAGTTTCATTTCTCAGTAAGGACGATAGATATTAGTCTAACATTTGGGTGTCTCTGTGGGTAGCTTCTATTATCTGATTGATTGCAAAGGATTGTGTATGATTCGATGGATTCTGATGACGTAAATGATTTGAAGTGACTAGCAAGGGCTGGACATCTTTTGGTAAGTCAACAGGCGAAGGATTTCACAGACAGGATCTATGTAAATAGTCGGGATGTCATCCTAATCTGAAATTTAAATGATCAACTTGTCTACAATTCAAAGTCGATTCAGACAATTCGTTCACTTCTGCAACACAAATTTTCTGCAACTTCAATAACCTCATTGTCTTACGAAAGGCTTCAATTCATTTTGAATATAATACTAGGAATTATTGTTCATTTTATGCACAGACTTAACCAGCCTAGTCTGCATTGTAGTCGTGTGCTCCTTTTCATACAGCTATTGTCTGAATAGCTTGACAGTCAAAATCCTGCAATATTTCCCATGGGGTTGGCCCCATGCCGTTCTACATTGGCTTATTTTTACGTCAACCACAATAGATAGAATCAAACAGAACGTTAGGAGGGACGTAAATATCAAAAACAGATGGTTTTCTTTCGACCATCGTCATTGCGAGGAATTGCGTAGGACTGACGTCAAGGATCATAATAGTTAGCACAATATGCAATTATGCCGTCGTCGTTCAGAATATTTCATGCCAGAAATCTATATTTACATACCTTCCTACATATATGCTGATGCATGACTAGCAACGAAAAGCACAAAAGCAATCCATATTCCTATTTCTTCCACCCTCAAAGCCACGCGACGTTCACCATTCAAGTTCATGGAAAGGGCGAAAAATTTATTGTCTTGGCAAAGGTCAAAACGTTGGATGACGACTGTCACGATTTACGAAGGAATCGTAGTACTGAGTTTTCTTTGTAACAAGGAGGAGAAGCTAGTGATAGCAGTTGTAGTGTACACCATCAGAAGGATAATCTCGCCATGTCCTATTATCTCCTGGGTGTTGTCTATTAGTAATGACGACGCTCTCTCGTTTGCATGACATTGGCTTCCCACCATGAAGGACCTTCTGTTCGCTGAGCTTGCTGATGTGGAAGTGGTATTCTGTTGGATTGGTCAAGGATTAGACTTTTGGGACTTGAGTTGTAAATAAAGTGCTCAAGGAGTCTTAGGTGAATTATGTTTTAGTCCTTATTTAACTAAGCCTAATCGCTGGAATACGGTCTTGCAAATATCATCCATCGAATTTTTAGAGGCAAACACTTGTCCTGAGGCTCATTTAAGTCATCCTTCAAAATTATGTAGAGAAATAAACAAGAGTACGATATACACTTAAGTATGCTTTTGGCTAGCAAGTTGTATGGCTTCAGGGTCTATACTTTTTTTTGGAAATAATCCATAGCGTGACATTGATGACAAAAACAGTTTTTGCAATTTATTTTCCAATTGCGACCGAGCACATCAGACATCCATTAACTGTGTACGGTTCCAAGTATAAAAATAACTTTGTAATAAACCCCATAAACTTTTTTTATTTCTTTACCATTTCTTTGTCGAACAAATAAACTCCTTTGCGACGTACGTGTTAACGGCCATCACCTACCGACAATGCAATGATGAAAAGCCTTGGAAAATGCCATCGTCACTCCTAGACATACATACATGTCGATTCTTTGTAGATTGATGTATGTACAAACGTGTGTATAAATATGTTCATGGCGTACCTAAGTAGTTTATACGACAATAAACTCTTAGTCAGCCAATCCATCCCTGCTTGCTAGCTTAGCTAGCTTGTTTGTCTGCTAGGCCTGCCAGCCAGCCAGCCAAGTCATTCGACTGCCATTGACGTCATTACATTCTAAGGCCACTAAAGAATCTCTCATTTTCTTGGTTGGAAAAATAGATGGGGCATATATGTTGGAAATGGCATATCATGAACAACAAGGATGAATTAGCACTCATGTCGTTGGACACGGAATTTTACAGAAGCCAACGATATTTTATACTTTGGATGACGACTTAAGAGGGTGATATGACGATGTTGTGTAGAAAATTTCCACGAAATAAAAGGACTAACATTTGTGAAGTGAGATTTATTTACAAATTTTAGTATTATGTCTACTGTGGTGGCATTTTTGGGAAGATTTTCGGGTGAACTGGAAACTTTTTTGACTCAATGGCGACCATAATTTATAGCAATCATTTGAGCGAGAATATTCAAACTGGTGAAACTTTAAAGAACAAAGTTATATATTCCAGGTAAATCAATTACGAACATTTCTCGGTTTGCACGATTTTTATATAATACGGTTTCAATGTTTTGCTTGTACACGATTTAGCTTTAACACGGTTTTGAATGGAAAAAAGATCTTTTTGGGTCTAAATTTTTAGTGTTTCGTTATTAATAAATGAAGAAGAGATCATATTTTTAAACGAACCCGATTAAACTCGCGTTTGGGTCATTATGGTTTACATTTTAGCTAAACGTATTTTTTATGAATGCTATGCATCATTCTACGCGGTTTTGGTTTTTACAGGATGAAAGTTTCTTCCAACAAACATGAAATCGAGTTGACAACGAGGCCAATTTTAAATCTCTACTGACTTCAGAGTCAAGACACCAGTTTTGATGTTAGCATCATCACTAAAAATGCTCAACATTTCAAAGGATATTCTGGATTTCACAAGTAAATTACTATCGATATGAGTTTAAAAGTATTCAATACAGTAAAACGTTTATATCCATGAAAATATCTTCAACACTGCCGGAGGAAAGTCAGAATTTTCCAACCCGAGCAGAGTTTGCCAACAGTGGAAACAATGCCAAGCGTCGACCAAGCCTCGGCCAACGGTCAGCTGCCAGTGCTGGCCCAGTACTGAATTTGAGTGCTGGCCCAGTGCCAATCCCCAGCACTGGCGCAATGCTGGAAGCCATTACTGAAATATAACAATTAGGGATACAAGCAGAATTTTAAACGATTTGAAGGGAGTTCACTAGTGAGCTTCAGTGCAAGTTCGTTCTATTAATAAGTATAATGTTATAATGCGCGAATGTATAGTATTTCATTAATATTGAAATGTAAAGTGCAAAGAAAACATGTCAGAAATCATTGCATTATTTGCAATTCTTGTTGAACTCATATTTAATATAGATTGAACGCATAAACGTTCGTTTTGCGGGTGTAGGCTGAAAAGTATTCCCTTTCGTAGTCGTCGCTTTTTCGAAGAAACGTGTTGCAGGCTAAGGTAAATGCCTCGAATGCCACACTATTCTTTGTTATTAGAACGAACACAAGGTAGTCTCTCGAACACATAATTTTTCATTATTAATTTTTACACCCGAATGGCTTTTTACAAGAACTAGAAGTGTCGTTTGTACGATTTTTATTACAGCTCCTATTTCTTCGGCATTCAAAACTCGTCCACCATATTTGCTGAACATAACATATTCGTGCGATCCGTGCTTTTCGAGATATTGATAAAAATCACTTCTTTTCAAAATTTCATTCATATCCACCACTATACGGACGACTGGCACAATAAGCGACATAGATGACTATTTGCAATGCAGAGTTTTATTTTGCAGTAGAAGCTTCAAGCTATTGGTCAGTACCGATTGCCAGGATCAATTTACAACACTAAGCCAGCACTCAACGAGAAGTGCCACTTTCATGTGAGAATGATACTTTCATACAAATTTCCGTGGCTCTTGTCGCCGCCAATTTCATTTTGGCATTTGAGTGCTGGCGGAGTAACAAATTCGTTGTATACCAGAACTGGGCCAGTGCTGCTTTTGGGTCTTAGCCCAGTACTGGCATACAAAGTCCGCCCGTAGTTATCATCCAGCGCTTATATGTTACTGGGCCAGTACTAGCGAACGAGACTCGGCCAGCGCTAAAAGGCACTCAGCCAGCACCTTCGAACTTCATTCAATTAAGTTAAATGTCTTCATTCAATTGTTGCTTGGATTAAATATTGAATAAACTTTGGATGTCCATGAGCTGTGATACAAGATTAGACTATATTAAGGAGTTAGAGTGATAAAACTATACCGATCTAACTTTGATGTTATAGATCTCCTGTAAGTCTCTGAACTTGTAAGCCGCAGTCAGACAGTACGTCATCTAAAAACTAAGCTATCCAGCTGGGTTCTACTTTGCATAATTCCTCATATGCTAGGAACCTCGAGCCCTGTTTTGATAGCTGGAACTTTGTATAGCACGTGTTTAGCTGTTTTAGTTGTTTTTTTTTTGAAAAAGCAAGAGGTGTCTTCTATCTTTTTCAGGTAATAGTTCACAGTCAGAGTGTTTCACTTTATCCTTGGTTCAGGTTTACTTAGGATAAGCACCTTTGTGATATAACTCTTTGAGTAGATAACAAATATTTTGACTTGCTTTTGTCCTGGAACTGATTTCCTTTCCTCTTCCCATTGCTTGAGCCACGTAAGTTGACCATTTTTAGGAAGAACACAGAAGGCTTCAGATCCTATAAAGAGAATTGAACCCCCTTTCTTTGTGCGGCAATCGACGATTTCAATACCGCACACCCTGGTGGGATTTAGCAAGGACATGAGAATCACACTATTGGTTTTTCTTAATTTATTAACTGACTGCAGGCATTTTCGCACTTGCTATGACTCAAATCTGTAGGAGTCAATTGGTAGCAGTGATAATAACATACATAACCCAGATGCCTTGCAGTCTTCAGTCCAAGAAGAGTTCCTTAGTAGCTCCCCCTTTATCATTGGTGGAGTTTTGACTGTCTCTCTGTAATACGCCGTGAGTCCTGCCTTGTTTTGTAAAGTGTGTTGTCAGTTTTTACGTAGGAGCAGTGAACACGTAATTAAAGGCGATAATTGTGCCTTCAGCTTGGTCATAACTACTCTATATGTCCTATGGAATTATTTGAATTATTTGGCCATGTGGGCGACGTCGTGCTTGCTGACATATTATTCTTGCACGGTGGCATTCAGAGCGTAGCTTAGCTATCTCTTAGTTCCATTGTAATTGGCTCTTCTGTCTGCAAATAACTTCTTTCACGGAAGGGAGCATCACATTCATCAGACAAATGACGAACTAGCTCCGAAGCCTTTTCAGTATCCGTTCTTTCCAATTTAACACCATGAAACGCCACTGTGAATGCTTTCTAGTCAAAAATTTTGATGGATCAGTCTGATGATATCCTTTTTGGTATGTTTCGAGTTGTTTTCCACACATTATTAACATGATTTTGTGATAACTATGAGAGAAGCGCTCACTAGTATGTCGTTATTTTTGATAAGAATGTGCAAACGAGCCCAAATATCATTTGCGGTATGTGTTGACGCTTCCCCGGTTCATCAGCGCTAGTTCTAGCTGCAAGAAAGGTTCGAAAAGAATGCAGCCTCTCTCAACAAACCACGAGTTAAAATCTTTTGCGATAATTTTGGGACTCGTGCCTTGAATGGCTCAAAACACTCGCGGCAATCTTCAAAAACTCTCAAATGCGAACTTGAATTTCATTGCCTGGATTTTCTGTTTGGATTCTTAGGGGCAAAAACCCACTGTTTTGTCATCATCCAATTGAGCTCGAACCTACGAATAGACCTTTCTGAAAATTGATCACAATCCAACTAGACTGACTTGAGGCAGTCGCTGAAACGCTTATAAATAAATGGTGTTCTCGATTTAATATACAAAATTCGGTTTAATGCTTCACATTCATTGCCTACCCCTTCATCTGTCTCCTTTGGAAAAACAATTTTGGAGCCAGAAATTTTCCATCTTCTTCTTCTTCAGAGCTAGAACAGCATCATATTCGTCTAGTCTATCTGGCTGGAAAGTTTTCCTCTTTCAATTCAAAGCAAATGCTATTTGTTGGAGACAATAAGTGAATTTCGTTTCAAACGATTGCTACATTCCCACAAGAACATCATTTCAATGTCTGGAGTACATCCGCCAGTAAGGATTTATGAAATCCTATTTTCAACTGAATCCAGTCCTTTAAAACTTTATATTGAATCCTTTGGAGGATTGGTGTGCATGCGATTTGAATTTCTACCACTCTGATTTCTCCTTTCTAGATGGAAA
The DNA here is from genome assembly GCA_963942545.1 of Oxycera nigricornis. NCBI lineage: Eukaryota > Metazoa > Arthropoda > Insecta > Diptera > Stratiomyidae > Oxycera > Oxycera nigricornis. The sequence goes on from OZ012662.1 coordinate 104,897,503, forward strand.
AAATATTGTAAAACCGGGTATGATATTGCAGGACAATCTTAGACCCAACTTTAGTTCAAGATGGTAAGAGTGCAAAGTAAGGAGCATACACTCCGTCTTCATTCTGATACTATACGTTTTGCACAAATTGTTTTCGGTTAATGACAGGTTCAAAAATGTATGACATCTTTTGTGAACAATAAGGAAATCATATTCTTTGTGTCTCTAACTCGATACACGTGTAGTGAATTAAGAATTCCACACGTATAAATGTGATAAACTGCTGGGTTTTCCTTAAGACGACGAATTCATGTCGAAAATAATGAGCTTATTTGTTAAGTCGAATCCAAGATATCTCATCAAGCAACCGAGAATTTCTTATTCAAAGCACAAATGACGCTATCTTATCCGTTTGATTAAGAGCCATGAATTAGAAGTTTATTGACGATTTCACACTGACAACAGGTATCCTCCCTAGCAAGGATTCACATTTACTGTTTGTTCTTATTGTTTTCTTAGAAAATATCGTGACAGCATGTATCCTTCCACCCACAACCGAACTCTGCGCCCACCAACCACTTCACAACCTACACATTTCATTGACTATTAATAGCAAGTATAACCTTTATGAAATATTCTCCGAAACAGGATTATAAGGTTTAAGACCGCTTTAACATTTTCGAAATAGGTTACATTGATGATGGAGAATCTTCCCCCGGGGAGATGTGAAATCACTTATTTTCTAATAGACAAACGTCTTTGTTTGTTTCTCACCTTGACCTACTACTATTTCCTTACAGGACCAAGAATGACTGCTGCTGTTGATTTTTTGTCTTCTTGGTTGTTTGCTAAACCCCTCTTCCAATAAGAAATCTCCATCACAAACTTTTGAAATTTCTTTCCAAGAATGTTCAATGATAGGAGAATACCGTAGAGGATCAAAATTGTTTGGATTGTGTTCAAGTGAAATAACATGAATTGTCAGTTGTAGGTGGCGAACTTTGATTTTCATCCTGGGAATGGTTGAATATTCTCATGAAAAAGTTGAACGATTCATCCTTCTAAGAATTCCGGTCAATGGGAAATTTCATTGAGATTCTGTTTCTGCATTGATTTCAATGTCACTCTTAAGGGTGTTAATTAGATAAATCCATTCTTGTTGTTTGGACAGCTTGCCAGTCAAAAGTAAAGTTCGAAAGTAAATTTTTCACAAGAAAAAGTAGAAATTCTAAGAAAAAAGTTAATAAACGATACCTGAAGCTATACGTGGAAATGAGATGAATCCTTGTTTAATGGTTTTATAGCCTTGAAACAGATTTCAACGAATCTTTGAGAGAGTTTGAGTACCACATGCTATTAATGAATTATTCTGAAAATAAACAAGGATTGTAATCATGTCTCGGAGGAAAAGGTTAAAAGGATTAGAACAGAGTGTTTATCACTCGTCTGAGCAGCAATCTACGTTCAACCTCAAAGCAAAGTTCAATTGTAGACAGAGAAAAGCAAGAATTATCCTGATGGGATATTTCAGAACAGAAGATTTTCATGTGAAATTTCGGGAATTTTAATTAAAGTCCCTAATTGAATTGCATTTTGAAGTGAAAAGGCTATGTTTTTATCGCGATTTATCGGTGTCTGAAATTTCAACAATGTATCAGACTATTTATACTTGCAAATCATAAATGAAAGATGTGGGTTTTCGGGTGTAATTCGGTATAAATAATTGTGATTGAGAATCTAAACAATGAGCAAAAGCGAATCCTATGGTAGACGAACCACAACCGCAAATCTCGTCAAACTGAGCTGACCTACCAAAAAACGTCGAACTTTCTGTCGACTTTGGTGAGGAATTGAGGCGATTACTCACAAATAGGGACGGTCTAATATTATTTCAGGAGCGCCACTCATTCGTTTTGCGCACCGAGACTACCCGGGCGCCGAACCATAAACGAAAAAAAGGTTTGCGCCTTCATTCAAATACTGAACGCATGAAAACAGCGATCGCAGGCGTGGGAACACCATTCAAAAAATCCGCAGAAAACTGAATTTGAAGGCGATAACCGACGCGCTCGCTATTATGTTCATTCCACGGAGGAAAACATCAATGTGTTATAGTTTACATCTATTTATTAACACTTCCCGACCAGCTAACATTATTATCTACTTTCAATAATTACTATTGATTTCCTTCCCTATTCTGAGCTTCTTAGCAACGCGCCAACACCACAATCTTTCCACCAAACTCGCAGTTTTCATCTTCAAGTATTATCTTTTGGCTCCTTATTCTGTTACTTCGTGATTTCCAAAGTTTTCAGGAACTGTGGTAAGTGCAGTATCATCCGCCACCCAAAAAAGAGGCAAAACACCCGATTATATTCTTGTGCGCCCTTCGTCTTACGCGCCTATTTTTCCACTCACCTTCACGCCGTCGTTCACTTTCCAAAAAAGGACGAGCGGCATCTACCACCTCTGTTTGTTTTTAATTTGAAAGAATGTTGAACATTTTCGAAAGGTGGTTGATGTTTCTATTTCGGCCACGGGTTGACTTCGACATGAGATATTTTTCATGGACTCAACCATTTCTCCTATGGTGAGTTCAGGAGTTCTGTCTGCCACTGACATCATGTACCAGTCAGATTTGTGTTGCTTCGGTTCTGCATGAAAGTGATCGTGTCGCCCGCATCGATGAAATTGAGAAACCGAAAAAATTCGACTGGAAGCGGTCGCAATTTCCTGAATGAGAGGAGATTTAATGTCTTAAAATTTTTCACAATTTTTTAACTGATTACAAATGTCATCCAACGTGCGAAAAGAAGATAGAAGTCGTTGAGGACAAAATTTTAATTCAAAAAGAAATATTTTAAACAATGCTGGCATAAGCCAATCCCCTTTTAAACCTAGCCCTTTGTCCTGTTTTTTTTAATGACACCTCCTCAAATCAACGGAAGGATGACGCTTGAAGCTTTGCGAGCTGATATGCCCTATTCACCGCAAACTGCTATTTTTAAATCGATGCGGCTCGTAAAATAACGCGCCATGGGAAATCATTAGTGAATGATAATTGGCATTATCTTCATCGTGGTACCAAAATTAATCTTAGCGCTTCCTATGTTAAAAGGCAGGCGATATCATTGTATATTTGCATAGAACATATATATGACATATATTTTTTTATCCTAGGATGTTGAACTCCAAAATACCAACACCCGAGCGTTACTGAACATTCAAAATCATCGTGATGTCAAATTTCCATTGAAGTTACTGCTTCCTAGTGCGCTATCATCAAAAGCATCACTAGAACATTTGCCCACACAACAACTTCTTCTCTTTAACAGCCACTTCATTCGAATGAAGCAGTTGCCTACTCATCGCAAGTCCTAGTACAACGAACCCATTCCATGCCATTCCCGCACTGACGTCACAAGAAAGGACATTAGGCAATTCCATTCCAGTCATCAACCCTGCAAGCGCCTCTATGCTGGCTACTGCCTACATTCAACTTTGAACCACCCTTTAAGCCTTGTCGTGCCAATTTTTAAATTCAATGCTCCTCTCACCAACAAGGATATCACAGTATCCTTGTTGGTGAGAGGAAAAATGAACTAGGGAATGAAATGAAAAGAAATTTTGTAGATTCAAGTTTAAAGAAAACTGAAAACGGGATAAAGCGTACCAAAGAAACTGTGTGAATTCAATCCGAAAACGAAGTGTATGCATCCTTTTTTTCCCTCTTCGCCTTCTTCTTCCTGTCGATATTCAATTCACATTCATATATTCACGCTATCGTGCTTTGCTATCCAACATATCAACGCTCCAGTAATATGATGAAATCCTGCAGCTTAGCCGAACATCTTGAAAATGATATCCTTGCCAAGATAATGTCAAGATGATGAATTGAAAAAAGAGCTGATTCGATAATGACTCTTTATCGACGTTACGGTTCATCGGAAATTATGTTGGATACCAACGAGGATATTAATTATGGAGTGTGGAGTTTGGAGAAACGATAAAGTTTACGGATTTATTTTTTGAACTCAATCCAGGAAGCAATTTCGCATTAATTTTGATCGCCGTCAAAGAGGAATCGATGAATAGGAAAATTATTTTGGATAGAATTGATGAGAAAAGCACAATTCGAATTTATAACGAGATGAATCAAGTTTTAGAGTGGTGGAATTAAATTTAAAGGATTAGAGTTCATATATTTTCATGAAAAAAGGATCTGTTTCCAATGAATAATTTGAAACTGCTAAATGTTTTACTTTTAGCTGATTTTAGAGCCTTAATGGTGCTGAAATAAATCAAATGCGTTATAAATTTTATATGAAGAGGGAGTATATATAGGACCTCTATTTTCCTGGCATTTAAACTTCAGATTTTTCATTTCACCGAGTAATTAATTCTGACGTTCGTCATTACGAATCAGATTATCTAAATTATGGGACTGATTTCATTGAATTTGATTTAGCCAATGATTTATCCCTAAATATTTGACTTCTTTGATAAACTTCTGTCAATTGTTTCCGTCCAGTGATCGAGTTCTCAATTCCTTCAAAGCAACGAGCAAAATAGTGACACGAAAAGAGCACTTTTATGGTTTCCCAAACTAAGGTGACTGTATTTAATTAATATATCTTCTTGATTTAGAGTGGTAATTTCTAGTGTTTCATCGAGAAGCAGATCTTTTTAAGAACCAATCTTTACCTGAAGTCAATTTCACGACAATCATATATCAGTTTTGTGTGATTTTAATGCATGATGAAACAACGAAATGAAAATTATTATAAATTTATATTCGCTTAGATATGCTCACAAGTTAATATTTTGCTGACCCACACAGTGGGTGACCCATAAAAAAATTATTGACCAGTAGATACTTCACGTAATCAAAAGAAACCATGTAGGTATGATTTGGAAGGGTATGAGAATAGTCTCAAGAGAAGTTTGCATGTAAGCTTATATTTAAAAGGTCTGATAGTCAGCTTTATTTATAGGTCGCTTGGACAAATCTAGTAAAAACATGACGAAAAATAGAACGCGAGGGGAATAAAACAGTAGAATGCCCCGCTGCTCTTGTTGAGTATCTTCGGATCCAGTTGATCTCATGAACCGTAACCGGCAACGAAAAGAGAGTAAAGGTAATTTGCCGACTTGCTTTCACTTTTCTGTTAATTTATTAGAGAGAGAGAGACACCCCACGTATTCAAGATAGAGAGAAAACCCTGTGTTTTATTTGGAAACAAAAACTGTTGCAGATTAGGTTGTGCCACTGCCTGAGAGTTTAAATCAACAAAAAAAACCGTTCTCATTCGATCGAATTACGTTCCTCTTTCTTTGCTGTGACGGTGATCCTCATTCAGTCATCCACGCTCCGATCATGGTCCTCTTTAATGCACTCGAATGGGTGAGGCCTGAGAACGAGTATGATAGGAAGGTCGAATCGCAGGCATTCGGCCTGAGAGCACTTAATTGGTTAAGGTTTCCGATCATGCTCCTCTTCAGTGCACTCAAATTGGTGAGGCCTGACGATGAGTATGATCGGAAGGTCAACTACCAGACATTCGTCCTGTGAGGACTCAAATGGTTGAGGCTTTCGGTTGGATGTTTGCGAGGAAGACGATCGTCGATCGTTTACGTGGATTTCGTAGTTTAGGTGAATAACGTAACAAGTTCGCAAAATTTACCAGTACTTTCATCACCGATCTAAATAGTCGACGACATATTATTGCTCCTGGTTATTTAATTTGCGGGGCTCATACAGCCGAGGGATTGTTCATATAAATTTCATTGTGTATTTTTAATGTCGAGGAGGACGGACCAGTGTGGAAAATTCGTTACAACCATGAATGGCAAGCACTTTTTGAAAATCGTATCGATTTTTGCATAGCTACGCAGATTACAATGGGTCAGGTATGGTGGAAGGGAGGGGGATGCGCATGGATGATGACAGAACTTCCAGTCGCACTACCAAAGAGTGACCAACCAATAGCCGCCTACCGGGCAAACTACGCAAGCTTTGCGAAGACTCAGTGGTCGCAGACAGCATGTTTCTAGTGTGACTCGCAAACTGGAGAACACGGTAATTGGATCACGGCAAGGTCTGCAGGAAACCAAGGATTGGCATGGGCAAGTGACCCTTTAATGACGATAATGATATAAGGCCATAATTGCAATCCGATTTTCTTTGCAGTCGCCATCGATATCACACTAATTTCTTGTTACGATTTATGTCTTGTATATAATAATTTAAAAAATTGTAGAACGCTTAAAGGTAGATCAAAATTATCTTCATGTTTTAGCGACATAACTTATAGCAAGTCGTAAGAGTATTTATTCAACAAACTTTATGATTCAGCACTTAATTAGCAGAGCAATGGGTTCTTATGAAAACTGCAGCCGATAATTAAACCATAAAACCATAAAAATCAATGCACCATAAATCAAAGCAAACGACAACCGTGTTCAACACAAAATCTATTTGCGCTTATCAGCAATCACTAATTTAGAAAATACCGAAATCAATTCGAATTTTTTTTCTTATCGCATCTATTGCTTTAATTGACAATTAGCTTTAATTGTCCCCGAAAAAAGTGTAAAATCAGTGATTTATAACGGTTCCATGGTGTAATGGTTAGCACTCAGGACTTTGAATCCTGCGATCCGAGTTCAATTCTCGGTGGAACCTACGCTTTTGCTGTGACCTTAATTATTATTTGTATTATTGAACTTGTCTTATCGGTGAAAATTTACTTATCAATTGAACTCTGGAAAATCTTGGGTGAAGAACTAGAAAATGAAATTATAAATAATTGTTGCTGTTTTGAAAGAATGGTAAAAAAACTTGAATATGATTCGCGTCGATCTGATCGAGGAAGGCAAAAGTATAGATCGAACCAATGAAGTGGGTTTCATTTGGAAGTGCGTGTTACTTGAACATTCGTAACAGTGTCGCACTTTTTATACTGTCATATGTGTAGCACCAAACCTTCGATGTAAAAAAAAAATTGGCTTCAACAGAGCTAAAAAATACAGAAAAATAATTTCTAACTTTCTTGCAGCAACTCTTCGAAAGTTCAGAAGAGTTTCTGGTCAAAATGATGCCACTTCAGCAAAAAAAGTTACATCAGTATGTAGAAGCGACATCCTTAAGGATATCCAAAGGTATTTGCGTGCTCGTCTGATGCGTACAGCCGAAGAAATTGTTGATGTTGCTTAAAGTGCATGTGAACACTTAAGCACCTCAACTTATCGCAAAGCATTGTTTCATATGAGTTGGAAATTGACGTCAATTTGATATCAATATAATTTTTTGAGACGGAGCTTATCTTTACCTAGCAGATAATATCAATAACAGCAACTGTAGAATTTAAGGTGCCAAAACTCACGCATAGTCGCAGCAAGCCAATTTTTTGTCGCTCTTTCCAAAGTTTTCTATGCCTAATTTCTTTGCAAAAAAACCTTTCCTTCGTCATTACTCTTCCAGCAGATTGTCAACACTGTAAAGGGAGCAGCTACAGCAGATGCTATTGTTGAATTGGTGAGGCGCATAATTACAGAAATGGATAAGGTTCTTTACGTCACAGCAATCTTCGTCAATCTATAAAAAAATGTCTTCGATATGGTAGTTCATCACACGTTAGCTACACGATCGGAGAAATTAGTAATTGTTGGTAAGGCGAAGGACCTTCTGAGTAGTAACTAGTCAGAAAAATCTCGAAAAACAGGCATCGGAATTAATTACGGACGATACAGTTCTAATTTACTCAGAAAAGACCGAATTCGACACACAGAATAGGATCAAAAAGTAGTACGACTGAATATTTTTTTTTATTGAACTAATCGGTACAAATCCTTAGTTGTCCGCGAAATAGCACCCTCGTGTCTCGACACAACGCGTACAACGCGATTCCCACTGCGCGTACGCCTTCTGGAACTCACTTTCCGAGATCCCCTTCAGAGATGCCGTCGCGGCCCCTTGCACGGATTCTACGGAACTGAATCGTTTTCCCTTGAGGTCCAGCTTGAGCTGAGGAAAGAGGAAGAAGTCCAATGGTGCCAGATCTGGTCAGTGGGGGGACGAGGTCACATCGCAGCCCTGTGCTTAGCTAGAAATTCCCTCACCAGCAGTGCAGGACTCTTCGCACGAACTTGGCGCACATCTTTCGCATGGCCAAATCTTCGGTCATAATTTTTTGGACACTACCGTATGAAATCACTTAACTCATCAACAATCAGACGAATGTTTGTGGGCCGGTCAAAATACAGGAGCGCCTTTACTTTAGCCACATTTTCATAAATACTTGAAGTTGAAGGGCGACCGGAGCACTGGTCGTCTTCAAAGAGCTTCCGCTACTCCCGGAACAGCTTATGCCACTCGCACTGTTAAGCGGCTCGTGACAGCATCCCCGTAGGTGTCCTTAATCATTCCGAGGGTGTCCGTCGCAGTTGTCCCGAGTTTGACGCAGCCATCAATTTCTACGCTGCTGGAGATTGTTAGATCGCGACGACGCTCCTTAACAGAGATTCACGGATATCGACGTGCTTACTATCCGCTTGCTCTCACAGGCGACTGGAAAAAATATCGGTCTCTTTGGAAGGCTCCCCACTACCACGTTCAGGTGGTCTGACCCCCCCCCCTCCTCCACCGCTCGGTTCACGCTACAGAAATCCAGACCTACTACTTTTTGATCCTACCCTGTAGGACAAACAACAAACAGACTTAGACATAAAAAATTACAATACGATGAATCTTTCTTTATCTTTCCGAAGATTTCCACCTCCCAACAATTAAAAAAATGATTTAAACAAAGCACTCAAAGAAAAGTAGCGGGTGATGTTCCCTAGGAAGCACATCATACTACATCATGACTATGCCAGACCACTTGCTGCTTTGATGACTCGACAGAAAGCCTGAGAGCGAGGCTGAGAAATTCGGTTACATCCATCCATCATATCCATTCCCAGAGTCGGCACCTTTCAATTATGAGTGGATCGTTTCGTTGGAGAGAAAATTTTGAATTAAAAATTTCAAAACTGATACTGGACGTCAGGGCATTTTTATTTTAATACAATACATTATTAACTATACATATTTACATATTTGATCATTCCTACACACTTTAAATCATTATTTTTTGCATAAGATAAGAACAGCAACACTAAAATACGACACTCGCTTTAAATATTGACTGGATGGCACAACCGCGCTTATGATGCGACATTGCACGCGGCGGGCTATGCAAGGATAGCCGGAGGCAGTTTCATCTAATGCCGAAGTCAACTAAAGTCAAGTGGTCTAGAACGATTGTACAGTCAACCTTAAACGCTCTTTTTTTCTTATAATTAACTTCCCAGTTCCCTATGGAAAGTTATTGTAATGGGGTTGATTTTGCGAATCTTGAATTTTGACATATCTCCACGTATTAAGGTCTCTAGAATCCAAATCCATCGTTTTTAGAGAGATGTCAGTGTGTGCGTATTTGCGTTCGGAATTATTTTTCGTCTCGACTATCTCAAGAACAAAATATCGTATTGGCGTGGGGCTAATTTTATTCGATGCGTAATTACGTAACTTGAAACTGAATGAGTTTTCAGCAAAATCGGTTCAGCCGTTGTTTTATTTATGATGAAAACCAACTGAAAAAAGAGGTTTGGGATATGTGACGCTAATGCAGATAATAATTGGATATTGTTATAAATGATTTAATATTGTTAATAACAACCAAATATTTTAAGTTGAAATTTGATATTATAAATATAAACTCAATTATAAATATTCAGTAACGATCAAACATTTTGAATAACGAATGAATATTATTAATAATAGTTAAATACCCTCAATAATGGTTGTGGATTTCGGGGCCGAGATGAAAGACGAGGAGGAGACAAAGAGGATGACGAGGAGGAGGAAGAGGTTGCCAAGGCTTTAGTAGAGAACGACCATGTGGGGGAGGTGTCCTGCTCTACCAAAGCTTTTATGGTTAGATAAAAAATTAATAAAAATAATGAAAGTAGTTATAATAATTTAGAATAATAATTACTAACAATAGTAATTAATTATACAAACAAATGTAGCTTTTTTATTCACCCCAATGAAAAGTTCGTCGTGAGGACCTTAAGGGTCACACCTAGAACACATTTTTTTACATCCGATCTCGAGGAGAATAATGTATTTTTTTAGATCCATATAACTCAGCAACATTTGTAAATTTCCCGAATATTTCCTTTTTCCCGACGTTAAAAAAAAGGAATTAAGAAACCATACTGGGGACTAGTTAATTCATACACCTGATTGGACTATTTTGAATTGATCAACTAAAATTACTTCGCATGTTTTCACAAGCATTTATTACAAGGTTGTGGCAAAACAAGGAAGTAGTCTAAAAACTGACCTTTATTCTTTCGTTCGGAATTATTGCCTGTTTTCTTGTTGGGCACAATTTAAAATGAAAGTGCTCGCCGGTAAATAAAACGCAGAAAAACTTATGGAATAAGCAAGTAGCACCATTACACAACGGAATTAAAAACAATTAGCCTCAACAATGACACAGCATTCGCGGACGTTGACTTCACCAAAACCACCTAAATGTATCACAGCCAATTGATATTAATTACATTTTGAGTGTTCAGTCACTAACCGGTTTTATACTACTTCCGATGCCGCTCACAACAAACAATTTCGATTAATAAAGTCATTATAATAATCAGACCATCAACAACACTTTGACAACAATGTAAATAATTAACTTAACCTCAAACGGTCAAGGATGTAAATAAAAAAATGTCAAAAGACTCTGAGACTGTAATTGTAGCATTGAACGTTTCAATATTCCGTTCAAATTTCAGAGCTGACAACCACAAGAAATGAAACTCCCCATCCATATTCATGTCAAATGTCACTTTCGGAAAATTATCAAGTCATCAACAATGGCCGAGGTGGATGTTATTATTCCCGAAAAAGTTAGTGAAATTCCACTGAAATATCTCAAATATTCGAATAATTTATATATTTTTGAAGAGTTTAATTATTTTCGAGTGCTTCGCTGTAAAGTTGATTGAAATTGATGAATATGTTCACCGTTAATTTATTATTGGAAATTGACTGAATGCAATTTCATTTTCAGGACGAAGTTCTTGATTTTAAACCCAAAGATGCTCCGCCCACTACTCTGGAGGAGTTGGAACTTGAAGATCTGTATGTGCGATACAAGGTTTGTTTGAATATCCTCTTCCGGAAGGCTTAACCTCAATGCGTTGAAATTTCTCCCGCAGAAGCTGCAAAAAACCTTAGAATTCCTTGAGGTGCAAGAGGAGTACATCAAGGACGAGCAGCGAAACCTGAAGAAGGAGTATCTCCATGCGCAGGAGGAGGTGAAACGGATCCAATCCGTGCCGCTCGTGATCGGGCAGTTCCTCGAGGCGGTGGACCAGAACACCGGCATCGTCGGCTCGACGACGGGCTCCAACTACTACGTCCGCATCCTGTCCACGATCGATCGCGAGCTGCTCAAGCCGTCCGCGTCGGTGGCCCTGCACAAGCACAGCAACGCCCTGGTGGACGTGCTGCCGCCCGAAGCGGACAGCTCCATCTCGATGCTGCAGGCGGACGAGAAGCCCGAGGTGAGCTACGCCGACATCGGCGGCATGGACATGCAGAAGCAGGAGATCCGCGAGGCGGTCGAGCTGCCGCTGACGCACTTCGAGCTGTACAAGCAGATCGGCATCGACCCGCCGCGCGGCGTCCTCATGTACGGGCCGCCCGGCTGCGGCAAGACCATGCTGGCCAAGGCGGTCGCGCACCACACCACGGCCGCATTCATCCGCGTCGTGGGCTCGGAATTCGTGCAAAAGTACTTGGGCGAGGGGCCTCGCATGGTGCGCGACGTGTTCCGCCTGGCGAAGGAGAACGCGCCCGCGATCATTTTCATCGACGAGATCGATGCGATCGCGACGAAGCGCTTCGACGCGCAGACCGGCGCCGATCGCGAGGTGCAGCGCATCCTGCTGGAGCTGCTCAATCAGATGGACGGCTTCGACCAGACGACCAACGTGAAAGTGATCATGGCCACGAATCGGGCGGACACCCTCGATCCCGCGCTGTTGCGTCCGGGCCGCCTGGATAGGAAAATCGAGTTCCCGCTGCCGGATCGGCGACAGAAGCGCCTGATCTTCACGACCATCACCTCGCGGATGAACCTCAGCGAGGACGTGGACCTGGAGGACTTTGTCGCGCGGCCGGACAAGATTTCGGGGGCGGACATCAACGCGATCTGCCAGGAGGCGGGCATGCATGCGGTGCGCGAGAACCGGTACATTGTGCTGGCGAAAGACTTCGAGAAGGGCTACAAGAACAATATCAAGAAGGACGAGCAAGAGTACGAGTTCTACAAGTAGGCGGGCGAGCGGCGGTTGCGAGTCGTACAACGTGGATCGGATATCGGTTTGGGTGTATTTCGCATATTCTTCCGGTAATAATTGGGGAATGTGTCGACGTGCACCTAGACATTGAATTTATTATGAATTGCGTATGCTTTGTAAGGATTTATTTACGAATAAGGAAAGTAAACTAAATATCTTTCGTTCGTATTGGTCTTTATTACCGGAAATAAATTGAGTATGGTTTAAATTTTGCCATGCATTTCCAAATTACCTCCAGAACATGTTTTGAACAAAATCACATCAAAATAAACTATTAATCGATGTTGAGATATGCAATAGATGTCGCTAGTTGGTATTTTCTAATTCACCACTCTTTTTGACACAATATGTCAAGGAAATGCAGTGCTGCCAGCAACAGTTTATTTACTGCAGGAAAAATATATCGGAATCAAACAGATGTGAATGCGAAGAACTACTTCAAATACATTTACATCGACGTTTCCTTTGGTTTTCCAGCGGGTCAATGACATGCTTGAGGTTATATTTACAAATAGTAGCTTTTTTATGTAATTAGGCATCCATATTTTGAGATCGAAATAGTGTATCCTCACAAACAAAATCATCTGATCGCAATATAAACGGTTCGAGATATTTCGAAATGCGTCAATGATTTTTTCCAGGTGATGCCGACAAAAAACGCAAATCCCTCGACCAAAAAGTGAATATAAAAGGTGCGCAAATGATTTTTCCGCACAATTACCGAGTGGAGACTTCCAAAAATGGTCTCAAAAATAAGGATGCAATGTTTGCTAACTGTTTACAGTTACATTAGCGGCAGCAAAAATCGAATTTCATGCGGACAATCACTATAATTCGACGCTCGTAAGACAAAATTTTTTTTTCAAGGAAGAATGTTGGCCAATGTCTGAGTTTTTTTCATTTCTACGTCCAGTAGGTGGCAAGCTGCTTTCTTTCTATTAATTTGTTCCTCGTGCTGGTAAACATGCGCATTTTTTTGGCTACTTTCGACGGGTTATCCCTTTTATTTATTGCTCTTTACCCATGTCGGCACCGAGGCAAAGAGAAGTCCCAGGCTTGATTCTAAAGCCTAGTACACAGAACACACGATTCAGAACAGAAAATTCATGTCTCCACATTTGGTAAATAATTTGCTGCTGAAAATTTAACAATGGAGACTAGTGGAGATTATTCACGAAACACTTATCTTTTCACAAATGCCGGCTGCTGTTGATGATGGCGACAACTTCAATGACAGTTTCAATGACAGCTATTGCCAAACGTCAACTTTCTGCATCAAAAGAAATGTCGAAACAATTAAAATTCAAGTCTGAAAAGTGTGGAGAGTACTTGGTGTTGCGGTGCTGCCATCTACCGAGTTCATTGATTCTGCGCAGAAAACTGTGTACTGCTTCTGCAGAATTGAGTCTGAAATTCTGTGCGGAATTTCTGCAACTGCAGAATTTTCATACAAATTTCTGCGTCGAACCGAACTGTGTACTAAGCTTAACTGGCAAATGACAAATTCATGAATCAAATTGTGCATAGTTTTTTTTACTGCCCATAGATGGCGTTTGCAACATTAAATTTTATTCTTCATTAATTTTTTAATGACCTAGTATTCATTTATACTACTACCACACTATAGCCGATAATGAGTTTGCAGTTCATTTTCACCTCATAATGATGATGATCTCGCGGTAAGTAAGCAAAAGCTATGTCATTAGAAGCTTAATCTGTGGTGCACTTGTCCATCGACAAGGTCCACACATGAACAAAAAGGCTGGTTTCTGTATATTACAGTAGAATCTCGAAAAAGTTAACTCTCGTAAAAGTTAATCGCTCGGTTAAGTTAACCGAATTTCAGCTTCCCGTGCCGCTCTGAAAAGTTAACTTTTCAGTTAACTTTTCTGAGCGTATGAATTTTTCAAACCAACCTCTTTTTTCGGTCACTAAAGGGGCAATTTGGCTCCTATCAATACGATAGTGAAGACGACATTCCGTTGTCTAAATTGATTAAATCAAATAGTGCTTACGACGATACACTTCGAGAAGTTCAATTGTTGATGTCGAAGCTGGGTGATAATGTTGACTTCAGCATTGATGTCATTGAAAATTGAAACAAGGATCAAATTGCGGAAGATGACGATGATTTCGAAGTTTTCGATAATGATAACGACGGGTCAATTATCGAGGAAGATATTCAACAACCAAAACTGAGCTTTTCGAAAGCAGTTGAAAGCATCAATATCTTCATAAAATTGTTTGAAAACAATAACGATGCAAATCAGGTGGCAGACCTTGTCCATATGCGTACGAAAATGATCAAGAGCTATTACACAAAAGAAAAGAAACAAACAAGTCTCGACTGCACAAAAATTAATTAATATATCGCACGAAAATGATCAAGAGTGACTGAGAACCATAAACCAGCCGGTACAATTTTTTTTGTAATGATGAAAAGTAAGTCATTGAAATAAATTTAGCGTGTTATTTACGAAAAATCTATACGTATTATTGTATTTTTTTCAATTTTGAAAACCACTTAGAAAAGTTAATAATTCGAAAAAGTTAATTACCCATGGGACATTTCGGTTAACTTTTTCGAGATTCTACTGTACTACTAACTTAACTTTATTTCAATTTAATTCTTACACGCGGGTTTTACGTCTACTTCTCCTGTCGTCTTCTCTCTATCTGCCTCCGCGATCACCTGCCCGCAGCGGCGATCATTGGAACTTAAAGGCAGTGCCATAGAACCGCTACAAATCAAAGGACAGACATACTGTTGCAAGTGCCATCTATGGACAGAGCAAGTAAATAAGGTATAAATTTACTTGTCAATTAGACATATGGAAGCGAATTTCGAACAATTTGAAGGTAATTACCATAAGGATGCTTTTAATAAGCCGTTAAGATATGTACTCGGTATTTGTGGTACGGATGTAAATCAATTTGCTATTGTTTTTCACTTTTCAAAATTCTTCCTGACAGTTCAAATGCCAGTCACAATGAGTGACACGTAGTTTATCACTATCTCATTCCATCCAAGCTGATAGTGAGCTAATTATCAGTCATAGTGTGTCAGCAGACGTACTTCCCGCCAGCTCATTATGGGCTCTATTGTGTCAGTAGTATAAATAAATCAGAACGATTATCCTAATAGTAGTGTTTCCTTTAATACCAGTAAAAATAAAATTTGCACTAAGCGCTTGGTCCAATTTTCATGTTTAAATACCAGAGATCACTGATGATACTATAACGGTCTTTGAAATTTCAACAGTCTTGTGGAGTAACACCCATTATTGCTACCGAGCACAAAAACGTTTTAATCTTTCATGTGAAAAGCGTCTGATTCCTTACGAAAGCTATATTGTACTCAAAGATATCGCTGGAATTCTCAGAGGCAACATGAAGGATGGAGCGTTTGTCTTTTATGCAACGAATTGACTTTAACGACAAAGGAGGAAAATTCGTTGCTAATTTTTCTTATGTAATTCAGAACAGAATCAATTAGAAATGTTTTCCTTTGAAGCTCAATTTCAGCTGTTGACCATGATCAAACTCTGCAGTTATCACCATCATCATCAATGGCGAAACAACCATTATCGGGCCTTGGCTTCCTGCAGTAGATGCCTCCAATTATCTCGGTTCAGCGATCCTATTCCCCATTCTTAACAGCGATGTGATGACCAAATAAACTCTTTGCCTGATTTATAGAGAATGCAACCATTTTAATCGAGCCTTTTTACGATGAAACTTATAGGACAAGGTTGAAATCCTTTTGGTGGAAATAATCTAGTGATGCGCTCTAAAATATGAGAATACCTAAAAGAGCCGATCGTGAACCTTTACAGACTGTAGATAATATCTTTTCAACGCAAGACTCGTTCCATGGATCCTCAATTTTACAGAATTCTGGCATAAACCTTTCAACCTGTGAGTTCCCAGTTTAACATCGTTGCCTTCCGAGTAAAAACTTGTAATTAAATTATGCATTCATTCTTTTCCAGGGCTTTCTCGAGATCTTCATTGCAAAGGATACCTGCACCCTTGATGATTGTGTACGGACTGATCTCATATTTCTGTACAGCAGTCTCCAAGTGATTCGTTTCTATATTGTCAAGGCTGTTGGAGACGAAGGGTTGATTCTCCTTATGTAGCGTTGCCTGAAACTACGATCAACTTCTGATACTTCCGTATGAAACTAATCTAACATTGCTGTCGCATCCTTCGCGCAATGGAGGCCGAGCTCAACTTATTTTCTAAATTTTTCGTCCGAATTTAACAAACAAAATAACTATCCATAAAAATTGTATTTCTTAGAAACTAAAATGCTCCGTAAAAGTCACATCACACAAAACGACTCGCCAAAAATGCCGCATCACTTCAGAATCCCGGAATAACACGTCCACGCTTCGTCAACTTCTTCATTTTTCGATTCTTTTTGTCCTTTTGCCGCTTCTGAATGTTCTCCTGTCGTTTTTTCTGTTTCTGCACGATCTTCTGATCGATCTTTTCCTTTCGATCCTTCCATTCCGTCTTGGACTTTTTCTTTTGCATCTTTCGTTTCTTAATGGCCTTCAGCAACAACATTGGATCGTCTTTGACTTTCTTGCCGTCCGTTTTATCGAACGCCTTCTTCCACACTTGCTGCTGCTTGAAATCCAACGCTTTCTTCTCGTCGCCCTGTTCGATTAGCTCGTTCACGTGCTTCTTTTGGTCCTTGATGTTTTTCAACACTTTCCGGGGATTCTTTTCGATGCGTTCACGCTTGGGCTTTTTCACTTTGGCGCCGGGATGCGCGGCAAAGTCGAATTTCGAGAAGACAATTTTGCCTTCTTGATTGAAAATCGGCTTGATCGGTTTCACGAGCTTCAGGCTGTCGGCAGCGTCGTCCTGCTGCTTCTCCTCCTTGATCTGTTCGTTTTTCAACGCTTTGTGCGCGCTCGTCAGAATCTTCTTGACTTCCTTGTTTTTGTTGAGCTTCTTCATTTCGCGCTTCTTCAACGTGCGCTCGGAGACCTTGGATTTTTTCGCTTTCATCTTGTTCTTGATGATGTTCAGCCGGTCCTCGAGCTCCTGGGCGGATTGTGCCCGAGCTGTTTTGGCGGTGGGCAGTTTTCTGTTGGCAGGACTCCTGAGCAGATACATATCGTCGAGTTCTTCATCTGAAAGGCGAATAAGCACAAGGTTTATTAGAATACAACCCGAATACGATTAGAAACTCACCGTCAATTGAATCCGGAACATTCAACGTTGTCAACAGATCCACGATATATTCATTTTCGTCCTCGAGAAGCTTCTTGACTTTATTCCGGTCGAACTTCTTCGCTTTTTTCTCCACTTTCATTTGCATAGTTTGTATGTATCGTGGATTATAGCAAAATTGGGCAAATTTGAATAAATTTGCAATGTTATTGTAAGCACGTTATGTTAACCAACACGAATTTGACATGTTTTGGATAGCGATTGAGGTTAAGTGGCTTTCAGTCTGTTTTCATTTCAACGTGAGTACGTTCAATGCCAATGTGTTGGATTTCGTTGAACTTTCTGAACGAAACATTGTTTATGAATGTGGGGAAGTCCCAGCTGTCGTTTTGAATAAGAACGTTAGACAATTTGAACTGGCGTAAATCAAAAACTACGCACTACATAAATGTACAGTCACTCACAGCTTAAACGATGTCCGTGAGTACTGAATTCAAGGAAAATGCTTAAGAACTGCTAGAATATGAATAGTCCATTAAAATAAACATAAAAAATATTTCAGTTCACGGTTTTCTGTATCAGTTCCAATGAAAAAAGCAACACAAAATTGCTTCTGAGCAGTAGGAGATGGTTTGCGCACTATTTCCATTCTTATGTTTGAGATTTTTCCTTTTTAAAATGAATAATTATTAATTCATGCTCGTCAATGATAGTTCGCCGACCTATTTTCACCTAAATTCAATTTAGCTACATTATTTAACCGAAATTACGAACAAACCTTTACTAGAAATGCTTTTTAACGTTCTCAAATCTCAAAGCAACGAAACGTGCATAAAATGAGTCACACATTCCGTTATTCTACTGCACTCTCTGTGACGCATCACTTGATCTGTGAGGTGATTTTGTGCGTTTAAAATGAATTTGATATTTTTCTTGTTAAATTAAGTAATTTTGTTTAGTAGACACGTCACTTAAGCTGTAACCGACTGTATACAAAGATTGAATAAGATCGAACGGAGAGTATCTATCCTTCCTGTCGCAGTTGAAGAACCGTTAGCCCGATTTTTTTTAATAAGGGTGTTTATTGAATCTCCTTAAAAAGAAATAACAAAAATGGATAAGAATGAAGCGATGGTATCTGAAGATCTTTTCTTATATTGGTGTTTCTAATGTACCACAGCGCACAAGCCATTGGCCGCAGTATTTTGTTTTGTGATCGCTCAATAATGTCAATTAAGGATGAGGAAGTTATTTGCCATAACTGGCAAACGTAGAATCATAAGGGTTTTACCATAGATTTGTATAACATAACTTTGTACTCTAATGCTAGCTTAGATTTATAGCCTATAAGCCAGTACAGTGTAGAAACTCTTTCTTCTTTGCTCTTATATGTTTTTCCCAAGTCATGCGTCGGGCTAGGTGGACTCCCAGGTATTTGCAGTGGTATTTGTGCACAACATCTTTTTCATTGAGTTTGATAACTGGTCAGTTTCCTTTATTTTGCGTAAAGGTGACTTGAACACTTTTCGACTCATTAACTTGAATTCTCCATTTATTAAGCCACTGTTAGAAATCAGTAACGTGCTCTTGCAAGTTCTTGGAGGCATGTTTTGTTGATTTTCTTGTAGACAAGAAGGCGGTGTCATCTGCGAACGTGATGGTTACGGTTCCTCGATTCGTTGGTAGATCAGCGGTGAAGAGTAAATAGAGAATGGGTCCAAGAACACTTCCTTGTGGGACACCGGCTAGAATTGGACATTTAGTTGACATAGAACCTTTAAATCTCACCTGGAATTGCCTTCCGGTTAGATAAGACTTCAGGATCTCGTAAACATAGGGCAGCGTTCGATTGATTTTGTAGAATAGTCCTTCAAGTCACACTTTATCGAATGCTTGGGCTACATTAAGGAATAACGCTAAGCAGTAGCTGCGCTCCTGGTACATCTGTTGGATTGTTTCCATTATGCGATGCAGCTCAATTGTTTCATGTTTTGATCTGAATCCAAATTGTTGCGTTGGAATGGCTTTATTGAGATCGTCTGCAATTAGAGCCACAATAATCCTTTCAAAGAGTCTTGAGAAGATGCTTAGGAGGCTGATAGGTCGGTAGAAGCCTGCAAGGTGATGATCCTTGCCTGGTTTCGGTATTGTAATTATAGTTGATAGCTTCTTTTGCTTACGAAAATATCCTATTCTCAGCATAGCGTTAAATATTTGAGTCAACCACCTTGTTGCAATAATCGGCAGCTTTGTAATCATCTTTCCGATTATCTGGTCATGCCCTGGGGACTTTTTAACATTAATGTGGTTTTTAATAACATAAGTAACTTGCCGATGTTTAATATTGAGACTTTTAATTGTTCTATCTTCAAACCAACTCAAAAATCACTGTGATAAATAATTCATGTTAATTCACTAATATTTTTCATCTATCCTATTGCATCTATTGTTATTAATTAATAATAAAAAAAACTTTCAGCATATTTTCCACTAACTACTTTAATTACTTCATAGTTCTTTTCACGTTCACATCAATTGAAATTGGCCAAAGATATAATTTAAACGAAACAAATCAATTTAATAATCTAATTAACTACTAAAGTAACTACGGTAAGTATATATATAATGTATGCAACATTTATTCATAATATATTTATTTTAATCCGTCACTACAATATAAAAGAACTGGTCCAATAAATATATGTACCTTAAAAATATTCTTCCGAATAAATAGGACCTAAAATTTCGAAATTGTATATTTAGAAATCACACTCGGATAACTGTGTTGTTGGTTTTTCTTTTTTGAATAGCTACAGCCATTTTTTAATTCTTGTTTCACAAGTAATTGTTTTTTTTTCTCTCTCGGTGTGCAGCTAATTCAATCGTAAATTGGGTCCGTACAGGATTAAAGCAATAACTCTTTGAATGTATTTTATGTACACTTATCATGCTAAAAAATGGTGTTAAAAGTATATGGAATATTACAGAGAATAATTTATTTGAATTAATGAATTTTAATTTGAAGATATGGTAATTCTGATTGGTTTATTGTTTTTAAAATTAAATAGGTACAACCATTAAATCATGCTTGAAGAAATAAGTTGAATTTAGAAGTGTATACGCGCTCAAAATTTCATATTGGCCATACTGATACTGTATGAAATCACTTACAGATTTGAAACCGTGATCATTCTACGGAAATTGCATATAAATGAGAATAAGTACTAGGAATCTGAACACTTTTTTTGGACTGATATTTCAGAAAAAGAAGATATTAATTGAATATATTCTTAATGCTAAATAATCTAAATTTTGATAAATTTTATTTATATCTTTCAAATTGATACAGTTTTATGTTTTGATTAGCACATTTTTATTTTATTTTTTGGCTTAGGAATTATCTATACAGCTTGAAGTGGAGTTTCAAAAATTAATACTAAGCATACCTTCTATTCAAAATTGAACCGGACTGATTCAATAAAGTAAACCATGTTATAAATGTGGCAACGCTTTGCTTGTCAGGTTGGTAGGACTGTTTTGAGTTTATGTGTCAAATTTGAGCACGATCTGTCATGTAGTTTCTTTGTTATTGATGTGTAAACAAGTTTACCTCAAGTACGTTCTTCGAACTTTATCATGTATATTAAAGTCGAACAAGGAATTTCCTTGAAATTTTGTTATTCCAACCAAATTTCGTGTGCTGATGAACTGAAAATGTTGCAGAAAGCCTACGGCGAGTCTTCTGTATCGCGTACTCAAGCATTTGATTGGTACAAGTTGTTCAAAGAGGGTCCGACAAAACCACGTCAAAGTCAATCAAAAATCAAAATCATGTTTATTATTTTCTTTGATTCGCAAGGTATGGTTCATTCGGAATTTCTTCCAGAAGGCAAATCGGTGAACACTCAATACTATTTGAGTGTTCTAAGGCATTTGCCAGAGAATATTCGTCGAAAGAGGCCAGAATTGTGGAAGAGCAAATAATGGTTTTTACACTATGATAATGCACCCGCTCACACATCACGTCTTGTACGCGATTATTTGACCAAAAATAACGTCAATATCGTTCCGCAATCCCCGTATTCGCCTGATATGGCACCGTGTGATTTCTTCCTTTTCCCAAAACTCAAGTTGCCGCTTCGTGGACAGCATTTTCAAACGATTGAAGCCATAAAAGAGATTCCGCAGAGGCAGCTCAAGGCCATAGCAGCCTATCAAAAAAGTTTCCAAGATTGGAAAAAACGTTGGCATATGTGTATCATTTTAAATGGTGATTATTTTGAAGGGGATATAAAAAATTATTGAAAAATAATAAACCGTATATGTTGTATTTAATCAGTCCGATTCAATTTTGAACAAAAGGAAGATTAATTTTTTTGGATTTATTATTACATTTTCAATTGAATGTTTTCCTAACATAATTTTGACATTGTAACGACTCCCTAGCGTTATCTAGATTAAGCGTGTTAGTAAGCATAGTTTAGAATGGGAACTTAACAATCAATAGATATTTTTAGGCTTCGAACGTAAAGGTCTAATTTATAATCTCCCACATTTTGAACCGATTTCAAAACATCGTTAAGTATATAAATTCATAAATATTCAATTGAGTTTCGCTATAAAAAGGATAACATCTATAAAAGCGCTCTATCAGCTATCATCTAAAAATTCACTGATTGTCTGGGCATGGGTTAGCGTCGTCCATAGTGGCGAACTATCGCCCGAAATCGTAAAATACTTTCGGCTAATGTTAAACTCCTGGCTATCACTATTAGCGGCGGCAGCAATTGCACCCGCTTGACCGCCGAAACTTATAAATGCTAAGGACTCGTAAACGGCACCATGTCCGTTACGCTGACGCGAAGGGATCTTGAGATGAGCGAGCATCCTTTTCTTCCTGGTGAGGCTGTTGCTACTATTGCTTCGTTTCAATTTGGATAGTGACGATAGACGATCGCCACTACCGCTCGTTCCACTCCCGGTTCCGGTCGATGAAGATGCCGAATGCTAGCTGGAATGGAAATCACGAAACTTTTGCGGATCCAAGGGTGATTCAGGACTAAGCAGATCGGTTTGGGTTTGTTCTGGATCGCTACGCTCCTCGATTACAGTATCGAGCTCTAGTGACGGGAATCCTCGACTAAGGCTTCGCTCAGGGCGCAAACTGATAGCTCGCGACGATCGGTTATCTATAAAATGGAGGAAAATTATTAATCATCCAAAGGACAGCAGAAATGGACAAAAAACTAAGCCAAATTTGAAATCAAAAACCATTTTCAGAATCCACAAATTTTGAAAAAGGACTCCAATGTCAATATGAATAAAACATTAACTTTAAACAACATCATCATCAAATTGAAACACATGCATTCATTTAAATATTTAAATTTCAACTGTGTAAACTCTATCCTTTGATTTATTTACAAACTACATGCACAGCATAACCGTTTAAAATTCAATTGTTATTTATTAGAAAAAAAACTGTTGTTTCATTTCTCGTTTAGAAGACAGGACTCACTGAGCCTATGTATAGGACTAAATCTGACCAGGCTGACGGCATGGTCCTGCATATCATAGTTTCTGCGTCGATCACGTTCACGTGCTAATTTGGCGCGACGTCGTAAACAGCATATTACTAGTAGGGCAAATAGCGGGAAACCGAATATGCATGAAACAATCGGTACAACAATTGATTCAGGTGAAACTGTAACGAGATAAAAATAAATAATTAATTTTTATATGACACATACAAATTGCTATATTTAGTTTTTAAATGTTTGTCAGTTAAAAAGACATATGGAATGTCACTCGCACGCCGTGTTGAATTTCTTTATGTTTGTGTTTTTACATCATGCAGGGAAGTCCAGTTTGACAGATAGTTTGTCACAATGGATGTCAAAAGTTCTTCAATGAGTCTCGCAAATCAACATCCGATTTTCAAAGTAAATTTGTATTATTCTCGACCGTCGTTCAAAACTCAGCTTATTCAAAATTATTTGACACATTATACTGAACATAAATATTGAAATATGAGGTCAATTTGATTGTTATTCCTTTCGAAAACTTGATTCACGCTAAACATAACAATCTACACGCACTTAAATCGATTTATTATGATTCCAAAAACAATTATTTACGTTCGATGTCTAAATTCAACAACAACAAAGTACGATTAATTTCACAATCAAACCGCAAATGATCTATCGAAGCAGCAAATAGGACCTTCCATCCGGAGTGTGTTGTTGTTGTTGACATTCATATAATTTGTCGCGATAATTTCACGTTCAGCCTATTTCGTACGTGATCTTCTCCAGGCGCACACAAAATTCATTTCATTATATAGTAGATAGCATGAAAAGTAAGAAGGACATGGCATCTGTACATGGACACTAACTAGGGTTAGCTGGCAGCAACCGAAAGGAGGTAGTACTTGGCACGCAGCTAGTATTCGTTAAGCACCTTAGATTGCTTATTAGCACGAATCTACATAGAGTGTACGGTTCGGAGTAAGTATCTATACAAAATGAGATTTTAGGGCTGTGTTCGTGGTTTTTATGGAGCCATCGCAAGGATGTTACCGAAGGTAATTGTTGTTTAGATAGGAAAGTTTGATGTTGTGGTAACTGATTTATTCATTATGATGCAGAGTAGACATTTTGCTATAAATATTTATCTCAATTCAAAATAAATCGAAGTACATCTTTCGAATGAGTGAGTCCTTGTTTTAAGTTGAAGTATATTTCAAATAGGAAATGAAAAAAAATGATGCAGGAAATTAGTCAATTACTAGGAATTTATTGTTTCTTTTGAAGAATATTTGGCATGGATGGATGGAACGGATCGGATTATTGATAGTTTTCCTAAAATATTCGGAAAATTTGTAAGACATGATTTTATAAAATTGGGGCAAAAAAGTGAGGCCGTTTTTATAAATAGTTTGGGCACAGTTTTCTAAATTTAATGCATTTTTTACAAATATTTTAGTACAAAATATTCGTTGCCTAATTTACATCGATTTCCTTAGCATAAATTATTCAATAAAATCATATAGACCTTCAAAATACACTTCATAACTAGCTGGACATCAATCTGTTATTGTTTTAAGCTATCGAGGATACTGCAGTGCATCCTATTGACCAGACTAGTTAGCTGGAGTATTTTTTCAATACATAGTGTATCACAGTAGTATTTCAGTATTAAGAATGATAAGGAACCTTGGAGTGCTTTCCGTTAACAAGTGGCTGTTAACTTTAGTAATTACAAGGCTTGAGGATAATAGAGAAACCTAGAGTGCTTCTGTGTCGAAACGTTACTGTGTATACTGCAATTGTGCTGCCGCTCGCTGTGTTTCTAATGTATATCCTAGCGCCGTGACGTGTGGTGAATATGAATATGCGTGGTGAATATGCTATGGTGTGGTGAATATATGTGTTTAGATGGTGAAAGTACTGCTGTGTAGTTAATACTATCAATTTTTCCTTTCAAATAGTATATCAAATGTTTTCCTGGGTTTAATATGAAAAGTTGCAAATATTGCGAATGATTGTTTAAATGATCAAAAGTGCATCAACCTGAATCGAATCTCGGCCCTCCGAAGACATTGGCGCAAGTTATCTCAGTTCAACGACCGCGTCTTCCAGTTCTCGAATCTTAAAGGTGATTTGTATTACTGCATCACTGAGTCCTCCCAGTGATTCTCTGCTTAGACTCGGTGGGTAGCTTCCATTTCCTTGGACTTTCATGGTTTGCAGATTAAAGTCTGCGCAGTTTTGCAGGAATCGATAGAATTTGTTCGTCTAAAATTCTTGGCCGAGATTTGGCATTTATAACCCGAGGCTCCTATGTGTCGGAAGCGAACGGAATGAAGTGAGCGTCGATCGTAAGTCGAAATTGAAAGTTCAAATTGTAGATGGCGTTAAGAAAGCGCGCGTATCGTTTGAATGATTTGTTTCAACAGTGATGAATTTAGATAGGGTCCATTCTTCACGAGTGGTGGATAGGTTGGCGTTCAAAAATTTCAACTGATTCTCCCGATGTATGATTTTTTTTCAATTACC
Source organism: Oxycera nigricornis (assembly GCA_963942545.1). Classification (NCBI taxonomy): domain Eukaryota; kingdom Metazoa; phylum Arthropoda; class Insecta; order Diptera; family Stratiomyidae; genus Oxycera; species Oxycera nigricornis. Next base: position 104,923,146 of record OZ012662.1, read on the forward strand.
TGTTCTCTGAACATGTTATCAGAACAAATTTGAGGGACATCATAATGTATTTCAAAAATGAGAACAAAATTGTCTTCAGATATTTGCTCAAAAGTCTCTTACCTTCCTTGTAGCGAAAATGGAGGTTCTTTATCATCATCCATTCAAGGCTTGATTTCTTTTCCAAACCGTAAATTTTACAGGCAATTTATTACAAAATCACTTGGCATTTTGCACAAAAAAATAAATGTCTACGATCTGTTTATGCTGTTCCAAGCAACCGAACCAAATTTTCAATAACACCAAATCTCTTTACCATATCCTCACATCAATTTTTATTCCCGCCAAATCAGCAGCAACAGGAAAAAAACAAACAACGCATAATAGTGAAAAATTGAAACCTCTAATCCGGAAGGATTCCACTTGCCAAGGACTTGTTTCCATTTGACTTGAAGGCCTTCAATACGCATCACACGTGGCTTCACACTCCCAACACCATTCCATTCCCTATCCATCAACGTGTGTGATTCCTTTTATTGCCAAAAACGACGGAAGAAAAATCACTTTTGCTTTGAAACAGAACGAAAACAACAAGGACTATTGAAGATGTGCCTTTTCATTCGAACAATTTTTCATTGTCAACAATATTCAAGTTGGTTCACAGTTCGATGAACACATCCTAAATTATATTTGATAAACTTCGGCCTGGAAGGATAAAAAGCATCTGTTGGTGAAACATGTATAGTAAATGAGGACTTATTGTTTTGGCCTCTCGCTGTCAGGATATTTCCGAAATGATTTTCTGCATGTTGAACGGGAATTTGTATTCTGTGACGGGAGCAAACATTTATGAGGTGAAATGATCAGATCGATCAGTAAAACAGTTTTTATCTAAAGGACTAGAAAGATGGAAAGAAGAAGAGGAAGTCCTTTTCCGTGTTCATACAAGAATGGTTTGAATTTTTCTTGGGTGGTGTGAATTTGGTTAATATTTCAACATGATGGGTATGGGGCTAGCAGTTTTTGAGCTATAGGAGCTGTAAGAAAAAAAGAAGTTATCATAATGAATGCTGCAATGGGACCTTTTTATAAATACAAGTTGTAATGAGTGAAATATTCACTGTTCCAAAGATAAGATTCCCATTTATTAGTAAAATCCTAATTTGAGGAAAAATTCAAACTTCGAAAGTTTCATTTCATTTTCATAGTTTAAAAAATTGGTGGAAAAATTTCAGAAAAATGTATTTAAAGAGCGTCAGGCTGCAAATCGAGCAACTAAAATTGGTTTATATTTTTGTCAGCTACATAAATAATTCCCCACTCCCCTCTAAATTTGACTACCATGGGAAAGTTGATTGGTTAACCAACAATAATTGATCTTACTTTCACTACTTTCTCATTATTTAGTAACGATGAAACAAACACACAGTGTTCTATGTTCTCCGAAGGGTCAATGCTGTTTTCTATGAGTCCTCAAATAAAATAGCAAAAGACAGTTTTGTACGTATATTTCCATTCCTTTACAGTTAGAAAATTATTAAACATCTGAGTTATTTATACAATCTTCAGTTCAACTGTTAGCAAATTTTCACTAATATTCTATTATAAAACCTGAAGCGATTAAATTATTTTTGCACACCAAATAATCCTCGCTTCTTATTTCCTTGTATCAGACAAAGAAATAAATGTCAGTAGGTGAGGCGGTAATGATTGACTCCCTTGAAATTTCGTTTGCTTATATAGGCAAAATGCTTGCCAGGAATAGTGATATCTTATGATATTATTATATTGATGATTACTTCAATCTATTGATGTGCATGATACAGCAGCAACGGTCGTAGTATGAATTACACAGATGGTACGGATTACATAGGTGACATGGATTACAAAACTTTTTTTGTCGTCAATGTTTTTCATATGTTGGTAATCCAAAAGGAAACAGATTGCAGAAAATTAGATGCGCAAGGAAGGAAGGAATCTGAGGATCAAAGATTGAACCACGATGTGGGAAATGTACAATCAAAGCTACTGAGGTCAGTAGCAAAAGAAGAAGGAAATCGACCGAGGAAAAAAAAGGCTGAACGATCTCCAAAACCGCCCGCGATGGGAAATCTACCTACCAGGAAAGCTCATAAAATTAATCAGTTGAGCTAGGTTTCCCGTTCCAAAAAAAGTGGCATCTTAGGATTGTAATTAAGTGCAAATTTTGAATTTGTGTTTTGTAAGTATTTGTAGATACAAAAAATAAAATAATAAATATCCCGTCTAAGAAAAGCAGCATTGCAGTTTATTTATGATCTAATGGATTACAAGGATAACATGGACTTCATGGGTGGCAGGACTTACTTAAGCGCCACGCGAACACTCATTTTACATCTTGCTCTACAGAAATAGCAGACTCAACTGCATTTAACACCCCAAAATGATCTTCCAGCGAGGATATTGAAAGCATTCCTATTTGTGATGATCAAATATTTGATCTGGTTGAATCCAACCATCCAATTGTATCCAATTATCTCATTAGATTTCAGTTGTTTTTCAACAGTAACTTAGCCAACTCACCAATCCTTGTTTCTACATCATTCTTCCTTCTACTTGTCAAAATGCCTAAAATATCGACAGTAACTGCCACTCTCAAACCACTCGAATGACTCCATTAAGTCACACACATAAGCATAGTAACGATTTCATGAGGTCAGGGGTGCAGGTGTTGATTCTGCAAGGATATCAGAGTCATTTCTTAATAGAATCCATTATCTGAGGGTCGCAAAATTGAATAAGTTGAATGTATCAGCAAAAGCATATGAATGTGTAGTTTTTTTCTGGATACAAGGACTTCAATCCTGGACATAGTCATACACCGTCCGATTAAGTGCTATAAACATACGAGCAGGACATTGGAAGAAACTTCATCGAGATAGCATTAATATCCAATAAGAGTGTCCAATTGGAATCCATAAGCATGAGAATGTGGTGCATTAAGTCAATGTGATTCAATAAGATTCAGTCCTGGCTATATTCAATTGGATTATGTTGCATGGGAAAGTTAAGAGTAAAATGATTTTCAGCTCATAAATTGTGTAAGTTGATTTTTTTGGGAGTATTAATTAGGGCCACCAAAATAGCTTAGATATTGTTTAAAATACTCAACATTAATACATTTGCTTTGAGTTGTCCAGGACAGTTTTTCGTCAAAATTACCGTAAGAAAATTTTCAATCGATTCAAAAAACGACATTAAGGATATTCAGTAGTTGTAAAATTTAATTTCATTCCATTCAGATTTTCTGGATGATCAAGTGCCTTCAGAATTAAACAAGAATACGAGTTTCTTAGGAGCAAGAATTTGCTGTAAATCAATTTTTGCTTACATTGATTTATCTACCGCAAGGGTGTAAAATAATTACTCTCATTGAAATTTTAACGAGTGGAACTTTTTTGATACCAAATAATCATCTCGCATATAATTTTCTTCATCATTCCTAGTCAAAAATAACTCTTCGACTGCAATTATTCAAAAAATCCATCCCAAAAACACCCTCGTAGCATTCTTCACTCCGAAAATAAATTTCGTATTAGGTCTCTTGATCCTAGGAAGCTACCCAAATGAATTGTTTTCCATACCAAAGGTAGCGAAGGTCAATTACTACGTCTTGCACCTTTCCCTTAATTCCTTAATCAAGTTGACCTTTCCGTGAGAAGAAACCAACCCATCCCACCCCGAAAACACAATCCACCCTTACTTGCAATGCAAACATTCATTCACAGGATGTCTGAAATTAAATAAACTTCAAGATAAATTACATTTTCTAAAGGACATACACAAATACGTTGAGGGCTTTTTTTGCTGATTCTCAAGGGTTTTCTGGAAGTTCATTTCTTTTCTTTTCTTTTTTTGCTAGGCTGACCTCGACGTTTCGGAAAAGATTCAGAGAAAATGCAGATCTTTCGTTTCGTTGTGAAGGAAGGAGTGTATCCATTGTTGGAATGTATACAACGTGAGAAAGAATGTTGCAAGTGCAACATTCAAAATTCTGTTTAAGTAAACAAACTATTACGAATATGCCATTTTTGGAGATTGTGCAGAATACGACAAAAAGGATATATGATTCTATAAATTCTAGTGATTTATTGAGCAAGCTTAGCTGCAAAAGTGAGAATAAAAATGCGCTATGAGATTTCATCCGTAAAAACGCTCCGATTTGTGTTTTTTTTGGTGAGCCTTGAGGAAAATTGCTTCGAAAATTCGATGAATATCACGACAGAACATGGAAATACATTAATTATGACTCAAGACCATTCAAATATGAACGGTATAGCTGCAATAGCTTATTTGTTGAGAAATGTTCGAGTAAATTTTCATGCTAATCGAATCATATTGCCAAGTATCAAGGATTTAAACCTATAATGGCTGTAACTTATTTTAAGTAAATACTCGACCCTTTCGGAATAATCATTGAAATAAACGGCATTTGATCATTAATAAAAATAGATGATCACGGCATTTTTTGAATTTCATGTGTTGAAATTGCAGATAATTATATAAATTTATTTTCAGCTTTGCAAGTCCATAATTTCAAACTGAGAACTGATATTCATAGTTTTAAATGTTCTCGGGGGACATTTAGAACTGTTGGGAAATATTTAATACACAAGCCCTATACGTTCGTTCAATGATCATTCATTTTCTTGATCGCTTCTCTCTTCTCTCGAGTCGATGTTTTTTGATTGAATGTAATTTTTAAAAAATACATTTGAAATATTTGAAACCAGGAGAAACAAAAAAAACACAATTTCTAAAACGTTTGCCTGACTGTCTGTTTATGTACACATTACATGGAAACTACACGACAAACTTTGACGACACTTCGCATTGCAATAGCTAATATTCTGAGTCAACATTTAAAATACTTATTTAATTTGAAAAATTAAGGGGATCGTACAAAAGACAGAAAACCTTATCTTCACAATTGAATTTCGCGCACCGAACAGAACACAGTGCTGGAAAGATACCAGTGCCGAGATCTATCGTTGGCTGACATGCATTGAAACTTTCTAGAGTTGGATAGCCGGGGATATGTAAGCGGATGGACAGTAGTACGAGACTAGTGTGTTTTTAAATTGATCAGGTACTTTGAGTGATGCAGAACCATTAAATTAGTGAATGATTTTTATTTCAAGCATAACAGTGAAGACATCAACATATGTATTTTATGATATACCATATGATTTGATTTTCATATATTTTTTGAATGGCTTTTCATTTAATATGGTTTAGAGTTTCGTTTTAAGATAAGGTTGTTGATTTGATAGTTTTCGTACAAAGTGCAGTTTAGTAGATAAAATCTTTTTCAAAGCTCAAGAAATGAAACAATGAAGTCCATGTGAATGAAATTTCTTTATCAAATAGATATTTTTGAAGTCTTTTATATTATATTTGTTTATTCGATTTATAGAAAGTTTAATAAAAAAATAAACATGAAGTTTAGAGTTAGAGTTTCCCTAAAGGTCCTCCCTCCTTCTTGCTTTAAGGAACAGAGTTCACCCGGCTGAGGTAACTATTGGTGGGCCTAGCGCGCACAACACATGCGGACACGAAAGCGCTAGGTCATGATAGGGTGGGCCCAGGCAGCTACATCTGCGCCTGGCGAGCTCCGAGAGATTGTTTTTGTATGCGGTAGTATTTCGTTGTTTTTTGTGTGTTTTTTGAGTACACGTAGGCCGAAGTAACGTTAAGGAATTTTTAACTCTCGAGTAGGTCTTGAACGCGGTATTATCTCGGTATGCGCACGAGAATTCCTTGGAAAAGTAACGTAGGAGGTATATCCTCACAAGATGTATAGTATGTTTTTTTGGTAGATTTTTTTTGTCGGTATGTAATCGGGTGAATCAATGGCTGAATCTCTGGAAATGAAATTCGGGACCTATACTAGAGAACACACCAATGGCATTACGTGCCAAACTTAGCTGGCCTGCCAGCAGCCATAACTCCTCTAGCTAGGTAGAGGCCGAACCCGAATTAGTTTGAAAGACACATGGGTTCGTTCTTTCGTTCCCGGAACTTAACGTCCATTGAGGCCAACTAGACGAAAGTCTTGTTGCCTTGAATTTTTGTAGCAATATCGTTCGCTAAACACAACATTTGCTTTGTAGAATTAGATTGGAAAGCTTTGAATTGCATCATGGGATGTCATCCTTAGAATCTATCTTTTATCATGACTAGGTTACACACTTTCAGCTGTCGTTTGTCTTGTGCACAACTGAATATTTGTTCATTAATTGTGGACATAAACATAAGTCGCAATTAAAGGTAAGCTTCAATTTAGATGTGAGCCGACAATCAGGCATAGGCATAGGACTACCACATGGAAGTCTAGTTTTGAATTACGATCTCGGAAAGTTTCTAGCGCCAACTTCTGCACAAACACATTTAAGTTTTGTTTGAATTTATTTCAGCATTAATTGACCCTACCTTCAATACCAAGAGAAACACTTTTAAAGATATTTATAAATGATTTTTTTTAGATTTGTGAGCATCTGCTTAGAATGACTTATTGTTTATAGATTCGAAATATTGGCTCAACATTTAGGTTTGCCACATGTTTCACCAATTTTTAAATTATGTATAACCTAACAAATGTTACCAACATTTCAATGTTTCACTTTGAAAAGGAAGAATTGCTTTGATACTTTTATTTCCCCCACATTTTTTGTAGGATATTCATCATACAGTAACAGTTAATTTATATATAAATTCTCAAGCAAGACTTGCAAACTTCACCCTATAAGCAAAATACAATACTGATTCTTCCATATCATCCAATTTCTTAGAACCCCTGTCAGCTACCAGCCCAATTTCCATTACATGGCTCTGCAAACCCCACCCAATTCCCTCTAGTATGAAAATAGCATTTACATAAATACCAAAAGGCTCCATTCACCCTCTCAACTCGCCATAACTTGTACGATTTTATTGTTTCGGCTACTGATTCGATATGCACCACACTCATTTCTCATAGCGATCAAAACACCCTCTGGTTCTCGTTAGTCATACAAACACATCCCTTAGCTTCTTGCCTGATAATGCTTGGATCTATAGATTCATTCCTCGCTGAAAAAATAGCCTCGTGTAAAGTTCATTCTTCTGAAAAATGAGAAAAATGCAAGAAGATAAATACAAAACTGTCCAAGGGCAAGGCCAAGAAAGGACTATCTAGTTTCAGAAAAAAATACCTGCAGTAATTTGAAAAATTAAATATGACTCCATGATGGCAAACAGTTGGAATTTGAGGATGAGCACAACAAGAAAAAATTCAAAAGAACAAAAGAAGTATTCACCTGCAAAAGAAGTAAAAGTCTATTGAAATTTTCCTTAAAATTTTTCTACATTTTTCAGAAGAAAACGGGATGCCCCGAAGCAAATGTATAAAAAGAAATGTAATACCTTTTGCTAAACATTTTTTAAGATGCTGCTTAACGGTGGCAGGATTCAAATTGAATACATAAACAAGATCTTCTATCAAATTTAAATGCAAGGTGTTGTTGTTGTTGAGGGTGATGTAATAAATGAAATTAGTGAAATTTATTTCGTGAATGTTTGGCGACTGGGAAATGAAATAGAGTAATTGAAAAATGAATTATTTCGTTTTATGAGATGAAAAGAAAAATGTTTCAAGAATTTTTATTTAAATTATTGTTAATTGTTTGAAATTAACTACACAGAAGCATGGTTACGGTCAAGAAATTATGAAAAAAATCCTGAATGATTTTCACTCAGGATTCAAATGAACTACCCTAAAGACACCCATGAGTAGGACTATTACATGACAATAACCACTCCACTTCGGTTCATAGGGTAGAATAAAGACATGAATTTTATAATGACAATTGTTGGATTTTAAATGAATACGCTAGATATTCATGGATTGTAGAAGGTACGAAAATGAAATTAGTTGTTAGGAGGTAAACTACCCGTAAGTAAGATATTGAATGATGGCACTGAGCCGACAATCCGAAATTTCAACACGTGAAACGTCACTCGGGAATTGTCACGGCGACAACTGCCCGAATAATTCATTCAGTGAAGTAAGATTCCGCCATCAAAGAGTGCGTTTGGAAGCATGCAACATCTGCCTGTGGTGAAGTTCTCAGTTCGAAAAAATGAACGTTACTTCAAAGAACCGTTATCCACAGGTTATAAATTCATGTAAGGATGAGACGGTTGTCCCTTTGGATTTGGCTTACGACAAATGACAAGTAGATTCAGTTTATTTTTATTTTTTGTATGGCACTCTTGGATTTGGATTGCGATGACTGGTAGTTCTATTTACGTGTTAGGAATTCGCAACGATCTGGGCGATCAGCAATCAGACATTCACGGAATCAGTCTTTGTATAGAAGAAAGAAAAATTATCGTTTCTTCTGTATTCAAACCATTTATATCAAAAATCTTGTAAAGTTTTCGCAGTACAAAGGCTGTTTCTACTCCACGATAAAATATTGAGGTGAAAAATATTAAAATTTTTATATATGATATTTTTATTATTGATTCTTTTCTGAGAACATAGCCACTCGTGCTTAATTTAGTAGTCTCCGAAAATTCTAATATATTCTTGATCGATATTTCCTCAAACCACGCCCTAGACTTAATTTGAACCCAAAATTTGTTTCAACCTCTAATTTACAAATCGTCCAGCCGAATTCGTCGGCCGGTGAGTTGGCTTCATTATTTTCTTTCAAAAATTTGGTTAATATTTTATTTTCTATTTCTTCTCATGTTTCTGGATGTCTCTTGGGACTAGAACGTAATCAAACGAAATTACATTCAACTTGCATTACCCTAGAGAAGCTGAAGAATTATAAATATTTCGTCACGTTCACCAAAAAGATAAGGACAAGATAATATGATGCTCCTTTGAGGGAAAATTTCAGAAAATAAAACAAACAGTCAAATCAAGAAAACAAGGAAGGATCCCAAATACAAATACAATCAATCACCATTGATTGTATTTGTAAGAACTCGAAGACAAATGATGAGCCATGATGATTCGAATCATTAATTGTTAGTTAATGTCAACGTCCGGTTTGTGATTTCGCGCCACTGATGATGATGATTTTTTTATGAATGAATAACTTGAGTAAGGAGCAAGAGCTGCGATTACTTTGAAACTGTGTGGAGCATAAAGTATACAGCCCATTTCAGCTTATGCTCAACGAAGATAAACGATTTATTTTGATCCTTGGAATCCTTTCGATAATTGACGTGGATTTCCCGGATACATGTTTTACACTCTTTTCATCAGCATCAACACCGAAAATTAATTAAGTGTAAATAAAACTAAACTAATCAATCTTACTGCATCCTTTTGAAACTTTAAAGACTGGGCTATGCTAGCTTCGACAAATGTGCATTTGATCCCAATTAAATTCCGAAATCGTCCTTTTTACATCGCTTTGAACTTGATGCAACAGGAGTTAAATTAATTATCCACGAAATACCATCTCGTTTCATTCAGTTCTGAATAGAAGTAGACTCAACATCAGACTTCTCCCCCGAAGGAATACAGGTGTAAGGATAAAACAGAGAAGGACTCGTGTTGATAGACTACGAGCAACTCATGATTAATGAACAACAAAATTCTTACCCGTGGGATAAATAATTATTACTGGTCGTTTGCTAGTTGAAAGTATTGTTTCTGTTGTTGTTGCTGTTTTGTTTGTTGTTGCATGCATTGATATTGTTGTTGTTTCTGCTCCTGCCGGTGCTCCTGATGGACTAGACATCTCGATGGGGCTGCCAGCGGCTACAGCGCTCCGTTGGATTGTTGCCGAGGACGATGATACCAATGTGGTTTGTGCTGAAGCCAGAATACCAGATCCTACTGATGATGATAATCTTGGTGCATTGTTGCCGAATATCGGACCGATATCCGTGCCGGACAATTGAGGAGCAGGATTGTTACTTCTCAGGAAGAACATTGAGAAATAGGGTGGTTGCGACCTTGGGTTGAGTAGACGTAATGGAGTCGAAGATGATGCCGTAGAAGTAGTCTGTGATACCGCTTGACCACTGTCCAAAGCCTTCATGGGCTCCGTATCATGTGCTTGGAGAGATGGCATCAAGTCGGGCGGATAAGGACGCTTCCAGTTGTTGATGTTGATGTCACTGTCGAAGCCAGGATAATTGAAATTGTCGCTCGTGCTTCTGGTTGGCTTTGTAAAATTTTCAAGGGGGCTACGTGTTGAGGACTCTGTAGAGGAAGCTACAGCACTTGCGGTCATGATGGCTGCTAGACTTGCTACCAGAGCCGCTTTTACAGCCACCTTTTGTACCGGAAGGATGTTGAATGTTGTTAATAGTGGCAATGGTGATACGAGGTTGGGATTGGTGACGTAAATGTCGGTGGGTAGTATGATTAAAGGCTGGAATGGCCGTTGCTATGATGCCATTAGTTTGCAGCAGGACATCTGAAATTAAATTGAGAAATATTATAGTGACGAAGCTTTGAAAGTTTTAGGATTTCAATATTTTTTATTTTGTTATTGCCATATTTACAAAAATAATGTTGCTATAAATACATTTTCTTTAATTATGTCGGAATCAATAAAGTCAGCCTTGAAGAAACTAATTGCGTTGCAGTTTTAGGTCAATCTCTAAAGAAGTCAAAAAAATCAAGCGAAGACAGTTTCCACTACAAAAAATTCTTTATTGCTCTTAATTGGATTTTAATAGATATTTCAACTGGATTAATAGGTTGACTATTTCACATTTTAGGGGCTTCGTTTGGGATATAAGATAAACCATTTGAAACCAAAGAAAGCGGACAATTGTTACGACGATGAAGAAGAGAGTACAGTAAAGACTGACTGCAGTGCAATAATGAACGAATAAAGACGAAAGTCAAATGAAATCGGAAGACGTTAGACGACTATAGACGAAAAAAGACTTTAGAATTTTATTTCTGCGGCATTCTTTTAAGAGCCTTGGCTTATTTGGAGTATTTAAAATATTTTATCCATAGAAAACATAAAATGTTTCATGTTTAAATGAAAAACTGCTTTGATTTTCACCTTCATTTTGTGACATAAATTCTACAGCTTTTTTTGTAATTTTGGAAGAGACATGTTTCGATTTTTTTATATTTTTTTTTTCATAACTTCTGTAAAAGTCCTGATTTAAAAATTTACTCGCATGCAACCTTTCCAAAAAAAATCTACCTGAAGACCTTTATGGATTATAGAGCACATTTTTCACTCATATAAAATCCATGTTTGCATACCGAAAAAGCAAACAGATTCCATTATACTGGATACGTTCAGAACATAGAAACTACTTAGGGGTGAATCTAATTATGTATCAATCTAGAACACTAACAAAGAACTCCTAGATTTAAATCTCATTTGGATACTACACAACCCTGTTATGCGTCTAAACCTATGGGTATATTTACATGTTAATCTCTTGAAATTGAACAAATGCTTAATCCAAAAATCCATTTACATTCAACCCTTGCTCATCATAATTTGAATATCCTTTCGAAATGGGAATTATTTTCACATGCTGATGGAAGTTTTTATGTACATTTGAATGTTTTTAATTAGCTATGTCATCTCTATTAATTCAGATATTATTTCAAGGTAGTGGTGAGATAATATTTTAGCATTTTCTTGATTCGAAAGAGGAATGCGACTACATTTAAAACTCCGGTTATTTTAGTGAATACCAGAAAGTTATTTCATCGCAGTAGTTCAGTGCTTTCTGGTAAGACTTGGAAAGGAGGTAGGAAGGTAAAAACGCACAAATTGAGTTCTCCATATGAGAAATGTTTATATTTAATTAACGCTGATACATTACTTTATTTACCGATAGTTAGAGGTTTTTCTTGATTGAAGCAGTCGAATTTTGAATAAAGTACTTTACGAATAGGATACTTTGCTTGTTAACAGCCCTAAGAAATGATTTATGTTGCTTTTATATTAGTTTAACCACATAAAAATATGGCAAGCAACAGTAGCTGTCCTTTTACGTTGGATTCATTTTTATTTGTTTAATTGTAGTAGCCTGGCATTTTTGGATCTTTGAATTCAAGGAACTTTGATCAAAATTTAAACAAAACAGAATCTCATACGTCGAGAATAATGAAAACTTTTTGACCATTGCCAACTTAAATTCATCTTGTTCACATATTGAAATTCCACCACTATGTATTTTGGTATTTCTTTTGGGAGCTCCCCATAACTCTGTTGGAACTAACTATCATACTATCTTACTATTTTCAGTTCATTTTGTCTTCAATTGAAGCAATTTTTCTCTGATGAACTCGCGACATGATAATGAAATAAACCGTAAACTACCCTTAAATTATTCATTAAAGTGCTTGAAACGAACGTCGAATTTTACATACCAATGATTGAACTTTTTTTGAATCGAACTAAATGTGATGTATGATGGACTCACAGTGGATTCCTTCCGAGTCCATCATACCTTGAAAAAACCCTTTTGCCGGAATATTCAAGGACGACTGGCTTCTCCAGATTCACGAAACATGGCCTCAATAATTTGACTAAAAACGAGTATCGAATATTGCTACTTTTTGTCTTTCTGTTTTGTTTTAGCTTTTGAAAATCATCTATTTTTTGTTTGAGTCTTTTCAATTTTGGCCATGTTATTGCAGGGTATCAGCATGATTTCCATGCTTCTTCATCTAATTTAGGTGATTTCAAATATTTACAGTTTTGAACTCAGGACTACGTAAGTACGCAGACTTTTATAAAGAAGATTTTGGCATCCCAGAGTTTCTTCCTGAATGGGTTTTCATTCATCTCTGCAACCGTAAGCATCATGTGACTTTCAATGGCTTCAATAGTTTCTCTGTTTTATTTACAAATCCATTTTTCCTGAAAGGTCTCTTCTAGGACCTATTTTTCGTCTTCTTTTCATCAGTAGCGACTTGCATTCTCGTAATTTCTGCTGTTGCATCGTGCACCCTAATTATCTAAAAGTTGTCTATTTTATATAAGATAGCGCTACTGTACAATAAAATTCCAAATATTCGCCATTTCGTCAATGAGACACAAATTTTAGGGTACTCATCCATCCTTTTTTCTATCAAAATACGATATTACACTACCAATCATTTGCTGCTTAGATGTCATAAACACAAACAAGGTAACAACCTATCCAAACATATTGAATTATCATAAGGATGCACTCATAGCTTCCAAGACACTTTGATGCCAACGATATTGTTGTTGTCAACGTAAAAAAGGGTCATAGAATTTTGATCCACATATTATGTTACTTTATGCGCTTTAAAAATGTTTTGGCTCAATACAGTACAGTACAATTGCATGATTATGGGACAACATGAGTAAATACGGAATTAAGGATATTGAAATTGATTGAATAATTTAATTTCTAATTTATCACAGTAACAGCGTTCAAAGTATCAATCCAATTGAGTACAGATTAAATCCTGAGTTTAGTGTGCTTTCACCGAAATTAATCACTAAAACACGGACTTCTTAAGCTAGGGTTACGTAACTAGCTTGCACCAAAACCCCCATAAACATACTACCCAGTAGCCCATAATTTATGTTATAAGTACTGCTTTTTCGAGTATGGGTTCCAGATCTCATCCAAAGCTTGTCTGGACTCCTTCATAATCCTTGGTGAGGATTTGGACCAATCAGCATCCTTGCCGCTTTTTGGGTAACGGCACCCCTGTCCTAAACGCAACAGCACACCAATGCTTCACGATACAGAAGGGTTGCCGAATAACTTCCGGGCCCAAACTGTATTAGCAATGAAAGTACCCGCTTTTGGGTGTCAACTACAGCCCCTAAGTTTCAACCTCCACAGGTTCCTCGCCGACACCGGCCGGGACAAGTCCCTGAGGCCATGGATCTCTTGGTACCAGTATACCCCTGGTGAGGTTTCGAGGAAGCACAGACAGAACCTCTTTAATTGATCGCTGTATTTTAGGGCTTATCATCATTTAAAAATATGCCACCCTATTTTTCGTCACATTGTTACCATAATATCCTGTTGTAAGGATGTTGTTCAGAAGATCGGTCAGTTCTCATAAGGAAAGCGGAGTTCTGATTGAGTACAGGCGATGCAAAGTTGTGGAACTTGAGACAGACAATCAAGATACGTTACAATGAATCCAGATAGCATATAAGTACTTTATAGGCCGCTGTTCTGTAAAAAGAAAATAAAATTCTGTGGAGTCTACTTATTCTTAGTCATAATACTAAAGTTTCAACTTTTTTGACCCCAGCACCGATGAGTTGGCTATTTATGGTAATCGTTCGATGATTAGAATGATCAGGCTGCAAGACATACTACTTTATGGTATTATGTTCGCAACAATTTCTTCTTTCATAAGAATTTTACAGCTATTCTCGCTATTTGATAGCCTTTGATCTTTGTGAAGTTAGATTGTGAATCTGTATATAGTTCATCAATTACTAACCAATCAATAAGTACAAAATGATTTGATTGGAATTTTTAACAAAAAAATACATGAAATTTGAACATTCTTTACTAGCGTTAAGTTAAAAAGGAAACTTCAACCCCAATACACACATCCTTCTTAAACACAATACATCCTTTCAGACAAACACCTTATTTTCCAAAAGGGTGGCAAAAAGCCAACCACACTTTACATTCACTACATTTTCCGCATGCCACGTCACGCTCTTCACAGAATGCTGACAAAATGCTCTACGATCCGTGTAAAATTTTCCGCAGAAAAACCTTTCTCTTCTCGGAAAATGCAACGAAAGCATTTCGTCATATTTCATTTGGTTTCATTTCATTTGTGCAATAATGCACATCGAATGCAAAGTTCACGTGGTGCAGCAGTCATCCAACAGTTGGACATGTAAATGTTTGCCAAATGTGTTTTTCATGCACTCTCTCCAGCATCCTTTTTGCTGGGTTTTATTTAATTTTGGCCTGCGGAGCTGTACAGCTACTCCATATTCCCAGGATGGTATACAATGCATCCGTGCCAAGGGAGTCGAAAAACGCTACCGCACATTAGGAATTCAATTTCAGTCCATAGGGAAGTTAGTATTTGTCCGTTTGTTCACCATGCTGAATCCATGTAAAAACTGGAACTGAATGCTCGGAAAACGGTTACAGTCGAACCTCATTTCATATATGGCAAGGGATATGGTGCATTAGTAATGGTCGAGCTATGGATGAGCACTAATATAGTCAATAAAATTTGAAATGTTCACTTTAATCGTTCCGGATCCCATTACGAAATCAATAAACCAAGCACAGGATTGAAGCCTAATCGATAGAAAATGTCCTGGAGACCTCTACCTAACATCGTCACATTGTGTCCGTTGAGCTTTCCCGAAAAAAAAGACATTCAACTTGGGGGGATGGCAATCATGAAAAGAAATACAGGACGAGGTCATAAAGGACTTATTTTCAATGAGATTTTCGTTGGACATTTTAGATTTCGCAAGGACACTTTTAATGTTATGGCGGACAATAAAATG
This sequence comes from Oxycera nigricornis, assembly GCA_963942545.1. Taxonomy (NCBI): domain Eukaryota; kingdom Metazoa; phylum Arthropoda; class Insecta; order Diptera; family Stratiomyidae; genus Oxycera; species Oxycera nigricornis. The sequence goes on from OZ012662.1 coordinate 104,938,643, forward strand.
TTGGAAAGGTTAGTAGAGCGTAAAAACCTTTTGGAAAAACGACAATGTTTAATTTAAAGGAAAAATAATGTTGATTGGAGTATAGGGTTAAGGTTATGTGTGTCCTTTATTTAAAAATGCTGAAATAATTTTATTAAATTGCCAAAAATCTTCAGAAGATACATTCAGCCGACTACATCAACTAAACACAGAGTCCATTTGAATTAATCAGATTGGCATTCTGAAGAAATCTTTTGAATAAATCATGATGCTTTCAGGCTTTCTCAAAGGAAAGTGTTCAATAAAAGCTTAGGTCCTTCGATGCAATTTTAATGAGAAAAAATAGATTGCAGTATCTTTTGTCGTTCTTTACTTGAATGCTGATAATAATACTCAACAAACTGACTTGTCGTCCTTTTGCAAAGAAAAAAAACAAGATAATTGAATCGAGACATAAAACATCTTTGTTATAAAAGACTATGACAAATTGTAGTATACATTAAAAAGGACGATATATTATTGTCAGAAGCTCTGACAGCAAAATGATAGTGTGTCTTTCCGGTTCGTTATTATGCAAAGAAGATGTTGGACATATTTTAGTCAAGTTGGCGAAAGGATGAGCTCGGACAGGATGTATCAGCTATGCAAACCTTTTTTTCAGCCTCATTTATTTATAAATAGAATTTCATGTGATAAATTGAACAGGAGTTGAAACGACTATGTTTTGAGGATGTGGACACTTTTTTTCTTATTGTGCTACGAGGATAAGTGCAACTAAAACGAATGATCAAAAATTAGTGAAGAGAAAGATGAATGGGTCATAACAAAATTGTGAGTTTCGTTCGGTACAAATTTCATATTTTAAGTTGAAAACTCGTTCATAAATTTTTATTACATGTGAAAAATTTGAAAAATTTCTCGAGAATTTAATGTCTTTTAAAGAAAGGAAAGCACAACACAAAAATATCGAGTATTAGGATATCTAATGGGATCACTAAATTCAACTCATGTTTCGCGGTGATTAAATCTAAATCACTTTTGCAAAGCTCTAACCTCTTTGATACAATTTGTCGTGGTTTATAGCACTCGAAAAAATGTATCTTATAAACTGTGTTTATTTGCATAAAATATATTAATATAAACGGCAGATGGCTCTTATTTATTTCGATTCTAAACTGACCACCACGATGCCATTTCTGTTCGCATTTGGTTTCACTTGACTAATTGACAGCTTTGTTCATGCCATACCGACCTTTGCCCTCCGTGGGTATGCCACACTTAAGATTGAAGATCAAGAGGCATTGCCTGACCTAATTTTACTACAATCTGACGATTTTGTCTGACTATAAAATGTCTGTGAATGTTTTGAGGATACAGTATATCTATCTTTTTATAGAACTCAAAAAGCACTTGCAATCACTTTAGCTGCATTATTGCAAAGTAAAATTATTTTCTGGCTACCAAATTTTATCATTAAAATCATATATCATGTTTATCAGCAAGCCTCAATACTCATTTTCAGCTGTCTTGTCAAATGCTTCATCTTCGTTTCAACTTGATGGAAATCAATTGACTGTGAAAAAAATCAAAAGTGATTACTTAAAAAAATTAATAACATTAAAAAGGACAAAATCCTGCTTTCAATAATAGCCGAGAGAGGTCCCAAATTGTCTCTCCGTTTGTTCGCAAAGCCACCGCAACGCTAGCAAATCGAATGAAAATTAAATGATGGGTGAAATTGAATTAGGACGGTTTCTTTCGGGAGTGGAAAAATTGAAAATAATATTTTTATATAATTGGGATTTTTTTCAGAACTACCGGAATAAGGGAATTTCGTCATGCAGCAAAGAAGATTGAAAAATAATTAGAGCAATAAATAAGAATAAAATGTCCTCAATTTTACTCAAACAATTTAAACATTTATTTCTTAACGTGAGTTCAATTTTCTTTAGTTTAGGAATTGAATTATTTTAGGCTGTTATGATTTGCCTTATTAAAATAAATGACCATTATTTTTTCGAAGGTTTTTGGACGTTTTAGTTTAATTTGTTTTGTGAAAATGATGTTCTTTATTTTTGGTCACAGAAGAGTTTTAAGGAGTAAAATAAACTTTCCCAGGCAAAAAACTTAATTGAATCTAAGCCAACATCGAAGGAAGATAACTATTTGTAATTGATTTTATCTTCAGAAAATGTTTTAATTGTGTTTCAAAAAATATTTACTTTTAAATTTGTGTGTTTTTTATTAGATTAGGAATCGATTTTCGACCGTATTTGTTCGGTTTTCCGCAGCGATATCGAATATAATAAAAGAAAAACACACAAAATCATAAGGAAGTTTTTTTTGGAAAACAAGAAATTATGGTATCTAAAATTAATTAATTAACTCTAACGTTCCAATAGTTTAGGTTAGGTGTATGAGGTAAACCAAGACGTGTTTTTGAGAAAAACTGGTGTAAAATTGGCTGAGTGTTTGCTCAATAGCGTCTAAAGTCTCTTGCTTTTGAAAGATTTCAATTTTCGTTCTAACCCTAAAGGACGATATTATATATATATATATATATATATATATATATATATATATATATATATATATATATATATATATATATAGCAAATAATAATTCATACAAAAATCATCTGCAAAAAATGATTCATACAAGCTGTAAATGCAGCTCTCCTTTCATTTCAGTTCGGTTTTATTTAGATGGTGTGCAGATATCATTTCAAGACTTCAATCTCTTAAAATCAAAATAGTTCTAATTAAAAATTGAAAAAGTTCATTTAAAAATCGCTCAAAAGAAGCCGCAGAGCCCAGTTCGTTTCATTTTCTCCTTAGCTGTTGAGAAGGGCTTAAAACTCTGATCTGGCATCACTGGTGCAGATACAAATAGTAGCTTTAGAAATTTTGTTTTTTTCTCCTATTCGTTCTAAACAGTTTCTCAAATATATTTTTCTTAATTAAATTCAATATTCGGAACGGACGTGGTCGCTGAATCGAAATAAATGGAAACATCTACTGCAGAAGGCCACGGCTTGATTTTAGGGTCTCGCGCCGTTGATGATGATAATGAAATTTGATATAAAAACATCGGCCCTTTCTCGGCTAGCATTGATTTTACAGCAGTCATCTCTAAAAATGACCATATTTTCTATAAACTTTTATGCAGATTGAGTTTTTTTCACTTACAATGAATTGAAAAATTAAACTTTGTTTTCTATATAACACATTTTCGGCAATTTTTCCTGATGAATTAACCCGAAAAAATTTTGTTGAAATTTTTTGAAATAAATATGTGGAAATTTCTACGTACAAATTTCTTAAAACTTCTCTGCTCCAATTCGCTCGAATTTTTCGTAGGTTTTTTTGAGTTTTTTTATCTTTAACTTTTACAAAAAAATGAATTTTGGTTGTTCAACTTTTTTGAAGCGATCGTAGGAAAAAATGTATCTTTATGAATAATTTTCAAATTTTTCTTCAAGTAAATTGTTTTTTATTTTGGCAAAATAAGTTGGTTGAATTTTCATGAAGTTTACAGAAAATTTTGGATGTTTTTTTCAACGTTGGGAGGTAAAAGACTTCAGGCAAAAAATTTAACAGATCCTGCCTCTCCGGATTTCTACTGACGAAAATAACCTTCGTCTCCTCCAAATCATTCTCTCAATTAATTTGCATTATTATCCCATATTTAGGCTTTTTTACATATGTAGTACTTCCCAGAAGATAAAAATTGGTGGAAGAAAAAGTACCCAATTTAGTATCTTTAAATTTCGATTTATTACTCAGGATATATATTTATAATTTTATTTCTTATTGCACACTATTTGCTTCTCGAATTTGGAAATATATTGGAAATTTTGTTTGATATTATTTAAATAAAACATGCAGACTTCTTTGCGCAGGAAATTTTCTTTTTATCTTGAAAAGCTGTCAGTGATGGGTCTAGCCCAATTTCTTATGAGAAATAATTTTAAGTTCATTACAGAAACATCTTTTTCTTTCATTTTATCAAAACTTACAGAATCAGTTATATGTACATTACACAAAGGCTACGATATGGTCATGAGAGAAAGGTTATAGTGCAACAATTAAAATACTGCTTCCACTACTTCCTATCTTACCAAAATTAGGATCTACTTATAGGATTGGTAGTTTCACCAAATAATCTAAGTAAAAAAATCGCATCTTAAAGTTATATATATATATATTTATATTGTATATACTCTAAATACAAATTATGTTTCAAGTTAATGCATGATTCATTTCTTCTATTTTTGTGTGTAAAATATTACTTTATTTTCTGATAAAGTAACTTATTATTATTCATTATTATTATTATTCAAAACTACTTAACGCAATTTTAAATAAAAAAGGGCTTAACTCATTGCGTTTCGCAAGTGAATTTTTATACGCTTTAGAGCAGAGAATTTTTTTCCGCAGTGAAACTCACAACCGGCATGGTTTAAATAACATCAAATAACTTAAAATATATTTTCAGTTCGACAAAAATAGGACGTAAATTTTTCTACTACTTTTTATAGAAAATACCGAGTCTATTTTTTATTGTAGAATTAATGATGTATTTGCGCCATAGACCCAAATCGAATGATTTTAATGTAACTACAGAAGGGATTATTGTTAAGGATGAACAGTTGAAAGAAGTAACTATGTTCGTTAACACTGCAATAATAAATTAAATAAATTTCAATATTGCAATGCTACTTCCATGATTAACTTTTAATGAAGATTACAACACTTTCTTTTAGGCAGCGAAACTTTTATGCAAAATCATGCTGACTTTAAGAAAAGTTTCGATTAAATTGGTCTTGAATGATGATGATCTTACAACCAAGAGGGTTGCTTGTGACCCGAAAATTTCTCTTGGCAATTTTCACCACGATCCACCCTTAACTAAACGAATGGACTTTCACCTTTCGATGATGATTTCCAAACAACCATTGATACTACCAATCGAATCAATCTCGGAAATTGAAAAATCATTAATTTGTTTTGATACCATTCGCTCACACTCGATTTGTAAAATGTTGCGTGAGGTTTTCCATCAGTTTTCTTTCCCTTTGTACACAGCATGCTCTACCTGACGAGTGAGTCAGTTGAAATTAAAATGGGAAAAATCCATCTCGTGAAAACATACTTCAAGACCACATTGCAACATTATGTTTTCCATCATCGTACCGTTACCAGTTTATCTACTGTTGACTTGTCATTCACTCCCGGGCAAACATTTTTGCATGGATTTTCCAGAGTAAAGTGAATATTCTGTTTTCTTTTCCGAGATGCCTCGTATACACGACAATGTAATCAAATTACAAAGTTGAATTGAATATTCCAGGTTGGAAATGAAGTAAAGTTGATGGGTTTTTTTTGTCCTGATTCTCGTCATCTTACGTTTCATTCTTTTGTAACGAATGAAAATTGATGCTGGTGTGTTGATGATGATGCTGGCAATGGTGATGGAATGGTGGAAAATACCAACGTTCGGATGAGTTGTATTGTTTGGAAGTGGGAGGAAAGTGTGCTCATGTGAATCAGTTAAGAAGGATCAAGTGATGGATAGAAGGGAGCAATGACTTGGGAAGCACGACTAGCAGAGTGTAGGGTCTTAAAAGGTAAATGTTGGGATTAATCAAAATCAAAATGGTTTTTCTTCATTGATGGCATTACAATAGAGTCAATCCATTTGTAGCACACTGATAACAGTAATGGGTTTCTATGAACGAATCAACACAACAAGGACTGCAAATGTATGTTCGAAAAAATTCTATCTGCTCAACAGTCAGTGTACTTTATAAATGTTACTTAACCTTTTCATCATCTTAGTAAAATAATCCGAAGAAATCGTTCTGTCCGGAAACTACACATCCTGACAAATAACTTCTTGGTAAAAGATCAATTTAATACTTTGTTCTTAAGACAACCGTGCCAACTTCCGAGCAGAAGTGAAACTTTCCCATCTGTTAAGTCAACTCGCTTCTCTTGATCCTTAAAACTTTTGCAACTTCTTCATTACTTCCTATTAAAATTTCATAAACTTGGCATTGTGAACTTTAAGTCGTTAGCACTCCATCATCGAACTACAAAGTGACTTGGTGTATATTCCGTTTATTTACTATCTTTATTTTTCCTTTAATTGCGCTTAAATGACTCGCGGAAAAATTAATATAAATTACTTTGTTCCGGTTGTCAGCGTTTCCACCGTCAACTCCGAAAGCATTAAATGTGAGACGGATGTGTTGGAAAACTTATTAATAATATCGTCATAATCATGGTTAAACGAGCATATACAGATACGAACAAGTTTAATTATAAAATGCTCATGCGAATATGAAATTTCAAGTTAATCCCTTTTGTCATGCTTGCACTGGGATATGAAACCTAATGAATGGTTCGAGACACATTAAGGATGTGTAAGTGAATAAATTGCACACGGGGGAATAATTGGATGTGCTGATTCCATCAGAAGGATGAGCATGAATTTCTTTACATTAATGATGGTGACATGGAGGTTGAGTGAGCTAACAGAGATTGCTATCAGAATTATGAACGTGTACAACGTCCTAAGAAGTAGTTCTAGGGATTCACAATATTATGAAAATTGCCAAAATAGAGAATCAGTCACGTACAAAGATTAATGTTGAAAATGTTTAGAATGTGCAAGATTTTATAAACAATCTGGAAAGTAAGTATCCCTTTGCAATTAGTAATGTTGAAGAGTACCTCGTTTATTTTATTGGTTGGGAACAAAGTTCACGCTTAACATAAGTCGGTTTTTGGAACTGGTACCAAGATCAACTTCTTTGCTTTATGTATTTGAAATTTTCTTTTTTGCACAACGTTCTTTGTAAGGTGATCGACGTCGGCCACAGGTAACATCGCCAATTTTTGGACGCACTCTTTTTAGTATGGAGAATGTTGGTGTCGATTGGACTGGAAGTCTTCAAGGTCAGTGAGTTGCTTACATCAACAGATGCATCTCCACCAGAAATTGTGGACCAGAATTCAGCCAATGTGTGACAAAAAGAAGCTGTTTACATTACCGATAGTGGTGTTTGCAAGACAGAACCAAGGATGGATTCACTGGTAACGTTGCACTTCAATCAATACAACAGATCCGTCCTCTGATTTCGAGTAAATTTTCAAGTTTAGCTTGCTTCACTTTGTCGAGTGTCCGTAGAGTTTATTCCGCGATCGCCTGTTGGTCTGACCCTTTTTTTGGATGCTCCATACTTGGGACAGTGAACTGTTCTCCCCATGACTGATTTCATAGAGAAGCTTCAAGTGATCCATAAATTCCTGTGGTTCTTCTTCCTGAGAGTTTCATGTCAATACTATCCCCATTGTCACCACATTCATGAATTATAAACTGTTCTGCGTATGTACCCGACATATGAAGATTTCAACATATTTCACCTCGTCTCCCTTGAGAATTTGCTTGAGTGCATAGTCGCTGATGCTCCCGGTGTTGGCACGGTGCCAATGATTAAATTTTTTTTCTGACAGTTATCTTACCTTCGAATTGTAATAAAGAATTCACTTCCAACTTCATTCTACTTCTTATTATCCATCTAAATACAGTATTTATTTAGAATTCCAAGAAAATGATTTGAATTTTTATTCTAAGACCTTCAGTGGAGTATATATAGTACTTCATGTTATAGAAAATAGTCCTGAACGGTGTGTGGCTATTGTTCGTTTGAGTAGGTTGTGCAGTTTGTTGTAGCCGAGAGTAATTTTTTTTAATCGGGTGAAAATTATTCAAGGCTTTTTTTTAAAGTTTGACAAGCCTTGATGAGTGACGAAGCAAACAGCCATTAAAAAGAAGAAAAGAGGGGATTTTACTTCGGTTGTATCGCAGCAATGCCAGCACAGAAATGGTCACTAACTTGAGGAATCGTGGAAGGTGTACCATCCCCCCCCTCAAATCATACTCATAAAAATTTTAAGGCTGTTCTTTGGCTTCTATGGTTTTAATTGTTCATCATGAAATTTATGTGTAGCGTCGTTTCTTTGATATTAATGCATATAAGTGTTAAATTCCTCCTCCTCTTTCACTGAATCAGGACAGCCTACGCTGCGTTTATGGTAGTGCCTATTGTAGAATATGGAGGTAAGGTTAAGAAGACGATAGGTAGCAAAGGAGCATCTTCAGAATTGACTTCCAAAGGAGGGTTGTATCAACAGTATGTTTCGTTAGGCAAATATGGAATGACGGAGTTTGTGTCAAGTGATCTTCAACCTAGCCAGAGTTAGCAGGAGCGGTGTTCTCTCGGTAGTTGAAAAATGTTGAAAATGATACAAGAAACCTATCTTGGTGCATACTCTTCATGTCTGTTTGGTTTCTTTACACAAAAAACAAAGTAAATTATCGTTTTAGCAGCATATAGTAAAAATATGACAAAACATCGACGCGTAAAGTTTTTGTAGTATTATTTTTATGTGTTGGCTTATGTGAAGCCACTTTGTAATATTTTATTTAAACATTGATATTTTAGAGACGAATTGCATCACTCTCAAGACAATTTAAATCTCATGAAAATGCAAAGAAAATATATATAGGAATTTGACGAGTTATTTTCGATGCCTATTATTCTTATTTTTCAATATGCCTATTTCCAATATTGCCTATTATTGTTATTATCCAAGTATTCAATATTTTTCTTACGTAAATTCAATATCTTCAGTTGGATTTCACAAATCTACTTCCTAACTTTCAAATCAACAAAATGACATATTGTTTTCAAAAGTTTTAATAGAAAAATTTAGAAGCATTCTTCCACGTATTAAACAAAAATTTTCTTTCACATTCATCTGAAAATTTAATAATTGTCGCCACAACTTTTTTCACATTCTCCCCCGAACACGGCTTCCAGATTAACCAATTCATTTTCCATTTTTCCTCTCGAAAACGAGGAGGAGGAGGAGCGAAATTCACATAATGGATCCTTTTCTCCCCTAAAATGAAGTCACAATTTGTAGCATGAGGTGAAAAGTGGATGTCTTGATCCTGGAAGTTTTTTTCGACTTCTTAAATTCAAATAACTGTGGCGCAAGCAAATGCTAAAGAATTTTTCATTTTTCATTTTTTTCGCATGCTGTTTGATGGCCATGGAAATTAGATTAGAACGATGCCGGAAAGTACCGTGAAAAGTTGAGAGCATTGTTTTGTTTTTTTTGAGTAACTTTCAGGATGTGCGACAAGTTATGGATTTTAAAAAGATGCTGCAGGATATTGTTTGGAAAGGATCAGCAAGAGATTGGTGATGTTTTTCAGAGTGAACATAGAACTCTGGCGGCAGTTTTTCGTCTAAGGATTATTTGTGCACAAAAAAAAATTAACCAATTATTCATTCGAATTACTCCGGAGTCGTTTTTCATGAAATCGTGACGCATTGAAAAAACAACGCTTCAAACCAGCAGCATCCCTCTTAATCTCATTCGTTCTGAATTAAGGGATGCAAGGGTCAACCCAAAAAATATGTTCTGTGTGGAATTCATGATGAATTATTCGCGACAAGGCTGAATTAAATCTTAAGTGGATGGCATTCCTCGGAGGAAATCATTTTTTTTCGTGGCGAATAAGAGACGAATAGCTGTACTCGTATTGCTGGTCTAAGGGTTTCATCCGCTTTTTTTTATATGAATCGGAATGCTGAAACTGGAGCCGGATAAAAGTAAATGAGATTAGGTTAGCTGATACCAGATGAGGCCATCAGATACTTATATTGGGGCGTCACGAAAAAGGGCTCAGACGAAAATGTCTGGGTAAGTATGTGGACAGATATAGCACTTTAAAGTTTGTGATGTTTTAAATTTCGTTTTAATGCTGACGAAATAAAAATTACGAATATAAGATGTGGAAAATCTGTAGCAATCCGAAATTCTTGAAAAACTAGAGTTTGCCATCAGCGCTGTGCCATTACAGAAACTTTCGGTAGTGTATAGTTTTTCTTCTGAAAACTTTCTCTATCAAATAAATATCCTTCGTCATCATGTCAGTTCCAATATATGACTTGTGGGATCAAACCAAAAAAAAATTGCGCCACTCATGCCACATAACAACTCATAGCGAAAATCTAATCGATTATAGGATTCCGACTTGATCGCGTCCATGAGAATTTATGAGCATGTGAAATGGATGACGGCCAAATCATCCCAAAAGACAAATATATATATATGTATCTTGCTTTTCGTCAGTTGAATTAATGTACGAAAATCATCTCCTACGAAATCCTTACTTTTCAGCTACACATACTTAACTTCTTGCCGCCTTCCATAAACATATAACCCTACGAAAGACATAAGATATATGAACTTCAGAGCCTGGCTACATTTTTTCCAGGGTCATAAAAAGTCTCGAAAATATTACTTTTATGATCTTTCAGATATGAGTGATGTGTATCTTTGGCTGTTCAGCCACACTGAGCCTCACATTCTCTCATTTAATTTTGTCTGACGTTATATGCTTTTTGTGCGTTATCCTTGGTAAGCCTATTTTGTGCAAAAGATTATATTTATATGCTCAGACATTTATTCTGAGGTAGGGCACGAGTCAGTAAGGCGTTCATGCTGGTATTTTTACAGCTTTTTTGCTGGTTTTATTGACAAAGGAAGATAGTAATGCTATGATGTACGTCAAAACATGTGCTAGAATTGGAATGGTTTGGAGGATCCATTTAATTGCGAGGATTTCCAAGGGCATTTCAAGCTGGAACATAAAAATGATGAGATCTTTTTTAATTTGGAAACTTAAGTAGGTTGAGTACGAAGGGGTTGATGAAATAGGGGTTTTATGAGCTAGTAAGGTTCTATTTTTAGAAGAATATTACTGGCTTAGGCAGAGTATTACTGAATTAGTGAGTGTGAAAAGAAAGCTTACTCATTTTCGTAATAATGTTGGATAACATCTGTAATTCTTTTAGAATTTTAGAGAAAATTCGTTTCCTATTGATTAAATACTTCATTATATAAAATTCCATTGACTACCAAGAACTTTGTTCAGACAATTTCCATAATCACAATTTAATTTGTCTGGTACTAAGAGATAGTACGATTCCTTGAAGATGAAGTAAGATGCAGGTTCAAAATAAGAAAGTTTTGTATGAAACCACTAACTTTCTGGAAAATTTTTATTCATTGAAATAAAAAAAACAACCCAAGAAAAAAAATCAGCCTTTTGAAAAAAATCTATTTAATTTTCAGCCTGGTTTTTTTTTGTACTATTGGATAAAAGTCAATTTATCTTAGGCACAAAAAATAACGGATTGGATTTTTTTACTTTCAAGAAAAAACGAGAAACCATTTGTTTAAAAAAAATTTTTAATGGAGGTCGTTTTTGTAGATATCGGCACAAATCAATGAAACTCGCGTGTGCCGCAATTTTTAAAATGATAGAAATTTCATTTAAGTCTTACAGCGGTAAGGCTGATGTGTCGCAAACGCCAGATTAATCAAAGAGATGGTTATTTCTTTACAAAATTACAATGCTTAAATGTCTATTAAATTTTCTATATCTAAATTTGGTAGCTAATTGCAAGCGTATTATACCGAACCAATTGCATGACATACGATTCGAAGTATGAAATTTAAGAAATGTTTTTATAATTTATGTTATTCCGGTGGATAAAATAATTTGATGGGTCAATCCAAAAAAATCTAGTTGACACACATTAGCGAGAAAAAAAGATCTCACCACCCAAAGAATGGAAATAAGGCGTTAAAAAAATTACTAACTGGAAACTGATTTCGAAATTTGGGGACTACTTTTCGAATTGTGTAAAAATCTATTTTTCCCCGATGCGATGGCTTTTGGCAAGAATAAAACTAATATTAAACAGTCAGAATTACCGATGGTGATAAAAACGGAATTCATTCGGGACAACCATGACAGTTAAAACATGGAAAGGAGTTGATTTTGTTTTGCAGTTACGGACAAATAAGTATTTCTTTACTTTCAAATTACAATAGTTAGAAGACACTCAGATTAGGTAAGTATATGGAAGGCCTAACCACACATTAGATGCGCATTTTCGCGAGATAGGCCATACAAAGGTAGGCTAAGACATTCACATCAATGTCTAGCTAGCCTATCTAAAGTATTGTGGACAAGGGCGAATGCTCGGGGACTCTAGAAGTTTAACATGTTTGATAATATTTATTAGTTACAATTTTTATTTAACTGTGTTTTTTCTTTATATTATTCAGATCCGATTCAAATAACCGATTTTTATTGTCATAATAAATATGTGTTGTTTTAACAAAGTCAATTTACGTGCGAAAAAACGTAGAGCAGTGTAGAAGGTAACAGCCTAAAGTTTTTCGAACGATACTTTATTTGGAGTTTAGCGTTTTAATTAAGCTTTTGATCGTGATTAAAAAGAAAATTTTAAGTATACAAGGCAAATACTAGGAAAACAAACTTCAACTGCGTTTTCAGTTAACTGAGACTGCCTGCCACCAAACACCACCCTTCCAGTTCCCCGGATACAAAAAAAAAATCATCTAAACGACACTAAATAGTCGTTGCTTCGTCCTTCGACTAGCTTTTCTCTGTTCAAAGAACAACCCATACTACCTCTAAAACTTGTATATAGCTTTGCTATTCTTTTCAAGATCTTAAGACATTTTCCTTGGGATTTTATGATAATTATAGCATCAGTACTGATTCGAGATACTTTGTATCTTTACCGAAAGCGAACGTGACCTATGTCTACTAAATTTATACAGCAACAGCATCTCGATTATTCCACCAACCACCAATGAACTTTCTAGAAACAAAAATCAAAGCAAAAAATATAAGTATTCCAGGAAAAATTTGAAATAAATTCGAACAGATTTCAAATAGAATTTAGACACGGTTTTAATGAACACTGGAATTCGTCTTGATAAATTGCTATAATATTTTTCTTTCACTAGTGAAAGATGGTTTTGAATTTCCACAAAATGATTATAATATATTTTAAATTGCAAAAACTTGTTTCCCATATTTTATGTAAATCCAAGCAAAAACAAAAACAGTTTGAGGGATTGTTGCGAAGACGGATTGGAGTCATCGGGAACATCACAAACATTTTGAAAAGTATTTTCCTCACATGTTAACAATCCAAATTAATGACCACGATTACTCGAAAGCTACTGAAATTGATCACTTGAAAATTGTCAGCTTTGTTTATAATAATGTAGCGATTTTTGTTTATTTTTTTGCGTTTTGCTGCAAACTTACTTTATTATCATGAAAAATCCTTGTTTTCAATTTGAAAATTGTATTTTATTTACAGTCAATCAAATTTTTTGAAAAGAATCATTCTTAAATAAACTCAGCTGTTCAATCTCAAGTATATGACCTTTAAATATAACCCAAATTTGAGTTGGATACAGAGATCACCGCAAGAAGTCCAAAATAAAAGGAGACTTATTCAAAATATAGGAAAGCAACCAAAGCTTCAAATTTCAACAAAATTTTCATTTTTTAAGCAATAAAAGCTCAAAAATAAAATTTAACGATTGTTTTATAAAACAATAAAAATTTAATTATCATAAATTAAATGGAAAAAAATAGTTACCGAATGATAAATATAAAAAATATAAAAACATCTTTTTTCGCATGGTTAGGTGTATCCTTTTAATATAATTCAATTAGCACGTAAGGCGTTTTATTATGTTCTGAGTACAGATTTTTTTCATGTTTTATGTAACTGATTTTGATTCCAACAATGTTCTTAACACTCCTAATTACAAAGTGTGGTACCTAATAAAAAAACTCAATAAAAAAAATACATTAATAAAAAATCATGCTGAATGAAGAATGTTTTTTCCATACAATGCTGCCCACGTTGGGCGCTATAATCTAGCACGTAAGCTCAACATAAAACAAGTGCTTATTTTTGGAACGATTGTAACGAACCATTTGAAGAACATTCAAAAAAGTTTACTTTACATGGTTTTCCTTATTTTGTGAAGCTAAAATTATATGAATCGTGAATCTTGATGTTGGCGTGAAAATTGCAATGAACCGTTTTTGTCGTAATGGCACGCAAGTCTTGATTGTCATGTCTACCTCGGAAAAACTTTTGAATATTTTCCAACTTTGGAAGACACATTTAAGGCAAAGCATCCTATTAACTGGAAGTCCTATCTAAAATATTTCTAATGAGTTCTGCTTGCTATTCGCGTGTACTTGCGAATGAAGTTATAATGAGAAAATGCATTTTCAGTTATTTTTGGATTACATTTTATGCTTGAGTTCACGATAAAATGAGGATAGAGTAATGTAAGACATTTATTTCAGAAGATCTCATGCAATTTATCTGGGATTTGGTTGTAATTATGTCTACAGCTCATGGTGTCTTTGCTCTGGAAGATTCTTGTTCATGATGGCACAAGTTACCTTAGTACATATAAATTATGGGAGTATTTTATTGGACCTGATTTCAGTGATTTCAGCTACAATTAATATTGAAAGTTAATTCTTTTTAGACTTCTTGGAGCAATGTTCACATTTAAAGATTGTTTGGTTGCTTGAATGCTGGTTAATTTAGAAGACATTATCAGCAGAGAATTTTATTCTTGATTTACGTGTTGAAGCAAAAACAAATTCTTTTCGATAGTTTAATTAATTGTGATATCCACATTGTTGTGTTTGAAAATTAAATTGAAATACTTTCAAAAATAATGTTTCGAATAAACCAAACACTAACTGAAGAAATATCACAGAATAATAAAATAAATGCAAATCATTTCGAGAGACTTGCAGGTCGTATGGTTGATCAGAGAGCATATCTCAATTTTTCTCATCAATTTATGAAATCCATAAAAACTAATTGGTTCAAACGTACATTTTTATCCAAAGCATTTCACTTTTCCTTCATTTAAATCAATTTTCGTCGTGTCACATTCAAAGCAAACACACCGAAACAAAAACATCTAATTCATTGTAAAATGAAACCCTTCAAAATGCTTAGCACGACACGACATGTGAACAAACATGAAACAGAATGGAAAAGCGTTACATCTCATATTTCCACATTTTGACTTGCGAAAAAACCTATTATACGGAAAACAGTCGGAATACAAAGTGCACCATTTTTGACTCACACAACCCCATTTCGAAATGAAACAATTTGTTGAAATGTCCTTTGTACAAGCTTACAGTAATATTTCAACGTTCCTTTTTCAATCTTCGATTTCTCTCTTGTCACATCTATTTTCCCCCTTATCACTCGAATAAAGGAAAACATCCCCCAAAAATCCATTTCACTCGCTACACTTCGTTTGGCATGACACAAAATCGACAAGAGTGAAAATCTGGAAAAGTACCGAAAAAATAGCAAAGCTAAGCTTTATTCAATTTTCAATTCGCTGTATAAGTGTCCTGGCGAAAAGAACCGTTTTCTCGTCAACAAGGATTTTGAAAGAATGAAGCATACACGAATGAGGAGTGTAAGAAATTTGAAATTTGGCTATGTGATCATCGTTGATGTTAGAAATCCTTCTATTTTTTTTATGGAAAATCAAATTATTGGAGTAGGAAAAAATTGTGTAGAGTGTTTTTCTTTCGTTTTCTAGTTTTTTTCCCAATGACATTGACTCTATTTTCTTCAGTTTATTACTGTCACGTGCAGGAAACAATGCTGACTTGTTATTTTATTCAATTTCTTATTCAGTTGATATTCGAAAATCAATATATTCAGGGCATGTTTCGTGTATGGCAATTGAATTAGTTTCACAAGAAGGCTGGGAAAATACAAACAAGATATAAGAAAGCATTTGGTGTTGAATCAATATGGTATTTTTTCATGTATGTTGAACTACCACCATGTAAAACATATATTGAAGAAATGATTTAGCAGCTTGTTAAGTCATTTAATTAACGTCGTCGTTGTTATTTAATTTTTTTCTGGATCAGTGAAAACAACATGCGAATCTGGATCAGTGAAAACAACATGCAGTATTTCTTCTAATCATAGTCATTAATGTTTCAAAAGGGAGATGCCTTTTTTTCATTCAAATTATTTAAAATATTTAAAATTGACCAATTTTTTTTACTTTCTATTTGTTAGTTCGTCAACAAGTAACCTTAAATTTTTTCTTAGACCAGGGCAGATCTGTTTTCAGTTGGCCATTTAGAAGAGGCACGCTGATTTTTACAGAAAAAGTTGTGGAATAACTCGTATAACAATAATTGATCTATGCCCCGTCTCAAAAAAATCGTGAAAAAAATCGAAATGTTTAAAATTTGAAAAAAAATATCGTGTTTTTCCTGCTTTTCTCACTCCTTACTTTAGAACGGTTCATTCCAGAGCAAAGTTGGGTGAGGATGAAAGTTGCGTGATAAGATTTTCTACAAGATAAGATTGGTTTAAAATTCTCAAACATTTATCCCTTGCCGGAAAATAGCAATAATTAAAAACGAAAATAAAGAAAAATCGTTTCTTATTCCATTTTTTTACCATTTCAAATAAACGTAGGACCTTCAAAGTTCACCTTAATTTAATTTTTTATAATAGAATAAAACAGCACACAAATTTTAATCAAAATCGAATCAGTAGATTTCATATAACAGCTTTGCAATCAAAATTTATTGAAAAAAATTCAATTTTTTTGAAATATTGCAAGTCAGAAACTAAAGCCCATAGAAGTTTGAATTTTGTTTTACATCTAGAAGAGCATTTTAAACATTGATTGCATTTTACAAAACTAAAATCAGACTACTAAGGCGGATTCAGGATTTTTTGAATTTAGAAACATTTGTTTGAATATCTCGGTAACCATTAATTTAAATTAAATTCGAAAAACTAATTGAGAAAGAACTTTAAAGTACGCTTCTTTAAAAAAATATTGAATTATGTTCATAAGTTCCTGAAATATTTCCCCCAATTTTATAACTTCTTCCCTGAATCCGTTGTTCTAGATAGCATTTTAGCTTCCATCCCAGCCACAATGTGTAACTATTCACCCTCTTTTTTCATCCTCTGTTAGCAAATTAACTGCTTCGATAATCATATCCATCACTTGGTATCCTTTGTTTCAAACATGCATAAAAAAGGGTATGTTGGTCCTTAGCTGGACGATACCAAGTGAGCATCTAGTTTCGTCTGTTGGTATTCTTTTAGCTTAAATTTTTCGATAAGACTTTCTTTTAGAATTGCGGACGTTGACTAACAACTCTCCAATCCTTAAATCTGGGGATCCTTTATATGTTTAAAAAATATAGACTAATGTCCTTTCTTCTCTGTTTTTTCAAACGATAAACTACGTCCAATTTATAATATATATATATATATATATATATATATATATATATATATATATATATATATATATATATATTTCTCAATTTCGTTACATAGGTATATATAATTCTTGTTGTGTACCACCAGGCTCTGTAATTGTTCATCAATTTTTTTAGTTATTTAAATGATTTAGCCATTCTAATTCACTCTTCTTGCTTATTAAATGCTGACGATTTTAAGATATTTTGAATTAGGAGTCCAGAGTTTTGTAAACTTTTAAGGTGGTGTCAGTCATATTTTTCCACCTAAATGCCTCAAAATTTTATCATATGGAGTTTCTTTTCAACAAACTTTGCTTTAATGTCTTCTATAAACAGAGGAGCAGTGGCAAATGCAGCTGGAGCAGAGGAGCCGGAGCAAAGGAGCAAGAGCAGAGGAGAAGGAGTAAGAAGAGCTGAAACAGGATCAGAGGAGCAGGAGCAAGTGGAACCCAAGCAGTGGAGCCGGAGCAAAGGAGCAAGAACAGAGAAGCAGGAGTAAGAAGAGCTGCAGCATAGAAGTAGAAGAGCAGGGCTGGGAGCAGAGAAGCAGGAGCAGAAGACGAGAAGCAGGATCAGGAACAAGTGAAGCAGAAGCAACAGACCGAAAACAAAAATTGAGTAAAGACTCAAATTAATTGAGAGTATGCATCAATATTTCAAGTACATCAATTTCCACAACACATAAAAACCCACAAAATGTGATTACAATCCACTATTATTTTGCCACCATCCATTTCCCAACATCAACTCAGTGCTATTTATATAAATCAAATATAGTACTTTATGCCCACTTAAACTTAATGTGCCATAAATCACACATGACAGCGATATTTCATTATTTCCACCATCTGGTTGTTTTCATTATTACAACTTGCCCAATTTATATGGCAAATAAAACTAAAATACTTTCATCATTTCGGCACGAAATAAACAACCACTCATAGAATGAATGACCCAACCGACCAAAAATCAGTCAACCCCCACGAAACTTACCACCATAAAACTCGGCCCATTATAATTTCTTCATGAGAATAAGAAGAAGAAATATTCCATAAATTTATGTTGAAGAAAAGCCTTGCAACATATCAAATAAGAAAGGCGAACCGAAATCATAAAAATCAAATGGCCATAGCGTGTTGTCAATAAAAAAAATATTTTACACCCCCACAGAAAGGATACAATAATGGCTCAATTGGTTTTATGAAAGTAAATTGTATCTGCTCACTTGGGATCACATCTATGGTATGGAATTTCTATAGAATTGACTATCGGAAATATTATATCAATTGCGTTGTCCGCACAACTGAAAGGATTACTGGTTTTGTCTTGCGCACACATTCCTTTCATCCGTTTGGAAGCAAAGGATAAAAATAAGTTCATTAGTTATGCGGTCTGCCTGTCGCCTGATTAATCCTGATTCAGACAGCAGGGGGTTGATTCTATAGACTCTGCAGTAAGTCAAACAGTAGGAGATTTAGCTGACTATTCGATTATTCATAATTGTGTTTGCGTGTTCGACGTGCTCAGGAATCAGGACGAGAGACGAGTACAGATTTTCGGTCAATGTGCTTGCAATTAAAGTACGAGCTGAACGCTTGATTCGAACAAAGGATTTCCATAATCCATTTCAAGTAGATGTGCAAAAGTTAGCAAAGAAATAATGAAATTCAATAGTGGTACTTAGTAGATACATAAATTTTGGGAGGGCTTTTCCGTTTATTGAACAGTAGGAAAATGTTCTTAGTCATGCTTCGCGTTCATGGCTGCAATTTACGTATTTAGTTTTCATGCCTTGTTATTTTCATTATTATTTTATATAGTCTAAATGAAACATTCAATAATAAAATTTCCCGCCAGCAAGTATACACGAATCAAAGAACTATGATCAAATCACGTATGCAAATAACAACAAACTTTTCGAAATGCCTTTTGTTGCACAAATATACACTCCACCATTCACTGCATCACATTACAACACTCAGTCATGAAATGCAGAATATGTTTGGAATTTCGCATGCAAATTGCATGTTAAATACAATTCCAGGTATTTAATTTTAGAATCTCTTTTGGGGCCATGAAAAAAAGTTATTGTTTGTATGCCACACACAACATCCATTGAAAATCGCATGTGTGTCCTGATTTGTGGTTGAAATGATTTCAACCATTAAAGTTGCTCCGTACAGTTATGAAAATATGGAAAATTTCTTGGAAAAACATATCCGAAATACAACAGCTGCCCTAATACTGTGGCCATTGCTGATGTGAAATCTGATGAAACCATGGAGAACTTCTAGATATTGGATGAGGCAATATCATTTGAGGAGATGATGTGGTGTTGTGTGACATCATTGATTAATGGATGGTTTTCATGATCTCAGAAATAAAGTGTTTTCCACCGAATATTCTTTTAACATGGAATTTCTATGGACGCAATGAATATCCATCCAAGCCAATGTGAAGTGGAGACAGGGGGGATGAAAAACAGAAGTGAATTTTCAAGCATGATGATGAGTTAAATGGAATTTTATGGAACTGGAAAAAGAAGTTCAGCAGCGTGAAAAATTGCTTGAAAATTTTCAGATGAATTATTCGGAAATGTGCTTCGCATAGAAAATAATTGAGCAATGATGGTGTCGTGTTTTTCATTTTCATGTTTTCATTAGAAAATAGGGTGATGTGAATCTGTTATATAAATGAAATGAGGGTTCCGTGAAGGACATTTTAATTTGAGACGGACATGAATATTTTGGGCAAAGGCTAGTAACCTTTTTCTAAATATTGACATTGGGCGACAAGCATAGCCTTATGGTGTTGTAATTTCAATTCAATTTAGTTGGCCTACATAAATATTATGTGGTGGAATTTTTCTTTTGGCTTTAGAAAAAAAAGAACACCTTTCTAGTCAGTCTCCCATTTAATTCTGTAAGATGCAGACCAATATTAAACTGATGTACAAATAGGTGTCAATTTCAGTAACACGACTCACTTCAATAGCATTTTGCTAGCCACTCAAGTTATTTCGTTTATGAAATAAAATTTGCAGTCGTCTGAGTTTTGATTTTTAACCCTTCGACTGCCTACGAAACGAAAACGACTCACGTAGGCAGACGGCGTTGATTTCGACGGTAAGTATTTTTTCCCTATTTCTTCGCTTAAAAGTGTTAATTATGGCTGTAAAAGTGTCACAAAAAATTCTGACCGCGAAAAAAATATTATTACATTTTTTTCTTTAGTTTTTCGAATTTTTTTTCAGTATTTTATTATTTTTTGTAAATTTTTGTCCAACACAAAAATACAAAAAACTAATGATTGTTGCTTCAAATGCAAAAAAACGATGTGCGACGACCATTGCCGGGTCGTGTGTTTGCACTTCTATCAATAAAAACAGTGTAAAAATAAGTACGTTCTATTTGTATTTCTCTATTCAAAAATAAAAACATATTCAGGCTCGTAAATATTGAGTTTTTATTGATTTCATTACTAATTTTTGAATTATTATATTTTTATTATTATTATTATTATTATTTTTATTTATTATTACTACGAAATTTAGAACCAAATTATGGACGATTTTGAGACTGCAAACTTGAGTTTTTTTAACAATAATTGGATGCGGTATATTTTTTCTTGAAAGCTACACTCATCTCCTTTAATTTTTTTTCTCGTTTCGATATATTCATTTGTCTTAAAGTTATGATCTTTTTAGTGAACAAATGCATTTACTCCAATTTCTTTCATTTTTTTGATAAAAAATATATTAAAAAATCTATTTGTTGATAATTTTTTGATTGATACTTCAAGTTAAAGGTTTGAAGAACCTCCATAATTTTTTTCAGATTTTTTGCAGCACTTTAACAGCTTGAAAAAACGGCAAGACAATGCCGAAAAAACGTAGGCAGACAATGGGTTAAAGCCATGTTTGTTGAATGCAGGCATAGTTCAATATGGGACAGAAGTTCGTTCCAGAAAAATACAATGTATGTCAAAGAATCAATATCTGTTCTGTAAATACGTTATCTTATTTATTTTAGACATTTTCAAAAGCTTTAATGCGTTTTATTTGTTAGAAAATATTACACCGTAATCCACCAGAATATGAGCAAAAAATTTAAAAATATCAATTTTGGCGATAAAAAAACTACGAAAAAGGGTCGATTTTTGACATTTTTTCACGAATCCGCCATATTTTTAACTGATTTTTTTAAAAAAACGGTGGTGGATTACGATGTAAAAGACCTTTCTTTTTAAAGTGCCGCTAAATTTTTTTGATTCAGATCTATCAATCCATAGATTATCTGCCTGTCATGGAGTAACGATTTTTTCAGAGCTTAATTTCAGCCCCCTTTATAAATGAGAATAATAAATAAATTATAGAAATTGTTTTTGTATTACACAAATATGAAATAAAACCATAAAAAGATTAATGCCAATATATAATAAAGTTTCTGAGAGACAAATACTTGAAAAATGGTCATTTTTCGCTTTCTAAAATGAACTGGTACCTTAAGTCTCTACCAAAATTTAGGTCTCCTGGAGTTTTTCTGCAGAGAAACATCTTATTTCAGAAGACCATATTATCTCATTATCACTTTCGACGACAAGAAAAAACTAAAAAGTGATCAGATTTAAATTTACTCGGAAAATTTAGTCTAAATCTTCTCGCATAATTGTTTTAATATAATTTTTTTTATTAATAAATTATTATTTTTTGAATTTAAAGTAATAAAACAAGTTGAATTGAAATTTCCTCAAAATTTTTTTACTAACTGACACCCAAAAATACAAATTCTCAATGATTTTTTTGTCAGTCCAAATAAATTTACGATATTTTAAGTGCTATGCGCAATTGCATGCTTCCATTTTTGATAGCGTTTTGAACGAATGTAAAAAAATGTTCATAAATATTGAATAAAATAAGAAAATGTATTCATTAAGTTAGTTTTTTGTATTTTTGTTTTAGTTACTTCAAATCATTTTAGGTGTCATTCGAAAAGCTTCGGGGAAAATGTATTCCGATTGGATTGTCTCGAACAAAATGTGGGAAAGTACTAATGTTTTATTTTTCTTGAATACCATTTTTGAATTTTGATTATTCTTTCTGCACCTATCACCTTGATTACATATTTGTATCGTAAATATTCAAGCATAAGATAAAAGTTTCTATAACCAACGAATGAAAAAAAAACTAAACATTATACTTCCATTCTCTAAATCCGTTTTACATGCTGATATCCTCCAACCTTCTATTTTATTCTCAATTTTCATAACAGCCTCGTCTCGTACCACTTACAAAGATGCACTCATGTGGATAAATTGAATTTTTATTATCACGATTATTGGAATTTTTATCAAACATTGATTTTTTGTTGTCGCTTATTTCCGAGATTGAATTTAATAAAGCCACAAATAGAGCAAATATCTTGAAAATAGAATTAGAAAATTGTGTATCGATTTGATCATTGTGAATCCTTGCGTAAAGCTGATGAACAAATTCCTACTCAACTGGAGGCATTTTCATGTCATGTAATCGAAGCCTTATACTATGAACAAAACACAGACTTAAATCACAGGTAAACGAAAGACATCCTGCATTTCATAATATTTCAATAGAATCTCAATTATTCCAGATGTACTCCTTTTCCAATGAACAAATATAAAATGAAATATGCATTGGTATACTATCAACTTACTGAAGAATCTTTTATAACTACTTATAAGGATCTGCTGTAACTCACTCACTTTTCATCTTGCATCCTATTCAAATTTCTCAGTAATATCATCTGAAAGATTCTTCTATCGTTCATATTCTCTCTTCCTGACCTTTATTTCCTTTAACCACCATAAGATTAATTCATATTTAATGTGATGCTTAGAAAATCCTCAGAACGAATAGTGAAAATATCTTCAATGAAAACAACAGCAGATAGTTTTATCTTTGCATGTAATAAAATATCATTAGAAGCCATAACAGTTCTCTGTTGTTTCTGAAATTCATTTTATGAATGCAATTGAAAGAGAGAAAGTATTAAAAGGATGGAATGGAATGGATGATGGCGAAGATGTCTTCCGTGAAAGATGATAGGTTGAGTTCTTGGGCTTGTTTTTGTTTGAAGTTATAGCATTTTGCAGACAATGGAAAGAAACACATTTACATTTAGATTGAAACGAAAGATTTTGATTCTAATTTGCAAGATTTGAATGAAGGTGAAATGTTAATTAAAAGGCGGGTTCGTTGTTTGTTGAATATTTTTGATGGGTTTTGTGATGAACGAGAGATGTTGCTAATTGAATCGTTCCAAAAGTCAAACAAAACACTAGTAACTATCTTATTTTAACTAGATAAGTTACCATAAAACTTTTGAAATTGTTCAGTGTGAAATTACTTACAGAGTTTGAAATAGTCGGTCAGATTCACACTTCTTTGTAATTTGTCGAATTTAATTGAACCATTTTCAGTTGCGAATAGGGAAACTTATAAAAGGACATGATCATAGTGGCTTATATGGTATCCCAGTATGTGTTTTTCATAAGTACTTCATCTTCCTTCTGTGCGCTACTGTGCATTTTATTTAACAAAAGCTATTCTGAAGGAAATATTGTATCCTAGCAAATTTCGCAAATATTATTTCTATGTATCAAACATTACACATTTTTCTAGCTTCCAATTATTTCTTCTGCAAAGGTGGTCCGGTGAAACTAACTTGGATTAATATATCTTACAAACTCTTTGTCTCGAATCTGTTCGATACCAAATGCATTTGCTCCAACGTTTTTCCAGGCCAGGCACTCCATTTCCTTCGTAAATTGGAGTTTTTCAAGTGAAAATGGCATGTTAATTGTAAAAAAAATGTTTCAGCACTAAAAAGGTGTGAGTTTTGTGAAGAAATACAATTTTCCATGAGCCAAAAGCAAGCGATTAGCTGAATTCAGAAGTAGTTCCAAGCTAGTTCTGATCAATTTATAGTACCAGTCCACTTTAGAAGGCGAAAAAAGACCATTTTTCAAAATTTGTTTCTCAGATAATTTATAATACATTGACATGAATATTTCTTGTAGTATTATTTAATATTTGAGTATTTTTTTATTATTTATTATTCTCTTTTATAGAGGGCGCTGAAATTAAGCTCTGAAAAAATTGTTACTTTACGGCAGAGAGATAATCTATGGATTGGTAGATCTGAAACAAAAAAAATTAACGACACTTTAAAAATCTAGGTCTCTTATACCGTAATCTACCATCGTTTTCAAGAAAAAAAAATCAGTTAAAAATGTGGCAGATTCTGGAAAAAAATGCCAAAAATCGATCCTATTTTCGTAGTTTTTTTATCACCAAAATTGGTATTTTCAATTTCTTGCCCATATCCTGGTGGATTACGGTGAAATATTTTCTATTAAACAAAACGCAATAAAACTTTTGAAAATCGGTTTTGTAGATCCGGCGATTATCTCTCTGCCGTAGTAAAAAACGTTGTGCTGGGCAATATCCTTGTATTTATTTTAACAGTCGCCCAGCACTGTTTTAGAGTTTATTACCAAGTTTAGCAAAAATTGCTGACGCGGCCCTAATATTTTTTTTTGTAAAATGCATTTGATAGGCGAAGTGCAGAAAATTCAAACTTCTATAAGCTTAAGTTTTTGACTTGCAAGCTTTCAATTTTTTTTGATTTTTGTTAAATAAATTTAGATTGCACAGTTATTATGAGCAATCTACGGAATCGATTTCGATGTTATTTTATTACATTGAAAAAATTGCCTAGGTACACTATGAAGGTCTTAAATGCATTCTAAGTGGTAAAAAAAGTTAAATAAAAAAAGGCTTTTTTCTCCCTGTTTTTAAATTTATTGCTATTTTAAATTAAATTTTTAAATTAATAAATTAATTAAATTTTTTAACCAATTCTATCTTATAGAAAATTTTATTACTCAAAATTTATACCCACTCAACTTTGCTCTAAAATGAACCGTTTTAAAGTTAAGAGTGAGAAACATAGGGAAAAACGATTTTTTTATGTTTTCGACTTTTTTGAGAGGAAGGATAAATGAATTATTCTGATCCGACTTATTTAACATTTTTTCTCGCAGAAATCAGTGTTCCCCCCATCAATGGCCAAATGTAGTCGTTTTTTCACAGATTCACCTTGGTCCAGTAAGACTTCCAATTTCACTGAAAGAAGGTAAAAAAATAATTCACTGTAAACAAAATCTCCTTCTTAAGGGTTAGCATTTAACTGTTTTAAAACGTGGACTAAATAAGTTCCCAAATTTTAAGTCTTTCCATTTTTTCACTTTCATTTCAAACATTTTCGTTTGAACAGGAAATAGACTTTGAACTACTGTTAAAAACACTTATAACTAAAAATTTCTATATTAGTTATTTATCATAGGCTAGAACCTCCTAGTCTAGTTGACAACTTGTGTGCTTTTTGGTTAGCAAGTCACTAACACTATTATTGCACATTAGTGGAGGTTCTTAGGTTCCAGATTTTATGCTTGTTCATCATTAATTTAATGGGAAGCGTGGTTTAGGGGTGTCGGATGGCATCCTCTTCCGGTGCTGTCATTTACCATCCGCCACCAGACAGCACGACCACGGTTAGGCTTATTGATGGATTAAGCTCGTTGTACTTCAACTGGTTTGTATAATTATTTATATCCGCGAAGTATAACGACTGTCAATTTGTTTTTCGTATATCTGCCCACGTCTCTATTCTATATTAGTTATTTAGTATAGGTTAGAACCTCCTAGTCTAGTTGACAATAAGTCAATAAGCTTAACCGTGGTCGTGCTGTCTGGTGGCGGATGGTAAATGACAGCACTTGAATAGGATGCCATCCGACACCTCGAAACCACGCTTCCCATTAAATATAAAAATTTCTATTAATACGAAAGCAGTTTTAAAAAAATACACAGGTATGTTGCTGTTGTCCTCTCTTAGTATGCAAGCCAAGTCACTTTTCGAACTACTCTCAAGGCTATTTTTTCTGTTTTATTTATATCAAAATGCTTGAATGGCTTTTTTGCAATTCAATTTGTAGTTTTGTCAAACATATCAACACAGGCAATCAACATGGATATGCTAGAAATATTTCATCTTTCTCCTTTACTTTTTTGAATTCAAGAATTTTACAACCAAATCTTTAAGGGGGTAGTACCGGTTATAGTTTTGAAAAATAATTTTAAACCTTCAGAAATCACGTCTCAAAATTTTAATTTTTTTAATAAAATATTTCCAAAAATAAAGAAGTTACGGCAGTTTGAGCGCACATGCTTTTTTTGCTTGGTGAACTATATTTTCTGTAATCGAAACTTTAAACGCGTTTTTCAACTGACATCAACTTTGGCGCCCTCTATAAATTAGTAGAAAAATTAAAAAAAAAGGGTTTTGTAATCTTCAAAATATACCCATGCAAATTTTAAAATTTATATACAATGAAGCAGCTGAAAAAAATAGTGAAAATTAAGCTGTTTTTTAGCATTGTAACCGGTACTACCACCTTAAGGATGGTGAATGTTGCAGTCTTCGCTTCCCCTTAAAATTCCAGCATGTTTTTTTAGTCCTCGCCCTATGCTTACATAATTAGCAGTCCGTTTTCTCTACTACAAAAATACGTGATTAGGACTCACGCATTTCAAAATATCTTGAAGCGTTTATATTGCATGGAAATGGTTTTCTTTACCATTCCCACATATATTATCACGTTGCGATATCATTTTCTTATTGAATTAAACTCTATTCCAAAGGGTAAGTCTTATTCCCAAAATAATTGAACGTTTCCCAAATGAATTAAACTTTCTCTAAAACTAAGTAAGTAAATAATTATCGAAAAATTGGTTGAAAACATGATATTTAGGAAATATAACTGGAATAAATCGTAGAAATTAAGTTAACTATTTAGTATCGTGTCCCTCTGCTCCACAAGTATATCCTCAATTAATTTATTTGAATAAAACACTACCCAAATGACCACTTCATACTACTACATCTTTCTCCCAACTGACTCTAAAAGTAGCTAAAATAATCCTTCCACAGTGGACATGTTCGTTCATTAATTCAACAAAACGAAGCGAACGAAATTTCTGGGAAAACCTCAAAGCAAAACATTTTGCCTGTGAATAAATCTCATTTAGCTTGCGGAAAACTAAATGGTTTTGAATTACTGTTAAAATAAATACAAGGATAACGACTTCAGGTATTATGGTTAATTATTTAGTGTTGTAAGTGTTGCTCGGGCGGTTGTGATATTTAATTTACGATTCAAGTTTGTTTGGGATTTAATCTGTGTTTGTTTAGTCCCTTAAGAAGGAAGAAATAATGCTGGTAGTTAGAGATGTTGCATTGATAACTGAAATGCGGAAGCTATTTTGCATTTGAGAAGAATTACTGGAAGCCCAATTTGAAAATATGCGTACTATGCGGCCTAAATGCATGCATACTTTGTTTCTTGCCTTTTTTAGCCCCCAATGTCCTTGTGATTCAGTAGCAATCTACCCTTATGACGCCTTCCTAATTAACACATATTAAAAAGAGAAAAATTTCGTTCTGACCGAGAAAAAATGAGCCCGTATTTCGGATTTCGCTCCACTCCTAATTACAAACAAACACGACAAATATTTCCAGGTCACATTTTTTCAATCTTAATATATAGATACAACATCCATTTGTCGTTGTTTTCCCGAATACCCGCATGGTAAATATTAATGTTGTTGTCTTCCATAGTCATGCAATGTATTAGCAAAGCCCAACAGTATGTGAAAACATATATGAAAGCATGTAGAAGCAGTCACGGTTCAGGCATGTGGAGTCACATAGGCGTGTAGAAAAATATTATGTTTTGTTGGAGTATAGAAAGGATGTTCCACAACAGTCTGCCGTTCGGTTGAGTTGTTACTGACTATGTTTTCTTTAGGGACGAGTTTTCGTGATTGCTTTGACAAGTGGAATGAAAAAAAACTGTGTTTTCCTTAGCACTTTTTGAATAACAGAAGGTGGAAAAGCATTTTACTGGAAAATATTTCTTGTTGTTCATGAAGTGAAGCTTTGTTTTAAAAGTAATTTAAGTTGGGCTTTTAAAAACCAGGAAGTTATTAAGTTGGATTCCGAATGAAGTTTCCTTGCTTGTACTCGAATAGTGGTAGAAATTTTTTTCACTTCAACAGATTACTTTGTTTTGAATATCGTCCCAAAATGTATTTTGTTACCTTTTTCCAAATTGTTCTAAAATTTTATGCATTATTAACTACAAGCCATTGTCCTTTACAGAAACAAACTAGCATGAAATACAATCGAAATTGATCAACTGAATTTACTTTCAATCAACACCCTCTACATTTTTGTCTGCATTCCACCCTTAAACCAGATTAACCATTCCCAACCAAGAATTCATTTAACTATGTGCCACGGTATCCATCCAAGCATATTTGTTTACCTTAAAGCGACCGAATTGTGAATTTACAATCCTCATTCGGCTGCATCCTTTCGCTATCAGCTTGGCTTCTCGTCGTCGTTGCTGAACTGCTATATTTCGTCCTTGTCCTCATCAAAACTCCCTCATATTTTGTTGATTCTCACCGAACAATATTCAACAAAACCGTACGTACACCATTTCCCAACAACCACTTTCATAAGTAACAACAAGAAGGACTAATCCAAAAAAAATACGATCGAAAAATAACTGAACTAATGGAAAAAAGCCGAATGAACTCAGCAAGGAAATAACACAACAACACCCTTCACAACTCCTTTCTAGCCATACACAAACTAAGCTTGGAATTTCGAAGGATAGTGCCACATGGAATTTTCACGTTTGTGCTCGCTCTATGCAACGACTAGAAAGGATATTCGCGAAACACCACGTATGTCTTTACTGTCGTCAACTTTCAAAATTTTACGTTCAGATAGACTCAGATGAATCCAAACATCCTTTTCAGCAGGACATCACAACGAGACTAACCGAATCTTGGACTGAAGTGTATTGAAAACAAATTTTTGGCATACCGTCTCGATTGTAATAATGTGGAATGCTAGCAAACGAATGGAAAAGATTTGAATTTTCCACGAAAATTTCTCTTACATTCTCCATTTTCCAAGCGAATTTCAAAAAGCTAAGAAATACAAAGAGTGTCGAATGCTTTCCTGGAATACTTCCACAATTTCCCAACCCCGAAAGCCAATAGTTCCATGGCTTAGCTTTTGTATTTCCAATGGAATTTTCTCTTAATCGAAACAAGCTTGAGGGAAAGCCAGCCCAAGGGGAACTAGAAAGTCATATATTGGAAAAAGAATAATTTTCTTTCCACGGAACTTTCATTGATGTTCCAACAGGAAAATGTATTTTGAGAGCGTCATACGGCTCCACTTCAAGTTCAAGACTTATAAATTTATCTTTTAATAAGAGATCACATGAAGGACTTAGGGACTTAGCTGCACGTGTGTATATCCGTTCTGGGAACGATTCCGTATTTTATCTGCATGCGTGGAGATTTTTATCTGTGCTAATTCAGTAATTCAAAAAGCAGTTACGGAGTGGGGACAACATCAGGTAGCGAGATGGTCGTGGTATTGAAAATGAAAATTGAATGAATTTTTTTTGGAATAAAAATGATATTTTAATAAGTTCGTCAACATTGATTTGAAATTTATTCCAAATTGAAAATTTTAAATCCACCAGGATAAGAATCAAGGGAAACATGGGCTCCAATTTTTGGATGGTTTGCCTCTTAATCACATCCCAGTCAATTAACATTGCCAAAAATTGTAGATACATCAGCGATTCAAAAATACTCAAACCTGACTTACACATTAGTAACAGTTTTATCATGGAAGTCAAGAAAGTATTACTTCCCTTGTAGATTTCGAATTTTTTTTCGTTCAAATGTTCTCATTTACTCGAAAAATTCATGAATAACTTTTTAATTTTATCTCTTGTTGTAATTTTCCGAACTGACATAGCTTCATCAAGCACTTTTGAAGTTTGATTTTTCCTGTAAACCCATCATACGCTTTATTTTTAAATTGTGATTATGATTACACGGTACACTATATACTATCCTTGGTTTAGTCTTACTTACTTTTCCGCGTATGTTTTCAAATCTACTCGTCTATTACCCGCTTTATATTCAAACCAATTTTTTTCAGTCAAGACTCAATTGTCGTTTTGCTTTACTTCCTTAAAGCTTTTTGTTACATAGTCCGAGAAAATATCTCGAAAAGTTCGTCGATATTGTTTAGCCTACTGCCAACTAGACTAATTTTGACTACTGTAGAACATTGCAGATTTAATCTTCGTAGCTGTCAAAAAAAAATCGACTGAGTTTGGGAAGTTTCGAAAGGCTTCTACATCAGAATAAGGTTCTAATTGACTGGTCTCGTTTAACCATTTTGAAAGCGAAGGAGATCTTATGACTTTCAAAGGCAACTCTAGAAAAAAATATCCATATTCTTTGTTGATGGGCTCGAAAATATAAAAGAAATATAAGCAATACCTCCTCCGCTTTCTTATATTCACTTTACCTTTTTTCTTCGGTTTTGTTTAGTTTTATTCGTTTCGTTCTGTTTTGTTCAGTTGAACATTCTTTCATTTTTCTTGTTCTTTTCTGCACCGGTGTCTTGTTTTCTTCCGATTTTTATTATTTTCTATTGTTTTTCCCGTCGTCGTTAGTTTTGTTATGTTTCCGTTCATTGTTTTCGTTTCGTTTTGATTTCTTCTCTTATCCTCCCTTTTCGTTTTCATCCGTTTTATTTCATTATGTTCCGTTAACTTCTGTTTTCCTTCGTTTCCTTCGGTTTTATTCCAGTTTTTAACGTTTTATATATTTTTGTTCTCTTTTGTCTTATCCGTTTTTTTTTGTTTTGCTCCGGTTTTTTCGTTTCCATCCGGTTTCTTCCTGTTCTGTTCCGTTAACTTCCGTTTTCATCTGTTTTCTCCTATTTCTTCTTCGACTTTCCTTCCACCTGGATTTTTTTTTACATCTTCCGGTTTCTTCTATCTTTTCTGGTCTCCCCTGGTTTATTTTACATTGTTTCAATTTCTTCAGGTCTCTTCCACTTTCTTCGTTTCCTTTTGCTCTTTCATTTTTCCGTTGTTTTTCTTTATTCTTATGTTTTTTTATGTTGTTTTCGATTCTGTGTTCTTTTCTGTTTTCTGTCGTGACGTTTCGTTTTATTCTGTTTTCCTCCGTTTCTTTCTATTTTATGTCAGTTTCTTCCGTTCTCTTCCATTTTCGGGTTACTTTTATCTTTTTTGTTTTATTTTTTGTTTGTCGTTTTCACCCATTTTCTTTCACCTTCTTCCGTTTTTTCCCCGCTATGTTCCGTTAACATCCGTTTTCTTCTGTTGTCTCCAATTTCTTTCCTTTCTTCCTTCTTCCTGGAACAATTGTTTTAATTTTTTCATATGCTGCTTTCTTCAATCTTTTCATTTCTCTCTTGTCTTATCTTTCATTGTTTTGTTTTCTTCGGGTTTCTTCGCTTTCTTTCGTTTCCTTTTGCTTTCTTTGATTTTTCTGTTTTCTTCCGTGTTCTTTCGTTTTCTTCTATTTTGCGTTTCTTCGGTTCTTTTTCTTCTGTTTTCATTCGTTGTGTTTCATTTACTTCCGTGTTGTTTGGTTTTGTTCCGTCCGGCAGCGTTTTGTTTCGATTGTTCAATTTCCATTTATTCTACCCCATGTCGTTACATTCCATTCTGTACCGCTTTGTTCCGCTCATTCTATTTCGTTCCGTTACGCTCGGTCTGATCTAAGTTTTGGGAGGATATATTTTAAGATTGATTATGTAAATTAATGCTGTGCATAGATGAAGCATAAATAAGACTTTTCCATTGTATAGATAATATTTTTAATTTCAATGTGCATGTAATACATTTAACGCCGTATTTTTTGGATCATATAGAATCGTTCTGGAAGGGCAGTAGAAGCCATAATCGGTGTGATAAATGTGGTAGTATTTAAACTAGATATAAGTTTATTTTGGATCCTTATTTGTCTTGAACATTATATTTCTTGCGTTATGCCGCTATCAAAGTGAAAATGAACGCAATGCGCCCATTGAATCCCATCATAATGAAACATTTCCATATTTACAATTCAATTCAACGATGATTTAATCCTGAATGCCACTTGCAGGAATTATATTTAATCCTCGTTCCTGTGCCTGCCGCTTACTATCAATTTCATACACATCGCACAATTATCCGAAATCCCTTTGAGCCACTTAAGTAGCCCATGTTCGGTGAGTCTACTTAACAGTCCGGGTGGTGTAATCTGTGCAGCAAGGACTAGGAAGGACAGCGTTCGAGTCGACGACGATGTTAAATGCACAACGACCAAATTCAATTTGCCTTAGTTAAGCCTGAAAGCAAATCTGCCGATAATAGTTCCAATAATAGCTGAACTTTAGCGGACAAAGGTGCGTGAGTTGACCGGGACAAGAACGACAAGGACGTTCAACATGGTATTCTTTCGGTATGGTATATTGGAGCCAGCAATCAGGATGTCTGGAACAGAGAAATGGAAATTGAAACATAAGATGGGGCTTCACGGAAGATAAGAGATTACATGACCGTTTTATAACACACTATTGTAAATCGATGGTCCGTTGTGAAGCCTGCCGATGGTATAATATCTCATTTTTACTGGAACGTGGTGGTGGTGGTCTTTTTAATACAAAAATGCCTTCACGAGAAAACTAATCTTCGTCCAAGATACGTTTATATCGTGTAAAATCACATTGTCTATCGGAAATTGCACATCTATTCCATCCAGCGGAATGACGCTCACCAAAATTGTTTTCCACGAACTAAGCTCGTTGAATACGAAATGAATTGCGCCATTAGTTCGCTTCCGGACAAAAATTAAAAGCTTCCTTATTCCTCGTTGAAGCTATTTGAAAAGTACGTCATTTCTTTTGGTTAAAAACTAGGAAACAGCTGAATCCGGGGAAATCGGATACTCGACTGGAAAATCCAATTAAAATGGTTCATTACCACTTTGGTGAGCTGTATTCAACGCTGTCCAATGAACGCTTACTTACTGTTGAAAGATACGTCCGTTTCTGTAGCAACCGCGACGGTAATGGTGATGATGATGATGGTTTCATCAAACAGGCAAACAGAGTAGTTCTTTTCCAAGACGAAGAAATATAATAACACTAAGCGAGTTGAAAATGATAAAGACGTAATGTTGCTAAACAGGAAAAATGAAGCGAGTTGGGGTGGATGTGCAGTAAAGTATCAAGCTTGGAAAATAGACAAAGAACAAATGTTCGTTTATGGACACTTTCCTTTTAGAGTTTAGAGAGTGGAACTAATTTTCGCTGGGTTTCAAGCACACGATTCTTTAAGTGAAGTAATTAGAGCATCTCCTTGGAATATTTTCTTGGCAGCAATCCTTTGAGATGAATGCGGGTATTCAAAAATGAAGGAATCGAAAGGAAGTTGTGACGATGGCCTCCCTTTTTTGTCACAGAGAAGCAATTATACAATGGAAAAAGTGAGCCAAGCAGAAGGCTCCAATCAAAAGCATTTTATTAAATCTTTGCCTTAACATCCACTAAAATAAAATAGAATGCATTCAATCAACAATAGTCTGCATTTATTAGCTTTCTTCACATTTATAAACCCTTGATTAAATCTTATCCTGTTAATAATAATAATCTGCAACTCTTTATTTATTAGAAAAGCTACGATAATTTTGCAACTATCTGAAAATTCATTTGAAATCAGGAAATTTAATTACGTGCATCATATTTATAGCCGACAAAAGGATACAACCGGCGTATAATATTTCATTTCACAAATAAATTCATGGGAAATGGCTTAATAAAATTCGAACATTTTCCGGAAATACATTCTAAATTACAGTATTGTTATTTTCAATTTTACCATCTGCAATATGAAAGCTATCATATGAAAGATAAAAACATTATTCTATACTCACCCAATGCTATTTTCCCGCCAATAATTTATGGAAACTTTTCAATGGCATCGAAGGATGGAGAGTCGTTGATAGTGCTATTAAATTGTCACAGATATGTGAGGGGTAGAAATGATTTAATATTTTGAAGATAAATAGTTTTTACTTCCCGGCCTGAGTAAAAGCCATAGATGCATTTGTGAAAATGTTTAGTGTTGAAAATGATAGCCGAATCGATTTAAATATCATGGAATTTACGATAGAGCCAATAGAAAATATAGGACATCCGGTCTTAGAGGATTTGAGAGCAATTTATTGTTATTATGCAACCAAATTATTGCAAGGAAACATGACTGAGATGTAAAGAAAGCAAAAAAATTCAAATAGTTTTTGGAAGCTGATTGAAAGCTTATACGATTATGTTCCTTGTTATCGTCTTACCTGCTCTTTGACCTGAAATAAATGAGTGAACTCTAGGCTCTTAAAAAATTGCAAAGGTCTGTTGATGAGCTCAGTAGGGTCTGCCAGAACAAATTGGAATTATCGAAGCATATTCTTCGTAATCTATGTATTATATTCAGAAGTTCTTTTAGGCCACTTGCTTCTTTTGAACTCCTGTTTTTCATCTTGTAAGCAGTTTATTTTTTTGGCTCAACTTTTGAACAAATTAAACTTTCAACAATTTTCCTAAGCTGCTTCACCCTTACTTCCTTGATCATTATTTTGCTAATCTCTAACGATATAGTTTTTCTTGCCGCAATATGTGTTATACATATACACATCTATGTGAAAGTCTTCTCAGCTCCCGAGTTCAGTTAGCCTCGACCTAAATATTTCCCTCGTGCAAAGCTACGACTCTTTAGCATTTTATGCAAATCACACCCGATAAAATATGGACCAAAAAGCACCTCCAACTACAACAGCTTCATAAAATTTCCATACCAAACTTTCCATATCATTTAACACCAGATGTTGTTAAAGTCTTAGCCTTTGTACCAGAGCTTTAGCTTTGGTCCTTAAACGCTACACAAACCTTATGTCACACATCCTATAACGCTGTTGTTGTTGTTCAAAGACACCAACAAAAAATGGTAATATCATCTCGTCGCTTAATTTCATAGTCAAAAGGATCTCGTCATCTTTGTATGTATGTAGAACATAGCATACCTATTTCATTTGGTTGTTACTCGTCTGCATCAAATTTTCAAGAGACACCTATGAATATTCACTGTGTGTTGTTATCCTTGCACCGCATTTGTATGACATATACTAGGAGTTTTATCATTCTATTAAGTCTCGTCGGTTTTACTACACATTTATAACATGGCATTGCTTTGTTTCAGTCATAAATGTGTTGTTTCATTAAATTTTATCGAAAATAACGAGTCGAAAAGTAACCCCGGTGAGGTGCAAAAAGATATAAATTTTATGAGGTTTTCTATTTGGTGTCATTTCCACGAAATTTATGATGATTATATTATTTATAGACTTGAATCAAGCGATAAAGCATTGTTTATGTTTGGTTTCGTGGTCGATATTAATCATAGTAAATATATGAAATAGGACATAAAATAAATTTTTCGGCACGTGCAAACAGGAACGTAATTGAGAAATCCCGGAAAGCTGTTTGCCGTAGCTACTAGTATGGACGAATTATCAAAAAACGAATAGTAAGTAAACTATATCCACGGATATTATCAGATTTGAACGTTGAAAGCTTGAATTTGCTTCCAATTTGCATAATGCATCAACAAATGAAAAACTTCATGTTCTAAACATGTATCGTCGAGCAAGTGGCAAATATCTCGTACTCACACAAATGCTTTTATTTATGGAGCCTTTTACAAAATAAAACACCGGTCCTTGTTCCAAGCTGACATTGAAGTCTTCGAATTTTCATGGACATTCAACTTCCATTAAAAATTAGGTCAAAATATTTTCTCTTTTTAAGTTCGAAATGTTTTCAAATGGTATACGAAAAGTCAGCGATGAAATAGTATGAGGCAAACACTCAAAATTTCATTAATTAATTAATTTTCGCAAGTGTTTCGCGAAACGTGAGTGAATACTAATGTAAGCAGTTATACTGTTCCTTCATTTAATTTCGTTCAGTTTGAATTATTTATACCACATGAAGTCCTTGTAAAAGAAAATACGACAAAGTTTCGGTTAATATAAGCATATTTGCGGGCCAAACTTTGAAGACAAACATTACGATTTTCTGTTGAACTTGATGTCAACAAAACATATTATGAATAAGAAAATTGGAACAGGAAAAATTTGCATTTCAAGCTATTTCAAGCTAAGTACTGAAAATTTGAATTTTTCTTACTCTTTTAAAACAATTTAAAAAAAAGTTCGAAGTTATTTTGAATGGTCCAAAATAGAAAATGAAAAAGACAATAATAAGATATGCACAAATCAAAAAAAAATATCGATAGGCTGAAAATTCGAGGCAAATTAAACTAGTATGCACCATGTTAAGCGGTCCTTGTCTCTTCTCCAGACCAAGCGTCCCTAAAGATTGTACAGATTTCAAATGCAGTTTTCATACATAATCATTGAAATTACAAGAAACATTGAAAAATGATTAGGATGATTAGCATTATTAGCATTATATTCTAGCATTTCTCAGGAGAATAAGATGATTCATGGTGGAAATTTATTTTTTAACGTCCTTTTATCTAAATTCTTTCTTGAGTAGGACGCCTTTGCATGAGCTACGCAATTATCTGAGAGCTAAAATGATCTGGAGAGCGTAAAAATATGATAATTATTCTAGGATACGCATGTGTGATGTCACTCTTTTAGCGGGTTTATCAAACACACACACACACACAGCACCTTCTATATTTTCCCAGGCATAGAAAAAGTAGAAATTTTTCATGTTTAATATTACATTTACATACAACCACAGAGGATATCGAAAATTTAAAAGCGGACGTTAATGCTTTGACACCTTAGCAAAGTTGATAAAATATTGAATTCGTGAGATATCGTTCATGACCACGTACACTTTTCTATCAAAAAATACTTTTAAATTACTCCTAAGTCCTTAAAACGTAAAGATATGTTGATAATGACAATGTCGATTTTTAAATCCATAATAGTCACTTCTCCATAAACTAAGAAGTTGATAATATGATTGTGTCCTCGTGAAACTTGTTCATTTTAAATTTATGATATGTTTTTTACGCTTTGTGCACTTTGCATGCACTATCGAAAATAATATGTCGACGTGGCTAAAAATATTATCGAGGAAGTTAAAAACTAATTCAAAATGCCAAACTGATTACGGAAAGTTTAGCTTAGATTTGAAATGAATTTATCGCCTTTCGTCAGAACAATTCATCTTAGAAACTGCAGAAAATATGTTAATATGATTTTCAGAATCTTTTTGAGAAAAAAGCTATACATACTTGTTCCTGCACAAACTTGTTTCCTTAAAAATTGACCCACTATCTTCTCCCGTAGATTGCAAGTTCATGTTCTTGACATTTTTGCCTAGTTTTTCAGATTAATCAATGAGATCGTACTCGAAAATCACTGAGTCCTTTAAACTTATTTTGAAGATTTTTTCAAACATATGAGGTTTGAAAGGAATTTTTCTTTGAATTCTTTCATTTGTTTGAATAGTTATTGAGAAACCTCTTTGTTATAGATGGTCCTGAGTTCATAATTTTCAACACTAGAATATTTAGAGCTATTTTTTGTATTTAATTTTACCGAAATACGTATGTGTATTTTAAGGAGAGCATCCAACTTGTTTATTTTTAATTTTTCCAAAGAAGTGATCTCATCATTGGAATTTTTTATTATGCTTACATTCAATAAAATTCTTTCAATATTCTGGATAATAGCGTGACACTCAAAAGAAGATAATCACCCAAAACCAAACATAAACTTTGTTCAAATAATCTCTTAATGCAAATGAACGAAAAGAAACCTTTTTTCTCGAATTCCTACATCCTTTACGTACGACCGCGATTCCTAAAGCAACATTAATAAATATATTCAACATCCCACTTTTATAGCCAATTATTAATCATCTTTGCCCCATTCGATGAAACCCATAAAGCTTAGTTATATATACAAATTAATTGAAAAAACAGGCAAAGAAAAATTGAAGACATAATCGATTGAAATCACGCTATTAATTTTTTTCTTAATAAAATCACTCAGAAACCCACGCTGGGCGCCAAAATGATTTACGACGATCAATAAAGACGGCCACGATTTGAAACGTTCTAAGGAAATTTAAATTATAATTGATTTTGATTCCATTTAGTATTCAAAACAGGATTCAAATTCAAAGTAGAGATTATGTGTGTCACTTAGGGAGTAAAAGCATACTTTTAACTCCATCTTACAATCTTAACATAAGAAATGACTTATCGCGCACGCTATCAACTTTAAATTGTTTTCTGAATTAATTATGTTAAGTTGATGAACTTCTCCTAATATGATAAAGTCTTATTTAAGAGTGTCGTATAAAGTCAATTATTAAGATGCTAATTTAGTTGGCTTGATGCTGTCTCGGAAACACGTTTAACGTCTTAATTATATATGAAAGCATTAAACAACATCCAAATCCTCCCGAAAATAATAGCCAACAATTTCAATTCAGACATTTTACACCTTTTGAACGTAAATCAATTTGATTAGCAATCCCTACACATATGGCGTCATTCATTAAAATCAACCCTTGAAATTCTAATCATCTGGATAAGCTGATTATCAACACGTCAATGCCTCGTCTGATCCATCAGTTTAATTACGCAAAGAGAAATTGGATTGGAATGGAATGAGTAATGAATGGATAAGTACTAAAGATGATGATGGATATGTGCAAGGAGTAGGATGACTTTTACAAACTTCTTGGCACATAAAAAGGAGTCAATGGGAGAAATGGGTCATAGTGCAAATAATGGATCAATGTTTCATTTTTTCATCCTCTTTCGGCAGTTGGTTAACATTCCAAATGGTTCATAAAGCATAGAGAAAGTTAGAAAAGTATTGAACAAATCTG
Source organism: Oxycera nigricornis (assembly GCA_963942545.1). Lineage (NCBI taxonomy): Eukaryota > Metazoa > Arthropoda > Insecta > Diptera > Stratiomyidae > Oxycera > Oxycera nigricornis. The sequence continues at coordinate 104,977,850 of OZ012662.1, forward strand.
ATCATAAATCCCCGGAAATAGAAGCAAGGATGGAAAGTAAAGTACGGCAACAAATTGCCGCGAAAGAACTTTTGAATTTTCTCTACCATCATATGTGAATGTTAAAAAAGTTCAATACGATTCATTGTCAAACATTTCTATCCGGAAGCAACAAAAGTTTGGTTTTCCGGTACGTTTTCGAGAAACAAGAAAATCCTTTCTCTCGTTACAAGTGTATTACAAGTGCCAGCATCAGTGTCGTAAGTCAAGTTGATCTTTTTATGCTCGGTTCTTATGTAAGGTAGGGATATTGTGGAAGGATTTAAACAAACGTTATATGGGTGTATCAAGGATACTTTGTTTTTAATACCAACAAAAGATTTGGCAGTGTATGTGGAAGTTAAGAAAGTATGCTTTATGAATGTAGACGGAATAAATTATGTACATAGAGATTTGAGTTTGTAGCTTAAGGATGTTTCAAAAATTTGGTATAGGTTAAGGCTTAAGGTTTCCCGGGAGTTTTCAACAAAGCTTAATAGTGAAGAGTTTATTATTTTAAAAGATGTTAACATATTTGACGGTAAACATTTCATATTTTCAGATTGCCCGAAAGGACAGTGTCGTTTTGTTTGATAAGATGGTGCCTACTTTTATTCCAGTCTATAATTGGTATCGTTGTCGGTTCTTCAATCAAACCTTCAAGATTAATTTCCAAACATTATCAGGACAATATATAGTGATTTTAACTTCTGAAATGATTCCTGAACCTCAGAAATTATATCCAATCAAGAAAGATTTCTGTATATCGTAGAGTCAGTTAGAGTAAATACAAAGATTCGTCCTCAATCAATCAAAAATTTGCATAAGCATTAAAATTATTCTCTTTTTTCAATAAGCTTGAGTGGAATGTAAGATAGAGAATATCCTTTAATTTTAACTGTCGCAGGTGATTGCGTGTCGACATGGATCAAATTGCTGTTTAAGGATTTGTGGTGAGGCAGTTCCGTCACAAAAATGGGTGGTGCCTTCAATTTTTCTCATTCCCACTATGAAGATGACTTAATTTTTTTTCTCATTTTGTTCTTCTCTTTTGTGTAGTTTCTATGAGTTTTGATTTCTAGAACCATTAGAACGTTGATATTTCATCCTAACCTACCACAGCTTCGTTGTTCTATTTTTTTGTTCCAACGTCCGAAAATCTAATCGAATATTCCAATTTTCATTCTCTATGTCGTAGTTTATTGTTCAATCTAATTCAAGGATATGTTTCACTGTTCTTGGCAATGAAGTGATGCCTAAAATAGTCCTGTTTACTACTGATATGCATGCATATGATGTTGGTCGCTCGTTACTACCGTCCTTGACTGGATATCCAGCAGACAACACGAGGACCTATAGTTGTTCTTAATAACATATCAAGGATGTCTCTGTCTCAAATCTTGTATAGACTTTTATAGCAAACATTTGTATAGAACGATATGAGGCTTGTCACGAACAAATGATAAAGTGTTTCAATTTTTAATGCGGTTTGTAATCCTTTGGGTGCAGTTTACTTCATAGACCGAATGAGTTTAGAATGTTGCTAGTAAGTAAGCAATAAATAGTACTGTTAACATAAAAAATAAATAAAAAGAAAAAAAGTTTAACGTAATTTTTCTAGACTGACCCTCGTTCTTGAAGAAATTAAAAAAAGACTCCCCGATATGTTAGATCCTTATCAAAAGCAACAAAAATAATATCACTCCTTCGAAAACAAACTAAACTATTTCATTCAGAAATACAAACAAAATATCCTTAAGCTATATTCAACAAAAATGAACCTTCTACGCTCAAACCATCACGACTAGAAAATGCAGCTACGATCCTTCACTTGCCATTGTTACAAAGTGAAATCTCGTGAAAATCTTCAGCAAATTGTTACAATGTGTTGTGTTTTGTCATAAAATCAGAATGAAAAGCACGACACAAAACACAAAACAACATTATGTCTGGATTGCAGATGACATTTATTATATAGAGTGGCAAGAAAATGGATGAAAGGAGCAAAAGGACAGGATAGAATTTCACATTTCTGACTTGTAGAGAATTTAAATGGTAGTGTTCTATTGTTCCGGTTGACTCCTTTTTGGGATTTGTTTAAAGTGCACGTGATGAATTTTAATCAGGTCGGAAGGATTTATTTTTGTTGACGATGTGCAACAAGTTCAATGGTATCATGGGATGGAGCTAAAGAGTTTTACGATTCAAGGAATAAAACATTTTGTTCTTCGAAAATATATATTTTGAAAAGTCTGATATTTTTCAACCATATTTCTTGATTTTTGTTCAAATTAATTGAAGATATACTAACATAACATATAGCCAACCACTTCTTTTGCAGAAAAATCTGCACCTATTTCGCAAATTTAACAATTTTACTGTACACCTCGAGAACATTTTCTGAAACCTCCTTCAATACAACTGGTTTTAACTATTCAGTACGCTTCAGTGCTCATCGTGATTCGATTCGTGCCAACGAATTCACCTTTCATAGTTATTGTAGATTATAAGATTCTAGATTTCACTTTTCTTGAATGTAGATCCAGACAGAAATCCTTATCAATGAACCAGAACAGAGTGTACAAAATCCTTTCAATTGCTGGGAAATCATCAAAATGCCGGACACGTACGCAAGGTTTGGATTGACTTTTATGAATATTTTTGATGCAAAAATCTGAGAGAATCAAAATTCTTGGTATTTTCTTTCGCTTTGTTGATTTTAGATATTTGTTTTCAGGGCACAGCTAATTAAAATTAATATTCTATATCATTGGGTATTTTAAATCAGCTTTTCAAATTTATGTATATTTTTTATAGAAAGTCTTGCTGTGCAGCGAAATGAGCAGCCTTCTATTATGCTCGTGTTTGTTCAATACAGTCACTGAAATAGGGGTGAGTATCAATACCACCACTGCAGAATCCCGGAAAATACATTCAATAAATATTTAATAAGCCTAGAAGCACATTTCTCTTTGCCGCAATGAAATGTGGTTGAACGTATGCATCATATTTTTATTTGTTTTTCGGGTGCAGAATATAAAATCGTTATTGAACGATGGTTTTCAAATAGGAACTGATGCTGAATCACCTCTTACAATGCTCAATATTTTATTGGGTTTGAATCAATAAAATGTGAAGCTTTTCGAGGAAATTTTTGGAGACTAATATTTCCCTATTTTATTAAAAATGCAAATATCGACGCTATGTGTCACATATGTATATGAAATATTTTTTATTGGAAAAATTGTAATTTATGCTTAATTTATTGGCCTTTTAAACCATTCAGGCAAAAACTGAACTGAATGTCTGTAAGCAATGTTTATAGTTCAATAAGCAATTTAATTGTGAATAATAAGATAATGAATTCATTCATTTAGTTGATCGACGCAAAATGTCCACGATGCAATTTTCAAATTTGTTGCTCAAAGTAAAAAAATTTCCATTTTTTTCGTTGTCAATTTCCAATGCAATGTTTATGGTATCTAATTAAAAGAAATTATAACAATTTGAAATTTTGCTAAAAGTTGCTGTCGTTGGTTTTTGGATGATTAATAAATTGCCAGTAATTAAAAAAAGTGCTGGCGAAAATTCCTATTAAGAATGATTTTAAATTCAAGCATAGAAAAGTATGAAAATTTTCAAAAATTTCTGGCAATTATTTGAAGATGATACATGATAACTTTCAAAATTTCCTTGTTTAAAAAAATATTTTTGACCAATAAACAATGGAATAATAATTAGACAATATTCCAGTAATAGATTTTGTATGAAAAAAAATCTTTTATAATCTAATAATAAATGGTTTCAGAATTGTGTGGAAATCATAAAAGAACAAAATCCATTATTCATATAATTTTTTCAAAGTATTAAACAAATTTTCCAAAATAATTGCTTTAGGAAAAATATTTATTTTATATATTTAAATATTGACAGAAATTAATCAAATGAAGCTGACAAAAAAAAGAGACAGAAGAGTTTACACAAAAAAATCATCATAAAATAAACGAAATAAATCATTTCAAATAATTTTATCGATTTTCACACACGAAAAATTATACTTAGCTTGAATTTTGAAAATTTGCAACAAATGTATCTTCGAAAAATTCAGAAAAAATTATTCCAAAAAAAAACCTGAATTAACCACATTATTTTTACTTTGTGTTTCATGAAACATATTCATCAAATGAATTTCTCTTCAAATTTTAGATCGAAAATTACAATTCTCAAGAAAAATATTAGGAATGAAAGTATAATCTAATTTTGGGAAATGACATCAAAAAGTATGTGAGAAAATTCAATAAAGAAATTTCCTTTAAATTATATAATTTTAATGTTTATTAAAAAATTTGAAACTAAATCTTCGGGGCTACAACAGAAATGAATAAAGGTTTTATTTAATTTATTTTAGAAAGTATATAAACAACTCAAATTAATTTTTACAATCGCTCTGGCCTCATAAATTTGCAAATGAGTTAAAACAAAATGAAATTTCGAATAAGTGATTGTCCGATTTTACGATGAAATCCTTTAAAAAATAACTTCTCAGAGGGAAAACAATGGAATAAGCACGGGTGAAAATTCTTAAAATTATGTTATAACTAATAATAGTCATAATAATATTCAAACAATTAAGTTTTTTATCAAATACGAAGAGGCTATTCACTCAAATGTTTAAAATCAAGTTTAATGGCTGTACGTACGGCGATCAACATTAGTGAATTTTTTTCTAAAACTGAATGAGGATAAGATTGAGAATTCTGTAAGATGAAAAAAATCCAAGTACTTCTTGAATATAAAAATTGATTTCAAACTTATTAATGTTTTTTTTCTTTATAACCATTTTTCATATCTATTGTTATAATACAAGCAATCAAAATTGTTTTCAATCTTTAAACTTATTATGGTCACTTTATTTTATTTTATTCGTTACATTGTGATGATCTACTTTATGTAAAGAAGCTCTTGTAGTATATATGAAGTATGTATATAAGTAGTAAGTTAGCTTAAGAAGTTATGTGTTGTAACAAGTCAAAGCTAAGTGAAAAGACTGCAAGGCCAGTGTACAAACACAACACAGTTTACAATTTTGATAAACATATATTCAAATGGAGAATCTTCAGATCAAATATGGCAGCCCCTGTATATTTCCAATTTATATTTTATATTTCTGCAGAGCCACAAAAATGACCATTCTATCTGCATTGTTCAAACTTTCCAGGCTCTATGCTAATTTTTTTATGGGTTAACGATTTATTTAGGTAATAGATCTTGTTTTTTCCAGCTTTTTCAAACTTCAATGCTGAAAAATACTTTTCATTTCACAAAGTGGATGTAAAGAGAGATACAGTAACACAAAAGAGTCGAGAAGCGAAAAAATACACTAATCTGGCTCACGACTAGAAAAAAATCCATCAAATTTTCAATGTTTTCAAAACCATTGTTTTCATGATCTCTTTCATTTCCAAGAAGCTTGAATACAACTTATAAACGTAAGCTCCCAACACTTGAACCTCCTCAACAACATTTCCTACTTTCCTTAATTAATTCCTCATTTCTATGTAACATCTTGACCTATTCGCATCGTCCTTGCCACCACCAACACTCAAGTAACGATGTATAACTAAACCGCATTAATTTTTTGCTTTGTAATAACATGGTAGCTCGAGACAATGGTCCAATTAAGGATAAGGATAAAATTGAAACTTCGCTAGGCAAGTGGTGTTGTTAATAAGGATCGTATGCAATTAGGATACATAAAAACTATTCACTACGTGCATGGTCAAGTATTATTTCATTTATTGTCCTTGATATTTGAGTGGAGAAAGATATGACATGTATGTGGACGGAGGAGTTCAGTGGTCAGGTCAAATAGGCCAATAATTATGGTTTGATGAAACTATCAGATGTGGAATGAATGGCAAGGATAAGAGACTTATATTCTCACAAGTGCTCATAACATCATAATACCATAAAGGATCGTCCATAGTTGAGAGGTATTTCATATACAATCCAAATTTGTCGTGTAAAGTTGTTGAAGAGCCACTAGAAATGCTTATACGTCAAGGCAAAGAGGTGTTGGGATATGCAAGGGACATTGTGATAACAATAGAGATAAAAAATTTCACAATTATGTCTACTCACTTACAAAAAGCCCGAAACAAGCTGGTATCAAACAGTCGGACTTACTACCAACCTCAAAGGATAATAGCTTACCTATACCAAGGAAAAAATTGAACTTCCTTCTCTTATAGTAGGACATACATAAATTAAATAAGAGAGAAGTTTTTACTAGAATTTTATTTTATCTGAATTTGGTCAGTTTTGAAGTTCATCATTAATATGAAACGTGATGCATTTTTCCCATTTTAATATGCATTTGAAACAGTTTTTTTTTACATTTTGTATCAAAAATATCTTAACTTTTGATAGGTTATTCATTTGGTTTCAAAAGATTTCCATAAAATAATAGTGTCTGCTCAATTTAACATTTTATCCTTGCTTAGATTTAGCTTTCAATGGTGAGATCTGATTTTACAAGTATTCAAATAGCTAACCAATGTAATATGCCTAAAATATCATGATTTCTCACGGGGCCAAATTCAGTAAATAACAGTGAACGTTGCTGGTATATTTCAAAAATTTAAGGACTGCAAACTGTTCTATCAAACCACTCTCTTTAATTAACTCAACACACACTATGCTCGCTGTTGCAAAAAATGTAGCTCATTGATATCATCTCCATGAATGGATAACTAAATTAAAATTTCCCATCCTAACCAAGGATAATCAAGGATAATGGAAAAACTGAAGTATCCATCGCAGCATTTATTTAAAAGTTCCTTTCAATAAAAGCTGCAAACTTCATCTAAAATACCGAGCACGTTATTCAATACACGCTTCCTGAAATTGAAGCGACAAAAAAGGACCTTGTCCAATGCTTAACATGCCAAAGAAACTTTCCATAATAAATTTCCATCAGTTCAAGCAAGCTTAGCATTTTTTTTCACTTTGTCACAATTTCTTTCGTTTATCTCCCAAAGGCACTGAAGAGAAAGTTTTAACACATGATTAGCTTCTCATTTTTTTCTTCAATTTTTAGTCCATTAAAACTGTTCATGCCTTTTTTTTAAAAAAAAGAAATAATAACCTTTAAAGAAAATTAAAGATTAAAGCAACCTATTAACTGACTACGCTTTTCTTTGAAAAGTCTAGCAAACTTTGGATTATTTGTGGCAAAGATTTCAAAGTTGGAAAAAGATTCAACAACTGAGAAGATAAACAAATAAATTTCGAGTAATTTTACCTAACAACTGGCAATTTTCTAGATGTCAGGATAAACGCAATATATTATCTTTCGAAAATATTTGCTAGGAGCATCGACCGCAATAGGGGCGTAAAAAATTCTAATATATTTTTACTTTAAAATGGGCCACATAAGTTTGAACATAATACCAACTAATTCATTAGCTTAGATGCTTCCAAGAAAAATTGGTCTCATATTATTTTAAGCCACAATAGCATTCATCGTTGGCTTTCAAATCTAACCCTATTGTTTTTTCTCTCGAAAATATAACAAAAGTTCGTCGTTTATCATTGTTTTTTAGAATGGATAAAATATATACGTTGAGATCCTTAAAGCTAAAGTTCACAAGCCTAGAACAGTAAGTTGTTATATGTATAGCGTTTTCTTGAAAAAAAAGTAGCATTGAAATGAGCCTTTCTTTCATGGGGGGATGAAAAATTGATGCAGCATCAGCAAAACGTAATAAACCTAAGACAATCGGCTAGAATAATATTTATTTTTCATGAAGAAGTTGCTATCATGTTGATGAAGGGGTGGGTGTTTTAGATTGACGTGGTGTGTGGTTTGGGTTCCGCCCTTGATAGTAGAGATAAATTAGCTGTTATGCACTTAGTAAATTGAGAAAAAAGACCTGGGAGACTCGGTAGATCTCGTGCAAAAAGATTTCATTGCTTCTTCAATGCCTCATCTTTGGATACCACAATTGCATTTGATACTTAAAAGTTGGTCAAACGATTATTCTGCAAAGCATGGATCATTTTGAGGTTGAATTTCTATATTTCCTCAAGAATTGTCGGGCAGTTTCATACGAATTTGATGTGACTCTGTCTATTGAATGTTTGATGAAGTGTGATCCTTCAAAGTACTTTAAAAGAGTAATGTTTTAATGACAGGAAAGGATGCTTGTACAAAATTGAGAAAATAGGTTATAATAATAAATACCAGTCTTCCGGTACTATTGTGCAAATGCCCTAGTCTATTTAAAACCAACTTAAAACATGCTTGAGTAACTTTTTAATCTTCCTCCTTCTCTAATCATAAATGTTATTTGTTTTGAGTCCTCATTTTGGAATCAAAACTCTTCAAAATTTCACGGAAGTAGTCAACCTTCCCAAACAGACAATTCTAAACAACTCTACAAACTTACTCCAATTAATAAGTACTTTCAATTAGTAGCTACCCTAAACAAAATATGGCTCTTCGTACGGTAAACATTTGTATCCTTGCTAATCACCACCATCTATGCAAAACATTTCAGATTGAAAATACCATTCCTGAAGGAAGTTTCTCACGTTTACATACCGTTCTACATCAGAAATGGCTTAATTAAAATTATTCCCTTAGCCCTTTTCATTTTAACACCATGCCCAGCATCATTGCTGGCATATTTTGAAAGTCGAAACAAAATTCACAAAGTGTTAGACAAGCCAAACATATTTATACGAAACTTCTACCCTTATCTTTGCACGCGTTCTAGATGAACTTATAATGCGAGAAGAATTTATTTGACAACAAATGTTCGTCATCGTAAAATTCAATTTTAGCGGAAGCTGATGCAAAGGACGACGGACATCCGTCCGTGAGGCATGTTCGTATATAGAAAAGGAATTCCATGAGATAAAATGAGCTGACTGAAAAGGACGAGCCAACCGTCAGCGATGCCATCATAATAAATATTCATCACAATAGCATGGTTGCTGGCAGCTTCGGTATCGTTGTCGTGATGAACTTATGGGATGACACGTAGCAGAAAAGTCCTTTGCACTTACTATCTACCATCATCAGCCTCTTTTCTGCTTACGTAGGGTAGAAAGTGGAAAAAACTATAACGAACACTATTTTTGTCGCCCTGACCGAGAACTAATTCGTGACAAAATTATAATGGATATCTCACATTTGATTATATTTTGAAGCTTTTAAGGACATTATATTACAGCCTTGAGAAAAAATTAAATTTAAGACGGCTGCAGGTTTTTTATAAAATCTTTCCATTTTGCACTAGATAACATTCATATCTTTAGAAATTTAGAGGACTCTGAACTAGCTGAAAATATCGAGGTTTGACTAGCTTTGGCGTCATACTATCCCAAAGAAAATTTATAGTTTAAGATATTTAGAAGACACTGAACTAGCTTGAAATTCAAAGGACTAAAATTGACTAGTTTTGGCGGCATACAATCCTTAAAAAAAATCGGAAGATATTTACCAACCTTGATTGCAGCAGTACTTTCAATAAACTTTCAACTTTGTAGCAAACGAACAGCAGAAGACGAGACAGCAAAACTGCTTGCAAAGGATTCTTCTTGTACATAGAGTATGCATTATTAAACGATAAACAGTTTCAGCTAGCAAAGAGGAAAATTTTCTTTTTGTTTGGCGCAATTATTTTAGGAATGAATCTAGCTAACTGACCAACCTTTACATATTTCGCCTGTTTATACCCACCATTCCATTCCATCCACCATCCAGTCCATTCTAGAGAAGTCTTTTGTTCTTTTCAATTGACATCACTTATCGTTGCTGGTCCACATTTCATTAGAACACATAATATTACTTACATTATACAAATATCATCCCGGATTCATTACCCCCCAAAAAAGGTCCAGCAAACATCAAACGACCATAAATACAATCTTTGAAAGAAGTCGCCGCATAAACTACAATCTGTGTATTTCTTTAACAACTTTATGACCTTTTGTTTTATCAAACCCCAACTTTTCACAAGTTTCACCAACAAGTTTCCAGTATCATAGCAACGATATGCGACATTTTCAACGTGCCATCGAATCGTCTAGAAAAGTATTTCAGTATTTTTTCGGTGCACAACAAAAAGAATGTTAGGTCGATCCTTTAGTCAACAGAACCTTAAATGACGAACCCTTAGTGGGTTTATAAAATAACCAAAAGGTATTTTCGTCTTGAAGTTCAACACAGGGACGGAAAAAAATTCCAGATAAAATTAGAATTTATTCTGTTCTATTTTATTCGACGATAAGAGCGTTTGGTTAGCTCTCTTGTCCTTTTGGAATACCTTGACTTTGCAACAATCCTTTTTGTTTTCTCGTCAGACTTGTCTGACTTGAAGACAACACCACTGGTCGGTTGAGCTAGATGAAAACCGAACTAGGAAATGTGATAGAACGTACAAGAAAATGTTCGTATACATTTTATAAGACTTCTTGCCACTGGAAAAGTTGAAGTTATATGGGGATATGCTCTTCGTTTGAGTCGTCCTGGATGTAAACGCTCAGCAAATTTATGGGCGCTTGCGAAAGGAATTATCTGATTGAACGGGCAGTTGGTAATGCGAGATGCAAGAGATAGCGGCGTGTTAGGGTTTTGTTTCAGGTGATATATTTAGTTCTGACCTTTTGGGAGGTTTCCTTATTCTACTTGATACTTGAAATTTTTGTCAATGGACGGTTTGTGACAAAACGAAGTGTATTTATTTTGAAATAATTTTTCGAAGATGGTTTTATTTGGCACAAATTTCAAAGAGGTGTGTAGAAATTCATGCTACCCTTAGACTATTGGTTAAAAAAAATTCGTTAAACTATTTATCATCCAATCAAATCAGATCATTTTCTAAGTTTTTTTTGGTTCCAATAAAATAATTCCACAAATATGGTCTTATTCGCCCCAAATATTAAAAAAGAATGTAAAAATTCCAGCTATCCTTAAGTTATTGATTCGAGAAAATCCATTAGATTTTTCAAATTATATTTTCAAAGATTAATTTACGGTGGAGGCAGCATAATATTCATAGCAGACTCACTTCTAGCAATTGGAAAAGTATATAAACCATAATTCATAAGCAAACCGACCCACGTTGGGCGCTAATTAAGCAACGGTCTTTTAAGAATTTTCCGGCTATCTATGTTGGAAATAATTCAATCTCATGGGTTTTTTAAAAAGTTTCAGGCCGTAAGCCATTTTTTACGCATGGCAAAGCTTTTTCCAAATGAAAATTCTTTTAATCAATGGGTTTTCACTTTTTAGATTATAATAAAAACAACTTTTCATACGACTTTTTATTAAAAAAAAAGGAAAGACTTTTCCGTGAAATAGTGATGAATAAAATTCATTTAAATAATAAACATATCAAGCTTTTTTTCTTCTACTTGATTAAAAAATCTTTTTTATGTGTGGAAAATAAATTTGATACTGTACCGAATCTGCTTCCTTATTCAAACTAGGAAGCTAGTCATTATCGATTTTCTCATTTTAGTTACAAGAAAATACTTTTTGCACCATCGCAATCCACAATTTATGCAATTCAAATTTTTCTGGTTCCATTAAAATCATTTTCCCAAGTAAGGTCTTATTTGTCTGAAATTCTAAAGATGGGTGTAGAAATTCGTGCTACCCTTAAACTATTGCTCCGAGGAAATCCATTAAACTTTACAAATTATATCTTCGAAGACTTAATTAGGGTGGACGCAACATAATATCGATACCAGGCGCACTTCATGCAATTGGGCAATAATCTTAAGAATAAATCACAAGCAAACCGTCCCACGTTGGGCGCTAACCAAGCAACTAAAGAATTTTCCAGCTATCTAGTTTGATAATATATCAATTTTCCCATGATTTTTTTGGAAACTTTCTTCAAATCTATAGTCTTATTACGTTTTGCAAAGTTTGATCGGATTCCAAAATCATTTAATCAATGATTTTCAACTTTTTGGCAGAAAATTCAAAGAATTTGTTCATATGACTTTCATTTTGAACGAGAGAAAATACTTTTCTGTGAAAAACTAATGAACAAAATTCATTTAATTAATAAACAGATCAAACTGTTATTCATATGAATCTAATTTATGTTTGGAAATGATTCAAAATTTTATTTCACAAGTTGTTCGCATATTTTTCAAAAGATTTGATGTATTACAGATTTTGCCTCATTTTCAAAATTAAGAATATGATAGTAATCATCAATTTTCTCATTTAAATTTCCAGAGAACACTTTTCTGACCATCACAAGCCACAATTTTTCCACCAGGATTTTCTGAGTTATTTTTCTGGCTGACGCGCACTACAAGGGTCATACATTCCTTTATCTCTTCTTCCTCGATCAGCTTCTATCACATATTCTATTACCACCAACTCTCTCATATCAAGCACTGTTCTACTTCCTGCATTCCCTCACATTCAGCCACTTTTCATGTCCGACTAACTTTCCCAGCACACTTGTTCAACTTTCTTACCGTGCTAAACTTTATCTGTGTACACGAAAAAGGATGTTTCGTACAGGTGTATAAAATAAATTCAGCTCGCCTGGTGTTTCTCTAAATGCTTTCGAATTGCAAAAGTTTCGGATGATACGGTCGACTGGCTAAATTTGCAATCATTCTTGGAGTCTACTGTGAAATCGTGCATCATTGAGATAAGAAATAAGATTTCACGAAAGATTTCCTTTCGTGTTTCAGCAAAGTGTTTTGTAGCTGACAAGAATTCCCAAGAAAATGTTGTTGTGTTTTGTGGATAATTTGCAAGTGTTTCGTGTTCAGATGAAAGTTAAATGATTGGAAAAGTTGGTTGGTTGTTACACGTTTTCCATGAAAATGTGAGTACCGAAGACTTAAAGAGGTTAAAATATTGATTGGATGATTTATTGGCGGAACTTTTTCATGGATTCGGTCGAATAAACAGGAAAACAAATTTTGTTGAACCTATTTTTTCAAAAACTGTCATGTCTTTGGCAAATTTATGCCTGAAATGTGAAATTTATTAGCCCATTTTTGTTATTATAAAACAAATGAGACACTTGTCACAACTTTTTTTGACTATATTTGCTGTCAAGATAGTTTGAAATAATTTCTACTAAATTTATAAAATGTAAATTTTAGTTTTCCATAAAAAAGCTGCTCCCATTGAAAATCACCAGACATCAAAATTTGAATGGCATTTGCTAAATATCCTACGTATATTTCCAAAGCAACTCAATCTAGTGCTACCGTGTATCGGTACCATATAAGAGAATATTTTTGGCACATTAAGCAGCAAGTAATGTAGAAGTTTTCAAAAGTCGCATCAATTGCGATTGAAAATAGTTTGGGTCACCATTTTTGACCATCTGTTTAGTGCATACACAGAACTTAGCTGACCAGTGTGATTGACCTATTCTTTATTTGTTAGATTGTCAACCCTTTAAGAGCAAGATAATAAATAAATGCTATATGTCCAATTAGATAAGACACAAAAAAAATGTTCCAAGGATTTGAATATATTTTACGCAAAATGTTGTTGCGTAACATCTCTGCACTGATGATATTCAGGCAACTATCTTTCTCAAAATCTCTATCAAAATTAGCAGCAACTGAGTGTGGCGACCTACACGCATCTCGTCCATACGTACCGCTACCGCCACGTTTGCTGAAGATACAACGTTATTCATTCAAAGCAGGCTGTGGTTCATTGAGTTAAAAAATCGAGCAAAAACCAATCTAAACATTAACAACCAAAACTATTCTACACTTAAGCCCTCATTTCATATTTTCAATTGAACACCAATACACAAGAGATGTTGCTATCAATCCGCAATCAAATCAATTTCAAACAATAACATCCTAAATTTGCATATCACTCGAAACGGTAGCTATCCTCGTACCATGAAATTAATATTCTAGATCCATCTAAATCTTCTGGGTGCGGCTACCACTCATACAATCCCAAATTTAGAAATTCAATTCTAGGCCACAACTCAGACAAAAGGTAGAATTCAGCATTGATCCTTTTACCAATCCAATTCTCCAATACTTTATAAAATCATTAGTTCTAATGCCAAAATTAATTCATCCCCAACACAATTCAGTCATTTGCTAGGCATTAAAATAAATAGCTGTTGATAGAATATTGTAACCGTAAGCATTATCTATTTCAGGATCTGACCAAAGAGAAAGGATTTGCACGTGCAATAAATGTTATCTGATATCTCATTACATAGATACAATCCAAACGTGCCCTCAGTAATTTTTCAGGAAAACAAGGAAGTTCGGCGAGTAAAGGAGGATTTTATTGCGACTGTTGAGTACCTGTTGCCGTCATGTTTTCGTCCTAAATGATTAATGATATTGATTGTTTTACTTTGGAACCAGGAAAAAAAACACGAACAGGATGGGCTGGTGAGATTTCGATTATAAATGATGGTTGTCGATACGAGAATTCTTCTGGGTGGGCCGTAAATAGATAATCATTTATCAGATTGTGTCGTTTTTCTTGAGCCAGAGAGATAGCTCAAAAGAGACAAGGCTGTACGGATTTTTTTGGAAGTATTTTCACAATTGATATATTTTATGAGTTTGATTGTGTGCTTAACGTTATCAATTTATGTTCAAGCTTGAATTTGTAAATGAAACATAAATATATAAATAAATTAATATTTTGTTATCATCTCTTCTTCACAAAAATATATTGAAAGCAAAAAAAATTGAAAATGTAAATAAATAGCGTATTTTATTGTTGTCTATTAATCGAGGATTTTTTTACCTTTGGACTAATAATGGTTTTAAATTGGAAACAGCTTCATTTGTGGTAATTAATTTCTTAACCTAAATACAAAATGATGAGTAACTTATTCCAACTCAAAGTTTAAATTGATAGATGAAGATATACTCAAAAATTACTGAAATTAGCTACTGAATATGATTTTTGTATTATATCTAAGTTATTATTACATCCGAAAGTAATTTCTTGTGTTAATAATCTAAAATTGAAATAACTCACGATCATGCACACCAGGAATGTACAAATAGCGAATCATTTTTTTGTAAGCAGATAACTTAACGTAGAACTGGATAATAGAAAATTATATACAATTATTGAAGTAAATCCACACGGAGGAGAGGTTCCTTTGCGAACGATCATTTCTTCCTTTCCATAAAGTAAGGGACACCTCGACTGCGTAAGTATATGAAGAGCCTAACCACTCACACAATGCGTTACCGCACGTAACAAATCATGGAAGGATGGCCCCTGGCAGCGAAATCTTTAGCTAATGATTCCAGTTGTGGTCAGTTGATCCATGTTTGGGATCAGTTGTAGTGGTTTTCGTTTTAGTATAGAGTTTGGGAATAGTGATGATAACTTTTGCATGTATTCATAAATTCGGCATTTGCCCGACAAAAATATATACAACTTTGAATAATGATGATATTGGACTTTTTTTTATTCGGTGATTTTTGGCAATGTCGCATATTCGGGTATTTTAAATATAAATGAACTCACGAGGTAAATAAAGACAAAAACTAGGAAAAATAGGAAAAACGAAGGCTGGCTTGCCTAGTCTACCAGCAACCACCATCCACTTAGCTTTCGAGAGGCGAAACGGATCCGTCGGTACGGCACTCCACAATCTTTGCTTCCGATAAAAGTGGGGTCAAATAGTGACTCGTGCCTTAATGAAATTGTTTTGCTCCTAAATTTCTTAAATAATTACAAAGTGGAATATTTATTCACATGCATACTAGCTCAGTTATGAATGCAATATATTGAGTGTGAATATGATACTCAGAATATGTGTACAGTATTGTTTAGCACAATCCAAATTCAATTTTACATATTTACCATTGCCTTTTTTGAAAGAAATCATTAGAATTTAGCTTTAATATAACCATCTTTCAACAGGACCCATTGAGGTTATTATATTCAACACATCCTTTTGTTTCCATTAATTCGATCCATTTGACACAATCAGTAACCATAAAAATCACATTGTGACATTCAATACTAGCTCCAAACTATCTATCCTATCATTATCACGACAGCTAGACCAAACTGCTGGTAATATCCTTTCCAGCCATTAAAGGACTTCTCATATAACTTAACACACGCATACAACAATTGTTATCCTGCCCAAAGAACTTATCAACGGACCATTAACGATCCATACAGCAGTTGTTATTATGTGGCTATTATCCTTGTTTTGTTATCATATAACGTGCTTAGTTCGGAACATTTGATACTCATACTAGCCATCCTGAAAATATCTTTGGGTATATAATATTTCACTTTAGTCCCAAAAGAAAAATCATGACAAAGATACGCAATAATTCGCGATGGCACTAGCAACTGAAACAGAAGTGCAAATAGAAGGTCATTGGATCTTTAGGATACTGCGAAATAAAATTTGTTCCACTATACTTACTCCAAAAGGCGGTTGTATGTCACGGTCAAGATGAAAAGGATGGTGGATTGAGTTCAATATATGTTCCATTCATAGCCTTGAACACGTGATGAAATGCAATTATTTACGCTAGATAAAGTAAGGTCCCATGACATGTTGAATTCATGAAGCTGGATTGTTGAAATTGTTTGCGTTATAAAAAAAGGACATCAGCATTTCAGAAGTATTATATTCGTACTCAAAGGAATGTTTGTATGTAATATTTCGGGTGTATAGTTGTGGGTAGAATGAACATCAAAAGAATTGAGTTGTAAAGTTGATTGTCCTTTTCGAAATAAATTATTGAAGTGTCTTCATGAATTTCGCACTGTGTAAGGCATTGCTTCAATTTGGCATCATTTTGATAGCCTAACGTACAAACTGATAAATGACCTTTAACAAAATTCAGATGTTAAGATTTTTTTGTGCAAAGAATGAAAGGGTCATACCCAACTTCACTCGTTGTTTAGCCAGATAAATGATGAAAAAATCAGCAACCAGCAATATATTATGATTACACGAATCGCCCTTAAGAAATATCTTCTAAACAACAACATACTTCCTTCAGAAAATAGCTTTCCTTTGAACATGCAATCTAACCCAAACACACATAAACCAAATCTAGAATATCTAGCTTTTTATCTTCCAGCAACGATAAAATCTACACTTTATGAGATTCTATTCTTGACTTCGAGCCACCTTAAAGGGATCAACTCTTTTCTCAGTAGCAAGAAAAAAAAGTTACGGGCATTTTCTTTGAAAGGATATCCAAAAGAGTTCGTTTGATTGACGAGAATGTTGAAATCATCAAAAAGGAAGTGGAAGATAAAGGACTTTTGTAAGAAAAAGGCTCAGAAATTAGCATATTTTTGCGATGATACGCCACCCAGCTTTTTCATGGTAAGCTAAGGTAGAGGAAAATATAAATGGAAATTCATATGAATTTATTGTTTGCGTACAAAACGGAACTGAACAATATTTATTGAAGATATTTGAACGATTCCGAAAAAAGAAATGGATGTGTAAAATGGTTAAAAGAGATTTATGCTCACGCCATAAATTGGACAGGAAATTTGAACCGATTTGTGGATACATTTTTCAAAAGAAAAAAATTGTATGAAGAAATTGAAATCGTTTTAAATATATGAAATGAAAATTGCACAAATCATTCTTATATGATAGCCATAAATTTTGGGTAGTTATTTTCGAAAGGAGAACGAGAGTAACATTTGGTAACCTTTTTTTGGAAAATACAAGGTTTGATTATGAAACGTGAAAAAAAAAACAAATTATTCCAAAAATGAGTAGCATTTTAAAAAAATTCATAAATAATCCATTAAAACAATTTGCATGAGATTTTAGTACATATCTAAGAATTTTTGACTGGTTTTACGACATGTGTTTTAAAATTACCATGCAGCAAAATCAGTATATCATCCTGTCGGTTTTCTTTCCATGTTCTCCTCAAATGTAATAGATTTAGTCAATTTCAATCACCAATATTTGGTTTGGGATGGTTTCACAATAAATCGCACCCTTTTGATCCTACCCTTTGAACCATAAATATTTCATGTTTTTTGTGTTTTTGATTATCATTTTAAATACATTTTTCTTTGGATTCGTCAATTTGATCCAAAAAAAATTCTTCTGAATTGCCAATGCTACAACGCCTTGCTTGTGACCAAAAGTTTTTCAATGTCTCTTCTTTTCCCCAGATATGGATCCCAATTTCCATTAAATATAGCCGTAAGATCTTCGCCGCCCAAGGGTTAAACTTTGACGATCATCGGGGGCCTCTTCGAAGCACCTAATGCTACTTAAATACGCAAAACAGTTTTACATTATGCTCAAGCTGAAAAAATCATTCTAGCTTCATCGCGATGTCTCTAGTATACCGAACGGGATTCATCTACAACATTATAGGTAACTTTAGAGCGTTCTATCGACGGGTTATTCACCACCGCGGCATTAAAGCGAATAGATTCACAGCGGACAGATCAAAATTGAGCCAAGACTACGAAAAAGCGGTTCGTGTAATCGTTGAATAAAAACTCATCTTTTTCTGGAGTACAAAATATATTGAATATTCATTTCTAAAACTTTGAAAAGGGAAATGTGAGTATTTCGAAAAATAATTCTCAATAAAACATTTTATGCACCCTTATTGAAAATTTCCATAGCGTTTTCGAGAAAAAAACCTCAATGAATGACTTGTAAAAAGTTGAAAGATGTAATTTTCCTACGAGCATATTTTAGCGATACGATTTAAAGTGAATACTTCTTGCGGTCAAATATTCTACCCGAAATCTGCTTACATTGCATTAGAAAAGGTTGCATAGTGACACAAAAATTATTATTGATTCACTAAACGACCAATTTGCATCAAAATAAATTGAGGTCTATAAATTCTCTATTAATTTTTATAGAAGTATTTAGTAGATTTTTCTTTCGAAAAATTGAAAATCTCTAAAATATGTACAGAATATGTCTGCATTATTGTCCATGAAAAAAAGAAATATAAGTCAAGAAAATTAAAATCCTGCCTCGAAATTTCATTTTTAAGTATCCATAAACGTTTAATTCATAGCCAAAGATAAATTAATTTGAATAATTAATGAAAGAAACGCTCAATCGGAAGGAAAGAAAATATTTTATATAATCTCTAAAATTTATTGTTAAATTTAATTCATTTTTCAATTATTTATCGGAACTGATTTGTTCTCAAATTTTCAAAGATCGTAATGACAATGCAAAAATTGTATGGCACTTCAATATAAAGTTTGAATCGTAAAGAGTTAATTTAGGAACATGTTTTTGTTGCAGTTACGATAAATATTTTATTTTGAAACAGCTAAAGTTAAACAAAATCTGTAGGACTTTTTTGTTAATAATTATTCAACGACTTTCCGACTATTAGGTTCTTTTATTAAAAACATTGTTAAAAATCTACTGAAGAGTTTTTCTTCGGTGGATATCGACGAATGGGTCTCCTTGAAAGTTGCTTCCAAGTTGTGTGATGCTGAAGAAAAGGCTGCGAAATGCTTCCCGATTCGGGTTCGAAGCTGGGATAGTCTCGATGCACAAATTTTGAGGCGTCTAAAATACAACAAAATTACCATTTTGGCGATTACTAAAGTCAACGTAACTACTTTAACTCTCGTGGTACACATCCAGCCATAGAATCATCAATAATCCTGAATACTTGCTAAAAAGCAACCGGTAAAAGGACCAATAGGCTGAATGCTGATAAATTGCTCGTTTGGTTGGTGCAGTTTAAGGCTTATGCTATAGAAACATTTTCCATCCGATTTTCACTTGCTATCAAAAAATTATCGACTTCCGGGAAATTCAGTTCTGAAAGGATCAATAATGGGATAAAAGCGGTTAAGCGAAGTGTGAATTCTTCACCTTGTAATTAATTCCACAAATGAGACTTCATCAAATCATAATGAACATCATTTTATCGCGATTGCTTTCAAACAGCAACTGTCCGAATAATTGAGATTAAGTGGAGGAAAATCGTTTATTTTTGGGATGAAATAAGATGAATATCATTCTGTTTCCTCGGATAAATTGGGCGATGGTAGATTTCTCTTGAACAATTTCTGGTCATCAAATCAATTTTGTATGAACAACTCAAGAGAATTTTCTTAATTTCAATCGAAATCTTTAGTTGCGATGGTTTTATGATGCAAAAACCATAGTTTCAGCATTTGTAAAACTTCTTTCTACCATCAACAATTCACCATCTTTTTCAAGACAATTGACAAACCGAAATTTCCATTTTTTAAAGCTTACAACTCCACAAATATCACTTTATCCAAACAATCGGATTGAAAAAAATAACAATAGGATTTCTTTGTTCACCCTCAAGTTGATTTCATCCTCATGGGACGAAAAAAAAGTATAACAAATTTCCAAATCATTCTATTCCAACGAAATCCTTGTATTATTTACAGCCAGTCAAGCCTGAAGCATTTAGCCTATTTGCAATGCCTGTTGGGGCTCGATTCGACAAATAAGAAGCCTCTTTGGTGGGACTCCACTTTAAATCCACTGAATCAGGAGTCTAGTGATATTGACTCGACGAAAAATAGGAATTGATACTGTTTCGAGGAATAAAAGCCAGAAACATACAAAAAAGAACCGATTTCTACTTCTTATCTATCCCCGGGAATAATGATATGCTTTATAGTGGCTTTTTGTGTAAATTCCTTAAACAGATTTGCTGAGACACAATCATTTTTATAGAAAAAGGGTTTTCTTTCGGCTTTTTTCGATGTTTTTTCTTCCCTGTTTTCTTGGGTTTACTTCGTTAGTTGGGTTTATTTTTGATTATTCCTGAGTGAACAAGGAATAAGCTATGTTTGAAATTGTTGTATTGGTCTCAAGACGATTGATGTTATGCGAAAAAAAAATTGAAAAGGATACAACCATTACCGATATTTATTTTTGTGCTGCTGCTTT
Source organism: Oxycera nigricornis (assembly GCA_963942545.1). Classification (NCBI taxonomy): domain Eukaryota; kingdom Metazoa; phylum Arthropoda; class Insecta; order Diptera; family Stratiomyidae; genus Oxycera; species Oxycera nigricornis. The sequence goes on from OZ012662.1 coordinate 104,998,801, forward strand.
GTATTCGGGAATGTTATTTAATTCTTTTGATGTTTATTTAAATATTGCAGATGAGTTGATGGAGTATTCATGGATAATATTGATGATTGATTTATGATTTTGTTTGTTAACTTTAATTTATTATGTATTATATTTTTTCGCAAACAATAATTATTATTTGGAATATAAAGAGATTTTCGAAAGCTATGAAAATCAAGATTCTCGTGACTTTTAAACAAAATAATCTTTGATAATTTTTCATACTTATTTATGAATAATTTAGTGTATCATGAAAATGTTTCTTATTGTTTAAAAGTCACAAGAACTATGATTTTATTACTTTTGGGACATTTAATTCACATGAGAGAGAACAATCGTTAGGTGTCGTATCGACGAATGCGTTTTTCCTCTGATGTTGATGATTTGATGATGATTTTGTGGCGATAACCGGAAGAATAGCTGAATTTGGTAGGAATGCGGTTGCTGTTCATTTTTCTCAAGCCTACAACCTTTAAGCTGAATTCAATCAATTCACAAAAACTGAATCATTTATCAAGGCAATAGTTTTTTTTGATCTATTGATTTCTTCACGTGCACACTGACTTTACGTTTTCGAGGAGATTCCGTTTCAACAATCACTTCATTCGCTCGATCTTTTGTCAATCCCGAAAAGGAAACTGAGAAAATGTACCTGAAAATGCCTTTCCCCTGTGGTGATCGTAGATTCTACCTACCACCAATCCAGGTCAAGCAAATATTTTGCTGCCTGGGTCTACTATTTCACGACCTACTACGCGCGAAACCGCATTAAATGCATGGCTAGGCCCTCCAAATACTTACCTAGTCAGTATATCCCCCCTCACACTTTTGAAAGCGTAAAGACAGCTCACAAGATTTATAGTTAACTTTAGATTAATTATCATCGTTTTGAAATCGACGATGAAATTGAAACTACAATGCAAAAATGTATGATTTTGTTCTGTGTAATTATTATTTTTTGCTTGATTGTCCGTTTTCGGCTGCGTCATACAAGTTAAGATTTATTGTCAATTCTGTTAACCTCTTGATTTTGCTTCTTTTTTTATATTTAATTTTTATATAAAATTAATTTTTTTTATATTTCATTGCAATTTATGTCTTTCAATACAAAAAATGAAAATGCAATAAATTATTATGATTTTATTGTTTCCTCTCTCTGCTTTTACTTCAATAATAAAAAGGAATAATTTAGTTTGTAGAATTTTTCTTCTGTACATATCAAAGCTAAAAATCGAGCAAAAAGCATCGAAATATCTTTCAGCCGTCAAGATTATTGTCGAGGAAAAACAATATTTAGTCTGGAATTTGTCAGGGCTATGTTTAATTTAAGGTATTTTCTATCATAATTTTTATATTGAGTTATGGATTTCATTTAGTAGATTCTTTAAATTTGTATGCATCAAAAAAATTGAAAAGATATAATTGGTGCTTTTTTTACACTCCTGGTAACCATATAAATTCAAGGGTGCTCACCATACCCAAATTTTTGAGACTTAACATTAAACACAACAAATTTTATCTAAATCAACATGAAAATGCTTCTCTACAAACCAACTCATTAAATAGTCAATAAGCACTACTGCAATTGATCCGGATGTCATATTGAATAATGAATAAAATTCTCACGAAAATATGTTGAGAGTTCTACCCTTCTGGTATGATTGCGTCCTGAACTAATTTTAAACTTCTGTGAAAGACTTTTCAGTCGGTGCGACCAGTTATAATATTGCCGGCAACTGTTGATGTTGGCGGGGGTCTGGACGTTCCCAGTGCCAGCGATGGTCACACCTTACCACTTCTATTGGGTTCATAACAAAATGACTGGGTTTCTTATTGCGGGTAATGTTAAGTAAAGCAATCCCTCAACATTCCAATTCGGAACCAGAGGTGAAGTTCCTTTCTAGACAGATTCAGTCAATTTGGAGAGAGATGTGATTAGCAACATGTTTCGACTATGAATTCATTCCCCTAAATCAATGATTAGGTATTCATTCCCTGTTGAGTGAGCTACTTGCGGACAGCGTTCTACAATAACCAGACATTTTATTACCCACACATGTATCGACAATAGTTTTGAACGTTTATTTTGAATTTCGTCGATTGTTATGAAATCCCTTCATTTTTAAACAGTTGGTTACCAAAGTACTTTACTTAAAAGTACTTTTCTCTGGGAATACTTTGCTTAATACGTCCCAAATTCATGCAATACTATCAAGTTTAATCTAGACTCGATGTCTATCCAAAGTTTTACGCATATTTAATTTTAATTTTCATATTTACATACCAAACTTCACCGTCATCTGATTTAATAGAACCAAAATCCAAAGTCATGGTTTTCTGCAAAATTCACTTAACATCCATTTCCACCCTTCTTAAAGATAGGGAAAAATAGCGAGAGTATGTATGGTATGTATTCCAATAAACTTCCAAATTTCCCACATATTTTGTTCGTTACTTTTTCCATATCATACAAGAAGTGTGAAGAATTCTAAAAGAATGACAATCGAATCTTCCTTTATTGTATTTTAAATTGAATTTTTCTCGCACCAGCTAGTCTGTTTTCGATAGACTGTGTATTCAATATATAATCTTTATTTGGCTTTTGATAGAACCGAAAACATTTTAGCAGTAATACTATTATTGGATAAAAGGTTCTTATAAAAGTGGATCGATTCTAGGACTTTTTTCTTGTGACTGTATTTTGTAATTTCAACAACAACAATTTCAACACTTTTAGTTGAGTTACGTTAATTTTAAACCATCCACAAAATTCTTAAGGCAAAATTTTCTTTGAATCCTGATTGTATTATAGTATGTTTATTTAATTCTTCTATTCCTCTTTCATGTATGCATCGCACTTATTTGGTATGCTACAAATATATTAAGGAATTCGTATGTTGTGTCTAATATAAGTGACAACCTGTCTCTACGTTAGAATTAATTTCACTATGTGAATTTCAAATACAGATGCATCCATTCGTACGCTTTGAGACAACAGAAGGACATCACATTCCAATTCGGCGAAATTTACTTAGGGAATATATAACGACTTGCTGATGCAAATTATTTGAAAAAAATGTTTCGAGAAATCCGGGAGAATCCAGAACATAAGTGATTTTTTGTATGGAACTCGTGAAAAAAAATTTTGGCTTTCATATGTAGATGAGGCCTTTTTAACAGTAAAGGACTTTGTTCATTTTCGACCTCCTGATTTCAAGATTGGTTCGCACTTGTGTAAAGTAAAGTAGGAGGTGTTATCTTGAGACGTTATTATGAATGATTTAGAATTATTTATTGATTATGTATTTTTTAGATCCAGTGTTATTAAATATGGTTCGTAAATCTCTTATATGCAGCTTATCTGAAGGACACTTAACATTTGTTATCCGACCCCTAGAAAGAACGTTGCTTGAGAACTACAGTTTCAAAATTCAATACATTATCCATTACAAGGTTACACTAGATACAATTACTACACTATCATTTCAAGTGTCTGACTCATGAGTTACCGAATACCATATAATCGTGCCACTTATGCTACTATATCTAATGACCTGAGAGTCAACACTAAACTGATTGCAATCCTCATCTAAGGACGAAACGTCTTATTAAATCGTTTTAAGTTGTCTCTAATTTGATTCGAAAGATATACGATATAATTTTCTAGTTCTGTTGAAAGATATTCTGACATACTATCACTCACAGCTTTTAAGATAAAAGATCAGAATAAAATCTGGGATTCTTTCGTCTAAAGATCGTTTGACTCATCACGATGTTACCTAGAATTGAATTCGCTACAGATCCTGAGTGAAATATATATAATACCGTTGAACATTAGGTGTAAAATGGAGCACCACCAGAATATTAGTTATTGGATCAGATAATGTGTTTTTAAGATCCCAAAGAAATCTAGGGTGGGAGCAAAAAGTACATATATTATTTGCATGTTTTTTCAGCAGAGCGGTAAAGATGCGTTACAAGTTTTCTTTAACTTTTTCTGTGTGCCACATACTTCAACCCAATTATAATTTTACATTATTTCCCTGATATTCGATGAGCACATCAGCCAATCCTTTTCAACTCACCGCACCATTTTAATTTGTATACTCTACGCAATGTTTCCTAAGGGTACTAAAAACCACATGTTCGATCTAAACTCCCGACGACTATCTCTCTCGCACTTAGAATGGATTGGTTATCGGATAGTCATGCTAGATGGGCAGGGTTCGTGGTGTGTCCACGGGATGTTTAGAAACTTGGATTGAAAATTCCAAAACTACGAAAAAGTTAAAGTAAATTTACATCATCAATTCCTTCACTCAAATCGTTTCGTGGTGGCAACTAAAGTTATTGTGTAAATTGATTTTAACTTGGCCCACTTCGATTTTTACATCAGCCGCTGAAAATCGTATTAATGTACTATTGCAAAAATAGTCAGAGCTCACCAGACATTGATATTTGGTGCCCGGCTGAAAGGATGCAATGTGCTCTCCTACACTGTAAACTATGTGAAAGGAAAAGATTAACGAAATGAAGAGGTAATTTAAAATAGTTTTTGAGTATACTTCGGCAAAAGATCAGGTACACTTCGACAAAGAGTACAAATCTCCTTCTTCGAATCCAAAATGAACTTTTCAATCCAAATTGTCGGCTGAATTTGTGTTTAACACGTCCAACATCAAAGGCCCATGTGATTGTGCAGAATTATTTAGTATTTAATCGATGGATGATGCACACTCAAAGTTGAAATCGACATAATAGGTTCAGACTCTTGATGGTGAAAAACAACGTAAATTATATATAGAATGTAATGAATGTCCTTAGCAAACATAATACAATAACGATATACAGAGAGATTTGAATCGCTAAATTAATGTACATAGTGATGTAAATAATGTTCAAATTTAATAACAGCGAATAAAATAGTGATATCCTCCATGGTATGGCGGCATGGTATCAAGAGTACTCCCGGTTAGAGCCCACTTTTTCTGTTTTTTCTTCTCATTCATGATTAGGTAGGCTAGTTGTGTTTGTAAAAAACCTTTTAACTGAAACCATCCCCACGCGGTTAACATTTTCGGCATTATTCGTGGGATAGATCACCTTGTAGACTTTTGGTTGAAGGGCGCTCAAATTGGTGAGGTTTTCGGTTGGTAGTTTGCGGGTTATACGCGCCTACGGATGTCACAACCTTTATTTACAGCAAAATTTCTTGCAATGGTTTTCCGATAAATAGTGTTTGTCGATCTATCGAAGATGTTGTTTTAAAACGATTGTCACAACAAATAAAATTATTTCGATTTTTGACTATTGTGCTTTTTCCTTTGTTTCAATTATACTTTCATTCAATTTCACGTAAAACATTTTTACAAGATTTACGAAATTTTTTTAATTAGATTGTTCATTTATTGCTAGATGATCTAATTGAGTTTTCGACTGAACAGATATTTCTTTGCAGATCCATGACAAATTGCTATTCAATTTTCAGCAGGAAATTGTATAGTCTAAAAAAATCTTGAGTAATATGTTTTGCATTAAATGCAGTCAGAGTTTATCGTGCCCAGTCTAGCAGAAGAATTTTCTATTCATTTGTTTCAGCATTATTTTTAAAAATCGTATTTTCTGCAGAAAAAATTGTCGCAGTTAACCCAATTTTAATGCAAATTAATTTCTTGTTCCACAAAAAAATATTTATGTCACATCTAATTATAAGCTCCTGATTGAAAGAATCACATTTGTATCATCCATCAGAAAATTTCTTGAATTAGCAAAAAATTGTATTTGTTTATTGTTTCTTGTTCAAAAGCATGTCGTGTTTATTGTTTGGCCATTTGCCAGGAAAATACAATAGGCTCGTCGTTCTATCCTAATCTATCATTATCGAAAGGTATTATACATATCAGCACTTAATCTAATAGCATTTCCATCTTATATTACCGTCAATATCCTTTTAATCATACTTAATATCGAATGTATCCCATAGTGGCCAATCTTCTCTCATAAGGCGTGGACGCCAATACATCATGAGTGTCTTCATTTCACCTCCGAAAACGACCTACCAATAAATCTTTTACTAACAGCTTAGCCGTCTTATCAAATATTTCATCTAGCCTTGTTCCAAGGAGTCTCACCACCCACATCCGTATGCGATTTTATGAGATATATCTGGCAAATTAATTTAAGACATTTGTAAGCTTCACGAGTAACATCACTTCCAATAAGCATTCCCGTTTGCCAATTAATACTAATTTGATTTTGTTCATTGTTCAGCGATGGGAGAGCTCGTCCTGATTCGCCTGCCATTAAAAGTGTATAGTGATATTCGTTGAATCCTTTCCCTCAATATATCTGTAAGAGGTTAATTAAAGCATGCAACCCGAACCTGAAGGCATATAAATTAAAATTACAGTCACTTTACCATTGGAGCGTGTCCTTGTTGAAATTTCTCCCGAGGAGACTTGCAATCGATCAGAAAGATTGAACAATTTTCAGCCATTCTGTGCTGTATCTCTGTTTTCTTTTACTTTTTGATAAAAGTATCCTTTAATTAAATTTATTCCAGTAATGAAAGAAACCAAGGTACGTCACGATAATCTCATTACCTTGACCATGAATTTAATTCGTTTGGGCACCACAATTTGTTTTCCCAGATTAATGTGGATCGATTTTTACAATTCGTTTGGCATTCAGTTTATCTTGGATCGCGTTTAAAAGTCACGAGTCCTGTGATTAAATATATAGTCTTTGCTTGAGGAAAAGATTTGTGCAACAACTATAATTAGCTTTTATTTTAATTCGCTTCGGTTCAGTCGAAGACGTGATATTCTGGTAGTTTTGACGCTTTTATTATTGATAGGGTGGAAAATTCTCACTGTTATGAATACCATTTATAAATTCTAGTCAAAGATATTCTAAATAAAATTTATGGAAAATATCAGACAACACGTTATTTACGTCCTTGACGTACAGTCTACAGTCACCCTTGAAGCAGTAGATTTTATGAAGCTAAGCCTGCAAGGAGATCATAAAATAACGCAACAACATTCTTCAAGGAGCAATAACCCATTCTATCACACTCCCTTATACAAATGGATTAGTATGAACTTATGACAGTTTCTAAAAGAATTATCACATATAGAGAGGTGGATGAACGTGCAAGGACAACCACACAATGCTTTGTTCTTTATTGCAGGATCAACAGATTTATTGAAGCTGTAAAACGCTATGAGACCAACTTTTTGCAAGCAACTTCATATCTGTTCTCACGACAAATCCTGGGTGGATAATTCATCTAAATATATATATATAACCTGGTTTTATTGTACATCATCAATCTTTTACTCATGACAATAGTAGATTCGATAAATTTCGTTAGATTATCCTTGAATATGAGATACTAAAATGGCCATGAGAGGGTGAAATGATATTTTGGATTTTATACTGTTAGCGGGATTCGTTGTGATTGAGAACCATATGTGTATGTTACCTATATGAAGAAGTTTTCATTGAAATACAAATTCAAAAAAAAAGTTATAAGGTTTCCGGATAGATAAGAGATTTCCTGGTGAACGGATTCGAATCGATGCGTGAACTTTGAAAATTGGGTATGATATGATGAGTGGGATCATAAAGGTGGCTGAAAGATGATATTCCTGGATGAGTAGGATTCGAAATCCTTTTCAAAGCCAACTTTGTATATCTGAAGCTCATTGTAAACTAGCTGCAGCATAAAAATAACAGTAATATGTATATGGCTTGAGTGCTTTTTTCAAAAATAGAAGATATCTCGTTGGGTGAAATGCTGCTGCAGGAAATTAAGTGTCGAATATTTCCATTAATAATTTCATTGAATTTTCATTTTGCGAGAAATTTGTAACGATTTTTCAGGATAGCTTAAGTGTTAGCTTTACACTCCAAAAAAATGGCAATCAAAGAAAAATTGAATCTTTTCTTTATTATTTTTCGAATCGTTTTAAGGGGCGAAATACATGTAATTTTTTTAAAAAAAAAATGCTTATTTCAGATTGATTTAAAAAATATATGTTGCTTATTCAGAAGATTTTAAACATGAAATCTTTAAAGTAAATGTTTCAAAGTATTTGAAAATATTTTTTCATATAATTTTTCAACACAAAATGGCGGCGATGTGAACGAATGAAAAAAACACAGACTTTTTTGTAGATGTAGTTCAAATTTGGCCCGGATCGGTTCAATACTTTTTGAGATATTTTGTACGGAAGTTGAAAAAGTACTACTTTGAGTAAAACGCGTTTAAAGTTTGCAGTAGATAAAAACCATTGATTATTAGTTTTTATTATAACTTACGCGTTAGTCAGCGACTCCAGGTCCTATTTCCTTAGAATTTCAGATTTATAAGAATATGGTAGGGATACACAATTAGAGAACCGCCCATAGCGCCGGAGAGAAAGTAGACAGGGACGTGCGGCAGGTGTGCTCGACTTACTGGGGAACGCCGCACTGCCTATAACGGACTATAACTCGAAAACTGATACAAATATCGCTTCAAAACTTTTTTTGGCGTATTCTTAGAGTATTTGAAACATTTTAATGTGAGAGAAAAAAAATCGATTTTTTGAGCAGGTACATGTATTTCCCCCCTTAATTGAGTTATCCTTAAGGATTTCAGTGCTTCAATTTATCATTATTTCAATGAACCTAGCATTCGACTTGGGACATCAAGAGATTACAAATTAAAAATCTTCAGCCACAAAATAACTTTAAGATGAAAAGAACAAGTATTGATCTCCCCATCGATAAGATCAGAAAGCAAACCGGTAAGAATGAGAATCGTACGTATTATACGATTTCCATTCTTAAGAATCTGATCGTGCAGTGAATTTGTGAGAGCGAGTAAAAATGGAACCATTCTTTCATAATACAATCAGCGAAGGCACTCTGAAGAGTGCTGCAAGAAATTTAATACTGATTTAAGTTGTGCCTTGTTGTGAGTGTCTACACAGAACGACTTCAATCAGAACTCTTCCATAGTTTATTTCATTATTTCATACACAAAGTTAGGAAGAAAGGAAATCAATTCCAAGTTGGATTTAAATTTTCCCGATGTGCATCAGATCAAATTTCAGTAAAACTGTTTAGCGAGAAGTACTGGAAATGAACTATTTATGCCCAGTGTGTCTTCGTAGATTTTCAGTAAAGAAAAAAAAACGTGAACCAAAAATATTACGGACAATCATAACTTGGAAGATGTAGACTCATTTATGTCTGTTGGTGCTTGCCTCATAAAAGACGGTAGTGAAACGATACTCATTGATTTTTAACTACTAACATTGAATCGAAACAACAGGAGGCTATGTTAAAAGGCTCCCAAACAATAGTCTTGGATTTGAATGCTGATAAAAAGCTCATGAAAGAGTATTTTACTTGGTAATGCATGACTTTGATTCGTAAACTAGGTTTTAAAAAACCTTAAAAACTTTCCGCCTCAAAAAAAATTGAAACTTAATATATTCGAATTAATTATTCAAATGTTTCTTAAACTGCACGAAAAGTTTCAGTTTTGTATTTGACATTCCAAAAATTTCTTTAAAAATAAATAATATACTAAAATCCTTTTAAATTTAATACTTAATAATTTCGTTATGATGTGGTTTTCGACAAGAAGGTATCTACGAAAATATCTTTCACTTCACGCATAATTTTAATCCTCTTTCCTTGCCCATAACGCAAAAGCATAACATGCTTTTAATTCTACGAAACCGCGCCCAATGTGGGGTGAAACTTCTCCCGACTAAAAGCCGATTAGCAACGTACTATTTTTTTTAGCTGTGTTCCGTCAACATGAAAATATAATCCTTTAAGACCATCAACTTTGACGAGCTAGAACGTTTTCATATGTTCCATTGAAATCTTTTGGTCACAACCTTCTTTTGCTTATTTTTGCAACAAAGTTACGAGGTGACTTCATGAACAGAACCATTATCCTTTTCACCCCTCCCCGCATGAGAATATAATTGAAAACTGTATAAAAGGACTTGGAAAAAGTGGAACTTTTACGTAACTTTAATTCGTAGAGAGTAAGTGAGTCTTCCATAGTTGTTAGGTGGTTATATGGAGGATGTCCTTGTAAAATATTGAAAACATTTGTACATATATATGTAATCTGTGCTGAACCATGAATGAAGGATGCAAGCAGACTTATAGGAAGCTTTCAAGTTAAGTCGACACATTGAATGTATGCTTGAATTAGTTAAAATATTTCTGGTATATAACACAGTATTGGAGAGGAATGTGGGACATATATAAATATAAAAATGAAGAATTTAAAAGCATTGTGTTATTGAATCTAGGATCATATGAAATGCCCGAAATATGATCAATAGTTACACATGGGAAAAAAATTGAGTATAAAAATCGTGCAAGGAGTGATCATATTTGTTAAAAATATTCGAAAAATAACACTCATTCAAGCTTAAGTAATGATCACCCTCCGATTATAACCGACCCGGTTAAGAAAGTAAATCGTAAACGACTCACTTTCTCTCTTACTCGTATGCGATTTGCGTCAAGTTGCATTCATGCTGATTGAAGCCGTGCCGTGTAGACAGTCGTGAGTGTCTGTACGAAACGATATAAATCAGAATGAATGCAACTTTACTCCTTCTCATCCACTTAAATTTCTTGCTGTAGTCTTCAGAGGGCATTCATTGACTGTAATATGAAAGGATGGTTTCCTTTTACTCGCTCTCACAAACTCACTGCACGATCAGATTCTTAAGAATGAAAATCGTGTTATATACCTTGTGACTTCCTTTTTGCTCTCATCGATGAGAAGAAAAAGCGATCGACACTTTTTCCTTGCATCTGAAAGATTTTTGTGAAAGTAGTATTTTAATTAATAATTTGTTGCTGAATGATTTTAATTTTTTTTTTATTCTCTTGGGTTTTTTTTGTCATCATAATTTGCTGTGCCTTTATCATAAAATATGTTTGAATATGTTGAAGTCTTCCTTATCTATGGGTATTTTAGAGTTTTCGAATGAAGAAACATGAAGGAAACTATAAAATATATATATTTCCTATTTGACCCATTTCTTCGCAGTATATTAAATACTTCAAGCAAATATTTTAGATGCTGCCTCAGCGTCATATTGTATTTTATTGTTAAGCTGACGCTCATGTCCTTACAACCGACAAAGCTTACCTCACAGCAAACAGCAAGTTACACAAACATGAGCTTGTAAAATATGCATATTTGTCCACAAAAGACGATATTCTTTCTAAGCTATACAGAATATGTTTGTTCATAAAGGAAACATTGTTTTAACGAGGCAAGGCGAGTATCGTTTGTCATCAAACAAGATGTTAACTTTATGCAAAGAAGCTTAATATGTATGTAAGTTTGGTGAAAAGATGCATCCAAAATACAATAGATATTTGTGTTTAAATTATTTTCGGATGTCGTTTGAGTACACAGAATGTTTTGAAATTTGTGTCCTGATTCAGGCAATTTTTTTTCTTTAAATGTTTACTGAAAAATATGTGATTTCTTTTATTTTGCGTAGTTTTGAAAACAAAATGCAATAGAAGTAAGGATTTTTTTGGTAAACAATGTTCATTTGGTAACTTTGGTTTCAAAATTTCAGTTTAAAATTTAGCACTAAAAAATTGCTTCCTCATTTCTCGATTTAATTTTTGGTTTTTGCACTATAATTGTTTAAATAATGAAAATACACGAAAATGTTCCAAGTAAAATTTGAAGCTGATGAATTTATCTGAAAAATGTTGTTTGAAATTTTTTTCTGTAAATAAATTATTTCACGAGATACGATTAATTTTATTAAAATCCAATTACGCGTTTACGACCAGGAAATCGAATTTTTTTATCGCTCGATCAATCAATCAATAATTTGGGGCTTTTAAAATTCGGAAAAGAATATAAAAAGTTATTTTAAATATTGAAAAAAATCTCAACTTTCAAATGAATATATTTTCAAGCTTAAGAAAAATAAGTTATTTGACTGTAAAATCTTTTTATTTTTTGAAAAACTAAGCCCAAAAAAGAGAATAAACTATTTCGATTAATATTTATTATACTTTTGGATTTAGTTTGTTTAATGTTTATATAACATAAACATAATTGTTGCGAAAAATTAGAATGAATATTAAAGGAGAAAAACATCATCTTGCTGAAATTCCTGCTTTTGCTAAGAAATGAATATCGTTTGAAGTGCTCGTGCTTCAAATGTAGTATATTAAATAATTTAATTTTTTTTGTTTGTTTTATAGCAAACCGTTGTAAAAAAACTAACTTTTTACTGGAGGTTTATGTTGAAAATAAATCGCTAATATTTCCACGATAAACTTAGATATAGGTAAAAATTTGAAATAATATTCTAGGTACATCAATTAATTGCAATATTCATGAAAAAAATTACTGAAATTTATACGGCACACTCTAAAGAATGGGACTTCAAAACTATAAAGATTTCGTCACGAGCGCCTGGAAAATTATGTGTTTCTCTGAGGAAAATACAGATACGAAAAAAATACAAATAAATATTTCAGATTAAATCACAATCTTTGAAATGTAGCATATCAAATAACTTTACAAAACAAATTGAAATAAATAACTTTTTTTTCTGGAGTTTTACGTGGAAAATCGCTACTATTTTCTAGAAAAATTAACATATTGGTGAAAATTCAAACGAACGTTGTAGATATATCGTTGAACTGAAATTTTTATATGAAACATTTTTTCTAGATGTGATTATTTCAAAACTACAATAAAAATAAAAACTTGAAAAATTATGATGTTCAAAAATGATAATTGGAAAATTGCGTATATCTCAAGAGCGAATACAGACATTGAAAAATTCTTCTGATAAATTTTGTGGCTAATTTCAACAGCCACAAATTTTAATTTGAAGATTAGTTTATGAACTTTTATGATTTAAGCAATATAAAAAAACTAAAAAAAATTCACTTACCGATTTTCCTGGAAATTTCATACCTAGCATTGTACAATTTTTTTATTTTAAAGTTAACCCCTTTCGACCACCTACATTTAAATTTTCATCGTTGTTGTAATTTTATCTTTAAGAAAACGTCTCAATCTGAAACTGCTCAGACAAACATCTTGTAATTTGCATCTACACCGTAAACCTTATTCTGGATCAATTAGGCACAGTTTAACCTCGAACAGTTTATCTCCGATAACATTCAAATGATTATTAATGGAACATTACTTTTTTTCCGTACCACATTATTCAGGATCATTTTGTGCGCCATAAAAAAATTAGTAACGAAAGATTTTACGATATTTTTATTAGTGCAATAATCTGAGCTATTCGATAGATTGGACTCACCGTCACAGACTATAGAAATTAGACTGATTAATATTTCGCTTTCATTCCAAACTTGAAACGTTTGCCATATTTGGCTGAATTTTTGTGGCTACCATAAAAAAAATTATGAATTTTTGAATTGAAAATATTTCCTTATAATGAAGAATGTCTGCTGTGACATAATCGTGACAATGAAAATTTAAAGGTTTGATTTAAACCGGAACTAATTTAATGGTTTTCTTCATTAGCATAATTTTGATACTCTATAGGAACGATGTTATCGAGAAGAATTTTTTATCTTATTTAGAGGCGTTTTTCTCAAAAACGGAGGGGTGTTGCGCTCTAATATTTTAAGGATCGAATATCCTTGACATCTTCTACTTATGTGCCAAATTTCGTCCAAATCTGAGATTCTATAAGCGGAGCCTCTCCTTGTAAGAATAAAACGAACACTTTTATTAAGATGAATCTCGTCCTGGAAAAAAGAACTAACAATTCCAAGAACTATTGGTTTTCATCGCTAGACCTTCATGACAAATATATTTCATCTTGATGGCTTTAAAGAGACATTCTTGAGTATCTTAGTAAGTGATCCTTAAAGTTTGTTCAACTAATTTCACCAACAGCTTTAAAAATTCTTTTGATCAACACAAAAACACACCACGAATCACTGCTAAATACCAACAATTAAACATTCCCCACAGCAAATAATCCTCCATACACAGCAGATTCCAATTTAATAATCTTCCGAAAAATAATTGTTCAAGACGTTTCGTTTTCGTACCAAAGAACTAAGAAGGATTTTCTCCATTCAGCTGATGTCCATGTTCATCCCCAAATGTTGCCGGGCCCAACAATGATCGTTGCGAGCTGAAAAAAACATAAACGAAGCGAAACAGACGGTAATCTCAAATAACTGACTATAATCCACATCCTTTGTTGAATGGTTTGGTGACTAGGATTCTACGACGGGGAAAAATTAAATGTACTAACAACAACCCCAAAGGACTTAACCGAATTGCGTGGAAGTGTTGCAGTTAAGAGCAAAACAGAACAGAACGGTGCTGATGGCCAATCTTCTGCAAGGAATTTTCATTTACTTAGGAAGGCTGTTTGTTTGTTTATTTATTTTTGCGGTCATACTTTTGGGATTTTATTACATATTTTTCCATTCATATTTCCAGCATCGTTTTTCATTTCCATGTATATTTTTGTACATTTTCGCGCTGGAACTTATTTTTTTCTCTCTCTGAAGTGTTGAAGGTAAATTAAATTACACTCTTGCCAATTCTAGATTTATTTGGCGTGAATTAATTTTTCGTTCCTGAAATATTGTGTTGGTCTCTTGGAAATGAATTTTTCACAAATGAATGACCCAGGACAAAATACGCTTTATTCACTGTTTGGTGTCTGCAACGAACCATGTTGATGTATTTCGAGTAGAATAAATGTTTGTAAGTACTTTGCGGAATTGGTGAAGACGTTGAAATTAAAATTGCTGTGCTCTAGCACGGAAGTGAAGAGTTGTTCAAACTGAAGAGTTGGGAAAGGTGATCGAAAGTTAACATTATGTACAAACTAATTTTCGAAACATTCTTTGGTCAAAATCGCTTCAAAATAAATTGGAAAAGGATTTCGTATATGTTTTTTTTGTGGAGCTAACACCCCTTATACATTATAACATCTTGTGATAATTATTTCAAAACTGTGAACCATGATTTCCTTGAATATAATTACAGCTGAGGCTTTCTGTTCTGAAAAAAATGAGAGCTTAGCCGAAATTTAATTTACAAGTTTTATGTATATCGATTAAATAGTTTCACCACCAAAAAAAAATCCTACAACAAAAATCACCTTTTACACGTTACGTAAATGGACGTGTTCCCTGAATACAATTAAAGACACTACTTTAGTTTATTGCACAGCCTATTGATAATACAGGGTCTGTCCGAAAAGTAATTTCACCGATTTGATTAAAAAAATTCATTGGCCAGATCCTTCTACAACATTAAGTTTTCAAAATATTCTCCTCCCTCATTGATACAGCGTCTCCAGCGACAAATGCTGGCATCGAAGGCGTTACGGAAGGCCTCTTTAGGAATCTCCTTTAGACCTTGGTGCAAGCCTCTTTGATCTTCTCAACTGTCTCGAAACGATGACCTTTCAAATGAGTTTTCAAAAAAGTCCGGGGGAGTCAGGCCAGGACTGTAGGGTGGTTGAGGAATCGTTGGTACCTTTGAATCGATCTAGAAGCTGGTCACGAGGAAAGCGGTGTGAACTGGCGCGTTGTCATGATGGCGGGACGCGATGAACCCGTCGTTTGAGTCTTTTGAGCACTTCCACGTAGAATTCGGCATTAACAGTTGTACCATGTGGTGCAAACTCGTGGTGGACGATTCCCCTAATATCAAAGAATACAATAAGCATCGTCTTGACCTTTGACTTGCTCATTCTGGCCTTCTTGGGGCGAGGGGATGCTAAGGTGTGCCACTCAGCACTTTGTCTATCTGTTTCGGAATCATATTCGAACTACCAAAACTCATCACCTGTGATGACATTCTCGAAAAAGTGGGAGTCGTTGTCACACAAATCCACAAGTTCATGGCAAGTTTCAACTCTGCGCGATTTTTGATCGTCGGTTAACACTTTCGGCAGCATCCTCGCACACACTTTTCGCATTTGCAAATTGTTCGTTATAATGTCGTGAACGGTACTTTTCGCGATGTTTAATGTCTGTGATACTAAACGAACATTAGAACGACGATCTGAATTCAAAATGTCTCTCACACGTGTCACATTGTAGTCAGTGGTTGACGTTAATGACCGTCCAGCGCGCGCTTCATCGCCAACATCTTCACGACCTTGTAAAAAGGATTTGTGTCACCGAAAAACTTGCCGTTTTGATAAAGAATCATTGCCAAAAGCTTTCTTTATCGTTGGAAACGTTTCTAATACTGACTTTCTGAGTTTTACGCAAAACTTGATAGCAATCCTTTGCTCCAGCGAGTGCTGCATTTTGGCTTGCATGGTATATAAAAACGAGTTCCACATAAAACCGTGTCCTTACTCTCCGGATGGTCGGAAAATACTGTTGTTGGAAAGCTGTTTTTCCGCCCTATTGAAACGAACCAATTTTATCACGTTACGGCGAAAACCCGCTTTACAATCAAGTCAGTGACATTACTTTTCGGACAAACCCCTGTAAAATTGTAAATTAATACACAAAAATTCAAATGGGTGCAGCAACTAATCCGATATCTTCTGAAGAATTCATTCTGGCTACGTAGAAAAAAATTGATTCGACAAATCCACCCCTAAAATATTTTTCTGGCTATGGTATTGCTTCCATAAGTATCTGCTGCAGACAAATTGAACGCAAAACAATGTTTTTATATGTGGGCTCTCAAAAATTCAGAAAAAATTGCCTTTGATTTAGATGCAAATCAACAAACAAACTGAAACCGTGCAATAATTATGTAACGGCCGTTTAAGTTGTGCACATTTTTACCACTTTTTTTGATGGAAATTGGAGCGGTAAAACACCATTTGCATTGAAATGTGGATTTGAAGTTGAACGAAAGTTTGATGGAATTTTGAATTTCACTGAACAGTTAGACATTATCGAATTTACGTTACTTTAAATAAATTGCAATTCGTTTCCATTGATCATATTCCACTCAGCAACTGAGTGAATTTTTGATACGTTTCCCTCCGAATCCACTCAATGCGTGCAAAATTCCACTCAACCACTGAAAGAACACAACTGTCAAATGTCAAAGTTTGTTTGGGTCTGACGTTTGTTACATAAACAAGTGAAACTGATCGTGAAAAATGCTGCGATCGCGGAAATTCCTAAAAATCACCTCTTGCATCGTTGCCATCATCGTCATCGTGCTCATTCTCCAAATAAAGGACGAGCACGTGCGCGATCAGTTCGTCATTTTGCAGGAGGAGTACGAGAATGAGAACATCAAGCCGGAACAATTGGTGGATCTGCACAGCTTCCAGTACAGAATCAAGAGCGAATTGTGTCGCAACTTCGACCGCGAATTGTTGGGTAGGTCCTGCGCGAAACAGATCGTTTCCTTTCTTGCAGAAAACAACGTGGATCTCCTTGAATTGGCCCAAACTGTCGCAGAGGCTCTCGACAGTCGTTGATGTAGTGTACACTGATTTCAGTAAGGCATTTGACACTGTCAGCCTTAATGTTCTACTTCAGAAGCAAGCTCACTTTGGCCTGCCTATAAGGACCTGGCTTGAGTCCTACATCAGCTCTTCTTTATGGCGTATATCTCTTCCGTCCTGCCACCAGCTTTCTTCAGGCATCTATCCTAGGCCCTCTTCATTTTATACTCTACATGAATGACCTCTGCTCTGTCGTAGCATCTCACTGTCTTCTGTATGCTGATGACTTAAAAATTTACAGAGCTATTCGCTCGGAAGAGGATCGTCTTGCTCTCGAAAGGATCTGAGTTAAACTAATTTCTCCCTTTATGTCCAGAAATTATGTCACAAAATGTCCTTGTTCATGAAGCCCAGTCGAATTGATCATATCTACACGTTACACGATCTTCCACTTGCGACTGTTTTTCAAATAAAAAGTCTGGGGGTGTTTTTCGACCTGAAACGACTTGCTTTGCTCCAACTTCCTATTTTTAAATCCTGCAGACTCCTCTTAGAGGAGTGTTCTATGTTTCGGCTTCACCACCGTCAATTAAACTCTAACCTCGCTGACTGGTTGGATTATCGTATTTCAGAACGCCCTGCCAGATCAGATAACACATCTGCCGTTTCTTGTGCTAGGACTGAAACTTACTACCATTCGCCGATGTTGCGGCTCCCTCGAAATCACATTATTCTGCAACTTGATCCGTTTCCTCATTCATTCTACATATTTAAACAGAATGTAAAGCGTATCTTATTTAATTAGTCTTTTCTAATTTGGGCATTTCTTTTCTTTTGTCTTCTTCTTGTTTTTTGTCTTGTAATTGGACTATATAAGTCTGTAAGATGAAATCTAATGAAATAAACAAATGATCACGAACTGATTGGATTGCAGGCGTGATGATTGTGACCTCGTACGCAGGACACGACGAATTGCGGTCGGCACACCGCCAAGCCATCTCGCAGATTAAGCTCAACGAGATGGGACTGATACGGGTGTTCCTACTAGCCGAGATTCCTGCCAAGGAGAGGTTCATCACGCAAAATCAAATTGCGGACGAGCATCGAAAGTTCGGTGACTTGGTGCAGGGCAATTTCCTCGAGGCGTACCGCAATCTGACCTACAAGCATATAATGGGGCTGAAATGGGCGGCGACTGAATGTCCCAAGGCGAAGTTCATTGTCAAGATCGATGACGACTCGGTGTTCGATATTTTCTACATCAAGAACTACATGGAGACGCTGGAGCTGCGCGAGAGCGTGAAGAACTTTATGGCCGGCTACATTTTGGATAACAAGCAACCGATTCGCGTGTCAGCGAACAAATGGTTCGTGTCGCAAGAGGAATATCCTCGCGATGCGTATCCCGACTATCTTTCCGGTTGGCTGTACTTGACGAATATGCGGGTGGCACGGAATCTCGTCAAAGAGTCGCAACACGCGCAATTCTTTTGGATCGACGACACCTTCGTGACGGGCATCCTACGGGATCGCATTGCCGTGCCGCTGATCCGTCTGAACAACTGGTTCTCGGCGAATTCGGAGTTTCTGGACTGTTGCGTACGAGATCTGAAGGATCACTCGTACGAGTGTGAATTCTACGTGGGTCCGAACGGCGGCGACAATAAACTTCTCGTCGAGTTCGTTCACGAGGTGGAAAAGTGCTACTTCGATGAATGCGTCAAACGATCGCCCGAGATGGGATTGCGACAGACGTGTGTGGCGAAGGTGAAAAATCTGGTGAACGACCACGGAGAGGCTTTGATTCGGGCGGTTCCGCTCAAGTGAACTGTTGTGCAAATTGTAAATAAGAGAGCTAACAATCAGACTAAATGCTGCCGTCCCAGTTGTATTGAACTTTTTAAATAGTTTAACTGTGTATTTAAAGCAGCTGCCATAATCTGTGATTTTTAAGTGTTAGATGTAAGTGAATTGTGTATACTAACGTCTGTAGAACTAAGAAATGTATATTTTGAATAAAACGTAATATTAAAAACTAAATGTTTCCAGAACGTTGAATAGGAAAGTTTGCCACCGTTCCGTGTGGGAACGTCTCAATGGGAGCATATCATACCTACCTCAATAACATTCTGAAAATCGTTGATATTTTCGAGAACCTTATTTCCAGTCGCTGTGCTGTAAATGTCTCGTTTTTATGTTGCAGACCAAGAATAATATACGACGAAATTTTGGGATTAGTTGATGAAAGAACACGACAGCAAGATAACTTCCAGCTAACTTAATGAATGGCATCTCGAAAAGGTGTGCCGCATTTTATGAATTATTTTTGTCGGTGTGTAAGCGCACATCTATTTTTTCGGCATAGTTGCCATTTGAAATTTATTGAGTCCAATTACCTTCCAATTCAATGTAGCTGTGCTCTCTGAAACCTTGCTTAGAATGTTAGGAGATGTATCCTCGTTGTTGGATTCATTAAAGTTTACTGGACGTAGGTATAGTTAAGGTATTTACGAAACTGGTATCTACTTTCCATTGTTTCATGTAAGAAAACAAATGATTCAATTATTCTGTGTAATTTGATTTAACAATCTTTCATTACTTTAGCCAAAAGATTTATATCATGTATGTTAGGTGAGGGATCAGACTGTTATGCGTCTTTGCAGCACTGGAATATGGAGGATTTGGATATATTTATGATTTTATTTGCGATTAAGTTGAGAGGAAATTTATGAATTAAGATAAACGTGGCAGTGAACCAACGTTCCGCATATCACATGTCGTAGGGACACGAGCCATTCACTCATAATGTGGCCGCAATTTAAATGCGAGAACGCATATTTAGACCAGGGCGGATCTGTAAAAAACGATTACATTTGGCTGTTGAGATGAGGCACACAGATGTTTTTGCAGATAAAGTTGTGCTATAACTTGTAACAGTGGTAAAAAAAGTAAATAAAAAAGGCCTTTTTTCCTTTTTCATATTTATTGCTATTTTGAGGCAAGGGTAGATTTTTTTAATCAATCATATCTTATAGAAAATTTAACTGCGCAACTTTTATTTCCCCACAAAGATAGAATTGAGAAAAGTAGGAAAAAATCGATTTTTTTTATAATTTTTAAACATTTCGATTTTTTTATTAATGTTCCCGACTTTTTTGAGAGGGAAGATAAGTTAATAATTCTTATACGAGTTATTTCACAACTTTTTCTGCAAAAATCAGTGTACCCCCTCAACAACCAACTGAAAACAGATCCGCCCTGGTCTAATTGCCCAGAGCACTAAAATCAAGTGGATGAGGTCAGGAACATACATAAAGAAATTCGTTTATTGATTTGTAGGCATGTTTTGTACGTACATAATTTTTAGAAAATGAATAAGAGCACTAAAAAACCCGTCCGTTGAGGTCACAAGGTCTGCGTAGATTGTTTGACCGTTACCACAATCGATCGTCAAATCACTTTAAGATTGCAAGTACGCAGCTCTTATTTAGGGACAAATAGGCTTGAGCCATCATTTTTATAAGATTGCGAATATGCAGTCATTCTGACGGTGTGCTTAATTTTTAATGAATTTACTTTTGAAGTTACCAGCGTATTTCCTTTTCTAAAATGGAAAACACTATGAAGATTTGAACTAGAATAAACAAATAGGCATTCTCTTGCTCGACACTAACGAAAAGTATCGAATTTCCTTCGGCTTAGAAAACATGAGTTGAAGTTTTAATTGCACTGTTTTATCTGCGGTAGCTAATACATTACTATGCTCTCTGTGATTTTTTTTTCAAAAGCTATATTTTCCGCGCTACTCAATGATGCCACATTTTCGTCCTTAATTTGGAGTTTTTCTTCGACAGTAAGGGAGAAAATAATAGAAACGTATTTTTAGGATTTTGTTCAGAAATTTTGGAGCGATTTTTAACTTTAATTACAACCTGCACTGATTTCTAGAGCCTTTACCAAAAAAAGTTAAATCATCATGTCTACATCCTTTTCGAAAATGCAACAATTTGGGCGAACAGTGGTTAAATCGGATTAGTTGAGGAGATTAAAGATTTTCTATGAGGGAAAAGAAATTCATATAGAGTGCTCCTGCATGAACATGCTGGCAAACATTGCTCGCTGCCACTTCTTTTCAGATAAACTAAGGTTTTTTGTACGAATCCCATTACCGCTTATAAATTGTTTGGTAAAAAAATTAATCCGAATTAATCGGAATTTTCCTTAAAATGTGTATACTACAAGTTTTAGATGAGTAAAGCAAAAATACAATGTTTCTTTTCTTTCCCTATAGCTTAATTTTAGTTTTAATAATACTTTCTGTATAAAACTAGGTTTTAAGCCCAAAAACTGATGGAGGACTACCAAAATAAAACATTTTTGTGAATAAATTTCAAAATTGATTGGATGGTTGTAGTGGCAGCCTTCTTTATCAAAAGCTGACTCATTTAGGAAACGATAGGCTCATTGTGATACCATAGAAGATTGAGACGGCACTCGAACCTAGCTGCGGGATGATGAGGACCATTTATCACCATCTCGTATGAAGCTGGCAATGCAGCGTGTGTTTAAATTAGCTACTTCCAAGAGGCTATCCTGGAAGAGCGACTCTAGGGTTTGCATGCGTTTCCTGAATAGTGCTAGACATTCACCCAGAAAATGTTGGATCGTTTCTTTCTCTTCTCGCAATCTGCAGCTTTGAAACAAATCGTTGAAAGGATCGCTCAACCTTTCTGCTTGTCTGCCAATCAAAAAATGCCCGTCAGTACGGATATGATGAAACTTAGAGTGTTGTGAAGCTGCGTGGTGCGTTTTGAGGTCATTGCGTGCCAAGTTTGCCTGGTCGTCCTACAAGGTTCTTCCAGTAGCCAGGCCCTATTTGCAGCCTGTATGTAATGCTGCTTGCATCCTAGCTTTATGGAGGCTATTGGTTAGCCTCCTCCAAAAACCTTTCATTCCACCACTTATTGCTTGCACTGTCCGTGTGCAATGAATTTCCTTAATGCTTGTTCATTTAATTAGAACTTCCCGGATGATGTACATCGGTATAAGGGATAGTACCAGCATCTCAACAATTTTTATTCAGACTGCAATATATCCAATTTCGTTACACATTTGTAGAATACGATAAACGTTCATAATTGTTGAATTGAGTTTTCAGTAAATGTTTACTTAGCATGATTTTAAACGATGCGCTTCTCTTATTGTGTGAGGTAGCACATTGTAAAAATTTGACGCGGCGTTAATCGGATCCATCCTTAGGCGCTCTGTCCTAGCAAATTTTATTAAAAGATCATTCGCGTTTCTCACATTTTAGTCGTCCCCCCCCCCCCATATTTATATCCAACTTCATTGTTTTCATTTTATTATGGAGTAAATTTTTAAAAATGAATTTCCTTTTTCCATGAAAATCAATCCGTCTACGTTAAGTTCTTGTGCTATTTTATATACTTCAAATGTAGCGGTCATTCTTTGCAATTTATGTATGACATTATATGCTTTAGTTAGCAGGCGTGACATGCTCACGAGGCTATTTTTGATAGTCTGGCTCCAAATTATGATCCCGGTTACAATTCTTGAAAGTCTGTATGCATTTTTAATTTGTATTATATTTTGAACTGAGAAATAGCTGAAACGATGGAGCATCCCCATGTCATGTATATGCGGTGTCCACGTTAGTTTTTCATCGATTCTAAGTCCTAAGTACTTCATTTGTTCAACTCTCTGAAGTGTTTTATTTTTTATTTTCATCTGTGGCTCAATATCAGTTTTGTCCCGCGGTCTATTTAAGGCGGAAGTCCAGAATCTGGCTAGACATTTAACCGAAACGCCTGACAGTCTAATGACTCCGTCAACATTTGCCCAAGCAGCAGTTGACGCGCTGTGTCCTTGCGGAGTGAATGTTGAGGTGGGGAACATGGACTGGATCGAGACGCAAGGCCTCAATTCATTTCTGGCTGTTGCTCGAAGTTCCTGCGAACCACCTATACGATATTATTTTGGGTCATTGACGCTGGATAACCCGATGATTTCCTCTTGAAATTAACAAAATCAAATGACTTCTTAGGGTCTCTGATTATGTTGTCGCCAGTTAAATTTACTAAAGCGTTCATAGGCCTCGCGGTATTTGATTTTGTAATCTTCGGACAAATCAAAATATCTATTTTTTAAATTCTCGCTAGTATTGTTGTTAAGCTTTAGTAATTTATAGACTTTGTTTCTCTCATTCCTCAGTGCGCGCAGATTGCGGTCTAGCCAGGGCACAGATAACTTTTTTCCTTAATTTTAGGTACGTGCCTTTCAATGGCGTCCAGAATTATTTGGTAAAATGAGGATACAGCCTCGTATAAGGCTTACCTTGAAAAAGTGCCTAACCAGTCAACATTGTCAATGCTTTCGTAGTCAGCATTACGAAAATTGTACACAATATTACAATTATATGAATGGGAGTTTGATCTTCAGTGAGAGTTCAAATGTGAATGCCGTGTGGTGAGGATTGTTAGTAAAGAGATGCTCCACAGCATTAGTAGGACTGACCACTACATCGTCATAAGTGTTGGTGAATATTAAATCCAACCAACGACCGTTTTGGTTGGGACTGGAAGCGATTTACTGTAAGCACTTACCAGATTCATATCACAAGACACGAGAACATTTTTAGGGAGAAGACTGTTATCATCTTAATAATTAATTTTGGTCACACACGATTCAATTATTGAACTTGTACATGAGTATACACATTTTTGTACGTAGAGAAACATCCCTTCCTTTAGTTTCAGAATCTCAGAGAAAGAATTTTATATATAGATTTTAGAATAAAAGAATAAGGAATATAATTAGAGTAAAATCTGTAGTCAAACTGTCATATTCGGCATTTGTTTTAATTTCGAATATTTTCTTGTCAAATTCGCAAAACGAGCCACAATTGGCTCTACGCAATAGAAATATCGGCATTTCGCGTGCCATCGGGAGTTGTACTTAAAGATGAGAATTAGATTACTTTGTTTTACTTTTCTTTGCTAGACGTAAACGAAAAAATTGATTTTAACACGAAACTTATTACAATAGTATCACTACTCGCTGATCCTGCAAACTCACATCACCGTATGCTTACATGAGATTCGCCACAGTTTTTAAGAAAGTCATCGCCCCCTCTCTAAATCAGGCTACGATTTATTCCTGCATTTCCGCTTCGTCCAAAGTCGCGGTCCAACTGAATGTCTGTTTAGTTCGTAAACTGTCTCAACTCACCGCCAGGCATCATTGAAAACTCGTAAAAGTGTAAAATTAACGGAAAAATAAAACACACCCATTTCCATGCCTTACAATCTATCCTTTTTATTTTTGTAAGTTTTGAGTTTTCCAAATTTTCTTATGCATTGTTTTTTTACCACAGATTTTAATTCAAGGGGAACACAAAACAGAGTCCAGAGATTAGTTTTAGCCTTAAGACATATTTT
Organism: Oxycera nigricornis; assembly: GCA_963942545.1. Classification (NCBI taxonomy): domain Eukaryota; kingdom Metazoa; phylum Arthropoda; class Insecta; order Diptera; family Stratiomyidae; genus Oxycera; species Oxycera nigricornis. Next base: position 105,023,726 of record OZ012662.1, read on the forward strand.
TTGGTAGTTACGGGAATCAATCCAGTTGATAGAGCGCCGGCAGCGATGGCATGTCGAAATCAAACGGCTGGACGACATACGAGCGGCCTAGAATGAACGTTGCTGCGATCCGCGCACACGCACACATAAACAGAGATGATTAGAAGCCGAGATTTCCTATATTTTTTTCTATTTCCGTCCGGACATTCAAAGTTCCCGATCGAATCATGTAACAATTCTCGGCTCGCTCGCAATTCGCTCGGGTGCTTGCCCGATTACCATTTGGACCGTTTCGACCAGTCTTTCGGTGTCCAATGCAAGCATTTCGGATCGATGCGAATCTTTCGCTTCTCCATGGCCTTTTTGTGTTGATCGATAATATCTCGGCTGATACAGACGATATATTGTCCCTTATAGTAGTTGATTAAGTTAAGGTTCTGCAGGGTTGATATCACATCTTCTTTCTTAATACTGGTTATTTCGCATATTTCACTGTAACGAAAGGAAGAATGGGAGTTGAGCAAGGTGTCGGATGATAGGCAAGGCTAGGCCGACTTACTTTATTGTTATTGTTGGCTTCTCGTTATCCCCGGTCGGCTTGGCCGTGATGAAGATGTCGAGAATGGTTTGCGCCCAATACGAGCGATACGAGAGCAGCCCCAAGTCCGACAGCGGCTTCTCGGGCGAGCCGGTCTTGCCCTCGAACCGGGACAGCTCGTAGCTGAACTCGATCAGCAGCTTGCCGTACCCTTTTCGCTGGTACGGCGGCATCGTCAGGATGCACGCCACATTGTAGTCCTCCGTGCTCTCCTTCTCCTTGGAGAAGTAGCCGACAATGTGGAAGCCGCGCGAGTCGTACTCCGTCATCACGTAGAACAGGAACGGGTCCGTGTCGTAATAGAGCGTTTTGTGGTCGAGGAACAGTTTGGCCAGCAGACAGAGGTTCTGCGCGTAGACCTTGTTTTTTCGGCCGTCAATTTCAAAGAACGAGATCGTGCTCTTGCGATATATCTCGTTGCCGGGCGGGTGGCGGATATTGCATTTGGCCAAGTGTCGTTCCAAACACTTTTTACTTTTGCGATACTTCAAGCAGTATTCGCAGATATAAATGCAGCTCAATTGACAGAGTTCCTGAAATTGATTAGGGTTTACAGGTTGGATAGGGTCAGTGTCCTTGGTTACACAATTTCGGTGGAGTACCTGTGGGTACGGTGCGAAATACCACGGCTTTATCCGATGGCGACCTAACTCTATCATTTTTACATTTTTCATTCGCGTCACGACGTCGTCGTGATGCGTGACCATGCTGCCCGACTGGCGCGGCGTTAATGCAGGACCATCTTCTGATGTCTCTTCGTGTTCGACCACCGGAGCCTGACATGTTAAAACGATCAATTAGTGTTTTTCGCATTGACTACGACTACTTCGGGGCAAACTACAGAATCTTAGCGGACAAATCAAACCAAAGAAACAAAATCAAATCATCGACGCATGCTAATCAAGAGAATGGGGGGAAATCTACCAGAAAACCTAGCGAGAGAGCGGACGGGATCAGTGAAAAGGGAGCAATTAAGCTACCCAAGGTCTAGCGAGCGCTCACCTTTCTTTTCCGATTCATTTTCTTTTGCAGGGCGGCCGCGAGGACGGCGCTACCATTCACAATGTCATTCGAGGGCAGGGTTACGGGACTCGGGGGCCGTGAGGGCGGCCCTGTCACGGTTTGTGTACATTTTTTCGGTGTGGTCGCGCCCGTATTTTGTCCAGTGGTCGCTCCATCACGTCGCGGGAATTGTACCTTTCGTGTGTCCAAATATTCTTCGGGAACCCATTCGTCCAGACGTTTGTTAACTGCAGAGAATACATCGTATTTCAGTTCAATGCAACTACACAACGCTTCAGGATTCCAAAGTAACTTACAATCTACATAGTGCACGTAAAACAGCTTTCGTGTCTCGCCCTCCTTGACACTAACAACTTCCGCCAGTGGCCAGTCGTCCGTTCCGTGCATTCGGACAGGCAGTCTACATCCTTCCGTCAATGCTCCCTGAAAATTCAAATTCGACAATTATCCTACAGTAGGTGTGTGAACATTCGCGAATATCAGGTCGTGGTTTGTTTTGCGACACTCGTTGGGTCAAGAAATGTGTTTTTGTTGACAACTAGGTTATGTTATTGTTTTGAATTTGATATTTGGAAAATTTAAGGAATTGGTCACGTTTAGTGGGAAAACTTCATCGCCATGGTGGCCAATACATACTGTAGATTCACAAATCGATGAAATATCTTCATCAACTTCCATTTTCGTTGTGATTTTCATTAATAATAATTGGAATTTACGAAAACCTCTGACACTTGAAAATGAATGCTTGTTCTTTACTGTGGTGTGGTTGACAGATGAAGAAGCTCAGCAACTATAAGCTTGTTGATGATGTACAAATGTACCGTAAGCAGTGAGTGAAGCGGTTTCAACAACCAGGTGGGTGCATTGGCTGGCGCTTCCTGAGCTGGCTTGTTCGCAGAGTCATGGCACAAGTCACCATTTTCTAAGCTGTGACATCCGCGCAGCAGGCAGAATTCTCGTAGTACATCTTAGAACCAGATGGAAACAGAAGATGTATGTGGATGACGACAGTTTTAGCTTAGCTTTAAACCAATTTCAATAAAGTTCGCGGTCAACGTTCTACAATATTATAGAAAGTGGGAAGTAGATCTCTCAGTTTACATATTTAAATAAAAGCTTTATCCGTTATCATATTCGCGGCAGCGTGGCCGAGCGGTCTAAGGCGCTGGTTTTAGGCACCAGTCCGAAAGGGCGTGGGTTCGAATCCCACCGCTGTCACTTTCTTTTTGCATCTTCCAAGGTGGAAGTCGGACAATAAAATTTAAGAACGCACTACACAAAATGAACAGGCGTTATTAGAGAAAGCAATTTTTTTTCAGTATGAGGATTGGAGGTGCCGATTTTATCTTAATTTGTTGCGTTTCTCATTTACACTGCCCCGAAACGGCATGGTCTTGGCTCCATTGATGATTTTAACCATTTTCGGGTTCAAAACTACGTATTTTTCCATACATTTCCAAAGTATCTCCACAACGTGATTTGGATAAAATCACAGATCAAAACAAGTTTGCAATCGATATTGCAATATGAACTAGATGTCGCTAGTTAATATTTTCAAATTCACCACTCTGTTTGACGAAATATGTCAACGAAATGCAATGCTGCCAACAAGAGTTTATTCACTGCAGGAAAAATAAATCGGATTCAAACTGTTTCAAATATATTTTCACCGACTTTTCCATTGGTTTTCAAAAGCACAATGACATTCCTGATATTATCTTCATTCATAATACTTTTATAAATATCTAGGCATCCATTATCTTGAAACCGCAGCTGTGGAACATGTGTATCTGACAAACAAAACCATCGCAGGGCAATGTAAACGGTCCGATGCATTTCGAAATGTGACAATCATAAATACGTATTTTCGAGACAGTGTAAATAGGCTATAACGTTCCCAAAATTACACATTTGACACTGATTCTAAATGAAATTTGAATAATTTCACATTTAGTTTCTTTTGATAGAAACACAACTAGAATAAAATTAAAAAGGCACACACCGAAATTATTATTTTGAAGGAGCGTTATTCAGGACAGCAGAGCCATTGAATGATTTTAGTTTTTGTATCGTATCATTTTTGGATATGTTTAAAAAACTTTATTGCATTATCATTTTGATTTTGAATTTAATTTTGCTGAATTATTTATTCAAACAAAAAAAAACATTTTCCGGGAATAAAATGAATTATTATACGGGATTTTTTTTAAACACAAGTGTGAAATATTATTTAAGCTAATAATTTTAAATTTATAAGAAATTTCAATGAATTAAAAGAGTATTTCATAATAAACATCTTTTACCGCTAGTTATCCGAAAATATTGAAAGTACAGTAATGTTCGAATAATATAAACAAAAAATAGTAGGGTAAGATGAAGTTGAAATGCTCCTGGATAAAATAAATATGTATCGTTTATATTTAAACAGATGGTTAGAATGAGCAACCGTTGTTTATTTTGGTTAAAAAAGGTGCACCTTTTGGCTTGGTTCAACTTTCATATTTCCAATTTACCGATTTTCATTGTTTCATAAGTATTTTTCGCGTTAACACGGCAAAATTTCCACGCTCTATATTAATTAAGTGGTGAAAATGAGCTAAAACAATAAGGTGAAACATTGCCTGTAGTAAAACCATGATTAATACGAATTTGTACTTCGTTTCGCCGCTACGCTACTTTTTTGAAAAAAAAGGAGAGTGTGGGGTACTAAGCGACAAAACTGGTGGAGCTTAAAAGCCAATCTATTGAGCAACGCAAAAACGAGTAATATTAAAATGCATCCCTTTTTTCCAGCATTATTGTCCATCAGTCTTAAAAAAACAAGATGAAAATATAGTGAAAAGACCAGTTGAAGAATTTCAAAGGGGCTTTTGCTGAAAAATATGATATCTACTGCGGGACATTTTGAGGCCGAGTCAAAACAGAAGGAAATGAAGATTCGGGGCATGAAAAAAAGGTGTAATGATTAATATTTAATATAATAGACTAAAACATGTATAATCGGTCTAAGAAATTATCTATTCACCATATAGTCAGTAATTTATAAATTTTCTTTAAACATTTAACAAAGTATCAAATATAAAAACAAAACAGGAATATTTTGGCGCTATAAATATTGTTGCAAAAATAAACTAAAAACATGACATAACATAACTAAAGAAAAGGTAATTTCAATAAACCAACATTTAAAAAATAAATAAAAAATTAAATTTGTGTGCATGAGTTATAACAAACATCAGTAAAAACTTAGATTTTTTCATGCAATGCATCAAAAAAAAACATTAAACAACGAGATTCTCCCCAACTGTTATTTAAAAAGTAATTTTTTTTACTCTACCAGTCGGGGTAGAATATCCGCTGTAACGAAAAATTTCGACAAAATAGAATCGAGTGATATGACAAGCAATATTAAAATTTTTGCTTCACTTTTTCAGTCAAGTTGAACTCTTTCAAGAATTTGTTATGCAACGTCAAAAGTAAAAAAAATCGACTTTTTGAATTTTTGTGTATCTAAATTTTATATTTGTTATGTGGAACATCCACTCAGATTTTTCATTGAAAAACAGAGCTGAGTTTCGTTATTTTTAACGGTGAAACTTTCAGGTAGAAATAAAGTCAATATATCGTGTTTAAACTCCTAACAGACACATAACGGCTCGTGGATTTAATATCATACGTTACATTATCTAGTAGGATTATTTCGGATATCCTGTAAGCATATTTGAGAGTTGAGCCATTAATATTAACAAAAAGTGGTCTAGGTGCGACCCTTAAAGGGTTACATAGGTCTTGAGGGAAAAAACAACTTTTTCAAAAAATTGTATTCTAAAAGCCAAAAATCTATTTTATTTAAAATTTTCACACATAAAAGTTTAGCATTTCAAGAAGTTGTAAAAAAATCAACTAAAAATATTGAAAATTTTCAATTTTCCTGCAGTTTTTTTCGTCCAACCTTTTTTTTGCGGTAGGCAGAATATTTCGGTGCAGGTTCATCTCAAATCAAAAATTCAAAAATTTTCTTATAGTTTATGCCCTTGACTCTTGCTTGAACGAAGGAATTGAAAAAAATGAAATTTAAAGTTTTGAAATGGGTATTTGAATGAATGTTCGTCTCATGTTTTTGAGCATTTTTCCGATTCTCATCGTTTTTAAAATATGTTTTTTTTTCGTATAAAAAAAAACGAGTCGAACGAATGAAAATCCCTACGTTCAAGCACGAGTCGATACTCTAAAGAGGAACTGTGCAAAGTTTCAGCAAAATCGGTAGATTCGTTCTCGAGAAATCGTGGCTACCGCACGGAAAAACGCGTTTAAAGTTTTTTTTACCGCGGTTTAATGAATTAAAGTTATTTTTTAGTGGCTTACATCAAGCCGTCGATTCCAGGTCCATTCAGTAATTCGTTCGCCTCATTCACGATGTTCAGAGCATCCTTTTGATGTTGTGATGTTTGATGAAAAAGAAAGCAGCTGATTTTACGCGGCAGAACCGCGCCGTATGCGTATAACACGCTAGGTAAGACAGAGCGCGCGTACCGACCACGCGGTATTCAAATCTCTATAACTTCGGTAATATTGCTCGAATTTACTTCAAATTTCGTACGGAATAAAAAAAATTTGATCGATTTTTTGAAAATACAAGACCTATGTAACCCCTTAAGGTACATACAACTAACTTTTCTGTGGGGTAAATAAGGATGCTTTGATTTTTTTTGATATCTTTTACAACTATTATCATTGTTTACCATAATTATTCTAAATTATTATAATTATTTTTATTAGTGTTATTATTTTTCTATTTAGCCATAAACGCTTTGGTAGAAGATGACGCCTCTGCTACCTGGTCGTCCTCTACCAAAGTCTTGATCTTCTCGTCCTCTTCGTGCTGCTCTTCGTCCTCCACCTTGGTCCCGGAATCCACCATTGCCTCCACCAAATCCACCTCGTCCTTGTTCTTTGACGTGGTCATCTTCGCCGATTTGCCGATTTGGTTCTTGTGAGAATTGAGACGAAAAGTAATTCCGAACTCGTATACGTACATACGACATACACATACACACACATACATGTCTTTAAAAACAATGGATTTGGTATTAGTTATTTAGCATAGGTTACAACCTCCTAGTCTAGTCGACAACTTCGCCTTCTAGTGTGCTTTTTGGTTAGCAAGTCACTAGCACTATTATTGCACATTGGTGGAGGTTCTTAAGTTCCAGATTTTATGCTGGTTCATCATTAATTTAATGCGAAGCGTGGTTTCGGGGTGTCGGATGGCATCCTCTTCAGGTGCTGTCATTTACCATCCGCCACCAGACAGCACGAACACGATTAGGCTTATATAGGCGGTTAGGCTTATAGGCCCCGAAACCACGCTTCCCATTAAATGGATTTGGATTCTAGAGACCTTAAAACGTGGAGATATGTCAAAATTTGCGGTTCGCAAAATCGGTCTCATTACAATAACTTCCCAGTGGGAACTGGGAAGTTAATAATTTTGCTAAAATATTCTCTAATTTATTTTTCAGCACCACCTCAATAACTTTTAATTTTGGGGAAGTTTTGCACGTGTAAAAATGAGCTAAGTATTTTTTAGTTATTTTTTTTAGTTCAAACACAATGGGTTTATGTTATGAATTCCAAATGGGGGCTTGCCATTCTTTCGTATCAAACTTTAAGAAGACAATCGATTTTTTAAGCTTGCAGAAGTCACAATCTTTAACAGAACTTGGTTTCTTCTAGAACGAGCCAAATATTTTGACTATTTTTAAGCAATGTTCAAAGAGCTTGCATATTTTATCTGTTTGAACGGGTTTTCAACCCTTTGTATCAAGCTTTGAATAAACAAATTTTTTTTCGGTGGTGATTGTAATGAATGCGACAAATTTTTGTAAAATATTCCAGATTTTAATTTAAGACATGACCATCGCGCCAGGTTTTTGTTAGGTTCGTTTGGTACATTTTCATTTCGGCATCACTTACTATGTTTTCTAGATATTTCATCATTTTATCGATGAGTCAAGTTGGTCGTCTTCTCGCCTATTTATACAATTTTTGGTCGCTGAGTAGATAGGTATGTCTTGAAATATTCTGGAAGAACCTGATACGTATCAAACAGTCATGAATTTTTTAAAGTGATCTCTGGCCCTGAATTATATTAAGCCTATTTTCTTGGTAGAGCAAAGATTGGCAATTCGAAGAAAAAGAATCCCATTGAAAAAGGTCCAGCAATCGAAGATTTTAAATTAAAATCCCTGCTGTTTGTATTCAGTTTCTAAAATATCAACAAAATCAAATCGACAGGAATGAAATTCTTATGACACTTCCAATCTTCCCCAAAAAAAACTTTCACATTGACTGAACTCATTATCCAAATAGCTATCAGATGCCGAAATATCCTTTATATCTGTTCAGTTCTAAGGTCGTGCTTACAACACCACCGTCTGGCCAACCATACTTTCATTAACACAACTCGGGATACGCAGTTGTGTTCTAAAGACAGGCTAAGTAGCAACACTTGTTACGACATTATTGCTTCCAGCTATGCGATGTCCTTTTTGCCAAAAGTTGGAATATTTCTTGAGAAGTTATCAAACCAACAATACTATGTCCTTTTGCTGATAACATTCATTCGTCTATAATAGACAAGTGGAGTGTACGACACAAACTTTCGAAATTGTCGCCCGGCTTTATATCTGAAGGAAGGCTCAACTTGTGCAATTCATTTAGTTTGCGGAATGTCTTGCAATAAGGATGATACTGGTCCACATAACTAGGATATGATTTTGCATAATGCCTTGAGGATATGCTTCCGGAATAAGATGTAATAACATTTTGAAAATGTTATTTGAAATCGTGATGTCCTAAAAAGATTTATTAGTCTTCGAAGGACAAAGATATCAAATAAAACTGGGACGAATATTATGGCAGTTTTTTTTCGGAAGTGGAATATGGCGCATAACAATGCAAAGTTCTAAGGATATCTTTGTAATTATCACGTTCATAGCAAAATTCTGCAAGGCAAATATTTCATCTCAGCAACGATTTCTGTCTACAAATTTATTCCGGCAGTTATAGTCAATTTCAGTGCTTTTTTAGTCCATGCATGTCCTTGCTGAATTTAGTAATGAAAACTGAAAAATGTCCTGTGAAATTTCATCAGAAAATTTGAAACGCCTCGAAACATAGAAAGTATTTGCAATTACGAAGGGAAAATACGATAACGTCGTTACATTTTGCGGAAATATCTTCGAGCCTTTTTAGAATGGAATGGTAAATTAAAATAGATGATATCGTATAAAAAAATCAGTTATTTTTCAATGTACACAAAAAAAAAGAATTGTAAATTTCACATTGCTATGAATAAATTTATTGTTTTCAGTGAAAATATAGAACTTAGTGAATGAAAAAAATACGAGACCGAAAATCGAATAGAAAAATAATCAAGATCAGAAAATGTCAATACAGATTTGACAAAGTTTTAGTTGAAATTAAGACCAGGTCATCAAAAAATGATGTAAGTGCTACAAAACAATCGATTGAAAACATTTTGAAAGTCTATGTTTTCATCATAGTGACAGTAAATATATGAATATCAATTGTATCACGAATAGATGACAATAAATTAAGTCAAGAAGGTCGAAAAGTTCAAAAATTTGCTTTTAACTCTTCTATAAACGTATTGATTCATTTCCAAAACATTTTATTTTTCATTGTTCAGTTGCTGTGGATTTGAGTAAACAAATTTATTCATTACTATCAAGTATTTAAATAGCCAGAAAGGTAATCAACAGTAATTACGCTATTCAATTCAATGTTCGAGTTTATAGCGTTTGCGTTAAACTGTTTGACTTTTCTGTCACATTGACAGCGAATCATTTGACGTTCAGTCAATCATTGTTTAAAATGGCTTCGTTAATACTAACAACGTACTTCAGAGTCCGTTAAATGGTAAAGTAATTTAAAATATTCATGAATTTTGTTGAATACTGGAAGCAGAGCGTAATTGAATTCTTGATAAAATGAAGTCTGTTGAACAACAATTGATCGATCGCGGGCACGGAACGTGAATGAAAGGAACCTAGACAATTGAATAGGGGGACGTCTGTCACTTCATGACTTAAAAGCGCGAATTTCAAATTTTCCGTTGACAGATTTGACGTCAAAACTGATTAGAATTAGGACTTTATAAACATTGTACTTAATTTCAAATCATCAAGCATCGTAAAATGAGAAATATTTGAACCGAAACATATACAAAATAAAGAATATTTTATGAGAATAGAAACAATCGTTCTAACATGAAATGGCTTCTTTTTATATCATTTTTCCTCCCACATAGCACTGAACAATTCATTCTTCCCTTTTATAGCAAACAATCCTTTACTATAATCATAAAATCAAGTTCAATAGCATCAGGAAACTCATTAAATATAACAATCTTCAGCCAGAGCGACGTAACGTCTTCAGTTCAGATTTATGGCTTTTACGACGAGTCCGTCAATTTACGCGAACGATCCTTGTGAAATGAATGACCGCTTTCAAAGAAGCCTGGACTTCCTTTGCGAATCGTTAACTGAAGCTAGAAATCAGAAATCGAAAACGTCTGCCTTGGTCCTGTGACCTAAATTCATGTGGTCGAAGCGTGCATTTAAGTGGGTCATATTTGAGCTGTATTCTCTTTATGTCCTGGCAAAGTCACCTTATATCATACATCCGACAGTACAAAGACATTAAGAATTCTGTTTGTGTACTTTGAATGGCCACGAACATAATACATATGTGCACTATCAATGAAACGCGTAAAACGTGAAGGATCCTTACGTAATATCCTGAAGGCTTGTTAGTTTCACTTGTATCCATGAGGCATAAAATGAAATATGATTGTCTGCGTACGTGTGAGCCGGGAATAGTGTTCTTTCAATGATCCTTGTGAAGCGAACATATTGGATAAATATCTTTTCACCGTGTCAAATGATATTGAGTTCATTGCAATGGAAGGATATCACGGAGAATGCCATCAAAATGAATGGCTAGCCACAAAATTGAAGTCAATCAACGGGAGGGTGGATTTTATGGGCTGATGAGTATAAAGGAAGATTTATGAGATGGAGAATGTGAATAGTACTTTTTTTGGTTAGCGGTCATGTGAATTTAAAGATGCTTTTCAACTAGATGTCTTTTAAGCATATATAATTTATGCAAGAATGCTTTTCATGGCAGGCAATCTTTTTAGAATGTAAAAAAATGTAGTAAAATTTCCACCCAAGTAATTACTCAAATGCCTACTCATAAGAACGATATGCACCATCATTTATATCAAAAAATTATTCGTTTTTATTCTTAAACAACCAACCGTGGAATACCCATCCCTCAACTCTCCTTCAAATACAAGCACTTCAAGTTGACTCAATTTTCAGGACACATTTGTTACTATCCGTGACATTATGGCCAGTTTGTTTTGGCTCAGATTGTAGATGTAATAAGGGATGAGAAGGTATTTAACCACTCATCGCAAAAATAACGAAGTGCTTTACGATTATTACTACCCCGGGAGACGGATTAGGTATGACGTGATCTGTGTACATAAAAAGGATCTGAGTCGCTTGTATGGGTCAACGGTGGTAAATAGTGACAATGACCGCAGATTGTAGCTGCGATGAACTTTATTGGTCTATTAATTTTTAGACTGTTTGCTATCTTTATTATATTGCCTTGATGCTATTTTTGATTGATGAGTTTTAACATTTAAGTGGTTGAGATTGGAGGTATTTGGTTGTCGGTAAGATGTGAAGAAGTAGTGAAATGAGAAGCCTTAATTTAAATTTGAGGTTGTTGATCAAGTCATTATCAATTTTTTCCTGATAAGCGACACTATATTCTTACGTTTTGAGAAGACGTTCTTCAAATATTTACCAATAGATAAATTATTTAAGATGCATCGAACTTAAAATTTGGGTAATTAAAATTTAGTAAATTGGAATGTGTACATCTCGTCCGTTCTCTAACTTTTCGTTTTCGCCCAGCTATACCCATATTGGTCAACTCATATGCATTTTGGGTATTAACCGAACAGGGTAGCAGAAATCTTAGCGAATGACCCCGCAGTCGTTGCCTTGACATTCCAATGTGCAAGATTACCGGTGGCTGAGCATAGAAACAGATCACACGTGGAGTGTTTGTATACCATAGTGTTACATATATTTCTAGTTGGAAGGCATGTATTCCATAAAAAATACCAGCAGCATACATAATTCTAGTTAAATCCATGCATTTATATATTCGTCAAATTTGAATCACTTGGAGTTGAAGCGAAATAACCGGAGTTGATGCTGAGAGGGAGGTCGCACAGCTCCTAGAAGTCTAGTGAGGTGTTTCATTTGCAAAGCTATTTATTTGCAAAGTATCATATTTCAAAAATGTATCATCTTACGAATAAAAATGATCTGTAGTGAATTTATAATTATAAATTGGATAAGCTAGATTTTTTTAAACATTGTCGCAACTAAATTACAGGCATCCCGGCCAAAAAATGGAGAAGTATATTTTTTTTGGTTACGAATTCTTGTACATTGAGGGCAAGGAGGACTGTTCAATAAAAGTCGTCACGTCACTGAATATAAATTGGATTCAGATTTGTTCGTAAACTTACTTCAATTATTTTAGATATTCACGAAGATGAATAGTGCTTCTCAGTTTCGTGAAAGACTGTTTGTTTTTGTATTTCATTTTTGGATTGTGGTTATTTTGGAATTATCATTACTGTTTTGCATTTTATATGTTTTTTTTAATTATGCATTTAGATAATTTTTATACTTGCTAAGTTTTCTTCTTTTGAATTACAAAATTTAATGAAAAATGAAATAATCCAATTTGAATTAATTTTTCATTATTTTTGATTCGTTTTAAATTACTGCATTATTTTTATTATTAACCCGAACCTGGCACCATGGGGTATGTACATACCCCACGCTCTTTCTCGTCGATTTTCGATATCTAAATTTTCGAAATCGAAACTCGTAACGACATCGGTTGTCAAGGAATATACTTTTATATCTATGCCAATGGGATAGCACTGCGACGGTTAGTTCGTCTGCAGCAGTCATCAAAAGCAGTTTGGGGTGTGTACGTACCCCACCGTGCCATCAACGTCGTTTTTTCGTAAATTGAAGCATTTTTTGTTGTTTTTAATTTTCGTGTTTAGGAAGAAAAGAGAGGTAAGTAATCAACGAAATTCCAGCGGATTTTATTGCGAAGGTTTCAAAAAAAAAAGATCGACCACGCACAAAGTTCTGCCATGCTGAAAATTTATCGCTTCTCAGCTATGCTCCGAAGAAGAAGAAAATCTGAAAAAATTGTGCTCCTGGCCTCCTCGCTCACTAAGAAGAAATGACAGATGATAAACCTATTACTGTCTTTTATTATAACAAAAATAAAGGACACTTTTGATAAGTCGTGTCACTCTTTCAGTGTGCGTAAAAAGACGTACAGGTGACCGCAGCGATATTTTCAAAACATATTGGATATTGGCGATCGTGAATGCGAGAATTTTGAGAGCGTGCAAAGCCGTCAAAAATTAAGAAGAAATAAAAATACCTGCAGTATTGGTTAGAAAAAAATTATTTACATTTAATTTTGCCGCATTTGGAACGTCATCTTACTCAATTGAGGATCCCCAGAGATTTAAAAGTAGGAATAAGAACAATTTTGAATCGATCGGTTTTGTCTGAATGTCAAAAAAAATTGAATCATTAAGCAAAGATGCGCCTTATGTGATCGGAAGAAAGACAAGAAGACAGATAAAGGATGTGCACCTGCAAACGCCCTATATGCCTAGACCACAGGATTTTAATGTGCCCCAATTGTATCGGTTATTAATTTAATTTTTTTTATAAGCTACAAAACTTGTTTACATTAACTCTACACGATTATTTTGTAATAAATTTGTTTAAAAAATAGAAATAAACGACTTTTTTACTATATTTCCAAATTCATTTTTTTTCGTAAAACCTATACCTTAATTTCTCAAAATAAATAACTTTTTTAAAAGACCCATGAAAACTATTGTTATTCTTTTATAGCGATGTAACAGAAAAAGACATAGCTACAATTTTAGCCCTTTTTATCGAAAAACAAAAAAAGTTAAGACTTTGTTTTGTAAAAACTGCTTTTTTCAAGTTTTTCAGGTTTCCGAATTTTTTATGAACGTTGATCTTGATTTTTTTGAACTCGAACTATTCTACAGTTTTAAGGGGTATCTGAAGATCATCTCTGATTTTTTTTAAGAAAAAATAATCAATATTTCAATTTTTACAAGGATATTTCTCACTGGGGTTCGTACGTACGCCACGAGTCCAGATTTGTTACTCAGGATGAGCACGCCAGGTGAAGGTTAAGTATAAATACAAGAATAAATAATAAATGATGGATTAAAAATCATTACAGCTTGAGAGTTTCCTTATGGATGCATATCCCCCTTACAATTCATTTTGAGGAGGTAATAAATTTCAAACTGAAGTAAGTATGGAGCGCTTAGTCGCGCTTCAAATGCGATATCGCCAGCGAACGTTCACGGTAGAATTTTGATATTTTTCGACATTTTTAATTGTTGTTGTTTTATCGGTACTTTCACTGTTAATCAAGGGTGAATCAAAAAACATGTATACAATTAAATCAAATATATAACTCATACATACATCTTTAAATTGGAACATGCTTCACATTAGTCGGAAAAATATCGTTTAATCATAAAATATGTTCGAACGTGATTTTCAAAAACAAATTAGTTTATAATAAATGGTGCTATTGTATTAAAAAAACTTTGTTATCCTTTTTCATATGCTCGTCCAACCAGTTGCGATAAATTCTATAGCATTGAAGATTTCCCCACCCCTTAAAAATAATTTTCGATTTTTACCGCACCACCAACATCGAAACCAACCCGACTGCATGATTCTTCTAATCCTTTCACGCCCACATTGTGGGCTATTTGTTACAATACTAGACAACACAACAATGGTTCCTTTTCCGGTGGGGTTTTGACGGAAATCCGGCCACATGCTGTTGCACTACGAACCATTTTCTTTCCTATCACCATGGAAAATCTATCCCAATCCGTTTTTTTCTTTTCTCACGTAAGCGAAATAACTTTAGACACAAATCAGAAACGGTAGACACCAACAAAATAGAAACCATCTCACACGTGTGTGTTTGCTGTTGTAGCGCTTTTCGGGACGAATCCTTTTTGATGTTAAAAGGTAGGATAACGCAACAAAACTTCCTTTTTTTACAGTTTCACGAAGGTTAAAGGATTTACGGATCACCAGAAGCATGTTCGGAATTGGGTGGGTTGAGTGTTTTGTGAATTGGTGAGTTTTGAGGTGAATCCTTAAAGCCCGAAAAGAATAATGATCGTACGGATGTCCAGTAGCTATTGGGTAGTCTTAAGATACACTAGAAATCATATTACTTCAGCCATAAATGTTAAAAATGTCCTTAAAGCTGTCCATACAAAAACATTTCACCCTCATTTGCCCTACGGCTGACGCATTAAAATTTATCCGTGTTAAGCAGGTGATATTCCGAGCACATCCTCTTTTTGAATTCATCCTGTTTGCCTTATTTTGCTTTTGTATCATTTTAGTAAAGCCATAAAGCTCGATACTTATGTCCTTTTCCATTGATCAAGTGTAACGTTTGCCTCGTAAACTATTTTTGGTAACTCGATGCTAAGGACGACTCAAGAGGTCATAAAGCCCCAGAGACAGTGGAATTGAATGGAAACAGGATGTTGTATCGGATTTCTTACGGCTTCATCTTCTACTCTGGTGATGCTGAATGCTGGGAAAGGACATTTAAGGGGTGATTCTTATCATGAAATGATTTTCCGATCGGGAATGAGATTTCGCTTTGGTGACGATGAGGTCTGCAAGACTCCGTAAAATTGGATTAATTGATTGAACTTCAAATCAATGGGAAGCAGGTATATAGTTTCTGTTTGAGCTGGTATTGCTGTCGTGGGTGACGAGAAGGATAATGAATTTGCATATATACGTATTTGTGTGTTTGAATGATGCTAACGGCTCACAGGAGATGATGATGCTGTGCGAAAATGAATCTGGAAGGCCTTTGAACACGACACTCTCTTCAATGTTTAATTAGAAGCCGATATCGGATAAGGCAAAACAATCCGATGAATTGATGAAGGAATGAAGAGCTCAATCTCAGATTTGCCTGCAGGGTAGGTCCTGATAAATTTGTCAACCGAACTTCCTGAAATAGAACATTCGTGAAGCTTTGCATGGCTGAAATAAGAGAAGCATACTGAAGAGTTTGTCAATAATGAAGACAATTTAATAGACCTTTACTAGCGGATTCATGCAGGAGCTGCTCCCTGAACTTCACAAGGATATAATGCACAAAATCCTCATAAAGCTCCCATCAAAATGCAGTTTAATGTTGTGCATTGTAATTAATTGTGCACACTAATAGTAACGAACTTTAGTTCACTTATGTAGTTCACTGTAAGGACATAACACCCCAAACCATTAGTTCTGCGCTGCCGGTTTTAACGGAAATTACGTTTGTCAGGACAATGCAGGCTGGATGTTGCACAGGTATGGTGAGTATATATAAATATATATGCTTTGGTAGTTCCAGGTGCGGTTATGCACACTGTTTGCACGGAAATTTCACATATAAATAAAATTAAATGTTCATACTTTATCCCGATTGCGAGTGCAAGCCAGCTGAGCTCATGATGGGTAGTTTACCGAAAGTTGGTCCTGTAAAATGACGGCAATATGTTTTTTTGGTTGTCGAACGAAATTTAATTAGGGTTGAGTTTATTTAAAGTAGTTTCAGGTGAAGTTGGAAAGAATTTTGGTCGTGGTTTTAAATTGGATTATTTTTAGTAGAAATGGATAAAATTGATGTTTTTTTGTGAGATCATTTATTACATTTTCTAGGCTGGAAATGATTGTAATTGAACGCGTAACGTTTCATAATAAATTTTCCCCAGAGACACAAGCATTAATTTACTTAAATTTTATCTTCACTGGTTGTTTTGAGTTTCTAAATGAATTTTATATTATATTTTGATAAAATGAGAATAAATCTGAAAAGATATGCACCATTTTTGTTTTTATTTAATTAAAATATTTTTTTTCGTTTGAAAAACAACAATGACAATAATGTCATTGTTGACTGCAGAAGTCAAATATTTCAAATTTCAGAACGCACCCATTCGAAGTTAATGTGTGTTTCGAAGCATCACCTAAAATTTTCAATAGCTACAGCTGTCATTCCTAGCTATCATTTTGAGCATTATAGATGATGTTTACGGACAGTATGGTATGCTAAATTATAAAGAAATATGTCTTTCGAAGCAGTTTACCCGCCAAAATCAACAGATTTATCCATCTGTGACTTTTATCTTTGAGGCTACTTAAGGGGGAACACCACTGTAGGCTTTTCAAGAAATAAAATTCTTTTTTGTTGCTCTAAAATACATCTTATCATCATAGAAATCATGTAGCAAAATTTCGTATAGTGGAAATGTTCGAAATTTTAAATTAGCGTTGTGCCCCTCACTGCTCTTTCGCAGCGCAATTCGCGCGTATCCCCGCGCGCTGTTGGTAATGAAATTTAGAACAATTTTAAATATGAATTTCTCAAAACTGTACACGTGCTCTGTTAGTTGCACGTTAGCAGAAAACGCTGAAGTACGTATTTTGCAGACTAAAGGTATATCAAATTTACTAATCATTTTTCTATAACTTAAACTTTAAACACGTTTTTCTCGTTAAAACGTTTTTCAACCTGACCGGACTCTTTTCTCAAACAACTTTTGTTCGATTGACTTGAAATTTTTACAATATGTTCAAAACTAGTGTCTGCATGCAAGTACGTAGGATTTTTTGTTGTTGTATATTTCAATTGTTCTTAACAATTTTCAAGCGTTTTTTCGCGTTTATTTTTACATTTTTTCTCTGACTGTTATGCTTTATCGGAAATTATGTTTGATAATCAGACCCTTAACATTTCAGGGAAAAACGGTCCAGCCACGAAGCTATGAAAAAAATAAGGCGTTTCTGGAGAAATGCTAGGGAGCCGCCATTTTGTTTTTTACAGTTCTGAAAAAAATCAAAGAGGATGTCAAATACTTGAACAATATAGATCTTTTTACTAAAATTCCATATGTTGTTTGGTTTTGAGAAAAAAATCCCCAAAAATAAAATAAATAAATAAATAAATAAATAAATGATTTTATTTTACTTCTACAGTGGCGTTTCCCCTTAAAGTCAAAGGTTTATATTAATAAACCAAGAACCTTGGACGAGTTGAAGAATAATATTCACCATTAAATCGCTGAAATTCTCAGAGAAGCGTTGCAAAGAATTTCGTAAATAATTTATCAAATATTGCGTTTAAAAAAAAATCTCTTCTATTTTTTACCTCTATTTAGTTTTTCTGATTTGTATTTGGAAAATTGGTCAAATTGAAAAAGTAAGGTTGTCAGGTTGCTTTGCTCAATCCTGTATTTAAGTGAAATTAAAAGCTATATGAGGCTTGAAAAACCAATAATTAAATTTCACTATCAAAGATACTTCATAAAACTGTTCTGTATGTATTACAATTTTATGTTAATATCTTTCCAAAAATTCCCTTATTTTTATATAGTATGTAGAACCTTCAGGATTCTTATTCTCATAGAATTTACCTCCACAAATATTTGCTTCTGTGAATAATGGTGGAAACCATTCTAGCCTACACGTTGGCTTCCATTTCCGCATTCTATTGTTTTTTTGTAGATTCCATCTTCATCTCAAGTCCATTAGCCACATAAATCAAAGCGTCCTACACGTTCTTATGCAAAAGGATCGCGTCACATTGTAGCTATCCATTTTTTCCCTCTTCGTCCTTCGAATAATCAAATGAGACTCTAATGACCAATTCGTACGCTCCACAAGTATGGCATTGATTGTGTGTGTTCACTAGAAATTAGAATATTCAGTCTGATCCTGATTGTGTCCTTAAATCTCTCTACTGGCGTATGAAGTCATTGCTTCAAGCAAATGCTTAGTCATCGCTTTGATGAAATTTCATTTTAAGATTAGAATAGCAAGCAACAAATTCAAAGAAGTATTCGAAAACAACATTCACCAAACAGTAGCAGCAGCAGCAGCCACTACACAAAAAGGACATCGTTGAAAATATGGTGACAATGCAAGAAGTGTTTTTCTAACATTACTACAAGTCTGGATCCTATTGTTGGCGAGCGTTAATAAATCATCCCATAAAATAGTACCACATAAATTCTGTCCCGGGGGGTCATCGTGTTGACCTTTGCCTGTTAAGGACATGGAACTCTTTTGTTGTGGGAATCTCTCCACTAATATTATGTGGTAGATTGCTTTCGACATAAATCTTTAAATTATTTTCGAACCACTAGAATGGTATTTGTTGGATAAGGATCCATTTATGTGTTCTGCTTCGGCGGCAGGTTGAAAATTAGGGGGGGAGGGGGTTGACATGCTAGAGTGTCTGGAGTATTATGAATCTAAAGTGTCCGTATTACGGTCGGTAAAAACGTAATTATAGATACGAATAGCGGGTCGAAGTGGTATGTTTCAAGCACCGATGAACAAGATATGTTTCGAGGTCAGTTGAATTTTATGGGGAGATAAAATAAGGTATTAATATGGAACTGTATTTGAATTGGAAGCATCTAATAGGTCAACAAGAGGAGATGGAATGGTCATCGTGTTCATGTTTCGGACAAGATTAAGCAGCAGTTTGACCTATATATTTTTTGATTAAAGAGGAAATTCCAATGGCTCTTATTTTTCAAGGGTATCTTCAGATAACATAACGACTGAATAAAAATCCATGTGAATAGGACAATTTAAAAAAATAAATAAACTAAAGTAAACCACCCCAAGCTTAAAACATTGAATTGCTTTTCAACGTCTCGAAATCTTTCTTTGTACATACAAAGTGCATTTCCTTGTTTTAAATTTAGGACTACACTGCTTCAGGATATTCTATTCACACACAAACGAACTTCATTATTATTTCCACAAAGCGTGTTAGCAAAAGTATCATCTATTTACACATCATCGCATCATCACTCCGGGATTTCTAGTCGCACTCTTACAGCCCATGCATTCATGCTGTTTACTATAGTGCAAAGAAAAAGGAACAGAACATTAAATTGTCGTCCTTTTGACGTCACTCTCTCTCACATACACTTAAATACAATTTACAAAGTATTTCATAAAGCCAAGAGTTTTTTTTATATTTTTATTCAACAGTCGCCGCTTAAGTACAATGCTTCCTTTTTTTCAATTTATTCTCAGTTGACTTTCCTTCCTTTTTCCAGAAGTTCTCTATTATGGCGGCGAACTTTGTATCCTGCCGCTTGCTAAAGTGTCCTTGCAATCGCATACATGAGACGCCATACTCCCCGAGGATATTTATGGAGGTAGCGACAGCAAAAGGATAGGTCAGGTCGGGTATTTGTTTCAACAGAGTCAGAATGTTTACGATGTCATTTCACTTTGATACGAGATCCTTGCTAGGATGCTAGTTAGTTCACAGCTTCATATCTAGCCGAAAAGCAAACTGTTTGAAATGTTTGAACATTGGATGTGTGAAGTGGATACCGAAATTAAAAGGATACAGTTTCATCAATGACCATTTGTTGGTACATATGAGAAGAATAGGATCTTATTCAGTGTTTCCAAAAAGAAACAGCAAAGTGCAGTCGGTAAACATAAAGGAGACATCAAAGTTGCTCATGCGTCCTTCAGACGTTCTCCTCCAGTATAAGATCTTGTTGAATTCACCACAGCCAATGGGCGGATAAGGATTTGAAAATCAACCAAAAGCTTCAGTCATCTGGAATCCGCGTCATTGAAGAAAGGTCATCACTTCGTATCCTTGCCACTTATCCAACGTGCAACTGCAATTCGCGTTCTATTTGAAAAGGCTTCGGCGACGAGTTGTGAATGTTGAACGGCAATGACGAAGATTTTGAGACCGTTTGACCTTTGATGGAATAAGGATCAACCAGGGAAGAGTAGCTATTGCCATATAGAAGTTGGTTAGCACTTGTGTCCTTCAGATGTTCTTTGATGTGGGGGTGGTCAGGATGACGCGTTCCAATGAAGGCAGACAACCACACATGCTAAGGATTTACATATGAATGAACACAGATTTGTTATCTTCTTAAATGCCATAATGCTTTCACAAAATTGTATTGGGTGGAGGACAAGCCATTTCGGAAGCTTATGACAAAACATAGATTACAGAACAATCGATTCAGTGTTATGCTTTGTGAAGATTGTTTTGCTCGCATACCACTGAGCTTGTCAAGCACAAAGGACCATTATAAAAGCATGATTTTCAAATTTAAATGACGCTAAAATTCATTCACACTTCTTTGAATAGACAACATTACACAAAAGACTTTTCCGTGTCGCCTGTTATCTGAAAATTTTCCAGCAATATATCAACATTTTCGCAGGGGAGATTGTTTTTTGGAATCCTTCCAAAACTCGAGCAGACATTGCATTGAATATGGCTCCAGGTTTCTGAGCTGGCTCGCAATTTCGTATGTAGTTTGGATGATGATTTTTCAATGGTATATTCAAAAATATCCTTGCTTCATATTTGCAAATTGTTTGTTCGGAATTGGTGCCAGATATATTTTTAAAGGACTCAATGAAAGCTGCACAAGAAGGGAATGGATAAAAAAAAGTGTCGTTCATTTTGTTCGAGACTTGACGCCAGCATTTGATGTGTGGGCTATAAGTGCATATCCTTGTCGGTTGGAATATCTGTTGACCCGAAAAAATTGGTTTAGAAGATTTGAAGAAAATTTTTTGATTAAAATTGGATTGGAAGTTTGATTGAATCGAACGGAGACAATATCTTCGGGAGGTGAAGCCTCATTTTTTGCTAGTACGTCTAGAGTTATGATTTTTTGTAGAGCGGTGCATTTTTTATTGATATTTCAATCTAGACCTCAATTTCTACTGCTTAAACACTTTGACTACTCGTATACATAAAAAATTAAGAGGCGTTCTTGGTTCTTTTCTTGGCAAATTGTTAGCAAATTAAAGCAGATACAAATGTGAACGCTATCTTAATAAACAAGAAGAATATCAAAGTTTAGCTGCAAGCTAGTACTCTAACAGAAACTCGTGATCTTGAAGCTTCAGTAAAGTCAAAATTTGGGTACCAAGAATTTAGAGAGTTAAAAGAAAACTAAGAAAATCAAAATTTATTCCAAAACGTGGGCAAGCAAATATTTTCCGATGAGAATGAAAATGTTCCAGGGGTCGACATTTTGTTAAGCAATAAGTTAAAATATTTCTAGATAGAGAAAAAAGGAAAGGGAAATAAGTCGAGTCAATGAAGGTTTTTGCTTCTGAACTTAGAGAGCATGTTTTTATTGTTTCTTGATGTAGTTACGTTCTTCGTGAAAATTATTTTCTCAAAAAATCTGTGTTGGATTATTCTGCGAACCTAAGTTCATTTATTATTTTATTCGAAATATATTTTCTGTTATTCAGTTATTTTTCGTAGAATTTCGTAAGTCTAAAATTATAATTATAATTATATAAATAAAAAAAATATTCTTTTTAAAGTTTACGGGAAGAACAAAATGCTTTGAACTTTAGAGCAAATTCCAGTTGCTTATGCATCGAAAAAATAAATTCAGCTGCGTCCAGTACTTCATGAAAAAATGAAGAAAAACTCGTACAAGTCACAAGAGGACATTTGGCGGACATTGAAACAGTTTCTAAACAGTGAATCTAGAATCGTTTATTAGATACTTTTCATGGTGGTGGCAAAGTTAATATTCATTGAAGAAAACGATTCAAAGAGAGTGAAATGTTTTCAGTTGAAAACAAATGAGCTTCCAGATACTATGCTCTTATTTGATCACATGGTGAAAAGTAAATATTTCGAACACACAAAGTACTGAGAAGAAAATACTGCTGGAATAAAATGAAATAAACTTTCTATCGTAACAGATTGAATTCTTATAAACTTATAAAGGAGGCAGAATACACATTGCCTGTATAAATTCTAGAAGGCCTTACCACGCGTAACATGCGAACTCGTACGCTGCAGACCATTGAATGTCTGATCGGTCCTTGGTGAGCCCAACTTGAGTCACGTTATCTAACTCAAATCTAGTTTGCACGCATATGACTCCTGATTTTCAATAGTGATTAGTTTTAATAATGCTTTAACAGGGCGAATAATAGATAAAACCAACCACGACAACATTTTCTTTGAACTGGAATAGTCTACCAGCAATCATCTAGTATAATCATTTATTTTGGGTTTTGGACCTCCGTGTCTAGTCGACAACACCGCCCACTAGTGTGCTTTTGGTTTGCAACTTTGCTAACACTATTTTTGCACATTAATGGAAGTCCTTTTTTGTTTCTAGATTTCTGGCTGGTACCATCATAATTAAATTGGGAAGCGTGGTTTCGGGGTGACGGACGTCATCCTCTTCAGGTGCTGTCATTTACCATCCGTGGTCGTGCTGTCTGATGGCGGATGGTAAATGACAGCACCTGAAGAGGATGCCGTCCGTCACTTTGAAACCACGCTTCCCCAGTTAATCATCTAGTGTTCTTTACGCCCAATAGATTGGTCTGTACGTTACTACGCTGCCATTGCATTATCTATAAACTGAATGTCCTGCAAATTACTAAATTTTGTGACTTTAAAATATCATTTTATTACTGTTTTATAGTCAGAGGTTCCACTAGTGTCATCAGTCAGAATGTCCTGATCATTGGTATCGTCATCATATTTATCCTTTATCATTTTCTATATTTTTTTTTATCTGTATTCCAACAAAATTATCTGAAAATTTTCTGGGAAATCATATTGAAAAATTCAAAAATTGTCAGAAAATATGAGTAAAAATATTGAACCATTAAATTATTTTTGTAAGAAACCCAGACATTTTTTGGAACAGCGTTCATGGAAAAATGTTTTCCTAACGATATTTGAACAGTTTCTGATACGTATTTTTTTTTAAAAATTACACATCAAAACAAAACATCGGAAAAAATATTTGAATAAATTGTAGGCCTAATATTAACAAATGAAAATTATAAGTACCAGATTTAAGTCACAATTTTCGAGATTTTTTTTTTGCAAAAATACATCAAATTTTTTCCTTTTTTATATTTGACAATCCTAACTAAATTCTCTGATTAACAGATTATTTTTGCGAATTATAGTAGGAGTAATGATGTTGACCATCATCGATAGTAGGCTAGTCTAAATCAAGCATCAGGTTCACAAAAGCGATGGAAAAACCACAAATCGAAGTGTGACAAAGAATAAATGCATTGTTCGCTGAATTTGATTATTGTACTGTTGAATCTTGTTCTAAAGAATAGGTCAGACTCAGATTATAGACGCAATTGATTCCTGAATTGTAAAATTTGGCTCTTGCTAAGCAAAAGCCATCCTGATTTCACGAATTCATTTGCCTAGTTGATCGCTTTACATCTTAAAGAGTGCGCATCTGTTCAAATTTACCAGAAATACTATGCTTGTGTGACAAAAATAGAATTCGTCATTCGTGCGTTTCGGGCCGTGTTTAACTCATGTGATTGTCACACGAACATGGCGCTTCATGCACTTATAACGAAAATAGCAATTTTTAAATCAAGGATGCATCGTCAATTTTTTTTAAAGTCTATTCAGTTTGTTTAACATGCATTTATGATGCATTAAAATAGTTCATGGAAAACCTTCAGTAAGATATTTTAGATTTCAACCCCAAGAAAATACAGTATAGTGACAGTTTTGTCTCCAAATACAACAGTATCTTACATGATATAGTTGATGAAAAGATAAATAATGTTCACTAAATATTAGGTATATAAATGCCATGCCATGCCATTCCATAAGGAATGGGTTTATTTAGGTCTACGATAATAAATTACACGTTAACGGGTATATCTACCCTCATTATAATTTTCAAAAAAATCGTTTTTTATTGCACCTTTGGAAAATATATATACATAAATATGATATTAAATTTTTTATCAAGATCGGAGCAGTTGAACTGTATTTTTGGGCAACTTTCACTTTGTCACCCGCGCACAATTTTTCATTAAAAAAACTTTAACCGCGTTTTTCTCGAAACAACGTTTTTCGACGCCGCGTTGATGAAATCTCGGGAACTACTGAACCGATTCTCTCCAAATTTTTACCAGACGTTCTTGATGACTACAGCTATAAATAAAAGCTATGAATAAAAAGTTTTTCAAAATTTTGATTTGAAATATTTTTTTGGGCCAAAAACGGAGAAAAAAATGATTTTTCGCAATTTTTCGAAAAATGTCCGTCATTCTGTCAATTTTGCAAAAATCGAAAAACGCTCCATTCGCGCCATAGCTATTAACATACTGAACTTAAAACTATTTGATTTTTTTGTTTCAGACCAACCATCTCGAAAATTTTTATGTATGTATGTAACCCCTTCTTAATCAATATTTATAATTTAAAACTATCTAAAAAAAATATTAAAAATAACGCGTTTTTACACTGCTAAAAGAGGGTAGACCCCTTAAGTCCAATTAAGTTCAGTTAAATTAAGTTGTAGGTTTCAGCTCAGACTTAAGAGCTTCTAAATATGACCCTTCAGAGAACAAGGACAACATCAGTACATAGAAGCGTGTATTCTATTTTTGGACGCCAATTTAATTTTCAAATGAATTTTCCATGTGATTTCCGACACATTAAGATAAAATTTCCACGTGTCCTAGATGTTTCATAAAAAGCATACTTGTGTAATATTTCACTCAAGTCATGCCAGTTCAGTCAGTGAATCAAATCGTTATATAAACGTACTCTGCAATTTGATTTGCCCTTGTTGATAAAACTGATTGCCTATTTGTATAGCCATTAGTATTTGTTGTATTTTCACATGAATTTCATTCAGAATAATACTGCTTATTTTGATATACCTGACATTTTTCATGGAATAAGACTGAAAATTGTTCTGTCTGTCTATCAAGAGAATCTCATGTTGTTCATGTCAATCTATTCGGAAAAACATGATTTTCTGCTCTATATATCTGACAAAATAATGCCGGTATGTATTTTTTGAAGGGAAACGATTTAGGAGATAAATCAACATGGTTTCATATATTTCGCACAAATGATGACGTCAATTGCTTCCGTTTCGACTGAAAAGGATACTTCTTAAAGATATTATTTTTCAATACTCCAAAGAGAAAATTTTGTGCGGTATATGAACAGTATCAGGCTAAAAGTGTTTGGATGAATTGCACCAATAACGCAAATTTTCAACCCTCATTTTACTTGGCTTCCTTAAAAAAGTAAGCATGCATACAATTCCAGACACGTTTCTACAATAAATCCTTAACTATTCGTCTTCAGGCGCTAAATGAACAGCATACAGAGACAATGACGCCACGTCACCTTAACAAAAAATGAGTCAAAGAAATCCTTTATGTGCTTGTTGGGTTTTATCGTAAGCCCCACAATATTACCAAGGATAATTCATGTGATACCACCACAACAATTTTTGGGGCTGCAATTTCATTCAAACATAGGAAACACAGGCCAGAAGAATAGGCAATGGATATGTTGATACCCTGCTGTGTGGAAATTCAGCAAACAGCTGGAAGTGTGAACAAGTGATAGCTTCTATATTTTGTTAAGGATTAGAGACGAAAATTTGTTATGGATTCTTCAGAACATGTTGCTCGTGAAAGTGTGTCGACTGTAGCTCAGCAGGATCTTAAGTTCAATTCACGCAGCTCAATCAGAATGTTACTTGTGGAAACGAGAAAGAAATATCCTTCAGGATAATTTGAAATTAAGCTTCAAGAATTTTTATTCACTCCAAGAAAAATAACTTCCTCATTTCGAATCGTTTCAAATCTGTTTGCTCTTTTTTAACGTAGTAAATAATCACGGATCATTGCCAGGAAATGTACTTGCAATATTACGAGGGGTGCAAATAATCAGGACGCTTTCTTTCGTTGAAATGAATGATTTCACTTAGCGATATGAAAATCCAATTTCCATAAATGTTTCGTAGTCAGATAAAGTTCTAATTGAGCCTTGAAAGTGGTGAGACTGTTTTCTTGAATATCCTTTGCCTTTAACACTCTTCGTATGTTTTTGAAAGCATGTTTTTATACAATTTTGCTGGAGATTATTGAATAAAGCAAGGATTCTAATGTAAATTGATTCTTTCAGATGAACAGTACGTGATATGAATATGTTAAGGAGACTATTGATTAAGGACGGAGGTGGAGTTGGTGTTAAGACATGTTACTTCTAAGGGATGTGAGTAATTTCCTGCAAATCAAGCTACTTTTTGCATGAGGTTCAAAGAAAAGGCGAGAATTGTTTCGTTTGTAGAAAAATTATCTGCCACATGCATTTAGTGGAGCCAAAAAAAGGGTCAAAGTACCACCAAATTGATTTTAGAATAAAATTAAAAGCAGTTGCTCAAATTTGCAGGCTTTTGCACAAAAATTAAAGCAAAATAAGAAATTAAAGCATAATAAGAATTCACTGTAAAAAAACCCACGTTATTTTCTCTAGAAACCAAATAGGAGAAATACTGAGTTCATTTGCCAATGGAATCTTTAACTGCTATCATCTAACGATGATCCAATGAAAATCCTCCAACTCTAGGCATCACTCAATAAATTCCCTAGGAATAAAATCAATCATTTTTACTCCTACTCCATCAAAAGCATCAAAAGGATACAAGACAAATATTTATTTTTATTGCCAACGAATAAATCGTTTTAGTGCCTACGGCCACTACAACAAAATAACTTCCTCAACGAAAACTTTATAAACCACTTTCAACATTTATCTATATTTGTCTGGTTGTCTGCATTTCGTATACTTAACATTTATTTTTCACCCATCACGCCCTTCCATAAATACTTTATTGAAGGGCACGACATTGAAAATCGAGGAGACCATTATTGGTTATCTTCGAAAATAAAATAAATGATGTAAAAATTTCCTGAATTTCTTTCTGGAAAAGGGTCAAATCAATATTAATGTTGAACAGTCAATCTTTATGTCTGGACTAGAATTTTAAAATGTATATTTCGTGAATATCGTACAAGGATAAAATGGTCGATTTTCTTTTTGGGAGGTGAATGTCATTTTGTTGATGATTTGACCCTGATTTTCAGTTCTGTCGATGATGGTTAGGTCATCATCATCATCGATAAATGAGATAATTTATTTTATGAGGTCAGAAATGGATTGGAGACGATGTTGTTTTATAAAAAAAATGGTGACTTGAATGATTTACTAATGAAGTTGATGGGGAGATCAGATGAACAAAAATATTCAATTTGAATTAATCACTTAGCAAATGGTTTTGATGGATGTGTTTTTGATTTGTGCGAAAAAAATATTATTAATTACTCATGAAGAAGAAAGAAAATATAAAACCGATTGGGGATTGCCAGTTATTAATGATAATAAAAGTCATGACTTTTTCTTTTACCAAATTTATTAAACCAATTTACCAAAAAGCTCGAACAGACAACCAATTCAATTATTAATGTTTTTGAAAACATTCTTTGACGTTATGGTGTGCAACAAATGTTCTAAAAAAGCAGGGCTTCCTAATAATTATCTAACGATCTTAAAACAATTAGTATACCATATAAACCACTGATTTTTTATCTATAAATAGCAATTTTTGTTAAATAATATAAGAAGGCTCTGCCCCCTGCTCGCTTCGCTCCACGACCCTGGGGGTGATGAAAATTATGAAATAAAATTATGAATTGCGAAATAGAATTATGAAACGCAAAAGAAGAAAAAGAGATATCAAATAAAAACAATTTAAGATACAAAACAGTGATGGATGATTGATGATTGATGATTTATGAATGAAAGAAAATGAATTGTGAAGTAAGTGTGTAAGAGTTTTTGCATGAAATTTTTTTTCCACAGAATTAAAAGAATTCGATATAATTTTTTGTCGGATACTGAAAAAGTTTTCAATGTTATTCTGAAATTAATGTGTACGAACGAGATAGGCCCATTTGGACACAATTTAATAAGCGAATTTTTAGTTTATTTATAACAAAATCATTTAATTGAAATGCTCGAATTTTTTATATGGGGATTTTAAGTGTCTTGACTTCCAAAATTAGTTGAAATTTTTTTTCTTAATTATCAAAAATTATGGCAGTTCAACGAGGGGGATTTTGTCTAACCTTTTCTAAGACATTTTTCCACGGCGTTGTTCTGCTAGATTTATATGAAATATCAGAAAGAATTTTTCAGGTTTATGAGGTCCATTTTCTTGTTATTTAACGAAGAATTTTTTTTGGTGTTTACCTTAGAAAATTGAAAGAAAAGTGATATTATAAAAACTTGTACTTGTTTGTAAAAAAATTGGTTTTACTAGAAATTTTTACGGCATTTGATAGTGCAAAATTGTTTTCCCTAAAAACTTGAACATAGCTGTAAGTGTTTATTAAAGGTAAATATATTATCTTTCTAGATGTGATGAATTATAACATAATCGATTTAATAGTTTTTGAGTTATTCTGTTCACGAAAAAGTTGCCGTGGCAAAAAACATGAGTAAAAAACGGTTTTTTTTTCAGGCCAAGCAGAAGTCAGTAAAGTTCACAAAAATACTTAAGGAAGATATTAAGCAAATGAATTTTTAAAAATTTATACAAAAATTGCAAAAATTCATTCCTGAAAATTTTAAATATGTATATATCCGTTTTAAGTAGTTTGGTGAAACGATTAAAATTCAGTAACACAAACACCTCGGTTTAATCAGCATAAAATTAAATTTTTAAACGTTGATTAAAAATAATATTTTATATCTGCTTTTTTATATTTTTTCCTCGAAAATTGCATGGTAAATTTACGGAAGGGCAGGGGGGGTCGGTGTGCTCGAAACAAAAAAATTGAAGATTGCGATGAAATAAATAAATCAAACTCAAATATTAATTTCAAAAGGAATTAAACCTGAAGCAGCATCATTTTTAAAATTGATTTGTTTTCAATGACATGCAAAGTGTTTTTGTAGATCTCTGAAATCTGTTTAGATATGAAAAATGCTAGTCTGTTGACACTATTTTTTTTAGATAAAAATTTCCCCAGCATCCCGAAAGCTTTTTACAGTACCATATAAATTTTATTTAAATTATGCAAAAATTATCAACGTGGGAAATAATTCACTAACAGAACGTTTTCTATGAGAAAAAATATTTTCTGGTAACGAAAACATAATTTTCGTTAGTCATCTTGCTTCTTTCTTTAATGTGGTCTGGGAACATGGTACACAGGCTTTCATCTGTATTAAAGAATTTTTAATCTGAATGATGAAAAAAATCATTTCATTCAGAAAATAAGTCTTTTTAACTTTTGGAAAATATTTTTTTTTTTTAATTTACCTTAGATAAATAAATTTCTTTCTTGATTAATTTTTCACCAAAGCAATGCAATCACATGTTAAAATATAAAATATACAATATAAAATTACAACAAATACTTAATCCTAAAATACATGCTACACTCTACATTAATTTACACAGTTGTAAGCACGTCACAATTTAGGGATGGGTAATGAAGGGCTTTATAAATGGAGATGGTAGGGGAGTAGTGTTTGCTCAAAGTGTGTGCACCTATTAACAGGTTCATTATCTGCATACTTAGTAAGATGCTGGTATCCAGTAAGTAAACGTGTATTACGCGTACATACTTCTTGCAGGCACAGTCAGCTTTATTTCAAATACTCCACATTAATGTAACCCCTAATCACGTCAAAGGCGAAACAACAGGACAGCACTGTTTTTCTGGCTTTAAGAGTCGACAAATTCAGAAGCTCCAATCTAACTACAAAAGGATGCAAGATTTGATAGTCATCAGGGCTATAGAGGTCTCTCAAAGCAAACAACAAGAATTGTTTTTGGACTGATTCTATTCTCGTATCATGGACTCCAAAAATTGGGTTCCATACATTACAGACATATTCAAGTAATGGGCGAACCAGTGAGGTAAATAATGATTTAGTTACCCACAAATTTTAAGTAACCTTCTTCAGTTGGACTACCTGCGTAAAAATGGCGTTTCCGTCAGTTTGAATAATCATAAATTTTATTCCAGATTCATTACTTTTTTAAAATATTTATTATATATAAATAAGCAAAAAGTAAAAATCTGTTTGTTGAGATAAAGTTTTTCGGGACAAATCAACATTGCGTTTACTTTTAAAATCTTTGCTGTCGATTCAATGAAGGTTAGTTATTCATTGCTAAGTTAGTTTTTTCGTAGAAATTTTCTTGAGCAAAGAGTACACCAATTTTTTTCCATTCAAACAAGCAATAGCTGACAATGTGAGAAATAATTCTTGGACACAATATCTCATGAAAACTTTGTGGGGAAAACAATCTCGAAGTAAAACTGAAATCTCTTTTCTAGCATCGAAAATATTTTTTATGTTATTCAAATTTCTTTCAGATTTAAAAAGCTTTTGTTAAATTCGAATATTTTTATAAACAGTGTCAGTCAAATTCAGGACCAAATAATCCCTCTATACATTTGGCATATTTTTCAGTTCATGAATTAATATTTTTCTAGTTTATAGACGACTTAAAAGATAATTTTGTCAATCTGATCAAAGTTACATGCTATTTACAACAGAAAAAACAGGATACACCAAAAAACAACTATTTAATGTACTAAATTTTGACATTTTTGTGAGCCCAGCAAATTCACTTTTTGTATTTTAAATGATTTTTATTCAACGAAAAAGTGTTTCCTCAGCGTAAAATAATATTTTCTTGGTCTGTTTTGGGTTTTGATGGCCAATCAAATTTATGTAAATTTTTGTGTATATTTTTTGATAACAATTTTTTTTGGTATAACTGTTTTGTCTGAGAATATTTTCTAATATGAAAAATTTCCTTTGGGAATTCAAAAAAAAACAGATCAAGTGATCATTTCACAAATCTTTCAGTATGCAAAAAACATTCAATCCCTGTCTTGAACAAGTTCAATCGTCCGATTTGATTCCAGCAAAAGCTGAAAAGGACATCCAATTCAAATGCAACCGTGTACGTTCAATTCAATGACTCATCTAACTAAATTGATCAATTGCACATAAGAATCAGCAAGGATGAAAACCGGATTGGCACATCCATTCTCTATTCAAACTTCTCAATCACCTTCAAAGACTCATACAATTCCATACGTTTCGTATCCCATCAAGGCACATTCTGCATTCACTGACTGAAAATCGAACAGTTTCTAAAGAAACCCTATATGTAGCTTTCACAAAAGTTTTTCAATCTACCAATCCACCCCGATTCGATTCAATTCAATTTATTCGTTCATTTGATTCATTTTGACTTCCTACTGTTTCAATTCGTCCATTAATCATAAACAAATTCGAGAATTGGGAAAAGTTCGACTCGGGAAAACATTTATCGGTCGTAAATCTTAGTACAACGACACTGAGCTCAATTTTCACTTTTGACCCAGTTCGCCGTGCCAATCCATTTTCCCCGGGGTGAATTGCAACTTTTCTAGTGATAGATATTATGTGCCGGGGAAAATCCTAAACAAATATTTATTCGTGACTATATTCGTCCTTTTTCCCAGATTTTCCTTTCTGTTCTGTTCCGTTTTTTTTTATTCAAATCATCACATCATGCTCCATTGACCCTAGCCGAATTTAACTATTCCATGCCCGAGGGAATGAAGGATTTTTGTCTTAAATCGAATTTATTCGAAAGGCTCAATGAAGCCTTTCTTTTATTTGATTTTTTTTCGGTGACGATTTTGAAAGCTTTTGAAATCGTTAGTATGCACTGACCACGATTCGTTTTATAAGGATTCAATGGTTTATCTCTAATGGAACTGAATAAACAATCTTTTTTTGCGTTATTTCTCACAAAGGATTTGGGTTTTAGAGTGCCTGGCAACGTAGGAGGGAAAAATCCGTCCGGTCATGGTGACGATGATTCAAGTGCTTCGTATTTGATTTGTTTTTGCCGAGATTGCTGGAATGTTGAGTTGACTCTTGAAATTATGGCGGTACTCAAACCGTGACCATTGGGATCAACACAATCAATATATGGTTTCAGACTGAAGAAGGACAGTTTTCATACATATATTCGGCTATGGTGGTGTGATGTCCTTTGACCAAGTGTTTGATTTAGAGCTTTGACATTCAAATGTGGAAATGAACGAGGCAATAAAATTAACGGTGGAGCAGCAAGTATACATGTGTAAATAATGAATTTAGGATTGGAAGTGATTGCAGAACGGTACCTTCATTGAAAATGAAGTTAAAAATCGAGTCTTCAGCTAAAGATTCTGTAAATTTCAATATTTCTGGATCGGGATTCGGCATCAATTATTTTTAAGCTAAAAATCGCACTCTCTACCAGATCTCTGAATCAAAGATGCCTTACTCAGGCCTCCAAAAAATCACAAAATACAACAAGATAAGATACAATAATGATCCTAAAAGTCATAAGTCATAAATTCTGAAATCAATTTTGAATTCCCTATAATGCTGGCTCTATTTTAAATTACTCTCAAATATTTCTATTTGGCTGCCCATAATATAGAGCCTAGGAATTGCATTCTTTTTCTACAGGTATTTGCATAGGAAATGCTGAAAATTTTGCAGGCCAGCTCAGGTCACCGAGTATTTGGTCGTGATTCGTAGTCACTAGTCGTTGCACAATCTTATATAAAACTAAATTCCTTAGTAGCAATAGGTGACCAAACAAAATCTCGGGTGGCTGTTCACCTCGTGAAATGATGGTCGTCAGTGAAGCTCGCCAGGCTTGCGATTCCGCATGATGTACGCGGATAGGCCAAACATTTATTTACCTCTATCAAAGTGGTACGTACTTACCTCTCCAAGATGAAATTTTAAAGGCATAATGTTTTGGAATAAAATAGGAGAGATAGCCTTAAAAGTTGATTTGGTTTAATTTTTTTTGGATTTGTCGATATTGCGGA
The DNA here is from genome assembly GCA_963942545.1 of Oxycera nigricornis. NCBI lineage: Eukaryota > Metazoa > Arthropoda > Insecta > Diptera > Stratiomyidae > Oxycera > Oxycera nigricornis. The sequence continues at coordinate 105,057,386 of OZ012662.1, forward strand.
ATTCAGATATATCTTGAGTGAACCTGAAGTAATGAGATTTGAGGCAAAAACTAGGAAAAAATGACCCACAACACAACCTATTAAGCTGAGCAGGCCTGCCAACAGTCACCGCATCTCCAGTCTTTGAGGGGTCTATATGACAAGACTGCTTGTTACCTCGTCCCTTGAATCGAACGTGTGCAATATCAATGAGACAAAACACCTGTTAGTTTCAAATTACGTTCGACTTAAGACTCATTTGTTACGATGTAGTCCTTTGATTGTTTGAAATTGTGTTTAGAATCATGAAACCTACTTGAGTAGCATTGAATTCTTCACAGATTGTTCTTAATGGCTTCCATTGGAATCTTCTTCACTGATCGTTGTATTCTGCTAGGATCTGTTCAATGTAGCTCGTACTCATGTAGATTGTTTTTAATAAATACTAAGCATTGATAGATATTTCTTGTAGTTCAATGTACCAAGGCGTACATCTTGGATTTGGCTTTTTTTTCAAGCAAGACGTTTTGTGCGGCCACGATTGTGTTAATTTATATGAATACAAATTTATTAACTATTATGAATGTCCTTGTTTGTGAAGAACTGTAGTTTTTTTCTGGTATAGCCAGTTGGAATTTTTGAAATTTCTTATTCAGGTGGCTTTCAAAATGATAACTTAAAGCTCAATCTGTCGGTCCATCTATACTGTTCTCGGCTACATTCTTCAGGGAGAAGAAATAAATTTGAAAAAAAATCATTAGATAAATAAAATAGTCACTGACCGCTCTCTTCTTCGATCTTTTCTACAGATATGAAGATCACTTTGTTTCCATAAGTATTCAGAGAATTATTTAGGATGTCATTAATGTGTTTTCATACAATTCAGAACTCTTGAACTGATAATAATTGAACCGCAAATAGACATAACTTATAAAACTGTCTGCAACATGAAATTTGTCAGTTAAGCTAAGGAATGTCTCCTTACAACTTATTGTGGCCTCACGAAACAACCCCTTTAGCAATATTTCGCAACGGTTTTTCCTATTTTTTTCAATAACCGTCACCATCTAGGACGTGAAAATCGACGAACAGTTAACATGTCCTGATTTATTTTAAATTTTCTCAAGGATTCTCAAAAAACTCAGTATCATCATTGTCGTCGAAAGCCCAAATTGCACATTCTCATATCCTTGCAAAAAGGACTTGAATGCCGATAAAGCATCATGCGAACAACACAAAATGAGAATATCCTGGAATTTTTTGGAACTTGAGTAGAGTTTGTTATTGTAGTGTCGTGTGTCTATGTTCGCAAAAGAATACATAATAGTAGAAATTTTGCAATATAAAAATTCGTCTTGTCTCCCCTTTCCTTTTCTTGGCAATGATTATAAGAAAACCGCACTTACCGCAGGAAAAACTTGGAAGTCATTTGGGGCGTCATCGTCTCCGCTAGATGTACTACTGCAATGCAGTACGCGTAATCCACACTCCTTAGACGTTATGTATCCTTTGGATGAAGATAGAATTGTGGAGAAAAATCTATCCATGGGTTATTTTTTCGTTTCTGTTGCTGATGCTCGTACTGCTACTGCTAGAGTTGCTTAGTAAAGTTTTTCATTTGCGTTGTAATGGCAAATGTACATTGCATCCCACTCAATTTCTTAGCTGAAAAAGAAATGAAAATTTCAAATAAAATATTCTGTTCGCATACTACAAGAACTCTTGTCTAGGGAACATACGACTTGAATTCTTTTCGAGTGTTAGTCACTAGAAATAGAGTATCACTTGTGCATTATAACAACAAAGACACAGCTCTGCTATTGGAGCATAACATCTTCAGCGAATTTTAGACGAACTTGTATATTACAAAACTATTCAACAGAATGCTATTTGAAGGACCTTTTATAGCAACGTTGGTGAATGAATGATGATTACAACATTTCAAGAATTACATTTTTGGGTAAAAAGTCTGGAAAGTTGCATTGACCCATACTTTTCTCATTATTAGAATTGAGAACAGAAAAACATAATCACAAAGATTTGGTTTCCTGTCGCTAAACATAAAAGGGTATCACAATTTACATTTAAAGCTCGAGCTCAAATGAAATAGTCCTCATATATTTTAGCTACAATTTTTTTATAATACAATAATATCCTCACCAAATTATCCCTGATGGAGCCTTTAGAGTTCATAACCAAATTTATCAGCACTAGAATCAGAGATATTTCATCTGTAAAATAATCTTAGGACCATCTTAACACTGCTCCTACTCCTATTCATTTTTCAATTTCATACGTGCTTCCATCATCCTTGGAGGCTCAATCAAAATCCCTAATCCAGCCTAGGAGCTGCTACTTCATCATCACTACTCCGACAAGTGAAACACGCGTGAATTAGATAACATGCTCATTTGCATGGCAGACAGTAACTGATTGTGTTACTTTATACGCAAATTGATTCTAGACCCCTTTAGGGTTTCTTCGGTGAAACCTTACAAGCAGACAGCATTAAGCAGGACATATTCACTGTACGACGAAAATAGTAAATCGAGTTGTTTTAATTGAGTTTTGTGAATTTAAACAAGCACATTGATCAGTATGAATCCCGTCTAAAAAGGACATTAAATAAATTAAACTTGATTTTAGCATTTGCAAAATTGTTTCTATGGAGAAGAAAAAAATTGTCATCAAACGCCAATTGCATTATAGAAAATGTTAAAAGCATTCTGCGAGATATTATTCATTTCTTATACATCTAAAAATATTGGAAGACGAACAAGGACATTCAAATGGGGACTGATGCAGTTAGAACAATAATCTTCAGGAAAAAATACGAGGGCTTTAACTTTATTGTGTTAGTTTCAGGTGGAAAGAAAAGTTTTCAATATCAAAGAGTATGACTCCTATTTACAAAATACTTGAAAAGCATAAGTTTTTTTTTCAAATCGAAAAAATTCAATTAGGAAAATTTCCAAGCACTCACGGCTAAAAGCATCAATTGTTGTTCTGCAGAAAAAAGCAAGATGCACTCAAGAAACGAAAAGACACTTCTCGTCTCTTATTCTATTTTGCCTGTTGAAAAAGTTGCTCTTTGATTTATTTAATGTTATTTTATTGTGATAACTTTCTGTTGAGCTCTTGAGAGATATTCATTTCTTAGTTGTTATTTCAAAGGACTTTTTACTCAAACGGTAAAGTTTTTTGTTTTGAAGTAGAAATATTTGTGCCGCGTCTATGAAAAATGCACTAATTAAAGAAAGTCCAGCAAGCCGAGAATGCCTGCAATTTTGTCTTTTAATTAGTGGGAATGTTGAATGTTATTTCTTGAAATATAAAAGGTATTTTGTTTTTATCCGTTCCCTTTTGCTTGGAAAGTATGATTTCTGCATTTATTTGACAGCAAGAACAAGCATTTTCAAGTTTAAATAGCCAAAAGAATAATCAATGTCTAATTAGAGTGTGTGGCTGACACACCAATTTGCTGACTGTAAATTTGATCAACTGACATTTCAGCTTATTCTCAGCTGACAATCAGCTGTCATTTGATCTACGCTAAAAATGAATCATGTCAGTTCATTTTTTATACATGACAAATACATTTAAATACTAAAAGTGACTTGTGAGGTGTATCTATCATTTCGGACAAAGAAGTTTTTGAATTTGCTCATTACGGTCTGCATCAAATTAAAGCAGCCACAAATATTCTCATATTGTATCCAAAAATCTCATCCAGATCCTTAAATCACAATGTCAAATGTCGTATTCTATTTTGAACGTAAGCTCGTAAACTTTTTATTGAAAATCCTAACAAAAGTTCCTATCCAAGCACCGTATATCATTGTCCTTGTTGGCGCCATATGAAATGTAAATTTTCAAGAAATGAACGAATCCTTGCAAGTGAAATTAACTTTCAAATTATACCAAAGGCGCACATGCATAGCGTGAATAATTCAAAAAGAACAATAGCCTCGAAAAAGGGATGGTTTTACAAATTTATTCTTACTTAAAATATAAACTAACACGAAATATATTAATTATGAGTTTACTTCACATCTTAAATTAGCTGGAAAACATGAACCAAAAAGAGCTTCCCATATACTCGGAAGTTAAAAAGGATATCATCGTGGAGAAATGGCTTTATTTAGAGGAAATTACAGAAGCCATTTATCGCAATTGCACGAGTCGGTTAAGGTTAATTTGAATAATTGTTCTGGTTTATTGTTGTTGCACGGGCTTCAAGCAATTTGTTGCTAAAAAGATTCATAAAAGATTTCCGACAATTATTACTTTTACAAACTTTATGATTTGTTAATTTTTTGTTGATGTTCCAAGTAATAATCGCTTTAAATAATGAGTTTCGAGGAAGAGATATGTGATATAGAAGCGTGTTGAAAGTTTATTTAATGATAATCATTGTGTTATAAATATTCCGTGGAAAATTTTCATTCGAACTAAATTTTGTATTTAAAAATAAATAAATCCCAGCAAATAATTAATTATTCAATGCTTGTGTGCTTCATATAATTGTGGATTTAATTAAGCCTGTAATTTGCTGATAATCAAATATGATATTTGAATAATCATTTTGTATTGATTTAAAGGATATTAAAGGTGGAGCAAAATATATTTAATTGAAATATTTCAAACATATACTATGCATCACATGTTTTACAGTGTCCTTCATACGTAATCAGTTTGCGTTACAAAGTTTTTCATATTATACCCAATTTTGTTTGAAGTAGTCCCAGTTGAAGTTTAACCTTCATGCGACCAACTTTTGTTTTTAAATAGTCAAAAGGATAACCAGCAGCACATATCCATTGAATTCAATATTTCAGATGCGACGTTAACTATTTAAGACATTTGGTCACATTTTGCGTTGACATTAGCTTGCCGCTGTCAGCTGATACTCGATATTTCTCCATTGAATCAATACAAGTGAAGTTAGTCACAATTAAAAGAGTCCTATGAATGTTTAAGACGTTACAGAAAAGCAGTACTAAATTGATTTAAGTGCTAAATTAATTTGAGTAATTGATTGAAAATTTCAAAACCTTTAATTGATGATAAATGTGTCACACTTATTTTGTGTGTATGTCAATAAAGCAACATAAACGCTGTATGTAGTTCAAAGAATTTTCATAAAATTAACATTCAAATATGAAAAGAACCGCCCATTATATATATTTGATGTTTTGTATTAAAAATTTTGTGCCCTTCCAAGAATAAAAATTGGCTTCTATTTGTAAATATTTTATTTGAAAAGCAATCCCCAAGTTTTTTTCATTGAAAAGGCAGTTTCTTTACGATTCACAACTTATTTCGTGATCTCAAATATATTTTGCTATGTGTTCGGATGAGATTTTATTTAGTGTATCATAACTTTACGAATTTCAAGAATATGACTGTTGAATTTATAGTTCATATTAAATATAGAAAAAAATCGTCCTTTTCAAAGCTTATGCTACACTCATCTCCTTTGTTTGTTATTCATGTCGTTGAACCGATTTGAAATGTGTGTAAATTTGATTTTGAGATTCAATTGATGGACAAGGTCTTCGAAAAACTGCGAAGTTTTATTATAATTCAATAATAGTTAACAGAGTGTCGAACGATTAATTTAATTTATAGGACTAGTGCCATGTCTATGTCATGTTCTGTGGTGACATTCCCATGGAAGTAAAAGAAGTATAACTTCCATTATCAACGATAAAATCTACTTCAGGAAAATATTACGAGTTACTTTTTATATAGATTTATTGAGGTAAGTTTGAAAAAAAGAAAAGCATGCTCTTCTTCGCACTGTCGTTTGTTGGTTGGAAAACGTAGGAGTAACGTATGCGTTACTTCCATATTTTTCTATGTTTTTTCTAGGTTCACTTATTCGAATTTGTGCAACATTTCCGTATGAGATGCCGAGAAAGTAATTTATCCTGCAGTCGACAGTATTCTAAAGGTGAGTTGTATGCAAAATGCCTTTATTTAACAAGGTGTTATAGCCTTGATGCCCAAAGCATTTTGTCCAAAAGTAGATGACTGAACAACAAACGCTTCCACTCATTAGCTCAAATAATTGAACAATTTCTTCGTCGAAACTCATTAGTTCATATCCGCTTCCAGGACATTTTATCCAGAACTACTGCAGTTTTTTATAAAAAAATAAATTTTCATTAAAACGCCGACTCAGCCATGTCCTTTCTACGTCCAACAACGTCCTGTAATGTAATTATACAGTCCAATAACATGGTAAATTTACTAAATATCTAGTATTATCGGACCTCATGCATTTATTCAAGACACGTGCCCTGTTGCCTTCTCAACCATTTTCACGTGATGACACATGTACACGTACGAATATATAATGTTTTTGTGTGTGTCCTGTTTGTATTTTGTCACATGAAATGTATCTCTAGGATACAGAGCAAGAGTACATTCGCAATTGTGGCTGCGCTATGAATTTCAATGTGTAGATTTAATTTGAGATCACGACAGTTTTCTTACATGAAACTGCTTAGCAGTGGACTTCCTGTCTGATCCTTTTTTGGTCGTCATGTAGTTTTGCTTTTGTAGAAAAATAAGTGAAGGAGCAAGACAAGGGTTTAATTGGTTCATGAAAAGTTTTCACTGGAGTGAACGTAGTATGATGGTTTAGTAAGTGTATGCGACTCCATGATAAATAAAAAAAGATGAAAATAGCTGTAGAAGATTCAGGACACAATGAATGAAAACATTTGCATCTGAACGAGAATTTTTACTTGAATCTTCTCCGAAAAGTTTTCTAAGACATGGTGTTAATGTACTAAGTTGAAAATTTTAGGGCAGTATTTTTGGGGATGAATATTCAGAAATATTTTATGATATTTCTTACAGCATTATCACAAATCCAATAATAATAAATGATTGTTTATTTCGAAAATATTAGACTTAAATATCTAAGTAAATTCTTGGAAAATTTATTCAGTGAAAAAAATTTCCTAAGAAATCACATCAAAAGTTTTTTTGTCGAAAACTTATGTTGAATTTTACTTCTGTTTTTTTTTACGCAATCTTTACTTGCTATTAAATAAGTTCATACATTTTTAAGAAATAATTAAATGGTTCATTTGAATTAATTAATTTTGTTCATCCCTACGTTTTTGCAATTTTTAACTGTTTTTTTGAAATTCTGAGTGTATATTTGATGCACAATAATTTTCGTCGTTTTTGAATGCCAGTTTTGATTGTATTATTAAAATCCACACGAAACCAGTCTACCGGTTAAATGTTTGTTGTGAGTTTCCTGATTGCTTTTCGACAATATTTATTATCACCAGCAATTTATTAAATTTCAACCAATTAAATTTTGAATTTAATTTAACATTATTAATAATTTTAAAAAAATCACAGAAAATTCAATAAAAATTAGTGAAATACTTGATTAAGATTTTTTTAAAATTTGCTTCAGCTGTCGTCATTATTTTAATAATTTTTAATTTAATAAATTTATTTTTATTATCATAATTATTTTATTATTATTTATTAATTTTTTTCTTTTCGCATTTTTAACATTTTCTATGTTTGATTTTTCCATTTAAGTATTTTCTTTGATGAATTTCGAGAAACATGGAGGTGCATACTTGCGCCCTTGCATACATTTATGAGTTGATATTAAGCTTCACTGATTTATATCTGTTGATTCACAACTATCTCTATAACAACCGTTTAAAATCAATCAAACCTCTAAAATGAATTTTATTATCTTCCCACGCAGTCTTTCAACTTCCATTGATTTCCCTATTGAGATTCCGAAAAAAAACAATTCAAAACTACATCAATTATCTAAAGTGTTCGCCGTCTTTATACTTAACTCCTCTCATAAATCACAAGCACAAAGTTCTGTTGGACGCTTTCAAGAACATTCTCTAAGAAAATACAAACAATCCACGATTCTTCCTCCTCCCTTTCACCTGAAATTATTCTTACTACCGTCATATTTTCAAATTAAAGTCATGACTTTATGGTAAGTAATTGAAAATTCACTATCCACAAAACATTCATCCCCGTCACCCCCGTTTCCTTTGTAATTCAATGTTGGTTGCAGGACTTTTGATTTCACTGAAAACACCTGCGCATATGTAGGGGTATGGGTATGGTCCGGGACTTATCCGTATTCTGGCAAAAGACAATTTGATGATAAGCATTTGTCTTCTTTCTGATGTGCTATTGGAGGTTGGGGGGGGGGATGGGCGGAACTCGTCCTTTTCATCAGGATAATTTTTTTGCGGAACTAAGCATGAAAATCGTTGGTTGTCAGCGTGTATTTTTTGAATAAACTTTTAAGTTAGACATGGTGTGAAACTCAGAAAGTAAGGTGTGTAAAATTAGAGAGAAATTGTGGAAAAATTTATCATGGTGACTAGAAAAAATTTAGAGAGTGACGCATTTTTTGGGATGAATTGTCGTAGGTAATTTATTTGTAAGCTTGTGTTATATCTACTATGGATTTAATGTGAATGAAACAGTTACTATTGAGTACATGTAACGTTTTGAAATCGTTAGATTGGATGTAACTCGAGTGGAAAATTGTATGCACATAAAGTGAAATTGATGAAATTTTTTACGATGGTCATATTTCCGAGGCTGCTGTCTCAATACAACTTGGATGTTTTGCATCACATTTTTATTCAGCTCCATATTTGAGATACATTTTTAAGTTTTTCCTACAAATTTATTTTTAATGATTATGTATTTGTTAACAAAGTGATTTTTGGTTTATTTCTGACAGAAAATTCAACAGGCATTGATATTAAGGCTCAGCCAAATTAGGTGTTTGTTTTAAATTAAATCAAAATGAATTCTTTTATCACACGATCCTTTAATTTGACATAATAAAAAACACTAGAGTTCTTTGCGGAGTCATATTCAAGTTGTCAGTTATTCAAAGTAAAAGATCAAAGAAATAAGTTATTTGCGAATATCTCATCCTCTCTCGGTTGTATTCTAATTTTTGTTCAGATACAAATTTTTCTTCACAAAATTTTCTACAGCAAAGATTAACATCAAATTTTACGCACAACCGATAGTTTTTGAGATATTCTAAGGTTAGGCACAGACGAAAAATCAAAAAAAAAAATTTTGAATTGTCTTTTGCATTGTACTCATCAATTTCTCCCACAATTTTTTAAGTTGCTTTCACGAAAATTTAAAAAAAGTTGGTTTTAAACAAAGTAATCAGCTTGATTGTTGGCCACACTTGTATGCTGGCGGTGACCATCATTACTTCTTAGAAGTCTATCAAAAAATCAATGAAACAAAAAAAGCTAATAAGTTCTCTAGTCTTTAATTTAAGCAAGTGCGAGTCCGCATCATGCGCTCGGTAAGACCTTCTATGTACTCAGTTTCTGTGGATGCACTATATTTTCTATAGATCGGAATGAAGAGATCTACAAGTGATTTATCTAATATTATTCTAAGGTACTGGCTTGGCCATAACACACATAGTTGAAATACAATACCAGTGGAATTCAACATTGAACATTGGTAGTAGTATTTTTTTCTTCATCGTTCTACTAACGTTCGGTTGTTCTTTATATACATACCTTTCTGTAGTTTATCACAATAAAACCTACCCTTCCATGATTATCACCAAAATTTGTTCTGTACAGAAATTAAAATGCAGTTTTCTGTGATACACAGATTCCGATATTCAACCTTGTAGAATACGTTCACCACTTTTCTTTAAGCAGTGAATAACGAACCAAACTGTTTGCGAAAGTACAATAGAACACTTTTAACCTATTTCATTTATTTATATTATGAATCCGTTCAGTGTTCTGGTGGTGCAATTTTATATCTGGTCCAAGAAAGAATATCCAAAACACAAATACACTAGTTATTTTTAGGTTTTTGGCGTTTCCAGCGACAAAATTTTGTTAATATCATCCAATTTGAAGTTGTCTTTTCCTTTTGTTGCCCAGCCGCCCAGATATTCTTTTCGTCCAGACTTCTTTTCCCGGCCAAACCTCTATTGCCGGCTTGTGCTGCATCGAAGTGATGTTATACGTACTCTATGCGATACGAAATCAACCAAAGCTGCTTTCTCTGCCATTGAGCTACCCAAGATTTAAAAGAGGGTTTTGATCTCGTGTTTTCGATATTCCTGCTTTCCACCCTTTCAAATTGTGCCGCAACTCAATTTCAACTAACCTAATGGTTGATTCCAGCTTTTAAAAAACAGGAAGATTGGTTTCAATCACTTCCTTTGATAGACTCAAGATAACAATTGTTCGTCACAAAAGGGGGTTGACTATAACCCGGGATACGCTGATATCGCGTTTTGTGAATGTTTAGGTGATAAATAAATAGTATTAAAAAATCCAGTAGCACAAATTAAATTTCTACTCTACTCTAGCTGCCTCACTGAAATGGTTTTATGTTATCGAAGAGAGGCACCAATGGTTGGTGGCTACAGTTTGTATAAGCCTTGAATAATTTTCGCCTGGGGTGAAAATTATTTAAGGTTTTTTTTAGCGTGACCGACCCCGATTAGTAATGAATCTAACAATGGATGGAGACGATCACACGGCTGAAACACTAAGTCACACCTTATAGAGTGTGAATGCTTTCACTTGGATTTGAATAAAAAGTATAATGCTCACTGGTCATCTAACCAACGTAGTTTCAAACGTGTGACGTCATATATCTACATCCTAGCGAGGGATTATCAACCCTTTCTGACGTTATCTCATTGCATAGATATGTGAGACTTGCAGCACTCTGATGGTAGTACGTCATTGCTGATGAACGTGAGACTTTTAGATGAATAGAGAATGAAGTGACCATTCAGGAGAGTTCAGATATATTCATCAAAAATAAAGTACGGTTGACATAGTGTCGATAATTTTTTTATGTTTGCTTATTAGCTAAAAAATAAATACTAAAACTAGATTTAAATAGAACCAAATGTACACTACAAACAATTCGTAGAAGAGCTTTCCCCTCCGACAAGTTCATTCATTGTAATTTCACCATTCACATTTCTCCATTCTGGCAAGCAATCATGAATGGAGCGCAACTACCCCTTCGCATACAGTTCACCGTAAAGTCGCCCCTTTACAATGTCAATTGCATATTTGACTCAAACATTCTTGGCGCGCGTTTTCCCCATACTTTAAATCAACAATTTTCCCTCCCCCAATTCGTGCATCATCTATCGCAAAATGTCTTTGCTAGATCGACAAGAATATCGCGCCCAACGTGGGTTGACACGTTCAACACTTAGCCTCTTAGATTGTTACTAAATGTCCTTATCGTCACTTCGGATGTAACTTTCGGCAAGAGCAACTACACTACCTATTCAGTGGCTCCCTCAAAAATACAGATATTGTTGTGAGGGAGCAACAAACATCACCACCTACACTTCACACTTTGGGTGTTGTGTCGTCATAGAATGCTTTTTGGTGGAAGCACTTCAAGTATGTATCACCATCGTCATCCTCACCATCATCTGTAGCTGAAACGAAGCTGGTACGACTTCTGCTACTATTGCTTTTGCTATTTTTGCTGCGGCTTCATGTTGCTGTGCTCCATGACGTGACGTCCTGGTCATACGAAAAGCCAAGCAAAATTTAGTTTATCGAATTCCGTCGTAACGGTAACATCGCGAATAATACGATGTCGTTGTTGGTTGATTTTATGAAAAACGTTAGAAATTTAATTTAAAATTGGAAATATTTTAATGGTAATTAAATTGAAAGTGGGTGATATTTATTTATTAAATTAATATTCAAATAACAAAAATACTTCGAATTTAAAATAATTTAAATACTTGAAACAATTCTGTTACGTGATATTGCGAGGATAAATTTATGATTTGGATATTTTTTAAACTTTTATGAATCAAATTAAATTAAATTATTTTTAATACAACTCGAAATTTTTTTTCGCACAATTTAAATTTAATTTATTACTTTGTCAAAAAAAATATTCAAATATTTTTTTTCGTCCTCAAGACACAACCAATTTGTTAAATTATTAGCAAGCATATTATTAGCCAGTGTGATCGTGCTAGTTCTAATTGTGAGTCGCCACCCTTGGATGAATATTGTGTCGCTTAGTGCTAAAAATAACAACAAAACATCGGCAACTAGCATGCTTCTATCTGTTTTGTGTTGAATTCATATTATGAAAAGATACAAACACCGGTCATTCTAAAAATACCCTTAAAAATGCTCATCATATGAATTTGTATTGAAAATAAATATATTTTATTTTATTTTTTTGGTCTGGCGTGTTGTTTCGTCGTATAGAATCAGTGGTGTATGTGAAAGATCAGCAGTCAAAAAATAAGGTAACCAAAACGACGACAGGAGCAACGATTTATTTGAACATGGTGTCATGCACAACATATACAACTAACGATACGACCAAGTATTTGAGATGAATAAAACTGTTCGCAGTTTATCTTTTTAAGACGGGAAATATCTATTCGATGTATTTTTCACGATTGACGGTCAACTTTCGAGTGAGATTTTTTTAATGAAATTCATGTGAACTATTTGGTGTGATAGTGTATTTAAAAAAACAAAAGAATTAGATTCTCCATCGTGGAAAATTGGTAAAAGTGGAAGTGAAATTTCGTGCGTGACAACAAAATTTTAGATATAAAAATAGATATTCGAAGTTTCCAATGTGTCAACATATGTTAGATTGCAGCCAGAGAAGATACTTTGTATCCAAAGATAGTATTGCATGATAAATGATCAATAGGAATAGTCAAAACGAGATGAAAAAAATTAAAATAAAGATGCAATCATTCACTGTCCGTAACATATGTTAAATATTTCGCGGTGTTCTTTAAACGTTTGTCGGCTTCACTACAAATAATTACCATAAAAAGATATCACCGATCGTGTATCTTAGAATTGTGTGTGCCGGGCTCAAGTGCGTGTCATGGGATAGTGTGTTTTGATCGTTTAGTGATCTTTCCAGGCAATTTGAATTGAAGATCGGGACAAATTATTTAAATTGAATTTGATTTTGCAACATCTGAATTCGTCCGAAGATACTTTGCGGTCAGTTCAATTAGGAATTCGGAGAATGACATGCAGACGTGCTAACGATCTTTAGATTTGTTCATTTTTTATTGGTTTGCTGAGATTGTCTTGGATATTTGTTAGGCAGTTGAATGATCAATTGTAGTGATTTTTATCAGGTTAATTCAATTCTGATTCAATGATGAAATTTTCTTTGTGGTGTTGAAAAGTAAGTCATCAGAACGAGATACATTCGTATCTTTTCGAGGAGTACCAGGCAAATTAAGTGGGATAAAGTGAACGTGATAAAATATCATCTGTGAATATATTAAAGGAAGTTTGTGAATAAAAAAAACACCAGTGAAACTAAGCAGAATAAATAAAGCAGAAAAATAAAACAACACAAATACTAGTCAACAACAAAATCTCCACAAATTTTCAAAACTAAAAAGGTATGGTACCATATTTTCGATGGATTGATTGATAAGTTTCTTGAAAGAAGATATACCATTTTCAGATATGCATGACTGTCCAAAAAAAATCCATACTAACAATAATGCCTGATCGGTTGAAAACCGTAAAAACATGGTCATATGTGAAAATTGATCTATTTTTTTGATAATAGATGTAAATAAAGTTTGAATGAAATACAGATCAAATTATTGATATTTAAATTTTAAAAACGATTTTCCCAACCCGATAGCCAAATAATTTCAAAAGTTAATATTAAATTTCCGATTTGTTCAACGTGTGGAAATATTTGATTTGAATTGACAATTTTAAGACTTTGAAGTCATTAAAATTAAAATTTAAGCAAAGAAATTTTCCAAATAAAATTAATTTCAACTAAGCAATTTCTTAATGACATCAATTTAGCTCAATCGTTATATAGACCAGGGCAAATCTATAAAATAACGACTACATTTGGCCATTGAGAGAGGGCACACTGATTTTTGCGGGAAAAGTTGTCAAACAACTCGTATAACAATAATCGATGCATGCTCCCTCTCAAAAAAGTCGGGAACATTATAAACAAAATCAAAATGTTTAAAAAAATTGAGAAAAATCGTTTTTTTCCTACTTTTCTCACTCCTAACTTTAAAACGGTTCATTTTAGGTCGACGTTGTTTGGCAATAAAGTTGCGTAATAAAATTTTCTATAATATAAGATTGGTTTAAAATCTTAAAACATTTAACCCTTGCTGCAAAATTGCAATAAATATAAAAAACACGAAGAAAAAAGCCGTTTTTTATTTAATTTTTTCATCACTTAAAATGCAATTAGGACCTTCATATTTCGTCTAAAAAGTCTTATCAATATCACAAAATAGCACAAAAATGTTCATCAAAATCGATTCAGTAGATTGCCCATAATATTTGTGCAACCTAAATTTATTTAAAAAAAATCAAAAATGTTGAAAGCTTGCAAGTCAGAAACTTAAGCTTATAAAAGTTTGAATTTTTTTTTCACATATAAGAGAGCACTTCACCTATCAAATGCAATCTACAAAATTAACAAATAATTATTAGGGCGGCCTCGGCAATTTTTGCTAAACTTGGTAAAAAAATCTAAAACAGTGCTGGGCGGCTGTGGATTCAGTCGTAGGAGGTATGCTTCCATCAACACAATCCGCAGCCACCCAGCATTGTTTTAGAATTTGTTACCAAATTTAGGAAAAATTGCTGAGGCCACCCTAATTATCCGTTTTTAATTTTGTAAAGTGCATTTGATAGGTGAAGTGCACTTTTATATGTGAAAAAAATTTCAAACTTTTATAAGTTTAAGTTTCTGACTTGCAAGCTTTCAACATTTTTGATTTTTTTTAAATAAATTTAGGTTGCACAAATATTATGGGCAATCTACTGAATCGATTTTGATGAACATTTTTGTGCTATTTTGTGATATTGATAAGACTTTTTAGACGAAATATGAAGGTCCTAATTGCATTTTAAGTGATGAAAAAATTAAATAAAAAACGGCTTTTTTCTTCGTGTTTTTTATATTTATTGCAATTTTCCAGCAAGGGTTAAATGTTTTAAGATTTTAAACCAATCTTATATTATAGAAAATTTTATTACGTAACTTTTATTGCCACACAACTTTGACCTAAAATGAACCGTATTAAAGTTAGGAGTGAGTAAAGTAAGAAAAAAAAAACGATTTTCTTTTGAACTTTTAAACATTTCGATTTTTTTTGTAATGTTTCTGACTTTTTTGAAAGAAGCATAAGTCAATTATTGTTACACGAGTTATTCCACAACTTTTTCTTCAAAAATCAGTGTGCCCCCCCCTTAACGGCCAACTGAAAACAGATCCGCCCTGGTCTGGTCTATTACTAAAGACGATTTTTTCCAGGAAATTTTTGACTCACTTTCAAACAAAATATATCAAAAATATTGTGACATAAAATCATGAAGTATAATAAATCACGGTCTTTTTAAAATCCTAAAAAATGATTAATTTTATTTTGAAAAAGTGTGATGCGGACATATAGAACATTTGTTTGATATTTATCAATCGGATCATATCTTTAAAATGTCATCTATTCCGAATATGCAAAAAATATATGATAAGAAATAAACTTTTCTGAAAAGTCATGCAAGCAGTTGAAAATGCGCTTTGAAATATCAAGATCTAGATTTTAAAGGAACATAAAACAATTTTTCTGCAAAATTCTGATACTTCCGGAGAATGTGTAGGCTGAGAATAAAATAGTTGTTAAGATAAACGTCCATTATTATGGCACATTATGACTCCCGTTCAGATTTATATTATTTTCATTTTAATGGAAAGCTGAATATCCAAGAAAATAATTTTTACATAAACATAAACTATTCTGGTTTAAATTAAAATACTGGGACTATGCATTGAAAATATGCTTGTATATTTTATTTTCAAATTCATAAATCATTTAATTGTGTTCTCATCCGTTCTAAAAAACATGACAATGTACCTAATTTCATTCCCTTGCTGTGTCCCTTGCCCATCATGTCAGTAACTTAAAGGATTATAAGAATATTTTTTTGTAAAAATCCATAAAAAACAATTTAAAACGTGGATAGAAGGAATAGGAATGTATTTATTACCAACGTTTTATTTAAAAGTCTGATAGAAGTGATCATAAAGCGATGACTTCCAAGTTATTTTTCTGTTGATTGTTTTGTTTTCATATATTTTTAACGTAAAATGTTAAAAAAAGGTGTATTATTATACATATTATACATATTAAATAATTAAACTGTACATTTCAAAAAAAATACCCAACCGATCAGCTTTAAGACGAAAAAAGGACATTTTTCAAGCATTTGTTTCTCAGAAACTTTATTATATATTGGCATGATTTTTTTAATAGATATTATTTCATATTTGAATAATACAAAAAAAATATAACTTTTATTTTTTATTTATTATTCTCTATTATAGAGGGCGCTGAAATTAAGCTCTGAAAAAATCGTTACTCCACGGCGGATTGATAATCTATGGATTGGTATATCTGAAAAAAAAAATTAAAAGCCCTTTCAAAAAAGGAAAATCTTTTACACCGTAATCCACTACTGTTTTCAAAAAAATCGGTTCCAAAAAAATGGCAGACTTGTGAAAAAATTGTCAAAAATCGACCGTTTTTTCGTAGTTTTTTTAACGCCTAAATTTTTTTTCCATGGTTTTGCTAATATTCTGCTGGATGACGGTTGCGTAAAACGTGTTTAAAGTTTTTGTTCCAATCGCTGACAAGCATTTTGTAAAAAATAAAAAAATACACATTTTTTAATAACACGCAATTGAGATGTAGAAGTCTAAATAAACACGGAACATATGCAATAAAGCCACAAATTGAATGTATATAGGAGAAAGCGGTATTTTAGAGAAAGGGAATCAAAGAGACCCAAAAAGTGCCGAAAACGTTTCAATAATTAAATAAATAGAATTCATGGTAATTAAATAATGCTGCCGGGCTTAGTTTTTAAATAACATGTTAAGCATCGAAGACAAAGATATATCGGCAATATCGTTTGAATATCGAAGAGTGACCGTTAAGTGAAATCTTTCAAGGTTTCCTTGAGGATCTTTTCTTCCTCGACTAAATTTTAGCAGGTAGAAAGAAGCCTTTCCAAGAGTCATAATTGTTGGTGAGTCTAGCGCACTAAATACATGCGGAAGCGCAAGCGACAGGCCATGGTAGGATGGGCCCAAGCAGCGACATTGGCGCGTCGTGAGCTACTCTGAAGCTCGTGTTCCATTCGAGAATGGCGGTCCATCTCAGAAATAGTTTGTTCATGCAGTACCCTTCTTTATCATTCTTCGCTTTCTGTATTTAGTTATATTTTCGATTTGAGAAAGTAGTGATTTTTGGCTCACAGTTAGGCGGAATTGCCTCCACATTTATTCCCACTGCCTGTTAAACTTCTTCCTGTGCTCATCGTTGTTTTGTGTGAACGAGAAGTGAATGCATTGATATTTATCCAGATAGTTTGGATATTCGAATATTATCTGGATAGAATTCCTTCTTTGTCGAAGAGAGTATGGAATAATTTGGAAAAATATCTGTACCAAGTGCTTTGCTTAATTGCTGCAGATACAGACACATTTTGAAAAAAAAAATTGTCAACAAAAAACGGATAATACTTTGTTCTTCCATCAAAATTTGGATGTTCCATCATTTCGACTTAGACTAGTTTTTTTAGTTTGCGTATCTAACTTATTTGAAACGGTGTTATTAAGAAGGAACGATTTGGAGACTCGAACATCGGAAGAGATTTAAGATAGAGCTGCCTAATATGTATAAGATTGAATCTGCATTCCTAATAGGCTGTTGCTTTCACCTCGTGTGAAAGCTAACTTTTACTGAACGTTCCTGGACGTTAGTTGTTAGCTTTATTACATCCATGGCATCAGCAGTCATTAAAACTCACTGAATTGGCTTTTATATAATGCAAGTGGACCATCTGCGACCACAGGAGTAAGGTCTTAGGTTTCCATAATTGTTTGAAACAGCGCTTTAACAGTGCCATAAAGAGCAAGAGCTACAAACTGTGTCTCACCCTAAATTTTTCATGAATACGGTGCACCCGATCCAGCAAATGACCATAGCTCACAAAATATTTTTTTTAGATTGAAAACTGTGCATTTCAGCTACGCAATCCAAAATTAACTCTACTGGAAAAAGTAGCCAGTCACATTTCAAATCATCCAAAACTTCACCAATAACTCAAAAAGTAATCACATAAATGTCCTTTGCCTTATCTTCCATTGCCATTGCAAACCTACCCCAAAGCCAAGCAAATTAACACAACAGCCCCGCCGAGAGAATATTTTCCTTGGAACGAAGCGTTAAATGTCCTTTTCGGTGAACCATCCAAACGGACAATTAATGTGCGTCAAAACAATATTAAGCAAACAATCTGACAAAGTTTCGGCTATTGTTGTTGACGTCGTCCAAAAAAAGGACTTTGTCTAATATGAAAGACAATAGAGCATAATTACACCGAAATTCTTTAGGAAGTATAGTATATAACTAGTTAGTTTGTCCAAACTCATTTGAATACCATCCTTTTCCTATTGAAGCAACTTTGAAAAGTTTTTCGCGTGGCTTTTCCACTTCGTCGTCTTCATCGTTTTGATCCTTTTGACTAACTCTTCCTTGGAAGTTACTTTCAAATTGCTTTTCAGTCTATTTTTTGTGTGTTTGAAATGTGCATAGTTTGTTGTGGTAAATGGTTGCTGCTTGAATTGGGATATTTTCCTTGGAGCATTTTTTGTCAGTTGGCTTGGAAAACTTCTGGGAAAATTTTCCCGTCACAATTCAAATTACTTGAACATTATGGAAAGCCTGTAAGTCGTTTTTACGCCCTTAATTGTATGAAAATATGACTTCGCGTGAGAGATATGCTAAGTGAATTCAAATTGTTTACTGGCATAATATGCTGACTGTAGCATTGCCAGGATTAAGGATGAATCACGTAAGGCTTGAACGAGAAATTTTTCGATAATGCTTTGGTTTGGTTGGAATTCTTTTATAGCAAAATCCTTTGAGAAAAATACTCGAAAGATGTTTTACGGAAAAGAAAATGCCCAGCATAGTTTTGCAAACAAATTTGTTATTGACAATTTTCCCCAAGAAAAAGAACTGACACTCATAAATGTTTGCGTAGTGCATAGTAAAAAACTTCAGGGAAGTACTATGCTTCCTATGTTTTTTTTGTCCTTGATACAACACACTGCGGATAGCTTGTCGCAAGGACTCAACCCTGAAACCAATTATCGCTTCACAACTTATCATTTCATCCGTAATGGAATGTGTCGTTGAACAACACAATGCTCGTCTAATCGGTTTATTCGGATTCCTTCAACTGAACATCCTTTCACGAGATAGCTTCTGACATATGTGTGAATGTATGTAGTTTTTCACGAAAGGGTTATATTCTTTTCGCAGCCATTCCATTTCATATTGCCAAAGCCTGGGATGCATAGCATAGCAACGTTTCAATCCTTTCCAAAGACACATTTAGCACAAGGATACGATACTGAGAAGTGGGTGAATGAGTCAGGATGAATTTAGAAGTTGGATGTATGTGTGGGGTAGAAAAATCTTTTAGTTGAAAAGATTTTTCAAAACAATTAAAAATATAGTGGAAAAATTTCGATGCTAGGGAATTGAATGAGAACACGATCCAGGGTATTGTTTCTGTCGGTGACAATAGAATGGAATGTGCTCTGGCTAGAACAATAAGGTGAAAACCTATCCCTTTTCTTTTCTGATAGGCGATGCTCAGCTATACTGTAGACCGTGGTCTTTAAAGAACTTTAGGAATTGCTGAATAACTTCAAAGGACTTTACTATCGACGGATTTTTCACAGAGGATACGGTGATCCTTTACAACAAAATTTAGAGAATTTATTTGTGAAAATCCATCAGAATTGTTTATGAGCTGTATCTTGCGGATGAACACGTGCAAATCGTAAGGAAGTGTGATATGCAAATGGGATTTGCAAGGAAGAGATCTTGTAAGCCGAATGTTCCAACATTGTACAAACTAAACATTGGCTGGATGGAAGAGTTTAAGATAAACATTCGCAAATGGAACACGATGTTGATGCAGAACTAAGAGTTGTTCCTTGTTTCTTGATGTTTATTTAACTTGGGTAAATACGTACGGAGTAAATGTCCATGTTTCAGGTGAAATTCGGTTTAAATGTTTTACTCTTAAGTAGAGAAGAAATCTAAATATTTCCCAAAATAAACAGTTTATAAAGACGTTGTTGTGGGTTTAGTGACTCCAAACTAAATGATGTCACTTTTGAGTTCGTAATGCTGATATAGTCATACAAAGCAGAAAAATTTAAGATAAATATGTATTAATGTTATAATTTAAATTTATTAAAGAAATAACCCACAGCATAATTTCAACAATTTTGGCAATCAGTCAGCTTCAAAAACGTTCGAATAAATAAATAAATGTAATGCATAGGAATTAAATAATGCTGAAGGGATTAGTTTTTTAATAACATGTTGAGCATCGTAGACAAAGATATATCGATATATGTTTTGCAAAACAAAAAATGAAGTGTGCCCGTTAAGTGAAATTTTTGAAGGTCTCCTTCAAGATCTTCTCTTTCTCGACTGTCTCCGACTGTCATAATTGTTGGTGAGCCTAGCGCACTAAATACATGCGAATGCGCAAGCAATAGGCCATGATAGGGTGGGCCCAAGCAGCGGCATCGGCGCCTAGTGAGCTCCCCTGAAGCTCGTCTTTCATTCGAGCATGGTGGGCCATCCCAGAGATAGTTTGCTCACGCAGTACCTTTTTAGCATACCTTACTTTCTTGATTTAGTTATGTTTTCGATTTAAGAAAGTAGTGATTTTTGGCTCACAGTTAGACAAAGTTGTTTCGATATTTATTTTCTCTTCCTGTTCTACTTTTTTCTATGTGCAGGGAAATTGTTGCGGAGAGTTCGGATATTTGAATATTTTCCGGATTGGATTCCTTTTTCCCCGAAAAATTATTGAATAATTTGGAAAAATATCTGCATTTTGTGCCTTGCGGCCTGGAAGACATTTACTACTTTTTGACCAATTTTGTCAAACGTTTGACGGACACCAAGAATCAATTGTGTTATTTTCAGCTTCAAAATTATGTCAAAATTTTCTCTTAAAAGCAATTATTAAATTTATAATTAATCCCAAACTGAAAAAAAATTATATTACCAATTTTCCACCCACAATCCCGTTGTTCCTTAAAAACAAAAACATCCTCCATCCATGTCATATCATATTTTCCTCACAAGCTCATAATTTCTTTGTGATCTAGATAATTTTATAAACAATTCACATGGTCCGGAAAGACATATTCATATCTGTAGATGATAGTACAAAAGAACTCAAAAAAATTCTTCATGCAGAACAGAATACAAATTTTTCGACGTACATTTGTATAGATGAGATCTTTTGCGAAATTCATAGGGTTGAATTTTTATTTTGGCAAACAACGATGCCAAAAATATAGAATTTTGGTTGAATGCCAAAACAATTTTCGATATCAAATATGTTTATGGATTTGCAGATACATTGATGGTGTTTCTGTATACATCAGATACAAATATAGAAATTTTTTGTATGATTTTATCAAAAGGAAATGTAGTTTTAATTTAATTGGTAAGGATGTGCAATTTTTTTAGCTTTATTGATTACCGTTTTTGAATATGGTTCAAGTTGGCTTATATATTTTCTGGCACTAATAAAGAATGACATTAAACTTGAAAAATGATCAAACAGTTTTTCAGTAATATGGAAATTTTTCTATCTTCACTTCGAAAATAGATCAATTAACATTTCAAATGTGAAACAAATGAAAAAAATTGATGATAATCTGATCTTATTTTCTGTGTTGTGATATTTCGCTAAACGTATTATATATTTTCTGAAGTGCGTGTTATTTTGTCATTGTCAACAGTGAACCGCTTGAAATATTTTCGGTTATTTTTTTTCAAACCAATGTTAAAGGATATGGGTCATTTTGACTTTGAACAACGTTGGAACGTAGTAAAAAGTGATTGCTTAGCCATGATAAAACACAGAAAATAGCTGAATCTGATAACATTCCGCTGGAAAATTTAAAAAATATTATATATAATTTCATTTCTGTGCAAAAAGCATCTCAACACTGTACTAATAAATCAGCGAAGTGTATTTGTATGGTCTTGATGGATTTTTTTTTGATTCATCTCTTGCATTTAATTTGCGGAGGTTGTACTGAAAAGTTAAAAAAATATTTATTTACTTTAAAATTTACATTGCTCTTGATTTGAATTTTATTTGAAAAAGCAAACATCGATGAGAAAATTATAAATGGCAAAATGTAAGATTTTGGTGTGAATGTTGGCAATCTTATTTGATGCCGCCATCCCCTCCTCTCCCCCCTCACAGGAGAGCACAAGCGCTATTAGCTGATAGGTGGAATGAGCTCCTCAAGTACAAGGCTTGCTATTTGTTTCAAATCGTAACGAATTCCATAATTCTTTATGGTTTGAGCCTCCGTGTATATGTAATAAAACAACACGTCCACTACAAATTTTGGTTCGTAGCTCTGCTAACACAATTCGCACTCGAAATGGAGGTTTACCATGATGGTACCTGTTCAAGTTCTAGGAACGAAAAACCTCCATTTTCTGGTGAAAAGTAGTCTAAGTGGCTTAGAGTTTAGAGCGCTTTCTTTCTATGCAACAAGCACCAAGTTCAAAGCTGTTAGGCGACATGTAGTTTTTTGATATGGGATTTGATGCTAGATTATCTGTTGTAAAAGAGTGTTTAAGGCAAATCAGGGTAATAATCATGGACGAGCATGTTGCTGACCACTTCACCTGCTAGTGTTTCATCGGTCAAATAAATGAGCATCCTCAAACATTAGTTCAAGCCTGTTGCATCGACAATTATTATTATACTCGTGAGAATCCACCTTCAAAAAATTGGTTGATACAGCTGCAAGTGATGGTGATTTTATATAGAAATTAAAAAAAACAGTGTTAAGCTCCCAAACCATGCATTTTGTAACAGTATTTTTCAAGTCGAGAATATTCTTAGACCCATAATTTCATGTCATATTTCATGAAAATCCAGTAATGCTTCATTCATATCAAAAATAAGTTACATACGAAAGAATAATCTGCAGCATACTTTCTCAAGATTGTTTGTCAATCAACTCTAATCGCTGTAAATACCGCGGAACGATCATGATAATGATGCCGACTAAAACATATCATTTTCCTCACGAAGGCCATTTCTTTTGCATCATATCATAAAAGAATTGGAAGCACCACACCACCCATCTGAACGTCAGACAAACATTTTCCTTATCAAATCGCAATTTTGTTCTGATGTTGCTGCTCCTTCCGTATAGACCATGTGTTAAGGAAGCTCACATTGCAAACAAACAAAAAATATCTATGATAAAAGGATAGCTTGGCAAGCTGAACGCCAAATTGGTTGTGCAACAATAAACGTCGGACAGGAATCTTCAAAAAACCATCATTTCAATTTAGTCTGGAGTAGCGGTGATCCTTGATTCTTTGTTTCGGTGAGTGTATGTATTTCTTTATTGGGTGAAAAAGGTTGCCAGAACAATTTGATAAAAGGAAACGTTGTGGTCCTTTATACTTCCGAATGATGAAGATATGATAGATTGAATTTAGCTGGAATAGATTGAGATTTGGCTTAATATATTATTTATCGGCTAAGTTGATGAGAAACAAATAAAAATTTATGATTGTTACAGAGTTTTGTCTCGATTTGAAGGATAAAAATACGAAGAAGATATGAAGATGACAGGAAATCTTTCGAGATTAGTATTTTCCGAAATAATATTTTTGGGAAATCTTTTTGGATATGGTCGGATGAATGTTTCAGAGTTCCTGAATTATATTAACAGTTCGATTATTTAACTTGTTTTTCTGCCTATCAGTCAATGTCGCTCCATGTTATAAACAATCAGATAAAATCTAAATTTTGCACGCAATTTTCGTGGAAAACATTCACTAATTTGTTTTTTTTTACATAAGACACCATCAGTGCTGAAGTTTGTACTATTCGTACTAGTATCGAATTCTACGTTTTACAGTGTTACTCGTTTCCATTTGGTACGATTATTTTCTATTCTATTTAAATTTTAATCTCATCACATCAAGTGTTCAACAAAATTTTAAGCTAACTAGTTATCCATCGTTTCTAATAAATTTTTATGAAAACTTTTGCGCGATGAGTTTTTGGTAGGCGAATTGAAAACAATACTTTTCAAAAAATTTCAATTTACTTGTTGAAAGACACAAGTGTAAATTATCTGCCACTTTGAATTTTGGTGGTTTCGTAAAATTGTTCTACATGGCCCATCGCGTCCTGTAGAAGTGGGAACCTTCTGATTTCATTTTACGAACCATCTTGATTTGTTCAGAAAATCCAGGAGCCGGCTCATCCTAATGGTGTCTAGTTCACTCAGCTCCACGACATGAAATGCCCTTAAGGGCTTGTCCCTACTGACAGCTAGAGCCGAATATTTCCTCAAAGCTGCTTCAAAGATCACTAGCTAGAGGCCCGATTGTCCTTGCGTGTTCACCGAAAGTTACATGACTTGTCAATAAACCCACAAGATTCCTCGTTGAAGCTCTAGTCAGAACTTACAGACTACGAGGTGTGTAAATAAAATAATGAGACTGTTTTTTTACAAGTTTTTGTTCAAATATAATTACAGTGCAATACTGTCTCCTTCAAAATAGTTCCCTTGGGAAGCCACACACCGCTGGAGACGGTCCCTCCAATCATCATAGCATTGCTGGAACTCGGATACTGGAATAGCCTTCAGCTGATCGGTTACAGCTGTTTGAATGTAAGAGTACGTTACGAGTCGTATTTGGGCCACATAAGCCTAGCGGTGTCACATATGCCCCATTTTTCATCATCTGGATGCTAGCTTGTAGGCCGATATTTTTATATCCTGTCTTACCACCAGCGTCGAAACGATATATTTGAATGATTAACATATGTTTTTTGGGTTTGACGTATAATGCCATAATTTTATAGCAAACTTTTTAGAACAACTAAGCGCATAAAATGGAGTGCCATAGTGCACGGTACGGATTCATTTCGATGAACTCATATTCTGCTAATTGAAAATTTAATTCTATGATTTTCTCAATGCACATTGATCATGTTCAAGTAATCTGTTTAAAAAAAATCATTTATCTTGATTTATTACTATTTGAAATTTCAACCATGTCTCAATGCCATGAAAACCACTTACTATGCACGACGAATTCAAATCAATTGAATCCTATTTCCATTTGCAAACGTGCTTCGTTTGATTTTTATTAGATTTTTATTGTTTGCCTGTTTACAACAATACGGCTTTTCATTTCCACTTTAATGAGTGTAATTGACCCCGAAAGACACTCATTTCAGGCTCCCATGTGAATGATTCTAGTGTTGAACCTACAGAAATGAATCAACCAGCAACATTTCGCATTCAGAAAGCATAACTGCAAAGATTCATTCTTTTTATTGCATATCCCATTGTAGAATTACTAGCAAAAAAAGCTAATCAAGTTTACTTGATTTCATGAAATTATTCGCAACCTCGTTATAAAACAATGCCCACAAAATCTTTTCTGTCTGAAGAAGACATAATTCGCCAGGAGAGAAAACCTGCTGGGAATTTATCTTCGTTTTTGATGAGTGTCAAAATTCCAGATATTTAATTCGTGAACTAGTCGTGAATTTTCACATTTTTTTGTGAGTTTGTCGCCCACTTGATGTTAAAATTAAATTATATTTTGTCGACAAAGTTGAGGAGCAAATATTTCAGGCAGAATTTCAACTTTCTAGACAGGAGATTGAATATAATGATGAGCTTTTATTTTGGGAATGTAGCGTTGAACTAGAAAGTATGTCTTCAGGGTGTTTGAAATGAAGAGGTTTACAAAATATACATTGGTTAAGAAGGGCCAAATAAAATCAACAAAGAATATACATATCTTTACTTTTTGCTCAATCCTGAACAATCGTAGTATGCATGGTCATCCATTCAAGAATCTTATCGCCTTGAACCTTCTTCAAATTGTCCAGTCAAAAAAATAAACACCTTGTTAAACTTTTTCTCACTACAGACAAATCCGAAATTCAGTTCAACAATTTATTCCATCTATCGTTTTCTTGCTACAAATTTTCATATCCATTCATGCGAAAAGATACGGTCCTTTAAAGCTGTTTATTTTTAAATGTGATCAGATCTATTGTATTCTATGGAAAGGCAAATTGAAAAGGATACAGACAAG
Organism: Oxycera nigricornis; assembly: GCA_963942545.1. Lineage (NCBI taxonomy): Eukaryota > Metazoa > Arthropoda > Insecta > Diptera > Stratiomyidae > Oxycera > Oxycera nigricornis. Next base: position 105,083,694 of record OZ012662.1, read on the forward strand.
AAGCTTTTAGAGGTAGGAATTTATTGGAAAGAATATGGTATATTGTGTAGTGGTTGTCCAAAAAGGATATTTAGTCAAGTGTTTTTCCGTTGTTCAATTTGTTATGGTTTCACATAATTTGGCAAAGTATTTTATTCAAATAAAAAAGGTTAATCTTTTAGATAACACAAATTTTGTAGATAAAGTTGTCTTATTTGGTGCAAAATCTGTTAAAGATTAAATGGTAATTTTCAATTTTCAAGAAAAAATAACTGTGATCGCAGCTTTATGTTGGAAAAATTGTGTTTGTTTTTCAATTATTCAAAATTTATTGAAATGGATGGGCGCAGAAGTGGATCACATTAAAGTCAAATTTGTTACTCTCGTGACCATTTGTGGTTATTTTCGAAAAAGTGTTTCAAAAAATTCAACTGGAAAAAATGAGATCTGACTAGTTTTTCCTTTTGAAATGTTGTATTAAAGGATCAAATCCTGATAGATACAAATCGTATCTATTACTTTCTGTTTTTCTGGCGATAATCTTCTCAAAGTCTAAATTTTGGCATCTAATTGGTCAATGCTTGTTGTTTTCCTAAAGAAAAATTGACGGACTTCCTCAAAAAGGTTCTATCTAACATTGTGACGATTTATCAGAAACCAGAAAAAAAAATCTATAAATTGACCTAATGCAACTTCATAAGAGTATTCGGTCAAACTGTTCTGAACCGTCAATTGAAAAAGAACATGATCAAACAGACTATATTCAAAAGATTCTATCAACACTGAAAATTTGTTGCAATGAACTTTGTTAGATAAAACCTTTTTGAAAGGACCTCTACAATTGTTCCGAATTTATTTTTTGCAGACTTTCAGCTCTTTTACCGTAAAAAATTGTCAGTTAATATCATTTTTGCCTTTAATTCTCGTAGATTTCTAGGTGGCTTTAGAAAGGGCATGCAAGCTTACCATCTAAAGACTATTAAAAATTTCGGCATTTTTTTGCTGAAAAAAGAATTCTCGGTTTACAACCTTTTTCGTGGCTATTTAATGCAGTTTCTAAGTTTTGGTAATAATTTTTGCCAATGTAAGCGTAAAAACGAAAATTGAATCAGGTCTACAGCGTAACCCTTTTTCCGACCTTATTTCAATAATGGTTAAGTTGCATATATTTTCCAGGTTATCTCAGCATTACTGAAAAAACGACCAAATATAAGTTTCCTTCATCATAATACCTCCCCCAAAAATCGCCTCATTGCACATCGGCAGTGACATTGAGATTAAGAACGAATTAAGATTCAAATCAGTACGAACTATAGAGTCCAGCTTGGCTACAATTAAGGGATCAAATATGAACAGCGTCTCGAAAAATAGGCCTTGCAAAAGGGATTTGTTTAAGGGAATATTTAGAAATAAAGGTAACAGTATCGACTACATATTATGTATTAATTTTTGAGGTACTAAGGAACAATTTCAAAAAAAAATTTCGTTTCCAAAACGTTTTCGAAGAGACCGTTGTTTTTAACGTAGGAATAAAAATGACATCTTCTTTCTAATCGGTATCTTAACATCATTAAAATTGAATTAATTTAAAAAAATCGAAAGATTCTTCTACTATAAATAACAGCAGTATAGTCCTTTGAGTCAAATGTTTTTCTATTTTATTATCAAACAAAAATAAACCGTCTTGCGTTTTTCACGATATATTTTACTCTTCAATCGTCTATGGAAAATTTAACTAATAAAAATGGCTGGAATGACTATGGAACTTGGTTCTAAAAATTTCATAGCAAAAACCAAAAACAAAATTTGAAATTTGAATTTGTCTCGTGCCGACCATGTTGAGAAAACACGTTTGAAATTTTGAGATATCTCAATGCGCGGTAAGGATTCTCGAAACACGTTCAGGTTAAATCGCTAGAGATTCGTTATCACGCATAATTTTTGAATGATTTTTTCAAAAGTTTTCATAAAAAGTTTTGAAAATTTTTCCAAATTTTTTTTATACATATGCAGGAAATAATCAGCAAAATATAATTTTTCATAAGTTCTGGACATATTTCACCCCTAAAACCTGCTTGTAGAATAAGCCGTAAGCCGTGAGCAGTAGGTTTTCTTCCTGCTCTTCTTTTAGAATTATAGCTGCTTTTCAATTTCACGGAGTAGGCAACAGAATGAGCGTCTTTATTTTTTTTAGTTTAGCCTCACATTTTGGATAGGTAGCCAGATTTTTTTCTCGAATAAACGGTTTGAAAAGATAACTCGCTCAGTGCAAAACCTCATGGATTATTTGCATATGCTCTCAGACTTTTCCAGAACGTTTGTAGTAGTGAGCTTAAGTTCAAGTTTTTGGAGTCCTAGTTTTGACCATTTGTTCTCCATATTGGTCCCGAATAAGCTTTTTAACCTTATCTCAGAAATTGTTGAATTTACAGAAAATAATCTGAAATAATTTTGTTATTAATTGAATTCTCAACAATTTGTGGCTAAATTTCAAGAAGTCTCAAGTGTAAAATAGTAATGAATGAAAAATATCCTTGCAAACCGTTTGTTCGACTGGAAAACATATTTTTCATGTGATTCGTTCAGCAGGCAACTACACCAGTGTATAGGAATTGTAACAAATAGTAAAGGAATTTGTTCATTATAAAATTTTCCTCAAGGAATCTTTGAATGTATTCCACATTACAGTGAAAAAAAAGTTACGACACTTGAAAGACAATCCCCCCCACAACGTTTTTTGCTCACAATTTTCATATCATCGCATCTACGCAAAAGTCACGTTTTCACAGATCGAAATACGACTTTTTTTATGAAAGTCACAGCTATATAGACATCCATGCATTTAATTTAGATTTTCACTTCAAAATAGGAACATTGACCCCAGAAAGTTGGAATAATGCTACCACTAGACACTCTTCAGATAATACGAAATTTTGACTGTCTATCCAACATGCACGGTCGGCGTCATTTTCACAATAAACCATTATCTGTGTAGACATAAATTTCTGCCATTTCAGCTGCCATGCCGACATTTATCCTGAACACTAAACTCTAACTTGTAAATGCTGAGAAAACACTTGAATTCAGAAATGCAGTAAATTAAAGGTTTCAACACTCAATTTCACGAAAATTGTTTCTTCTGAACTTATAAAGATGTCCGCTAGCATCAATGTCAAAACGTAACTGTCAGATTTCAAAATACGATAAGTGCTCTAAGTGCTTTTCAAAATTGCTGAGCTATGTGAATTGTGAGCAGCTGATGAGTACCATTATTTGATACGTATAGTTTAAGCTAAATCACCTGTGCGGTAGAACAGTTCACACCGTAGCGATTCACATTAGAACACTAATACGCGTGCAAAATTCCACATAGTCGCGTTGTGTAACGGATGAGCGGCGGTTTTGATCAAGTGTTCGTGCTACTTATTATCTATGCTATGACATTTTTAGGGGAGGAGTCTAGGCACTAGATGTTTGCATATTTTATTGATAGACTTTATGGAAATGTAAAATGTGATTCAAAATTCAAATCAAGACGAAAAGATTGATGGACCAATTAGATACAATTCTGAATCAAAACATGTCGTCGTCTATTTAAATTATTTTGAAGATTATCTCAACCTAAATTAGGTCGAATTCTTTGGTGTTAAAATTCATGATCATGCTCAAATTAGTTTATCACTTCCTGGATAACAATCTTGTTCGTATTTAAATTGCCTAATTTCTAATGCAAACGAAATTTACAGAGCAGGCTGCCTCTACTGCTTATCGTCTAAAATACATTATGCATTCATTGTTGTCCTTAGTAGATGCACTACCTCCATATATCAAAGTGCATTTAATTCAACCAAATTTAATCCTATATAATTATCCTTTTTCCGTTTGCATCAACCCATCTAGTTTCTACTTCTGAACGTGGCATCGAATCGTTTTCAGTGCCTTAACTAAAAAACTAGCTGTTCTGATGGCAAGCAGGCGGACAGCAACTACTACTTCTACCACACCAATTATTCGGGATACACAAATAGGGGTTGGATGGTATGCATGTCGGTGTCTTGTTGATATCTCCGGTTTAAACCGTCATAATAGAGGTTTCAGGACGATTTTCGGGCATTGTTGCTGTGAGTATGGGCGATGCCAGATGTCTATAAAATTGGTCGGTCGTAAAATGAACATTTCGCTGCCTCCTCGAATTCACACTATCACGAACAAAAGTACTTGGTTTTGAAATTTATTCGACAGGATGATTTATTAGGTTGCGTGTTTACTTTCCAGGATATCTCGTGCAAGTTTTATGTTGACACTAAAGCGCGTGAGTTATTTGGGATGGAGGGAAAATCTATTCGGGGACATGTTGTTAAAATTTTGTCAAAAGGTTAGTGGTGTGAAGGAGTTTTGTAACTGACAATCGGATATGTACTTATGCTTTCAAGGAAACGGATCCTTCGTTAACCAAAAGATACATTTCTGTGCGGTTAAAGGAAAGGTAACAAGTCATTGCATATAGATCGACTCCTAGAGTTGGCAGAGTTGAAGAGTAGTAAAGCCACAACGCTGTCTCAACATCAAGGAAGTGAAGAATCATCACCAAAAAGTAAAGAGAGAAAATAGGAAAAGGATTCTTGGTGGTTTCATTTAATTACTTCGTGAATGCTGGATGGTTGGGATGATTAGGTTGCCACAGAAGTTATTCACGGAACGTGATACAACTTTCCTGGGTATTATTTGGTAATCTTACTGTAAGACCTTTAAAAATAGGAAAGGATTATTTTTAAGGTCACAACATTTGCTGACTTTTGCTATTCACTCATTTCTATATAACATCCTCAACATCCTATACATTTAAAATCATCTGTATTCTTCTATAAATTTATTCATAATCCTTTTGCATACTGCAGATATTTTATCACCATATACTGTCAGTTACAATTTCCACTCATAAATCTTAAAAACAACAAATTTTCCCGGGGGTAACAAATAAACATGATCCATGGAAAATGGAAACATAATGTAAATAGTATTTTCCACAAGCCTATTGGCATACAATGCGAGTATGTGGATTCAAAAGGCTGACTAGGCAACTAATTGACCTTGTATAGTAGAAAAGCAATTTTCATTTATTCTGTTTTTGGATAATAGACGATAAGCCGTAATTTAGTCTAATATTGAAATGAAAATGAACGATTTAATAATCGTTAATAGATTGCATTGATATCAAAATTGTTATAAAGCAATTTGTGATGAAAGTTGAATAATAAAGATTCGTATTGTAAACTAAAGTTGCTGAATTTTTTTGAAGCGGTCATGGACGAGATAATGGGATATACAAATAAAATTTTAAAAAATGGGAATTTCATATTAATTTAAAAAATATATATTGTCTATTCAGAAAGTTTTAAATATAAAATCCTTAAAGTAAATGTCTCAAAGTACTTGGATATACTTTTTTAATATTTTTCAACACAAAAGGGCGGCGATGCGAGTGAATGGAAAAAATGCATCGTTCAACTTAACGCCTTTTCCGAGTAACCTCTAACATTAAGAAAAATATATATGTTAATGAGATGTTCATGATGAGTTCATAGGTATTTTTAGAGCATTTGGAACATTTTAATGTAATAAAAAAATGGTTTTTATAAGCAGTTACACACGTCCGATATTTCTTATTTAAATACATTACTTCATAAGTATTTAAGCAAACGGAACCCGCGTTTATGGGTTTACGCTTAAATTAAAGTATAAGTTTATTTTCAACAATTGATTGTTTAAATGTTTTAGTTGAAACAAACATAACTAGAATAACTGAAAATTTTGTGAAAAAAAATCGAAAAGATCAATTCAGCACCACACATATTTTGCTGACGATTTCGCATGTTGTCTGCACTGCGTGCTGAATGACAAATGTCAAAATGACGCAACCGATTCAACAACTTATTATGAACCATGAAACGCTTGAAAGTCATGCTTTCGTAGAAAATATCTCAGATGAAATTTTGACAGCAATGAAATTATATTCATTCATTAAAGAAAATGCCAATAATCAATTGAGGGGGGTGCATCAATGAGGAGGCAGCTCCTTTTTACACTTTTTAGGGAAATTAAGTGGAGCTAGTGGCAATCTGTGGAGTGAAGCTAGAAAATCTAGTAGAGCTGCAGCGATCTAACGAGTAATGGAAGAATTAGTGACTAGGGGTGCCTCTTTATTGCACCACAAGGAGGAAATATTTTTTTAATGGGTTATAATATTCTAATCTCGGAACCGCGAAAATTGGAGCTGCCTCCTTATTGCTGCACACCACTCAATTGTTGAACTAATCCAGCAGCACAGAAGTAAGTTCTTGTTGAAAGATTATCAAACCGCAACTAAGAATTTTCGTTATTTTGTGCGCGTTCTCGATTTGCAATAATAGCAACAACAAAAATCACATCAGACACTATTAAATCACTTCAAACGCTTCATTAGGATATTATCTCATCACTTTCATTAGTTTATTTGAAAATTTCAAGGTATTTATTTATTCAATTATTTTCAACGCACTAAAATCCCGCTAAACGTTTCAGCAACATCGGATATATCTTCATTTATCCACCAATGAAATCTATAAATATACTGAATCGCACGCAAAATTTCAACATCGAAAATAAAACATATTATCTTTGACTATGTAAACAATCTAATAATTTATTTATAGATTATATTACATTTTGTTTTTTGAAAATTCTATTTCACTTATTCTTTTCCGAAAAATAAACAAATAAAATAGTAATTTTTCGTCAGTTAATTTTTCGATGTCTCTTTTAAACATGTGGCATATCTATTTATGCAGATAACTAATATCTTTGCACAGTGAAAGAGATAGGCGGAAAAGAGGATGATAAGTATAGCAATTTATAGTTCGGTCGTTAAACACAAAGTTTTTATGTATGTTTGGATGATGTGTGAAAATTAGATGAGAAAATTGAGCTTAAAGACGAAGTAATTAGCGTTGTTAAGTTAATTTTTGAACATCCTTAAAGTCTGATGAGACTCTACGTTTCTGGTTTGGAAGCGGAACGATTTTATGATGATGCGTTTTATGAATGAGCATGATGAGTGGGTGGAAATTCTAAACTGCTGTTTTATTGCGATAATGGGGATATTTATGAGATTTTTCGTATTGGAAATATTCCAGATTGACTTTAGTATTGAATGAAATTTTTTGATCGTTCCGAATTGTATATACATTAGGCAGAAAAAAATTATTTACTAAAAAATGAAACGTTGAATCTCAATGAAAACATTTTTCGACGCTGTTCATTCATGAATATGATCGAACTTGATCTAATAGTGTGCTTAAATAACGAAATAAATGAATGCATCAATTTATTACTCATTAAAATATTTTAGAAGTAATTCAGCCCAAACAAAAGCTATTTTAAATATCATAAAAATAAAATAAAGATAATATTGTCAATCAAAGCTGTCATTTTGACAGCTGTGTTTGGTACCTACAATCAACTAGGTCTGGTCAATAATCAGATCTTGAATAAAAACATGCTGCCAATTTTACTTTGAAAATCAATTGTTGAGTGGCACACCTTTTAGGCAAATTTTTCATTTTTATGACGCGCAGAAGGGTCCCTTGAAGAAAAGCATGTGCTGAGCTTTGAATGAGTCCCGTACCACCAAAAACTAACGACAAGACGTAACAACACACTGTGGATGCTCAATCAAAGATGGCCCCTTTAACCGGAAGTGTTTCAAATGATCAGATTTTATGATTTTTTCTGATCAGCTGACCACCATTTTCGTTGTTCATTCACTGATTGATTGTCAAAGTACAGTGGATCAAAGTAAAACTGGGACACTTAGATATTTATTCTCCATGAGGCGATTAATAGTGTGAGGAAAGAATTTAAACAAAAGATAATTTTTTTCATAAAGATTTATTCATAGTAATAAAGAATCGGTAAAAACAAAAGTAAAATTTATTCATATAAATTCTTTCAAAAAATTAAATTTGGAAAATAATGGAAACTGATCTCTAATTTTTATTAGTATTAGTTATTTAGCATGGGCTAGAACCTCCTAGTCTAGTCAACAACTTCGCCTTCTAGTGTGCTTTTGGTTAGCAAGTCACTAACACTATTATTGCACATTAATGGAGGTTCTTAGGTTCAAGATTTTAAGCTGGTTCATAATTAATTTAATGGGAAGCGTGGTTTCGGGGTGGTGGATGGCACTCTCTTCAGGTGCTGTCATAAACCATCCGCCAACAGACAGCACGACCCCGGTTAGGCTTATTGATGGATTAAGCTCATTATACTTCAACTGCTTTGTATAATTATTTTTATCCGCGAAGTATAACGACTGGCAATTTTTTTTTTCGTATATCTGGCCTACGTCGCCAATCTGTATTAGTTATTTAGCATGGGTTAGAGGATGCCATCCGTTAAATATTTTATTAGGTTTTGATATTTTTTGGTAGTCGTTTACTCTAACAGCTTTTAATCTGTACTTTTGTTTTTCCCGATTCTATATTACCAAAATTATAAAAAAATCTCTCTTTTTAAACTCTTAGTTATAGATTTTTTTCGCATCAGAATGTTGCCTATTTAAACGAATCTAATGCAAAATAAAACTAAACTGATCAAAGACAATTAAGGTTGCTTGCCGTCTCAATAAATAAATTGTGCTACGTGACCCTTGAACAAAAACGAAATATATGTCCCTTAACGAGCTGAACACGTTGAATTTCATTTCAATTATCTTGGTCCCTAATTTTATACCTCATTTCCTTTTGAAAATCTCGTTAACGACCATTAAATAGAATTTCTTTCAATTCGAAATCTTCATTCACTATCTCACCTTTTCGTCAGAAGGATATTAATAGGATTAGCCTGCAAGTTCTTTTACACTAAATAAATGATTGGATTTTTCTCTTTCTGTCCGTGCTTTCAAAGCGGAACTCGTATACAAAGCAAGGGATGGAAATCAAAAGTCCTTATTGCCTTAAATAGCAACTCAGGTTGCGTGTTTTCGGATCATTTATTATGTCAATGAAGTGTGTAATGACAAGTCCTTTTTCTTGCCGTGTTGCTATTGATTCAACACAATATATGTTGCAGTTATTGCTACCCAAATTAAATTGATTTGGTTGGCGTAATCGATTTGATTGGGGTAGGACTAAAGATTGAAGACATATGCTGAAAAAAATTACAAGGACGAATACTGTTTCGTGGTTTATTTGAATGAGATTGGATTTGAATACTAATGCATCGATTTTTCGGTCCTATTTTGAAAGGGAAGTCATCAAAATTCTTCGGAAATTTTATTCATTATTTTAGATGAACGAGTAATATCCTTGAATCAAAACTTCCATAAATCATTTGATTTCATTCAATTTCCTGTTTAATCGTTCCGAAATTTTAATGTGAACACTCCAAAGTTGTATCCATTGGAAGATGCAAAATGATTTTATGAGGTTTTTAATTTATTTTCTATTTTGCTATGTATCTTTCTGCAGACAGTTTATTAAAAAATATTTAGCATTCATTTATTGTCTCGCAAATCATTGACATTTTCAAGAAAAATTCATGGATTTTTAATATCCATAAGGATCCATTCCAACGCTTGACTGAATACCATAAACTGATGTTGATATTAATTTTGCGAAGATATTTTTTGATTAGAATTGGATTTTTTATTTTTTAGCACAGTGAGATTATCTACGAATCAAATTAGAGATAGATGAAATTTTTTATTAAGTTGATGGTGAAAAAATTATTGATTTGAAGATATTATTGCTGGGAAATCAACAAGAGTGCAGAGTGTGGAAAAAATAAAACAAATATGAGAAAGGTAGAAGATTTTCTAGAATTGAATGGAAAAGATTCTGCAGCATTTTTAGTTTTTTAATTTTATTTTTCGTGAAATCTGCATTCAGATTTTTTCAATAGAACTTTTTGCATAAATTATAACTTAAAATTGAGAATTTTTGCGAATATTGTCGATTTACACCTTTTTCAAAATATCTTTCGCATAAAATTTTAAAGGCTCAATCCAAATGATTTCAACAGATACTTAATACAAAATATTTACTTTCCGTTTGTGACCTAGATATTTTTCATTAACTAAAATTGTTAAAAATGAACATGAAATGCATTCAAAAAACTACAAATAACTTTTATTAGGTATATGCTGATATTGAAGGCACCAAGAAACAAATTCAATATTTAGTATGGCCACTCTTCTGGTCAAGAACCATTTTTAGTCTCTTAGGCATTGAATCGACCAGTTTTTGTGTAGTTTCTCAGGTAATTTTGGTCCATTCCTCAAATAATGCAGTTTTGAGGTCATTTTTACTCGAAATTTTCCGTTTTCGGATATTTGTGTCCAAAATGGCCCACAAATTTTCAATGATGTTCAAGTCGGGCGACTGTGCCGAAGGTTGCATAATATGCGGATAGTTCCAAATCAGCCATGTTTGTACAATACCCGATTTATGTTTCGGGTCATTATCTTGGTCGAATCAGAAGTCATCGTGAATGTCCAGGGTTGCTTTAAAGCAAGTTTGATTTCAAAATTTGAAGATATTGCGTGTTATCCATTTTTGACTCAATGAATTGCAAAAAAAAACCTAAATAATCAACATTTCCATTACTCAATATTAAAGATAAATGAAAAATATCTGCTAGAAAAAGACAATTATGTTTAGTGTCGATTTGGCAGCTACCGACCATTTGACATTCAAAAAACATGACGGGCGAGTAAAATTCTGTTCCTTTTACACATACACACATACACACACATAGTCTTTTTATTCCACGCCAGCAACTTATCTGCTTGTCAACTTTGCGATGATACAACTCCAACATCCAACACAACTAAACGTCAATAAAGATCTACACTGCTAAAATTTAAATCGAATGAAAAATTCAAACATAAACTAAGTACCAATTTTATGGGAAATCTAATTTTAATGTTCAACGCACAATTTCCTGATAACTATTTCCTATGCATTGGATCGTGTCAAAAGAAGAAAATTAAACATGATTGATTTATTTCTTTTAGAAATTCTGTGAAAAGACCTTTGCTCCTCGATGTGCGACACGCAAACGGACATATGTCAATCAGACAAGATGACAGCTTGAACATGTGAAAAATTGATTGATATGCTGACTATGATCCTGAATAGGCTGAATAGGGTGGGATATTTGAAATTTGTCAAAATATATGCAAGGCGATTATATGTGAAAGGTAGTTTATTATTTTTGATGAGATCTAAGCGTATTTAGTGGTGTAGTAATTTTGCATTGTTCAAGTAAACGTGTGTCTCAAGTAGAAACATAATATTCAAAATTTTAATTGCCTCTAATATTTCTAAGAGTTTTAAGAATAATTTTGACTGGTTTGGCTGGTTGAATTGATTTAGTTATGTAATTTAAAAAAATATTTTACATATATTTTTTAAAATGACTTTTGGAGTCAAATTAAGATGAAACTTTTGAATTCCTCAAATATTCGTTTTGAACTTTGTCGAGTGAAATTTTATCCAGACTATGATATATACAAATGCAAGTTCTAACTAAAAGTTCCCCCAATTTGAATCTGTTCAACAGATTCCAATAAAAAGACTCACCATTGTCGAGCAATCATGTGGAATGGAATTCATATGAAAACTTTATCACAAACTTTTCTGCCCCAAAAAAGTTAAATCATTTAGTCAAGCCTACGTGCACCTGAAAAATTTCCGACTCATATTCATTTTGTTTTCCATACATATCAAAACGTTAAACAATGGAAGTTGATCCTTTAGCATGCAATAAATTCCTTCTTTATGCATATGTTGAAAAATTTATTAAAGAAAACACGCTTGTTACGAGCAAGGACGAGCTGTGCTTCATATATTCATCATATTGGGTACGGGGTTAAAAATACTTACAATGTCTGTTGGTTGGTTCATGTACATTTATAAGCTGAGCTGAACCCTTGGATACATGTGTGTTTGTTTGTTCGAAAAAAAGCGTGTTCCTGTTGTCCTAGATAAGAATATATACTGCGGATTTATGAAGCAGAATATTTTTCATTTGAATGTGACCTTAGAGGCATATCTTGGCGGATATAGATATATTGTCTATGATATTGTATCAAAGCTGAATTAATTTTTCATACTATTGTTTGAGTTTTTTGATGAGCAGATGAATATGCTCATGTTAAAGAATTGTATAAAGCTGTTTTTTTTTTCAGAATGTTTACAGGGATATTTAATTTTAAAAAATCTAAAATTGTCGAACATTTCAGAAGTTCATTGAATTGAAAAATAAAAGTGGATCAAAAATTTTGGAAAAAGAAGAATAAATCCAACTGAATCGTTTTAATCAATATGTCTATTCCAAATATTCTTTAAACCTTCGCTGATTTTTGAAAGGGATTCCCCTTTTTTTAATTTTGTTGCTTTTGCAAAATGAAACGTACCGACTTCCAATTCATTACAGCATACACAAGAAATGGTGTTGAATCAGATCAGTATGTTTATTGTTAGTAATAATCTTGTCTCAAATTTTCCTGTAATCGAACTTTTAAGAAAACCAACGATTAGTTTGTTGGTTGAAATTTAGGGGCAGGTTTGATGTAGTAGTCTGGTGCTACCTTTTTCTATAAATTACCTTATAAACAATCTAGCAAACTCATTTGAATTCAGAAGCAGAATCATAGGAAACAAATAGAAAACATAGGAACACGCTCCTCGACATATTTACAACTATTATCAATGATGCAATCTTCGTTTCGTCCATCCTTATCAAGTAGGACGAAAAAAACTTTGTCTCCTTAAAAAATATGATTCTAAACCTCTTCAAAGTGAAATCAAAGGTCACGGTTGAGTAGAAAAAATCTGGCCCGCAGAATTTTGAGAAACTCCTAGCTAAAATCCTCAAAAGAAGGACAAGAGGGTATGTTGTGTTTGCAATTTTATATATTCTAAATTTGAATATTTGCGCGCTTCCCTCCCTTAGCCAATCAAAGACAGTGTACAGTGACACACTACGTGTCGCTTATTGTGTCTGACAACCGAACTGTCACTTTTGGTATTATTGTCGATCGAGTAATTGATGTCGCATTTTCCGTAACTCTAAAATGTAGTTTTTTTTTGGATAAATAACAACCAAATGTACAAAAGGGTATCTAACCATTATCACGTCACGAACATATACCATATGGGTCTGATAGTTATCTTAAAATATAAGAAAAGCAGTTTTATCAATATCATCCACCATGAAACACTAGAGAATGTGGATCAAGGCTCCTAACCATCGCGAAGAAATGTTTCCCTTCTATTAAGACGTAGAATGATCTCATCGTTATATCAACATATATGGTCAATGTGACCTAAGTCGATTTAATTTGCTTCGTTTCTCGCTAGTACAGGTTCAGTGACATGAAGATTACCAAAATATCCCGCGGACTTAAATCAGTACTTAATTTCAGACTAAGGAGCCTTTGTCCAGGTGGTTCAGCCTCTCCACTTCAAACTGTGGTACGTTGCAAGTGATTTTACCCAAAATACAAAAAAAAAAGATTTTACCGCCAAAGCGTTATACTTAAAATGTTTAAGACGATTGAATTGAAGAGCTTATTTGTTTCTGTTTTATTTATTGGCCATGAATTAATTTTTAGTCGCTTTTCAATAAAGCACTTATGTACGCTAGCGTCGACTACATGCCACAACACATATAAAACAAATATCAAGCGTGATAGTTGCCAGACACCGTTTTGGATACAAGACTAGAACCTCAGTGCTACAGTCATTTTTACCGAATCCGAATCGTGCTACTGGAATTCAAAGAATTAGAACGAGATGCTGTGAAGGATTCAAAAATTACAGTTCAGTCCAGTTTTACTGACATTTATCAAAATCAAAGCAAAAAAGTCAGAACTGAATTGGTCCATAAAATCATATATTTTTTATTTAAGTAAATACTGTAAACAACAGCAAAACTGTTTTCTACAAACATCCAAAAATGCTTTATCGATTTCTTTAAAATTATGGAAACTGACAAAACAAATCAACATTTAAATTACCATACAAATGAAATACGACAACAGTTCTTTCAGCAACCACAAAACAAGCTTTCATTTTCAATTCAAAGAAATATCGTCCATTGTTTCGTGTCTTCAGCTGAATTTTCCAGTTGACGATTTCCATTTCGTCTCATTTGCATGCCCGGCCATCTGAAAACCGCTTTTGACATCGGCATTGATCAAACCAGCAGCTACCACCATCCTGTGTGGTATTTCTGCAATATACTTGATATTGAAATCACCATCATCATCAGGAGCATGACCACGATGACAATCCAGCGTCAGCTTGTGCTGAACTTGTACATTCGATGCAAAACGGTGCATCACTGATGGAAAATCTGTTGTAGATTTCCATACCTTCTTGCCGATGCCATCTCTAGGCTACATATTTACAACAGTGTTGTGCCTTTGGGTAAATTCAGTGTCAGGCAGGATGAACCTCACCAGTGACAAATTGCTTTAATATAGTCGTCGACTTACCCAACGATGTAATAGTCCTTCATCATTCATCGTGTGTGACTGAGAACAGGGACATGCGGTGACAACGTACAATTGTTGAAAATAATTTAATTAGGTTTCACTCGGTAAAGTTAGAACGTGTCGCCTCAACAAGGTTCAAGGATATCTTCTAGGGACTGGTGATGGTGGTGATCGAGCTGTGTAACGTGATGGCATAGTGATACCATAAAGTATTCTAGTTAGGGTAAATATATGGTCCGGATGGACTAGTCGATTCATTCCGGTACATAATGAAAGAACACCTCTTTATTAACGAGAATAAAGATCTAGAGAACTGATGTCTGATTAAGAATTGATTTTTTTCCAACAATTCTCTTTTTCGTAATCATGAAAACTTCCTGTAAGTTTTTTTTGCATCATTTAAGCATTCTGGGTTCTTAATTTTAGGCATGTTTATTGTATTTTGATGCCGCTATACTTTGAAGGGAGGAAGCTAACGGAATGTTAATATTGATTGACATTACAATTGATCCACAAATAATTGACAGACGTTAAAAAAACCACCAATCGAGCTGTTCGCAAAATACAGGCACTATATTGGGCTCAGAGGATAAGACTACCGAAAGGTCATCAGCAGCGACCATTGAACTAAAATTCTTCGTTAGGTACTTGTGAAAAGCAACAATCATTCAAAATAATTGAACGATATGGTTTTAATAGGGAAAAAATCCAAAATCACTAAGTATGGATCACAACCATTTATTTAGTATTCAAACCTTTTGCACGAGTAGAAATCATGTTCAATCTGTTTGAAACTTTGAAGGTATTTTTGCGTTTAAACTGCACAAGTTTCTTGCTAATTTTCCGAATAGTCTTTTAATCAGTTGTATAAGAAATTAATTGACGAAATTATCCATAAAATTACTTAATTGTCTTAACATTGTAGTCTGCAGTTCCATCAAAAATTGTAAAAGACTTTAAACAAAATTCTGCAGAAAATCGAAACATAAATAAATATAATTGTTAATCACGAAGCTATCAATTCTATACGAAAGTAAACATGAACCCAACATAAATTAACACTAATGAATTTCATTTTAATAAATTCATTATCTTTTCCATTTGCCCGACATTAAACGTGTGTACGTGTACAACGGCCACCAGTTTAAACTTTTAATGAGTTTTCCATTTCCATAAAATTCAATCGATTTATAGTTCACCTTTAACCAATAAATGGTAGCACTTTATCGTCTTTCACGAAATCTCAATCGTTTCCTTTGAAACTCGCTATTAAACTTTACCGTCTTGCGGAAGGGAGTATCAACTCCTGTCTCGACAATTCCATCACAAGAACCTTCGGCGGGAATTTACTTAACCATATCAAGTACACACACACAAAAAATAAGGAGGAAGGTGAAAAACTTTTCTCGTGCCGAAGGATCAACTTATTTTTTTTTGCTGTTTGGTTGCACGCGAACACGAGTCAAAAAGTCATCAAAATAAATGTAGTATAGGGTGTTGTTTTTCTTTCGTCCTAGGTAACTTGAACGTGAAAAAATATATATGGAAAAATAAGTATCGATGGATACGATAAAGCTGAAAAATGAAAATTGTTTATCTTGAGGGAGATTCGCGTTTCTTTTACGATAAAGTGTTGAGATCTTGAGTGATAATTAAGTTAGTTTGTGGTTGGAATCAAGAAAACGCAATGAATAATTATTGTTGACCGAAACACGTGAAAGTATAGTAAAAATGTAGTTTGATAGTTTAATTAAAGTCCTTCCACTTATTTAGTTCTCTTACTTACAGAAGTCGTGCATTGAAAATAGGTCATAGAATAGAAAGTCACGCTCGTAAGGCGAGTTTGATCAGAAAAGAAAAGGATTTTATTAGTTTTATTAATAGAATTGCTTTTATTTAGTGACTGACAGTTTCAGAGTTATTCAATGGTTTCACTTATGTTGAAAAAAGCTTTTTTGAGAGGTATACTCATTAATGTGAGTACCCTCATGTAATTTTAGACCTCCTTGCAAAGAATACTAGCAAGAATTAAAGTTTGAGCACTTTGTTGATGACTTCATCGATTGGAAGTTCCAAATGCTAAATGATTTGATTCCTATTTGGCCTTCTGAATTACTCTTAACTAAAAGGAACAAAGAAATACTATTTTTAATTAAAAAAAAAATGAATAAAAGAGGCTCAAACAAGTGTTTTCAATGGAAAATTGCCCACGTTGGGCGCTTTTCTAATGAAGTGCAAATTAAAATATTCTCCCTTGAATTGAAAGTCAAATTTACACTTTTCATAGAAATTGGTTTATTTATAAGAAATTGAACACAGTTCAATCAAATCCTTACCATACAATAAGTCTCAGCATAAATTCAAACAAACCGTTGACGAAACTAGCATCTCTTAAATGAAATACTGTTTTCATTCAATTTATTCTCCATGGAAAACTGCTCCGTTTTGCTAGCATTTACATTTCCTAGATTAAAACATCGCTGAAAAACGTTCAGTTTCAAATGATTCCCCAGGAAAATATTGAATATAATTCTATGAAAGCAACACGTGCAAATTCGCATCGAGTTTTGGGTCCTTTTTTTTCGTAAAATTTCAAGTGAGCACGTCGTAGTAATTTTATGAAATACGATATATTCTATAGGAAAAAAATTATTCAATTTCGTATTTTCATTTGTACGACAAATTTGAATATTTTGCTCGTTATTTGAATTTGCTTTATGCAAAACATGTTCCGCGTATTTTTTTTTTTTGGTTGAAGAGAAGGCAAATGGTTTAATATTTAATAATAGTTTAGCTAATAATTTAAGTTCAATTTGCAACAAAATTCAGTCATTCTAATCAAATGATCCATGAAACATTTAATTAGTCTTTGGGTTTTTTCCTCGAAAACGAAAAGTGAATCTTTTAGTATAATATAGGGTCGTCCAATAGAGACATCAAACTTTGGCAGTTGATAGCGGTCACATTGTTGAAGCTATATCTCTGTCAAATTAGCTGTCATTTATTCAGTCTGTTTTGCCAAATCAACATGGATGGATATATTGTTCAACAACACGTGCAAATAATAAAATTGATAATGACCTTAAAAGGGCGTACAGACGACCAACCTGGTTGTCAACTAAGTCGTCAACTTGCCATGTTGGTATCAATGTTGAACGTCTGTAGGCATGTTGACGGTTGAAGTTCATGTTGAAGTTGAGGTTGAAGTAAAATCAAATGTTTGTGATTTTTGTGGGAGGGGCTTAATGTTGACAAACATGTTTTGCCGTCTATGGCCATGTTGACAGACATCAACGTCAACATCATTTCGAGTCAAGAATTTGTCGAGTGCACATCGTTAAGTTTCAATAGCGAAACTGTGCAAATCGATCAATTTTTGTGAAGAAAATCCCTTCTTCACATAGTTCATCAATAATAAAATATGAGAAAAATATTTCATCACTCATTTTGAACAAGGCATATGAAAATTATCTACCGTACATAGTCTGAGCAGACGTCCTCTCACCATGAAATTTTCGACAAAGTTATGTTGGCATTCAAGTTGACGATTCGGTTGTTCAGTCTGTAGTCTCAACCTCAACCAGGTTGACGACTTAGTTGACAACCAGGTTGGTCGTCTGTAGGCCGTTTAATTTTCATCGAAAAATCATCTTCAAAAATGAGTCCCATTTCTGGATGAAACAAAATTGTCGAGTTTGGGACGATACCAATCCACATGAGATCCATGAGCGTCCAATGCATCCGGAAAAATTCACTGTTTGGTGTGGATTTTGGGCTGGCGACGTCATCGGTCCATTCTTCTTTGAGAACGACAAGGGCCAGGCCATCACCGTCAACGGTGAGCACTATCGGTTGATGACTACCAACTTGTTTTGGCCTGAACATGAAATTGACACCAAAAACATGTGATTTCAACAGGATGGCGCTATGTGCCATAGGGCTCATGCCACATTTGACATTCTACACAAGCGATTTGAGGGCATGATCATCTCACGTACAGGTGATGTGAACTGGCCATCAAGATCGTACGATTTGACCCCGTTAGACTTTTGCTTGTGGGATTTTTTTACGGTGCATGTATATGCACATAAGCCACAAATCACAGTGGCTCTCAAAATCAACATAATCCATGACATTGGTCAAATTCAGCCTGATTTATGCGCCAGAGTCATGGAAAATTGGACATTTCGGATGGGCGCCACCCAGAGAAACTAGGGCGAACATTTGATCGATGTAATATTCCGTACCCTATAGCATTAATAGGCCTTTCAAACGAATAAAAAATTTCGATGATATCTCACACATACTTAGTTTTATTTATATTTAAAGAAAGGATGTCTTTAATGAAAACCTCGGTATATTTGTGTCTGAATTTCGAAAAAAAGCTTTGAAAAAAACACCGAAAATTGACGAAAAGAATTTAAGCCCCACCAAATAAAACATGTCCGGAAATTTAGCAAACGAGAAAAGTTTTATAAAAAAATGTAAGCACTACATTTACAAGCTTAAAGAATCATCTTAATTTTGAACTGCTGGAAATAAATATGAAAAGATGGAACCATAGAAAGAATGTGAATGAATTCAATACATAAATTATTCAAGCAAAATATTGTTCTTCCTGTGAATCGTTTTCGAATTAAATGTACTGCATTAAATTCACATAGAAATTTATCTTCAACATGTTGAAAATCCCAACAAGTGCGATTGTAAGAATTCAATCGCCGTTACAGATTGATCAAACCGACCTTATTACCAGGAAAATTCTTATCTTGCATTCCACGAAAGAAATTCATCAACTTTATAAAACGGGGCGCTAAAATTTTTGGTAGGACTATCTTCTTAAAAAAAGATCCAAAATCGCATGTTCCAAATATAATATAGCAAGAACTATAATAAGTCAACTTAAATCAGAATGCTCCACAAAAAAAATATATATACGTCAGCAAATTCATTCGTCATTGACCTACAAAAATACCATTTAGCAACAAGAGGTTATTAAGAAAATTTCTGACCACTTGCTTATAGCTAAGGCCAATTATAATTTCTTTCCTTCTATCCTTTTTATTTATTGATCTTGTTACAGTTATATTCATCTCTATTCAAACACAACGCTTGGACTCTTCACCTCTCTCACGAAACCCCGTCTCAAAACAATTTTCCCCGTATTCAAACCAGCTCTCAACCAATCAGCGCTCTCAAAATCCAGCTCACGATCCATCGCATAGTACACACGCTCGCATACAGCCGGTCGGCCATAGTCAGAATCGGATCTCGACACAAAACGCTGTCCATCCACTGATATCTTTTGGGCTCCTCCAGCTCTCCGACCTAACACACTTTAAGCTTGTATTGGGGCACAGCCTGTCCCTTTCAAACGCCGAGCTAAATTGCATGAATGTGTTTGTCTTACTACTTGCGAAACACTCTTCAGCTCTCGATTAAGAGATACACTTTCATTTTGGTTTAGTAGTTCACTTTGGCATGGTTTGGCTATCTAAAGTGTTTTTTTATTAAAAAAATTTGTATGTATTTGCAATCTCACAAGCTGATTAGGTTTTGATCACCTTTGAATTGGTGATTCATTTATTTTGACACCTGCAATGTCATTTTTGTCATGTGGTAGCACTAAGTTATATTGCCATAATTAAAACTCAGCAGACAGTTTCAAGTTTTATCTTCTCACAAACACAACAGGGCAAAATTGGAATGACAAGCAAGATTAAATACATGTGTCAGTTTCAAATTCATCCCGATAACTTGTTGATGAGGGTTTGGCACAAACTTTATCACGATTTTAGGATATTTTAAGAGAGTTTTCAATCCTGTTTATTTTTGTTCATGCTAAGGCTACAAGAGATTTAATATTATCTTCAAAACAAATCGGTCGTACTAGTATGTTGAGGGTTGATGAGGCAGTACCTGAAGAAAATGGTAGCGTTTACACCGTAACCTTACATTCTCAAGTTTCATATGTTGAAGTCGAAATTAATTGTCGTTGTACTAAATATAGTATGAAAGATAATTTTTCTTTGATAAATGCTCGCAATACTTAACGAAAATTTTAATTAAAATTATATAACGTCAACAATAATAATTCATACATAATTCACCAGTACATATTAAAATTGGTCGTTCTCACCAAAATACACATACTTGAAAGAGAAAAGACAGGCATATTAAATTTAATTATTACACAAAAAGACTTTCTAAACTTATCAAATCATTAAATAATCACTCTAATTAAAATTTAAATGAACAAATCCTGACAACACTCTGTAAATCTTATGCAATATTTATGAATACATTTTCGTCAACCCTTGAGACATCAACATATAACAAAATTAACAGAGCACCCCTCTTCCACCCCATGCTTTTTAACCATCTTTGAACACTTTGTAAATATTCTTGCATGTATAATTAAACGAAATTTTGGATATTCTCGAAAACAATGATGAAGTTACATAAAATTGTTGTGGATTACCGGCAAACGGGCGGAAGAGTGTATAAAAGCCGAGAACAGGATGTATCCATATCTATCCTTCATTTAAATTCCATAAAAGATATTTCACCCTTGTCGTACATTTTACAATGAAAGTCAAACGCCACGAATAAATCCTGGAAATTTCTTATCAGACTTGAAGAAAGGATTCGAATTAAGTTGAAAGACCACGTTTGGCCTTCCTTTTTGGATTGGGACGTTCGTGTTGTGGAAAGTTTTGCAGGGATTGAAAGGATCTCGACTGATTCTAAATTTTGGTTTAGTTGTTTTACGATTTTGAGTGCATATTGAATTGGAATGGAAAGCAGGACGGAACGGTATCCATTCAGTTCAAGGATGCATTTGTTGGGCTGCAACCGCAAAACGATGCTTGTGCTTCTTGATTATGGATCAAGAAAATGGATTTCGAGATTAGCATCAACTTTCGCGAGTCGGAACAGAAGTTCGTAATCCTTTTCTGATTAGAAAACTGTCTGATGGTTGTGGTTATCCCTTGTGCAATAAGTGGATCAGAAGAAAACTATGCTTAAAAGTCTACGAGAGCTGATTTCGATGAGTGAGGGTGTCCTCATATTTTCGTGTTCCTAAATTTAAATTAGTATGAAACCAAAGATGCTAATATTTATCATCTGATTTCATTAAGCTTGATAAAAAAATCAGGTGTTTGAAAAAAGGACCACCTTTCATTCTCAAATCTGTTTTAAAAATCAATTTTTCCCAACCAGACTAGTGGGTTCTCAAAGTGTCTGACCCTGAAAACCCTTTAAAAAGTCTTCAGCTTCTGCTTATCTGGACCCTTTTCCATGAATCTCATTAGCATTTTCTGAACCGTGAATCGATACAATCTTCCGCCGAGGGTTGATTATTCGCGATTGGCATTCCCTTGGAAAGTTCATTAGCCAGACCATCTTGCCATTCTTGAGAACCCCCGTACATCTATTAGTCGCAGCAAGTTTACCTCGTAATCTGCAACAAATTTCGACACTTATTGTGTTATGCAAAGTTAAGCTGCGTTGTTCGGGGAATTTAATTAAATTGTTTAACTTTTCGGTTTCCGATTGGTGAGCTTTTATCCATCCTCCACCCAAAAAAAATATTCAATACCATCAGCCCGAAAAACACTATCCAGAAAAGGAAGTCAAAGTGCAAAAATGAGCAGGAGAATACTATTAATAAATATCCATAACTACCTAACTACTGACTTTATCAACTCATCTAGCACAACAAGCTGAATTAATTTTCGTCCTGCAACGTCTCTTCCCTTTCAAAAACAAAAAAAGCTAAACCATGACGAAACTGAAAGTCCAAAAATCCTTGTGCACCGAAACTAAACGAGCGTAATTGATTGAAACTTTTTCAATTAGTTAATGGCGAAACAGTGATGAGCAGAATTATGCAGAAGCGATGATATCGTGATTAGAGTGAGTAATGATCATAGTGTGGTATTTGCAATCATGCTTGCGCAAACTACTAGCGTCGCGTCCACGATATACTCCCAGGAGAAATGGGTGACAAAGTTTACTTTACAAATTGAATTTCTCGTGCCGAAAGTATCTTTCAGTTAAACGTTCGCTACGAAACAAGGACACACTGACATGGTTGGAATTTAAATGAAGACATCCTTCAAGGAATTTTTTTGTTGCTGGATTTCTTTATTGTTATTTGTGTTAACGGAAAAACTTTGTTAAAATCCTGAATGTTGTTTTGCACGACAGTGTTGATGAAATGTGCAACGAAGAGCACATGGTGGTTGTTGGTTAATCGGAATCATTGGAAGCTGGAAAGGATGACGGTAAATGCAACGTTTTATGCAATGGTATCCGTTTCAGTTTCAAACATGGCATTTTGCTTTTTTTTAGTTAAACTTTCATGGGAAAAGTTTCGATTGGAATGTGGAAATAATCTGCAGTTGGAGTCGTGAACAGTTTCGGTAATTAAGGGTTGTTGTCGAGAAAGTTCAATTGATTGCATAGTGTGCAATTAGTTGACGAGGTTAAATGAGTTGTTGCAGTGCTCAGGAAGTTTAAATAAATAGTTTGATTAGCCGAACAAATAGTTGGTAATTACTGTCTGTATTGAGTCAACAGAAGCTGTTTTGAATTATCTGGTTGAGTTAAAAGTTTTACGGTTAGAAAAATGAGTTAAAGTAAATTGCTGACACTGACCTGTTAAAAAAAAGTAAACATATTCAATCGAGACACCACTTCTTACCAAATGGCTGACTTTTGTACTGGAAACTGTTATTAACGAAAAAAATCATCTTAGCTGAATGGCTAATGTAGGTAATATTGAACTAAATTAGAATATTTACAAGAATTTTTAACTTCCCAGTTCCCTATGGGAAGTTATTGTAATGTGATCGATTTTACGAATCCCAAATTTTCACATATCTCCACGTTTTAAGGTCTCTAGAATCCAAATCCATCGTTTTTAGAGAAATGTCTGTGTGTCTCATATGTGCGTATGTGCGTTCGGAATTATTTTTCGTCTCAATTATCTCGAGAACCAAAGATCGCATTGACGTGGAACCGGTTTTAAACGACTCGTAATTACGTACCTTAGAACTGAATGACTTTTCAGCAAAATCGGTTAAGCCGTTTTTTATTTAGGATGAAAAAACTGAAAAAACGACTAAAAATTGCTTATTTTTAAACTGTTGATATGCACTATTAATTCGTGTAGATACCAAATACCTTCATAGTAATGTTGTTATTATTGTGCGTTTTAGCAAAATTGTGATCAAATTTAAAAAAATGTTATTTTAAATACCCTCAATAATAGTTGTGGATTCCGAGGCCGAGATGGAGAACGAGGTTGAAGACGAAGTGAAGGACAAGAAGGATAAGGAGGACGAAGAGGACGAGGTTGCCGAGGCTTTGGTAGAGGATGACCAGGTGGTGGAGACGTCTTTCTCTACCAAAGCTTTTATGGTTAGATAAAAAATTGATAAAAATAATAAAAGTAATTATATTAATTTAGAATAATAATGTTTAATAATAGTAATTATTAATAATAGTAATTAATAATAAAAGCAAATTATAGCTTTTTATTCACCCCATTGGGAAGTTAGTCGTGTGGGCGTCAAGGGTCGCACATAGACCACATTTTTCTTTTTTTTAATCGTACTCAACTCTTAATTTTTGACCACAAAGCTCTTGATTCAATACAATTAATTTTTGCATTCCAGGTTAAAATTCTAACTAGAGATTCTCTATTTGTTTTTAGTAAGCAGGGCTGATGTTGACAGAGTAGTCGATGCAGTGTCTTTCTTTTAATAATTTTTTTTGCAATCTGTTTAAGCAAATTAAGTTTCTAGAATTGCAGACCTCTTCAATTGTCCGCCATTTTGAAAAGAAAATGAAAATTAGAACCCTTCGTATCTTGATAAACATGCTTTCAAATAAAAAGTCAGGTGTGGTAAACTTTTAGGTCGTCGATGACCTGTACCTACCTAGCTTTTTCGCAGCAATGATAACCATAAAGTTTTAAACTAAAAGGAGCGAGGGGGAGGAGTCCACAGATGCTAAGTGTTTCCTTATGTAGAGAAATATATTCAACATTTAATTCATAAATATTTTGTCACGAGTCGTTTGCAGTATTGTTTGCTTTGCACACTGTAAAAAGTTATTGCATTCTCAATGGAGACAAGTCTCGTGAGAAATATGTTTTTTTAGTCATATAATTGTGCAATGTGGTGTGGTGATTCATGAATAATCGGGTTATATTCAAAAATTGTTATCTTCTTGCTGTGAACTATGCTTCTTCGTGGTATTACAAAAAACTAATAATTATAAACAATTTATAATTGCGGCATATTTAGAATTGCATCAGAAATAGATTAAATAACAGTAGAAAGAAACCTTTTGTTTGTATGTTTGCCAATTTTATATTCAAATGTCTCACTCAACACTGATCCAAAGTTTTATAGTTACAATTTTCTCATTAGCAAAATTTAGTCGCGACAACAACTAATTTGGCAAAAATACAAGTTTCCTAGGTGTGTCATTGCTAGTCAAATTTGAAATGTTTACTGCGTCATTTGCTTAACACCACCTCTAGGAAAATTAATTTATTTGCAATTTATTCTATAAAGGAAAGGTGAATAAATCTTCAAAATTTGTGGAGAATTACCAAGAGAGCAGTAAAACATTTTAATAAAGGTGTTTGCTTCTATTGGTGTATTTATGATAGAGGAGGACAGGTACGTAACATAGTACAATATTAACTGATTTAACTGTAAACAGTTGAAAAACTTTGTACCCTTTCTTTTGAGATCCTTCTAAGAAGGTTCTCACCGCAAGTTGTTCAGAAAAAAACACACTTTCTTCCCGACGGAGCGACTTGAAATCGGAAGTTTACTGTTTTCAGTATTTTTCGAATGATTTTTCGTAAAGAATTCGATTTTTCTGCGACTGATTCAACTGTAAACAATTGGCAAACATTGTACCCTTTTTTAGATCCTTTTACGAAGGTTCTCACCGCTAGTCGTTCAGAAAAAAAACACACTTTCTTCCCAGGGGAGTGACTTCCTACCGGGGGTTTTCTGTTTTCTGTATTTGTTTTATTCTGAGTTTATTTTATCATGAAATAATAATTAAATGATTTTATTCAGATAAATAAATAATAATCAAAAAAACTTTTATATTGCGTTGGTGCGCTGGTTCAGCCAAATTAGATATTCATATGTCATGGGTGAGTCTTTTAGCACGCCAATTGTTCACCACATCAAAGATTTTACTGACATTCAGCGCGAATAACAAATCAACTCACGCGAATGCACTCGAATGAAGTTTGCTGCACATTGTAGCTGTCATTGATATGTACTTGCTAATGCGTTTGCGTGATGGTGGCGGGCGGGAAAAAAATTATTCGAATTATGATGAATTTTTTAAAATAATTTACTATGGATTAAAAATTGTAGATTGATAAAATATTAAATTACTCAAAAAACAAAATGATATGAAGATGAAATTTGACTGAACTGATAATATTTCATATTTTCTTTTATTTCAAACAATCTTACAGTTGTTTGGATGTTAAACGCGTAACCCTAGGGTAAATTGGCTGATAAAATTAATATTCATTTAAGAAGCAATCGTTGATAAGCTTTGGATATGTAAATATTTAAAGGATATAAACCTCTGAATTAAAATTTTCTTGATGACATTCAAGTTGACATCACATTTTAATAATAGTTATTTATTTTTATGTAAATTTATTGATTTATAAACTACACAATTTGATGTGTGGAGCAACAAAACCATACGTAAATTCTCAACAGGCAATCACAAAACTTTATTTCAGTGTTAGCATGAATTCCAAAATTATTTGTTTAATGACTCTTCCTATTCATTCAAAAACTGCAGACTATAATCATTGCTCTGAGCCAACATTCATGGCCTAAGACCATTTAAAATTGAGTTTCGCATTAATACATGCATTCTATAAATTATACTTAATAGATTCGCAAGGCCATGTTCCTCACTACCATCCAAAACTATCCACCAAATTAATTTCCACTGTAGAAACTCTTTATAGCTGCAGCAAAATTCTATTTGCTTCTCGTCCTGGCCAGTATCATTAAACGTGCTAATGGAATTTGCAGTGGTAATTAAGACCAATCAGGACAATACGGTGGACTTTTCTACTTCATATACGGAGAGAATGGTCTTTGTAATGCAAAAGGCTATTCGAGGCTATTTGGAGGTGATTCCACGAGAATGGGTAATGACGACCCAGGCGGAAAATAAACGAATTTCGTGAATCGTTATGAGAATTTATCTACAGAATATGCAGGTTATAATGATGTTGGCTGGTGGAAGACCAATTGTTTGGAAAGGGGTCGAAAATTAATTCTCTTCTAATATTGTGTGGACTCCATTGTATGTTCAAAGGCAAATAATTTTGACCTCTTTCATCCCGAATGAACTCTTCTTGCTACATTTCCACTACATTTTCATTAACTTTCTCATCTCAGTTTGGCTAAATTACCAGATAGTCGAAGCAATACCTGTCCATGAAAGAAATTTATGCTGACAACAGATTTTGCCTTCACTTTAATAAAATCAAATGAAAAAATATCCTTCCTGATCACGTAACAAACAAAATGGTAAGGAATCAACTGGCCATAAAATAATACAAGGTATTTTCACAAGAGAGTCACATTAAATTCTCGATAGTGTCCCAGGTCAGAGCTGCATCTGTACACAACATTCTTCCATCAAAAATGTCCTTATGGAAACTATTATGCCAGTGTTGTACGGCCAAGATCTCCTTTAAATATTTAGAGCTCAATAAATAGAATGCTTTTCCACAACTACTCTGTCCCTCAAACGAATAAAAAATTTCCTATTTCCTTCATTTTTTATTTTCTATTTTCCTGGAAAATGCAGTTATCTGGAAAATCGTCCTAGCAAAATGTTTCGATTCACAAGTCGTGTGTCTTTGAACCGTGAAAAATGTAGTATGTGCTGCTTCTTGACGCTGAAGTTTGTAGGATAGTAGAGTTTTCCCTCTTCTGGGATTCCCGCTTGAACGAAACTCCTTATCTTTGATAGACGTACTATGCACATCGGCTGGTGGATATCAACATTCCGATGTCTGCAAGGATAACATTCGTTGGAAAATGTTTCCATAGGAAAAGTAGAAAATGTTAACAATTTTCTAGTAGCATTTTGGAGCTATCGATCGATATGTGGAAAAGATAAATGGTTTAAGATCTTTCGCTTTTTTGGACTCTGTCTTATGTAGCTATGGACGGGAATTTGTAACGTATAGAACAGAAGGAATGACGATAGTTTATAAATATTGGAGAAATTCAATAAACATTGAAATATGTTTAGAGAAGATCAAATTGAATTTATTTATGAGTTTTGTATATTTAAAAAACGATGCTAGAATGGTGGACCAATAAATTAAATCCTAAAATAATGTTGTTCTCGTCGATTTTCTCTTTTATTCGATTAAATCCTTTTTCTTTACACAATTACAGAAAGTTTTTAATTCAATGGTATCCTTAAAGCATTGATAATATCATATTCTATGATAGAACAAGAAGTTAATTTCATACATCACAATCTTATACACTTGTATGAAATTATGACTCTATCTTTTTTTGATTTGGCCTGATCTTGTTCCTAGAATTTTATTTTAAACCAATTTCTAGGCACAGGATCACACCAAATCTAAAAAGGTCAGCTCGTAAATCCTCAGAATATCTAAAACACAGTTCAATTTTCATACAAATTTCTTTACAAAAATTTCATAAAATAAGAAATTACTTCGATTTTAGGTTAGGCATTAGCGAATGCTTAAAAATTCTTTTAATTAAGTTAGTCTCTATTCGAAAGTTTGATCCCTTATCTAAATACGATTTCTGAAATTAAAAGATATTCAATTCTATCAAATAATATTTTTGCTTCATGAAATTATCTAGCTTCCTTTTTGATTAGACGCGTAAAAATTTTCTCCATAAAAAATTATGGAAATAATTGATGTAACAATTCAATCTAAGTTAATATCAGTTTCTTAAATCAAATATTTGACATTACATATTTAAGCAGAAGTTAAATTTTTTTGAGTCAATTCCAAAGGATATTGAACGTCCAATTGAAGTTTTTTTATTTAATTGATGAAGTTGATTTTTCATGCAAAATATACAAACACAAAATCTTTTAATAATAAAGTCATATTAATTTCAACAAATCTTTTAATAATGAAATTAATGTTCACAAAAAATGATAAACACTTCTGGATAAATAATTTACTTTTCTGATATTTTGTAAATAAATTAAAATAATCTAGTTTTGAAACTTTTCTACATGTTTAACTCCAAAAAACGGGAAACTTTTGTGAAAAAAACTTCTGCCGAAATTCCTGGTTGGCTTCCATTTTTTTCTTTTCTGCCTAGAAGGTTTTTTTAAATTTGAAGCGTATTCAAAAATACGTTGAAGCAAAACTTTATCAAAGAAACTTCATAAAAATTTATCATAAACTTTGAAAACAAATTTGAAAAAAAAACACGAATTTTTTAGACTTTTTTATTAAAGAAATTTTTTCCTCTAGACATTTTTCATTGATTTTTTTGTAAGAATCGAAAGGAAATCATTATTTGGTATATTATTTAAAAAAATTGGAAAGAAAAAATTTATAAAGTTTTTTCTGGGGATAAATTTTTAAAAATATATATTTCGCAGTATTTTTCCTCGGATATAATATTTCGGATTCAAGGAGATCTACTTAACTTGTAATAAATTTTGCTTTAGTTTAGTCGTAGAATTTTTAAACTTTGTTTTATTTATCCAATCAATTTTTTTACTGGTAATATTTCTTTGTAAAAGATTAAGAAAAATCTTAATCATATTCATTTCATTTGTAAATCGTTTCGATGTGTTTTTTGAAGAATCCACTACAATTTTAATGCATAAGAAATTACAAAACCAAGTATATAACAAAATAAATAAAATAAATCACCACTGAAGAAGGGAGCAACTTACTCCCGCAATATATTGAACAAAATTATTTCGTTTTTATCATAAATTTTATGAAAGTTGGTTTGCTACATTTACTAAAAATATGGTTCCAAATAAAAAGTCATGAATTTTTCTCTTACTTTTTTCAAGTTCGAAACGCATTCAAAAATAAGACTAAGCTAAATTTTCGAAAGAATAAATATAGATAAATAATTTTTGGAATTTTGTGCTACAAAAGCTTGTTGAATTTCTTTAAGACCAATTATCAACCTAAAAAAAGTGTGGAGACTTTTCTCCCGCAAAGATATCAGCCAAAAATTGTTTTGATATCTGGTAGCGTTATTTTGCTGTATTTATAGTGGTTCGTCACCAAACTTCCGACATTTTTAACTTCCTTCGCCTTATATGGGACACATTTACCGATATCTATAAACAAAAAAAAAACCACCCAGACAGAATATATACAGTTGAGTGAAGGTTGAGTAAGGGGTGTGAATATAAGAAGGTCCGGAAAAAGGGCCCTGATATGAATTCCAATCAGAAGCTCTTTAAAAAAAACATTTAATTTTACTCTACAATTGAATCATTCACAATTATTTTCATTGATTCAGTTTACTTGTGTGTACTATGAGACCGGTGATTTTTTGAGGTTATTTCGAATTAATTTCCTTAGAGTGTTCAGTAGATATTTTTAAAAAAAAACACAGTCAATATTCCCTAAAGTGTTTCTACCCAAAATAAATCAAAATAATATATGAGAATACCTCAAACTTTTTAACAATTTTGTATAAATTTTTCGGCAAGATCAGACAATCATTTCTAGCAATATTTCTCTGGTTTATTTTATTACGGCTCCACCCTTCACAGGACAACACATTTCCATGTACTATGTTGGTACCAATCCAAATTTTGGAAACGAAAATCTCCATTCCATGTGCAAATTGAACTAGCAGAGTTGCAAACCAAGCACGTAAATAGAGCATCTTTCAACTTAGTATATACTTAGAGGTTCAACCCAAAAAGAATTCTAGAATTTGTTACGTTTGCTTTGATACGAAACAAATGACGGTCTTTTGCAGAGCGGGGTTACATAGGTCTTGTATTTTAAAAACATCGATGGAATTTTTCTTATTCCATGTGAAAGTATAGTGCTGCAAGAGTATTCATACCAAATTTAAAGTAAATTCGAGCAATATTACCACTGTTTTGTTTTCTGATTGTTATCTCTAAAAAAACTGTTTAGACAAAGATCAGATATTGTTCACAATTCATCGAGAGCATTAAATACCAAATAAATATTCCTAGAAAAATAATGTATTACTACTTTTCAACTACCAGACTCACATTTAAATACTTATCTAATTTTTATCACTTCTTTTTATTGCAGACAACATCCAATCAACCAATTGAACATCAATGTGAAGTCAATGGAATGAAAAGCCAACCACATTAATTTTGGAGGACATTTTTCAATGGAAATAAATCATCGGATAATTGAATTCACGAACGAAATGAAGTAAAATAAAATAATAATAATATTTTCAATCAATTGAAAACCAAACGAAAATAATGCATTCATGAATGCTAGTCGAAATTGAAAGACAAATTTAATTATATATAAATGTCAAGTCCATTCGGTGGATTGTACATATTTTTTGGAAAATTGTACAGCATTGGTTTTTTGTGCGAGTTATAAATCGGTAAACCGATTTAATTGAATTGTTTGTAGATAATTTAATTTGAAATAATGTTGCGGCGAATTTTAGGCTAATTTTTATGTACATAGTAAATAGGAGAATATGACTTTGAAGATTTTCTAAGAAAATCAATTTCAATAGAATTAATAATGCGATATAAATTCGAGCGAACAAACAAAATCAACCGATGATTGACGCGAATATAACCAGTAATTTAAAAAGCTACGATTTTGATGACCATAGTGGTAGTAGTGGCTCGATAACGGCAATCGCGAACGCATCTATATATGCAGCAACCACCCTTCTGTTTGGGAACAGTACTGACGAGTTCGCTCTAACAGATAGTGATGGATCGTTCTTTGATGCCGGTGGTACGTCCAACTACTCGCTCGACTACAACCGTACCATTGAGAATAGTATACGAAATAACGGTAACGGCGCGACCTGTATATATGCCTTCGATCCGACCCAAAAGCTAACAGAGTTCGAGTTCTGGATTAGTGGTGTTATATTAAATTTGGTCGGTATCCTTGGCATCCTGGGCAACATCCTGTCGATGGTGATATTGTCGCGACCTCAGATGCGATCTAGTATCAACTATCTGCTAATCGGTCTAGCACGATGCGATACCGTTCTGATCATCACTTCCATGCTACTGTTTGGCATCCCGGCCATATATCCGTACACAGGATATCTGTTCTACTATTACTACTACATATATCCCAACATATCGCCTTGTGTGTATCCCATAGCGATGGCGTCTCAAACAGCTAGCGTCTATCTAACGTTTACCGTTACGCTCGAGCGATATGTGGCCGTGTGTCATCCGCTGAAGGCGCGCGCCCTGTGCACATATGGGCGTGCCCGAATCTACTTTATCGTTTGCCTAGTTTTCGCGTTGCTCTACAACCTGCCCCGCTTTTGGGAGGTTATAGTGGTCTCGCACGTGCAGAACGATAACGATGTGATATTTTGTGTAACAGCCTCGAGTCTGCGACGAAATTCGAATTATATTCGAGTGTATATACATTGGTGTTATTTATTCTTCATTTATTTTATACCGTTCTTTAGCCTAGCCGTTCTGAATTGTCTAATCTATCGGCAAGTGCAGAAAGCGAACCGCGAGCGACAGCGTCTTAGTCGCACGGAACGGCGCGAAATCGGACTAGCCACCATGCTCCTATGTGTTGTGATCGTTTTCTTCCTGCTGAACTTCCTAGCGCTATATACGAATATCCTTGAGGCATTTTACGATATCATCAACGACTATCTAGTGAAAATATCAAATCTCTTAGTAACAATAAATAGTAGTGCTAACTTCATAATCTATGTGATATTCGGTGAGAAATTCAAACGTATATTCCTGCTGTTATTTTGTAAGGGACGAATGGCACGGGACACGCCAGATCTGATCCATTACGAGAGCTCAATATCAAACGGTGAAGGTACGAACAATCGATCGTCCGGTCGGTTTTCACGGCACGGCACTCAAAGGAGTACGGTCAATCGGAATGGGGTATCGACTAGCGTACGGATGACGAAAACGAAAAGGAATCGGGCACCGTCGCCGGGTCCTTGTGTATATTATCCGGCTCGGGATCTTCAAAGGACTACAATACTACCGTCCAGTGGGTCGATACATTGCGATTGGAATACCAAGAATGGTGTGATGACGTCAGGGTTCTAAGGGTTCTTTTGGACGGGGGTTTGGTCTAGACTTTAGACAATCACATTTCGTTTAGTTTTAATTGCTTCTTGGGCTCAGCTGCTTAATATATTTCTTTAATTCCACTTGCGATTATCAAGCTTATCAATATCCTTTTTGTAATTACAAATAGTTGCAGAGAAGCCATCTGCTTCAGGAGCATTTGAGAAAAAATTCTGATAACAAGCTTTCTCTGGGCTTAAAAATGCTTGGTTTTCGTTGCTTCATCTTCGTCGGTTAATTTTTTTCCGTGGAGACTCTATTTTAGATTTCCAAAAAATATAGCATGCATCAATTTTGGACTATACAATGCATGGTTAATTTTTTTCGAAACCTATTCGACTTAGGGTACACGGCACAATTAGTAGATTGTGAAGTTATCTTGTCAAATCAAAATACCCTTGCTGATCTTGTCCTTGTTTCTTTTACGTGATGATTTCATGGACTTGGTTCAACAAATTATCGCACTAAACACAATTTACTATGGTTTCCTTTGGATGGTATTCGATGAGAAATGCTCATTCACAATCTCAAAAAGTTAGGACCATAAGTTTCAACATTGCTTTTTAAACTTTGAACTTTTTAAGTGGCATTCCATTCATATGTATCCACTGCAAGAATCCTTAATGCCACTTCTGAAACTTGGAACTTCTTAGGTGACTTTTTATTCATATGTATCCACCGTAAAGATTCTTGGATGAATTGTCGTTCATATTGGGCCATTTGACCAACAGTTCACATTTTATTTGTGTCTCAATTTAAGAAAAATTTCAGTCAAACTATTCTTGGTCTCCTGTTTAAAAATTTCGCGCTGCATTTTTCTAAAATTTCTTTGCTATTTTTTTAATGTTTAACACAAATCAGTTGTGCAGAATCTCTGCAATTCTTCCTTTCCTAATCTGCATGGCTTCGATTATTTACCACATTTCATTGAAAGAGAATTGTCTTCAAATGACTATCCTCCTTGAAGGAACAACTGGCGCCAGTGTATCACTGACGGATAACAACGACCAGAGTTTTCATAAATAGTGGAAAGTTTTTTTCAAAAATATCCTAGATCATTTGGCTGCCTGTTATGAGCAACATAAAGTCTAGTCAGCTGATCGTTTGGTGAGGAAAAAGATGTGATTTGAATATGCCTTTTGTTTTTTTGAAGTTCGAATTTCAACAAAATTGTCAAAATTACCGAAAAATAAGTTTTAATTGTTCGTTTATAATTTGGAAACTACGCACTCTTTGACAAAATATTTCGAATTAAAAATAAATTGCATAAAAATTCCTATGAATTATGCGAAAATAATTATTTTCTTCAGACGCTCAGTGTAGAGGCTAGTAAGCACTGAATTTCAGTTTTGTTGCTTTGGAGACTGGGGCTTAATTTTTTTAAAGATTTCTCTAAGGAAATTTTTCGCTCACACGTAGTGAATTTCCTTTTGTTCAATACGAAAATGAAGTTTTTAATTTTGAAACCCGGCCGGGAATGCACATTTATCTAATGTTTGATGATTTTCATAGTTTTAAATTGAAATCAACATATTTTTTGGCAATTTTTCCAGGAAAACTGTCACCGACTATATTTTTATTGATCAGAACAAATGACGGCAGCGGAACCATGTGAGACAGATAAAGCCTTGATTTGTCTTCGGATTGCCGAAAATCGTTTCCGCGGCGAAATGTTCAACTCATAGGATTTTCTAGCCATTCAGATTTACTACCACTAACACTGAAACGAGTCTTCGGAATATATATTATACAACCGGAATATGTGGAATTCTGCATGAGTATAAGTGTTTTTACTTGCATCGATACACATGTCATTCGTTCACAAATTCACGTGCGGCGTGTATACATACACGAATTACTGTCATACATTTGTCCAATTCCACATCGGGAAATTTTCCTGCGTATTTTCTCAGAGTGCGTTCTCTGATGAAGGATAATTTTCGCATCTTTTCCTTCAGGATAATTTCAGAGCTGACAATGTCAGCGCTATTTATAATCTATTATTCAGATCAGTGACGAGGCAGCTATGTTTAACCGAGGTTCATGCAATTGAAAAATAAATAAATCAATGATTCCCACACTTCTAAGCTGTTCTTTTCATGTTTGTTAAACAACACCATTTTGAATGTGAATATTAAATTATTCTATTCTAATCCGCTACATTGACAAGAAAATAAAACAAATAAAAAACACGCAAGCTGATTAAAGTTCAAAAATGGTCGCAAGTTCCAATTCAATCACTAGAATCCAATTTATCTCACTTATTACTTGCGATGCCGCATAGTATGCATGGTTAGGCCCTCCATTCGATAGACCAAACTTGTTTCCAGAATCAATTAAGATCACAGATTTAACCAAAATGAAAATTATACAGGCTCAGAGGAAACAGCACAGCCACTAATGTATCTCAAAGCTAATAGCTCCTTTCTTTTTAATTTTTTTGGTGTCCCACAAGGCAGCATACTGGCCCTTAAGTTCTTCATAAGATTTAAGTTGAACTTTTCATTGGATTGAACGTTGTAACCACGTTTCATGTCAATTTTCAACAAGAATTTCGATTGATATATTAAATTGATGAAAAAACTGATTCTGACTTCGATAGATAAAAAAAAACGGAAATAAAAAGTCAAATCATCCTAAAAAAAAGAAGAAGAGCTTATGAAAAAATGGCAATATTACATGATTTACTTCTTTCATTGTAGTCATCAAACCGCGTTTGTGTTCTTGGTAGCTTGTTGTTTTAAGCTAAATTTTTTGTTGACATAGTTTTACATGTGAGCATTACCAAATATTAATACATATATTCATTTCAGCTCCATTCTGAATTTAATTTAAATGAAAAAATCTTCAAATTTTCACTAAAAATTAATCTCCAAAAATAATAATAATCAAAAAAAAACATGAATGATGTTCAATTAAGACTACGCAAAGAAAAATCACCGTATCCAGTCAAATTGTAAAAATAAAATGATTTTAAATCTCTTACATAAATATAATGTTAAATTTAAGATGACATTTTAGATTGATCTTTAGTAAAATAATATTTAAAAAAGTCGAGAAAAACGATAAATCTATTCTGTATATGAAAATGATGAGTAAAAAATAAAAATTATATACACATAATTTTAAAAAATGTAATAGTTATTTATGAGCAGCTCTCAATGATTTGAAGACATAATGAATACATAATGTACAGAGTTCTCCAACAAATAGGATGAAAATAATGAAAGATTTTTGTATAAATAAATTATTTATTCTGTTTAATTTAATGTGAATGTGGTTTTATTGATGAAATTATGATATAAATATATTTAACATGTAATTTTACCGATTTTTTTCAAACGGTAATGATTTCATTTTGGAAAAATCTTGACTAGGAAAGACGCTTAGTTTATACAGCAAACATTCTATCTGGAAAATAATTTGGTTTATTAATTATAGCTTTGAAAATTGAACAAATCTTATACACTTATACAATTGAAAATCACTCAAATCAAGTACATTTATTTAAATGTTTACTGTTAAACACTCGAAAGTTATTCAACAGGATTATTACAGAAAACGTTGAGAGCATTTTCGAAATTCTATGAAATTCTGATTTCTTGTAATTATCTTATAGGAAACTGTAGCAGCTGAACGTTACTTTTCCGTTCTATTTTGAACTGAAAAATAATTGAAAGAAACATTGTTGTAGGAGTATACCATTAATCCTAAAAGAGGTTTAAGGATTCAATTGTTTTGAGAGACGTTAAAATTAACAAGTACACAAATGTATTCATTTGAGCACACTCTCACAAAAAATATTGCAAAAAAGTTTATTTGATCTTCCAGGAATTTTAGGATGAGTTTACTTCTTAATTTTCAAGATTTTAGATTTTTATTCACAATCCGACTGGTAGTAGATACCAACTTAGAATCGTAGTAAGTATCTCCGATATCCGCAAGCAAATGCTATATAACTTAATTATATTCGCAACGCAATTCGGTCCATTCGAGGAGAGAAAAAGAAGCCATGAATAATTTTTATCGACAAAAACTAGTTAGGGATGAAAGAAATTACTTATCAAATAGTCTAGGAGTAAAATAATATATAGCTGTTTCCACACACACGTAAAACTGGCTGCTTATAGCTTCCTAATGAACGAGATTCAAGTTAACCCAAGTGCCGTGAAGGAAGAGTCTCTAAAAACGAAAAATGGAACCCTATTTCAGCAGTCATTGATCCCATAAAAATGTTGTGAATAACACACCTGTGTCGAATTTAACTTGCACAAAGAAAGATCATTTTGCCATCACCACGTTTTCTGTGCGTTGACTTTAACCACAACAAATATTGTTTACTTTAAGAAAATTTTGCAACAAGTCGTTTGCGGTATCATTTGTTGCAATGATTGTAGATATACATGAGCTGTTATGCCTAAAATGAGGCAGGATCAACTGTAAAATATCAAATAAAATAGTCAAATAAACCACTTCAGAAAACAAATCAAGTATATCCCTTTCCATGAAGTCCAAGAACTCTCGAAGCATTTTGGTAGGCATTCAAATGTTTTTGATAAGATTTGTTGTTCAACGGGGAGCTTCAGTTCAAGTTACTGAGGTTCCAGTTGATATTTATTCTTGAAGTCATCCAAAAAGGACATCCCAGTGCCTCATGGCTATATTTTCAACATTCTCAGCCATTTAATACAAAAGGAGGGGCAGATATGCAGTTAACTAGGGAACCATCTAGTGTATTATTGAAAGGATTATTTAAGATCGATTGTGATGAAATCTCTCACAAATCAAATGAATGCCTTTTTTATCGCTGAGGTAGTTCGAAGTACGAAGTTGTTCACGATATCGGTGTGGGTGCTGCCTTATTCGTACTGTCCAAACTTACTTATAATCCAGAATTACTTAAAATATTTTTTTTCTTTTAAAGATTATACTTATATCCACAAACTTCAGTGAACTAGTTTCAAACTTCTAAATGATGAAGAACTATTGACCCTTTCAATGGGCGTTTTTTCAAGTTGAATGATTTTTACCACGGGTGAAAAGTATTTAAGGTTTCTTTAAATTATGGCCTCCTTTAGCTATAGAACTCGTTGCACAACATTGGACGGGATCCAGTGTTGTTTGAATTCTTCCTTTCTAAGATTTTTCAGGCTACAATTTTTGTTCAGTTTTTTACATGTCTCTAATTGAAGAATTGTATTTATTTAAAAAATTGCCTTTCAATATATTCGACTCATTTCTGTGCAACACATATGCCATGCCATTGAACACTGCGGCAAAATGCGTCATACGAGATACAACACGTCGGACATCCTCGCAAGCGGCCAACCGAAGGCCATACCGATTTGAATGCTCCTCCACTAATCAACCGCGACTCAATCTGCCGATCATGCACACTTTCAGGCCTCACCATCTGGAACGCACTGAAGAAGAACATGTTCGGTAAGCAGATTACTGACGAGGGTCACCACTACAGCGAAAAAAGAATAAAATCAGACATGATTCTGCCACTTTTTGGTGGCTCTGTTCAGAATTTATTATTTCTAGCTAGCTCACTATGTTGTGGATGTTAATAGAAAAAAACACTCGCTAATGGAAAAACCGAATATTTGCGCTTGTTCGGGAAGTGCACAAGAGATGTATTTTCATGCTGTGGAAGAGATCATCAGGGAAAATAAAATTCTATAAATTATGTGGAAGTTACAACGTTTGCAAGCATGGAAGTCTGGTGGAAGACTGCTTTTTGCTTGTTTTTGAATGGAATGCCAGCAAGTTCCAGCACCTAAATGCACTTCATATATTCATTCCATTTGAGTTTACTCAGCTTCCTTACCATTGATACTAGGCTCCAAAAAATTACGCACAACTCATGGTTGTGACAAATTTGTAAGTTTACTTCACACTTAAAAGATACAAGAATTTTCTTTTAAATAGGGTGAGTGGCAGTGTCAGATTCCATATTGCACATTCGAAAATCAATGCCAAAAGAATAGAAACAAAGCTATGAACGGTTTTTAAATGTGGTTGTTTCACCATGAGAGTAACTACGAAGTTTAGCTTTAAGATAAACTATTCCTTCCACTCTTTAAACTTTCTCAAAAAAATAAGTTATATCTAGCTTTCAGTCAAAAAATAAATTACTTTTTTTCTGATTGAGCAATCCCATTTTCTTTGATTGACAATCTTAAAGATTCCCCAATGAGCTCATGCATGAAATAAGTTAGAAATTTAATGTCGTATGTTTTCATAAATATTGACCCTATTTTTTCTAAGAACCGAATGAAATCCAAGCAAATTATTTGATTTACGTCTTCAAAACTATATCTTGTGTTTTACTTGATAAGGTCTCGCCCGTATCTGTATAGCATTCTAGGACAGAATCCTTGCTCCAAGCCAAGTTGATGCAAAGAAAACTCATCCATCCTCAAACGACATGATTAATTCCAAGGCGAATGCCATCAAGTCGAACAGCTTAATTTAAACATCCCTTATTTTCCGGAAATGATCACAAGCATCGGCACGTACATAACTTCAAGCATAATCAGGGCAAATAGTCCTTATAACGATGAAATCACTTCAGGGAATTGATGCTTCAAACTTGGCCCATGAAATCTCACACCTAACTTTCAAGTGTGATACACACATGCCTTTAAGGCTTTATATATGGAATTATATATACATATGTATATATATATATACTATATGTTTACCTGACTACTGAAACCAACATCATCGTTACAACCACAGTCGTAGGGGTTGTTGAGCTTCTCAATTCAACAAAAACTCTTTCAAATCTTGCCTTTCTCGAGAAATCATTCAAGGATATTCTTGGTTTTTCTGTAAGACTTTTCACAGTTTGGTTAGTACTTAACTATGCTGAAAATTTCTAGGAAAATACACAATACTTTTGGGATCATGAAATATATATGCATATATTATTCTCGAAGTCAAATTAGGTATCTATTGAAAATCCTTCAAGGGAATAATCAATTCATTCATTCGATGGATTACCGGGAAAACCCTTAATTTAACCAAAACCTCACTTAATTAACGACTAGAAAAATATCATAAGTAGCAGGAAAACACTTCAATTAGACGCTTGCCTTCATTATTTCTTTCTGAACAGCTTAATTCGATATATTATCGGCTAGGCTCATCACATTTTCAAGCCCCAAAATTGCGATTAACCCAGTTTTCTTGGAAAAATTGAACATTATTCCTTGAAGCGTTATTTAATAATCGTTTAGTGCTGATCAGATATTCCGTCAGGAGAGAAGAGGATGCCGCAGCATAAATTAAAATGATATTAAATGCTTGAGAATAATAAATGGACAGGAAAATGTGTCATATTTCTACCCTCTCTTGTACACCACCACCCCATCATGTAAGGCGTGTCAACGAATGAAAATCAGAAAATTACTAAATATAAGATGTAGACGACGTTGGGAAGAATGAGAAAAGGAATTGCTTGTGCTTGAATTTTTTTGTTGAGAAGATTAAAGACATAATTACCGAAGCAAACCTAATTGAAATTCTGCTGGAATGAAATATTATGAAATGGAGACAAAATTGTATTCACCAAGAGGGAATTTGGGTGTTGAAAGCATTTTCAATGATTCTGTTGGGAAAATTACATTTTATTTGCTTTTGTCTTTGATTTAAAACGCTGAAAGGGTGGAATTTGGAATAAGCGCTTTAAATGAAACGATTTTTTAAGTTATCATTAAAACATGTGCAAAAAATGCTTTTGAAACTGAAAGAATGGAGCCTTAGTATTTAATAGACGAATTTTCATATAAATATTGATCCTTGTTTATTATATTCATTGTAATTCTGTGAGCTTTGAATTCTGTTTTTACATTAAGAGGGTTTTTTTTATTTGCATTTTGTTTTGTGCGTCTTCGAACTAAATTTCAAAACTTATTAACATCCAAAATATAAGTTTCCCGAATAACTTTGCAAACGGTGGTCACAACATTTTTTCCCGTACAAACAAGGACAAAAAATATACAAGAAGCTAGTTTTTGGGGTCG
Source organism: Oxycera nigricornis (assembly GCA_963942545.1). Classification (NCBI taxonomy): domain Eukaryota; kingdom Metazoa; phylum Arthropoda; class Insecta; order Diptera; family Stratiomyidae; genus Oxycera; species Oxycera nigricornis. The sequence goes on from OZ012662.1 coordinate 105,124,623, forward strand.
TATCCTTGTGCTTTTCTGCTACTTACTTTTGTTTGTCGTTTTTGTGCAAAAAAGTAACGATTTTACAAGTTTTCAAGCAATGAATTTAATGTTGTTTTGGGAATGTGGCTGACCTAGACCATGGCCACAGGTGATATTCTCATTGTTGGACGCGCTCTTTTTGTATAGTGAATTCGACGATTGACTGACAATTTATCTAAGACTTCTCATCTTGATGTCTGCCATACCGTCAGATTCGATATGGTGTCGATCAGTGATCCGCTCACCACCAGGAATTTGGCACAATGAAGCAATGGCACTACCAACAACCTGTGATGCTGTCTTTAATGCTGCCATTGGATACGACGAACCTGAGGGCAGACTCGCCAGCATATATGGATTGAAGTCCACTAATCATTGTCCGCCTTCCATACTTCTTATTAGGAAATAGTGTTTGGAATGAGTGTGGGTAGCACAGTCTACATATCAGGACTCACAAGCAAATTTTTTTCGAGCATGGTAGTTTTTTGATGAGAGACCACCTCCACAGCCATCGTGGGCGTTTGTTTATCCCAACCAAACCATCGTCCACTACTTTCAAAACATATAACCGTCATCCCCTTTCAAACAATAACAACGAGAAGATACAACAAGTTAGAATTTCATATTCACCTGTGGCCGTCATTTTCGTACACAAAAGTAACGCGGCTGGGATCAAACACTTCATTTTATAAGTTTTTGAACAAAGTTCGTTTTTTGGGAAAGTGGTTGACCTTAACTTTGGTCAAAAGATATATCATCATAGGTGTACGTTTTCTTTTTGTGACGTGAGCTCCATACAAAAATGACAAAATTTCTGGTGATGTCATCTTGATATTTGCCAAATTGTCAGAATTGTTTGTATTCTATTTTGATGTGGCAAGTCAAAAATTCGACGGCAAAACTGATTCGCGTGAACGGCGACACCACAATCCAAATTGAAGCACGGCCCTATGTTCACAGATGGCTCGACATTGGGTTTAACATGCGTAAGGCTGTATTGATTGGTAAAAATGGAACATGAGCGATATTCCGAAGGAAGTATGATTTTTGGGGGTTAGATTATTCCCACAAGAAGTGTCCACAAAATTCATTCCACAAGTACTGGATGGTTTGGTTTTTGTCATCCTCGTGGAAGTTGGATTATTATTTTTTATTCGGGTTATCTTATTAAAATTTTGAGTTTTTTTTAATGTTTAATAAACTTTAAATATATTTAAAAAAGACTTACGTAAGCATTTAAAATTTAGTAAATACAAGTAAAGAGAATCTACAGCCAATATGATGAAATGTGGAATCCGTGAAAATAAAAAGCAGTAAGAGCGTCCTGAATTTCAAAATCGATACGACTGTAAATCTTTCAAATTATCATCGGTGAACACAAACAGTAAGAGATGCCTCCGATGAAGATTACATACATATGCTATAACAAGGATTCACCCTTTACACATCACGCAAGCAGAATTCTACAAAGACTATATCCCATGTAACCACTGTCCTTTGACCGAAGGATTACTTTTGATTGGGTTATCCATAACAATGTTATGAATGTTTGAAAAGCATTGCAGTTCTCCGAAGGATACAGCAAAGCTTCCAATAAATATTCTTATGCAATGGATTTATGTGTTGAAGACGCAATTCTTTCATTCCCATTTGAATTCAGCTTAAGTGCGAATGACGATAACACATTCTCAATTTCACACATTAACACTTGACAATTTATCGACAATAGTATCATATGTAACACTTGTTACAAGTCTAATTCAAATACACATCAATTGTAACATTATTGCGAACATATTTCATTCCGTATTACGCGATCATGGTTTCACTAACTTCCAGATACACATTTACCAATCGTTTGGAAGTCAAGTCAAGGATACAGCGACAGGACAGAACAGGACAACGATGTAAAATTGAAATCGTTAAAAATTGATAGCAAGAAATAATGGTTATTGGGTGTTACATGCGTCGAGCATTGAAGTGTATAATGTTACATGGTCCGTCTGTTCTGTTGAGATCGAATGGGTTTCGTTAGTAAGGAGACGGAAGCCATTTGACTCAACGACTTTAAAAAATGTCCTTTTCAAGGGCTTTGCTTCAAATGTAAACAGATAATATGTTTCGCGTTTATTTTTATTCGAGTGGAATGATTTATATAAGACCTGCAAGAGCTGCAAGGACATTATCTTTGGATATTGTTTGTTCTTAGAAAACTATTCAGTCGTCCTCAAACATCGTATTGCAAGAACAGCGAGCTGTGGGATATTGAGGATTATTTCGTATTTTGTCATGAACGAGCTACCGTTTTAAACTTTCGATTAGAAAAAGAAAGTCAAGAAAAATTCTACTAATAGATTTTTAAGAGTATATTGCAAATACAATCAACACTTTCCAAATTTGAGATACCTACGCTTTTTTCGTGAAGCTAGGCCGCAAGACGAACTATTAGGTTTGCCACTCATTGCATTTAATCGAGTTCAAGTTCAACGATGCATTCACAAACATTACCAGAAAAAATATTACATTCAAATTTCAAAATGGGAGTGATTGAAACCGCTCGTTCTTTTTTTTGGAACGTAGGGTGGGAAAAACTGGGTGCCATAATAAACTTATTTGTTTACTTTCCTCGCGTAAGGTGAAAATAATAATAGATTGCACGGCAAGAATGATTACAGAAAACGATTACAATCGATGAATTGTGGGTAGGCCAACGAATTTGCTTTTTTTGGTAGTGTGAAAAAAGATGGCTACAGATTTTATGCAAGGTACTGTAGCGCTTGCTACTTATTGTGACCGGTCATGGTTAAATAATTTTAACCCAAGTCTGTCAGTGTGTGGTATCGGAGATGGTGATGATCTTGAAGACACTTATGCTGCGTGGAGATATCAAGGGGTGACTGATTGGCAGTCACAATGAGCTGGACTCAAAATCAAGCTGGCTCAAAAGATTTGTAACAAGGAGTCGCTATTGGGTGGGCTTGGCAGCAGGCAAAAAGATGGGACTTGGTCATACCACAAGGGTTCCTAATGGACTGCATCTGGAGACAGACCGTCTCAATGAAAGGGACCTTGAAAAAACTAATGAGGGGCAGAGAAAACCTCACACAGACAGCATTTCAATAAAATAGAAGCCCGAAAGCCAAACTATCGACAGAAAACATAAAACATGGACAACACGTAAGGTAGACCATAAGAAGAAGGTATTTGTTCCTGAAAAGAAGACAAAATGCCACATTGAAGGCTTGTCCACGAAATAGTAGCAAACGATCACGTGTCATCAACATAAGACAAAATATATTTAAGTGAAAGTGAGATGAAAAAAACGGCACTAAACAACTCATCTTGGTCAATCTAGCTCAAAAAAGAGCCTTGAATAATTTTTATCGCAGCCTTCAAAGCGAAAAGAGTCAAAATATGTTTGTAAGAGGCATAAGAATAAGACTACCCATCTTTTGACCAGTCATAGCTTTGGACCTTAATTTGCTCATAATAAATCCTTGGAAAAAATACTTGCCACTTGAGGGTGAATCGCGACACAAAAACCTTCAATGTTTACTAAGTTGGGTTTTTTGGGCATGGGCATAGTCCTTTTTTTCTATTCCAAAAGATTCCTTCTAACTTGAGCTGTCTTCTTCTCAATTTCTCACTCTACAATGATTATCTGAAATCTTTCATCTAAATAACATTTTTATTTTACTCTTTCCACCACTTTCCGAAACTTAATTACCATAAATGGGTCCCGCCACGACAGAAAAAACAAAACGAAAAAAAAATCCATCATCCCCATTACAATTTTAAGTGCTCGTAATTGAACCCATTCTCGGTTTATCCGCAAAACTAATTTTCTTTCACATGCATCTTAAAAAGATGACTGTCTACGCATCGAGCATCTTTTGCTTCGTTCGTGTCCTTATGCTTTTATCGAGATAATTAGCAGCCAGGGAGCAATTGTGCTCCTTGTCGTTTGCCGTCGTTGTATTATCGATGCGTCACATCTTCTTCAACGACTGTTGGTGGCAATCAACTTCTCCCATCCAATCATAACGACGGTTGAACATTGTGGAAATTAGATGGGCTCGATTTTCATTCATTTTCCATCCACATCGCCGTGAATTCAGTGTGAAATTTAAGAGTCATCAACAATAATTTATTCATACTTTAATTTTCGAGTGTTTTGCGTTTTTTTTGTGTTTTCCGTGGGTCGAGTTTTACCATTTCGGAGGTAAATAAAATAAGGTGAAATTAAGATAAAAGTTTCGAGTTAAAAATATATTCGAGAATCTTGGGATTAATATAGCTGGACGATCTCTTCAACGAACCAGGGTCTGCATCTTAATAAAGTTTTGAATAGCCGACAAAGCTGCAGGAAACACCTCCAAGATTTGAACGCAGGAGAGGAACAAAAATTACAGCTTCATTAATTGTGGAATTTTTCATACTCCTGAGGATTTTCAAACAAGAACATCTAAAACAATATGTTTATTGCTAGGTAGCTTTTGATTGATTAGAGATTGTAAGAGGTGAATTCAATGCACAAAAGAACTCAAAATAACATCCTTGTCCTTAAAGGAATCCTCAAACTTTTTTATTTTTGCGAAATAAGAAAATAGCTGCAAACCAGACAAATCACCTTAAATTGAAATCATTTGAAAGCTTTCTGCAACATTTCTCATCCATATTTTAGCAAATGTTTCAACACCCCTAAGTTTAAATTAAATATCTTAAATATTATCAAAAAACTTCTCAATGCTATTTTTCATTCTTTCACTCCATGCTCATCATCCTTAAAGTAGACTGTCGGCCACATTAAACTTCCTGTCTTGAATTTTCATTAAGTTACTTCATTCAAATGGTAAACATTTCAGTAACGTCCTTCCAAGCCTTTCACCTCAATAAATGTCGTTTTGGCCATGCCCGGAAAATACTTTCGCTTCTTTCATTTCGTCAACCAACCCTAGTCATGCTTTTCTGCAAATATTTATCTTATCCCTTACTTCACACCTGACCTACTTGTAATTATTACGTTTCACCTTCCAAATCCTTATTTAATGCGAGGGATCCTTATTAAAAAATTTTGATTTCTTCGAGCCTATTTTTCGGGACAGTTTCGTCGTAATCCTTCAAGACGATCATAATTAATGGCTATGACGAGGAGCAGAGCGATGTGAACGTGAAAAACGTTAAACATATTTTAGGTCCTTCATGAAAACAATTTGAACTTATAAGTGGTTAGGGATGGCTTTAATATGTCGCCAGGCTAAGTTGCTACGTACCATTTGGCTCACAGACGTGTGTCCTTACTATCAGACAGTAAAAACCATTAGAGAGTGGGCAAATCGAAAAACTGAGACGTGGCTGTATTTATATTGTAGTTAGTCCGAGATCCTTGTATAGCGATTTGTAGATGTCACAGCTGAACATTCATCATTTACGTGTAGAATAAGTTCTGAACGAGAAGACAATATTGCAAAAAAGTTTACATGCAGGACATATCTAAAAAAAGCGAGTGGCGATGATAGATGGCCCTTGCGAATATGAAAATTGCGTCGGCATTTTTTCAATTTGTTTAATTAACTACTTCCACGATATGCGTCATTACAGCTCGAATTTCATATTCCATGCATTTTAAATGTCATGGTATGAATCTGAAAAACAAATCCTAGCTAAACATCATCGCTTTTCACCCATACAATCCACGCGTTTTTCAATCAATGGCTGCCTGAAACGTATCCTGTGCCCGAGGTTTTTTGCTTGCTAACTTAATTTTCCATTTAAATGTAGGGAAATCTGGTGGAAAAATATTTTCGGTTGACACCTCACCCCCACTATGTTGCAATAATTCGGATAGTGAATAATGTACGCAAGAATGACGCAAGTCTTGTGAGCAGAATCCTTCGAAATCTATTGGAAACATTCAATTGATTCATTGTTGCTTTTTTTCGCATTTATTATTGCCACGCATGCCACTCCTTATTGTCCATAAAATACTGTTACGTTGCCGGAATAACAATAAAACCAAGAGAGAAAATAAAATCGCATTTTTCATATTTTATATATCCTTTCCAATATCAATAAATCTGACCGACATATACCAGAGGGACTAATAATTATGTTCCAAGGAACACTACAGTGCGCAATATATTTCAGTTTTTTTTTCAATTCAAACTTTTTCATCAACAGGTCCTTTTTTCCGCGGAAGGATTCGCTAAATTATATTCTCGTGGCTGTTATGTTGAACCGATGTGAAGGCTATAAATCATTGATGGTGGTCAAGTGCTACCGAAAATGCACTAATTGTTAAAATCGCGGGAAAATTGCAACATAAAGGATATTCATTTGTTGTTAATGATATTTGATGTTTTTGTTGGTGGGTCTTTAGTGCAGCAACACACTATGTGACAAATGTGGACAAGTGTTGTGTATTTGGACTGTATGGAATGTTCAAGGGTAGTAGCGCACAATTTATGTGTTTTGTGAAGCCATCTGTGCCAAAAAGGACATTTATCGTGTCGAGAACTATTCCTATTTGAGTTAATTGTTCGGAAGCAATTACTGCAGATTGTACTTGAAAAATAAATGGTTCATTACAGGCTCTTGAATGTTTTGCTCAGTTTTTGGCGTAGTGTTACATGTAATTTCATAAAGGATTGTTAATGGTATGCACAGCATTCTGGGGTTTGATACCAACTGTGTTACTTGTTTTCACGGCAAATCCGCTTTTAATTTATTTGCAAAGATTATTTTGGAAAAAATGTGAATTGACGTATTGATTTTAAGACTTTACAATGTATCAGAAAAGGACCTTTCATTTGCTATACCTTGACTTACTCTGTTTAAGCCTGGATCTACTGGTGCACTATTTTCTTGTTCTAAAGATCACTGCATAAATTGCAACTTATCAAATTCTTTGACCGTTCTTTTAAATATTTGTTTTCATTAAAACTAAATCGTTCTTCCTCGTTTCCCTTTTTCATGCAATGCTCAACATTTCTGACAGAAAAAAATCAATTTCTCTACTTTTATCTTCTCTGAATCTAGTCCCTGAAGAGCTAATATGATTCAAAGGATGATTTATAAATCTTGCTTCTTCAAACCAACCTGAAGCTTCAGGTCAGATTATATTTACAAGTCCTGAATGTAATTTTTACAGTCGCCCCAGCAAGAATGATCATATCTTCCTAAAAACTGCCAGGTTTCCTTTTTTTTACAATTGCATATTTTCAAAAAAATTTAACTCCAACTATTGAGGTGGCTATTATATAATTTGAGTGACAATCGCATAAAGGAATATCTGCTATTTGCATGGTACATAATATCCCTACCTAAACATCCACTCACAAATTTAAATGGGCTATCATTTCCATAGCAAGTTCATGAGTATCGTATAACTGTCCCAGCGACGAGATATAAATGCACCACAATGCAAAAGTTTAATTGTTTTGATTGCGTGACTAGCTAAATACTGAACCTATTTATTAGTTTATAGATTCAATAATCAGCCAAACATGTAGAAACAAATAGATCGAAATCGATTATTGACACGGAAAAATTGAACAGAATTAAATTTCACAAGGGAGTGGCTGATGCCATTTGCCCTTCTTTGCACGGCATTTGTTTTTGAACAACAGGTGAAAATTTTTCGCAAAGATCAATTTTGTGGTGAAATTTTGGAACTCCAGGTGGAAGACATATCGTTTGCGTCAGGAAAGCAATCATAAGATGCAGTAAAAATTTGTTGGAGTACCCCTAAAATGGCTGAAGTAATTCGTAATTGTTGATGGATAGTAACATTGTTGAAACATAAAGCATGAATTTCAAGGCGAAATCGGGAGGTTCGCTGGTGTCTTCCTGAGAATATTCAAGGAATATTTGCGGAGCATCAAAAAAAATGCTGGTTGAGTGCGGCCGCGTTTTCATGGTGCCTAAAATAATTAAGGAGTGATGTGTACGTAGTTTAACTTCCTCTTTCATTATTTTAGATATTATAAGTTTACATATTAGTTTACTTTTAATTATGGATGTGATTATAAATTTTTAAGTTGAAATGGAGCCAGTTTTTCTTTGCTTCCCTTGCTATAGTGTTGCCGGTTAGTGACGGAGTCTCTTGACTGAGCTAGTTTTTAAGCGGTCAAATCATTGCTTCGAACCTTTCTTCAGCTAGGGTTGGATTCCTGGGTGGTTTCGAAGTGGAAATTAAGCTGAGCGCAAAATTAAGTGGCATCCAAATAACTTACCCCGCGTTTCATTGCGAATGAGCGTCCAGTAAGACTATCTATTCATGGCCAATCTTTTTTATGGGGTTATTTTATTATTTATTTATTTATTTGAAGATGAGCTTTGAATTTTAGCGTGTAAGGGCTATGTAAATATTCTCTATATTTCGTTGGAGTACTAATTTGAAGTGACGTGACCAAGCTCTAATCTTTGGAAATTTGATTCTCTCTACTGAAATTTCTTTCTAGTAGTGGCGGTTTCTGTTCGTAACTTTCTTTTTTAAAGACTTAGAAGAATTTTAAATTGGATCAGACCTAAAGAAAATTCTATCATCGGGTCTATATTCGAAGAACTAACTAATTTTAATATCTAGTTTAGTAAGCCATAATATTTAAAATTATCGTTGAATTTTACCTTAGAAAAGGAGGTTTGCTTCAATTCTAAGAACTCTTTCAAATTTTTGGTGTACATTTGGATTTTCAAAGATTTAAATCCAATAGTTTCCAAGAATATTTTCCGTGTAATACTTATACTACTACTAGACTAGTTGTGTTCAAACTTTCCAGTATAGTTAAAAAAATCTGTTTAATTGATATCGAAATTAACCTTAATATAAAAGTGTCACAAAATGACATATCATCTTGCTCATATATACTATGTGAGAAGGATTTCCTCTTGGTTCATTTGGCAAAAAGTCTAGCCCAAAAATAGACAAGATTAAGAATTTTACCTAATACTCTCCTCTAAATGCAATCATCCATGGTGCAATAAATGATAATGATTGACTTCTTTTCAACTTATCCTCAAGCCCATACTAAAAATCAGTGCAAAAAACCCTCCAGAACTACTTAATCCATCCCAATAAGTGCAACCAAAAGAGGACAAAAATACCCCACAAAAAACACAACCACAACGTCAATTGATCTTTCAGGCTATAAATTGGTCATAAAAGGGTTGGTTGCCAATTACGTGGGAATCTATAAAAACGAAAAACAAAAAAATATATAGAAACCAACAACAACAAACACAAGCATCATCACACCACCCATCAGAAACAGGAAGACCGCAACAATGCTACCACGGATAGAGAGTATCTTTCTTCATAGATTCAGCAAGGATAGAATGAAAATCCAACACAAAGACTGTTCCGACAAACCTTCCGAAAAAAATGAATTGCTAAACATTTTCGTTCATGGGCCATTTTGTGATAGGAAAAATTTGTAGCCCGAACCGTATCTTATTATTATGATTATGTGTCTTATCCCGTTACTCTTTTGGTAAAAGTCTTTCAGTTTAGTGCAGCAGGATACCTACTACAGATAGAAAGATACTCACATTCAAAAGTAGTTGGAAAGACAAGAGGTTGGAGAGCGAAATAGATAGAGATATAATAAGTAGTGGTAGCAGTAGTAGTCAGCAAGGGTATTTTGCTCCTACGCTAGACCACTTTCAAGCTACTTTAAGGACATTATTGTTTGTGGCTTGAAGATGAATCTTTTGCTATTCGGATTGGTTTCTTAATAGCTATAGCCAAGAGGAATTTGCCCACAGATTATGGTTTTTATGGTAATGGAAGTGGATTTATGTTATCTGAAAAGGATTTATTTGCAAAAGTTTCGCTGGGAGAATCAGAGATTTTTTAGCTGCGAATGAAAGCAGCTTGAAGATGTTTATTTGATTTGAATTGGTACTTAGAAGGTGTTGATTAAAATTGGATGAGAAAATTACTGGAAGATAATCGGTAAAGTATTTGATTTAGTTTAAAATTTACTTCAATGCTGATTGCTTTTCGTCTTTTATTGGATGGTAATGTTTATTGTGATTTAATCCTTGGATTGCGCTTATAAATGGGTTTAAAAATGTGATTGGCAAAGTTTCTTTAATTTATAAAACGAAAATAGATACAATCAATTGAATTGATATCTCAAGAAAATAAAAAAAACTCTTATATTTAAAAAAATTGGCTTTTTAAAATTTAAAATTTAGTCAAAAGTATGACCATCACTGCATCTGCATGAAATTATTCCATGATTTACCAGTGACTAATTCCAAAAATATCTATTTTGTAAAAAGGGAAGCACTTTTAATCTGCACAGCTAACTTTTTAATGCTCCAAACAAAAGTTACAATCACCAAATGTTGAACAGCAAAACACAAAATTTCTAGCAAGAAGTTTTACTCTTTAGTCCTTAAGCTGGCGCAATAATCTCTTAATTTTTTTCAATTATCCCTTGCATATATTTTGTCTGATGACATCATCGCATCTATTCAAGTTACATAATACTCTAGAAAATAATTTCATATCAAGATGTCCTTTTCTATTGTTCCGACATGTTACGCCAACATATATTTGAATCCATTGTGTGGTTATTATGAAGGAATTAATAAAACGCTTGCCAAGTAAAAAGGACTTGATAATATGGCGCTTTCCAACGAGACGGAATATGCATTAAAGGACTATATATGTTCATCTCCTAGATGGGACTATCATTAAGACTAGTAGACTGTAAAATTTATTCATATGTGAGGAAGAGAGGTTATTACATTCTTCACGCATATAAAACATAAATTGCGGTATGGTTGTAATGTGTGGAATAGTGCATCAAATAGTTTGCTTCTGATTACTTTTCATCCTTAAGGATTACATTGTTGGTAAAGAAAAATGTTGCATACTACACCAAATCCATTTTATGTTCTTAGAGTGCACGATTTTATATGTTGCATGCAATTGACCCGCGTACAAGCACTTATAACAAAGGATACAGTCAAAGGGCATTGCATTATTCACTATTTGATGAGAAACTTGATGGAATTCATGGAGCGAAAATTTACCAGGATTGATGCCACTCCCTCGAAATTCTTGCAATTTTTATAGCCACCATCAAACTACGAAAATAAAATTGCAGATCCCTTTTAGCACTTGTACCGATAAATTGTTCCACATTGTATACCATGGTGATAAAGGGTTACAGCAGACATGCTGCAATCCTGTCGATTAACTCATGAACAGAAAAGTGAAAAAAAAATTCGCACAAATCCTTGGTATTCACGGACTTGAGGAAATCTTCTTGAGTTTGAACAAAAAAAAATGGGACATTTACTTGAAGAATTTCAGGGCTTACTCATTTCAAGTGGTCCCTTTTGTAACGAACTAAGAACTCATTCAGGACTCATCCATTCTTTCAATTGATCTAAGGGTTGAGTGTCTGAAAAGTGAAGTGTCTTCAGATGGACTTGAATGAAATAAAAATTACAACTCTATATTTTCTGACAAAAGACGCAAGCGTCCATGAAAAGCAGTACAAACCTAATGAAATCTGTCTAGCCACCAACACTTTCCTTAATTGAATATTACGTTTTTGAGTATTTCACAAAAAAGGACGATGTATATCATTTACACGTCTGATTCCAGCCCTCAGGTTCCAATTTTGTCAGTGGTTCAGATGTTTGGGGGCAGACGTGACATCCTTCGAAATAAAAAATTGTGAGAAGTCCTAACTGGGTGAGAAAAACCTTCAGCATCATATGCAGTGCAATAGAAGGGTATTCAAGATTTGGATGCTGGATGTGAAAAAGAAATATTGAAATGGATATGACAGATTTGTCTGATGCAATTTGTCATAAGTGGATTTAGCTTGTGAGTGATTTCAGCACTGAAAACTGGTGGATAATAAAATTGAGATCGGTAACGCGTCCGAAAGGATTTAAGCGTAGAAATAATGCAGGATATTTTTTGAAGCGTTCAGTTATATTTAGAATATTTGGTCTGGTAATATTAGAGTTCGAAATCAAAAGAAGGTTTTAAAATTAAATCATTACGCTCATGAATAGTCTTTAATGCAAACCTACTCTAAATAATTTCAGCTATCATTTGTTTCCTTGCGTAAATACTTTGTTCTTTGAGATTATTATGCTCTTTATTGACACAAGTACCGTTATTTTCGTTAACTTACGTTGTAAAACACATGCAATATCGATGAACTTAGTGGAATATATTACATATGGCGAGACTTTTTTTTATAGATCAATCATTTTCTATATCAACGCAGATACGAGCCATCCCAACGAGATAAAAGAATTAAGGGTTTAACCGCGTTCATAATGCGGTTCCGCATGAAGCTGGCTGTAGAAGGGTGGTGCCTCAGGCAGCTACACTAATCCCTGGTGAGCAACATTAAGAAGGAGGATGGTTTATTTTACATATTTTAAGTATATTTTTAGGACTTTTTTGGAAAATACTGAAAATATAAATTTATTGCTGAGCAAAGTACATGATAAAATAATTGTCCAAGAGTATTCTCTAGAATTTTGCTCCAAAAATATTGATTATTGAGCCACTGACAGCAAATTTTCGTAGATACCTCAAGAAAAATAGTTTTTCGGTGCACAGTACAACTCATCACTCGATCATCTGATGACAAAAAACCAAAAAGGTTTCATTAATTTATGAGTTTTTTGAGGTAATAATATATATTTTTCTAACGATTTTTCAATTTTAATATCAAATCTAAGTTAAAAACGATATTTTTTAAATAATAAAAAATCGATAAATTTGTTATTATAAAACAAATTATAATCGTAAAAAAAAATATATGGACGTGGTCAGCTTTTTATTTATGTACAAAATAAGTGTGTAAGATTTGAAAAGGATCGGATAGCTTAGAAAAGATTTGTGTTAGAAAAACGCGTTTAAAAATGGGAGAAACAGCCGTTTTACAGTTTATAGCGCGTCGAAGAGCATAGTTTTAGAATCTTGTAGCTCCATTAGTTTTGCTATTCTAACTGAATACTCTTCAAGATTTGTACTTCTATTATCGAATAAAATAAAAAAAGATATTCCCCCATTAATTTAATATGATTTAACTTCAACCAAGTGGTCGGCAGAATCAACTTGTTGCTAAACAACATTATGGAAGCAACTCAGTTGCAGAAAAGATTCCAAACGAGTCACAAATATGTATTATGGCATGACTTTTGATTCCCCAAATGAAACAGCTTAGATAATATTTCTATAATTATTTTTATGTTGAAACAAATATCAATTCTACTTGATTGTCCAAGGTATACTTTATTCAGCCTTTTTTACTTATTTCCACAAGTTATATCTGACCTTCCATTTTGCCGCTTTATCCAAAGTTTCCCTGGAAAACCAACTGGCACCTTTACTTCTCGTCGCTTGTGCAGACATGCGACACTCCTGCACACGTTATGAAAATGATAAATTGTATGAATGGAAATTTATAGTACTGAAATGAAAAGTGTATACAAACGGCGAGGGAATATTTATTTCATGCGACGTGTTTGGATCACTCATCATATATTGAGTTCCTAAAGCTGTATGATTTTTTTATCTTTTACAATTAATAATCAAGGCATTATAAAAACCATCTCGCATCTTCAACAATTTTACTTGACACATTTTTCAAGATATATTCTCTTTTAAATGGAAAATGAATCTGAAAAACGCACATTCACAAATCAAAATCAATCGCCATCCCATTATGATATCATTTCGTCCATGAAATCTCAAAACCAATCTCATTAAGATACAATTCAACGCTTTCATCTTCAATTCGCCCCAAAGAGTTATTCATCCAACAAAAATCCAATCAAGTGTAAAATTTAATTTTTTCCACATGGCAATACAATCCTGGAGCCTATGTTCATAAATGTTACGCCGTTTTAGTAAGACTAAAACAGGATATCATGTGGAAATTTTCAATTGTGTTTTTTGATATATGAACTTATTTTCTTTTCACTCACACAGTTTTGGAAATGATGTGATTAATATTGATTATAAAATCGATTGAATTTAATATTATCAGCATTGAATGACTGAACCTTATTTTTTGGGAGTATGGAGCATAGACTAAGTATCATGCGCCATTGCAATGAATCGATCATTAAAATTTCCATTCAATTGAAGTGTACTTGAAAAAAATTGCAGTATCTTAGAACGATGGAAAACTTGCAAACATCGAATCCAGAGTAGTTGTGACTTCAAAATTGAATGACTTCGTTGCCGTAGTCATGACATTCCAAAGTGCAGGATTCACGGTTATCGGATTCTGAGCGTAACAGCAAATCGGGTTGATCGTACGTCTTTCCAATTCACATATCACTACAGATACTGCAGAATTGTTAAATTGTTGCAGACTGGGGTTATGTAGGCCTAATCCCGCACATTCTGACTATGCCAACACAATCACATTTGGCCTATGCCTACAAAAAGGATATTTCGAAAGGTCAATCCGATTTGAATCAGAAAATTAACTTCAATAGATGTGAAATATTGTGGCAACATAGGCTACCTAGACCTACAGGATTTTTTATTCGAAATGTTCAGTGCTAAATTATGATTGAAAAGGGGCAAAAGTGAGAGAGGTAGCATATGTGGGTACAAGTTTTCTATACAACGTTCTAGATTTTATTTAGGCTAAGGGTGTCCTAACGTGTCTATTGGATTGAAATTCATAAAATTTGAAAGCTTCTTCTGGACAATTTGTAGAAGCTGAGATAACATAGGGTATCTTGTTCTCTCTTATCTCCAAAATAAATACTAAAAATAAAAAAGGCAACAATAGAATAAAATTAAGCAGCTAATTGCTACAAATTATTTGACAAGATTCCGAACAAGCGGCTATTCAAACTTCCTTAAAATGGGCAAGAACATGAAAGAAACCTCAACAAAGCTCATCTCCTAAAATTATCATTTCACCATTTATTTATTTCATTGAAAGTTGCCCCCAACTTAGCGTCATATATTCTCAGACATGACAAAAAAGTATTCACAAGTCCTTTATTATTATGATGAATAGAAAGCGAAAAAAATTAATCGTCTCACTTTCTCAATGGGAAATAAGGTCAAATGCACAATTCTCTTTATTTTTCCATATCGACAAATTTTCCTCGTCCTTCAGTCTATTCAACATAAATACTTGGCGAAAAAATCTCATTTTAGTCAATTTAGCCACGTGAATGGCATCTGGAAGCGGAAAAAGTGTTGGCAAAGCAATTTAAAATCTACAAAAAGGACATTTTTCAAAGGTGATTTGAGATGGAATTTCAAGGTAAAAAGTTGCGTGGGAAATAAATGATGCGAAATTCAGTGTTGATAGAATGGTGTGAAATTTTCCGCCGTATTTTTCTATTATTTTCATTTCATCTGTTTCCTTCTATTTTTCATTTAAAACGTTGAATTTTCATAAACGGACAATATTGACACAAGGCACAATAAGGAAAATACATTGAAAATCTTGCCTACTATGTCCAAAGCAAACATGAAATGCTACGGCAAAAAAGTCAAATTTTCTTGAATGAAAAAAGAAAATTTCAACCGAAAAGGACTCAAATCACTTTGATCAAACACTTTCCTTTAGGTTGGTTTGAAATTTGCAACAAAATCTGATAAATACCTTCGTTTATTCATATAAAAGGTAAGACGAGAAAAATATGCAAACTATGTTTTTGTTGGCCTTTTTTCGGAGGTGCTATACTCGACGAATCCTTTTCTAGGTGTATAGATTGTGTTTCATCAAGTAGAAACGGTGGAATGGTGGAAATCAAAAGTATTTGAATATCTCATTTGCATTTAATAGTTTTCTAAAGAATAAGCTAGTCCGTTTGGAAATGAGGATTCGGCTGGAGTTGGATGGCGTGCTATTTAAAATTCATTGTAAAATTGTGATATTTTTGTTGTAAATGTGTTAAGAAAATAAATAGAATTGAAGTTGCATTACGCGATGAAAGTGTCAGTGTTCCAATAAAAATTTCAAATGAAAACATATTTTTTATAGAACAATCCAAATCTATTTTCAGAGCAATGAAAAAAAAAATCTGAAAAAACTTTTGGTTCTGATTTGAAAATCGTAAATAAAAAAATTTCTTCGTTTTTTGGTGACTCCTTATTCAATAAAAAGATTTCTTTGTTTTTTTGGCAGCTCCTTATTGAAGTCTGTAACAATAAATTTCAAATTCAGACTAAAAAAAATTCGATAAAGAAAAATAATTTATCTAAACAGTTTTCTCTCTCTCTCTCTTCTGGAAAATAATGAAAATTGTTTCTTGAACGTACAATATATTTCTATACTAAGCTACCTGGCTCAATTTATGTGTAAAATATGGTAGGCTTTATACAAAAAAAATACTTGAAACAATGTGTATCCTTTCCGTTTCGCAACTCATCCGAATGTAGTTTATTTCACACCTTGTCCTCGACGAACACCTAAGAGCTTTGTATTCTTTCGTGAAAGAACTATTGCTTCCAAGTGGAAATCCTTTCGTCTCCCACAATAAAAGGATACAGCACACACATGTATTACGCCAAAGTCTATTATCTGGAAAATTTATTTTCAGATATTGCCAAGTCAAGCTGAGCGCTTGAAAAGAACAATGGAATCGTTCACACATCCTTGGCGTCATGCCTAAAACCTTTTTCATCATACCTGGAAGACTATTCTTGTTTTTACACTTTACGAAAGCACTCGATTTTGTCAACGCATTTCCGACTTTTTGACATAATTTTGTCGACACTCGCAGGATATCGGTAGCTACTTGGAGAGAAAACATGCGAAAAGCAGCAAAAGAAAGGATGTACCAATAATTGAATGACGGTAAATCATGAACGAAACGACATTAGTGCCTAATGTTCGCGAAATTTGAATTTATTGAATATTTCGAGGAGGATGTGTCTCCACTTTGAAGAAATTCGAAAATAAAGGATCCATTAGGGTGAACGTTTTGATATAGTGTTCCATAAGAGTGAATTTTAGGATCATTATGTGTATTTGAATTGACAGATTTACGACCGAAAAATCGAAAATATTTCCAAAAAAAAATATTGATGTTATTTCAAATTAATCCCTATACGTATAACACATTTCATTATTTACACATTTATTTTTTAAGTAATCTTCGATCCCATCAATTATATAAAAAGCCCTCCCTTAAGCATTATCCAAAAACAACATCTCCAAAGTAAATTCATCCTTATTAAACTATCATCTATATTCAATCCGATCACTCAGTTGACCTAGCGCTGGTGCCTTAATCCGTACGAAACAAACTCATATAGGACTTTCACGAATATTTTCTAGACGATTCTTTTCCCGTGTAAAAAAATGATAAATTGTTGTATCCATCAGATAGGACACTCACCGTCCATTCGTCATTGTATCTTGTTTTTCATCGTGAAAGGATTATCTTGATGTGAGATTCCGGCAAATCTTGACGGCAACGTGCACAAAAATTTGAGCAGTCGTCGGCTAATAAATCATTTCTGTTTTGAAATATCCTTTCCCAGGAAGGTAATTGATATTTAAGTAAAGAAATGTTAAATTATCCGTTAATATGATTCGATTTATAGGTTTACTAAAACGGACTCTCATAGAAACCAACATAATAATAAGATTTTGAAGTTAGCGTGCGTTACAATATATTGGAAACATTGTTTTATTCAAAAATCTGATCTTAATTTTTCCTAACAAAGTTCCTTCTGTATCCTTTATTAAGAATAATGCAGGTGATGTTTTCTAAATTTAAATAGCCACAAGGATAACCAATTTGATTTATTCTCGGAAATAAATGCTTTTAAATGCGAAATCAATATCATGGCTGCGATTTTTGTTAAGCCGCTGTCAATGGTTCAATTCACCATTGACACCTCGATTGTGAACAGACAATAGATCGTTAACGTTATCAACTTCACGGCAAGGCCCTTTTGTTAGAAGGGTAGTAATTGAACAAATTATTTAATACCATATTTAAATGTTATCAATATTTTATTGTTGAAAATTTTCAGGATGTCAATAAAAGCTGGGTTGAAATAAAAGCAGATGGGCATAGCAAGGTTCAATTACTGTATAATACAATTTCTTCCAAAAACAATGAACACATACGTTTTAGTATCTATTCAATCATCCATATCACTAATTAACCTCATCCTATCTTCGAGCTCATATTCAAATCACTTTGAATCATCCAAACAATATCCTATCAAACAATTTACGCAATCACAAACTGCACAATGAAGTGCTTCAAGTGAGCTCAACACATTCAAATTCAATTCAATCTATTAAAGCTATCAAAACATTTTGCCTAAGATGAAGACTTCCAACCCACATTGATATCATAGACATAAGAATCCTTTCAACGATTTTTTTCCATCCGGGGATATTTCATTCATTGTTGAAAACATCTTTCCAACATTTTATGGGTGACACACCAATAGGAAATGACAAGACTGACGACTGAGAATTTTCTTGGTTGGATGATGAAAATTTAATCAAAACATGCACACAATTTCCTGCTGTTATAGGATTAAAGTGTAAAATCCGGTATTCAATTTACGATATTTTGATTTTTTAATGCACATATAAGAGGCTTTAAATTTTTTGTTTAGAGACTTTTTTCAGAATTGATGTGGTTGTGAAGAATATGGAGGCAACTTTACGACTCCTTCAAGTGAAGGATATTCTGTTTCAAAGTAGGAAATTATCGATCTATGGTAGAAGTGTTTTAAGCTTAAAGTGATGTTTTGAGTTTTTGTTTATTACACCTGTGAATATGGGAACTTACAAGTTAGTAAGGATGTATAACGAGACTTCTTTACTTGTTTTAATACTTACATCAAAAAAATTTGATATTGAATTTAAATAGCCAAAATGATAACCAATAAAACCTTGAGACTTTAAGATCTACAAATGTGATTTAGAAGCTGTCATGGATAATTGATTGACATCTGATATTTTCTGTGTATGGGGTATTCACAATCATCAATAAATTATTTGAAGCACATTTTTGTCGGTACTTCATTGTTTTTGAATGGTTACATTGACATATTATTTTTTGAGTGAAAAATTTGTATAGGAAATTTAAACAAACAATACAAAAGTCTTTAATATTATATTAAATATTAAAGTTTACATAGAATTTTCCACTCTATAAATCTACAATGCATTGTTTTTATTATCATAATAATATTTAAAACAAAAACTATCCACACAGACATCAGACAGTTGTTTCATCCACAGAAAATTAATTTTTATTTTTGTCCTGTTGGGAGCACAGCGGGTGCGGCAACAAATAAAAGAGCACAGGGAGTGCAACGACAACAAACTTTATTATCTAAGATACGATTATACAATGTTACAAATGTACGTGCGACACCTTTGGTATGATCAACGCGAGTGGTCCTTTTTGCTGCTTTGGTAAATAAATAATGCGCTCGTCGCGCCACTCTGCCAACGATGGCGAGTTCCCATACTCGGTGGTGAATTTGACAGCCCTACAGTACTCCCCCCGGAGTGACATTGTTATTTGAAAACAATGTTGACGTCTTTCGTCTAGCTGCTGGATAAACTCGTCGAATATTCGAAGGCCGCGGGTTAATGGGAGCCCAAATTTGCAAAGGCGGTACGACATTGGATTCTGCTGGCTGTGATTGTTGACACGATGAAGATGCGGTTTGGGATCTTGAAAACGCTTGTTGAACGGTTGGTGCGCTCTTAACAGCTTTCATTGCAGGAGTGGAGTGCTGACTTGATGCGGAACACGGTGGTTGCAATGTTGAAGGGCTGTCTGGATCGATGGCTACATACGCCGGCTTCAGTCTTTCTGTTGAAATGTTGACTCGCTTGCCATTGATGTCGACAGTAAAAACAGCAGCAGATAAACGATTCAATACTCGATGCGGTCCGGTATATGGTTGGCTTAGCGATTTTCTAATAGCGTCAACCCTGACGAAAACGTGCGAGCAGGTACTTAGCTCCTTATGAACAAATGTTGTCCTGTTATTGCGATGGACAATTTCTTTAGGCCGAAGTTTTCTCATTTGGTCGCGAATTTTGGTGAGAAATAAGCGAGGTTCGTCGTTACTATTATTATTAAGAAACCATTCGCCTGGTAATCTTAACGTGGTTCCGAAAACCATTTCAGCGGGAGAGGTTTCCAGGTCTTCTTTTATGCTGTTGCGAAGGCCGAGCAATACGGTGGGTAAAATGTCTACCCAGTGGTCCTTTTTGCTGCTTTGGTAAATAAATAATGCGCTCGTCGCGCCACTCTGCCAACGATGGCGAGTTCCCATACTCGGTGGTGAATTTGACAGCCCTACAGTCCATTTCTGGAAAAGCATGTTCGTTTTCATTTTGTTCAATGTGCCATCACACCTTCTTATTTTACTCTCTAGACGGTAAGTGAATAAATTGTCCTTATTTTGCTCTAAGAGAGAACAGGACTAGGGCATTTAATTACTGCGAAGCATGCTGCTGGACACCTTGTGTTTTGTTAATAAATTTCACACTATTAGACACCATGTAGTTTTTGTAGTTCTTTACGGAGAGAAGTTTGGAATCAAGTGGAGTACAGCGGGTAAAGACTGCAAGGGCCATTTGTTTTAAAAAAATGTGGTGTTGAAAGAAGAAAAAAGCATAGAAATGTCGTTAGTGGTTTTTTAATGGAGGGATCTAGATATAAACAATTTCATTTAAATATCAATTTTATTTGAGACTTGTTGCTGATAAATGCAACTGGAAATGTTAAAGATATGGTACAGAAGACTCTGCATAGTGTTGTTCTCCCTTCAGCTCAAACAACCTTATAAAAATGAATGGTAGAAAGTGAGAGATATGACGAAATAAAATCACCAGTAGCAGAGTTGCTCCGTGTCTCCCATTTCGTTTTGCAGCACATTCCCATGATAGTTCCCATATTTTTGGGTCACTTTAATATAACCTTTGTATGCGAACTTTTCCAATTTTCTTTATTTATTTTCAAATTTATTTGCAGTTTTGTGAATTAAAAGTGTATAGTGCACATTTATATGATCTTGTCAGCAGGGCAACGAGATATGTTACGGAATAACAAATTCCGATCAGCAGCCATTTTTTTAAAATTTACTCTGGATAAAAAAAATTCAACCAGGATCAACCAGGAAGCTGTCACCTGTTTTTGCTCATTGATCACGGCATCCACCATTTCAATGGCTGGTAGTCGGATGGCGCTCAAAATGGGGAGGCTTTCGATTTCTGGTCGTCCAACTAAGGTGAGAGCATGAGAGCAATACGACAGAGTTCTTGTGGAAACTTTTTGGTACGAGTCATAAAAAAATATTGTATGTACTATAAAGCGTACTCTGGCACGTCCAGTTAGGACTGATTTTTGTATGTTACGGAAAGAATCTACACAATATTTAATAAGAAAGCATAATACGAGCTTTTCAAACTTCATTCTGCACCCAGATATACTTCAATACAATACACGTTGAGCTTCTACTCAAGGTAGAAGTACCCATCTAACATAACTGCACAGCTAGCAATCTTACTGTATAGAAGCCAAAGTCATAACTGAGTCTCTTGATCTTCGGGTTACAAAATCTTAGCCGATCCTGCATAGCACCTCGCTAGGATCTTATAGTTTTGCTGGAGCCACACGCAGAAATGTGTTAAGTAAGATAGAAGACCATAAATACTCGACAAGCAAATTTGTAGTAGTATCCATGATGATGCTTCTGCAAAGCTTCCCTATTAGGAAGTTTTGACGGAGCCTACTTTGAATATTTCTGTTCTAGTATTCTAGAAAACAGTGTAATGGATCCACATCTTGCTTTCTAATACACCACCGACTGTGATAGCTTGTATGAAAAAAAGGACGATTACAAAAAAAGTGCGCATGATGGACAATGAATCACATTGGAACTCTAGGATACATACTGGAAGTGTGAAAAGGGATTGATTCTTCGTTTGTAAGTAGAAAATATTCTGAAATTTCAGTTATGTATAAGAGAAAAAATTGTATAAGAGCGATTAAATTCAAACCAGTTGGAATTACCACGTCATGAATATCATTTCAGCCAGCCGGCACAATATTTCTTACTACCAAGCACACGGACATTTCTTAGATGGTAGTCAATTTAATAAAAAAAATACTCGCAATACTTAATGCACCCACTCTTCCCCAAATACAACTTTTCACCAACTTTTCAGCCTGAAACTTTTCATATTTGCTTCGAACAAATAATTTCTTTTCATACTTCCTCTTTCACCAACAACACAATCCAAACGCATCTCAGCACGACCAATTTAAAGCAAATGCTACCATCTTCCAACAAGGACCAAATGTTACTACCATTAGCACTACTACCACCAACACCACAACTTGGCATTGCTTACACCCAACTCTTTACATTCCTCCGCCAACGTTATAGACATGCTGGAGTTGGTCGTCCCATAACTACAATTGCAGCTCTTATCATGATCCTTCGCATATTCACGAATAAGTGTGCAAAGCTCGAAAAAATAGGATAGCATAGCAATTCAAATCCAAAGAAGCACTGTCTGGATCAAATTGTTATTTTTTCTCGCATGGTGTCCGGACTCCAGGACGAGTGGTTGACCGCAACGGAAACATGTGAATATGATAGTTTGAATAGTTGACCCAAAATGGATTCATGTGCAGAGGAAGGATAAGAGGAAAGTTTTCGAATGTTGGCAAACAGATAAATAAAGTTGGAGACTATTTTTGATGCAAAACATATTGAAAAAGTTCTCGAGGGGGAAAAACGCATTCAGAATTTTCTTGGAAAATTGTGAACAAGTTGAATTTCAAAAAACTTTAAAAAGTGTCAGCCGGAAAGCGAATTAATTCAATTAAAGGGTTGTGAGCTCATATTATTCCAGTAAATGGAGGAAAAAGCCACAAATAATTGCATTAAGAGGAACATTGTATGCATTAGTAAAATTTATCCTCTTCACAAAAAAATATGAGAGATATTCTGAAACGCAAGCTTGCAGTAAATTATGTTTTTGTGGTTTTTTAAAGTGGCTCCTTGAAATTTTAACTATTTTCAATTTAATGTTGATGAAAAATTCAATTCTTGTTCGAAGGAATATGTAAATATTCATAAATCCGAAACCAATTTCGGAGTATCCATGAAATAAAGAAATTAACGCCCTTGATAACTTCAAAGCACAAATATCACGTTTTGTCGAGTTTCATGACAATTTTCAATGTTCTTTGTAAAATATTCCATCCAATAAATAATTTATTTTAAACATCTCAGAAAATGGTCATCAAAGGAATTTGTTTTTCGGAATGGAGGCCTACCCAAGGCCACATTTATTTCGTAATTCTAATGAGCTTTGACATTATGGATGATTGCTTGATCAAAAGAATTCTGTTACTATGTAACTTTTAATTGCAGTTCCTCACTTCCGAGAATTTTCAATTAATTATTACGGAAAATTGTATATTGCGAATTTTCAACACGATTTAAAATGTACATTCAAGTAATAATTTGTTTCATTCTTGCAGCTATTTTTCGTGATCATAGGAAGCATCACGATCTGAAATTGGACTCTTCATGACGTTTTGATCCCCTTTTTCTGCTTTGATGGTAAAACTAGCATTGCACCTACTGTCAACGCGAAAAATAATTACACTGTTCATATTTCATCAATTTTTTTCTCATGTATGACCACTCAAACGATTTCCATCCCAATCGATATTCGAAAATATTAATAACTTACATGAATTGTATGTTTCCGATCATTTAAATTTAAATAGCCAGAAAGATAGCTAAGTTACTATTTTAAGGACTACTAATAATGGTGATCTGCATACTGTCATCGATTATATTTTGACATCTGTCGTACTTTTATCATTCACTATAACCAATAAACTGAATAGACCGACTATTCACAATCATCAGTAAGCTCAATGGAGAAAAGTTGATAATCAGGAAAAAACTAAATACAATATTATTCAAAATAATCGAGAAATCTAATACAACACGAGCTTTTCATACGGTGTGTTTCATTACATTGGTAAATATATTTGATAATATACGATTTTAGCCAATCGATTGCGTACAACTTTGTCAAAAGAACCTCATTTAAAGTTAGCAATATTAAATTTTATTTATCTTGTTGTGTGAAGCAAATAAAATTAATATTCTATAATATCAAAACCAATTCCTGTTTTCAATATTGATTAATTTTCGGTTGTCACATAAATCCTACAAATTTCAATTCACGTGACCACCTAAAAAAAGCAACTTCAAATCTTCTACCGTACTATGCTGTGACAAACTATTGTTTGTATAAATTTCAGCAGCAATTTAGAATTTATCAAAATTTCCAAGCACTTTATTTTTCGGTTCGATTCGCCACATTTTTTTGTGTCAGCAGTTGGACAGAAACACAACAATCAATTCAGATACATGTATCTATGAATAAAGATTGTTCAGCATTAGTTTTGTTGTTGGTAAATAGTTTTGAACTGTAGCCAAACATAAAATGGGTGGAATGTTTGGTGGGTTTGGTATTCTGTATTGGAAGCAATTAAAAATTGGTGTATAAATTTTATGTGATTGATTGTATTGATAAGTTGAAGTATATTTGATATGAAAACGGTCTGAAATTTATTTAAATTGTTACAAAATATACAAGCACAAATAATTGCTAAAACACAGACAATGTACAAAAATTATTTACATATTCTGGTTCAAATTAAGCCCCGTCAGCGTTTTGTATTTGTTTATTGCCTACCCTTCATACGAGAAACATATCACCACAATATTTTAATGAATAAAAACGTTCATATTATGTTTTATTTCTTTTTTGGCAATGCTTTGTAACGTTCATCAGAAAACTTTTTTGGATGGTCTAGCCATACTTCACCACGATTAGCAATATGATCGTTATGGCCTGTTCTGACAACGATTAAGGTCCTTTTCTCACTAATGATGGTCATCAAAAAATCAGATAGTACCATAAGCCCATGAATTTGCTAGTACCGTGCGCATAGTTGCGGACCACAAATTTATAACGGCAAATTCAAAGTGCTGAAAGATGGTTCCAAAACGATCTCAAATAGATGCCTAAAAAACCTTATTGATTGCAAGAGCTCCAAAATCGATATGGCTGAATCAGGACATTGGTGATGGTTTTTCGGACCTAATGAAATTAACCCTTTAAATATACAAGCCTGAAGCTGAGCTAAAATACGATTAATCAATCAATTCTGTAATCAACAATAGTAACGGAGTAATCTCCATTTTGTTATCTTAAATGAATTGCGAATTGGTGAGCTAGTCATTGCTTTAAAATTTTAACTAGTTTCACCACTATGTGGTCAACTTAAAACGTCTTCGTTGTAGTGGTAGTCTCTCGGCATCTTTCTACGGCTCGATCATATTCTCTCTCAGTGCGCTCAAATTAGTGAGGCTTAACGATGAACATGGTTGGAAGGTTACCACACAGACGGCAAGTTGATGATCTTTTAAATGAGTTAGGCTCGAATTTTGCGATGACACCATACGAAGAATGTAACAAAAATTTGATGACGCTGATTTTTTTATGGGGAAATGCTACGGACCGTTGCTACTCTACAATTTTTTGCGAAAAAAGACTACAAGAATCGAAAATAAATGGTAAAATTCAACAGAGAGGATGAAGTAAGTGAGTTGTAACTAGCCTTTTAAATGAAATCTTTTTTCATAAATTATTGAAAAGAATCTCTTGGAAAAAGAAGCAATCATTTGAAAATATTGAATCGTGTAGTTTAAATGGCAATTTCACAAAGAAATCATCTAGTACAAAATGATGTACTTGCTTTCAAGCGTATTCAGATACAAAACCAATATATTTTTGATTTTCACTGTTTTTCCAACTCATTTTTGTGTATATTTTCAAAGAAAAATGTTGATTTTCGTCAAATGCTAAAACAATTGTTTTCAAAAACAGACGTAAAATTTCAACAAGTAACTTTCCTTTAAGCTAGCAAACATCTAATTAGACTTCCGTCACCTCACAAACAACCCTTACTTTTCACTTCGTCCTTATCCTTATTAGTCTTCTGTTTTCTGTCGTTGATTGCGACAAAAGTTTCAATTTTCCAGGGAACTCAACATTCACAAACGGTTGTCAAGATGTTGTTGGAAAATGAATGGTAATTAATGCCCGGCAAATTGCACGAATAATGATAAACAAGATTGTTTCATGTAAAAATAATGCTATTGTTTTACGAGTAAATAATGATGGAGAGTGAACAAGGACACTTTTTTCATTTTATTTCATATAGTACTTTACAAGATGCCTTGCTAAATTTAAACTTAATTAATTAATCAATTAATTTAATTAACTTCTGGAACTGAATACAAACCCATGCTTGATTTCAACGAATTAAATTTTTCTCTGGAAAATTTGTAAGCTTCAGTCAAAAATTTATTGACTTAAGAGGGTGCCCTCCCGAAAAGTTCAATGATAAAATTGTCAAAAAAAAAACTTTCATGAAAATAGAAACATATGAATCTACTTAGTATAATTGGACTTTGAAGTAGATATCTAATTGCATTAAAAAAACAGAAAATTCAATATTTTCTTTGCATAAAATCTGAAAGTTTCTGAAGTTTTTTTTTGGGTTCGTTGGCGTTTTCTGGTTGATGATGTTTTTTCTGGGACATGAATGTATTTTTTTCTAAATTTTTGATCAGAAAAAAAATGGTTATTTTTATGTATCATTTTCCCTCTAATTAATCTAGACTTAATTTTTTCAGATTTAACTATTTTTTAGCTCATAAAGTTTTTGGCTGTTGTCTGTAAATGTTTTTTGTGCAAATTATTTACAATACCTCATGGCGTTGCCGTTGATCAAAAGAAAAGTGTATGATCCTTGAAATTTCCAACAATTTCCAAGCACGGGAACAATTAATTTATCAGATTTCTTTCTTCTATGAATCACTTGTGCGATCAATTTTTAATGGCTACTGATTTATACATATTTGTCATGTTTACTTATATTTTTTACGAAGGAATCAAAAAATGTGGTAAAACCAATTTAGTTTTATTCAATTTCAATGTAACCATTCCATTTTTGACTCACAAATTTTCTTCTGAAGTTGATTCTTACTATTTGGTTCTAAAATTCATTTCCCGATTGATCTATTTAATTTTTAAGCTTTTTGTCTTGTATGTCTCGATAAGCTTCACTTTTTGGGGAAGAAAATGTTGTTATTTATTCAATTTCCTTAGCGTGATATTTTTCTATGTTTCCTTATCTTACTCATAAATTCGAAACTAAAAACCAATAGAAACAAATAGAGAAATATGTGGTTTCCTTTCACAGGACAGCATGACCGCTCTTAACTCAAATGTAGAATGAACATGTTGGGAGCACAGCGGGTGCGGCAACAAATAAAAGAGCACAGGGAGTGCAACGACAACAAACTTTATTATCTAAGATACGATTATACAATGTTACAAATGTACGTGCGACACCTTTGGTATGATCAACGCGAGTGGTCCTTTTTGCTGCTTTGGTAAATAAATAATGCGCTCGTCGCGCCACTCTGCCAACGATGGCGAGTTCCCATACTCGGTGGTGAATTTGACAGCCCTACAGTACTCCCCCCGGAGTGACATTGTTATTTGAAAACAATGTTGACGTCTTTCGTCTAGCTGCTGGATAAACTCGTCGAATATTCGAAGGCCGCGGGTTAATGGGAGCCCAAATTTGCAAAGGCGGTACGACATTGGATTCTGCTGGCTGTGATTGTTGACACGATGAAGATGCGGTTTGGGATCTTGAAAACGCTTGTTGAACGGTTGGTGCGCTCTTAACAGCTTTCATTGCAGGAGTGGAGTGCTGACTTGATGCGGAACACGGTGGTTGCAATGTTGAAGGGCTGTCTGGATCGATGGCTACATACGCCGGCTTCAGTCTTTCTGTTGAAATGTTGACTCGCTTGCCATTGATGTCGACAGTAAAAACAGCAGCAGATAAACGATTCAATACTCGATGCGGTCCGGTATATGGTTGGCTTAGCGATTTTCTAATAGCGTCAACCCTGACGAAAACGTGCGAGCAGGTACTTAGCTCCTTATGAACAAATGTTGTCCTGTTATTGCGATGGACAATTTCTTTAGGCCGAAGTTTTCTCATTTGGTCGCGAATTTTGGTGAGAAATAAGCGAGGTTCGTCGTTACTATTATTATTAAGAAACCATTCGCCTGGTAATCTTAACGTGGTTCCGAAAACCATTTCAGCGGGAGAGGTTTCCAGGTCTTCTTTTATGCTGTTGCGAAGGCCGAGCAATACGGTGGGTAAAATGTCTACCCAGTGGTCGTTTTCTTCGTGACATCTTATAGCAGCTTTCATCGAGCGATGCCACCTTTCAATTGCTCCGTTAGATGCCGGATGGTATGGCGAAGTACGCGTACGTTTTGAGCCTAAAAACTTTACAAGTGCTTGGAACAGTGCTGATTCAAATTGGGTGCCTTGATCTGTTGTTATTACGCTGGGGGCTCCATAGCGAGCTATCCAGTTGGTGTAAAAGACTTCGGCAACGGTTTCTGCAGTTTGATCTACCATCGGAATAGCTTCGGGCCAACGGGAAAATCTATCGAGAATGGTTAGGCAATAGCGGTAACCACGCGATGGTGTAAGCGGTCCCACAATATCTATGTGGATTTGTTGGAAACGCTTGTCTGGAATCGCAAAAGGCTGAAAGTTGTTCTTGGTGTGCCGACTAATTTTCGACCTTTGACAAGGAATGCAAGTACGCGCCCAGAGGTGCACGTCTTTTCGCATGTATGGCCATACGAACTTTTGGCTGACTGCTCGCAAGGTAGCGCGACTTCCCGGGTGAGAGCAATTGTGGAAGGTGTCGAAAATTTGTTTGCGTAAGGAAACCGGGACGAAAGGCCTGACGGTTGACGTTGAATTGTCGCAATATAACATTTTTGTACTCCCCACGTTGACTGGTGTTAGTTGCAAAGAAGTCGTGTTGTTGATCAGGAGACTTTGAAGTTCATTGTCTTTTGCCTGTTCAGCAAGTAGTAATTCGGTATTAACATGTGTTGGCATTGAAATGGCATCCACCCGAGACAGCGAGTCTGCAACTGTATTTGCTTCACCTGCGACATGAACTATGTTTGTAGAAAATTGAGAAATGAAGTCTAGGTGGCGAAGTTGCCGCGGCGATGCTTTGTCTGATTTTTGCGAAAAGGCGAATATTAATGGCTTATGATCCGTTTTTATGGTAAAGTTGACGCCTTCAAGGTAGTGTCGAAAATGACGGATACTGCTATAGATACCAAGAAGTTCTCGATCATAAGCACTATAATTTTTCTCAGCAGCTGTAAGTTTACGCTGGAAGTAGGCGATAGGCAGCCAGTTGTCGCCTTGATGTTGTTCTAATACTGCGCCAACCGCGACATTGGAAGCATCGGTTACCAAGGCTAAGGGACGGTTCGGTTGATAGTGGACGAGGAGAGTTCTTGAGGCCAAACTGTTTCTACAGGCATTGAACGCGTTGTCCGTTTCCGAAGTCCATTGAATAGCTGACTTTTCTCCTTTTTTTACATCGCGTAAGAATTCGTGGAGCGGAGCTTGTAGGTTCGCAACGTTGGGAATAAATCTGCGGTAATAGTTTAACGTCCCAAGAAACCGTCGGAGCTCTTTAACTGTGGTAGGTCGTTTATAGTTTTTAATTGCTTCCACTCGAGACGTTGGTGGGGAAATGCCGTTTCGGTTGATTCTGTGGCCTAAATATTCGACTTCGTCGGCGCCAAACATGCACTTTGCTACGTTAACAACAACACCGTATTTATTTAAACGATCAAACACCAGTTCTAGATGCTCCATGTGCTGCTGTGGAGTCTCGGATGCGACAAGGATATCATCGACGTAACAAGTACAAAATTCGAGACCTCTTAGCACTTCGTCCATGAAGCGTTGAAACGATTGAGCAGCGTTCCTCAAGCCAAACGTCATTACCGTAAATTCATACAAGCCGAAAGGGGTAATGACGGCGGTTTTTGGAATGTCCGTTTCGGCTATTGGAATTTGATGGAACGCTCTCAAGAG
Source organism: Oxycera nigricornis (assembly GCA_963942545.1). NCBI lineage: Eukaryota > Metazoa > Arthropoda > Insecta > Diptera > Stratiomyidae > Oxycera > Oxycera nigricornis. The sequence goes on from OZ012662.1 coordinate 105,154,719, forward strand.
ATCTAATTTGGAAAACACTCGCTTCCCGGTTAGACTCGCGGTGATGTCTTGTATGTGCCGCATCGGGTATCTATCAGGAGTTGTTATTGCGTTAAGACGTCTGAAATCTCCACACGGTCTCCAGGAGCCATCCTTTTTCGGAACTAAATGAAGTGGGCTTGCCCACGAACTGTCTGATGGGCGACAGTAACCTTTTTTGATAAGAAAGTCGAATTCCGTTTTAGCTGCAGCTAATTTTTCAGGAGCTAATCGGCGGGCTTTCTCGGCAACTGGAGCGCCATTGGTTGTTATATAATGTCGAACGTTGTGTTTCGCGTGAATTTGTGCGGAGGAAGGGTTTGTTACGGTCGGAAATCGTTTGAGTAGGCTAAGGTAAGGAGAGTTGTCGGCCACTGTCGAAATTGTTATGTGTTTGACAGAGCTCATAAAACCTCCTGTGGAGAGCTTTGTGTGCGGATCTATCACACGGCGGTTTTTGATGTCCACTACCAGTCCAAAATAATTTAATAAATCTGCGCCTATGATGGGTCTTGTCACGTTAGCAATACAAAACTTCCAAATGAATTCGCGTTTTAGTCCTAAATTCAAGGTAAGAAGTCGATGGCCGTAGGTATTGATTGCTGATCCGTTGGCGGCGAAAAGTTTATATTGTGACGGAAAACGTTTGGAGTTTCGTGTGGGCGGAACGACGGAGATGTCGGCACCGGTGTCGACTAGAAAATTTAATCCGGATAGTTTGTCAGCAATATGCAGGCGGTTTTGAGAATTTACGCTGTTTACCGCCAAAGGCAACAGCGTCAGAGCTAGTTTTCCGACTGTGAATAATTATTGGGCCGCCAAGAACATGGCTGCCTGCAGTTTCTGGCAGTGGCACCGAACTTCTTGTGGAAATAACAAATTTTGTTTGATAAGCTGCCTCTTCGATTATTATCATCGTGACGGAATTTTGGTCGACGATGGCTGTGTGAAGTACCGGGTTCGAGACGATCCAGCCGAGTACGTATTTCATTTAACTCGCTAATGATGGCGTCGGAAGGCGTCGGTGACGGAGCTGCAACCGCTGCGAGGTTGCAAGATTCTCGTACGCTTGCAATTTTGTCAGCCATTTTGGCCAATTGCTCAAGGTTCATCGAGTCAGATGCGCTAAGTATGGCTTGCGTGTTAACAGGGAGTCTTTGAAGCCAAAGAGACTTAAGCACGCTCTCCGAAAATTTATTTCTACTTTTTGCTTGCATGGAGCGCAGGAGTTGAGACGGTTTTTGGTCTCCAATTTCCAAGCCGATGAGAAGATCGCGAATTTCATCCTCCGGAGAGGCCGCAAAAACACTAAGCATGCGTTCTTTTATTGCGTCGTACTTGCCTGTTGCAGGTGGGTTCTCCACGATGTCCTCGACTTGAGCCAAGATGTCCGGATCGAGCTCGCTAACCACCTTGTCAAACTTTATTGCATCTTTTGATATCCGATAGGTCCGAAACTGGGCTTCGATACGGGCGAACCATAACGCTGGGCGAGCTCGCCAAAATTCCGGTATTTTGAAAGTCAAAATACTATTTAAACTTTCGATCGAGCTGGCCTGGGTGTCACTTTTATCTTCTTCCGCCATTTTGCTTATTTCTTCAAAAATAATAATTTGTAAGTCGGAACGGGGTCACCACTTGTTGGGAGCACAGCGGGTGCGGCAACAAATAAAAGAGCACAGGGAGTGCAACGACAACAAACTTTATTATCTAAGATACGATTATACAATGTTACAAATGTACGTGCGACACCTTTGGTATGATCAACGCGAGTGGTCCTTTTTGCTGCTTTGGTAAATAAATAATGCGCTCGTCGCGCCACTCTGCCAACGATGGCGAGTTCCCATACTCGGTGGTGAATTTGACAGCCCTACAAACATCTTCATAGCCTCGCCACATTTCTCCATCTATCATGATGGTACTAGTTCAAGTTCTGGAAACGAAAAACCTTCTTTTCATGTACGAATTGTGTTAGCGGAGATTCAAACCAGACACAATTGTAGTGGATGTGTTTTCTAACTATATAAAAACACACGGAGGTTCAAATCATGAAGAGTTGTAATTAAAGAACCAAAAAAACCTTAATTTTTTACTTCCGAATTATATACATATGTGAGCTAGAGTTTTTTGTTTAAGTCTGAATATTTTAAGCAAATTTTAAATTGGTTCTGGTCTTGAGCTCATAAGTAGATAATATCTTTAAAAATCATGAAATAAAATAAAAGTTGCGTATTTATTTCAAGAGAGTATTTATCGTAAAAATTAAATATAAAATTAAATTTGATAATGATAATGTTTGTTTTTGAGAAAACCCACGTTTTCAATCACAAGTAGTGCAAGCAGAAATTGTAATGCCTCCACATTCCAATTGAATTGATGGATATCTGTTAAAATTTAATAGCGTGCCTAAACTGCACTTGCATATATTCAAACACAATACGATACATAAAGTTGAAAAAAGAAGGTTACAAGCTCTATTTTTATGCTTAACGTGCCATATTGTAGCTCATCTTCACTCACGATTTTATGCTGTCGCACAATATCTTCACACCATCCGTCAGACTATATCTACAACATTTTCAAGCACATTTGATCCTTTTCACAATCAACCATCTCAACAGCTGATGTTCCCTTTTCGTCCACTTAAAAGTTCCATCACTAGCTTGAGTACCACAAAGAAAACCATATTCTATAGAATATACCAACATCATCCTCGATTCAAAACCCTTTCGATAGTCATCTTCACTACATGCTTAACATTTATCCTGGTTGTGAGCCCATTGATAATATGAAAGAACCGGTATCGCAAGGATACGAGGATATAAAACCGACGACCGAAAGAATTCAAAATCAATGTGAATTCCGTGAATCACAAATCATAAAAAGTATGTCCTGTAAATCGATATCAGCATGGAAACTTTTCAAGTTGAAAAGGATAACATATGTAGAAGATTGTGTGTTGATATACGTGCATCGAGATGATGGTACTTATCGGCACGTATGGATATATGCTTCAGACTTAAGACCCAATACATGATTCTCATCAGTAAGTAGTTGAAGTGCAATCTTTCGTAAAGGATCATTTTGTTTGGTATGTTATGCCACAGTTGGAGAAGTTTTGTAGTGTTTCAACAGCGTGTGTGTGTTTCTTGTTTATTTAATTTTTTTAAATCGTTTTTTACTTTAAATTTTATTTAAAAATATTCTATTCATCCATCATCATCGTTTTATCATATAGTTGTGCAACATAATTATTCCTTAGCATCTAGCAATGAAATTCGTTCAGTCCTGCTCGAAAAAAATAGATACAACTGAACGCGTTCCATTTCTAAAACCAAAAAAAAAACAATTCTTATTGATTTATCGTTCCACTGGGATATTTGGGGTCAAACCCCAGAAACGAATTAAACTGCGGAAATAAAAGCTATGAAGAAAACAGTAACCATAGCAACAGTATATTCTTGAATACTCGGACTACGCTCGTCAGTTATAGCACACGTAACACAAGGACCATTTTCTTACTTCCTTGTCCTAGATATTGAATTCACGACCGGAGATTCTATCGTAGCTACAATTGCGATATTACGAGATTTGTTACGTTGAAATCAAAAGACGAGATTGTAAATCGATTTTAATTGCCTTGAAATTAATCCTTGGAAAGGAGTAAATTTCGTTTTGAGACAAACGAGTTGCTGTTCGTAGGCGGGAGTGAATGTAATTTATTGAGTGAGCAACAAGGCAAAAGATACTGTAAATGAATGATGATTATGTTTTAAATGGCAGCGATTTATGGGAGTGTTGATTAGAACAATTTATGTCATCAACAACGTGCTTTTGAAGATTCGTAATCACAAGAATCTTAATCGGCATTATCTTACTGGTTACAGAACAAGATTTATTGAAATAAAGCCGGACAATTTTCCAATACCTGAAAGTACCAGATACACAATTCAAATTAAATTCCAGCATGAATTTGATAAATGTTTCTAATAAACATTTTTTTGGAGTTAACTCGAACATCAGACTCATTACATTCGAAAATATCTTAGAACTCTTTCGATTGAATATTTTCAGAATAGAATAATTCCATAAGCAAATTATCTAATAAGAGTGATAGAACTTTCAATTGTCACAGCGGCCATATTGCTTAGAGAATTGCCATAGCAATGTGACGTTTGTATAACAGACTTTTCGTCATCATGGTCAAATATGTCAAGAGCACGGAAAGTATTACCACTTTTCACATTTATTATCGAAGCGCTTATTCATTTATGACAATTTGCGACAACTTGAGCCTGCCTTTAGTCAATCTTGATGTTAGGACGATTTTATTTAACTAGCATAATCCTATTTTCCTAATAATCTCTGCCGCGTGGGTCGTCAATTTCACGTTCGATTTCTTCTTTTTCTTGACTGATGTCGCCGGCTGTATCAGTTACTTCTCGAAAACGTTGCATCCTCTAATCTAGTACGACCAGATATTTCCTAAAGCTAAATCTATTACAATAGATAAATCCTAGCTTGCTTACAATGTAGAATTGAACCGAAAAGATTTTTAAGTTGTAAGGATTGTGAAAATTTGTGGCGTTATGGCTGCAGGTACATAATTTAAACGTTGTCATTGAATGATTTGAATTTCATAGAATGTATTCATCTGACGTATAGTTTCCTAAATTGTACTGATTAACTACAAACTGTTGATAACCTGGCAGGCAATTTACAACAATCGCATATTTTACTCTATCATCAGTTTAGAGGTTTCCACACCACCACATTGTGTGATTCAACGACCTACAGTAATATAACCTACGGAAAAAGGATGAATGAGAATTTCTTAGTAACTGAAAAAAATTCACGCTTCAATAATCTCTTTTTTAGCATTAAATGCGTATTACAATTTGAAAATAAATAAATATCATGATAACAAATCGTGTTGAAGAAAACAAGCTTCACTACACCGCTCGCATCACAAAGGAAGTCAAATAGCGGCTCGTGCCATCAAAAGATTTTTCGCTCGTGCGCACTGTGTTTTAATTGTAGGTAATTTATTGAGTTTGAATATGATATTTTTGGATATGAGCGCATTGTGTATGAATTCGAGTACGTTTTAATCAGCTTCAAAATGCATCTCATATTGGGTGTGTCAATATCACTTCGCCCTGTCCCAACAGATGTCGCTTTTAGTATTGCTTGTGTGTACTAATAAATGGCAACACTTGTATTTGATAGGACTTTATGTCAGCTGTCAAACGCACTACGTGACATTTGGTTGAAGTGTGAGCAACAAATTTTTCACCTCTTTGAAAATGTCGGTTTTCGGTCCAAGTAAGCATCATTTGCGGAAAGTATTATTACACTTTATTATTGCAAAGAAAACTGCAGCAGAAACACATCATTTGCTTGTGGAGATGTACAGTGAACATGCTCAATTTAATACAACGTGTAAGGAATGGTTTCGACGATTTCAAAATAATTATTTTGACACTGAGGACAAAGAACATGGAAAACCAACCAAAAAAATTTGCAGATGCCTAATTGGAAGCAGTATTAGAACAGGATTCTTGCCAAACTCAATCCGAATTGACGGAAGCATTGAATTTTGAACGATCAACTGTTGCAAAGCGTTTTAAAGCAATGGGAATGGTTAAAAAAAATAGTAACTGGATTCCCTATGAATTGCAAGAAAGAAACATTAAATTCAAAAATTTTAAATAAAGACTTATGAAATGTCATCTTGAACATTTTATTAGACACAGTTCAAATTTTTCCTCAAACTCTTATAAAATGCAAATTGGAATTCAAATTATTAAGAAAAAAATTTCTGTCGATAGAAGCAGTCACATTCTAAATGCAAATATGATGATTATCTCGTGTATATCCTTTTTATTGTCTCATTGTTTATTTCACTTTAAATCTCATAATTTTACAAAGCATAAGACTGTTCTAAACGTAAAATCATATTATAAACATCAATATCCTTTATTTTTACCTCAGAGGAACTTTTCTTTTCAATATAAGAAAGTGAGATGGATATGTTTTCGAAAAAACTTTATTACGAAAGCTAGTGATGAACCGAGAGCCTGACAACGTTACTGATCTGAAAATTATTCATTAAAATTCGTCTGCAGTATTTTTTTCTCATGTGGAAATTCTTGCCAAAACAACTTTTCTAGAGTGTTTTGAACTAAATTGAACAGTTTAATCCAAAAATTGTTTTAAAATGTTTCAAATTATTTCCGAATTGTTGCAAAGAAGTTATCTGAATGCTTCATTGAATAAATAAAGTTGAAATTTATTTTGCAAGGCAACTATGCAAAAGGAACTTTGACTCCATTTTTCAACAAGTCAAAAGATTTATTTTCAGCATAAATTCTGCTGGTATACTTTCCCGTCATGCAAGCACCTTAAAAGTTTGGTTGTATCTCCTATCATGATAAACAATGCTACAAAAAAATTTTGATGGGTTTTTATTTGAATCCTTCAATAGATACTTGTGTATATTCATATAAGACAAAGAAATGAAGTACATTTGACATAAATTCAGCCACCACAAAAGCTACCAACCAATTTCCTTAGTTTTTGATCACTTCCTTAAATGTATCTGATCCTTTTCATCCTTTTTCATTATCATATCAATCCATGCTTTTATTAAAAACACTTGAATTTAAAGCCCACATGTCCTGAACACCCAAATTCCGCCTACAGCTTAACTTCTCGTAAAATTTCAACCATATTCTAACGCTAAACCCACGCAAAAAAGGATCTACTAGCCAAATAAAATCATTTGACACACTAAGATAACATTTCAGATTTGTTTTGTTACATACAAATGAAATCAATGTTACATTCACTTACCACGAATCCTTACATCAATTGGATGCCACATAAAAACACTGATGGCATTTAAAGTTGTATATTCTATCCTTCGTTTCATTTTGTCCTGCAATAAAAATGATTCAATCTACAATAAAACATCACATTCCGTTCAGTAGCCTAATAATTCGTTAGAAAGTCAAAACAGAATAAAATATACTTTGGAATTAGAAACAAAAAACGGGTAAATTTCATAGAGCCATTAGAAAGGTCTCTATGAAAAGATGTCGGGCGGCAGAAGGATTAGGGTCAAACAATTTCTTTCATTGTCTAATACAGCCATTTAGTGTGACATGAAATGTTTGGTCATAAATAAAAATCTTTTAATTTTATTCAATGACAACGTGTAAGGACAATTTCATCCACTCGGGACATAAGGGACATTTATGTTCGTGTCCCTTTTTTCCCCGAAGATAAATGGCAATCCATTAGGATGGGTTAAGAAATTCGGATTGCTTTTGTTATTGGCTTTCAGGATGTATAAATGGGCAAATCAACACTGTTGCTTTTATGGTTGAAGGATTTAAAAAGGACTGTTTGGTACGATCCTTGCATATAAGGATACTTATTGCTCAATGATTGGAATCATCATTTGTTCTTTGTGCTCGTTTTCATTTCAAAACTGATTACAAGTGTACTATATTGTTTCCTCTCTGACATGGAAAGGAACACGACTGCTTGATAGTACTGGGATCAACATCTTGAAAAAAACTAGCATCCTAACAGTCAAACGGAGCATCACTATATATCTTGAAGGTGTCCCAAACTGGTCTCGAATAAATCAACTTGAAAAAGTATAAAAGCCAGTTTACGTATCCTCTATCACGTTCAAGGACCAAGCCATTATTGCGATTGCACCCATTCCTCATCAAGATTCGCCTACAGAGAGCATAACTAAATTATATAGTGTATACTATCGACCGGAACGAACACTTCTCTGAATCTTCTGAAGAGGTGGATCTAAATTGCAACCTTTTGTTCTCAGACAACTTTCATTCTCCACACCTCCTAGCACTTTCCGATTCTCCGGTGAAATAGGATGCTAAGAAGTAGGTTGCACTGGTTCTCAAGGTCTTTCAATAAACATTGGGCCTATCCATCCATTCCAACTTCAACTCAACCTGCCTTTGGTAACCGGGAATACATTCCGGAATGGATAGTCCCTGTCTAGGATGCCTTAAGTAAGTAAATTCACATCTAGCCACGACATATATCTTCACTATTCCCAACGCTATATAGATTGTAGGGTGTGAATGCAAGAAGAATGATTTGTTAGCCAAAAATAATTGCCAGCCTATTTTCATTTTAGCATTGACGTCATCAACATAAAAACAATCTTCAGCTATGACTCTCATCGTCTCTAGGATTGATATGGATTGTATAGTAGATCCAAGACAATTCCATGAACAACCACTCGTATAACTTGTCAGGATAATAAATTCCGTGGGATTCTGTTGGAAGTGTCACTGCGCTCAAAGAATTGATGACAATAAATTCGATGACGTCATGTATTTATGGGATATTTTCCGCAAGATTGCATGCAATGCTCGAATGGTCTTTTGTTCGAATGCGAAATCTTTTAGTAGTCCAAGAAAAAAATGGATTTTCATGGTGAAATTTTATCTAAAAATAGATGAAAGGTTAGATGAATATATTTGAATGGGATACGGTCAAAAGTGGCTTTAGAAATGAGTGCAGGAAATTATCATATTTCATCCATCATTGAGGTTTGTGTCCTAAACATTCAGCCTAGAATATTTTATTTGTGAATTTCATCTAGAAATTTGGCTATAAATATTTATCTATCAAAAAACAGAATATTCTTAGAAACATATTTTAAGTGGAAGCTGATTTATATTCAAACCCACATCTGATTGCTAAGGACTTAAATAAAAAAAAAACTAGGATTTAAAAAATTAGGTAACATTTGATATGAAATTCTGAAATATTTTACGCTTATTTTGTGATGATTTCAGTTATTTCGAGCGAAAGAACGATGCAAGGAACATTTCATCTCGTGCACAAAAGTATTTTTGCCTCTCAGATTTTCTGGTTCAGTGGCTGCTGGCAGACCAACTGACTTGAATACGCACGCGGTCGTAGATCGTTTTTACTAGTATTCGCCCAAAATCGCATTACGTCAGATTCAGTCACCATAAATCCCGAATTGCGAAATTACACCAAAAAATCTTTCGAAGCAAATACTCCTACTTTTCTTCAAATTGCTTTCTGCGATTACATCCAATTAAAACTGATTTTTATACCTACACGAAACAAAAATCGAACTATTCTACTCGAATTAAATCGGATTCAAAAGAAATCACGTGTAAGCAAACAATCTTTTAGACGGTTGCAAACTTTGCGGGACTGTGAACGTCAGCGAACTGCGCCAGGCATACATGGAATTGTCTGCGCCCACCTTACCATGGTCTACTACGTGAGATGACGCATGTTCCACGCGGACAGGTTCACCAGGTTACATATCTCAGCCGAGATGGGCGTCACACTTTGACAATTCAATTTACAATGAATTTATGCCTTGTTTTGTTAAAACAATATAAGAAATGTGTTGAATACGAAAAAAAATATTTACAACGCCAATAACGGTTAATTTATTATTGGAGTTTTTTCATTATAAACTGATTGTTTGAAGGCTCAGTTTGAACACATTTCAGAATGCAAAAATGAAAAAAGAACAACAATTTGTCATGAATTTGTTTGAGGTTATGTCCTATTTTTTATAACATGCATTTTTCTAAAATCATCTCACATTAAATATAATTGAAAATAGATAAATCATATTTAAAATTTAATTATATCGCCAAAAAAATATTAAAATATGATTCAAAACCATAGATTATTAAGTTACCTAATAGACTTGTTTAAAATATTTTACAGGCTGATTTAAAGGTTTTGGTTCACAGCGCGCCAAATGTCACAGATCGATGCACGCCCCATCCATTTCCAAACGAAAGTAAATGTATACTGTAAACATGTTTCCATAGCTCATCACAATACCATCGGAATTAAATTCGAAAATGCTTGAGGTGTGCACTGATAAGCAACATTCGGCCATGATAAAAGTCGATTTTTTTATTTTAGACTCATTATGCATCCCTCTTACTCGTTCCTTATACAAAACTAAAATGTAAAATTTTCGTAAAAATAAACATTATTAATTTAACTGGCCTATAAATATGGCGTACAGTTTGCGCATATATATCATGTGAAGGCTAAAATAGCCTAAAAAGTGTCCAGTAAGAATCTAGTCAACACTTGCCAGAAAACATGGTCTGGTTTTCCAACTGGGTGGAATGATGAATTCTGACAGAGAATTTTTAATTGGGTTTTATTCTCTTTTATGGTTTTGTGAGAGTTGAACCTTTTTGCACATTTTCAGGCATGCTAAAAGTAAGTGATAGCACTTATCTTTATTCATTTAAAAACAAGACAACGATGGATAAGTTACGATTAATAAAAATTGGTTCCGGGCTATAATCGAAGACGGACCTATGCCCAGAATGGATTCTATTATAAAATTTCAAAAAATATCACTACATGGAAGGTAATGACACAAACGATTATGAGAAATAGTGTGTATTGACTCTATAAAAATAAATAAGCTAATATAAACTCAGAAGCAATCCTTAAAATCACATGAAACAATTTCAAATATCATGTGAAGAGCATATTTATACCCACCCTCGACTACTTTTATCATCATAGCCACCGTGTTGCATTTTCAACCACTCCAAAAGTGGCACGTGAAAAACCCATAAACGCCTTTCATGCCTCAATTAAAACTATCCTATAAATAAACACAAAAAAGGAAATAACACTTTTCCGCATGGAAACAACTAAAATATGCATATCCTTTTCAAAATACACTCAATTGCATGAAAATTTTGGCACGATATCCTATCTAGGCTGAACAGGAACAACACTCTACCATTTCGCCATAAAATTTTCAAAGCAACTCCAAATCATCAACACCAACCCCTGAAAAAGAAAAAACAGTCCTAAAATCACTGATTAAATCCTTGCCGCCATTAAATGCTTCTATCCATAATATTTATAGTTGAAGTCCACTTGCCTAATCACCAGTATTACTACACACGATTGCATGCAAAGGACGTATAATTTTGCATAAAATGCCAAGCCAAATGGGATATCCTGTGGTGTTAGTCTGAGTTATTCTATAACATTACTGTGTTTGTAGTTTGGGCAAGCATTAAATGGATTACAGGGATACTTTATCGATTGATATACTATATAAACTATCCAATAGCTAACACTAGCTGTTAATTTGAATAGCTGCAAAAGCTGGAACGGATTCAATTATCCTGTACGAATATAGTATCGAGTCAATTTCTTTATTAGACTGCCTCTTACTTTGGCTCTTTAATAGAGTATTTATTTTTTGCTTGTGGGCATGAAGACTCGACGAAAAAATCTTTTGTGGGTTGAAATCAGGACGAATATGATTTATATTTAGAATATGGCTGTTGCATGTTCGAAATGTTCATTAGCACGCCAAGCACACTAGCTGGCTGTTGGTGCTTAGCACATATTTATGTCAATTAATGGTTTCGCAAGTGGGCAGGAAATTAAGATAAATTCCAAGCATATGCATATGAATTTTATCGTGGTTAATTACCGGAAGGACGTCAGTAGGTGCTGATAGCATGTAATTGAGTTGATTAAGAGATTGTTTTTGGTGTTTAATGAGCTTACATGCCTTATTTAAAAACGGGCCTACAGGAAATCACTTCACAGGGGCTCTTAGAGTCGAGATATAAATTATATTAGAAATTTTAACGAATCAAGATTCACCCAATTTTTATATAACGATATAACAAATTGAAATCTTCGAGATTCGGTTACACTTTTAGAACAGTTCGTGATGAGGTGGAAAGGTTGATTGGACGCGACAATTTTCCGTAATGCCATCCACATTAAAATGGAAGAATGGAGTGATTTTCATTTTAAACCATCGCGTGAACGAAAAGCAACAAGGCAAATTAAAACGATGATATTGGCTCCCAAACTGGCTTCTTATGAGCCCGCCAAAGTCTGGTAAAAGATTGTTGAGTTCCAACCTCGCAACTATCCAACAACTGGGACATCCCCAACAGTATCTACTTTATAGAACCCTAAGGTCTTGTGCTCAAAATTTGACCGTTATTCCTTTTGCTCCCGGTGTTGGCACGGGTGCTATCTAGAAAATCTTACTTCCGAACATCTTACCTCCTCATACTTAATCTTACATCCTATAAACTATTCATGTATACATTTTTTCTCATAACTTCAAATTAAATTTTAATCTTATCTACTCTATGAGCCTTAGTTAAGTGGTTTCGTACTTTGTGTGTCCATTGTTTCTCTGGAATTTGTCTTAGCCTTGATTAATTCTTTTCTCGGTTTAAAATTATTCAAGGCATCTTTTTTTCTTTCGACCGGCCAAAATGAATGGCGAACCAAATAATGTCAATATTGCAGGATAAATTTAAGATAATGGAATATCTTGGGAGTGGCATTCAGTAGAATAAAAAATAGTACTTTCAAATTGGCAGCCAAATTAAAAAGATGAAAAAATGTGGACGAGATATTGTTAGACTAACTTGTAAGAGGACAACATATTTTAGCTAGTCTTGTTTTGGCTTACGTACAGTGTGTCTGGATTCATTATAAATCTTGGAAATAAGTCTATATATACATAGAACTATAAGCCTAGAATATCATCCCATCATTCCAACAGCTCAGTCTTTAACTAATGGACTGTTTAATTTCAATACAAAATTTTTAGACCTAACTAAAGCTTTATTGTTGAGAACAGAAGTAAAAATTTATAAAAGATCATAAATTTATTATGAATTATAAAGCTCTCATCCTTTTTGACTGCACTCAACCTTCATACCTACCGAATTTCCCATAATTTATCAATTGATTGCTTCATTATCTCCACCTTTCTGGTTGAACTCAACAGCTCATAATCCATTACAAAAACTCCTTTTTAATAGGCACTCTTCTTTCGAATTGCCTACCAGTCAATTACGCTGTGAAATATGGCCTGTAAAATGAGAGTACATTTAAGGGCAACAATATAATTGCGAATTAACTGCAACAGTGTGGGAAGTCCTTTTGAGGTAATTTACTATTACGACCTTTTTCGTTTAGTAGCCACCGTAAACAAAGAGGATATGCGGAATTAAATATACAAAGAATGCATGAGCCATGCCAAGGATAAGGACATTATATTTCGATTGAAACTTGCTGATTTGAATTGATTTTTTTTTTGTGAATCAGTATAACACAGTCTGGTTCTGCATAAGCCATCCTAGTTCAACATTTATTAGGTGATATTGAATTATATAGGTATAAAAATATCTTTTTTAGATTATCATATACACGTCTCCTTTTCAGCACATACTACATCACAAAGCCAACAGTCACATGTCCCTTCATCCATGAACTTGTAACACTCAATTGCCCTTATCCTTGAAACTTAATATGATCTTATTTAAACTCCTAATCCTTCAATTAACACAATCTACTACGGTCGACTGTAAAAAGGTGTCGAGTGCTTGGACAGGATATCTCCTTAAAACACCAGTTAAGGATAGACTACATACAAAGAACAGGATGCTAAAGGTATCTTACACTACTTCAATTATGTTGGGTGTGATGCAGAGAATGTCAGGAAATCCTTTTGTGTGCTAACGATATGTGTTTTGAGCTTTGTAAAATTTGTAAGGTAATTTGACTAGATTAAGGTTGAGTATCCTTTCTAGGAAAGTAATGATTTGAAAGGCTTTGTAAAGAAGGTGTGAAGAAAATGTTGGATAGGTGATAGTATCTTGTATCTTTAAATTGATTTGTTACTGTTTTTGGATGGGCGAGAAAGATTGTAGCGATGCAAAATGTTTGCTTTACGTGACAAAACTAAATAAGAACGAAACTAGGCTGGAATGTAATTATGTATCATTTAACTTGACCTGATAAATATTGCAATAAATACGTTTAAGGACAATATTTGCCGTCATTAAATGAATTTTTTAAATCAACGGCATTTTATAGAGCCGGTTTGCGATGAATAGTGAATAATAATCGACTGATAAGACGACTTATTAATCATCATCAAACCGCTCTACAACTGCAAGGTAAGATAATATGATTGCTTATCTACTATTTTCTAGAGTTAGCATAATGTCAATTAATTTATGGTTTTGTGGGTCACCCACGTCTCGTATTGTCGGGTCGTGTGAGCCCTACCCGTAAACATATATGCACAGAAACGTGTTTTTTTTATGTACATAAAAGAGTAAAAATACTGCATATGATCTGAAAATTAATACAAAAATGGGATGAAATTGAGAACTTTACTCCTTTTATGAAAAAAGGTACCTTTCAGCGCCAAACTATCCAATAAAAATACTGAAAAAAGACTGATACGCGGTTTCACCCCATGTAGACGCAATTTTGATCAATAAAATTTCGGCCACGCATATTTAAAAAACAAATTTAAGGCGCATAAAATAGATAGTATAGGTTTCTAATTAAAAAAAAAATCTTTTCGAAATTTCATAAGCAAATAATAGACTGTCAATTTTTTCTGGGTTATATCTCAACTTACCAAATTATTCTAATGCAGAACAAAATAGTGCTGAACTCACTGCTTAACAAATTTAGGGAGCCCCTAAAATGGCATCAATATTGGCAATTAATCTCTCCTTCAACCAAGACATGGTTCAAATTCAAGACTCCAGGAAATAATTTGTAAAACAGTTCCTTGTAGGTATTGGAAATTTTTTCAAAATTTTTGTTTGTTTCATTCAACATTTAATGCGTTACGAAAAGTTCCAGGATGTTATTTCAAGTAGTTATTTCCACCCAAAAAATATGAAAAAATCCTAGGTTTTAGGCTAAATTGAAATTCTATCTTCAACAAAGTCAGGACTAAACGTAGTCTACATACAAATTTATCCATTTCCTAATTACTTCATCCATTTTCTTTCGACTCTCCTAAGAAAAAATGCGACAACTTTAACTAATTTTCCAACCACTTACATCTTCAACCACAACGTCCACTTCATCACAATCCTACGTGCACAATTTGAACGAGCGACAGATGAAGAAGAAGACGGAAAAAACGGATATAGGATTTGATGTTGAATCCTTAAGGATATCCATAAAACGTGACCGGAATGTTTCACTTTGAGCCGAAATGGACTTCACATATTTACTTGGGATGTGTTCACCAATAGATAATATAATATGATCGGGAAAGTTTGTTCAGTTTATTAAATTCTCCGTAAGGATATCGTACAGAAAGGACAACACACAAAAAATAGGGCTAATGATTATAGAATTAAATTTTCCAGATAATATATTTTCATTGTTTGTTGCGCTTTGACCACGGGAAGTCACGAAAAAATGGGTTATATTTTGGATATGAATTGTAGAATTTAAAATAAAGAGATTATTTCGCAAGACATTCTTGGTGGAACTTTCGGATGAAATATATCTATACAATTGTGCAGTTTCCACAGATAGTCTGGCATGCTTCAGCTAAATATTTCATGAACATATTTCGGAGCCTGTGCAAACCTAAAGGGATATATATGTAAATTTTAGGAAAAAACGAACCCATTTTGCGATTTCTCACACTAAAATCATATTTAAAATTTTCCAGCTCATTTTGCCAGGAAATATTTATAAGCATGATTCGACCATTTTCTTTTTAGAGTCACAAAACTTACTAAACTTTAGCTTCAGATAGAAACTTTATCAAGACCTTTTAATCTAATTGGCATAAACAATCTCATTAAGAGCTCATCGATTTGATGTTGTCCTGATCTTAACTTTGTTCACATATAAATAAATAATTATTTAATCTATGCATAAATGAATCAATCCATAAAATGTACCAAAATTAGAGTTCCTGTAAGGCGAGGTATTATGCTTTGCTCCCATTGAAAACTTTTTGAATTTCACTGGCTTATCGGGCCAACAATCCAACAGTTGCCGGAAGAGTAATTGCTGGTGGGATAAACAGTCGCAGTCAATGTGCCAGACTGGCTGGAGAGCTTAAAGTCTAGATCGTCGAGCACAACTGTCAACGAGTGAAACATTTCGAAGATTTTCACCACGGTTGCACAAAAAAGGGCTTAAGAACCATTCTTTGATTTTCACTAGGAAGTTAAACACTAGCATTGCAAGGAAAATTATGGAATCTTTCGTGAATCGGGTTACCAAAACATAAAGCAATGTGACAGATTATACAATAGATTTTTTTGAATTACCTTGAAATGTTCAAAACCACATCTTTCATCAAATCCGAAGTAGATCGTACGAATAAGGAAAAGTAAAATTTTAGCAAAAAAAAAAACTCAAAAATTGCTACAAATTTTATTTTTGAAAGAAAAATTTATCAAGTAATTTTCAGGAATAAATTTCTACAGAAAATAAACGAAAATAAATTCTAAGAATAAAAAACTTCTAGATCAACTCCAAACTCAACAAAACAAAAATCCTTTTAACTTTGAACGTCTCAAGGATGAAAAATGTTCAACCCATTTTTCATTCATAAACTTCCAAGAACAAAAAGTATTCAACTCACTTTCCATTAATAATCTAACAGGACATAAACATTTCATTAGCAGATTTCTATCCAATTAAGTAAGTCAATAACAGGCTTAAAACTTTCTCTCATTTAGTTGACTTTTTGCCCGGCAAATAAGTGATCCAGGACCATGTCGTGACCAAGTATCCCGGTATTGTGTTGAAGGACAAGAGGAATGAGTGAAATGTGTGTGATACCACGTAATTTATAAATAATTCAAGATCATTTAAAGTATTTACAGACTCTGAGCAAGTACCCACTGTTGCAAACAAAGTGTTTAAAAACAAGATTGAAGCTTTAAGGATACTAACATTTAAATTGAGAGTATAATTCCAGGCGACAGAAAAGGATGAAATAAAAGTCTTGAACAAGTTGTGAGTGAGTTCATAGCACATCATCCGGTCTCAAGTTTTATCAAATTACTATGATGGTTCTATGAATAATACATGACTAAGTGGATGAGAAGGATACTCGGTCATATGTATGTATGAGTGGTTTTATTAATTTTTTCGAATAATGAATTAGTGTTGAGATTGACTGTGACTGCAATATTTGCTTTTGTGGAAATAATATGAAACGAGTCATTGAAGAGCTACAAATCATATAGAGTTTTGAAAAAAATGTTCCCGGCAGACACAAAGAGATTCTTTTACTAATAACAGACAAAAGTTAATAAGATTGTTGAAAGTAAGGAGATGATGTCCTGCACTTGTCAAGGTTCTATAGAATGGCTGGAAAAATTTATATATCAAAGACGATCCAACATAATCATGAGGCCAGAAAATCTCTGCAAGGTCACGATATTTAACGAATATTACTGTCTGACAAGAGTCTTCTAGAAATTTGAGTAGATTTCTGAGTAAAGCATACATAAAAGGTGAACTTTGGAAAGATTTCTGAATAGATAGAAGCTCTAAGAAAATGTATTCGACTTCTATGAAACACAAAATATCAAACGTAATTTAAATTAATTGACGTATGTCATTCATTCTTCAGAATCTCTTAAAAAATTGACGGATAAAAAAGTTTGAGAAAGCTTGAAGAATTTAATTATGTTTAATTGTAACTATGCCACAAAAAAATTACACCTCTGCAAATCTTTAAAATCTATCATAGATTTACACAAAAAATGAAATCAACCAAAAACTTAGGACCTAAATGATTTAAAAACCACATAATTGTTGGTGTATTGAAAAAAGATTAGCAAAGAGTTGGGTCAAAATCAAAAAAACTAAAGACATTTTATAGTAGCCTACAAATTCCTTAAAATCCACACTACGATATGCATCTCCTTGTGCCCAAAAATAAATATGCGAAGAGTTTTTAATTAAGAGATACTAAAGAACATAAACAAATTCAAAATACCGAAACCTTTAAGGAGCAGTGTTTTTTGCCAGAAAATTAAGAAAAATGTAAAATGCACAAGCGACTGAAGAAGCTAAAAACTCAAAAAAATCTGCACTTTGTGAAAATTTGCAAGCGTTTGAATAGAGTGCACTAAACTGAGTGATACAACAAGATCTTTAAAAAGTCCCTAGAAACTTATAAACCGCAAGATGTCAGTAAATGCATCCTTGAATTGATTCATTGGTTCAAATTCATACATCTTAATAAACCTCCCTAAAAAAATCATGGAAGATTTGGAGTTATGCAAAAAAATTACCCGCAAAAACCCACAAATCTTCGTCAGCAAAAAAAATGTATAAAATTTAATCATAAAACCTCCACCTCTGCTGAAATAAAGTTCGAAAAGTTGGAAAAAATTTAACGTTATAACGGTTATAATTTAGGCCAAAAGAATATATTTAAGGGCTTTTAAACCCAAATTATTAATTTTTAAACGACTCACCTTCCACGGAGTTTGTCATAGTTTTGAGAAATTAAAAGAGCAGTAGAAAAAAGGGTCCCAAAAAAATTTTTCAGAATGAAAACGATGCAAGTTCTTCCATGCATTTGAAATCGTTTCAATGCTTTGCAAAGATTTATATTTATATTTTTTAGATTTGAAGGCAATCAAAATACTTTAAGGATTATAAAATGAAGGCAAAACGCTACTTCATTCTAATAAAGAATTTGTTCTTTCTGAAACCCAAAAAACAGGAGTGCTGGTCCTGTTTGTCGTGCTCCTCCTGCCACTCTCACTCCTGCTCCTCTGCTCGAGTTCTTCTTGCTCCTCTTGCACCTCTGCTCCTGCTCTTCTTGCTTCTATTTCAGCACCTCTTGCTTCTGTTTCTGCTCCTGCTCCTCTTTCTCCTACTACTTTTGCTTTTGCTTCTCTTCTTCTTTCGTTCCTGCTCTTCTGCCGTTGCCCCTACTGCTCCTCTGCACTAGCTCTTCATGCTCTTGTTCCTCTTGCTTCTGCTTCTCTTACTCCTGCTCTTTTGCTGGTGCTCCTACTGCTTCTCTGCTCCTGCACGACTTCTAAGAAATCTGAAGGACTTATGAAAGCCACTTCAAAAGCAAATAAATTATGAGTAGAAAGGAACTATTCAAGAAGAGATGCAATTGAAAGATTTACCATGCTCAGCTCCAAAAGAACGCTTATTCCTTATCTTCATAAAAAACTACCAACGAAAATCTGACTTCCAATATTTCAAATCACCCTTCACATAAAAAACGATTCTTTCACGCTATGCCCTTCGGCTTCATTCAGTCCTCAAATAGTCCTCGTATCTATCATCAATAATACTTTCTCTTATCCTGATGTTATTAGGACCAACCATCTGCCTACGTGCCTACGTCAACTAGGCTACAATTACTGCCTTAGGACTAGGACAATCTTTGTCTCTCTCTCTATCCTATCTTCCACTTCCTTTATTTTCTTCATTGTAACATTCAAATGGTATCCAACATATTTCTATGAGCAACAAAATGAATTGCTATTAGACTTTTCCATTTCTGCGGAGAAAATAGTGAAGATGAAAAGCGAGAGAATTGTAAGGAAATGAAATTTGGTCGTGAATTGCCAGACGAAGGAATTTAAACTAAGTTCCATTGCTTGGTTTGCTTGAAAATATAAACTAATGGTGAAGATGATTGTCAATTCGTTCTGAATTAAGGTTCATCGAACTACGCTTAGTATTTAGGTTAATGATTTTGTTGAATCGCAGATCTGCAAGAAAGGATATTTGGGGGCTGAATGTAATTTACTGATGTCAAGGCTGAAATATGGAGCAATTTTTAATGGATTGTCGGTTATCTGTTGATTAAGGATGTTTTATGTTGAGTGTTTAATCTTAATTGAAGAATGTCGAGGTAACATTTGAGAGATGGATGTATATTTTGGTGAATAGTTTTTGGTCCAAAGATATTTTTTGATTCAAATAGAGAAACGTCCATAAGTTCAAGTACTCGCCATTCAGCACATATTTTCATCTGAATTTCTGCACCCTTTAATCGAACTGTACACCCCCGGGGCACATCCTCATATTGGCATACTTTCTCTTCCTCGATAATCCCATTCAATTCATCCCACAGCTGTCCAACAAATTAATTGATTTTATGTCTGAAAACACTAGCCCACACACTTATAATCCTTTTCGATCATCGATTTCCATTTCCAGTTATTAACATTGACCACTAATTGATTTCAGTGAAAGTACAATTCAACCCTTTTTTCAATCATAAATAATATAACCGACTTAATCTTTGACCAAATCAAATGGAAATTGAATTCTGAATGCGTAGCCTGAATCGTGAAGGACTTGAGATATAGAAAAAATTCAATTAAGTTGCAAAACAAGAAGGAAAAGTACGTTAAAGAAGATAGGACCTTGAGCGTGGCCTTCGTTTTTATACAGATGATTCTTCCAACAATTTTCATATAATTCGATTGTTTACCAATTTTTCTTGGGTATTATTGAGTTAAAAAGGGTTTAAGATCAATATTTTGATGGGGTGATAAGTTATTATAAATCAGATTTTCTTCAGAGTTCGTTATTTATTTTAATATGAAAAGGAAAAATTGCAATAAAATTAAATTTAAGTAGTTTTTTCATGAAATTTTGTGTTGGCTTTAAGTTTCGTGTTGATGATCATCGGACCATGAATTTTAAAATAATAATTGGACTTAACCTTTAAATTAATTTTGAATTAATGATTAAATTTACGCCAATCCATTATCGATAAAACTTCATAATGAATGATAGAATTTTTCACAACGAGATATTTTGTTGTGTTAACAGTAGCAATTATGGATGAAAAATGTACTTGTGGACTGTTTTTGCAGAATGTGACAGACCTGCAATCAACTTCAAGAACTTAAGACGACTCGGGACGAATTTTTTTTGTTCCAGTTCATAATCATTCCCCGCTTAAACACTATACCCGATATGCTATGCAGCTGTAATAACATTCAACTTACTTGTCTTATTGCTAGAAAATCTATTTATAGCATTTCTCAGTCCACTTAAACTTTTCCCAAGTAATTTAAACCTTTTTCCGAGTCACTTCGATTTGTTTTCAATCCACTTAAACCGCTTTCTAACTCATTTAAACCTATTTTCCAAGCCATTTAAACTTTTTCCCAATTCATATAAACTTTTTCCGAATTATTTCACTACAGTTTCGAGTAAAATGTATTCAATTTTTCCTGAACGCTGAAAAATGCAAGATTGCATGAGAAATTGTTGTGCATGACATAATACACTTTTTAATTATATAACATTTCACGATTGAATTAAACCCTTCCCAAACTAATTATTTTCTTACACGTAAAAGAAATATTTTCCCAAATGAATTAAACCATTCTCCAAATGAAAAAATCGTTTTCTGGAATTAGATTCAAGATAAAAAGGGTGATTACAGCCACTCTAGCCGATGGAAAGTATGTTACAGCTCGATTCATCATGCGTAACAAATTGTTGTCATCAGAAAAGTCTCAAACCAGGACTTTATGAAAATTTCGAATTGAATCCCGACCAACATTAGCGCTCATAAATAATTTCCATCATATAAACTGAAAAATATTAACGTTAAAATATACAGAAGCAATATGACATGTAATAAATATTTGACTCGTCCCTTTCACTACCTATCGGGTGCGATACCGCACATAGTTAGGCCCTTCATATGCTTGCTAAGTATTTCCTATAAAAGCAATTGTAGATCTGCTAGGCGAATGTCTCATATTTTGGTTAAATTTAATATAAAAAAAACAATACTATTGTGTTTAAATCGTAGTTATCCTTTTCAAAAATAAGAAAAAATCATGCTCCATGAAATTTTTTGATTATTTTCCATTTTCTTAACATATATAATGAATCACCAAAAAGGTGTTGCAACCGGCCATTCTAATAAGAAATTCAAGCACTTTTAAGTCTCTTTCATCAAGAAAACAAACGTTGCTATTTTAAAGCCAAAACCACTAAACATAACTGTACATTAAAAAATCCTTTTACGTGTACTTGTAAAGATTTAAGCCTTGGTAGCAAATGGATAAACGTTTAAAGGTCCTCCATCTCACTGCCGAGAAGCCACCTGACAGTGCTTCAAATAGGGCTCATATATGATGCAATTATTACTTGACTTCCCCATTCCATTTCATTCACGCGTAGACGGAACGTTTTCAGGATATTTTATCTATTTTCACACAATTTATCTATTGAATCAGATCGTACTGTCGTTTTCAAGGCTCTGCTACTTCAACACGTGACATACATCATTTCCCCTTTTATCGACCCCTTCCGTGTAGTGATTCGTCATGATTTCAGCTCGTTGGCAGCCATCTAGTATCCATGATTGCCCGATACCGGCAACTGTTCTTGTCGGCAGATCTCAACATCACTCGAAACTCATCTATAGACGCCCGCAGCGTAACATGGCTCTTTTCAGTGGTAAGTGATGCAAACAACTTAGCGCGTGTGTTTACTCACAATGGATTTATTACTTTGTGATCAACATACTCTAGAAAGTAAGTATCTTACTGTTTATAAAAGCTTGTACTTTCAAGTGATAAAAATATGACTAGAATGGCTAAATTTTTGAAAGGACTAAGAATATAATTACAAAAGTTTAAATCCATTTTCCAACTCTCAAATTTTAAGATCATTTCAAATTGAAAACAATATTTTTCTTGCAAACCATTGTATTCTTTTATTCCATGTCTCAATTGCAAAATCATAAAAACTGCCAGACAGTTCAGTTCAGATCCTTTAATTCTCGCCAAGAACTATGTATCAAGTTTCATCGTCTCGTAAAGTGCACCTCATAAACAACGTCATAACCAATAAATCCTTAAGTCTACCTTATCCTATTGCTCCTTAGCTAAACATACGCACAAACAAACAACAACCAAGACAAATTGTTGAGATTAGACTAAGAAGAACCAAGAAGAAAAAATAGTGGTTGAAGAAAAATACTTCATCTATCTCAACATACCGCATTCACCGTTGTTGATACCTAAATTGACCTACTTTTTCAACAGAATGAGCATTTTCTACACAAAAATTGTACCTACCTCTGTCGTAACACAAGTTTCACGCAGAATGTTACAAGAAAAATTATCCTAGATGTTTTCCTATTACAACGTAATGCTACCATTGCAGGACACCTTCGTCTCAGCCACAAGTTTATATGGGAGTTACATCAGGGAAAACTTTAACTGCAGACTTTTGTCTGGAAGATTTAGATAGGATTTTGGATGGAGTGTGTCAGGTTTCCTTCCTAAAGAATGATAATCCATAGCTGGAAAAAATGGGTGTCCTTTTACAGGGGCGCATTCAGGTACAGCGTGATGTTAGTCGAGGTGAAAACCGATGACAAGTGTAATATCTTAAAAATGTCCTTGGTATTTGTTGTCATCGTCGTTCATCACCAGCGTAAGTTGGGTAAGACAAGTGTGAGATTTTCAATTTGTTAGACATATTTGGGGAGGGGGTGTGAAGATCTGTTAACTTCAAAAAAAATTAATAGTATTCTTCAGTTGAAAATAAATTTAAAAAAAATGAAGCTGAACCAAGTAGTTTATCATAGAATATCCAAACGCATCGTCATTCTCACCTCGCAGTTGAAGTCCTAGCAAAACTGATTCTGCAGAAGTGATGATGTTTTGTCTTCGCATAAATCTTTCTTTTCCTACTAATTCTATCAATTTGTACCATGAATTTATGGGCTAGAAAGTATTCATTTTTCTCCTTTTGATATGACCCAATATAATCTAATCCTTTCCACACACTTGTTGATTCACCAAAACCTTTTCGTCTCCCTCTTCACATGATACTAAAATTTATCTGACATGACAACCATAAACCTTTTGCCCTTACGAAAAAAAATTTAGTCGTCCAGAATTTCACATAAAATCTCATTTGAATTATTAATTGTGGCCATAATTTTATCCTTTCGTGCCTTCTACATGGAAATTATTACGAATTTTATATTGAAATTGTTTTATTCGAGTTGAATAGCATAGCTGAGCTACATTTCTATTCAAATTGCATAGTCCTTTTTGTCCCTTGAATTTGGCTTCCTGGAAAAAACCATTTGACTCATGTTGTCAAAAGGATACAACTGTTTTTTCATGATGCCATTAATTTCGATGTACTCTTATGGATCGTAATATCGATAATAATGAAAGTATTAATTTTGACTCATGGACAATTTTTACAGAGTGCTGACAATGATCTATCGGCTAGGAGGATGTAGAGAAGGATATTGGTGTTATAAAAACTATTCTATTTAATTTGTTTGATAGGAATAGTTGTTGCAATCAAATGAATGTTCTTTATTGTAGAACATCAATAAACTTGCTAGCCCTAAAGTGCTCCGGATTGGTTCGATGTGACCTATTTGTGTTGACACTTTCAATTCCTTTTTTGAAATTAATTAATTACTGTTTTTGGATGACTTTCAGGCGAAGCCTATGATCTGGAGACACCAATTGTACAGAAGGAAACTAACAATTGCTTTAAGTATCAAATAACTGCAATAAAATAATCACGTGGCTTCAAATAAAATAAAGGACATATTTTTCTATCTTTATTTTCTCTCCAAGTTAATTACACTTCCTAACATGACTCATAGTCACGTGTTGGTGTCGACAACCACAAAAGCTACTTTCAAACCATATAACAACAGACTTAAACAACTATGAGATTCCATTGAGATCCTTTCATCCATTCATCCAAACAATTAGCTCATCATACTGAAAACTGTACACTGAATCACTTGAGCACATCTAAAACGACAAATTATACCACAGACTTAACAGTGTCCCTTTTTCAAAAGGATGAGCTCCCTCCTACCTTAGCACACACATACAGGATACAAGTTCTCGTCCATTCTTTCTAGAACGTTGATTCTAGTATACACAACTCTTAAGTCAATTATGCTATGCTTCCAACAAGCAAACAAAGAACTCTAAGTTTCTACAAATATAGACAGATGAGAAACTTACGTAGGTAGATTCTAAATGTGTGTCCTTGACGTTGAATTCTAGGCCAAGGATACAATGTAGGTCAATATAAATGGATTGTCTGTCATTGATATCTGTTGTCGACCTGGAGCCAAATTTGAAATGCAGACCAGTTTAGTTGACTCGTTTTAGAAAATGTAATTCATCCTTGTCGAATAGAAGTGGATTTTTTGCCGTATGTCGATTTTTTCACGGAAGACTGATTGTTCAAAGAAGTTCATTTTCAAAGGACTATTGTTCACGGCAATACAATCCTGTAATCCACACATCCCAAAACTTAACATGTCACTTTGAAGTTCTTCATCAAAATCCTACTTCGGTTGAAAACAAACACCTCCTTTTCTGCCAAGTCACTTCATCACTCCCAACCGACGACGCATAGAACTCCTGAACTTCCAGCCCGGCTCTAAATCAACCAATTTTTAAAAATGTCAACCGTCTTACTCCGGAGTGCTATTGTTCGTCACTTTGGTGCTGTTGATTTTTTTTTGCATTTTCAAGTTGATTTTTTTTCGTCCTTCCTGGCAGTAAAATATTATCAATCCCTATTTCATGCTTACGACATTCCAATCACATTCCTCTTGAAGGATTTCGTAGTCAAGTGTTGAAAACATCCAATATGTGATTTGATTTCGAAATACTCGATATTGCTGCTTTGATTTTTCCCAGTAGTCAAGCTAGGATATTTAGAATGAAAATAGCAGGACAATCTACTTGCAAGGATGGCATGTGTATATGCTATCTATTTCGACATGGTGTCAATAGAAGAATGTGCAATGAATAAGTATACATATCGGCTTATTGGGAGAATGCCAGGAATTCTGCCTATTCAAGTCATGTAACTGATTGAGGTATGTTCCTATTGGTTGGGTAATGGTGATGAGTAGTCCTTATTCGAGCGATACAGGTCGAGACTGAATTTAAAAAGGACCATCGTTAACTCAAAACACACTGGGGGCAAGTTACGTTTGTTTCTAGATTAAGAATTTGCTGGTGTAGTGAAAATGGTATGTTTATGTTATATTGAAGCTTGAAGGATTCGAATTAGGATATGGTAAAAGCAGCTTCAATTAAATGGTTTATGCAAATCGTACCCTCATCATTCTACACCAATAATACAACTGAGTTTCATCACAACTTAAATTATTAGCGATGAATAATAGTCTACTCAATTTGAGGAAGAGTACTTGTAATGAAATGAAATTTTGGCAAACAATATCGCTACGAAATTTCAAGGCAACAAGACTTTCATTTCGTTGGCCTCAATGGTCGTTGAGTCCTGGGTACGAGGCAACGAACAATTGTTTCGTTCAGACTAATTCGGGTTCGGCCTCTACCTAGCTAGAGGAGTGATGCCTGCTGGCAGGCTAGCTCAGTTGCGCGCGTGATATCGTAGGTGCGTTCTCTCGCATCAGTCCCAAATCTCATTTTTAGAGATTCAGCCATCAATTTGCCCGATTACAAGATTGCGATCCCAAACACTTCGAAATAGAGATCACGACCAACTCGAACACTGGATTTCTCAATTTTCGTAATCATCCACACGGCTTCCTGCGCCTTCTTCCACTCCTCTCGTTCAAACCCTCTAGGTTCAAGTTCCGACTCCATAACAACCGTTTTCTCAAAAATGTCCGTTCAAGAATTTGTTTGTTAACAATAATTGAAATTCAAATATCTGAATGAATTTCTCACGATATTCCGTCACGAAAATAGACACGAAAAAAATTCCACTTGCTCAAGTGACAAGGAAATGTCTTCTCTTCCCAGAAAAGAACGAACAAGCGACTCGATTCTCGATCCGATAACGGTTCTCTCGCGAGCCGGCATCACGTATTCGACCTATACGAACACCATCCGTAAAGCATTGGCGGCACACAACATAGATACAGTATCCAGGAGTATGAACCATCAACTGCGGACCTTGCTGGGATCACCAAAAGATACTTTCAAAAAAGACGAGTTGAGTGGCATTTATAAGGTCAGGTGCCCGGAATGCTCCGAGAAGAAACATTGAACAAACGAAAAGACTTGTAAAAACGCGGATTGAGGAGCATAAAAGGGAATATGAAAAAGTGAGGAATGATAATGTCCGTCACATAAAGTCTATGGTGGTCGAAGGACACATAATATCATTCAACAACTCGTTAAGCGAGTGCGTAAGGCCCATCTATAGGATGCAACCGAAAGTATCTGAATATTGAAGATGGAAAAAAAAACAGGATGAATCACGATGAAAGCAACTGTGCATCAAGCCTGGTGAGAGCTGTGAGTGGTCGATTAGGATACAATTAGGATATAAAAAGTAGGTATAAAAAGTTAGGGAGTACATATGGTTGCAATTTTTTTACATATTGGAATCAACTAATCAGGAAAGAGAACTACTTTTGCTTTCTTTCAATTAAGCTCTGACAATTAAAGCATTGCATCATAGAAGTACAAACAAATCGACTATGGTTTTACATGTAGAGCATTATTTAAAGATAATGTCGCAAAATAATAGTCATCAAAGTCACAACTCACAATCCATAAGTATTCCACAAATTAGCACAACATTCTATTTCCCAAAGCCCTAATTAGTTTCGCATTAAACATGGATAGCTACACTTCATGATAATTATAAACAAATTAAAAACCTAATTATCATCAATTACAATCAATACCTTCAGTCCGCCTAACAATTATTTTGTCATCCTATCTGTTCAATCAACCCAGTAATAATAATCTATTCAACGAAAATCAAAAACAATTATCGGGAAATTTAGATTCTGTTCGGACGCCTAGCATGTGAGATTTCCATACAATAATGCAAACAGCCATAATTAAGGATACGTGCTACAATCCAGTATATGTAGTGTGAATATATTCAAGAACATAATGACGCAAACAACATTAATAATGTATCACTTAGTTTGATTGCATTTCTCATGTCCTTTAACAGAATCAGTCCAGTAGAATTTGATAAAAGGATTTCATCGATTCCGGATTTTGATAATTGATTGTCCAATATTTTATGAATTGAAACATGACAAAATGTCAAATTTACAGTCCACACTAATTTATACGTTCAAACCCCACGCTGGGCGCTATAATAATTTCTTGGATAATCTATCATAATTTTAGTAGAATGATAACTGTTTTAATCTAAATAAATATATTTGAGTAGGACACACAATGTCAGCAATACTCTGGAATCAACTATTCCGATAAATGTACCACAATCAACAATAGTGTTAAATCGATACTAATTCGATATAATGTCCTTGCTATCGTTAGGCATATACAAACTCCCATTTCAGCTCACACATTGTTTAAATATTAACTCAACCTAATTCCATCCCATATGTAATATTTGCAGTTGATAAATATTTATGATTATTGTTAAATAATCATTGTTTGTGGTTGCAATGGTGAATACAATTCATATGTGCGAACATCAAAATACAGAGTATCGGTCAATACTATTTGTGATGGCATTGAAATCGATTCCATGTAAATTTGAAGAAAATGCAGTTGAAAATTGAATAGTGCACCGCACCTAAAAATTTATATCAATTTAAGCTGCCATTTTATTTATCAGCATTACACTTTAATAAGTATAAATTTTGGACTAATTATGATCGATGGTTAGTAATTGAAGCGCTCCGTTTAACAATTTATCAGGAGCTTGTATCGAAAATTTGATCAAGTTGACGAATAATTAGAGAAGAAGCTTCAAATTCGGGGTGTCAATGGTTTGAAAAGATCCAAGAAACTACGCACTACAAACGCTACAAACGGACTTATCCAAATATGCCTTCTGAAAAATGCCCGAATCCTCACTTAGAAGACATACCTATTCCAACTTTTCATGTCTTCCCATAGTTCTCTGAATATGATGCTGCAATTATTAGAAGTCACACAAAGGACGAAGACAGTGATGACGTTGGCTGCTTTATGAGTCCTCAATAATTTGACCCAAAAAGAACTAAGAGATCCCATAAGGGGCCTGAGCCTCCCAAAAAATCTTATCGGTTAACTGGAAAAAATTTATTCATCTCTGGAACAAAAGTAACATTTTATCGTAACCGTGAAAAAGATTTACTATTATTCTTCTCTGCCAAATTGTTAAGACAGGATGGATGTGGACAGTTTCTGTTGATCTCAAAATGGTAAATTTTCTTCGTGACCAGCAGGGTGGTTACAGGATATACCCATGTTTCTTGTGTCTCTGAGATAACTAAGCTACACGTGACCAATGAAAAAGAAAAAAAATGCTCTGTGGGAGTACATGGCGGTTTATGAAAAGAACATCATTCATTTTCCGAAAAACAATGATTTTTCTCCCATCACATATAAAATACGGAGTGATGAAACAGCTTCTTAAGGCCCTTAAATATCATGGACTCTAATTAAAACATAAAGGGCATAAAACGTCTGAAATCAGTGACGAAAAACTTAAGACTCGACTTTTTAATAGCCCTCAGATACGGCGGCTCATAATTCACTCCAATTTTGTCAATTCGTTGAATGAACTTGAATTCAGTGCCTAGAGTTTTTTCATCTTAGTTGTTAGATACTTCTTAAGTAGAGCTGGAAACTTTCATGAGCTAGTGAACAACATACTGACTTACTTCAAAAATTTTGGTTGCAATATCAGTATTACTTGCATAGCCACTTGGACTGGTTTTCTGAAAATCAGGATGATATTCACGAGAAACTAAACAAAAGATTTCACCAGGACATATGTAACACCTACTTGATGGCAAATTACTGCTGCAACTTGCAGAGACACAGTGAGGTAAGGCCGCATGCTCCGAAATTTTATAAATGATGCTTTCAGGACTCCCACTGACCTGACTATATTCCATACTCGCAGTCTAAAATAAAATAACATTATTCTAAACTCATTATTAGTCCATTTTTCTGTTTTCACGATAAAACTTATTGCAAATAACTCGATTTTTATTAAAACTTGTAATCACATATTTTAAGAGACTAATTAATGTTAGTTTCAGTCATTATCTTCGATTTGATAGCTAATACAGCAATACGGATTTTTTTTCTGGATTCAGCTCATCAAAATTATGAAGGAACAGGTCCAAATTGTCCGGAACTAAAATCAATGTCGGCCAATATAAAAAAAAAAACTCAATGAAATTAAAAATCAGCTTAACGCTATGCTTTGAGGCGATAAACGCTATATTTTAAATTCGATTTCTTTCTTCCGAACTGCGTTATTTATGCAATTTTCTTATCCCGAAATTATTTCATTACAACCTATTCAGAAAAAAATTTGCATGCAACCAAAATATGCTTGTGAATATCAAGTGTGAATGTTGCCTATGAAGCATATTCTTCCACACAGCATATGAATTGCATAAACAGTATGCAAAATCCGTATTCGAAATACGTATTCTGCAACGAACTGCTTTTTTTAAAAGAATAACACAATTTAATCAATGTTTTCACACATATTTAGCAAAACAAAAGAAAATAAACGTTGCTAATACTTAAAATTGTTGTTGCCTGAAATCACGTCCACCGTCCTTTTTCTAAAGTTTTTTTAAAATTGTTATGGGTAAAGTAAATAATAAAAAAAATTAAGGAGAATATTTTCGTACACCAAAAGTACCAACTAATATATGTACAAAAAAATTAGACCTCTTTTCTTTCTATTGAAAAAAAATGGTTAAAATGTTATTTTTTTTTTGTAAATCGTAACCTTAAACACCCCTTAGAAGCGAGCAAAATCCGTATCAATTAATACAATAACAAAAATGCCTTTATCTTATTCTTTAGTATTAAGTTGGGTGTCCCGTTTATTTTAAAATAGCTTTTAACCTTTTTAGCATCGATTTCACTAACTTTGTAGTTAAATTTGATGAAATACTATCCCATTCTTCTCTTAGAGGCTGTATTAATCATTGAATGTTTCCAATGTCATGATTTCGCAAATTTCTTTGACCATAAATTTATATCAGGACTTTGGGTGGGGGTTTCATATATTTTCGACAGTTGTATAATGTCCAAAGACGTGTATTTAAAGCCGTATACTTGGAGTGATTATCCTGTTTTTGTTGTATCCCATTCGCATGATTATTTTTTCGCACTTTGGACAAGATTTGCCTTCAAAATATCGATATACATCTTTGAATCCATTATTCCGCCGGTAAAGTACAAATTTCCAACACCTCCTTTTTACAGCAACTCTACTACAAAATCCAAGTTTTCTTATAAAATTTCGAACAGTTTATGGAATACCTTTAATGTCCTTATATTTTGAACAATCCTGCTAGTTTGACCGCACTCACTCTCAGATCCTTCCGAACTTGCAAATACCATCTTTTAAAAAAAAAATTTGACGGGTTTTCATTTTGTCGCTTCTGTACGATTTGTGCGAACTTTTTATACTTGTCCACAATGTATTTCACCGTCGATTTGCTTCTTTTTACTATTTCCCCGATTTTCCGTAACGATTTGCCATTTTTTAAAAATCTATTATTAACTTCCGTAAATCTTTGGAAAGTTCATTTGATTTTCGTCCCATTGTTTAGTTTTCCCGCTCACAATCGAAAACAGTTGACGCAATTAACTAGATAACACTCTATAAACTCAAAGCCGGCTACTCTGTACCAATTAGGCATTCCAGGAAAACGATTATGTTCATTTTTCCGGGAAAACAATGAACCTTTCTGGAGAGTGCGAATACGTACTTTGCGGACTACGTCGATAATGAGAAATTAGAAATAATTTGCCGAAATTATGTATTTCTACGAAAACAAAGCAATTTCCATGAGTTATGAGATAAAATGCTCTTTATCAATAAAATATGGGAAGAGCGAATACGGGTTTTGCATACTGTAATTACAAAACAAAGTCTCGAAAGTAATGCTTCGACCAAAATAGTACCAAAGCCCAAATTGTTTCTGAAAAATGATGACGCAGAATTGTGCCTAAACGTGTTATGAGCGTCCTTTGCAAATCCATTGATCCGAGTTCTATGTGTTTTTATTCATCTTCCATAAATTTCAGGTTTAAATACGTTCTTCGATGGTTTCATGACAATTTATATAAATAAAATCAATGAAACATTCATCAAATGAAACTTATAGTCCTCTTAAGATATTTAAAACTCTCTTAACTGAAAATTGCTAGAACAAATCCTTCCGAATCCTCACTTTAATCCTATCAATTAGGAATCAAGAAACTAGAAAACCATTAAACCTTCCTCATAAAATTTAAAATTACATTCACCAAAGATCCAAGAATATACTAAGCCCTTTAACATAATTAAGTCTTCTCACTCAAGTCTTACTGCTTTCCACTGAAACTCTAAACATCCTTTTCTTGAGCACAGTCTATCTTAGATATCACATACACGAGCCGAATCCCATTTTTCATTTTAATTCAATGGTAATGTAGCCATTAAAGAAATGACAAACAGAGCAAGGAAGGAAGTCAACACGAATCCTAAACGTGACGAGACATCTTTCACTATGGAATTTTTCAAGCATCTATTTCAATTCCACTTCATGATAAGATACATATCAAAAGATAGGCGGCCGGAAGAGAATGTTTGGGGGTTGGAAATGTTTTACATGTTGATGACACAAGTAATGACAAACAGGATACATTCGTGGAATCGGAATTGTTGGTGTGTAGTGATTGAATAAGGAAGAGGTTACGGCATTATCATTTAGATGGTTTGTGAATATGAAGTTGAAAAACGACGTTCCGAAATTTATCGATGTTTTGTTATTAATTTTGGTTTTTTAACGTAGTGGTAAATAATAGTTGCATGTCTTTTGAGTGTATTCAAAGCAAACTAAACTTAACATTAGTGCAATTTTATTTTAAACGTTTTAATTTTAATGTTTTTAAATTAATGAATGCTGCAAAAAGGACTCTTAATATTTCATTTGTACGAAATTTTAGAAACTAGTTTGTAGTAGTAATTATTCATCTTACAAGGATAGGCTACGGCTTCGTCGTCTCAGATTTGGATGAAATTTG
Source organism: Oxycera nigricornis (assembly GCA_963942545.1). NCBI lineage: Eukaryota > Metazoa > Arthropoda > Insecta > Diptera > Stratiomyidae > Oxycera > Oxycera nigricornis. The sequence continues at coordinate 105,187,634 of OZ012662.1, forward strand.
GCACATAAATAGAAGACTTCAAGGATATTCGATCCTTAAAATGTTGGACCGCAACATCCCCCCACCGTTTTTTTAAGAAAAACGCCACCAAATTTTTTAGTGGATGGATGGATGGACTAGTAAGTTTTTGCATCTGACAGAAGCGGTGCAGTGTAGGAAGCAGCGCGACTAGCTCGCCATCAAGAGTTCGTGTGTTCGATTCCCGATCGATATAGTTTTTTTTTAATAATTGTGGATGTAATTAGTTTAAGGTAAATCAGCAATGTTCAACTGCAAATACATTTATTTTTAGAAATCAGCAAATTGTTCGTTCATTAAGATATGTAAATAATAGTAAAAACTCATTGTTGAACGGTTGGATTATTAAAAACTGTTGTAATGTGCCAAATTTCACCGAAATCTGAAACGACGAGACTGTGATCTCTCCTTGTTAGACTTCACCTCGAGCAAATTTGGCAGATATGCTTCGATTTGCACGAAATTTATGAGAAACAATCCTATATGGATTTTTCTTGTCCACGAAAGCGAGTATAAGTGAATATATTATATTTTCTCAACTCAAAAAGTCTTTCCATCGGAGCAGAACAAAAAGTGTCACCGTCAAACCTTTTTCCATCATTCCAAGCACCAAAATGTTTGTTGAATTAAACATTTACAACGAAAGCATTTCATAACAATCTCATCTTTCGATGATGTCCTTACAGCGAAACGAGCAAATCCTTAACATTTTTTATAGAAAATTGGATTTTCTTGCTCAGGGAAAAATCAATTCAAATGAAATTTCATTGGAAAATCAAAAACACAATAAAATTGAAAGCTGTAAATTCATAAAGAAAATGCAAGAATGTCTGCAACTAGCAGAGCTAGCGAAATAAGTAGTGCAAAAATTGTTACAGCATTCATTAAAATATATAATTACTTGTCGGAGAGCACGAATCTATCGTTGAAATATTCATTTTTGAAGGTTGCACTCCGGAAATATTTAATGAACTGTTGATGAAAGTTGAGTTACGTTAATTGAAAATTGAATTTTAATGAATGTATTTTTTTCTGGCAGATATTTGCGTGAGAAACTTGTTATAAAATGGACGCCATCATGTGAACTCAAAAAGTTGTAAAAGTTTATTTGTACAGTAATTTGAAAAGTAGTTCTGGATATTCTTTTAATTTCTACAAACAAAGGAATTCAATGCATTTTTAATTGATTTACTTTTTTGAACAAACCAATCGTTGAATAAGCTGTCAGCAACAATTCAATAATCTAGAAACTAAGCTGCGTTTTCTTCGCTTTTCCCATTATAGCCTCGAAATTATTTTTCATTCCAATTCTCAACCATTTAACATTTCTACTACCCTTATTGTCATTGAACGATCTGAAACTGTTGCCTCACATAAAGTCCTTGACAAGGGTAATCATATCAATCCAGTTAAGTACCTCCTTCAGCCAAGGCAGTTGTTTCAACCTACTACGAAATCGCTACTCCTTCCCGTGTCTTGACTTCATGAGCATCAGTCAGCTTCAGGATACTTATGACTCGTGCTAACACTTTATATGAAGAGTCTTTATACTAAGGACTTATTGAAGTCGTTTTATTTTTGACCCAAATGAAGTGGTTTTTGCCGCCATCAGATGTCGAAGATGATGATACTACACTGTGTATACTGTTTCGAGTCTGTCAAGCAAGAGCTTTTATCCTGAATGGTTGTAAATCAGAAAAGGTGATATGGGTATAAATCTAAAAATAAAATTGTGTCGACTATAAAATGGAAAATGGTCAAAGTGATGACTATGTAAATTTGGCTTGTCGTAAATCATCAAAGACATTACAGATACTTTGCAATTAAGCTTAACGATATGCAGAAGGATATTTTGATGAGTTGCAAATTGTAAGGTTTATTGTTGCCTCAGGCATCAAATAAAAGCCTGCGTTCGAAAATATCAGCGGCAGCTCTACAATGGAAAAATTCAGTTTTACTTCTCTTTTCGATGCATAATTTTTTTTAAGTGGTTCTTATTGACCTGAAAAAATTTGCCCCGCTTTTTATTTAAATCTATGACGACAGCTTTGTGAAAATAAAAATACATATTTTTCTTCATGCAGATGTTTGTTGGTTGGACAACGTGAAATTAACGTAAACGCTACTTCTTAACCATAGCCACGAACCTGATACTCAATGCATAGAAAGCAAGCGCTCTAAACACTAAGCCATGTAGACTATGGATATGCTTACTATTAATAGGATCTGTCACCAGTTTCTAATTATGGGATCTATTTAAAATCTTAACAGAAGATTAACTTAAATTTGCTGAAAAAAATCAACTTCTTCGACGGAAACACCCAAAATTGGAAAGTGAAATAACACTAAAAACCTCTAACTCATGTATTTTATAAATTTATGAGAATGTTCCCGTTTGAATCGTTTTTTTTTTGTTTTTATTTCAAACTTAACTTTAAAACGATTTTTCCAGTCATAAATTCCATTATTCAAAATTTATTCAAAAATCTTGCATTTGGTTTAACGTTTGCAGCGGGATGTTATGCGTACTTGTGATTCCTGACCAAGTTTGACTGCATATTGGCAAGTGGATCGTTATAAGTTTTAAAAATAAGGTTTATTTCACTGATACCAGAGAATGTGAAAGGGTTCGTGCTGCCAGTTAAACACCCGAAATCGAATCTCCCGAGTTACTCCTTCACCAGTATAGACACGAAACACAGTGAACTCATTCCACTTTTAATTGAAAATATAATTCAAAAGGAAAAAAAATCCAAACTATTTACTCAAGATCTTCAAATAGTTTGCCTTTAAAGATTTCCGAATATTTCGGCCAACACCAAAGCACTATTTGGTCATTGCCATCTTTTCTGGCTTCCTTCCATAAAATACCCAAGACACGATTTTTTTATCCTGTCTCTAGTGACTTGCTAAACTTGACTGAAAATCTGAAGAACTTAAGGCATTAATCCATCACTCAGAAGAGTATCATTTGTCTCCCACCCTAAATTGATAAAAGAAAAATAACTTTCTGATCACACTGACTCATTTTTTTTCGGTCACTCACCTGTGCGCCATTGTCCATCAGCGAAAAGAGATTAAGTGGCAGAAACCACCGCCATTTTCCATATTTGAAACTAACGTTTTCGTTCATCATTTTATTCAAGTTCTGTTTCTTATAATGTTTTTGTTCAGCTTCGAATTTGTTTACATTGTTTTTTGATTGAAGTATCAAATCACATTTATTTTGCTTGGGTTTTGCATGGAAGCGATCGTATCGTGGTGTGAGCGACACAATTGAAAACGATTAACCAAAAACTCATGACGTCTAGAAGTAGCAGAATGGGCCATTGTTAAGAGATGTATGATTGACAACCATTTTCAATCTTTCTATTTCCATGGATGAAACCATTGCCACTATACGCCTAGCTGATGAATGTAGGAACGATGACTGTAGAGACGATCCATCTCTCTTAGTTTTACTTCTGGGATTATCTCTCTCGAATGTGTATCTATTTTTTGAGCCTGATTTTTCATAGTCACGAATTGAATTGAATTGAATAAGGATTCAGTGCCGATGCAAACTCATTATTTTGATATGTGTGCACGACTTGATTGTGACGTTAAATCAACATTCGAATATTTCTTCAGGGAAATTGTTTGTCAATTTGTCACGTAGTGGTTTTATCAACTTTTGATTAAATCTGAAAATTGGTGTTTCTGCAATAATAGACTGTTTGGTTTCTTCTCCCTTAACAATAGTTTCAAGAATATCAGACGATCCGTAGAAATCCGAAAAAGGCTTTTGTGGGGTGAAAATTATTTAAGGCTTTTTTTCTTGAACGGCTGAACCTTGGAAAAATGTTTAATTTCAATTTAAACACATCAATAAACGTCTCTTCTAAACAAGGAAAACATCTGCGGCATTTTTTATTTTTCAGCCGTCCGTTTACAAGATGATCTTAAATACTCAATTTAAAGTTAATTTACTATTGTGTACTCAAAACCTCATGATGCATATCGTATTTGCACGCAAATTAATTAACTTTTTACCCTCCTCAATGCAATTTTCTTGGTACTTGACTAGTATATCAACATCCCAGCAATTATCCTTACAATTGACAAACCACATTAAACAACACATTCCTTTGTAAGTACAATACAACCGACCAAAATTGCATTTCCTTCATATTAATAACATCAAACCATATCCTTGTTTCCGTGAATAGACAATCCTGAGATAGATTTCCAACGAAATGTATATGGTCTTGTGTGTAACCACATCAACAATTCATCCAAGCATGTGTGAAGTGAGATATAAAATCAATGCTGATAGTACATGTCCTATATGAATTGTTAATCTACGATACACATGTCCTTGTTGAGTTTAAATGTAAATCATAACCAACTCATAAATTCCGATGCGACATAATGGTCGTGGAAATGAGCTGGAAACGGGTAATATTTGATGATACTTGTGTCTGGATGGAATTGATCATCCAGAAGTTTATCAAGGATACAGAGACAGTGAGCAGGATAAAGACAATTTGCTATCGAAGCAAGACTCAATCTAAGAACAGCAAGTAACTAACTAAGAACTGAATCCTCAAGTTTATTCAGCAAGCTAGTCCTGGCAGTAAATCTATCCTTTTATTGCTACCATTGCTCAAACATTCCTGAAGTTAATTAGGACCGATTGTTTCGATATCCAAACATATTGAAAACTGGCTGACTAGTTTTCGAAACACAGTCAACGGCGTTGTTTAATCTGTTCAGTTGACAACAATCCAGAATATCCTTGCCTGAGGGTGAACAAAGGTTTCGATTCAACTACAAACCCAATTCCTGCTCAAACTTCGTTCACTTTAAATGCAATTGTGCAAGATTGTTCTGAGGTCTGACACTTTGGCAGCTTCCGAATGAAATGCACTCGAGGGCACAATGCTGTTGATATCCAGCTGAACATGGAAGATTCTCTTGATAGTTCGAAACATTATTTAAGGCACCCGGCATAGATAGATGTCCTTTTAAAACGTTAATTACTTTCTGTAGTTACAATGCTTCCAACCAGTTGGGAAGACGAAGTTCATGCTTGTCGCCATGTTCAAGCAATAATTTGAACTGTCTCACCCACTTTAGAAGTTAGCAAGGTTCATTTTATTCTTCATATGCAATATGTTCGCATATGACAGTTTCTTCCAAGGATATGAGCAAGTACTAACAGAAATGTCAACTATCCGGAGACTGGAAAACACGTTCTAAGGAAATGCGTGTATGTGTGCTAAGGATAACAGGCATAGGTCGAACAAATGAAATATATGGGTAAGGGTGAAATGTTCACCCTCAAACTAATCTGTCAAGCAATAGTTAATGGATTCGTCTAAGACGGAGTTGAGGTGAGAAGGACATCAATGGAAGAGATACCTTGTGGTCTGCAATTCAATTAGGTAGACTTTGTGCAATGCGGGTAATTCTCAATAGGTTTTATTGGTGACATGATTTGAATTCAACCTTATCACCTTATTAGGTGATTTGTTAGTTAATTATGTAATTTGCCTAAGGAGGTAAGTTTAATTCAAATTAACTTAGGTTGGTTTATGGACGATGGATACAAATGGTGTATCCAATTATTTTTAGATCCCAAAAAAATCTAAATGATTGTTCACGAGTTTTCCTTTAAGAAGGATTTTAAATTCAATCGTTTTTTCTACAAAAAAATAGAATGCCCGCGAAATAATGATGTAGAGTAGGAGTAGGTCTATGCTCGAAGTTGAATATTGTTTTTATCTTTTCGAATTGTTGGTATTTTTCTAATCGAGCACTGATGAGACTGAATCTCAGGCAATGAGGCTTGGAACCAAAACTAGGGAAATAAGCTGGCCTGCTAGCAGTCATCGTACCTCTAGCTTTGAAAAGGTTGAACCATAAATTAGCATGGCTCTTTTCTTCGTCCGCGGGGCAAAAACTTTGATGCCATCAAACTTCTTCGCCATTTTTCGTTGTTAAACACTCAATCCATTGCAGACTTTCTAGTGGATATTGTGAATCTCACCATGATAAATGCGCAACTCTAATTTGTAGTGGTAGTGCCACAGGTGGAGTCGGTGACTATTCTCTGTGAAACTAGGTGAGCAGTAAGAAGGCGTCATATGCAATGAGGGTGGTTATTTGTCCACTTCCTACTCTAGTTTTGTTTTTAATGGTGCACATATCCCAAGATTCTTAACAAAAATAGTCCATTTATTTCTTTTCTAGCTAGAACTAATTTCTTGATTTGATTTTAGTGGAGTGTGACAAGTCTGCCATATCCTTAACCTTTAATGATTCCCTGCGTGGTCTACTGACAATGGTTGAGTGTATTTAAGAGATAAAAGTCCAAAATATTGCCTTGAATGATTTTTGCATCCCGTGAGAATTGTTCAAGGCCTTTTTAGTGGCTGGCGGAAATGATCATCAAGCCTAGCTTGTTGCATCGAATCATACACTTCTTTAAAGTGGTCTGTGACATAATGTTTGAACAACTGAATAATTCTGAAGCATATCATTTATAATGCAGCTTTTATTCAACAAAAAAAATGTTGTGTTGACGACGGCATTAAATCGGCATATTCTTATTGGAAAAAATCAATTTCACAAGAGCGATAAAAAATTCGCTCATATCTAAGTCTATCAACTCCGTAGCCTCTCTTGCTTCTTTATCACAGTCATCGGAAGAGAGAGAGAAAAAATTAATTAAACCATTGCAAACAGGACACACAATGCCTTTTTTCATTAAGTTTGCAGCCCATGCACAGTCTAAAGAATTTTTTAATAACCCATCAGATACAGAGGGAGGCAAAATTAAATGCAATCAACCCCATTCAACTCTCCACTTTTTCCCCATCGTTTCATAGAACATCTCCAAACTGAGAAGCATTGAACGCATAACGTGAAACCAGCCGCCTTCCTTGTGACAAAGAAGTAAAGCCTTCAAACACCACGCAGCTTGGCATCATTTCAGCAAACTCATGGCCAAATGCTAATATTTTTCCCGAATCAAACAGTCCACGATTTCAACAGCCACTTATAAACTTCATGACCAAATGGAGCCATAAAATCCCTCTTTAATATCCATCACCTCCTACCACTTTTGGCCCGTCACATTGCTCTATTCGAAACGGAAACAAGAAGAAATGAGTCTACAAAAAATATGGGAGGCATCATTAATTTTAGACAACAACAACAACAACCTCAAAAAAACCCCGAATTGCGAATGTCCTTAAAAGTCAGAAACGATGGTTATTTTTAAAACTACCAACGCGAACATTTCAAAACATTTCTGCATCCGAAGTGACTGATTGCATCTCGCATTAAGGACACCATCAAATTCGCATCGGTTCCAGAGAATTAACCACTTCCATTTCATCCACAGTCTCTGTGCTACCATATCGTTTTTGCGGCAACTATAAGATGGACGATGGAAGTTTGAATATATATTGTGGAGTGGTTGAGTTTAATGAAAAGGATAATCGGCTGAATCATGACAGCTTGATGGTTTTGTACTTATGGCGGTGACCTTTAACGGCACCATTAACCTTTTATCGGAAGGAAGTGTAAGAGTTTTCGTGTCGAGAGTAAAATTCGGAAACGGAAATTCTTTTCAAGGATGTACTATACGTCTGACGTCGAGAATCAAATTGTGGGGTCGGCTCATTTTTTTTATTTAGTTATTTTTTATGGTCCTTGTGGGCTTTGACAACATATTCGTATAGTATTTTGAAATTAATCTAAATTTGAATTCCAATCCCCCGAGTTTATGGAGCAGTAACATTTAATTTACCAACGTCAACGATGGACATGTTCAGTAAGGACGAACATACATTTATTGGTAGATAAATGTAATGTCCTGACACGAACCATATAATCAAAGCCCACGATATTCTATAAAGTTTCATGTTCCCACAAGTACTTAAAAACAACATCCAAACATTTAGAAATATGTAGGATTCCATCCAATAAATGTGACCGCTGTGCCAAGAAAATTGTCCAATAAATGCCTTCATGAACTTTTCAAGATAACATTCCAACAACTTTCGGAACCATCAATTCAAACAAATCGACACATAATGCTTTAAAATACACAAGTTGAGTCAAGAGTCACCATAAATTTTTCCATCTTACCAGCGTCCATTTTCCACCCACACACATCACTTTGAAACCCATGAGAGCGTATCCTGTTCAAGTCGTATCCAACCTAAACCGAACCCTGTCGCCACTAACTAACTCAATTCCCAAAGTGCTGACATTGAGTTCCAACAAATATTTGCCCTCGCATTTACTACATTTCATTCCAAACATCATTGCATCAATGGTTGACTTAAAATTCATTGAATTTTTCGTTAGTCCGAATTTTCGGACTAACTTTCGGACTGGATTGTACAGCAAAGTTGATAAAGTTTCCACGAAATTTGTTTGATTTTTAGCTCGAATTCAAGCTCGTCTTTTAGCAGTTTCACTGTAAAGTTAATGAAGTTGAAAGTGATAAAGTGTAATCCAATGTTTTTGTTGTTACTTTTAAAGAAAAATATATTATCTTATGGCTAGACATAAATATAGCCAATTGCCGTCTGCGTGGAGGGTTTTTTCATTCGTCTTTCCTTTTTTGGGGGGAAAAGTGTTGGCCGAAAAATTCTCTCTGTAATGAAAATTGGGTTGAGAGAAAGATTCTCAAAAAACACAAGGAAATGTTGAACAGAATATTTCTGGATATTCTTTGGTGATGGTTATTTCGGTATGCTGTAGGGTTTGTTTGGGATTGGATGAGTTTTTTATTGGCCTGATTTAATTATATCAACATCCAGGGATAACCATTGTGCACACTATTCTTGGACCCTATTCAATAGTATAGTTTTTGCTGCTTTGATGGAATTACAAACCAATACTTTTTGGCCGTTAGACGATTGGTGTGTAGATTTTCTTTTCGTAAAAGTAATCAATCAATTATCAATTGAAGCTTATAATGTTGTAATGTCACGAGCCATCGTGCATTCGTTATGGATTTTCTGGAATGTTAATAATAAAAGCGCACCGAATAAAAAAGCGTACCAAACGATAAAACGAACGGAAGTTTGTCTTGAAATTCAAAGTGAGCACAATACATAGCAAAGATGTGCAAAATTAAGAGTAGAACGGCTGGTTCAGTGAGCAGAGCGCCCGATTCTTGCTCTCGAGGTAGTGGGTTGTTTTTTTGGAAGTATAGCTTCCTTTACGGAGGTTCTAACGAAAAGTGAGCGAGAGAAGTGAGCTCATAAAAAGCGTACCGAACGAAAAAGCGAACGGAAGTAAGACGAACGCAGTGCGCTATAAATACGTTTATATGATCGAGAGGAGTGAGCCCAGAAAAAACATACCGAACGAAAAGAAGAAAGGAGAAGAACGTCACGGTCACCGTGCGGAGCGTTATATATACGTTTACACATTTTATAGTGCACCATATATACGTTTTGTGTTTATGCGTGCACGCTTCTCTTTTCACCCCCGTTAACAAACTACGCGCGCATGTGCTGGCTTGGAATATTCCTCCTGGTCTATCATAGTAGACGCATCTTATTTCTTGTATAATATAAAACAGCAGTGAATATGTGCGCGTCTAAAAATACATTTAATTTTTTCTCTCTTTTATCTCTCTATGGAAAAATTAACAATCGCGTCAATAATTGGTTAATAATTATTTAAATATTAACACTATCTGCCATTTTAAATTTTCTCTATCTGTAAAATATTTACTACATTTTCCGTTCACAACAGTCCGACACAATGCTTCGATTTTCCAAAACAAAACAATATATCGCCACGATTATCGTGATCTTAAATCCTTTCGCTCACTCGTAGTCAACTCTTACTCAGACTGTCTTATCGCAATCTATTCGCACTTAGATTCTGTGTCGTTGCTCAACGTTTCTTCATATCGCGTTGGTGGTGTATTTCTCGACTAATCATGGATAGTGCGCTTGATTAAAAGCTCTTGCGTAACCTAGAGTTATCTAGCCCAACGGAGACTAATGCCATCCGGTATACAAAGAAACAGTTGCATTAACTAGAAAAATCTGCCACTGACATCCTTTTTGTCAGTGTCGTACGTTTGTGGACTTATTGATTCGTCAACGTGTGCTAACATTTTAGTAGAGAGTTAATTTGTCATTCTTACGATAACATCAACGACCGTAAAGTTTAAAATTGTAAACTGTTTTCAATGAATCAGATCGCTTCTGTAATTTTCTTTCCTTCCTTCAAATTTTTCACAATCCTCCAAAAAATCTGTCAAAATCTGAAATTTAGCAGTAGTCAAAGTCTTACACGATCTCTTTTCGAAAACTAGTCATCAAACTAGGATCGATGGTCTTCTTTCAAAGTGCTTAGGCTATTAGGTTCATCACACATTGCGGCCGGTTTGGTTTGAAGATTTTTCTATGAAGATACTTGATATCAAAGAGATGCTCATCGTCCTTGATGTAATGAACAATTTACAGATACCATTCATTATGGAATTTTCTCCTACTCCATATGCAACAAAATGTTGGTGGTGTTTATTTTAATCAACACTCCAAGCTCAATTTTTCAACGAGTTGAACACGTGTCTAACTGATCCTCTTTCTTAGAACAATATAACTTTTTTTATTGCCTAATGAATGCTTCTGAAAATTTGTGTGGATGCAGAGAACACGTTGAAGTATGCCAAAGGTAGCTATTAGCCATAATGATTGTCGCAAATCTCCCAAATTGGTATTTATTTCAAAATCTGGATCAACCATTAACTCACTTGGTTGATTATTTTTGGAATTTTTTATTTCGCTCAATTCATTTACACAATTTTTCGTGGAACTTGCACTCGAAATAATGTCGTTTCTTGTTCAAATTCAAACAATGCATGGAAACTCCTATTGCTTTTTTATTGTGAATTGAATATGCAATCCTTGCGATTATGTAAAGAACTCTCATAAATTTGGAAGCCTTTGAACAGTCACTCATAGTTTGCTCGTGTAAGCACTTATCCATAAAAGCCATCCCAAATTTTGAAGAAAACTTCAACAAAAATTTATCTTAGCAATCAAAGCGACTTATTCCATCAAGTGAATTGGCCGTAAGCATTACTACCCAAATTAATGTTTTGATCTGGTTCTAGCAAACACTCGATCCTTTTATCCTTGATAAGCATATTTCCAACAAAATATGTCATTCTACTTAAACAATCCCAAATGAAACGTTTTAACTCAAGAACCAATTACAGATATATAGAAACTTGTTCATTTTTCATGTCAGTCTAATTTTCTACTTACAGCTTATTTTCCCCATTCCAAATAAATTGATATTCTCAAGTATAGATATTATCATCATTAGTGAGTTCTGCATTTCATCCAGGCGAAATGCAAACATCTTTCTTGTTACCACCTAATCCCATCATACCTTGCTCATCGCAAGCAAGGATGAAGAAATGTTTGGGATTCATTTAATTAAAATTTTAGTTGCACACACTTTCCTACTTAAGATACGTTGATTTTCCTCTTCAAAAGTATCTACCCGCTTTCCAAAAGGACGAGTTCTTCTTTGCTAGCGAGTAGGAAGAACTTGGATTGTGTCCTTGTGCAATACTTGACTGTAATGCAGATGTTGGCACACCTTGGACGGGTTGACGATAAAAAAAATTGGAATTGCATTTGTACTTTTCAGGTGTGTAATATTCACTAGGAAATATAGAACTGGAGGTTTCTAAAAAAAACTAAGGATAGTGCAGCACTGAATGGTTTGTTCATATTATTCTTCAGATAATTTCTCGCTGACTAATTAAAAATAGGAGATTACGCATGCAGTCAAATTTTATTAACTTTATGAAAGAACGAAGATAGTCATTTGCAGCAGTATCTTATATCTTTGTATCTTATCTTTTTGACAGCATTAATTTATCCGCTCGTGCAAAGCGGCAACTCTGTAGGTCAACGTGAGCCAGCCTTTTACTCGATTGCTTACTAGATGCAATGAAATTTTTCGAGGACACCCACCGGTCTCATTTGGCCGGGTCAGTTTTATTATTGGGCTTTCGGTGACAAGGAAGAACCAAGGCGAAGAGGGTAATTGAATATTAGTCGGCAATGCGTATGAAACGTTTTCTGTATGGAAAGTATCCTGATTCGATATTTGTTTGGTTTCGAGTGGAGTTGCAAACATGAAATCTCATCAATGAGGCAAATGTCTCATTGAATTTGAATTTTGTCACAATTTTTCTTTTAAATCACTATATTACAAAATGAATGTTTTTCTGGACATTGTCAAGCAGGAAACTAGAAACCAATTAAAAGCAACCATGATGTTCTAGGCAAATAGAACCATATTCAATAAATCCATTAAAAGTAAGAGTTGTACTCTTATCATGGAATATGAAATGAAAACCTATCCAAATTATTTCCTTCCTCACTTTAATCTACAATTTCCTTTGGTGCATCCTTTTTAATCCAACAAATCCATCCGTCCTTGCAATCCAAACAGTACGACATGGCAACGAACCAAGATCTGCACCGAACCGTAAAAGAATCTCGGAATGTATACAGAAAACACCAACCATAAAAGAGATATACTACCAAATAAAGTAACTCGAAGCGCATTCAGCTTTCTGGAAAATTGAATTATTTAATAGAAACATTTTCCTTTAAAAATTTTCCATCGTAAAAGAACACATTCAAATTGAACTCGGTCCGTCTGCCGACACTTAAGTGCCAAGACACATACATACGTATGCATCTCCCGACCATCATGCAACACCCTAAAAGGATCACATAAAAAGGATGAATTTAAGCACTGACTACGATTTGTTTGATATGTTCTCATGGATTTTTCTTTACTCCTGCAGATTTTACCTTCTCAACCCCCCACCGCCCCCCGCCATTTCATAGTGACACCCACACGAAATATTTATTCAGACGATCCGATGGAATTTTATTACCATCTGTCTTCGATTTTCCGTCAACATTGACGAAGTGATGGAAATGAAGTCCTTGTCGAAACGAAAATGATTTCTACGGAAAATGCATAAAAGGAAATTTCGTGTCTCGGTAGATAATGTGCAAATAAATTTCAAAATGGTGGTTTCCTTAATCCAAATTAGGTATAAGATTAGGTTTTTACAACATTGTTCGATCGAATATTTTACGATTATGATGCCGAATGAATGAGGGTTGAAACAGGATATGCTGTACTCTTGTGTTGGGAAGATGTAAAGGACTAAATTTTTTTGGTTGAAAGCGTGTCAAATCACACAAGGAACCGTAACACGTAAGGCAAATAGAATGGCAACGAGGCGGAGAACATGAATCGCTACATTAAGTCACGAATTTCAGTCGCGAATACAATAATCTTCGAAGGAATGTTACTTTTATGCATCGTAAAACATGAAAAATTTAATTTTTCCTCGACTATCCTTGATATCCTTGAAATACGAAAATCAGAACAACAAATGCGTGCATGACTCGAAGCTCATAATTTTAGAGGGTAGCGTCGTGGTTGCACATTTGGGTCATGAGACGAAATAATTCTGTGTCGCGCTGTTCGGCCTTATTTCCTTGGAGGAGGCACGGAAACAAATTGACCTGAATTTAAATTTCTAATTACCACCTAATGTTGTTAATGAATTAAAACAATTTTAGAAAATTACCTGGGATCTTTGACTTGAGCGATTTTTCAAGCAAATGCAAACAGTGAGATTGAGAAACTAGGGCAAGGACACTTTTGGTGTTTTCTTGAGAATGTGTTCTTGTTTCCGGTTTTAATCACTAAGTGATTACTTTACTAGCGTCCATAATTAAAGAAAAAAAGATAGTAACGGCTTAGAAGATACATCTCCTAGTGTTTCATCAGCCCAATTCAGGCACCCTCGTTAGCTTATATCTCAACAGTAATCTCACTGGAAAAAGACATCCAATTTCAATTTGATACTTATAAGTTACAAGTGGGATAACTTATCACTGTAAAATAATCGCCAACCTGATTTGTTCTCCATCCTCAATAGCCAGAAACCTCAAATCACTGCGGAAACTCCAGCGATTCCGGGAAGGATTCGTGGTTTTTTAATCTTTTTTTGTAGTTTCATTTTTAACCCCTATGGCTCGGTTAGATGTGAAGTAGATAGTGAAATTTTAGCCAAAACAGTCACCATCCAATCGTAAATACTTCATTTCTTTTTCGCTGTACTGTTGATCCATCATCACTCATTTGCACCCCGATGACGTTCTCCTTCAGTGCGCTCAAATTAGTGTGGCCTGCGGATAGTCATGCTTGAAAGATCGTCTTGCCGGTGCGTAGTCAAAACGCGCTCAAATGATTTAGGCCGTCAGAGCGGGTTATTTGCGTGGACGATCATCGTGAAAAGCGATGACAAAGTAACATTTTTGGCTTACTTAAATCTGTGGAGCTTCACTAGAAGGGATTTGGCTAGTTTATTGAACAATTCATGGAACCATCTTAAGGAAGGATTCGTCAGACTAGCTTCCCTAACAGAAGTCTGTAAAAGGGTCTGAGACTCACATCCGTACATTAGCATACGAAACATGATCAATTTTCGTAGGTAGGACGAAAGTGCCCCGTACTTTACGTGGAAGTCTATCCAGTTGGGATATTCCATAGAATAAAGGATAGCAACGATGCAGCTAAGCAACGTCCACCCACTCTGAGTATCAGTTCACCACCGGAGTGCAGGCTCAGCGAACTTACTAGTGGAAGCAAAGCCTATCTACACTTATCCCACTCTTTCAGCCTCGGCACCGAGTTGAATCTCAACTCAACGTGGAGCCCTCATAGATGCTTAAGAAGTTCCTATATTCGGAAGTATGACGAGATCAAGGTGCGTATATGAAAGCTTCACCCTCGAAATGAATAGTGAACCACAGCCACGACTTTTCACCCCAAACAAGGTTCTCACCCTGACTGGAGGGAGGTATAAGACGTTCCTGGGCTTCGGTTCTCGTGGCACCAGATTGTCACCTTTGTGAACTTAAGCCCTCGATCTAAATATGTCTTCATGACTGATCATCATATTACGACTTTGATTTATCGCTCTTTTGGCGAGTGCGGTCTTGAATCGGGGTATGCTATCGGGGATCACTATACTGTTTTTTTGTGAATCTCGTCTCGTCTGGCATTTGAATTATAGTCTCATCGCAAGACTTTGATGTCATTTAGAAAGAGTGAAGTGTAGCTCTTTTTCTATAAAAGGTGATATCTTGACTGCCGTTTATCTAATTTAATCTGATGCCATGATTAAGGATTCGTCGGAATTAAATAATACAAAGAAGGCTTGATAGCTTATTGCTTGCATGTGAGACTGGTTCGTCCTTCACTAATCACACAATGTATCCGTAATAGCGAATCACGAAGGAATCGATTACATGACGCTCTAAATATGTGAAAGAGAAGAACATCAAGACCGTTGCACATCATTGAATGGCAGCCAACTTTGAAGATCAAATAAAAGTGCATCCTTTCAATTGTCCTTCAATTTATCCAAAAATAAAATATAATACAATTCAATTTCACTTTCCAGAAAATGCGAATCATTCAAAAAAACTATGCTCACGTCTATCATCATTAACATTTGCCACACACACAAAAAAACAGCTTATTTTCGTAGCATGTAGCAAGTTGGATCATTCCCTACATAAATCTTTTCGTACATCATGCCGCAAAACTCAAAACGACCATTTTACGAGCGAACCATAAAACACTAATAAAATCCTTAATTAGCTTCACGTTGCTCAACTACATATATGCTGAAGTATATTCTACTTAAATTTGAACATGTACATATGTATGTCGTTTCCTCACTTTCCTCCTCACATGTGTGCCGAAAACCTTTTCAAAACTAATTACCAATCGGCATATTTCAATGATTCCCTTCTTCCTTGCTTGAGTTCTTCCTTTTCATCCGTGTAACTTAAACAGCTAGTCATCATCTACTCGGAGGAATGCTGTACCACAAAAGTTCTCTTCAACTGAAGGACTTCGAAAACTTACAAATTATCAAGAATGTAGAATAGTTAAGTGCAATATCTTACAACCAAAAGTCTTATTTATCTAGGAATTTCAGACTAGGATGTCCTTTTATCCTTTCTTAGAGGAACTACATAGTTCGAATAGCTTCCTAATGATAAAAGTGTAAGTGAACAAATGTTTTATTGGACTGTTATTCGTAGAATTCTTGTCTGTTTAATTGCCTTTTTTTTGCTAGAATGAAGATTATTCTAGACAGTGGTTTTTTAAAGGTATAGAACTTCCGATTGAGATAGCTGTCATTGTAGCTGTCATTGTAGCTGTCATATTTTGTTGTTATTTTCATATTATGTTTAATTTACTTTGGTAAATTACCATGCAAAGATTTACATCCGAACAACATCTTAAAATAATGGAAATTTCTTCTCAAAAGTTAGGTTCTGTGCGCCAAACTCCTATAACACTTTATCCAATTTATGGTGCTCATAATCGTCCATCTGAGCAGCTCATACGTAATACGATGGAAAGATTTATGTCCACGTATACTCTATTAGACAATCTCCATCTAACACGAGCTCGTTCAGTGCGTACCGAGGCAGCTGTCGCTACTGTAGACTGAAGATTTATATAATAATAATTATCGATTCGAATCCGTTCTCAACAACTAGACCTCTGTCCGTCCGCTAGATGGAAAATTTTGAAGAAAATTTTTGGACCAAAGCCTTATAAGATCCAACTAGTGCCACAATTGAAGCCATTGGACCATCGTTTGCATCATACGTTCGGTGAATGAGCTGAGACGGAGTTGAAAGTTGAACTACATTTTTACCATCAAGTCATTTTCAACGATAAGATACATTTTTGGCTTAATGGCTCCATAAATAATTAAAATTGTCGTTTTTTGTGTGAAGATAGTTTTCAAGAGACTTTGAAAGCCCTACCACGTCCAAAAAAGTCACTGCATGGTGCAGTTTGGATGGCGACGGCATAATTGGTCCATTCTTTTCCAAATCTGAAGACGGAATCAACGTTACCGTTTATGGCGACCGCTACCGACAAACGATTCGTATTTTTTTATTCTCAACAATAATGCCAATCATTTGAAGCGCAAATGGTTCCAACAGGAGACGCAACATGGCATACAGCACGTGAAACCCGTCCTTTATTGGGTTGAACCTTTGATGAACGAATCATCTTAAAAAATGGACCCGTCCAGATCGTGTGATTTGACTCCATTGGACTCCTTTTGGTGAGAGTACGTCAAATCACTTGTCTATGTGATAAACTAGCAACTATTGATGACTTCGAAGCCAACATTTGACCCGTTATTGAAAAAATAAGGCCAGCTATGCTGCAAAAAGTTGCGTAAAAATTGGACCAACAGGATGGCCTTCTTAAGACGCAGTCGAGGCGGTCATATGCCAAATAAATGCATAGCCCACCAAATACCTCTAAATCCATATCCTTCCAATACAGTCGAACCTCTACAAAAGTAAACTTCCTTCATTCACTTGTAATAATTAATCAGACAATTTCAACAAACTTTCCAACTTTATTTTTCATTAGTTCCCTCACGTTTCATTACAGCATTCAAGGTAAAAGTTTATCTAAAAAAACTATCCTTGCTCGTTACGCAAGGACGCAACTAGAACTCACACAACAATACGGAACGTTGTTCTAATTTTCAGATTCTAGGATTTAGTTTAGTTCATGCATTGGAAATTCAAGCAGTTGCAAATATCATCTCCAATACTAGAGCAGACGAAAAAAATAAACAACCAAAGGATGGAATAAAAATCCAGAAAAGGATATCAACGTTGAGTCAATTGCTTGTGACTTAATGGCAAGGATGTTAATATGCAATGTTAAAAGACATTAAAGAGAAGCATGATGATTTCTATACGAAATGTATTGGAGAATATCCTTGAAAAGGACATACGGGATGATGTTGATGCTGATAGAGGTGAATGGCTCCATAAAATGTGGGAAGACAGTGTGGATATTAATGAAAATGAGACATTTAAAGGTGATATTCAGTTAGTTTCAGATGAACTAGTAGCGATTATTATTTAGAACGCTTCAGTTGTGACCCTTAGGCCTTTTCAATTTTCTAAAAGTGTTGTGTTTCTCATTAAATTAGACAGGAAATATATAGAACACCACAAAACAATCAATCAGGAGATAATTCAAACCCACAGAGCATGCCAGACGACACCGAATCCTATTTCTCAAATTCAAGTTTTGCTCCTCCCAAATCATGTATCAAGATTGTAATTAATTAATCAAGTCACTACTCTCTTGTTTCCTTATCCTGGAGACGAGAGTCTTGCGTCCTTCTAAGAATACCTTTTCGGTGTAGCATTTATTCTCTTTTCATCTGCAAAGGATTTTTCAAGGACAGATTGATAGTAATGAATCTGTTTTATTTATCACGTGCTTAGAACAAACTATTAAGCTGATTATTTCAATGGAGTGGAACGAATGTTGAGGAGTCTTAGCTGATTCGATAAAGGCTCTTCAATATATTGAGCGTTGGATGTGGTAATCGATTTATTACGCAAACAGGATGTAGTATGATGATGCAACGATAAATGAGAAATGAAATGGTCAAGAAATAGTGATAAGGATACAATGAGAAATCTTGATTTTGTGGGCGCATTTAAGCGGAAAAAGCATTTCCCGAGTTTTTCAGGGTCCTACAATATAGTAAACATCTGTTTCACTTTTTTACACAATCGCTTGATCAACTCGCTATCAAGACAATTCTATGTCGAAATTGAACAATTTTCGAGACAGCAAACTACCATGTCAATAAAAGTAAAAAAATTGAATGCCCTTTTTAAATGTACGATTAATGTTTCGAAAGAGTGAACATCCTTTTTATTTCAAAATATTATAGTAATCCGAGTGTAAAAGTCCGAGTGAATCCTATTACTATGGTAGCACTGCTTTCAATCTGACAGTTGATAAGATTTTACTGACATGCACTTCTCTTGCACTGCTGCATGCTGAGTGCAACAGCTGAGCGAGTGTCACGTCAATGGCAGCCATTGATTTTTTGGTCGCTACAAATGAGTGTTGATGTGTCATTTAAATAGAAAATGTATGGAATTTATGAAATAGTTGCGCTTATATTTGACTCAATCGTTCAATTGACAATAATAGATACTTTCAACACACCATATTCACCTTAACAGCAGCAAAACAGCCTGGTATATCAAACGAACCTGTATTTGATGTTGATTTTACTGCATGAAAGAGACATAAGCATCAGTTATAGAAAAAGTTGGACTACCAGGAATGCCTTGAGATTAGGGGAACCACAAAGAGAAAGGAAAACCTGCTGAATGAAATTACCCACCCCTGCCAATCACCAGTCCTTCAACCATTAATTATTTAGAATAAAACCAGGAAATATTTGTAAACTGTATGTAACCTGAAGATGATTTCAGGATCAAAACGCGTCGTATTAATAAAAATTTGTAAGTCAAAAAAATCAAGTGTTTAATTATACAAAGATTTTATTGAGACATAAGCAGTTGAGGAATTTATTTTTTGCGGAGCTGAATGAGCTAGGCACTATGAACCATCTTCTGAATTTTCTTTAAAAATCAGGAAGATTCATTGAATGAACTAGAAGATTTCCACGTCTACGTGGCACAATGGATCAAATCGGTCTAAGTGGAGCAGAAATCTCTTAACTTTATCCAACCTACTACATGAAAACGTGACAAACGCTTCTCATTAAAGTATTTCCAAAAAATCAGTCAACATATTAAGGACACGATTAACGATCTCAACATTAAAGAAATCGCTCTCCGTCTTTCTATCAATTCCAACATCCCAGAACATCAATTTTACTCCGAGACAATTTTTTCAATTGTGAAATTTCCTTCTGCATACCATCACGTCGCTACGTTCAAATTTCACGCCTGACATATGGACACTAATTTGAAAAATCTGTCTGTTTAATAGAAAATGATTTATTACGTTCTATTCTCGCAAGTGCATATATGTTCTGCACAAGGATCTGCACTCAAAGATTGTCTACGAAGCCAAGTAAGATGCAAACTATGCACTACTATAGCTGCAATAAGAAATGATCCGGATTTTCTTCTACAAACCGTTCAAGGATAAGAACGGATTTCACTTGGTTTTTCATTGACAGCGACGACACGATTCCTACGAGAATATACAACATCTTTGCAATAGTCGGTCGGTTGGTCGACAGAACTTTATCACTACTAACTGATATCCTTAAGCTCAAGACTTTCTAGATACAGCGAAGTAGAATGGATTTTCGGATAGTAAATGCTCACAGCATAGTTGACTATTTGGACACTGATTGAGGAATTGATGATTTCGCTCTATCTTCATGGTTTGTGTGTGTGTGTGTGTGTTTTTTTTTGCGTTAGTGCTTATGAAATGTTGGGAATTTGTCCTTGCTCGTTGTCCTTTCCCGACGCTATTTTTCAATATGATGTTGGGTTTGTAGCAAATCACGGAACATGGCATGCTACAAATGCCAATTCAATCATATTGGATTGTTGTTTGTTTGTGTGTATGGTGACGCTAAAGGATAATGTATGAAATGATTGCAATCGAATAAATCGGTTGATATGATGAGGGTCGTAATGTGGAAACGGATGATGATGCGAATGATTGTTGATGTTTGGAAGGTTCCGAGATTTAGTGTCTCTTTCAGGACGTTTAGTCCAAGGACGAGCAAACGAATGTGAGGTGTCGTACTAACAAGGAGAGGCCACGGCTATGACATCTCAGATTTGGACAAAACTTGGCACATAAGTAGAAGACGTCAAGGATATTCGATCCTTAAAATATTAGACCGCAACACCTCCCATTTCCGAGAAAAACACCTCCAAAGTTTTTAGCGTCACTTATCGATTAGTAAGTTTTTGCATCAGACAGAAGTGGTGTAGTGTAAGAAGCAACGCCACTTGTTCACGATCATGAGCTCGTGAGTTCGATTCCCGGTCGGTATTGGTTTTTTTTTTTGAATATTTGTGGATGTGATTAGTTTAAGGTAAATCAGCAATGTTCAATGGGCACTCACACAGAAAATATTGGGCCACTTCCACTTCTTTTCCGACCTGCAACTACGGCAGAAATCGTTGAAGCGACTGCTTAATTGTTTTGCGTGTTTGCCTATTAGACAGTGTCTCATCAGTACAGATTTGGTGACACTTAATGTTTCACGACTCATAGTTGCTTGGTGCATTTGGAGCTCAATGCGAGCCAAGTTTGCCTGATTGTTCCACAAGTTTTTTCCAGTAGCCAGACTCTGCTTGTAGCCTCTATGTAAAGTTGCTAGCGGGTGGCTGACGTGGGGTGCAAGTATATAATCCTGGATCATAGTGCCAGCTCTCACTAGGCCATCTGCTCCGCAATTCCCGGATTTATCCCTATGGCCCGGTACCCATACTGAAGGGACTTTTTGTTTAGCTATGTACGATATTCCATTGATATTTTAGAACAGGTATACAAGTTGGATATTGATTGGATAGCAGTTTGAATGTCAAAGAAAGTATTTGAATTTCTTGTAAAACTCTTCTGAACTTATTTAGCAGGTTCTGATTTGCTGTTTGTGTGATAGCTGGCCACAAAATAACTGCACCGCATAGAAGAATTGGTTCCACTTTCATCGTGTAGAGCTATGATACAATTTCTGGTTGCAATCACTACTACTAGAGATTACGAACTAAAATCCCAAGATCAATCCATATCCCAGTTAGGCTACACCTCCAATTTTTGTTGACGCATTTTTATGCGCACAAATCGATTTTATCATCTTGGTACAAGACCATAATGGAAACAAAGAGTTCATTAGTTGACCAAAAATTATGCGACTAAACTAGTCCTTTACACTCACACAGGAACAAATGACAGCTAAGCTTATCAAGTACTAATTTTGCTTCTGTTTTTCCCCTTTCACAGTCATGTACGTGCGATACCGCATAGTAAACGCGGTTAGGGCCTTCCGTTACTAAAGAGTTTGTTGATGATAGTATACCACAAAATGGTTTTATGGAGGAAGCTTAGATGGATTGTGTTTGAATGTTAAGAAACTAACAAAAAGTGTGACTTAGTTTAAAGTTGCTTAAAAATGTCATTTTGCGAATCTGTCCAATAAAAATTTAAAGGAACAAAAAAAAACTGGTGAACTAAACTTTATTCTTATCTGCTAACTAGAGAAGTATAGTTTGAATGCCTTCTATTGTATCCACCATATCTTAATATCCCGAGCCTTTCTTTCTGAATACAAATTTCAAAATCCTTTAATTGCACGGAAACTTAATACCCTTTGCATCATCAGTTGCATCATTTACGAGCCTAGTTGGTTGGTCTCGCATAAATAATGCATCCATTCGGAAGGATTAAATTGCAGTCGAGTGAGAGGAACTCGAGTGATAAATCGTATTACGTGCTTCTTATCCTTTTCGCATAGTTCAGAGAACATTTCCATTTAAGCTTCGTCTGATACGATGATACGTTTTATGCTACAAAAATAAATAAACTGAAGCTGAATCTCATCCTTATTTCATGCTACTTTACTATCATTTCTCTAGATATATCTGCTCGTACGTAGATTTAGTTGTGGTCTACTTCCGGATTACTCTCACTTTGCATGCTACGATCGAATTCCTTCCTTGGCACGTAGCTAGTAAACGGCTTGACATACATATGTCCTGTAACGCTTGATTCCCATCAGAGAGAAATTAAATGCCCAGCCTATTCCCTTCTCGTCCTAGTTAGGAATGTATAAATCACTAGCTGTTGGCGTTATTTCAGTTGCCAGGAATGTCTTCCGATGAGAATGGTTATCCTTACCAGAGACAGTGTTCTTGTCACCGCACTGGAATTAACTTTTTGATGAGCAATAGCTAATTTTCTAATTAATTTTTGTTGGATCTTTAACCTGGGATGTTGTAACACAAGGACTTAAAGTATCTTATTATCTTATTCAAAGTCATCGAGAATGTTAGCTGTTGTTGTCATTTTAAGTTCAATTTCAATGATAAGCTATCTAAAATTCCCTCTGAAACAAAAAATGTCCTTAATGAGTCTTAAACGTTTCCCCGAGCAAAGTCTATTCAAGTTTCGCTCCAATTTACGATTGTTTGACTCCGTTTCCACTAAACAACTACAGATTTCCTAGTTGTAAGTCACTACCCGGAAAACATAATCTCACTCTAACTTTCCCTTCATCCTTCCTCCAACAGCTTTTAGATTTTTCCACTGCTGTCTGTGTGCATCACAATCAAATATTTACTGTTGTAATAAAACGGACATGAGTAAACCTCTTCATTACATCTTCACCAAACTCAGCTCATCAATGGCGGCATTTCCTAGTGGTTTTTTCATCTTCAACAACTCAATTCCTCATAGTGTTCGTCCGATTCCCATCACTATGCAATTAATTAACAGTTGCTATTGTTTATACAGGACAAAAGATAAAAAAAGTCAACAATAAAAGGACAGTCGAAAAGACCGAACAATCTAACGTCTAACCCCGTCCGTAACTTGGAAGGACGAAAAAATTTCTGTCATCCCATTTCCCACCGAATGACGAGTCCTGTCTGTGTATTCGGTCCATGGAAGGATCTTTAGTAAATAGTTCATTAATTTAGGTAATTTATAACAAAGAGAAGGCCGTGCATTGGATGAGAATGTTGAGAAGTATATTGGGGTGGTGTGATTCAATGGTGGATTAGATGGATTAATGATGTTATGTGAGAGAGGAAGTGTTCAATGTATAACATTGTTGTTGAATGTTTACATGGAAATATCTCTTTTAAGGAAGCTTGAGGAATAAATTAGAATGAGAACGATATGTCTAATTAATTTAGTTGAAATATGCGGCTCTTAATTTGAGATATGATTAATGAATGAATTTCAGAATGTGTGCTATGGTTAATTATAATTAAAAAATTAGAATCACTTTATCATGTATAGAATACATTATGAAAATGCATCACTCCTATTATGGGTCCTTGTTTTTAACATGATAATCGGTCAAATATTCAATTTCGGTTGTTTTCAGGTCAAATTAGTTTGACAAAAAAATGTTACATAATGTTTAGTCTTCATTCTAACTTACTACCCAATGATTCATTTGAGTAAAAAGTTCGAATGAGTTGGGAGAAGGTTTAAAGGACGCAGCCAATCAGCGCTATCAAAAACCCAGCTCACGATCCATCGCATAGCACACACGTTTGCACACTCGCAAACACCCGGCCGGCCAGAGTCAAAACCGATCCACTGATATACTTTCGTGTCTGCCAGCTTGCCGAACTAACACACTTTAAGCATGTGTAGGGGCACATGATGTCCCTATCTAACGCCGAGTTATTTTATATGAAAGTGTGTGTCTTACTACTCAAGCGTTTAAATGACTCAGAAAAAAATTGAAGGGACTTGGAAAAAGTTTATGCGATTTTGAAAAAGGTTTAAGTGATTTGGGATAAAGTTTAAGTGACCCAGAAAATGATATTTAGTTCATAATAATCAATAGGTCAAGTATTGGCCTGGTCAAGTGCTCAAAACAACAGTGATTGTGTATCATGTTGCACTAAGCTAGATTCCGATAGGTGACCACCTAGCCAAGGTTGCCGGAACTCTTTTTTTGGGATGGTAGTGATTCTTAACATCCTAGTGTATGAGTAAGTAGCTGAAGTTGGTCCGAAAATCGAAATCAAAATCGAAATTTTCAACAAATCTTGACGTTTTAAGGTCTTCAGAGTAATTGAAAAGTATATTTTTCGGAAGAAGTCTATATGTGTCTGTCGTTTTTCTACCAAGCATTGAGTAGTGATGACTTATTAGAAAAGTGCTTGGATAAATTCGCCCAAATCAATAATTTGAATCTCAGTGCTAAAATTTGGACAGTTGCTCCTAAGTGTACGGCGGAAAATCTTAAAATCATAGAAATGGCAGCCAGCGTTGCTGTATCCTGCATTCAACGATGGAGCTCACAAATGTTAGAATTACTTGGAATCACCGTTTGGGATGAAACCCATTGTTATTGTGAAAAGGAGATGGTAACCGTTCCGTAATACGTCAGGATACAATCAATCCAATTGCCATAAGAGACTAGAATCAACAAGAGT
The DNA here is from genome assembly GCA_963942545.1 of Oxycera nigricornis. Classification (NCBI taxonomy): domain Eukaryota; kingdom Metazoa; phylum Arthropoda; class Insecta; order Diptera; family Stratiomyidae; genus Oxycera; species Oxycera nigricornis. The sequence goes on from OZ012662.1 coordinate 105,212,770, forward strand.
TTGCTGATAGCCATAACAAAACACAAAAATGCAAGAAGAAGAAGGTACCTGGTACGAAACTGGAATAGGAAACTGCTCGTAAGCTCACATTGTACCTATAAACCAGGGCGGATCTATAAAAAACAACTACATTGGCTGTTGAGGGGAGGGGAGGGGAGGGGGAAAGGCATACTGAGTTTTGCAGGAAAAGTTGTGGAATAATTCGTATATTCTTTCTCTCAAAAAAATCGGAAAGATTAAAAAAAATCGAAATGTTTGAAAATTTAAAAAAAAATCCTTTTTTCCTACTTTTCTCCCACTTAACTGAAAACGGTTCATTTCAAAGCAAAGTTGTGAGGATATAAAAGTTGCGTAAGAAAATTTTCTACAGAATAAGATTGGTTAAAAAAAATTGCTGCAAAATAGCAATAAATGTAAAAAGGAAAAAAGAAGCCTTTTTCATTTGTTTTTTTACCACCTAGAATAAACTTATATAATAAAACAGCACACCATTTTTCATCAAAACCGATTCAGTAGATTGCCGATAATAAATGTTTAATCTAAATTTATTTAAAAAAATTCAAAATTTTTGAAAGTTTGCAAGTCAGAAACATAAACATATAAAAGTTTGAATTTTTTTGTCACATATAAAAGAGCAATTCACCTATCAAATGCACTTTACAAAATTATAATCGGATTAAAGCGGCTTCAGGAATTTTTTCTAAACGTGGTAATGAACTCTAAAACAGTAGTAGGCGGCTGCGGGTTCAGTCGTAAGAGCCATACTTCCATTAACTGAGTTCAAGTTTAGGAAAAATTCCTGAGACAGCCCTAATAATCCAATTTTATTTTCTTAAATGCATTTGATTGGTGAAGTACTATTTTAGATGTGAAAAAATTGAAACTTCTATGGTATTCGCTTTAGTTTTAGACTTGTAAAATTTTTGAAATTTTGAATTATTTAAAAATAATTTAGATTGGAAAATTATCATGCAAAATCGACTGAATCAATTTTGATGAAAATTTGTGTGTTGTTTTAAAATATTATAAATATTTTCTAAGCGATTTATGAAGGTCCTAAGTGCATTCTAGGTGGCAAACAAAATTAAATGAAAAAAGACTTTTTCCCCTTTATATTTATTGCTATTTTGCGGCAAGGGTTAAATATTTTAAAATATTTTTAATCAATCCTGTCTTGCAGAAAATTTTATTACACATCTTTTATTCTCACCCAACTTTGCTCTAAAATGAACCGTTTTAATGTTTGGTGTGAGAAAAGTAGGAAATAAATGATTTTTTTTATTTTTTTTAACATTTCGATTTTTTTAATGTTTCCGACTTTTTTGAGAAAAAGAATATGTCAGAGATTCCATAAATTTTTCTGCAAAAATCAATGGGCCACCCTAAACGGTGAACTGAAAACAGATTCGCCCTGATATACTTCTAGAAACTTTAAACGCGTTCGTTTCTCGAAACTACCTTTTTAGACATTCTCAGGATCATTTTTAATTTTTAACTTTAATTTTTTAAATCTTGATAATAATTTTTTTAAAGTCTGACGAGAGGAATTGATTTTTTTTGTTACACAATTGTTTATGAATTATTACACATTTTTTTTAAAGAAAAATTTCATACTAAAGTTTGAAATACTACAATTTCTTTATTTTTGGCGGGGAGAAAAACTCTTTCCGTCTGCTTATAACTAATACATTGCTTTTCAAGATTCTTTTTGAGTTTTGCAGATTGTATAATTTTCGGCAAAGTTATTATGTCGACAAAGGAGGTGCCATGATTTTCGTCAGCAGTCGAAAATAATGTTAATATTAAAATAATTCGTTTTATTGATTTTCTTTTAGTTAAAATGTCAATAAAGAATATGAAATCAGTAAATTCATTTTTTCATCATATCATCTTTCAAATTGAATCGATTTTCAACGCGTTCAGTGGTGTGGGGACAGCTAATACATATTAGAAATAATACGCGCCTTAAAAATGCTCCTTGTGGTAACGCGGTATCAACAGGTAATGTCAGGCTGGTGTGTTCTTCTGAACGCACTGATTGTGTTCTTCCTTCAAAGCAGCTCATAAAAAGTTTGAGTGCCACACCTGTTTTTGCTATTTTTCCGAATTTTTTCGAACAGATTTTCATGATTGTCCTTATTAAACGCTTTTTTAAAATCAAACAATACCCCTAAATATATCAGGTTTTTATCTAGATTAGATATAATTCTGACTGACTTACTTCTGAAAAGTCTGCACAGACTTTTCGAATGTTTGCGCACACTTTTTATAGCATTTTTCATACATTGAAATGTTCTTTTTCATAAAATTCAATACAATTAAGATAAGAATTAAGTGAGAATGATGGCAGAATCGACCTTAGCCCCCAATTTGCAGCTTCTTTAACCCTTCACCCCTTGTGAATTTAAGGTATTGTCTGTTTTTTAGAGCGTCCTTTCCCAATATGGTATTTACCTCCCCCTTTGTCCATCAAAGAAAATACGAAATTCTCGGTATTACAAGTGCTGTCAGGAAGAATATTTGCATGAAGCACTCCCTTATTTGTCATGACTCTGACCTTCACATGGTTACGAATCGATTTAGGCTGGTGTTCCATCGATTATGTTCCCATCATGAACTATATTTGATTCTTTATCAACTATCTTCGTAAAAACCATTATACGGAACACAAAACAGTACAATATGAGTATTTGTTGAATGAGATTCAGTAAAATTTAGATGATGAAAAGGATTGAGAATATGAGCAACAAGATACATGCAGAGACACGTGGATACTTACCAATGATTTACGTATATGGCGTAATTCACGAAAGGAACACTACCCTGAGTTCTCGCACCTCTCTACATGTTCCACACACACTTACACGTTTCGCTATAGTCGATCCTTACTAGCACTTTGATTGCCTTAAGATCCTCCGAATTTTCCAGACCATGCACTAATCCCGTACCGTCACCATAAAATACATTCGAATTCGATTGAACCTGTTCCCGAACATCCGAAACATGCTTTAAGTTGCATTTATAGTCAGTTTAAACACAATTCGAAGAGAATCATTAGCGTTCTAAACTTCTGAAAAAATTCACTTGTCATGTCCTTGCGCGCGCAACTTACAATGAAAGCTTTGTATGAGGTAAAATGTCAAAACTGAACGACTGAACGACGATGGTTGAGTTCCAGATGTGGTGAATAAAAGGTGAAATTGCGTAGCATTGGTTTTGGTACGTGCTATTGTGTCTGTGCTGAATACATATATTTGCGGAAAGTACCGACGGTTGTTACTAGCTTTTGCAACAATGCGAAGCCAAGCTCACCAGGCGAATTTTTAGTTCATGTTTTTAAATATATATTGTTTATGTGTTTGCCATTGCGAAGATGAGTAAAAACCGCCGGCACTTTCCGCAAATGCATGGGAGCTTGATTGTTCTTCATGTCATTCAGCACAGACACAATAGCACGTACCAAAACCAATGCTATTCAGATTCACTTTTTATTCACCACATCTCGAACTCAACCATCGTCGTTCAGTCGTTCAGTCGTTCAGTTGGGACATTTCATCACTCACGAAGCTTTCAGTGTAAATTGCGCGCGCAAAGAAGTGACAAGTGAATTTTCTCAGAAGCTAAGGATCCTCCACGAATTGTGTTTAAACTAACTATAAATGCAACTTAAAGCATGTTTCGGAGGCTCGGGAACAGTTTCAATCGAATTCGAATGTATTTTATGGTGGCGGTACGGGTTTAGTGCATGATCTGGAAAATTCGGAGGATCTTACGGCAATCAAAGTGTTAGTGAGAATCGACTATAGCGAAATGTGCAAGTGTGTGTGGATCATGAAGAGAGGTACGGGAACTCAGGGTAGTGCTACTGTCGCGAATCACGCCACATGCGTAAATCATTGGTAAGTATTCACATGCGCCTTTAACTTGTTGCTCATACGCTGAATCCTTTTTTATCATCTAAATTTTACTGAATTCCCTTCAACAAGTACTTATATTGTACTATTTTGTGTTCCGTATAATAGTTTTTACGAAGATAGTCGGTAGAGCATAAAATACAGTTGATGATGACAACATAATCATCATCGATGGCGCACCAGCCCAAATCGATTCTTAGCCATCTTAAGTTAGAGCCATGACAAATAAGGAAGTGCTTCATGCAAATATTCTGTCTCGCAGCCCTTCTATTACAGAGAATTTCGTATATTCTTTGGTGGAAAAAGGGGGAGGTGAATACCATCTTGGAAAAAAATGCTCTTAAAAAATGAAGAATGCCTTAAATTCATAAGGGGTGTGGGGTTTAAAAAAAATGGGATTCGGGGGATAAGTTTGAGTACTAACTTTTCTATCGCCATTCTCACTTAGTTCTTATCTTAATTGTATTGAATTTTACGAAAAAGGATATTTGAATGTATGATATAAAAAGTCTGCACAGCCATACAAAAGTCTGCGCAGACTTTTCAGAAACCAGTCAGTCAGAATTATATCTAATCTAAATGAAAAAAACTGATATGGTTAGAAGTATTCCTTGATTCCGTTTAATACAATCAGGAAAATTTGTTCGAAAAAATTGGATAAAGTAGGAAAAACAGGCGTGGCACTCAAACTTTATATGAGCTACTTAAAAAGGAAGAACACAATCAGTGCGTTTAGATGAGCACATCAGTAAAATATTACCTGTTAATATCGGATTGCCGCAAGGAACAGTTTTAAGGCCTGTACTATTTCTAATATTTATTAATGATTTCTTGAAAATAAACATAGTAAATTGTTCTATATATGTTTCCGCTGATAATGCAGGAGCACTTGCTTCGAGAATAAGTTGAGAAGAAACTATTGAAAAAAACGTACAAACAAAAGGGATATTAATCGATTTGGCCAAAATCAAACTTAGTTTTTGTTCACGTCAATAAAACCGTTGTGATATCCTTTTCTTTGACGGCAGCTGCTGAACCTCATGAGTATTTTCAGGTCATCATGCATGAAGATTTTTGTTCATCTTCAAACTGCACATGTACTCCTCTAGCGACAGCCAACGCAAAATATGTTTTAGCTCAATTAAGCTTGAGTAAGAAGTTATTTTCAAAACCAACTTGTACATGGCTCCATTAAGACGTCACAAAAAATGTAAGAACAAAGACTTTTTGCCTACTCATCATCATTTTCGGTTCAAAAATACCTAAAAAAAAAAACAATTCTTCTTCCATTAATCCTTGACGATGTTTATGCAGAACAATTTTTGGAAGTTTAGCTTCCATTATGGAGGTTCTAACGAAAGGTGAGCGAGAGGGGTGAACCCAGAAAAGCGTACCGAACGAAAAACCGAACGGAAGTTTGTTTTAAAATTCAAAATGAGCACAATACATAGCAATGATGTGCAAATTTAGGATATTTAGGAAAAAACTCGACTATATTATACTCAAGTGAAATCAAAGATTTACAAAAAGTTTAAATGAGTTGAGAAAAGTTTAAACGATTAGGGGGAATTGGTTAAAATTTATTAAGGGAAGGTTTAAGTGGCTTAGAAAAAATTGACTTGGAAATGAATTAAAATGGCTCGGCAAAAGGTTGAAGTGATTGGGGAATGAATTAAAATGACTTAAGAAAAATTAAATAGGAAAAAAATTTAAGTGACTTGGGAAAATTTTAAATGGTTTGGGGGAAAGTTTAAGTGACTTGGGAACAGATTTAGGTGACTTGAAAAAAGGTTTAAATGTCTTGAGAAAAGTTTACGTGGACCGAGAAATGCTTTATAATGGTACGAAATGTCAACGAAAAGATTTAAAAATTATGTAACATTTTTCGACAGTTCAAACTATGTGGAAATAAATTGTTGAAGAAGAAACAACTAGGAAATATCGTTATTGATGGGGTGAGCTTGATGAAGACGTAATAAAGAGGTTCACTCATGTCCGAACATATGATATATTTGTCCACCCATTTTCGATTTAAAAAAGGAGTCAACAGTGGTGGAAATAATATAAATTAGCTACGAATATAAAATGGTACATTGGTTATCTTTGGGTCTGTATTTTCATGCCATCTTTACTCAAGGAATTTCTCACCAGTTGATGACAAATATACCAGAATTGAAACTGCTATTCCATGCTTAATTGATGAGCTTTTGGTTATCCTGAATGGATTTTTTGCGTCGAATATATTGATTGCCAGATTGTTAGCTGTTTCAGCTTGAATACTTTTTCCAATCCAATCCAACTTAGTCCAAATTCAAGATTCTTCACGCACGAAACGCATGAAAACCTCCTAGAAAAGTTCTCTTTTCATCCAAATTTAACACTGAACAAACCATAAAAACACTTCCTACGAGTTGTCGAAAGAAAACTCCTACTTAACTAATCGTAGCCTAATGAAAAGAAACCATAAAATAGCTACGAACTATTTACGTTCGTATTCGTATTCAAAAGAAAAACAAAAACTTCTTTATTCTTGCTTCTTTACGCCATGGACTTTGGCAACCAAACAATTCAACAAATTTCCAGGAAATTAAGAAGGATCTCTTCACCTGAATACTTCATGAGTTTGTTTGTCACGTTTAAGAGCAAACACTGAACATGTTTGTGGGATTGTTTGCTTGTGTGGCTATTTTTATTTGAACAACACGATTCAGTCAAGTTTGGTTTGTAGTTAAAGATCCTGAAAGTGGGCCAACTGTGAACTGAAATAATTAAGAAGTATTTACGGAAAAAGTTTGATTTGATTACACAGTGGTTTTGTGAGTAAATTAAGAACATGTTGGTCCATTAGGTGATTTGATTCAATTCGGTGCTAGGTGATGGTATGATAAAGGTTTAAAAGCAGTCTGCCCATATTGACAGATGTAAGGATCCCAACGACTTCCTCCAGATTCTATGCATCTTCAATCTCTTTGAAGGGTTCACTTTCATGCACAGATTGGTATTTGACCCAATCCATCTACTTTTTGTAAGTAAAGTATGAGTTTGTTGAGTCTGATACCAAATGGATCATATATAAATTTTCAGAGAATAAATGTTCTTAGGATACCTGCCATCCCTCGATAGCTTGGAAGAAGTGATCGCTTGTAAGAGTGATGTCCAGCGCAATTTCTTTACGATTTGTCGTCCTAAAGACCACGTTTGTTCGTATGGCCTCGTCATCTAATTAGTGACGCGCATGAAGGGTTTAACGAGATTCCTTCTGTCCCTATCATGTCACTGCAAAACTGCAGCCAAGGGAACGGGCCTGGAATAATTAGCGGGGAAAGAAGACCCTGTTAAACTTGATTGCTGATCCTAATGCGGTGACAATTCAGAGGGGGTTGAACTGTATCTCTACTGCTATGGTCGTAGTGTTCTGTTCACTGATATTATATGAGGTTAAAAGCTGCAGGTTGCCCTTTATTAGTATACATGTTTTTAGTTTTGAATAGATGAAAAGCTTGGATTGCGAGTAAGACTTGACAGAGACATGCATTAGGCTCTTACCTTGTCGTTTATCCGATTCGGAAACAGAAACGCAAAATATCCTTAGGTTTACTTCTTCGTTGCTTAAGACCTTCGCTCCAATGTTCATAAGATCAGGCATCCTTCCTCTTTTGTAAGTTGTTGAGGTTTCAAAGACATTTCCAAATGACTTTGAAATCATGTGTGCAAAAAATTCAGCACTTTGATGGATTACCGGATAATATAATATTCAATCCAAACGAAAGAATCAATATATTATATTCAATATTTTTGTCCGGCATCACCCCCTTCCCCCCGGGAACAAATTTTTGAATAAAATGGTATAAATTACATGCTTCCGTTTAAAAGTTAATTGCACACTGACCAAGCTTGAAACCATAGAAAATTAGTCCTTGTATTATTCCACCAGTTTCGATTTTTGTCTTGAATCCATCATCAAGCAAAACTCTTTGTCCTACACCAAAATATCAAAAACACATTACATTTTTTATAAAATAATTCATTTATTTATTTTTTCCTGAGGATGAAAAATAAATTATTTCATAATAAATAATTATCATGTTAACCGAGCGACTACATAAAATCAATATACAGGAAATATTTTTTATGGTTTTCCTTATTTTAATTTCATATTTGTTTCGATGAAATGTTAGTAAAAAATAAACTAGTAAAATATTAACTTAAATGTTTTTTTTCTTTCCAACTTAATCAATCAATCATTTAAAACACGATTCGATTAAAATATTTCACTTTGACACTATCTATAAAAAATCATAAATGGATTATATTTGCTAATTCCAAGCAAGCAAGCAAGTTTACAGATTTCTTGCAAACGCCTTTATTGAGACGCATTTGTCTTTGTTTGTTCTAAACTATTGATAAAATTGTTTGTTTAATATTATGCTAAAAAGCTATTCAATGGTTGGTTTTTTTCATTCCAATTGTCCTTTGGCTAATCTGGTTATTTTTTTGCGTTTCCAATGCTTCAAGGACATTGACGAAGGAGAAGAAGTTTCTAAGTCATCCATTATCACAATTTCAAGTTTTCATCAACTAAAACACTATTGGGTGGCCATTTGAAGATTCCATCAGTTTTTTTTTTGGTTTGCCATCGCGGAGTTCTCGGATGGGTTTCAGATAAATTTCGATTTTCTTCGGAAGGGTGGCAATCGATCGAGAAGGGCACGCATAATGCTGCCCGGTATTCGTTGATGTGCGTTGATCAGTTCTTCGAGACGTAAGGCAACCTGGAAGGATAGCACAAATGTTAGTGATTTAATATTGATGTTTATTTCAAGAATTATCACATGAAAAGGGATTAGATAGCATTCAAGGTATTGATGACACGAACACGGTTGTAGGGCGAAGGATATCAAATTTAAGAATGTGTACAGATTTTAGAAGATTCATACTGCTACGCGCATTCTCTCTCACTCGGCAATCGCCTGCGAAGAGGGTTGTTTCGTTGATTGTAGTGGCAGCCCCCTTTATCGAAAGATGACTCACTTAGGCCACGACAGGCCCATTGAGATACCACAGAAGATTGGGACGGCGGGGCGATGAGAACCATTAAGGTTCTCGTGTGAAGCAGAGCAGAAGCGAATCGATATCTTTTGAATATTTCCACCTCCCAACGTTGAACAAAAAGCTGGCTATGCAACTAGTGTTTAACTTAGCTACGAGGGTCATTCAATAAGTAACGAGACAAATTGTTGTAGTTTAAAAACCATTTATTCAATCAATACAAAATTTTCAACATAATCCCCCCAACACTTATACACTTATCCCATCGTTCCTCTAACTTTCTTATGCCACTGGCATAAAATTCTTTTGGTAGCTGTTGGAGCCAAGTTTGCACGTGAATCTTGACGTCTTCGTTAGAGCCAATTTTTTTGCCACGTAGCGCCTCCTTAAGAGGACCAAACATATGAAAATCTGATGAAGCAAGATCTGGACTATAAGGAGGATGTAGAAGAATTCTCCAGCCCAGTTTATGAATGCATTCTTGAGTTATCTGTGCCGTATGCGGCCGTGCATTGTCGTGAAGCAAAATTACATCTTTTATGAAAAGTCCACGACGTTTAGTGTGAATGGCAGGCTTTACTTTGTTTTCCAGGATGTAACAGTGATATTGGCTGTTGATTGTTCGTTGGTCTTCCAGAAAATCGCAGAAAATAGAGCCTTGTGCAACTTCGACCGATCGCCCATCTCCAACACTTTTGCGGCCACTTTTAAACTGTTCCATCCACTTGTAAATGTTTGAACGGTTTAAACAATTGTTTCCATACACTTTTAGCATCGTTGCATGGATCTCACTATCTTTACCACCTTCTGCTACTAAAAATCTAATCACAGCACGTTGTTCTTCCGCGGTGCAATTCTTAATCGGACTTGACATCTTGATCTAACTGAATTATAGGTTATGTTTACAAAATCTTATCAAACAGCTGATCAGAAGTAATAACAAGGATGCCAACTAGAAATCCTAAAAGTTTCGTATTGAATTATAAAACAAGACCTAAATTTATTTTTTTCGTTACTTATTGAATGACTCTTGTACTTCTATGATGCGATCCAGGTGTGCCTCAAAACTCATTTCGTTAATGCTCGTTTAGAAAAATTCCTATGAATCCAACCAATCATAAAAACATCAACCAATATTACATTAGAGACTGAATCTCTTACTCCATTCTAATCAAAAAACAACTCTCGCGGAAATACCGTGAAAAGGTTGCAATCAGGACCCTGCCGAGAGTATAAACATTACACTCTTTTAAAAGCCGACTAAATCTCGAAATTAACTACGACCGAAGAAAATATCGCGCGACCAAACTACCTTTTTGGCGACCATGCCACTCCCGCCAGAACGAAGGACTTTAGCTGATCTCGTTAGAAGTAGATGTTGCTGCCTGGGCCCACCCTAGCATGGCCTAGCAATCGCATGTGTCGCGCCCGCTAGGCCCATAAATACTTTACTCCATTGGAGCGTTCTCTACCAGGTGGAAACTAACCGAGAGGAAGAATTCAAAAGGATGCGTTCTCATTCATGATGTTGATATAAGTCTCGAAAGAAAGTCATATCAAAATGAAAGAAAGGTTATGTAAAACGAAAGAAATACAGCTTTTCGGTAGTGCTTCGTTCGTTTAGCAAAACTGAAATAATGTAATAAAGCAATACAACTAATAATGATACAAAAAAAACTAAACTTGGCTTGAAGTAGCGTTTTTCGACCAAATATCCGGAAATTGAAAGCGGAAACTGGACAAAATTCAATATAATCTCTTGAACTTTATGGAGATATGACGGCCGACAAAGATATTTGTATATATATACAATAATGACCACACGATTTGCAACCGAAACGAGCAGCAAAATATTCCAAACAATAATCGAGACGGAGCTGCGGTGCAACCGAAATCTTTCAACTATGTACTTTGAAAAAAAAACCTGATCTCTATATATGAGGTCATTTTATTCAATTTGGTCCTTTGCAATTTATTTTCACTCCTTTTTGAATACAGCATCAATTAAGTGGTCGCCTTTAATGGCCAAAACAAAATGTGCCCTATTTGCTGCATTTTCCATTACTTTTTCGGACGTTATAGCGATCATTTCGGCACGAATGTTTGCCTTGAGCTCGGTCATGCTCTGAGGCTTGCTGGCGTACACTTTGCTTTTCAAATAGCCTCACAAAAATAAGTCCAAATGGGAGAGATCTGGAGTTCTGGGTGGCGACATTGAGTGTCGCCCCTTTTTGACATCAGGCGTTCAGGAAATTTTCGTTGCAAAAACTGAATTGTTGAAACCAGTAACTGTCAAGTCATGTTTCACGCATTTGCGGGCAGACATAATGGGTCATCATCCACCGATATCTGTTTTCATCAACTATCTCGTTTTCTCTGAAGAAATAGGTCCCAATGATGGTTTTGGCGCAAACACCGGCCCAAACAGTCACTTTTTGGTCATGCAATAGCGTTTCATGGATTTTTTGTGGATTCTCCGTTCACCAAATGCGGCAATTCTGCTTACTAACGCCCCCTGATAGTGTAAAATTGGCCTCGTCGGTCATCAGAATTTTCTTCCAAAAATCAGGTTTAGTGTCCACCATTCGAACAACTGTTTGGCCGTATTCCAAGCGACTTGGACGATCTGTCGGCATCATTCTTTGTGTTAATTGCACTTTATAAGGAAACAAATGCAAATCGTCCTTCAAAATTCGCCGCATAGTGGTTCCACTGACACGTTATGCTGAGCGCAGCGACGATACGACACTTTTGGGTTCTGGGAAACGCTCACTCTGACCGCTTCAACCAGTTCATTGGAACACGTTTGGTCATTGATGAACGGCACGACGACGATCTCCCACTGTCACTCCCAAGGCTCAACGAAATTCGACACGAAACGACGAATAGTGTTGTCAGACGGTGTCTGTTGGCCACGGTATTTTCGACGGTACGCACACGTTGAGTTGAAACAACTGAACGACTATTCTCGATGTACAGCGTCACTATTTCGGCACGTTGTTTCGGTGTGAAGAGATTAATGGTTCAAATTGTACTGAATTGCCGTTTCAAAATATGTCTCATCGAATCAATCGGTTTGACAAATGTCAAAATTCGTAAGTGTTTACATACCGACACAAAAGATGGCGCACTCTGTAGTTACAGCGACAATTGTTGATTGGACTATGATATGCACGAGTTTTCCATTGGAACCAGAACTTTGCGAATAGAATTCTCAATTAAAAATAAATTAGAGGCGTCTGACAGTCTTCGAAGGCTTCCAAAAGCACAGTCGTCTTAACCATCCAATGAAAAACTACGGAAATCAACTTACCTTCTCCGTCAGCTCTTCCGGCGTCAAACTCTCATCATATTCAATCGGTTTGCCTAAATACGTACGAAACTTCACCGGAAACCCACCGTAAATCGGCCGCACGGGAATTCTCGTTGCATTATAAATCCACACAAACAATCGATTGAAAAACCCGACTTGTCGAAACCCTTCCCGCACGTTCTCCGTAAAGAACGGAATAATCGGCACCTTTGCATCAATCGCGACCTTAGCAAACCCGACCCGATTGCGCCACAACAGCTCGTAATAATGATTGCCGAATTGCGCCTCATAAACGCCGCCCGGCGAGATCGTCAACAAGTGACCATCCTTGAGAATCGTCGCGCACGATTGCACCGTCCCCGGGCTGACTTTCATCGCGTCACTGATCAACCCCCAACCGGGCACCTTCCACAGGAAACGATCGCCCACGCTGTAGATGAGCCGGTTGCGTTGCAACAGGACGCGCGCAATAAAATAGTACATATCGATGGGAATCGCGCCGTGATAGAAGACAATCAACGCAGCACCGTCTTGCGGCAGATTCTCCATGCCAATCACTTCGTAGCCGTGATAGATGCGCCCGTGAGCATCCCACACGGCCGCCACCACTTTACGGCCAATGTCCCAGAAATTCGGTTCGCTGATCAGTGCTTGCAGGATGACTTGTCTGGAAAGCGAAAGGAGATTATAGTTTTCCTGTTTGTAGTTCTTAAAAAAATCATTTTTACAGAGTTTTGTACGAAATTTATCTAAATTATTGCGAACTTACAGGAAGAATTAAGTTCTGAACTGGTTAAGAGGTGGAAAACTATTCCAGGAAGAAAGGGGACGCGGTTGTAGTCTTCCTAAGCTAAGTAAATCATAAACTATTCGATGCAGAGCGTCAGGAAACATGTCTGTATGCAATTTGTAGCTATTTTCCGACTTAAGATCGCCAGCTTAACAAACTAGAAGGGTTAAAAAGGCATAGTACGAATCGATAATTCAATAAATAACACGAATCAAAGCCTGATTGTCTAATCTCGACGATTAAAGTGCCTAAACAAACACTGAACGCATACCAGGGGCCAATAAACAACAGCCAGATGACAAATTCCGTTCTGATAAACTTTATCAGTGATTTTGCTGATAAGCTTTTGGCGACATTTGCATTTTCTTTATTTTGAAAACAAATTCAAGCGATTTCGCATAAATTAGGTAATTTTCATCGCCAAAATCGCTGACTTGAATTGTTGCCAACATTAAATTTGCTTTCTACAAACAATTCCGCTTGGATTTCAATTAAATTACAGCCAGGGAACGTTTTCAATTGCTAATTAGAAATGCAAACGATCCACCCGGTAAATTTTCGTCGGAAATTCAATGTCGCGGCGGTGATCGCTAGTGCCAAACAGATCAGAATTTTAAATCAAACGCCCAGAAAGTTTGTACGTGGATCCACTCACCTGTGCAGCTTGTAAACATACAGAATTATAAACGATATGTAAATTAGCGCGACAAACACACAAGGCAACAGGAATGTAATAATGAGCGGCGTCAAAATGCGCCACAACCACAACGAGTAGTCCAAATCGATGTATTGCTCTGAAACGACACGAAATTCATGAGATTAATGTGGATTTTCGGTTGAAAATAAGATTGCAAGTACACTTACCAATGATTTGGATCGATGCATTCCAATATTCATTCAGAAAATCCATTTTTTTCAATTGAAATTCCCCACGATCGTGACCTTTACTCAGCACAATGTGCAGGTGAGAAAAACACCTCAGTTTGATGGCGAATTTACGATCCGACACTGAAATCTAATATCTAACTTCGTACACGTGCAACTGAAGTACGTCCCGATAATATTTATCCGACGCTTGGACTTGAATTTCACCATTTAATCCGTAAACAAAGTACACAAGCTTATCTGGCAGCAAACAATTTTGCGTGAATCATTTTCCAATTTGTCTCGTCAGACTTTTGTACAGGCGAAATGCACGATTATGGCACAGTAGTTTCCATTCTATAGCAACGTCTACATTGGCATTGACCTGTAGTTAATTAATTTTGAAAGTTTTTCATTGATGTTTAAATTTTACAGACGGAAAAAACTCACTTACCAAAGTCGAACTGAAATGGGATGACATGTAATGTTGACGGATCTGGTGAAATGTCATCAGAACTGCTAGAATGCTGATAACATGTCAAATACGGGGTTTTCTGAGTACGTTCAATGCTAATGGCAGATTTAATTGATTTGAAGTTTCTTTGATCAATTCGACCTATTTTCAACATGAAAAATTTGTGAATCAATGTGTGAATGGGTGCTTTACATTTAGTTTAACGTGTAAATGAAAAGCAAACCACCTATACTACTTATATCGCAGCTTTCCTTGCGTCAAATCCATGTACCCGAACACAACGGTATTAACGTATAAAACACTCATTCTCTCAATCATTTCGTAATCGTTTCCAGCTTGATTAATCATCTGCCCGATAGTAACATAAGAAATCCAATTCTTCAAGCTTAACTGAATTATACATAACGTAAATTTGCGCTAAGTTCAACCTGGCAGCATGCATGTCAAAATTCTTGCAGTTTCAGCTGCAATTCCGTGCCATCTGCTCGCCAACTGCCCGAAAACGAGAGCATTCCTCATTCAACCGTCGTTCGCGTTACGTTTCGGTGTTTGTTTGCCTCACGAATCCATCGAACACGACTTGTTCGGTGATTGTTTTTGTTTACCTGCGCAACATCAACAAACGGAAATACGCGTTAAATCAACACGAAAAGGATTCGCTTTGTATCCCCGTCCATTTCCGCAAAATCCTTTCGCGGATTGAATGTGAAAACCGCCGGGAAAAGTCGACGAGTGTGTGGGCAATTGCGGTGATCGCGCGCGCGTTCCAAGCTTACCAACGCTTGAAGGTGGTGGCTGTCATGACGTCGCGCCAAACGTCAAAGGCGAGGCAACACGGCGACAACGATAACAACAACACGGAAAATTGGTGAAAAATGTTTTAGTTTCCGCGAAAATCGGGCTGGAAAATTATCACCCGCGTTTTTCCCGCTTGGATAAAACGGCAAATTGAATGAGTGTTTTGTGTTTGTGTGTCTGTTCTACGAATTTTATGATTGTTTTAAACGAACTCCAACGAAATTTGAGGATTTAAAGTTGATTTTTTGGTTGACGATCGCGCAGCGAAAGGAAAACAGTTCGCACACGAAAAGGTGAGTCGATTTTTCGGGGATGTAAGGGTTATTTTCCTGGACTTCGGAGCTGCCAGCATAGAGTCCTGAAATTGTGCTAAATATCCGCGCCGAATGTCATCCGCGCTCTGCAAGGCCACGAGGAATTTGTGTGCCCCCCAAAAATGCGATCGATCACGTGCACTTAATGGTATTTATTTTGTAGCCGGTGAATAATGATTGTAATTCGTTGCGGTATTTCGGATCTAAACCAGATAAATAATTTTAAAAAAATGCTGTTATGTTGTAAGCAGCAATGAAAAATCCCTTCGCTTGAGATACCTGGATAAATCTATCATTTGTCTTCCGTTAGCATCGCTCAATCGGTTGCTTCTATTATTTCTTCTAAACCAGAATAATCTGCGTTTTCGTTCCCTTTTTTCTAACCCTCTGAATATTTGAAAAACATGTCGAATAATTCTTTTAATCAAAATTTGAAAATACTTCCATCAAAGTTATCAAATTTATAGCACAATATAACGATAAAATTTTTTGATGAAATTTATCTCGACCATTATAGTGAAATACTTTGTTAGCAGGATCGCCATGAAATGGGTTAGCCTTTGTATTTTTATTTTAATTCTTTCTAGATCTATCTTAATTCAAGTTTAACAGGGTCTTCTTTCCCCGCTAATTATTCTAAGCCCGTTCCCTTGGCTTTGGTTTCGCTAGATAGTATATAGGGACAGAAAAAATCTCGTTAATCCATTCATGCGCGTCACTAATTAGATGACGAGACCATACGAACAAACGTGGTGAAACATCTTTTGAATTTATTCTACTGCATGACTTGGCTTAATTAATATAGGTGAGAAACCTGTCTTTAGGACCACAAATCGTAAAGAAGTGGTGCTGGACATCACTCTTACAAGCGATCACTTCTTCCAAGCCATCAACGTATGGAAGGTATCCTCAAAAAACATTCGTTCTCTGATTATTTATATATAATGTTCCATTTGGTATCTGACTCTTCAACAAATTTCAACGACTTTACTAACGATGGAAGATGGATTCGGTCAAATACCAATCTGTGCTCGAGTCTGTGCATGAAAGTGAACCCTTCAAAGAGGTTGAAAATGCACACGATGTGGAGGAAGTTGTTGGGATCCTTATATCTTCCTTCAATATGTAATGAAATGAAAGATGTGGCGAACGATATCGCTACGAAATTTCAAGGCAACAAGACTTTCGTCTCGTTGCCCTCAATGGACGTTAAGTCCCGGGGACGAGACAACAAATCCTTGTGTCATTCAGACTAATTCGGGTTCGGCCTCTATCTAGCTAGAGAAGTGATGGCTGCTGGCATAACGGAAAAATTGAACAATATCCCGTGCTGACCGCCCAGCGCGAAAACTTTCGATTATCGCGGCTCTTCGGTTATACTGCTGACTCATTTTTGACCGACTGACAAACACCTTTTACTTATGTTGGCTTACTACTCATACGCCAACGGCGACCTCTGGCACAAAGACAATGTAACGGGAAATTCAATTTGAAAATTGTTCGGATTTTGGTGACGCACCTTGTAGTCTTCATACCAAAAACCGGGTAAGACCTCCCAAATCTTCCACCTAAGGATTATATAGGCTACCTCTGTTCTTCTGAACACAATGGAAAGATTAATAGACATTCATCTGAGAGCTGTCCTAAAACCTATACCCAAGGCGCAACATTCGTTTAGGAAAGTGAGATAGGTTGAAACATTTACAACTTCGTGAAATGCTAAGCATTTATGTGTGTAAATTTTAAATAAAATGGATTTTTTGTTTTTTAAATACAATTTTTTGGAAAAAAATGGTTTTTTCCCCTTCAAGACCTATGTAACCCCTTAAAGTATTCGTAAGAATCAGATCATATTAATTCTCATGCATTTGGTTCAAAGTTTACCCTTCTGAGTTTCTAGTTAATTATCCAAATATATATGATAAATTTTTGGAAAAAATTGAAAAGACAACTCTCCTCCGCCGTTCAAAATCAATTTGGCGTCGATAATTTTCTCCTTTAAAAGCCAAGAAAATTTTCTACATCATCAATAACTCCGATACTAAATAACCCTTGTAACTTCCCCCATAATCTTTATAATGGAAATATTTATTTTCAACTCATTTCCTAGATTAGTTGCTTCTACAGTTTCCGTAACACATACATCAGGATGTTCTGCACTCCGCCATTCAGAAAGTGAGCAATCAATCAAAGCGCCGAAGTCAAGAAAACGATAACAATGCGAAAAAGAGGGCCGCCGCCGCCGAAAGACAAACAATACTATATTGGCAATAGTATATTGTAAAGATTTATTGCATGCAATCACATCAATAGGATGTGACATATCACATGCACGTGAACACACATGAAACGAATTCAATTGGGGAAAATTGGAAAACACGCAATTCATACTCGTCTTCTTGTCGGGAAAAACAGAATGTCCGAGAGACCGTTTTTGGCCCTCATTTCGCAATTTCTTTGACAGTGGTCACGAATGTAACAGCATTCCCGCGGAACGCTCTGGAATGCGTCACCTGGGAAATGCTGGTGAAAATTTATTGGCAAGCTGGGTTCGTTTTTTCTCTCGAAAGGTTGCGCTATTACGTGATTCAAAATCGCAGAGTCCGTAGTACAGACTCAAAGGAGACATCATGACTTCCATTGCGAGGCATATGCGTGATATTTTGGTATGCAAGGCTTGACTAGTTGAGAATGGTGATATCATTGCAAACAATGCATACAGTGTCGTCTCATTGTCTGCATGTTGATGATGCTCATATGTAAATAACTTTGAATTTGATAAGAACACCCGGATTCGCTTGTTCTACGAATCATCTGTGAGTTGGACTTGTAAATGGGCGCACCGACCTCATTGTTGTTTAAATTTGCCATTGAACCAATGTTGTCTCAATGAAGGTCTTTTTGGGAATTAGCAAAATTTAATCTGCCTGGAAAGAAAGCTTGAAAAAATAAACTATTAATAAGATTTTGGCTTCAACATGTTTCACAATTGAGGGATGTGTAGCAATAACGAGGGCAGCTCCTTTTTCACTTTTTAGGGAAATTAAAAAAAATAAGATTTTTGGATTTTTTATTCTCACAGGTACCTACTTATGAATATAGGTCGTTTCGGACCCCTTCCTCCCTTACCTGAGTGATGGGGGGAGGACTCTTGTTTGGAGTTGCCTCCTTATTGCAACGTGTACAAATTAACATCCAATATTTAAGAAATTTTCCGACTAAAGAGAACAAAATTTGCTTTCAAACACGTTTATTTTACTAAGAATACATGTGGCAATCAAAACAAAAAATCTTAATATACAAAAAAATCTTCTATTAATCCAAAAATTTAGTCGTTTTGCAGCTCTGCCCCCGGCAAATCAACATCGTCAGCTTCCTTTACTAAGGGAGTCCTACATTTCAGCGCGTTATAGAAGGGTATTTCATTGTCTCCATTTCATCTGAGGTTTTGTTGGGTCGATTACTGTGTTTTCCTCTCAAATCAGTATGAAGACTTTAGGGGTTACATAGGTCTTGAAGAAAAAAAATAAACAATTTTTCAAAAAATTATATTTTGACAACCAAAAATCTATTTTATTTATAATTTACACACATAAAAGTTTAGCATTTGAAGAAGTTGTAAAAAAAATTCAGTTAAAATTTTTGAAAATTGTCAATTTTCCTGCAGTTTTCCTCGTCCAATATTTTTTTTGCGGTAGGCAGAATATTTCGGTGCAGGTTCAGCTCAAATCCAAAAAATTTCTTAGAGTTTATGCCCTTGTCTCGTGCTTGAACGAAGGAATTGAAAAAAAGTACAATTTAAAGTTTTGAAATAAGTTTGAATGAATTTTCGTCTCATATTTTGCAGCATTCTTCCGATTCTCATCGTTTTTAAAATATTTTTTTTTCGTATAAAACAAAAACTAGTCGACGCATTAAAAATCCCTTCGTTCAAGCACGTGTCAATACTATAAAGAGGAATTGTGCAAAGTTTCAGCAATATCGGTCGATTCGTTCTCGAGAAATTGTGCCTACCGCACGGAAAAACAAAGTTTCGAGAAAAACGCGTTTAAAGTTTTTTTTACCGCGATTTAATGAATAAAAGTTTTTTTTTAGTGACTTACATCGGGTCGTCGATTCCAGTATTTCGTTCGCCTCTTTCGCGATGTCCAGAGCATCCTTTTGATGTTGTGATGTTTGATGAAAAAGAAAGGAGCTAATTTTATGCGGTAGAACCCCGCTGCATGCGTATAATACGCCAGGTAAGGCATAGCGCACGTACCGACCGCGCGGTATTCAAATCGTCATAACTCCGGTAATATATATATAATAATATACTCTTGAAGTACTATACTTTCATACGGAATATAATCGATTTTTTGAAAATACAAGACCTATGTAACCCCTTAATTAAGCCATGTCATGCAGTGTAATAAATTCAAAAATGTTTCACCTTGTTTGTTCGTATGACCTCATCATCTAATTAGTGACGCGCATGAATGTAATAACGAGATTCCTTCTATCCCTATCTACTATCTAGCGAAACCACAGCCAAAAGAACGGGCTTGGAATAATTAGCGGAAAAAGAAGACCCTGTTGAGCTTGATTGCTGGTCCTAATGCGGTGACAATTGAGAGGGGGTTGAATTGTATCTCCGTTGCTTTGTTTTGTGTGAATACTTTTGAAGTACGATACTTTCATATGGAATAAAAAAATTTCGATCGATTTTTTGAAAATACAAGACCTATGTTACCCCTTAAGCCATCATTGTGAGGAAACTGTTGTGCAACTAATTCAATGCGTTTTCTAGATATTCCAAAAAACGCTGCAAACGCTTTTTTGTATTGTGATCTGGTCTTTCATCATGACTTCGTCATTAAAACCTCCAAAATTTATAAGTTTTCAAGACTTATTAAGACGTCGACCAATCAACACGACTAACTTGCTGACAAAAAATATCCTCAACTTCCCTATCAAATCCATTGAAATAAAAATAATTGACATCCAAATCTGTCCCTTCGAAATTCTTCAACCACATCTCCGAAAGATCAAAACGAAATCAATCCTCAATTTGCTGATACGACCCGCAATCAAAATTGTCTCCCTGTAGCAACAAATGTCTGCCCACTTTCTGTGCTTATTTATTTATCTAAAAAAAAAAATTTTGGCCCAATCGTTTTATAAATTTTAAATTTAGATTGTCCACAATTCTCACCTCATCCACACCACATTTCTCATCAGCATTTCACTGCAGACTTGTTGTTAGTCATGATCTCACCACCAAAGAGGAAAACCATTCCTCGTGGTTGGGCTATTTTCTCTCTGTCCTTTTTAGATATTTCTTTAGGTACTTGGCTTCTTCGTCTGCCTATTTGCGTGATGGGCTGCAATAATGGTGGTCGGCAATCAGCCAAGCGTTCTAGCCGTTCTGCAATGCACTTGCCATAACAAATGACAAAATTATGATGCATTTTCACTAAGGTGGGGGTAGCATGCCAAATGATGATGTGGTGTGGTAGCTATTCTTGCTTTTGGGCCATTTTTCTCGCGGTCATCCTCAACCGACTGGCAAGTGTGAAAAAGCGTAAAGATCGTAACGAATGATAATGGTTTTTATTCACGTAAAATTAATATGCAAATGTGTGTGCAAAGCACTAGGTGTGCTTATAGGCAGTGCATAAAACAGTTAAATGTAAATTTTTATGTAGTTTTGTTGATATCGAATGTAGTTTTATTGTATGTAATTCACAGAAATTTCATTGGCAGGAATGATTATTGGGTTTTATATTCATAACGCAGACTTTCTGTCCAACTGTCCTTTCATCTAATCATAAAACTGTCCTGCAATTTCGTCCAATTTTTGACCAGCCTTATTCTGCGTGTTAAGCTGAAAAACCAACAGATGTCAACATATCTTGCATTCGAATCATTTGACTCTGATCCCTGAATTTTTGGTCCTCGTGCTACATCTGCCCGAGGATAGATTTCAGGCAAGTCCTTTCACACCCCACACATGAGTGCCTGTTCCATTTGAATTCAATATAAAGCATCATAATGACTTCGCACACGTCCCTTTTGGGCAGGTGTGGATAGTTGAATAGTATGAAATGTTATGTTATTTTTGAGTTCAAGAAACGACATAAGGGTGCTGAAGTCTGTTCATTTGGACAGAACTTCTTTCGGGAAATATTCTTTGGTCAGATCTTGCTTGATGTCATTTAACTTGACAGAGTTTTGGAATCGCAGTGAAATAGAAATGATTGACTTTCTACCGCATGCCTCTTACATCAGCAAAATTCATCAAAAAACAACTATTAATGAAAAGGCTAGCTAACGCTCTTCCATGCACCAATCCATAAGGCTGAAGACGTCTTTCTGTTAATTTACCAGATAGTTGTCGCATGTCCTGATTTAATTTTCTACTCTTAGTTTATTCTTGATGAATTTGAAGTGTTCAACACTTACACTTTCTAAAAACGAGATTAAAAATACACATTTTGATCCTGTTTTCGTCGGTTTTCACACTTCTTGCGCGTATATTTACGATAGTTTTATAGATTTTACTTTTGATAAACTCAGCATTCTAATACGAGGTCTGTTCAAAAAGTATCGCGAATTTTGAATTTTCGCGGGCTGCGTGTATTCGATTTTCGATATTTTTGTGGCGTTATATTGGCATTTATGTCTCTCACTTACGCTGACAAGTTCGGCCATTTTGAATCTTCAATGAATTTTTTACAGCTATTTTGCTTGGTCGTGGTTTGGCTTGTCTTCTATTTTTATCTATTGCAAAAAAATGGATCAAAGAATCTGTATCAAATTTTGTGTGAAAAACAGCTTTAAGTATGCGAACGCATTCCGAATGTTGAGAGTGGCACATGGCGCAGCTACCTTGGACCAAAACAACGTTTATCGGTGATACAAAATGTTTTCAGAGGGCCGAGAAGATGTGAAAGACGAACAGCGTGCCGGACGCCCGAGCACGTCAACAACAGACCAAAACATTGGTAAAGTGAAATTCGTACCAAAATTGCTCAATTTCGACCAAAAACAGCAACGCATTAACATTGGTGCTGAAGGACTATGTCCGTGACGAACCAGATTTGCTCTAGAGGGTCATAACTTTTTTACTTTGACTATTTCTTATTCCCAAAACCGAATAAGCTCATGAAAGGACGACACTATGTCACGATTGAGGAGATAACGACGGCATCGAAGAAGGAGCTGCACAAGATCACAAAAAATGATTGAAGTGCTTTGAAGATTGGAAAAAACATTGACACAAGTGTATAATATCTTATGGGGATTACTTTGAAGGGGAAAATAGATATTGATGAATAAATAAATAATTTTTGAAAAAACATAAAATTCGCGATACTTTTTGAACAGACCTCGTATTAAACACCTTATTAAGGATTCAATCCGCACAGACCGGCAACTGAAACTTCGCACAGTTCCTCTTTATAGTATTGACTCGTGCTTGAACGGAGGGATTTCCATTAGGTCGATTCGTTTTTGTATTATACGAAAAATATATTTTAAAAACGATGCGAATCGGAAAAATGCTAAAAAAATATAAGACGAAAATTCATTCAAATCCATTTCAAAACTTTAAATTTAATTTTTTTCAATTCCTTCGTTTAATCACGAGCCAAGGACGTAAACTATAAGAAATTTTTTGAATTTTTGATTTGAGATGAACCTGCACCGAAATATTCTGTCTACCGCAAAAAAAGGTTGGACCAAAAAAACTGTTGGAAAATTGACAATTTTCAATATTCTTAGCTGATTTTTTTTTTACAACTTCTTGAAATGCTAAACTTTTATGTGAGTTAATTTTAAATAAAAAAGATTTTTGGTTTTTAAAATACAACTTTTTGAAAAAGTTGTTTCTTCCTTCAAGACCTACAAGGTACATATCCCTTAAAATACTGTTGTACCTATCATTTTCATAATTCGTTTGTTCCAAATGATGTAATACATTCCGTGAAGGAACCACTGCCTCATCACTCGCCAACTAAGCCAGCCAAGCCTAAGCTAGCTTAAGCTTGCTCTCGATTGATAAAAGCAAACCGTTGCACACGCACACGTAACCGCCTCTAACTGATTGATTAAATTCGAAAAACGTTCAATTAAAATATCACATCATTGCATGTATGCAATCCAATTTGATCGGACAACCCGAGTGAAAAGCGGAAAATGGACAAGACGGCAAAAGAAATCGAGAGCATTTAATATTGTGCAAGCTTTAAACCGGACTGTGTTGTGTTTGTTTTGGGCGTTTTTGTTTATATATATGTCGATCACAAACAAACCAATAAACAATGTTTACCATCATCAAGTCAGCGCGAATGAATGCGAACAGACTCGCGCTGTTCCATCATACTCATATGTATGTATGTACTTAAAATAAAAATTGTGACATTGCAGTTTTCCTCCGGTTTTCTTCGGTATGACTCAATTTTTGTTTATATCCACGACACAATGGGCTGTCGGGTTATTGTGGTCTGCGCCAGCTTTCTTTATGGCATCACCGCCGGTGAACCACAAGTCCGCTTTGGTTTTCATCAAAAATCAGTCTGAGGTAAAACTTTTTATTTTTGTTGGAAAACTATAAAAATAGATGCATTCAAAATGAATTTTTTAGTGCGCTTCCTTCTTGTCGAAAATAACTCTTTGTTCCTTTGGAGAGCAGAAAACTGTGTTTTAAGGGGAAATACCTGTTATAATTATGAAAAATCAATTTTTTTATTTTTCAATTTATTATACCTTCAGAATGTAATATTCGTTGACTATTTGAAATTAAAGACTATTGTATGTCCAGTATTTAATACATCTTTATTCTTTCTTCTTAACCTTCATCGTCTTTTCCTGTCAGTGTGCTATCACCACCATTGATGGGTGCGTTCAAAAACTACCTGAATATATCTTGATAGCAGTGACATCTGGTGGTGTTATAATATTATTACACGCTTTTTTCTTTTAACAGAGATTTCATTGACATTTTCAATTGACTTATGTTTGATTAAATATTCTAAAATAATTGGACTGCAAGGGTTGTTACATTAACTACGGCCAACCATATCTTTGAGGTGGTCTACTGACCCTACCACTACGAGTTCTCCTAACATCTGGTTCGTTTACAATCACCGGTACAGGTGTTTCTTGATCTCTTACCGACTCTGTTTCTGACTCCGAATTACCAGCGGTTTGATATTCATCTGCTGATGCATTACTATCATTCAATTCTGGTAGATCCGGTTCATCCACATTACAATCAATTCTTTCATTGCCACTGTTAACATTTTCTTGTACGTTGCGCCCACGTGGCGTTACAATTTCAATTGGTTTCAATTTATCAGGACTTGCCACATTAAATCTAACATTATCTTCAAATAATACCTCTCCCCCATTCACCTCGTTGTTTTTAGTCTTGGCAATGAACCGTCGGTTTCGTCTAAAATGATTCTCAAAATTATCCCTGATAATATATGATCGATTGTTAACATTACTCACAATGGTTCCGTAGTTCCACTCCCTTCCGTTTTTCTTAAAAATAATGAGATCACCTACATTTAACACTGGCAGTGCTTTTGCATTCCGGTCATAATAATACTTTTGCTTTTTACGCTTTTCTTTAATTTTATTTTTAACCGTTTCTTCACTTAAGTTGTTTCGATACAACAATGAATCCGAAATTGGCATTCCCGTCTTGACCACCCGACCAAAAAACAGCTGGACTGGTGTCAATCGCATACTTGCCACAGGGGTTGTGTTATATTCCAAAATTCGATATTGATACCTTTCCGTGTCTCTCTCTTCAACACAACGTTTCAAAATATTTTTAGCAATCGCAACACCCTTCTCGGCTAAACCATTGCTTTGTGGGTACCGAGGGCTTGAAAATTTCATGACAATATTATAATCGTTTGCGAATTTTCCAAATTCACGCGAGTTAAATGGAATGTTATCCGCTTTAATTACCGTTGGGTATCCCAGTTTGTCAAAATTAACCTCTAACTTCGCGATGATATGACGCGCTGTTTTGTCTTTTAAATGTTCCACAATTATAAAACCCGAATACGCATCAATCACAGACAAGAAATCCTGTCCCGTATACTCGAACACATCCATTGACACTATATGAAATGGATACTTCGGTAGCTCTTCTTGAACCAGCTCCTCTTTTTGATTGTTACGCGTGAACTTTTCACAAATGGCACAAGATGTAACCATTTCTTTTATCTGACCGTTCATGTTTGGCCAGTAATAATGCATTCTTGCACGTGCTAGTGTTTTCTCGATTCCCAAATGTGGTGCATGCAACCACTTACTAAGTTTTCCTTGTAATTCTTTTGGAATAACTAGTCGATGATCACGAAATAGCAAGCCATTCTCAAAATGAAGCTCATTTTTGAATTTGTGGAATACCCGGCTTAAATCATCCAGTAGATGGTAATTTGGCCAACCCTTCTCAACATATTGACAAATTCGTAACAAATTTTCATCACGTTCAATGATTGAACGATACAAATCATAATTTTCTTCCGATAAACACGCTGCTTTAGTTACTGTATGTATTATCCCCGTTAAATCCGTGTCTTCATGACATTCTGATAATTGGGCCCGTGACAGGCAGTCAGCTACGAGCATTTCTTTGCCCGGTTTGTAAACAACAGTCATCTTTGGATATTTCAAAAGTGCCATGAGCATTCGCTGAAGCCGCATTGTCACATCATCAATATCCCGCTTGACTAGTGTTTCCAACGGTTTGTGATCACTTTCCACCGTAAATTGACGCCCATACAAGAAATAATGAAATCGCTGACATGCGAAAACAATTGCCAATAACTCTTTTTCGATTTGAGCCCACTTTTGTTCACTCTTGCTTAACGTCCGAGACGCATATGCTACTGGGTGTCCATTCTGAATGATTACGCAACCCAATCCATCTTGGGACGCATCCGTTTGCACAATGACTGGCAATTTCGGATCATAAATCGCCAATACCGGCTCCGATGTTACGACATTACGCAATTCCCTGAATTCCCGATCATGATTTTCCTTCCATTCGAATTTCACATTGTTTCGCGTGAGATCCCGCAAATGCGCCGATTGCTTTGACAAATTCGGAATAAATTTCGCTAAATATTTCAAAATACCCAAGAATCTTGACACAGCCGCTTTATCCTCCGGCGTTTTCATCTTTAAAATCGCGTCCCGATACTTTAAATTTGCTTTAAATTTTCCATCAAATAAAATATGACCCATAAATTTAACTTCGTGTTTCCGATACTGAATTTTATCCGGGTTAAATTTAATATTGTATTTACGTGCTCTTTCCATTACTTTATCCATTATCCGATCGTGTTCGTCTTCCGTTTCCGCGCAAATAGCAACATCATCGAAATAAATTATTACTCCTTCAATATCTCCTAACATTTTAACCATTTCTCGTTGAAACAATTCCGGTACAAAATTAAGCCCAAATGGCACACGCCTGAATTTATATCGACCAAAGGGAGTCATAAATGTTGTTAGATCAGAGCTCACATCGTCCAATTCCATTTGCCAATAGCCACTTTTCAAATCTAAAACCGAAAAAACGCGCATATTTGCCAGCCCAGACGTTAAATCATCTATCGTTGGAATCAAAAATTGCTCTCGCTTGATGCATTCATTGAGTGGTTTTGGGTCTAAACAAATACGAAGTTCACTCGAGTTAGGCTTTTCAACTATTTGCAAATTATTAACCCAGTCCGTTGGGTAATCAACAGGTGAAATGATTCCATCCTGTACCATCTGTACTAATTGTAACTTTAATCGCTCCAACAACGAATTTGGTATCCGTTTTTTATAATGAAGGACTGGCTTTGAGTTTTCTTTCATATTTATTGTGAATGTTCCCGGAAATTTACCCAAACCTTCAAAGACGTCACGATTGCTTTTTAAAAATTCCTCCCGTGTTTGTGACAAACATGCAACATAATTTACATCCGTTCGTTTAACTAATCCAAATCGTTCGCTTGATTCAAGACCCAGTATCGGTTCACACACATCATCGACAACAATAAAGCGAGAGACATGTTCCTTTTTTAAGTTAGTATCAATGCATTTTAGTTTAACCGTACCATAAACATTAACATTGTTTCCATTATAATCAAAGACCGAATAATTTTCATTTTCATTTTCCAATTGAACCCCCAACTTCTTGAATATTTTGGCCGGAATGCAGTCCACATCAGATCCAGTATCTAACTTAAACCTAACTAACTGATTTCCCACTTGAAACTCCTTATACCACCGCTTCGTGTGGTTGGGCACGTTACTTGAATTTATTCTATAAATACGATCCAGTTTTATGTCCCTATTCGCACTACCATCAATGATTTTCACACAATTACCTGTTTTACCCCAGCTGATTGAGTGTTGTTGCTGTTTTACATTTTGATTGTTTTCCGCTTTTGATCCACTGTTGTCCGTTTGCTTGCTCTTCGATTTACAAAAACGCTGGAAATGACCCTTACGCCCACATGACCGGCAATTGATATCCTTGGCTTTACACGATTGTAAATGATTTGCATTGAAATCATTACCACAATTGTAACAACGACGAGTTACAACATCAATTGTTTGTTTTGGCTGTTCAGCCACGCTGTCGATACTTGATTGGTTATTTATGTTCAACCTAACCCTATTTTCCTTCGCAGCTTCGTATGTTTTACACATTTCAATTACTTTGTTTAATGGCTCCTCCTTGCCATCCAACAGCTTCAATTGCAATTTTCTATCTTCCACTCCAATGATAATTCGATCTTTTAACATGCGCTCTTCATATTTCAATTCTTTTCCGCACTCACATTTGCTCTTGAAATCGCAAAACTGAACTTGCTTGCGAAGTTCAGTTTCAAACGCAGCAAACGGTTGCTTTTCCTTTTGCAAAATGTTGTTGAATTTGAAGGATTCCATAGTTGTGTTTTTCTTTGGACTCCAATATTCCTCAAACGCCTTCAGAACATCATTTAATGTGCGCTGGTTGACTACTGCGACAGAAGCCTGTTCACCCTCGGCTGGTGCAACTACAATATTCTCTCCAAGAATACCATTTTCCGTTCCATCATTTGGAAACAATGTATTATAAATTTCTCGCGCTTGACGGCCAATTAACCACAGACATGTTGCAATTTTTGTTGACTCCGTTCCATTTGCTTTACCTGTTGCTCGCATATACATTAAAAACTCACTTTTCCATGCGTGCCATTCCTTTGCCACGTTTGTGCAATCCAATTCTTTTGGTAAACGATCGTTCGCCATTATTATTCCTCAGTATTTCACCACTTATACGCTGAACTCCTTTGTTCGGTACCGAACACGATTTGATTTCCAAAATTAACTTCTGACACCATGTAATATTCGTTGACTATTTGAAATTAAAGACTATTGTATGTCCAGTATTTAATACATCTTTATTCTTTCTTCTTAACCTTCATCGTCTTTTCCTGTCAGTGTGCTATCACCACCATTGATGGGTGCGTTCAAAAACTACCTGAATATATCTTGATAGCAGTGACATCTGGTGGTGTTATAATATTATTACACAGAAATCGCGTCTCAAAATTTTATTAAGATATCCCCAAAAATAAAGAAGTTACGGCAGTTTGAGCGCGCACGTCTTTTCCGCTTTGTAAGCGATATTTTCGGTAATCGAAACTTTTTCTCGAAATGACGTTTTTCCAACGGCGGACACTTATTCTTCGGATTGGCCGAACCAATTTAAGTTAAATTTGTTATGCTACTTTATTGAAGTATCTTGTGTGGTAACCTACCACAATATAGGCCAAAAATCAATCCAAAAAAATTTGACAAGCGAAACAATGTGAAAAAAGCAATTTTTTCCAAAAAAAAATTCGAACAACCGCCATTTTTTTCTTGATCATTTTTTCAAAATATTGTGGTAGATTACCACATAAGAAACGTTCCTCTTTAAAATGCGGTTTGGTTTTTTATTTCAAATTCTTCATTCCTGAGATTATCTGTCCGCAGTGTGACGAGGCGCTTTTCGAGACATCAACATTGGCGCCCTCTATAAATTAGTAGAAAAATGAAAATAATAAAAAATTTTTTTTGTAATCTTCAAAATATGTGTTTTACCCATGCAAATTTTAAAATTAGGCTGTTTTTCAACTTCCCAGTATATGGGAAGTTCTTGTAATCACCTCGAAAATCTAAATTGAAATTTTCGATTTTTGAGGTCTTTAAAGTATATTTAAATAGTTTTTAGAAAAAGATGTATGTGTGTGTGTACGTACATACGTACGTACGTTCGTGGATAGTTTTTTCTACGAGCATAACTCACGTAAACAAAGTCGTATCGACTTCGTTGAGGTGTCAATCGAAGCGTCTTTGCAATCTTAAGAGCTGATTAGTTTTTGGCACACTTCGGTCGGGGGGGTTTGTTGTTTTGACCCTTTGAAGGTCATTTCTGTCGTCTATCTCGCGAACCAAACATAGGATTTGCATCGTTAAGGTGTCAATCGACGCGTATTAACAATTCCATCGTTCTATCAAATTTTCAAAAAATCGTTGGATCGTTTTTTAATTTATAAAAAAAAATGGAAAAAATTAGGTTTATTTCCATAAACAATAAGTTTTTAACCTGATTTGCAAAACATTGTAATCAATGTTTATAAAATTTGTATACTCAAAACAGTTTTTGTAAAAAAAACACCAGAACTTTTCGTCGTGATTACAAAAAAAAATTGATTAAAAATAAAAATTCATTAAAAGTCATCATGATCTTGAAGGCCATTTATGTCATTCACTATATCTCGCGAACCAAATATAATATTTGCATCATTGAGGTGTCAATCGACGGGCCTTAACCTTTTTGCG
Organism: Oxycera nigricornis; assembly: GCA_963942545.1. Lineage (NCBI taxonomy): Eukaryota > Metazoa > Arthropoda > Insecta > Diptera > Stratiomyidae > Oxycera > Oxycera nigricornis. The sequence goes on from OZ012662.1 coordinate 105,243,158, forward strand.
ATGTTTTTAAGCTAATAAAAAAATTCATAAAAAATAAATTTTTAACCTGCTTTGCAAATCGCAACAATAAATGTTTATAAAATTTATAAATTTTTATTGATTTTTGTAGAGCAACAAGCAAAACTTTTTCTGATGATTACAAAAAAAATTAAATTAAAAATAAAAAATCATTCAAAGTTTCCATGTAAAAAATGATTATACCTTATATCTCTTATTCCAAAGACATTGTTGTAAAGTAAATCAAGGTTTATTAATATTTGCATAATTTGAGCGGGTTTTCAATAGTCTTCATCAGACCATGTTTTAACTTTAATGCAAAAATTGCTTAAATTTTGTAATCCATTAAAAATCAAATCAAACTTGCATGTGGTGGTAATCAACGTTTTGAATGGTAAAATGTAGTGTAGTCAATACTTTCCAAAATCAAATGCCTTAAAAAGGCTTTTATCAAATAAAAAATTATAGTTTTTAGTAGTTTTGTTTTTTAGTGGTCGTAAGATTTCCAGTACTTCATTTGTAATACATTTTCCTTATTACATGCAATTTCTTCAAAGTGGCTATCACGCGAAAAAAAAACTTTAGTGAGCGTAATAACAAAAAATGCATTCATTTTTGCTAGCGTTCTTTTATCCTTCAAGAATCGATATAAAAACAACAAATAAGGTAGAAGAGGCTTTGTAACCTGTCTCCCCGCCGATTGATCCGCATGAATATTCAATGAACACCTCATCCAAGAAAGTCCTTACGTAATAAATGGGCCCTCCCGTAGATGTTACGATTGATATTAAGTCATTCCAATAACTTTTATGAGAGGTACATTATTATTATTATTTATAGTTGTATTATTTTCATAATTAGGAAGTTGACCGTGTGAACCTCAAGGGTCGCACTTCGCGGCTTGTTAGCATTCTAACCGGTACTACCACTTTAAGGTGTTTTCTGAAAATCGGATGACAAGTATTTTTAACCGAAATTAAATTGATCAAATAAGAAAAATGCATCCAATATCGTTCAGACCGAGGTCATTTCTAGAAAAACGTTGCCCAAATCTGCTATCCCTAAAGAATAAAAACAGACATACATAAATCAAACCCTGTAACTTGTCTTCAAATATTGACCCCCCCCCCTCCACTCTCAATTATAATCTCATAATCGACTTTTTTCAGTTCAACCCTTATGTTTTGACGGTTACCCTTCCTACAAAACGACATCCTTTTAAACCCTCCCGGGTGTTGTGCAGTGCATCCTCCCTAACATCATAAATAACAATTTTTCACTCACATTTCCCTCACGAAAAACGTACTTGCTTGCTTTTCTACACGCAATTAAATAACAATGGCAGTAATAAAATAATGATTTACTACAATCCTGGAAATGCTGGAAACACTTCAATAAACATTTCGCCGAAACTTCATGCTGCTCCTTTACAGTTGAACATACATACAAACAAATTCGATACGAAACGTAACATCTTGAATCGAGCACACACAGGTTTTTTTTTGGTTTCCACCATACAGAGTCTACATTTCCATCAACAACAACTCTTGGAAAATGATGATTTTCTTGAATTTCCGGAAATGATATTTCACTTCATCTCGTCTTGCGTGAAAATTCGGATTGCATGCATGCATACAAAAGGGCATAGGGTAATGAGAAAGTGTTAACAGTTGGAAGATGCTTCTGCAAAGAGTGTAAATTTTAACAGTCATAAAATTGAGCCAATTTCTTTGGTAACTTTTTTTTTAAAAACTAGGCAAGCTTGATTAAACATCATGACATAACTGATTTTGGATTTTAAAATTTGAACCTGGCCACAGCCGAGTTTTATCCCAATGAATCAGATTCCGTGAATCGTTCACAATCAATTGGTGATCATTCTTTGGTTTCTTAGACCCATAACGATCATCTCTGCCAGATCACTCTGTGCGTCAAATCTATTCAAAAAGATGCTACGAGGAATCTCTTTCATAGAATCTATCGGAGATGTCTAAAAATACAATAATTTCACTTTAATCATTACATGCGTCATATGAGATGTGTTTATGTGCCCTCAAGTTGTTGGGGTTCACTGGGAATGCATGTGATTTGAAAACGAAACGATAGGGATGAATATGTTCTGTATTTTCCTTTCATCAACTGGATTTTCCGACGACTATGTTACGTCGCCAAGGTTTTTTAGCCGTCGGCCATGTGGAATCCATGTTTTCTTGGTATGTTGTTTGGATAGTGTGACAACGAGATATGCATTTTATAAAGATGCATCAAGTGAATGTTTCATATCATATGATTAGTAGTGCTTTTTGGGGGTCTGTTTAACGACTTTTTGGCACCTTCGGTGTGGGAAATGAGCCGAAAAGATCAAAGCATATCAATTTGTTCGGTCTTAATTGAATGGCGTGCATAACATCTCAATATCTAACATAATAATAGACTCTAAAGATACTCAGACATCCTTTGCTTCGCTTCAGACTATCATGGATTTTAAGCGAGTGCCTACCTTGAATACTTCATCGAAAGACCTTCCCTAGACGCGGAGAAAGTTTCTTGAAATAACAATTCGTCATAAGCGCTCGACTAGATAACAGTAGCTAATAGTAGAAGCAAGAACCCACTATGTCCCCTCCAATTTTTTGAATCACGACACCTCTTTCGATTCGCCACAACATTCCGAGACCCCAAAAGAATTGCTGATAACTCAATATGAGATTATATCGATACGAGTTCCAGGGATTTGGGTTGGGCCCTCACGTTTCACCCTACAGACCAGGATTCAAACCAAAGCCGGTGGGAAGCTTCTGATTTGGTACCATACTGACCCCTAGTAAAGGTTTGTATCAGAGACGACGATAATCCACTGTTACTTCCGATATATTCCTTGGAAGCGATTTGAATCATCACCAATCTCGAGTATGTGTGGTCGCAACTCCTCAAGATCACTAACAAACTGTAGTCTTTGTGTTTTTATTAGGATCTGCAGCATTCTTTAAATCTGTACGGTTTATCATCATAGTGTCAATCTCATATCTACGAGTAGGATTCACTAGGATCGGTCATCCCTCTTCCTTCTGACTTTCTTAGGCTGTAATTCACGTCCAATCGACTTGATAAGATCAATATAAACGAAAAATTTCTTGTACTTCAAAGGCTTCTGTTGAAAATGGCAAACATGGTTCGATTCGTTTTAAACTTTATATGTGTATCGTTTAGAAGATCGAAGCGTCGTAAACCGAGAATAAAATGAATGAACTTTAGAGACGAACAAAATTTTTTTTGGAGATTCTCAACTCGGATTAAAGTTTTTGCATAAATGAAACTATAATCAAACTTTTATCATATCGCAAAGGCCTGACGGTTCACCCAAAGTAAGATAGCGCATAATTTGAATAATAAAAACATTTACCAATTCAAAATGTCCACTATATGTTTTGATTCCAAAATGCCCACTACAAGTTTGGTTTCTGGCAACTTGACACAAAATCTTCACCGTCTCGTTCAACTTTCATCGATTAAAAGCATTGAATTGAAATAAAAAATAAAGACTGTTGAAAAACAGCCAAAAGTTGAAGCCAACATGACTTCTATTTCATTGACCTCACGCATGTTTAGTCCCGGAGACGATGCATCGATCTTTTCATATCGTGTCGATGAGTTTCTTCGTCCTCTCGAAGCCTTGAGGTGCGATGACTGCTGGCAGGTCAGTGGTTCAATTTGGCACATAATATCGTGGATCATTTTCGTTGATCGCAGTATCTGAGATTTCGTCACCATAATTCTCGAACTGCGAAACTCCGACAAATGCAACAATTAAACATCAAATTTCGAACCTTAGGGGAGAAATTGCATTAAAAGGCCTATTTTTACGCTGACTTTTTTAAGGAGAAGACATGATAAGAACTAATTGAAACTAATAAAATGAATTACTCATATTTTGAACTACATCTCATAGTTTTTTCAAGGGATTATCATCAAAATTCACAAAGTTAGAAGAAGTTCTTCATGTAGATCCGTCGTCTGAGTCTTTCATTGCCATGCGTGCTGGAGTTCACAATTTTAAAGTGAAAGCAAGCCAAGCAAATTTTTCTTATTACTTTTATGTATAATTCCTCGATGAAACAGATTTTGAGTGAAAATTTGGAACATTGAAAGTTTAGGACGAGTTCGAAAAATAAAATCGAATTTTTTCGTGTTTTTATTATAAAAAAACTCTAAATCGAAAGTTTTTATCCGTATTTCAGGGGCGCAAATTTAATAAGAATTCAAAAAATCTTTGGTTCCAAAGATCGGTTGAAAATTCGCTAAAATACAATGCACAAAACCCAGAAAAACGCATTTAAAAACAAATCACCAAAAACTTAGTATTGCCATGATTTGTGTATTACTCTTAAATACACAGGGATGCCAGGAAAAAATACATCTTCTTGCTGGTATTACCTGCCCAAATACATACAAAGTAAGACAGATGCATAGAAAGACAACTTGTGTGGTTTCGCCCAGCTTGTCTGCGATCGCTTCATTCAATTGGACCTTGCGGTATACTCGGGTGCGCTTCGTTTCTTGCCCCGAAAATATAAGAAGGACTTCGAATATCGCGCTCAAACTTTTTGAGCATACTCTCGACTAGCTAAACTTTCGATTTTTGCAATAAAAAAGTCGATTTTTTTAACCGTCTAATGTTATTTCCCCCCTTAACGTCCTTTTTTATTCGATCATATTCTCATGCGGGTACCGAGTTAAAAAAAAATAAAAATGAGATGAAAAACCGATTGTTCAAATCAAGCTAAACGTTTACATTCTCCCTTTAGTTGTGAGTTAAGAGGTTCAGCCTCCAATTATAAGATTTTGTTGGCAGCAATCGATAGATAGTAGAAATGTTATCTTAGATATCGTCACTTATTTATGTTTTTTTAGAGAATTCCCTCTTAAAATTTGACATAAAATCGAAGCAGTTCCTAAAAAATTATCAGAATTTTATGACCCTGTTGAAAAAAAATAAATACATTTTTTAAGAAACTTCTTATAAAAAATTGATTTATCTTCTCAATAAAATCTACCCAAAAAAATTAAACATTTTATCGCATCAACACAAAAAAATCTGGCTTTTCTGTGTTGAACTTTGGACCGAACTTTCCAGAAATTCAAATAAATCAAACATCAATATGTGCATCTATAAATGCCATATATCGTCTCATCTATCTATGCCTCTTTGTTACGCAACCGAAAATAAATTTAATACCTCAAGGCGTGTTTCGTAAAATACAGATACAATTCACAACTTTTGTATGTAACCTTGATTGTTATCCGTAAAATGCAATATTTCAAAAAAATACATAAAAACTGTTGACATGTGCTCTTGCTTGCCATCAATTTCACACATATGTAACATATGCATATGTTACCGAACTGGTGAGAGTATATTATTTGACCTGTTTCACACTTGACCCCTCACGGAATTTCTCGTCGATTTTCTTGCCCGGGACTATAAATCTCATTTTTGTAACGTGCATAACAATAAAATTGTAGCTTTTATGACGGTTCCATGTGAAGATACTCGTATCTAAAGTGAATAAATATCAATTGTAAAAAGATACTGAATTTTCAGTGAATGCAGAATAGAATTCACTCCACGGTCGATGATGGTTCGGATGCAAAATATTAAATTTATGTGAAGATTAAAAAAGGACGAGGTTAGGCGGGTGTCGTCTACAATTTCCTCCACAATATAGCTTAATTGGAATTGATGGGTGTATTTCATTCTGTTTGTAATCTAGATTTGAATTTCGAAAAATTTGAATTACATAAGATTTGAATCAATTGATAATTTATCGAATCATATTCTCACACACCTACACTTCCTTGCGATCGATTTTATTTGGAAATATACTCCAACGAAAAACCCTAACCGACGAAACATTGAAGTCAATTCAAATTCATTTTGTCCATTTCAAAAAATTCCAATTGATTAATAAATTGTCTGTTATCGAAAACGAAGCAACACTCCCTTTGTTGATGCATTTATTGATTTTATTTTGTAGTCAATCAAATAAATAACAAGACCACATTCGATTCAATATTTCCTATTAATTTATTGTGGTTAAACATTTTTTATTAAATCAAATTCCAGTTGAAGGTTTTTTCGTTAAACGAATGTGATGATTGGGTCTTTATATACGATTTGTTAACATGTTTTTTTTTGTGATTGCGAATGAAATTTTATAATAATTATGCTCTTCAATTTTGCACACAGCAAGGTGATGAAATGTCAATAGTCGATGATATGATCAAGGTGTTCCCTATTACCAAGGAATGTTCAATAATAATAATAATAATTGATAACCAATTTTCGGCTCCGAATCGATGTTGGTCAATAGGGTGTTAATAGCTCTTAGTTAAATGTTCCACTTTGAAAATAAGGGTCCTTGAAATGACTGATAATCGTTCGGCATGATTTCAGGAAATTATTTTTTTTACAATTTATCATGACCTCTAGTGGTTAACCACAGATTTCGGGGCTGATATTGTTTTAGGTCTATTTTTTGAGATTTGAAACCTTTTGAATGAAATGAAGATTGATTGCTCATTGAATGAATAGAGGAGATGTGCACAAAATTTATAACAGACACACATTAACTTAAAAATGTGTAGCTCGTCACTGAATTTAAATATATTTTAAGAATGATGTCGACAAGACAGAGAAACATACTTTCAGTAAATCCTGCTTGCAAATTTAGGTTAAACAGTAGCAGTTAAAAAAAAGTCAGTTGGTGCCTGAACTTTTGTAAAAATTTCAACTGAAAACTATAGGAAAAAAATAATCACTGCAGAATTTAATACATTTTGCTCTTCATCTTTGTGGACAAATTAGATCCTGATTTAACGTGCTTTCCCCGGAATTAATCATTAAAACACGCGCCTCTAAAGTCATAGTTACGAAACTAGCTCGCACCAAAACCCCCATAAACGTACTACTTTTCCGAATATGGGGTCCAGATCTCATCCAAAGCTTGCCTCGACTCCTTCATAATCCTTGGTGAGGATTTGGACCTATCAGCATCCTTGCCGCTTTTTATGTAACAGCACCCCTGTCGTAAACGCAACAGCACGCCAATGCACTACATCACAGAAATGTTCCGATTACCGTGCTAACCGGCCCCAAGCGGTATTAGAAATGAAAGTACCCGCCAATGGGTGTACAACCACAGCCCCCAAGTTTCAACCTCCACAGGTTTCTCACCGACACCGCCAGGGACAAGTCCTTGTGGCCCCGGATTCCTTGGCACCAGTATATCCCTGGTGAGGTTTCGGGGAAGCACAGACACAACCTCTTCAATTGAGCCCCATTGCAAAGCTCCAGATTGATCGCCGTATTTTAGGGCTTATCATCATTTCGCAATATGCCATCCCCAATATTCGTCACACCTTTACCTCAGCATCCTGTTGTAGGGATGTTGTTCTGAGAATCGGTCAGAATCCCTCCTGCTTTACGCTGGCTTGGGACAGTTTTTAGAAGGAGAGCGGAGTTAAGCTTTTTAGACAGTGTCTGCCTAACGTTCCCAAAGATAGCAAGTGTATCTGTGTCTGCACAAGGCAAAACAACTTAGATTGAATCGCTTCCAATGTCATAAGAATCTGGCAGGATCATAAACCGCAGGATGCCATACCTCACCGAAATATGTATTTTCTCTGATTGCGACGAAGATCCCGATTTGGAGGCAAATTGTGATTATAGTATGATGATTTGTTTTTTTTGTCAATTTTTTTCGGTAGGTAATCGAGCAAATAGATGGCTGAATCTCTTGAGATGAGATTCGGGACTTATACTAGAGAAGGCACCCACGACAGTACGCATCGAACTGATCGGGCCTGCCAACAGCCACCGCACCTAGATAGAGGCCGAACTCGAATAAGTCTGTACGACAAAATGGTTGGTTGCCTCGTCCCCGGGACTTAACGTCCATGAAGTCAACGAGACAAAAGCCTTGTTGACTGGAACTTTCGTAGCGATATCGTTCACGCTACCTCAATTTCATTACAATCCTCGTGCGGCTGTTGCTTCCTTGAACTCATCTATACCGTCAAACTTGCAAGTTTGACGACTTCCTGTAAGACCTAGGATACTCAATGCGGTATTGCAAAACTCCACACAAAAAGAGTGACCCCCGAAGTTGACTAACAACAAAGATGTCAAATATCTTTGAATTGGGGTTTGTGATTAACCTTTTACCTCCTATGAAAATCGATTTTCATCGTGTTTGCTCATTTTTTTAGAGCATTAAGCTTATCCCTAAGCATTCTTGAAAAGACCGTCAAGTTCTCGGGGCTGATCTTTACTTTAATAAACCCTCCCCGCCCAGTACCATCTAAACTCGTGAAAAATCTGGAAAAAATTATACAACAAATAAGAAAACCCCTGAAATAAAATATCATGTCATCAATTCGATATGGCTCTTCCACATCCGGACTCGACTTAAACCGGGAGACCAGCTAGCCCCTCTTGTCTATAAACAAGCACAATCTTAAGGGGTATGGTTTTTTTTTTATTCAATAGAAAACTCTTCAAGAATATTCAGTTAAAATTTTAGGTCGATTGGAGCAAAACTGACGAAGTTACAGGATTTTAAAACTCTGCTCTTGGATGCGCTATAAACTGTAAATCGGCTGTTTCTCTTTTTTTAAACGCGTTTTTCCGACACTTGGCTTTTTCAAAGTCGGTGAACGCTCTAACTCAAAATCTATTTATCCGATGCTTTTCAAATTTCGCACACTTATTTTGTACATAAATCAAGAGGTAACCACGTCGAGATATTTTATTTTTAATGATTACAATTTTGTATAATAACAAATTTATCGATTTTTTTTAAAAAAAATTAAAAATTCGTATTTTTTATTACTTAGAATTCATACTAAAAATTTAAAAATTGTTTTAAAAAAATATATCTCAACGTGGTTACCTCGGAAAACACATAAACCAACGAAATCTTTTTGTTTTTTGTCATCAGATGATCGAGTGATGAGTTATACTGTGTACCGCAAAACTACTTTTTTTTAGGTGTCTACGAAAATTTGCTGTCAGTGGCCCAAAAATCAATATTTTTGGACCAAAATTCTAGAGAATATTCTTGAATAATTATTTTATTGTGTACTTTGTTCAGAAATAAATTTATATTTACAGTATTTTCCAAAAAAATCTTCAAAATATGCTTAAAATATGTCAAATTAACAATACTCCCTCCTCAAGTCTAAGTCGGGCAGAAGTCTCCTTGTTGATGCAAATCGCTAAGGCCTATCAAAGCTCGCCATTCGCTATCTTCGCAAAAAATTGCTGCCTTCCAGCCAATCACGTAACTCAATGCTCAATCGCGCACGCCATTAAAAAAGGATTGCCTCGCAAAAAAAAACTGTGGAGTAAAGACGGCGGTCTTCCCTTCCACATAGTTTTTGGGTCTAGATTTTGCCAGATTTTTTTGAGTCCCGTTCAGATATCTCCGTGGTTGACCCGTGAATTTGAGTTTGAATTCGTTTCATTTCGCTGGACTATGGCGATTTCCGACCATAATCATCCAGTCTGAATGCATTATCGTTATTTTATTTACTTCTTACTGTTTGCACTTCCAAATTTAACAAAGCTCTCAAGTGATATGATTTTTGTCAACTATGATTCGATCCACATAAAACTACATACGATCAAAATGTATCGTGTCGAATTTACTTAAAGCAGTGAATCATAAAGTATTTTTTTTAATTAAACACTACCAATGTCTAATATTCTTAACAACTGTTATTTGAAATAAATGTCCCCAAACAGACATCAACAAATCAAGTTGATTTTAAACAATTCCAAACGGACTGATTCATTCATTTAACTATGCCATTAAAAAACAATATGTCCATAAATTCAAATCCAGTCATTTTGCATAACTAATCACATCACACACGTTCCATCAATCGTAGTATGCATTTATTTTGTTTAAACAATTCATTTTACTATGTGGGACATGTATGGTATACGCCATCACATCAGCTCATAAACCCATAACAGTTCGGTCATAAATATTACTCATTGAAATTTATGCAGTATTATTATAATTCGGGACAATACAAATGTGTCCAATTAATGTGAAGCAGTTTTTTAAATCAGAAATTCATAAAAGTGTGGAATTGAAATTGACATTGAGTCAAGGTAAAAAGGTGACAACGTATGTAGGTTTTGTTTATCGAGAGAAAAAATGTTTAATGTAATTTAAGTCACCCTGAATATGTAGATTGTTTCGATGCGGATTGAAACTATGCCAAAAATTAATTATTTTCGATTGTAGGCATCAATGTGGGTGACCTTTATTGTTTCAAGAACGAAATTGAAATCATTCCAAGAAGCTGACCCAATATTTGTTGCATATAAATTGTCGACACACTCTTCTTGCCATATGAGTTGATTGGTACACATGTGTATCTACACAGATATGTTATGTTGAATCTTTTGAAAAAGTATTTCCAAGTGGGTGCAGCAAAAATGCGGTTCTCCTTAAAACGACAAACCAGCCAGCCGCAACACAGTCAAGAGTGGGTCTTAATTTAATGGAACTGTTACCATTAAATGAAGTGCAAATGTGCCCCCGAAAAGGTGTTAATGCTTTTCAAGTCGCACAATTACACTTGAACTTTGTCCGCAAGCTAAGAGATATTTTTTGGTTGTGCCGAAAATGGGACCATTTAAAAATTTTATTTACCCAAAAACGGTATCTCTTCTATTCTTTGTAGAATTTACTGGTAATGCATCCATAGAAATCTAGTTGTCGAGAAGATAGAAATCTTTGAAAACAGTAAGCAATATCTCAGCAAGTGTAACATGTCTTTGTTTCCAACTGTAACGACCTAAACTCATGCATGCCGTTCATATGTAGTTCAATGGAGTCGTTGTCCACGGGTCTACCAACTTACCTGGCTACCTTACCTACCTGTAATTAAGAAAGAGCCAGCAAAAAGATAAGTCATTCGTCTTGAATGCTCGTTATTGTTGTTGTCGTCTTTTTTTTGTTCTTGAAGTGAAATTACGGTTAGGCAATTGACGGATTTTGGAAAAAAACCCAAAAAGAGTAGTAAAGACTATTGTAATTGTTTGGACGTTTGATATTTGTGATTCATTAAAAATAATTCCGAAAATTGTTGATGTGTTTCCTTTAGAACAAGACCATCATTAAAGACGTAATTGCCTTGTTCGAAAGAAATCACACTATGTAATTATATACATATGGGTGGTAAGATAAGCAGTGTGCTTTGTAACTCAATTTAATTACTGAATTATTTATACATCTGTTTGTGTGTTTGTAAATGTTACTAAACTATCTTATTTTGTTTTTTCTTTCAGGTGAGAAACTATCTAATTTATCGTGAAAAACGTTACTTAAGGCATCGCAATTTTATAGATGTAACGGTAAGCGTTTTACTTTATTTTTCTTTTATTCGGCATTCAATGAAGTTTTTTAGTAGCTTTGCAATAAAATTTTGCCTAAAATTACGGGACGAAATTTTTTAAAAATTGGTACAAGCTACATTATCTGTTGTCCATTTCTTGATGAAATATTGAGTCCATTTTTTAACATTAACAATCAATCATAAATAAACCAATGCATTACTCTAATACATTTAACATATTTCGTTTATTTTGTTAGAATATGAAATGCGATATGTTTCCACATTTTTTTTATCAAAATAATGCTGATTAATTTAAGTGTCGCAGAAAAAGCAGTTTCTTCACCTAAATTTTTGGAAGTCATAATTCAATTTTTGAAGCACATGACACTGTTGATCGTTTAAAGGGGTAGCACCGGTTGTAATTTTGATAAATCAATTTTTCAATTTATTATACCTTCAGAAATCGCGTTTTAAAATTTTATTAAGATAAAAAATAGAGAAAAATAAAGAAGTTACGGTAGTTTGAGTGCGCACGCCTCTTTCGCTTGGTAAGCGATATTTTCGGCAATTGAAACTTTAACGGGGGAAATACATGTAATTGCTCAAAAAATCGATTTTTTTCTTACATTAAAATGTTCCAAATACTCTAAGAATATGCCAAAAAAAGGTTTGATGCGATATTCGTATTAGTTCTCGTAATTATTCTCCAATATGTCATAATAAAAATTGACCTGGTAAATTTCTCAGAGCCGAAAACTCTTTCCAATATTTCCTTATTTCGGTGTTAAAAAAAATTTTGAGCCTGCAAAATTTACATACGGCTTTTCGACGACATTTTCGAAAGCTTATATTCAATTGTTTTTAACTTCCTGGAAAAAGTTTTATGGCCAATTGATCAAAACTTTGCTATAAATTTTTTAAATCTAACATTGGAGCATTTTTCACCTCAAAAATATTTGCTTTTTCGAATTTTGTCGTCAAATCAATTAAATGACGATTTTTGCTTGTTAAATTGTGTTGTTTCGAAACCATTGACTTTCGAAAGTTTTCGTAAAAAAATAATTTAGTAGCTTTTTAACATATTTTTTTTTTAATAATTCTATTTACCAAAAATTATATTATTCTATTTACCAAAAAAAAATCTATAAAACGACATAGAATTCCTTACAAGATTATTATGACGAAAGTTTACACAAGATTTTTCGGCAACAATTTTCTGAAAATTTTTTTGTAAAATTTCTGGGAAGAGTTTACTGCCACAAAGATTTCCAAAAAACATTCAAAATCGTTTCTGCTTTATTTAACTTACGTAAATTTAGCAAATTTAATTTGAAAATTTTAGAAGATTTTCTGTAATTTTTCGCTAAAATCGATTCGAAAAGTTTTAAAGTAAAACCTAATAGACAAAGTTTTTGATGTGAAAATATTTTTAAAACTATTTTTCTCAACTAATTTTGTTTCAATTTTTCTAACAGAAACAGTGAACAATAGCTTTTTCCAAATGTAATGTAGGATTAATTCAAGAAACTTATAAACAATGTGTTTGTATTTTTATTAATGATAATTTTGGAACTTAATTTCAACAAATTATCTAACTTTTGTGTTATTTATTTGTATATTCCGAGAAACATTTGATAATGTAGGCAAAAAATATAAGATAACCTTTCTTGATGGTGTTCTTTATACTTCTTATATTTTTATGTAAAAGGATTAAATTTATATTATATTTATTATTTTTTGACATTTTTGCTTCGAAAGAGAAAAACGTGCCCTCGATATCATTGAGAGAAGACATTCGATTATTGGGAATTGATTCAAGCTCCAACAGCTTCAAAAAATATGTGAAAAACAACTCATGTATAACTTGGAAAGCATATTCAATGAGTAACTTAAGGGGGTAGTGCCGGTTATAATTTTGAAAAATTAATTTTTCATTTTTCAAATTATTATACCTTCAAAAATCACGTCTCTAAATTTTACTAAGATATTCCCAAAAATAAAGAAGTTATGACAGTTTGGGCTCGCACGCCTTTTTCGTTTTTCAATCGATATTTTTGGTAATCGAAACTTTAAACGCGTTTTTCTCGAAATTACGTTTTTCCAACTGCGGACACTTATTCTTCGGAGTGGCCGAACCGATTTAAGTCAAATTTGGTGTGCTACTTTATTCGAGTATTTCGTGTGGTATTCTACCACAATATAGGCCAAAAATCAATCCAAAAATTTTGGCAAGCGAAATAAAGTGAAAAAAGCGATTATTCGAGAGAGAAAATCGGACAACCGCAATTTTTTTCGATCATTTTTTCAAAATAGTGTGGTAAATTACCACGTAAATCCATAAAGCAACTTGAAATCCATAAAGCAACTGAGCCTGTTTGAATAAAATAAATATGAGCACAAAAATCCTCTCTTGTTTTGAAAAATGTGCAATTGATGCAAAAAAAAACCATGTGGTCTACAAAAAAATATTGTGTGACATATTTAAATTTACGTTATATCGATCAGCAGAATATTTTTTCCATTAATTGCAATTATTTTTGCCTGAGTTTTCGGAAAATATTTGAAATTTTATTGTCCCTGAAGTTTATAGTGAATTTTAGTGCTTTTGCAATATTTTCTCAATATATGGTACGATTCGCATGTAAATTATTGGTCTTTGTGGTAAATCTTCAAATATTCCACCCCCTTTTTTGGAAAAGATTGTATGATACTAGCTTCGAAAATTTAAAAGGCGCCATCATCTGCGCTTCCATTTTAGAGGACCAGCAGTTTGTGGCGTAAAACCATTAAATCCATTGAACTTCGTCCACTTTCGCGTGGTGCTTTCAAAATCGGACCAAACCTTGAAATAAAACGTAGATGGTACCATCATTTCACTTAATCAGTCTTTAAGGTAATTCCACAATTATTTCCATCACGTATCTTGAATGTGATCATAAAATCAAAAGACCTTCTAAAAAGCCCAGTGTCCTCATCAACTCTACATTACCAATTCCAAATCGAACCGCAAATAATTTAATTTTTAACCTTAAAATTCACACCAGCAACTCTGCGTAAATGTTGCGTACTTTCACTTCGACCAACTATAATACTCGCCGTGTTTATGTAGGTCCAAAAGTTCTCAATTTTTTTTTACTATTGATCAAAGGTAAATTAGTTTCGCTTAATTTACTTGGCATCACTCCGAAAATGTTGATCAATTCCGTTCACACGTTGAAATATTGTTGAACGTGAAAAATCGTTAAGTGCTGATGGTCGAAAATGGAGCGCTAAAGTGTACATCAATCGACTAAATTGAAGGTCATAACACTTTTTTCTTAATTTATTTTTTGGGGGAAAAATTGAAGCGGAAAATAGACGTGATTGCTTGTGGTAGTAATTAGGTTAGTTGGTAGCGATTTTTTTTTAAAAGGGTACGGTTTTCATAGAAATTTATTTTTGTTTGCGACTTTAAGGTTTGATGTGGTTATGAGTGTGGAGTATACAACTTTTCAATCATTTCAATCAGGTCTCAATTTTGATTTTTATTGCTATTTTTACATTACAACTTTAAGCTTAAAGGCAGTGTAAAAACGGGTTATTTTAAATATTTTTTTTCGATAGGTTTATATTATAAATATTAATAAGGAAGGGGTTACACTTAATAAATTGACTCTCGAAATACACCAAAAAAAAATTATTCGTTTATTTGAGTTTTTATCAATTAAAATGCTAGTTGAAAAAATATCGAGAAAACGAGAGGGCTGTGCGATGTTGATGAAATTTTCGAGATGGTTGGTCTGAAACAAAAAAAATCAAATAGTTTTAGGTTCAGTATGTTAATAGCTATAACACTAATGGGGTGTTTTTTGATTTTAGCAAAATTGACAAAATGGCGGACATTTTTCGAAAAATTATGAAAAAAATGCTTTTTTTCACCGTTTTTAGCCAAAAAAATTTCAAATCAAAATTTTGAAAGCTCATATATTCGCGCTATAGCTGTTAGTCCTTAAAAAATGTCTGGTAAAAATTTGGCGAAAATTGGTTCAGTAACTCCCGAGATTTCATCAACGAGGCGTCGAAAAACGTGGTTAGAGTTTTTTTTATTGAAAAATCGCCCTCGTGTGACAAAGTGAAAAAAAATTCAGTTAGCCTGCCCCGATCTTTATACAATTTTAATATGATATTTCTGTAAATATATACTTTCCAAAAGGCAATAAAAAATTCAATTATTTAAAAATTATAAAGAGGGTGGGCCCCTTAAGCGAAGAGTATGGTTAATTTTACATATTTTTAAGATTTTCTTTTGAAAATACTGTAAATTCAAATAATAAATGAATAATTTATTTTTAACGATTTTTAAATTTTTAGTATCCAATTCCAAGTAAAAAAACGAATTTTTAAAAAGAAAATTATTAAAAAATCGATGAATTACAAAACAAATTATAATCGTAAAAAATAAAATATCTCAACGTGGTTACCTCGTAATTTATGTACAGAATAAGTGTGCGAAATTCGAAAAGGATCGGATAAATAGATTTTGAGTTAAAGCCTTCACCGAGTTAAAAAAGGCTAAGTGGTGGAAAAACGCGTTTAAAAAAAGAAAAACAGCCGATTTACAGTTTATAGTCGAAGAGCAGAGTTTTAAAATCCTTTAGCTCCGTCAGTTTTGCTCGAATCGACCTCAAATTTTAACTGAATACTCTTGAATAGTTTTTCTATCGAATAAAATAAAAAAATGTAAAAAATAAAATACCATACTCCCTTCTTAAAGAGCTTCAATTTGAAAAAAATATTGCCTTTGGAATAATTATTTAGTTTAAATTTAGACCTTAAATTTGTCCATTTCTTCCAAATTTTACAAATGATACTTTTATTTTCCTATTTTTTTATGTATGTAGAATCTTATAGCTGAAATAACTTTTCAGGCTTCAAATTGGCGTCGATAATCTTCCAGGATATGGTCTCATCTTTTCAAATACATGTTCCGAATACCACCGATTAACTTCTCAAACTGATTTCTCTACTACAATTTTAATTGAAGCCATAAAAACAACTGAAAGTTTATCTAAAACAAAACCGGACGCGATAAAGGCAACTAATCATGATAAAGCTAGCTAATAAATATCTGTACTGTGGATATCAAAACACATTTCTAGCCCTATCTTAATCGGCTAGCACATTCTCAGTGTCAGCATCGTCATCATCTAGAATCTCGCCTTACAAATCGGTCATAACCCAATTAATCCGATAAGCAAGCATGCATGCTTGCCTCTTGGTCCCTATCTCGTTCATTCTCACGCGGCTAATCCCGACAGCATGGATCTCTGTTTGGGTTCAGTGTCACAATGAAAAATCCACACTATCTATCTAAATATATTTTATTTTCATTATCCACACAAACTATAGCCGAAGCAGATGGATAGATAGATACACCTAGAACTACATATATGCAAGTCGCTTTCCTTGATCATAACACTCATAGTTCATTGGATTCCAGCTTGAACTGAGCAAGTCAATTCCAACAGATAGATTGGATACCAAAGCCTGCAAGAGCCTAGGCCGTTGCCGCTATCGATGGCTTATTGTAGAATATCTAGCGACGAGTATCTTTTATCTGAAGCTTTGCATCGCATTGTATGCTCGTCCGCCTATGCTGAGCGTTGTTCGAACCGCCACCGCGTCAATAGTAACAACCTTTGCACGAGCGATCCGATTACCCGAACTGCTTACTTACACTTGATTGCATTTATTGTTTATGGCGTGTGTAATGGTGGCCGTTGTACTTCAGATAATCGACGAACGAGTGCTTTTATCCATCTACTGAATGCACTTAGGCCTAAGCATAAGCAGCACTACCTGATCGAGACTAGGCACTCTCTACTACATACTTACTTACCTAGGCATCTATCTGTCTATTGAATCTATAACGCGCGGATTGAGGCTGGGATGGATTTTGCTCCTCTTCGTTGGATCAGAGCGGACATTGTATCTAACATGTGGTATTGTACGACCCAGTTGCACCTTTTCTCCGATACACCTCGGATTCTTGGACAGTTATTTATGATATTGATTGATTTTCGAATGGGAATTGGGGACATAGAAATAATGGTGCTCCCATCTATCATGAGCTGTAGATAATCTTGAAAATAACAGAGAAATAGAAGTATCAAACATGAACCCTTTCATTTCAAGATTAAAAGCAAATAGGGCTTAAACACTTAAGATAATAGACATGTAGACTTTGATGGATCGTACGTTTCGTAATGATTAGAAAGAAATGATTCTACGGTCGGGATTTACTAACCAACTTCACCTTTTTTAGAGATAACACGAGACCTCAATTAATCAATTGAAAAAATTACTGTTTAACTTACTGATTGAATTGAGGAACGAATCTAGTCGGCAAGTTATGATTCTACAATAATGGAGGCACTTCAAAATGATATCAACTTTCTATAATGCACCAAAATTTACTCGGTGCTATGTATCGTTCATCCCTATTCCAACAACTTGCTACGTTGAGTCGGTTGTGCTAATCATCGTCGCTAAAATTTAAACGAAAGCGTCACCCATTTGGCTGCTTTCTAACTAAACGCCTGCTAAGCAACTCCAAGATCATAGCCATCCTCATGCCTCACCAATTTGAGCACATTGAAGAGGAAAATTATCGGGTGCGAATGAATGATGAAGGGTCACCAGTGAAACGAAGAAAAGGAAACACCGCAATTCGACCGCATAGTGGTGGCCGCCAAAATATTTCCTTTTTCCCTAATTCGGTCCATCAAACTTAAGGGGGCAGTATACTGTTTAAAAAAATCAAAATTTATTTTATTTGGGATATTTCGTTGGACAAGTACCATAATAATACCTGTACCAAATTTTATATCGATATCTAAACTGGTTTAGAATCTGCAGCGCTCGTAGTCTTCCTCCGTCCTACCATACATTTTGGAGCGCAAACGGCCCAAGTGCCCCAATATGTAAATATTCGACTATTATACTCTTTACATACAAGTTATACATACAAGTTATATTACATAGGCTTAGTTAGTGCAAAATCGAATTTCACAGCGTAAACATCAAAAATTTTGATTGAAAATGCTTTCACGTAGAAAAAGACAAGATAATTTTCATAAACGTAAAGAAATTTTCAACTCGTTTTTCTCAAAATATACTTTCTGTGTGCGCATCGTAGATTTGTGAAAAAAACTACTCATCCGATTTACTTAAAATTTTCCACACATACTCATTAACTATTTATCTACTGCACGGGCCTAAGGTTAGAGCAAAAACGATTCTAAAGAACTTTTTCCAATCGAAAAAAAGTCTATAATCGTTACACGTATATTCAAACGTGCACCAAATCTCGAAAAAATTACTTATTGCCGTAAATTTAGGCCCGTGCAGTAGTTTATACTCAAGACTAACAGAATTTTTCTAGTATATAGTCACATATGGATACTTTTCTCAGGGTTTTACGAGACGCAATCCGCTGATTTTATTTGGCACTGCTCAAGCGCTTGGTCGAAACGGCCGCCATTTTGTTTTTTAATTATTATTATTTTAATAATGTGAATCTGAACTTTTAGTCTCAATACATATACATTTCGGAGTTCAAGTCGATATTTTTAATAGCTAATTTTTTTTAAATATTTTAAGTACCAGTCCACTTTAGAAGTCGTAAAAAAACCATTTTTCAGGAATTTGTTTCTAAGACACTTTATTATTATATATTGACATGAATCATTTTTAAAATATTATTTCATATTTGAATAATACAAAATAAATAATAATTTTAATTTTTTATTTACTATTCTGTTTTATACAGGGCGCTGAAATTAAGCTAAAAAAATCGTTACTCCACGGCAGAGAGATAATCTATGGATTGGTAGATCTGAAACAAAAAATTAACGGCACTGTAAAAAGCAAGCTCTCGTTCACCGTAATCGACCACCGTTTCCAAAAAAATCCACGTAAAAAATAGCGGACTTCTAAAAAATATTTCAAAAATCGACCCTTTTTTCGTAGTTCTTTAATGCCAAAATTTTTTTTCTTCAATTTTTTGATCATATTTTGGTGGATTACGGTGTAATATTCTCTTACAAATGAAACGCATCAAAGTTTTCGAAAATCGGCTCGGTAGATCCAAAGATTATCTCTATGCCATGTTAAAAACGTGCTTGAAAATTTTTCAAAAACACACGATTGTTATGTAGAAGTCTAAATCGTTATTAAATTAAAATGAAGAAGTATTAGGAAGTTACTATATTTTAAGAAAAGGATGCATGTGCGAATATATACAAGAGCTAGTCTTAAGTGTGGTTTCCTAGTTCGTTAGATTACTAGTGCGAATCATACTATTTCCAGCATATCCAGACCATCCAGCAAGGATTTCGCTTCGTGCACAGTAATCCGAAATCACGGAACTGTTAAACAATTACGTCCCTAGTATCTACTATATGCCACAATTACTCAACACCATAGCATTTATGGCTAGCCACGTTGGGCCGGAATCGAAGACACGACGACGACAATTATTCAAAAAATCAGCACCGACCGGGGATCGAACACACGACCTCATAATCGCGGGCTAGTGGCGTTGCTTCCTACAATACACCGCTTCTGTCAGTTGCGAAAACTTACTAATTCATAAGCGACGCTGGAAACTTTAGAGGCATTTTTCTCAAAAACGGGGGAGTGTTGCGGTTTAATATTTTAAGGATCGAATATCCTTGACGTCTTCTACTTATGTGCCAAATTTCGTCCAAATTTGAGGTGTCGAAACCGTGGCCTCTCCTTGTTAGTTGTAAAAATAAAAGCACTCAAAAGGGAACCGTGCTATTTTTGGACATTTAAGGTAATTTAATCAATTCGACTTGCTGCAAAGTAACTATGAGCATGAAACCTTTTATTACTATCCTTGGATAGTTATTACAAACCTGGATCTAGATAAATCGGTTAATTCTTTACTAGTGAACTGTGTGTCAGTTGTTGTTGGGAAGAAGTTAATATATAAAAGTATATTTTAAGTTCTTAAAAGCCTACTTCTTAAAATTTAAGAAATCAATTTAAATATTTCACTATGTTATCTATTGTATCGCCAACCATAAAAGACCTGTATCGCAATACTTATCTCCTCATTTAAATAATAACAACAAAACTTTCACTCTTCCTCGTGCGCCCTCTTTTCGAAGAAGTGTCTTTACAATTGAAACTGTACAATACTTTTTATTTTCTTAAAAAAAACCGCTTACCTCAAAGACATTTCGATACCTTTTTTCCGCTTCATCAACTTAGCTTCCACAGTTCGTCCATAATTTTCAAGCCTTCAAGTCATCATCTTCTGATGCTTCAAGGTAGTCTGTCTTCAATTGGATTTATCTAATAGTCGAGAGTCATCATCATCATCATCGAAGCCATCATTGCACTGAATTCATTAATAAACTTAAGATGTCTTGTTACCGCAAAAAGATGATTTGCAAATTAGGATCTTTTTTCATTTTCATTTTCTTGTCGATGTTAAATGTCTTTGACAACACCACGACGACGAAGACGGCGGTGGAATTCTTTTAATGTCGTAAACCTTTTGCGCAAAATTTTGTCCCAAATTAAATGTTCAGATGCAACTTTGAATATATGCCGACCGTAATGTAGGCGGGATTAATGTGATCTAGATTTCAAAAATTAAATTTTGCAAGCGTCTTATTTTTTATTTATTTTTTGGTACTCGTATTCATCACGTCGTTGGCTCTGTTGAACTTTAGGTTTATTGTTTCCGTGGATTTGATTTGGATTTGATTGGATGAAGGTTGATGTAATCAATAGTTATGAGACGAGACTTTAAACTGTGTTTATAGGCTGCAAGTCTAGATTGAAAATTAAGAAAATAATTGGATGATATTTCAAATTCTTGCATGACTTACTTTTTTTAGTCTCGAATTAATTGACCTGCATTTCGTTGCAATTTAGATAGGTGTAAAGGCAAGAATGAGATTATAATAGTTTGGGACTGTAGGAAAAAATTGTGGTACAGACCAGTAGCAAATTTGGCAGATTTATAAGTTTTATGGTAAGCTAAGTTCGATTTGTTGATTGGGGCCTTAAAATCTGAAGATCAGAAAACAAATCCGACGTGAATACGCCTCTTGCAAGTGGCGGATACTAATAGTTCCAGGGTCATTTACTAAGTCTACATTCAAATTTAACTTTAACATCGTAACTCTCACAACTAAAACTTTCGATAGAGTTGATTCATCCCCCTGTCCTTTAAAAAATTGATTCTTATAGTTACACGTGTCATTAAGGGGTTATATAGGTCTTGTATTTTCAAAAATTCGATCGATTTTTTTTTGTTTCATATGAAAGTATAGTACTTCAAGAGTATTCACACCAAATTTGAAGTAAATTCGAGCAATTTTACCGGAGTTATAGAGATTTGAATACCGCGCGGTCGGTACGTGCGCTCTATCTTACCCAGCGTATTATACGCATACGGCGCGGTTCTACCGCGTAAAATCAGCTCCTTTCTTTTTGATCAAACATCACAACATCAAAAGGATGCTCTGAACATCGCGAATGAGGCGAACGAATTACAGTATGGACCTGGAATCGACGACTCAATGTAAGTCGCTAAAAAATAACTTTAATTCCATTAAATCGCGGTAAAAAAAAACTTCAAACGCGTTTTTCTCGAAACTTTGTTTTTCCGTGCGTTAGCCACGATTTCTCGAGAACGAATCGACCGATTTTGCTGAAACTTTGCACAGTTTCTCTTTATAATATTGTCTAGTGATTTTCATTCCTTTTTGTTCTATACGAAAAAAATATGTTGAAAACGATGAGAATCGGAAAAACGCTAAAAAATATGAGACGAAAATTCATTCAAACCCATTTCAAAATTTTAAATTTCATTTTTTTCAATTCCTTCGTTGAGGCACGAGCCCTTGGCAAACTATAGGAATTTTTTTGAATTTTTGATTTGAGATGAACCTGCACCGAAATATTCTGCCTACCGCAAAAAAAGGTTGAACGAGAAAAACTGCAGGAAAATTGACAATTTTCAATGTTTTTAACTGAATTTTTTTTTACAACTTTTTGAAATGCCAAACTTTTATGTGTGTAAATTTTAAATAAAATAGATCTTTGGTTTTTAAAATTAAATTTTTAAAAAAAGTTGTTTTTTTTCCTTCAAGACCTATGAATGACCTTACCTTATACTAGTACACATTAAAAACTTCAAAATATTAATTTTTTGGCATTAGTCAACTTCTCGCACCTCTAAAAATGACCCCTTAAAATATTTTGGAAAAATTCGAACGTTAGAATAATATAAAACGGTTTTAAGTGCATGCGTGTTTTTGGCCGCGGACCTCATGGCATCGATTGTGTATCCCCTCTTTCTAAAATACCGGTTTTTTTCTATTCATTCACAATAGAAGACGAGATTTTCGTTTACTTACACGTTTCAGTATTTATTGTGACGTGTAGAAAAATAAACTAAAAAAATATATAGAAAATGACTAAAAAAAACGAAGTTAGACTTTAAACGCGATTTTCTCAAAATGTCGTTTTTTCAACTGGCCGCTTGTTAATCTCCGGACCTACTCAACCGGTTTTAATAAATCTTAATGCGTTTTATTAACTTCCCAGTTCCCTATGGGAAGTTATTGTAATGGGGTCGATTTTGCGAATCCCAAACTTTGACATATGTCCACGTTTTAAGGTCTCTAGAATCCAAATCCATCGTTTTTAGAGAGATGTCTGTGAGTGTGTATGTACGTATGTGTGTATGTGCGTATGTACGGATGTACGTATGTACGGATGTACGTATCTACGGATGTACGTATGTGCGTTCGGAATTATTTTTCGTCTCGATTATCTCGAGAACCAAAGATCGGATTGACGTGGGACTGGTTTTAAACGACGCGTAATTACGTAACTTAGAACTGAATGACTTTTCAGCAAAATCGGTTGGGCCGTTTTTTATTTAGGATGAAAAAACTGAAAAAACGACTAAAAATTGCTTATTTTTAAACTGTTGATACGCACTATTAATTCGTGAAGATACGAAATACCTTCATAGTAATGTTGTTATTATTGTGCATTTTAGCAAAATTGTGATAAAATTTGTAAAAAAATGTTATTTCAAAAAAAAGAAAATTAATTTATAAAATTCCAAACTTATATTATCGGCTTTGGGTGAATGGGAGTAGAGACGCTAATGCAATTAATAATTGGGTATTGTTATAAATAATTTAATATTGTTACTAACAATCAAATAATATTAGTTATAATTTGATATTGTATATATAAAGTCAATTATAATTATTCAGTAACGATCAAACATTCTTAATAACGAATGATTATTGTAAATAATAATTAAATACCCTCAATAATAGTTGTGGATTCCGGGGCCGAGATGGAGAACGAGGTTGAGGACGATGTAAAGGACAAGAAGGATGACGAGGACGAAGAGGACGAGGTTGCCGAGGCTTTGGTAGAGGATGAGCAGGTGGTGAAAACGTCTTCCTCTACCAAAGCTTTTATGGTTAGATAAAAAATTGATAAAAATATTGAAAGTAATTATATTAATTTAGAATAATAATGTTTAATAATAATAATTATTAACAATAGTAATTAATAATAAAAGCAAATTAAAGAATTTTATTCACCCCACTGGGAAGTTAGTCGTGTGGGCCTCAAGGGTCGCACTTAGACCACATTTTTTATTAACATATTCCCCAAGACAATCCACCTCAATTGGCCCAAAAATTTCACGTGCAGAAAACGGCCGAAAAAGAAGGCTGATTTTTAATTTTTTTTAATCAATTTTTTAAAAACAGTGGTGAATTGTCACGTACGGGACCTAAACCCTAAAACTCTTTTTGAGTTTTCTGGTTCAGCCTTACAAATTTTGAGATTAACTGTCGGCCATGCGATGGTGTACTTTTCGAGGTAGCAACTTTGGCGCCCTTTATAAAATAGGTTTATAATGCAAATTTTAAAAAAAATATTTTTGTACTCTCAAAAGATAGATTTTTTTTCGTTGCATGTTCATATTAAATGAAGGAGCTGAGAAAAAAAATCATAAAAATTTGCTCACACAATTCAATACTAAGTTTTTCTAAACTAATGCCGACAGCATTTTGACAAATATGCTCCGATTCGCATGAAATTCTGTGAGTAATTTGGCAATTAGACACAAATGCTTTGTAGAATTCATTTTTTGTGACACTTTCATTTAGTTTTTTTATAACTGTTGATGATTTGATTGAGCATTCGCGCCAATAAAACTATCAAAAATTTCTTAGATGAAAGAAAGGAGTTCGAAAGAAACTCAACCACTGAATTATCTTCAAAATACTTCAAAAATGACATTTCTCTGATGAGCAGCCGCAATCTATTTTCAAATTATATTCATTTAAAAGCTGCATTCATTTCGAACAAGTGGTAAATTTTTTTCTGGCTTCACCAGAAGCATGCACACAATGCCAGAATTTAATTTTAGAACACACATCCAATTATATGATTGTTGCGTTCTGACTTATTTCGTAATTTCATCCGACATTTTGGTTTAATTGATTTATCGTGGAACTG
Source organism: Oxycera nigricornis (assembly GCA_963942545.1). Lineage (NCBI taxonomy): Eukaryota > Metazoa > Arthropoda > Insecta > Diptera > Stratiomyidae > Oxycera > Oxycera nigricornis. The sequence goes on from OZ012662.1 coordinate 105,268,145, forward strand.
TAGTTGGGTTTGTCAAACACGATTAATTAATGAATGGAGGGTCATAAAATTTTGGTAAAAGTGACAAATGTTGGGGGTAGTGGGCACAGAATTCTTTATAAATCATATGAGTTAGAATGTGTAATGTTGCACAATTGTTGTTCGAATCTCCTCATTGATGTGATGGATTTAGATGTTCTTTCAGATGTATTTTTTGTTTGCTAGTCGAAACATCACCCACGACAACTTAACGTAAAATTTGACCCTGAAAGTATGGCTTTAAACAATTTACCAGTAACCGCACTTAAGTCTAATACAAATGACATTTTTTGTACCTTCATTTATACATGAAACCTCCATATATCCATCATTACTCAAAACCCCGCATATAGTATCTATTGAATTCAAACTGTACATTTTTAAATATTCCATCATTGTCACCGAAACCATTCTTGTCGGCATGCAATGCAACAAACAAACACATGTCAAACATAATTTTCAATTTATCACATTTGCCTTTGTATTGCTGAATTGCTACAAATTTTTGTGACAACATATTCTACCCTAATTTATTTTTAGCAATTATTCAACTTTGACCTCGATATCGCGACTTGTATAATCAAACAACAAATGATGTCATTGAGTTCCGCTTGAAATTTAAGCTTGGTTTCAATGTCACTGAAATGTTTAAATTAGTTTTTGCAAGCCAGCATTTTGTAACACTATTTCCCTTTCATTTTGTTTTTAAAATGTCGATAAGAAAATAAATTGTTTATATAAGATAGTGTTTGAAAATGAATTTAATATGGTGGTAATTATGAATATTATTTTAAAAGCATTTTTCGCTGCTCGGATTCTTTAAAAAAAATTGTGGTTCAATCAACCCATGATTCAAAGTTCAAATTTGCACGATAGTTAATTCTTCAAAAAAATTTCAAGTACGAAATTATTTTCCGTGTAGATGATGAAAATATAGATTATCCAATATATCCTCGTTCAAACGGAAGACAAATATCAGAATCATCAAAACAAACATTGATTTTTGACATGATCATATGAGTAATTCTCTAACTTAACACAAAACGAGTGCAGTCATAATTCATTTTTTTCTTCATGGGTCTGCCAAGCACACACTATTCCAAATTTTTGAGTTTTGGGGGGGGGGGTGTCAAATAGCGTCTCGTGCCACGCTTAAATTTGTCAATTATTGTTATCAAGCCAATTTCATAACTTATGGTTGGAATTGTTACAAGGGAAATGCATCAAATTCAATGGAAGCCACAAAAATATATTAGGTTTGCCTAAAGTTATTATTCTAGGCTATGGTAGCAAATTGTAGTCGTGTTTCTTTGCAGCTATTAACAGCTGGATTCAAGGGACACATCCATTTAGTAAGCTTGTAAAAAGCGAATATTTAGATTTTTTATGCGAAATTATTTTTACATCGGAGGTAGTTTCTGCTTGATTTGATCTGTATGATTTTTCATAAAAATTTTGCATTTATTAACGGAAAAATTGTTGTTTTTGTCGTTTATTAACGAAAAAAATGTTGTTGCATCACTACCACAACGAAGCACACGTTCATTAATTGCTGTCATTACGAATGTATCCGTTGTAGAAATGGTAAATTTTCTTTTTTATATCGTATAGTAAAATCTATAATAATAATTTTCGGTGTGTCTATTTTCTAGAAATGCTGATAGTTTTTTTTATTATGCGATATCTCTTTACACTGACTCGTTTTAGGTTGATTTATTCTGTCTAGCCCACTTAATTCTTCATATTTTCATAATATTACTTTTGACTATCACTATAGAGAATTTGAACCGCCGATGTAAGCTTAGAAGTCTGCCAATCCAATCCAACATCCATGATAGCATTCGCGACTGCTCAGTTTCGGAGTGTATTAGCTGATAAACTAATTTCGTAAATTTACGTCGATAAAATTTTCGTACATATTTTTGTCAAGTTTTTTTACCGCATAAAATTGAAAAACAAAACTATCAAAACATGAATTAATATCAAATAGGAAAAAATAGTAATAAAGCAACGGTAATAGTCAAAATCGTTTAAAGCTTCTAAAAAACTGATAAGTAACTATTGTAAAATGCAGAAACTTCGAAATGAACAATCTAAAATAAGGTATACCGAAGGGATCCATCCAGATATCGATTTTATTTCCGTTGGCACTGGAAGAGGATTGGACATAAATGTAAATAAATATGTATCTCTGTGGCCAAGTATTGAGTAAAATTGTATTAATTGGAAATTTTCGCAGCAGACTGAAAATATAGAGTGAAATGATAGAGTTGTCCCTTCCAACTAATTAGTCAATATTTTTAAATGTTTTAGGCTGTGCTTTTGAAGAATTATTTCTTAATATGATTTTTTTGATGATTTTGTACTGTAAAAACCTCCTCCTTAATTTATTAAATGAAATAAATTCTTTTCCGTAAAGGATAAGATTATAGCCCCTACCTATGAAGGGGGTGAGAGTAGAGGGATCGAATGAGAGGGGGGTTCCCTACTGCTATGGCATAAAAAGTTCGTGGCGGTCAAGGTCCTGTGAGAAGTTATGGGGATTCCCCCATTTAAAAAACTGGTTATTTTGCCTATTTTCAGAGATCATATCAAACCGTAAAATAGATCTGAGAAGTGATAACGTTTAGCAACTTTTCTATAATATTTTAATGTGGGTTGTAGTTTTTGTTTTTTTTTTATTCTTTTTTCTATTAATTTTTCGACTTCAAAACAAGTCTAAAATTCACTTCCCAGATGTATTTTACGGTTTGATATGATCTCTGAAAATAGGCAAAAAAAACAGTTCTTAAGGGGGACAGCCACTTTGACGGCCGAAAAATTAGTGATTTTTATTTTTTTTTGACCGAGTAAGTAGAGGAATTTTTGGATCGGGTTTTTTTATCTAATAATTTGTCCACAAAATTGTATTAAAAAATATTAAATAGTTTTAACAATATGAACGATTCCGTAGCACCTGCTGAAAAAATTTCCCCCTCCATGGTCGCATCGATTTTTTAAAAGCCGGTACTCTAAAAAAAAAAACTTTTTTTCGTAATCTGTATGAATTTAGTTATCGTTGTACGTAGCCGTTATTTTTTTATCTTGATTTTTCACAAAATGGTGACCGATTGACAATATTTTAATTTTTTCGACTGTTTTTTTTTGGTTTTCAAATAGTTTAAAAAATAGTAAAACACAAAAATTTTCAAATCGGCTACCCATAACCTTAACCATTACTAAGACGAACAAAACAAAAACAAAAAATTAGACATCGGTTCATAATTGTTCGAGTTATTGATGCGACCAGTTCAAAAAAAGTCGTTACGAGAAAAATGCGTTTAAAGATCCATTTCTCTCGTAATGAAATCATGTATAAAATTTTTTTTAAAATTTTCATACCTATATTAAACTATCGAAACCTGGACCATATGACGGTTCTTACTCTTCATCTCCAGGGGTCTTGTTGACTTTCTTAATTTTTTTATTAAATTTTTCGATGCGATACTGAGCAGCTGATCGGCCTACCTGCTCTCACTACAATCATTGTAACTTAGTCAATTTTTGAAATTTTGACTTTCAATTTTGTACACATATAAACTTTGATTTAAAACAAAAAATTTTTTTTTATTTTTTTTGACCCATCACAGTGGCTATCCCCCTTAATGGGGGAATCCCCATAGCTTCTCACAGGACCTTGACCGCCGCGAACTTTTTATGCCTCTTTTGATCCGTTCTACTTCTACCCCCCTCGAGGGTGTGGCCCAAAATCTTGACCTTTACTTTCTTTTCTTATCGGTAAAATTTTTTGAGTAAATTTCTCCTGCAGTTGATCAATTTTTCTATTTTTTCATGTATACTGGAAATAAAGAGTGGGCTCTTTGACTGACTATTGGATATATCTTCACATCGAAATTCTTTTGTCTTTCAAGTGAAATAATCAATTTTCAAAACAAAGACCACACTCACAACAGTTCACTTTTGAATCTCCATTTTTACCATCATCTTATGCTATTCGACTTTGCGTATTCCAATGAATTTTTCCACGAACTCCTCAAATTGTTCAGTTAAATTTCACCACGTAGCCTGAAGTGTTCCTCAATGTATCCTAAAATGCCATTTCTCTGATGCAACAAATTCAAATTCGGCTTGAATCTGTTTTTGTTTCATCGCCGGTGAACGATCATCCATGATTGACACTTTAAGTCGGAGTTGCGTGGATCTTGAGGTCTGTAATGGATCTAGCCTGGGTCTAGCGCTGAAAACAAAAGTACCTCTTCAAATAATAGGGCACATCGACACTCAACATAATTATTAGCGCATGCCGGAGAAGAAGAAGAAGAAATGTTCACTATTGCATTTTTTTCGGCATTGTTCGCTAGTAAAACAACAAACGTGAACACAAGAAAGAAAGTTTACCCTCGAAAATTAGTAATTTTCTATCGTGTGTGTGTGTATGTGTGAATGTTTGTCGAAATAATGAGGAAATCGTGAAAAGGTCACAATAGTGAATCAGCATGACACTGTAACGATTGCCGATCATGCTGATGATCATGGTTTCGATGGGAATCGAGATTAAGACCAGGGCTTAGCCGATGATAGTAGTCATAATGATGATGGTCCCACGCCTTTGCTGTTCTGCATAAGGGTCAAACGCTTCGGGGTCATCAGTGACAACACAAGTCTTCAGAAAACTTTCTTCGTTGTCGCATTACGCGACTGGAAAACAAGATCACTTTCGCAGCATGTCGAGGAAGTCGGTATGATCGTGGCTACCATTGCGAGGTAGAGCAGCAGAAAATTGATGACTCGATTTTAAGTAGATTACAATGACAATGTAAATTATGGCCCAACAACGATCTACATAGTATGGGATTCCGACAAGCAAAAGATGGCCTTAGGGGTGAACAGCAACAGTGGCTTCTTTTTGCAGTTGCTTTTGCATTTCAGACCACCCCACAAGTGCTAGTGATGGCTCGAAGAAAGGATTGTGGAACGAAAAGCATGCATGGACGATATATTGCATTTAGTTTTACTTATTCGCAGAAATGCAATTGCAATCTTCGTATCACACGTCTTGGTGTCAGATATAAATGACAAAAGTAGTTCTTACATTGTTAGATGTTGAATTGAATGCAGTACATAGAATTGAGTGGAGAACCTCCAGGCTCTTGTGGTGGACCTTTACTTGTTACGTGATTTTTTGTCGGCGGATGATGATGTTTCCATGACCAGTGTGGATTGTTAGTAAGTTTTGCATCAATAACACTTCTGAAATCGTAAAATCTGCCACACCGACTTATTTTTCTTTAAACTTACATGCAAAGTCATAATTTGACTTCAAAGTTGGTTAACATCTAAAGTAAGTCCAATCGATTTCAACATTCTCTCCTAGACTGTCTTTGTCACAAGGAGCCAAGTGGATGGATCCAATTGCAAATATGGGCGTTAAAAGTCAGACAATGATCGAATGCATTGACCTATGTATGCTATATCGTTATGATTCAGCGTCACATGCACGATCCCATGCATATATGATGTCGCATGCATGCATTTCGTGTTATCTTCCAACAACAAACGATGCACTAAACACGTCAGCATTATTATCCGAACAACAAATGCTTGATTCGCTTGAATTGTAGGAGACAAATATCACATATGAACGAGAACTATGTACTTACTACAACCGTTCCATGTATGGAAAGTCGTTGACCCAATTAGAAAGAAAAAAAGAATCATTTATCATTTATGATTGCTAGTTCTGTGTTTTTTTTCCTTCATTATTTTCTCTCAGATAAATGTATTAAATATCGCGATTTTCGGTGAAGTATTTATGAAAAATTATGCTGTATATTTTCCATACTGTTCAATCCGTATGATTAGTCGTGAGAATTTCGATTTTAAACATAAATAATGCTGGTTCATAGTAAAAAGATTGGAGATACGCAAGTTCCGAGATAATTAGGTATGTAATAGTGAAGTGTGTCTAGATTATGATTACGGAATATGTAAGAGATGCGTGCACGCAATGTATTCGTGCTAATTATATGTTTTCCTATTTATGTGTTGAATAAGTTTTCTTTCTTTGTTTGCAAAAAAAACCTCAAAAGCGAAATATTGTTTAGTAATCATGAAAATTTCATATTTGTTTGTTTGTATGTTTCGAACCGACATTTTTACGTATCTTTTGATACAGCAAACATTCAAATACACATTTGAAAATTATCAATTCATATTTTTTTTCTTTGTATACGTCAACGGGTGGTCTATACATACTTTCCCCATTTCAATAGTTTTTAAACATGAAAATATTATTCCGAAAGGCAATGAAAAAGCATAAAGTAATTGAATTCTAATAATTATAGCAGTTAATTTAATTACACAATAAGATTACGTAGTAGTGCTACAAAGCAGTTTGTTACAAAGATAATGTGTTCCGATTGCGGTTCGATTTGCATGAAACTTCGTACGTTCACTGACTAAGAAATAAGTTTGCTTCGGCATTTATAAAAATGACACCTTTATCTAAGGACTATCAGAAGATTGCAAATTGTATTTTTGAATTAGTAGAGCGAATTTACACCATTGAGTCTATAAAAATGATTTTTTTGTCATTGATGCATCAAACGCTTGATTTATCATAAAATCTTGTATAGCGCAAATTTATGCAACATAAATTGAAAAAAAACACCAAATTAATCCTCCTTTAATTATTCCAATGAAAGTCAAGATAAAAACATGTCCGGGCACGGAAATGTTCCCATTGAAAATAAAGCCAGTAATAAAAGCTAATTAAAAAAATATAAAATCTTCCAAAATAAAGGCTTCTTATGCCAATAAATAGAGCAGCCTTACTTCTTTCGTTTATTTAGAGATTTTCAAAATTTCCAACAACAATTTTCACTCCGACAATTCTTTGATCCTTCATACAGAATAGAATATAGTGTCAATCTTTCTGCCTTCATACAGTGATTTTCAAAACAGCTTCGTGAGAACGTAATAGCTCTCGCATTTCGATTCCGAAAAACAATACTGCAAACGACTCGTGACATCATACTGATGAGGTTAACTTTGTATGTATCTCGCAATAAAGCGAAAACAAAAAAGTTGTGACCTTCGAAAAATTATCTTGCGATTTTTGCATGATTTTTAGCTTATAACTTTATTATTATTGCAATTACGTAAAAGTATTCTAGATGCAAATTGCAGCAAATTTTAGTTTCTATAAGTTTGCAGCACGCAAATTTTTTCCGGAGGAACCCGGCTAATGAGATATACGAGGATCTAATTTGCATTGTCTTTTCAAAATGGCATCTAAATTGTGGGGTCGATGATTCCAAAAACTTGAATTAAAAGTCACCATTGATATCTCTACACATGGCAAAAAATCCAGTTGCCTACCAAAATACACGGTGAGCTTTTCAAGTAAGTCCGCGCGGCGTTTATTGGCCAAAAAATGCATTTTTCAGTAGACTTTTCCCGCTTTGAGACACCAGAACTTCCGCCTATTTGCACCGATTGCAACAAACAATAGAGCAAACGACTCATGACAACATTGCCTCAAAATAAATTCCGAGTATTTTTGGCGTCAAAAGTGAAAATAAGGAAACTGTAAACTTTGAAAGATATTTTCTTGGACCGTTTTAACTTATGATTTTTTTTCCTAACGGCACCACGGGAAAATAATCTGTTCACACGATGCGAGCTAAATTCTGCATATATTCATCATATAGCACATTTTTGTAGCAGTCATGGTTCCGAGGAATTGAGGGATTCAATACAGAATCTTTGTTGAATCCGTTGTGTTTCGGTTTTCTCGACTCCCCTCTCCAGAATTACGAGAGTATAAGCATGGTCCACCTCTTGATCAAGAAGCCTAAGAAATTTTGAAGCCAATATACGAAGATTTAACTTTGAATGATTTATTAGAAAGGTGCTTCGTAATTCATAAGAAAAAGTGAATGCGATTTTCTCGGATTCATGTTTTTCTAAGCTGTCGGACAAGATTTTAGAAAAACTACTTAACCGATCACTCTGATTTTTTAATATGTTGTTGTACACATATATGGCTATAGCCGCTGGCGGAGTCATTATGATCGGTATCAAATTTTCCGATTTTCCACCCTCTAAAATAGAGTTTTTAAAAAAAAATGGCCGCCATTTTGTTATTTTTAATGAAAAAAATCATTCCGGTACCTGCCATATTCACTTAAACAAGGATTAATTTGGCGTTTTTATGTTTCCACGTGATCCAGTCACCTGAAATCACGATCGCCGTTATTATTTTTTTACATAATATAAAGATTTTTTTAATGTTTTCTTTTTAAAAAAAATGTTATGGGTAAAAAAAAACAATAAAAAAATCTAAAAAAAATATGGCATTTGTCGACAAAAAGGAAAAAAGGATATCAATCTCGAATTTCTTTCGCTTATCCAATGAAAAAATGAGTTTGATTGAGCTAATTTTGTCTACTTTCACATCCACATGTACGTCTCAAATTTCTTGTAGACACTCCCAAATATTTTATATAAATCTTTCCTCTTTATTGTTCTAAACTCACAGTACACAAAACATCAGAAAATTCTGTCCTCCTTTCGTTTAAATTATTTCATAAATAATCAAACGCAATTTGTCTACACTCCAAAAAGTGATGTAATATTTTATAATGAGTTCTTTCATCAGTTTTTTTTATCTTATCTATAAATTCAACTTTTTTTTATTTTGATGCGCACAAACACACACACACATATATATATCATCCTGCACCATTCAAACCTACTTTGATTGTGTTTATGCTTCTTACATTCATTCCTAAACTAGTATAGTAAATTGTCAACAACAAAAAATGAATCTAAATTTTTTATTCGGATAATTTTTTCCCCTTCGTTTTGTTGATCTAAGGTAAAGCTTTAACACCTTGAGTAAACTGAACAATTTTATCTTATAGTTAGTAAAACATGCTGTTATCTACCAAATGTTATTTTTTATCACGAAAGATAGTTATTTAGGTTGTTTGTAGGTAGTGTACTCTTAATATCCATGAGACGGTGGTGATCTAAACAAATTACTCGTAAGTGAACACATCCTTCGTTTCATTTAAAATGGAATTAATTTAAGCTTAAGATATATTTTTTTTGTTTATTTATGGAGAAACAATTGTGTTTATATTAATTAATGTTTGGTGACTTTAAAGATGTTTTTGATAAAACATATTTTTATGTATGGTGGTGGTTCGTTTGTTTCAAAGCATATATGATAAGATAAGAAGTGTATGGCGCCGATATGCTTGAATATGAAGGTGGGATTAATGAAATTGCTCGGTATTGTTTTACACAATCAGATTCATCATTGAAATATTTTTAGATATCAACTTTATAGCTGTAAATGTTCAAAGAAAATGTTTTTTTTTGGTAAATTTTAGTCTAATTGATGCTAGAACAATTTCAGCAAGGATCGCAAATAGTGAGTAACAGATTCAGTTTTCTGAATCATAAGCTGATGTGTGTATCTATTTATTTCATGACTAATCCATTCAGACAGGCTTAACGTAGAACTATGCAAATTATATTAGCTTAACATCATTCGGTTTAGAGTATCTTTTTTCATGTCAAGATACTCAGTATGTACAAAATCCCGGAAACCAAGGACGTTTCAATATTACGTTACATGTCAACATCACTTCAATACTATGAAACATACATACAGTTGCGATCAAAAGTATTCGCACTCCTACTAATTTGACCTTAAAGATTGTGTTTCTTTCGAAATACTAGTCAATTTTTAATATTTACACAAAATAAAGATTTATTCATCAGAAATAAAATATAAAAGGTAAAAAAAACAAATATTTCATTGATTTTATAAAAAAAGTTTTAAGGTCCACTATATAAATTTCAAAAAATGGAAAATAATTTATTGCATTTTTGGACTCCACATATCAATTGCGTGTTTTTGAAAAATAGTCTAATTTTTTCATTTTTCACAAAATGTTTGTCAGCGAAATGGCACAAAAACTTTAAACACGTTTTACGCAAAACAGCGTTTTTTTAACATGGCAGACAGATAATACCCGGATCTACCGAACCAATTTTCAAAAACTTTGATGTGTTTTATTTGTTAAAGATTATTACACCGTAATCCACCAGAATATAAGCAAAAATTTGAAGGAAAAAATGGGCGTTAAAAAAACAACGAAAAAACGGTCGATTTTTGACATTTTTTTTCATAAGTCCGCAATTTTTTTAAACTGATTTTTTTGGAAACGGTGGTGGATTACGGTATAAGAGGCCTTGCTTTTTAAAGTACCGTTTGAATTTTTTGTTTCAGATCTACCAATCCATAGATTTTTTCAGTGCTTAATTTCAGCGCCCTCTATGAAAGAGAATAATAAATAAAAAATAAAAATCATATTTTTTGTATTATTCAAATATAAAATAATACTATAAAAAGATTCATGCCAATATATAATAAAACTTCTGAGAAACAAATGCTTGAAAAATGGTCTTTTTTGCCTTCTAAAGTGGACTCGTACCTTGAAAATCACAAAAATTTCGCTCAATAATGTGAAGTAAATGGTACGTTACTTCACAATACAGAATCACCCTAATAATTTTCGTCTGAGATCTTAAGGTAAGAAATTAGTATTTGGTGGGACCTCCTTTAGCTTTGATGACGGCTTTTAATCTGTCTGGCATGAATTCTACAAGTCTTTGACTAATGGATGGCTGCATATTATTCCATTCTTCAACCAGAGCTTCTTTCAAAGTTGCTATGCTTGTTACATTCCTTCTCAACAGTTTCTTGCTAATATCCCCCCATAGATGATCTATCGGGTTAAGGTCAGGTGATTGAGGGTGTTTGAACTGTTTGGGTACTTTGTAACGTAACCATTCTTTAACAATCTTCGAAATGTGTATTTGTTTGTGTGTCTATTTATTGTTTCCCCTATTTCTTTCAATGATTTTCCTTTATTTTTTAAGTCCATTATTATTATTTTCACTTCAATACTAATTTCTTTTCCTTTCCGGCCCATTCTTAAAATCATTTTCCAAAATCTCATCAAATCGACACTAAACTTTGACTTTGACTCGATACAAACATACACAGATATAGACATAGAAAATTACAACTACCCGAAAAAGATAGATCTGGTCTGTGCCTTTGACAGTATGTACATAAAAATGTGATGCAAGTTGTAGAACAGTAAAGTGTACGAAAATTTTGCGCCCTTTTTAAAAAAAAATCATAAAATTAATGAAATATTTGTTTTTTTTGACCTAATCTTTTTATATTTTATTTCTAATGAATAAATCTTTGTTTTATGTAAATATTAAAAAAAATATTGTCTAGTATTTCGAAAAGAACACAATCTTTACGGTCAAATTAGTAGGAGTACGAATACTGTTGATTGCGACTGTATATTTTCAATACTCATTTCCAATGATCTTGAAATTCGCATATGACCAATGTCAAAAAAAATCATAGATGCAACTATAATCCTCAAAAAGAACAGAAAGAAGATAAACACCACTGAAAAGATTTATAGTATCTTTTTTTCGGGACGGACTGAAGAGAATATAGACAAAAAAAATCTTAATAACATATTGACAGCATTTACAGTTAATATCTAATTGAAATATCCGTTTTTACCTTTCAATGCATGCACATTGCATAGACAAAAAGACAGACAGGCAGACAGACGTGCAGACGTCGCTAACAACAAAAAAGACTATTGCAACGGAAAACGAATGAAAAATGAATGGATGGATAGTAAAGATGGAAAACTAGATACGAAGGTTAAGGTAGATATATCCACATTGAATATGCAAGTTCAGCATAAAAGATAGGTTTAGCGTTTATTCCTCAACATTTTCTTATCCGAAAAAAATTAGATATGTAGTTTCTAACGAACGATAAATGCAGACAATTGTGACGATGGTGACGATAGCGCTATAGCGGCAAAATGGCTAGATGACGAGATAGCGGGAAAACTCTCTTAATAGAATTACCGAGTATTTAATTGCAGTTGAAGTGTAAGCTCTAATGACGGTTAATAGGGGCTACCACCAGCCACAAGAGTGGCCGCCTGGTGAATGGTAGTTACTACCGTTCGGAGCGGTTGCGACTCAAAGTGCCAAGCTACCTTCAATAGATACATATATGACTAACGATTGGGAGATAGTAGATATTAAGTAGTAACTACATATTAAATATCTTGGAACGGTAATTGATTTATAAGCTATACGCGTAGTAGGTTTTCCGTACTAGTTTCGGACAATAATGCACTTCCTGGCAGGTGGCTAACGAAGATTTCCGGCTAATCAAAGTGAAAATTGTATTTCAGTCATGAATTCAACTGAATCAGAGTATATTTTATGAAATTGTTAATTGCTGACAATAAATGTGTGTAGCCAGAAGCAACCTATAAAGTTCATTCTAAAAGAAAACTATGATTTGTGGCAGATTTCGGCAGTACAAGGTAAAAAAGACCTTCAAAAATGGGGTGTACGCAATCCATGTTATATTTTAAGGGGTTACATAGGTCTTGAAGAAAAAAACAACTTTTTCAAAAAATTGTATTTTAAAAACCAAAAATATATTTTATTTAAAATTTACGCACATAAAAGTTTAGCATTTCAAAAAGTTGTAAATTTTTTTAGGCTTTTAGCTATATTGAAAATTGTCAATTTTCCTGCAGTTTTCCTCGTCCAACCTTTTTTTGCAGTAGGCAGAATATTTTGCTGCAGGTTCATTTCAAATCAAAAATTCAAAAAATTTCTTGTAGTTTATGCCCTTGGTTCGTGATTGAACGAAGGAATTGAAAAAAATGAATGAATGTTTGAACGAATTTTCGTCTCATATTTTTTAGCATTTTTCGGATTCTCATCGTTTTTAAAATAGTTTTTTTCGTTTAAAAATAAAATGAGTCGACCGAATGAATTCCTTCGTTCAAGCACGAGTCAATACTGTAAAGAGGAACTGTGCAAAGTTTCAGCAAAATCGGTCGATTCGTTCTCGAGAAATCGTGCCTACCGCACGGAAAAACAAAGTTTCGAAAAAAACGCGTTTAAAGTTTTTTTACTATAAAAGTTTTGAAGAATTTCCTTGAAAAACACCGAAAAAAATTTAAAAACTGAAAATTGAATTTTTAACATAAGTCGAAACAAAAAAGCATGACTTTTTGCCATTTTTGACAACTTTTTTTCAAAAAAAAAAAATATTTTAAATATTGATAATATTCCGATTTTAGATTCGTATAGAGCGCAATACTATGAAGATAGTAACTGCCAATTAACAAAACGATTGGTTGAAAACTTTTCAAACTAGCGAGTACGCAAGTTCAAAAAAGTCGTTTTGAGAAAAATGTCTTTGAAAAAATAGTAGCGCTCGGGGCCTGAAAGAGAGCTACTCGTTTTAATGGCTTATAACAATAGAACGAGTTGGAATTTTCATTTAAAATTTTGGGAACATATTTTGCGCTTGAAAATACTTTGAAAATTAAAATATTACTATAAATCCTTTTATTTTTGGTGAAATTTACTAACGAAATTTGTAAAAACAAAAATTTTGTGGTTTTGAAAAATTGTAACCTACAAGATCCCTTAAGTGAAACGTCTTTTATCCACTTTCTGATTCTACGTTGTTCACTATTTGTGATGAATTCTGTGTTTTTAAGACTGTTAGACTAGTCCTCGAGGTTCAATAATTCAAAATAATCAATCAACTTCAGTATCTGATATTCCTTATTTCACAGAATTTTCACAACCTTTCTACTATGTGAATGATAATACTTCATATTTTCCCAGCTCATAAAAAAAAACATAACATATGGGTCACAGCTTTATGATTCTAGGTACGTAGACCACTTGAACATGCGATACTACAAATTAGCCTTTATGAGAAAAAATATCAAAAATATCATCGTGTTTTTGAAAGAATTGAAATGTGTTTTTTTTTTAATTTAATTATAATTCAATTAAAGAACGTTTGCTCTCTCCAAATATTTGTTATAATTTTAAATTGAACGGCAATAGTCTCAGCTTCGAGATACGTGATTATACAATTGTGTTGTGATGTTTAGGCACTATCACTTTAATTCTTCTAAATGTAATCCAATCAGTATGAAACTTAACAGGTTCTGATGTGATCACGCTTATATATTTTTACCTAAATAAAAGATACACCACAGATAATGGAAAACTCTTTCAACGTTCTGTACTCCTTATCTAAACATAAATAACGTATGTATGTAAAAATGTAAATACCTAGAACTAGAATCCTGCTGAGAAAAAGACAATGAGAATTAAAAGAAGGTAACCGCTTTAGTTTATGTAATGCTACTTTTGTCTGAGTTAAGGATAAATAAGGCTTTCAAATAGTTACCTCTATTTATCTTTGAACCTCTTTGAAACGATTTATTGTTGTGCTTGCTTATTAAGGTCTCCTTGCCGGACTTAAATGTACTCATCTGTTATCACTAGTAAGTACAGTCAAAGAAAGCAACGAAAAAATGTTAATCCATTACTAATCTTTCTTAAGAATACTTGAAATTCTTTTGTCAAAAGACGCCTAAAAAGGGATCTTCTAGACGACAAAATATTTTCAAGCAAATGGTATGTCTTGATGTTTAGATAGATGTTTTGTAAAAGTCAATCTGATAAGAATTGTTCGACTAGAAAAATTGTTCCTAATTGTGTCGGTGGTTATCAATTTGTTGCTAGTGTTTGCTTTTACTCAATTTAAGGATCTGAAATGACGAGCCCGGCCAAAAATATCTCATATTTGCGCCCGCAAAAGACAATCTGTGTGCAAAAAGCAATAAAATTGTAACGATTCTATACCAAAACAAAATTTTCACTTTCGCCTATGCAATAAATTTTTTAAATACGCCCGTCAAATTATCTCACCCAAATTAACCTTGCAAATATCGCAGAAATTGTATCAACGCACAATCTTCCAAGACACTAATCTATCTCTGCCTCTTTTACTGTACGTTTTGCAATTTTCATCAAAGACAAAAAAATGTTTGCTAATAAAACATTTCTCCATTTAAAAATCGATTACAGTCCATCCACAATTGATTTATTCACATACAAACATCTATTCACTGAGTCAAATGTTAAATGAAAGATGAAGAAGAAAACAATCTTAATTGTAAATAAATCGAATTAAACCATAGCATATTGCCAAAAAAATTCAATGAACATATTTCTGTTGTGTGGTTTTTGTTGCATAATCAAAATGGAGACTAAAAATATTTTTATGATGGTTTTTCTTCGAATTATTTCTTGAATTTTTTTCCGTCTTTCATCAACATTGTGGCTCAATTGAAATCGGATTAAATGTTCCATTTCAAATTGGATCAAAATTGATAAATCTGTTCTATACATTGAGGCACTTGATGAAAATTAATCTTTCAACGGAAAAAAATATATTAAGTCGAGATAAAAAAACAGCTTATTAATGTGTTGAAAGAAAAACATACACAGAAAATTACTTAAAAAAAAAGATTGAATTGAAATCAATCAATTAGATTCGATTTCGGATATTGAAAACAGATTTTAGAAAAATAAATCCATTAAATAGAACTGATCTCTGAATTTCGCTGAACGTTTTATATACTTTGTAATGATATAGATTATTTTCTAGCTCAAAAAAGCAACAACCCAATAAATTTTGTAAAGAAGTTCATCCAAGCAAAGTGTAGTTCCATATTCTCTACTATCAAGGATCTGAAATACACAATTTAATTTCCGCTCCTTGCTTCGAGTCAGTGAACTTCCATTGTTACAGTGACTTTGCATAATACGATATCACTTCAATAAAATGCTGTTTCTTTCAAAGAACTTTTCTCGGGGATGCAAACAAACTATTTGGTCATGGAGAAAAAAATGTTCTCAAATAGCTTTTTCTTCCAACTTCAAGGTTGTAATATTCTTGCGAATTCTTTTTCAAGTGTTGTTTGTCGGGAATGTGATCAAAGAAGGAACTTTGCAGACACGCTCTGTGTTCTAATGTTTGAAGTTCTAAGAATTTTATCATTAAATTTGGAAATAGATTTGTTCATGGCGTTGTAGTTTCATATAAGTCATTATTATGTTTTCAAATCAACAACATCGCAATTCTTCCTTGATATTTTTATTCAAACATATTCTGAGCTCTGTAAAAAATTCAGAAAAATAATTTACTATAAAAATTTTGTGTCAGGAAAAATTATCAAATAAGTTTTTCATAAAATTTTTTGAATATTTTCATGGAATTATTCCAGTCGAAATTTTCCGGTATGCTCACTATATTAGCTATTATATTTTATTGCTCACTACATTTTGAAATTCAAATAATAAATTTTGAAAAAACTTTTTTACGGATAAATTAGTTTGCGAAAAAATTCCAGTCATATTTTCTGAATTTCTTCCCGTCATGTTACGAATTATTGTTATGAAACTAGTTCGGTAGATTTTATTTAATTGACATTTTTTTTATCCTGAGGTTGTTTCCGAAAAGTTTTTACAACTAAAATGTTGGTTGATAGTGGCAAGATTTGTTTCAAAGTTTCTTTTCCGCATAAATAAATCATTTAAAAATTGTGGAGAATTTATCTTCTAAAGAATTTGTCCTATTTTGTATGGAAAATTTATACTTAAATAAATTTGCGTTATTTTGCAAAAAAGTATTCCAAAATTATTTTGGAGAAAGTCAATAAATGAAAAATCGGTTCATAGAAAAAAAAATTGCAGGCATTTTTTGGCGCTGTAAAACTGTTTGAAAAATTGAATATAACTAATTTTCATGAGGTTTTCGCAATCACTTCTTGAACATTTTCTTTTTCTACTATCATTCGTTTTTCAAAATATGTATCCGGAAAAGAGTTTTATAGCCAACGATTTGTTGTCTCTCAAATATTTGTTGAATAATATTATTACGAAAAATTAATGAAAAATACTTAGATAATAAAAAGCATTCCTCTCCCAATTTTCGAAAAAAAATGTATGAATTAAAAAAACATTAAATTAATTTCCATATAACTTTTTGGCAGAATTTTCGCAGTTTTCTTAGTGTTTACAAATAAAATTTCCCAAAAAAAGATTTTTAAGATATCTCTCCTATTAAAATGTGTGTCTTACTAAAATTCATTTTTAATTAATTTTTCTTGCCTTACAAAAATGATTCCAAAATGTTTTAAAAAAAAATTGAACTGGTAAATTTCTCAGGATCGAACACTCTTTCCAATATTTTCTTTCTCGCCTCCCTCCTTAGCCAAAAAATATAATTCACAATTTCATAATTAAAATTACTTACGCACGTTATGTATTTATAATTTTTTAGGACAGTATTTCTTGTGTCTATATCGTTCCTAAGATTTTTAGACAACACTTCTAGATAATTTTCGACATTTTCACTTGTTTTTCTAAAAAGAATTTTATTGAGTCTTCCGAGAATTTTTCCCATAGAAATATTTACGACTCTATAAGTCTTTGTGGAATATTTTTGCGGACATAATTTTTTGTCAACAATAATTATTACAAATAAATTACAATTCTGACGCAAAAAAATAATTTGAAGAGAAATTCTAGAAGATGTTAATTGCTAAGTACCTCTATTTAAAAATAATATTTTAGAAAAAAATCCTTCCTCTTTCCGAAAAACTTTCATAGAACCTTATTTTGGTTTTTTGAAAAATTTGAGGCTGCAAAATTTACGTAGGACTTTTCGACGACATTTTCAAAAGCTTATGTGCAACTGTTTTTAACTTCTTGAAAAGAGTTTTATGGTCAACTGATCAATACTTCGATATTAATTTTTTGAATTTAACGTTGGAGCATTTTTCTCCTCAAAAATGATTGCGATTTCGAATTTCATCGTCAAATGATAATTTTTTCTTGTTAAATTGTGTTGTTTCGAAACCATTCACTTTCGAAAGTTTTCATAAAAAAAAATTAGTAGTTTTTGAGCATAAAAATGTTCGAATTCTATTTGCCAAAAAAAAATATCTATATAATAACGTACAAAATTATTATGACGAAAGTTTCCACAAGATTTTCGGCAACAATTTTCTGGAAAAAAATTGAAAAATTTTCACGAAGAGTTTACTGCCAAAAAGTTTACCAAAAAACATTCAAAATCGCTTCTGCTTAACTTTACTTGCGTACATGTTTAGGAGTTTGTTTATATTTAGCAAATTTAATTTGAAATTTTTTAAAGATTTCCTGTAATTTTTCGCTAAAATTAACCGTAAAAAGATTTAAGTAAAAAATAATGGACAAATTTTTTGGTGTAAAAATATTTTAAAAATTATTTTTCTCAAGTAATTTTTGTTTGAGTTACTAACTAAATCCTCCCACATCTGAAGATTGTTTTAGTCTAAACCTTTCATCTATAATTGAAATTAAATTTCCTATTTCCATGCTGTATGTATTGTGTATATAAAAACATATATATTTTTCCTTAATTACAGGACTGCACAGCTTCATGTCTAAATAATCGAGCCATTCAAGTTTGTGGATTCAACCAAACATATTCGCGTTAAGCCTTTCAAATTATGCAAAGGTAAGAGATATTTCGAATAATTTCATGTCATTACAACTTACCGCAAACTAATTAAGAAACCCAGCACGTAATTAGTAGGTAATAATAAATTGAAAGAAAATTTAAATTTACTTCGTATGAACCATAATTAAGTCTTCCTTGAGTTAATAAGTATTTTTGTATGTACATTCGCAGTTAAATTCGTCGAACTACGAGTACCAAAAAAACCCAAATTTTTCGCGTTGATGTTGAAGTAAAGATATTCCTAGTGAAAATATTTAAATAATCAATTAAAATTTTTGGATAGCTTTTTATGAAATGTTGTTTTTTGTCTTCTCTCGGTCTTGTAAAAATTTTGGAATGGTCAAGTTTGGATGGAGTAAATTAACGAAAGCCGTTGATTGCGCACAGGTATCGTCTCAATTATTGTATTTTATGATTGATTAAGTCTTCAGTATGCAATAATCAAAAAAATTACTGTGAGCATGTTGGAAAAATATGGACTTTAGTGTTGGTCTCTCAATTAGGTGTTGAATCTATAAAAATTGAATTGTTTACTGGCTTTGCGGTTCTGTTAATAAATAACAAAGTATGTTGTACAATCGAAAGCGCTCCAATGACCCAAATATTTAGATAATATGCAGTCTGTAGGTTTCAAAATATATTTATATGCATGTATCTTTGTTGGCAAACCCTATCATTCATATATCATTGGCCTATTGTCATTCTTAATATCTTCATGTTGCATACCACAAACTTTCCAACTCTCACCTTCAGATCTTTCTCTGTACCATGCTTTTGTTATAAATCTGTTAGATACATATATATCTGAAAGTTGTCGTATCCGCGCCTTGTCACTCATCTTTAGCATTTTGGCTAGGCTCCAACTATGATTTGTGCCAATTTGTCATCAAACCCAACAACATTCGATTGTATGACTCATGACGACCAGACAGGATGTCAGTATTTCAATTTTTAGAGGCTTTTCCTTTACAAGTCGACAGACATCATCTCCAATCGCCCCCGTCGTATGCACTTTCACTAGAAAAAGCCTGTCCTACATTTTGTATCTGCGCCTATGCACACGTGTATCTTTAGGAGCATAGGTCTGTAGTGTAGTGTGCACTTTCTGTTCTGGCATCGTACCAAAAAATTTAAATTCAGTCCAATTCGTTTGGTCGACAATCGATGTATTATTCATGCAAACATATGAAGAAGTTCATACATACATATATGTTAAGCGGGAGTTTATGTTGGCTTCCAGCATAATTCGCATAAAGTATTCTGTTCCGGACTAAATTGAAGATGGAGCGGTTGAGAGAGACGAGACAATTTGTAAAGTAGAGCAGGCAGGAAATCATCAAATGATTAAATTGAAATGCTTAATTTGAATATTGAAAGGAAATCTTCAACTCCGGCTACAGGGAAAGTAATACAATATAATTGCAGAGAGGATGGCATTTATCATCGGCAATTTTACATCCTCAAACCTATCGAAAGGCATTTCGAGCTGATTTTTTTTTACCAAATTGAGTCTTTAAAGTTGGATCAAGAGTTTAGACTGTCTAAGACCTGATGTACATATATGCCTAGTAACCTCCGATCTTTTATCAAATCCAAATCAAACGACCAAAGACTCCTAAATGGCATAAGCCCGAAATAGGGCACAGCGCTTCAATTTTCAATCAACTTCTTCTTCTTCCATGGGTCTTTGGATCCAACAGTACAGCATAATAATGATCCTTTTCAAGGTTCGGCATGCATAGTGTGCCATTCACTACGTTCCCAAATTCCAACTTTCTCCGACTTCATGAATTCGAAGTCTTGTTATTTCTTCGCCCCAAAACCTCGACTGCCCACACAGGGTGTTTAGCCACGTCCGGTACTCTTCCATGAAGTGGGACTAGGTAATTTAGATTTTGGGTGCCACTAAGTCCGTACGCCAAAACTATCCACTCAACGAAAAAAATGTTCCTCGCCAAAAATCTAACACCTGCAAAAATAACTCCCCCCGAAGAATTACGCAAACACCAGCCAAAAAATTGTCACAAAAAAAGGAAAAACCCACTCCACTTCGGCTTCAACATTTTATATTTGAAAATAATGAATAGAACTTCAACCACTTTCAATATCCTGATACTGCCTACCATCGAAATATTTCTGTTGTTGTGGCTATTATTGCTGCTGCTTATTCGTCGTGACTTCCACTGCTTCCTCCGCTACTGCAAAAACATCCTTCCGTTTCACTTATTTTGACGACAACGCATCTTCTGAATAGAGTTCGTCTGTCATTTGCCCTACTCCAAGAAACTCATTCGTAAATTTCCTGCATCCGTGGCAACGTAGATATATGTATGTACATATGTGGCCGTCATTCCAACATGAAGAAAAAAAATGCGAGCGGGATCAATCACTTCCTTTCATCAGTTCAAATTAACGCTTTTTACGGAAATTTGCTTGACCTTGGTGCTATTTCTGAACGCATTTTTTTGTATGGCGAGTTTTTAGCGTATGACGCTTGTCATCTAGAAAGAATTATTTTTTCTGCATTTCGCGTCACATTGCAACACAACAGCACGAAGCGTTTTCATGGCCTGCGACATTACTAAGGTCGATCCATTGGACTTGTCGTCCATTTTGTCCATTAACAGATTATTCATCGAATAAGACTTGTTATTTCTAGCACCAATTGATGATCTTACTGATGACCATCGATGGATGATCCAGAAAATTTAATAATATTTTGATCCATTGTTTTTGTTGATGTCTGGATTCAACAACTGGCTACAACTTTTCATCAGACTGGTGAGCGATTGCCTATGAACCGACAGTGATGCTGCCGAAACATTCAACTAGGGTGAAAATTATTCAAGGCTTTTTTTACCTTGTATATGACGAGCCGAACAATATTTTGGTATGTTGTGCAAAGAGTATTTGATACCTCTTACAAATGAGGAACTCTTAAAGTTTCTAAGTGTCCTCTGAATTTTTTAGATTTTTATTTTGCCTCCTGCTGCAGTTCAATAGTGCATACAGCTAACTGCTACAATTTCAAGTGACGAGCTGGGAGTTTGGGAAACACTTCCGTTTTAGCTGTCGGTCGATATTTTATTGTTGTAAACATTTAGCATTAGACACATGTCATATCCTTCACAAGCACTTTTTATGAGTTGATTATCTAACTTTTTAAAGATGGAAGAACTCTTGCATGACGATACGACTTAGTGTTCTTAGGTAGTCGAACGACTTAGTGTTCTTAGGTAGTCGATTCTTTACTGCGACGGTCGTAACACTGACTAATTTCGTATTGGTACACTCCATATGTCCGTCAAATCCACTTCATCAAGTGATCGCTATTGCTTATAAATATGGTCATGTTGCGATGGAGATTGAAACCGCCGTCTGTAAGCATGCAAGCCTGACACTCTATGCCTGTATCCATGGTGGTATCTACTTAAGCTTAAGTGTTTTTTTGTTCCATATGTTTTTGTATGCGTCATACCAGGTAGTCGACGCTGGTGCACATAAGTGCATAACAAAACGTTCATAACGATTTGAGTCATCTGATTTTTGCAGTCTCATTTTGTTGTTTTTATTTCAAACTTGTCAATAGATTATTGCATACATTCCGATCATTTTTGTATGTAGCCGTCGTTTATGCAGATTCTGCTCTATTGAATAAATATTAACTAGTTGCATTTTTCTACTGACCATTTGTTCTATCAGGATATATTTTGGACCTCCAAAATATGGAATGTCATTTCTTAAATTTTTATCGGCATCAAGATTCGTCACCCTTCCAAAAATTTGGAATAGGAAACGACCCTTCCTTTTATCAGAAATTGACACCCCAATCCCTTTATGCTATATTTAAATTTTATCTCGCAAAAATCTTGCTCACACCCTTTTCAAATGGCATGGTAGAAAACCACACACGATGACTAAAGATGCGGGTGATTCATAACAGTCTACAACAGTCCATTCTTTTTCCCATTTCCAATTGACGTCATTTAAAGTGCAATTAAATTAAGACAATAAAAACCATCCATTCCATATGATTGCCATCGTTATTCTTTATTATTATCAGACGAAATTAATAATTATGCAAGAATGCATAATAGAATTTTCTCTCTATAGTTCAGACAACACTTCCGTAATGGGAGGAAAAAGAAATAAAAATGGAACGAAGCTGCTTAATTCGCTTCAACGAAAATGGAGGACAAAGTGTAGCCTTCCAAACATTTTTACATACAAAGACTGTTGATTCTAAATTAATATCTAGAACTAGAACAACACTCAATAAACTTCAGCAGCTTCAGCAATTAAGATCGTCTTCTCAATGGATTCCAGATAAAAGATTCGCCAACAAAAAACATGATTTGGTGAATGGCTACGCAACAAACGATGTGTATTTGAAATAGATTAGTTTTGTTTCTTCGCTATTTTGTCTATTAAATGGAATCAAGATTTTAAATGTGCATTGAAAATGATTTTGGAAACAGATTAAGATCGGCGCTAAACTTACTCAAAAATCTATATAGAGAACAGTTATTAGATAATCTAACCTATTTTAGTTTGAATATGCATTTCAGATTGTCTTAGAATTTTAATTTGTTTTTTTTTTGGTACCTATTTACATTGATACTTTCGTTGCAAAGCCTTTTTGCTTATTTTTGAGAGGCTTTGTTTAGATTTTTATATTTTTGGATTGAATAACAATTGATTGAATTCAGAAGATTTATTGTTCCTGTATAAATGTTATGGCGACTGTTTGTTTATACGGACAAAAACTTGCAATATTTTTTTTGATTTCCTATGGATTGGAACAATTTTTTTGATTGGAAAAAGTGTTTTTTTTTCTGATATTGTGGGTTCCATCATCATTCCCAATTCAAATGCTAATTGCTGGTTTCAAATTGACTGATCTTTCACCCTATGTCGCGTTTCTAGTTAATCCCGATATGTTTGGTATTCCACAAGGATCGCCAATGGGTCCTTTACTTGTTTTTTATTTTAGTACCTACGAACCAAGTTTGTATAGATATATTCTGGTCTGTCAATATTTTGTGTATATCGCTATTGTCATCATTTGATGCATCCTGTGTATTGCTGAAATAGCGCCTTAAGCTGTTCTTCTTTTGAGCTAATTTAGTTTTCGGCCATATTTTGAATGACGCAAGAACCCTCCGAAGTTTTGAAACCTCCTCCAGTTTTCTCAATTGATTCAGAAAATTTTCTCTATGATTTGATTTTAGAATGTAGATGTGAAAACTTCTCACTTCAAATCCACGAACTTGATTCTTATGGATCCATGGCTCTTGGACTAAGGCTACATCGGCAACACGCCTTGCACCAGAACCGATGCTATTTTGGCCGAAACTGCTTTACTATGGGGAAGGTTTGTGTGGATTAGCTTGTGAGCGAACATCGCATCAAAACTCTTCCTTTACCTCTGACTGTATCTCTTCTAACGCAAAACAAAGCCTACTCTGTCTTCTTATCATAATGGTGATCGACTTCGCGTTCGAAAGATTGATGAATCCTTTGCTTCCATCCTAAGGTGACTTTTTTCCGATGACTTCCCATATATGCATCCGGATCTAGCGTCTGCAGGACATTGAATAACTGCATCTTACCAATTTCGTCATTTAGAATCCAAACCATGCCATTCGGTGGGCTTGGTTGGTTGGTTGTAGTGGCAGCCCCCTTTATCCAAAGGTGTCTCACTTAGGCAACGATAGGCCCATTGTGGTACCACAGAATTTAAGGGCGGCACTAAAACCTGCGGGATGACGAGAACCATCTAGATTCTCGTATGAAGCCGGCTTTGCAGCCAATGTCTAAATCAACTACCTCCGTGAGATGGTTCAGGAAGGGCGAGCCCAAGGTTTGCATGCGCTTCCTGGACAGTGCTGGGCATTCGCACAGAAAGTGTTGGATTGTTTCTTTCTCATCCTCTGATCTGCAACTTCAACAAAAAACATTGAAAGGGACACCGAATCTTTCTGCGTCTCTGCCGATTAGACAGTGTCCCATCAGTACGGAAACGATGGAACTCAAGGTTTCACGGCTTGTGTTGAGGAGCTGTTCGGTCCGTTTGGAGCACAATGCGTGCCAAGTTTGCCTGGTTGTGTTACAGGTTTCTTCTTGCAACCAGGCCGCATTCGCAGCCTCCACGTAGTATTGCTTAAATTCGGTGAGTTTAGTGTCCTCCTGTTGTCGACGAGCTTTAGCTTTGCTTTTCCCAGGGTGCCTTCATTTTCGTTACAGCCCGTGAAAGGAATTCGCGAAAACAGTCAGTTTTACACTCCAGGATCCGAATTCTGTATCGCCATTTTGAAGCTTCGAAAGTTCGGCATGGTCTGCCAGAATGCTTAGCAATGTGCTGGAACAGTAATGCCTTCTCCGTCACTTTTCAATGCTCGCTTCAGTAACGTTCGTCCAGTCTGCTGGTGTCGCTAACCGCAAACCGGATGGATTTTATTGTAGCGTCACCATACGTTTTCCAGCAGCATTAGCCAGCCTGACGGTCTATTCCGACGTTCCTTTGGAGACATTTTCGAAACTGAACCCATCTCCTCTCTTTAACCTTCATGATTGCAGCTATTATGTTTCCAGCACTGGAACCTACCACATACCTGGTAAGCTCGTATTTTTCTCGTCCAGCGGATGCTTGCGCTCCCTTTTTTTCCGTCCACTCCTCTTAGATATTCTTCAGGAGATCTCCAAACGAATGTGGAGCATTCTGGTATTCCCTTTTTCGCTTCATGCCCATCGTATATTTCCTGGGCTTACCTTTCGTGATTTTGTTCTCCGGATTGGTGAGTAGTTTCTTTCTACTCAGATATGCTGTCCGGTTGTTTCTTCTTCTCGAAATATGGCGCCGTTTTTCAGCGTCTCTCTTCAATATCCGCAACTATATCCCATTAGAGTTGCACAAGCAGTTCAGCTATCCGTCACCTGCTGACGCCTTCTCTAGCCTGAGCCCAGTCGAAGGTCGTTAAAACAAAGGTTGCTGTGCTCTTTGGTAGAGTGCCACAGTTGTTTACGATGCTTGTGATATTTATTGATTACTTTGAATTCCTGTTTCTAGGTTCCTCCATTCTGCCGCCATTTCGAAAATACGTTGAAAACACATATTCAATTGCATCTTATAGTCTGGTTTTTATTGCTTTTAAAATCACATGTCCAAAACTTACGCTTTTAAAATCACATGTCTAAAACTCACGCTTTTAAAATCACATGTCTAAAACTCACGCTTTTGAAATCAAAAAATAACGTTTACTTTACATTAAGATTCTGCGGACAGATACAGTGGAAAAAATATTACATGCTTATTTCCAAATTACTTACTAAAGATGCTTTTGCAAATTTCTACCAAAGCAAATGAATCTGTACCGTCATATGATCAAAAGCAAGAATAGTTTCAAAATTATGTGCTTTTGCGGTAATGTAAATAACGTTTCAGAGGTTATTTAGAAATGTATGCAAGAATACGTATTTTTGGACCTGATAGCGGTCAAAATCACAAATAGTGGCCAAACTGTGTAGCTCCGAGGAAGTGTAATAGTGCTGAAATATGCAGTAACAATAAAGTAAATTCTGTGGATGCAGGCTAGCTTAAATAACCAAAAAAATACCTAGCATCATCACCAGATAGCCCAGATGAAGCCTTAACATTTCTTAACCATTACTAACAGTTGTCTCGGCGCAATGACTGCGTCCTCCAATATTCATAAATCAAAGCAGTAATTTATTGTCAGCGTGGTTCACACAGTGGACGGTTACTAGATGGGTAAGCACTTCCTGATAGGTGTTGGGCTTCCATCATCGTATTTGCAGTCCCTTTAAAAATAAATGCCTTCCACCAAAAAAACAGTGAAATAATTTTAACCAATCCTTTATTTTTGGCATGCAAATCAATTTCTTATTCATTAATCAATTATAATTTTCTTCTTTTTAATATATGCCGTAATGTAGAAATCCGAGAACAAAATTATCAGAAATACGGATTGAACAAGACAGACGATATTTAGAAAAAGGGGATGTTTACAATCAGCTTTCAATAATGGCATCGTGTAGTGAATACTCATGTAGACGAATTGTATCAATTGCAGTTGTGTTAAATGCTTTTTCAACCAATTATATTTTGTTGAGTTGCCATCGAGAGAAGACAAAAAATAGTATCCGTACATAAAAACGTGAATGTAATTGTTGAAGATTAACATCAACGTTGAATGACTTCCTAGAATTAAAATTGATGTATAAACATTTATAAATATACCATAATGTGTTCACAACATTTGCAATAAATTGTTTTTAAGGAGCTATTTTGCTGGTGAGAAGTCGTATATAAGGAAGGTAAACAGTAAGGTGCCCAAAATTGACTCTTGTAGATCACCAGACAAAAGAGAAAACAAAAGAGAACGGGAGCTCATAAATTATTATGATTTTCGAGCCAGTGAGTCCCTCCTGCTAAATGGCTAAATCCATCCTAGTGAACATCTCATTCAGATCGAACTGGCCTACAATAGAACCACCAATATCGTTGCTGAGAAAGCTGCGCAGACTTCAGTGAATGTTGGTAGAGAATGTGGAGCGCAAAAATGATGGCAAACGTGCCAGGTGCACCAGGAAAGACCAAGCCACTGGCAGTCGCTTATTGTGCAAACCACGCAAACATTAAGAGAACTCAGTCGACGCAGACAGGAAATCGCTGTTAAGATTCTCTAACAGAAGGACCCGCAGGAGCTAAAAGCTTGATTAAGGCTAGTGATCGATTAATGATGATAAATAATAGACGAAAGGTTCTCGATAAAACAGGTACTAGAAAAAATCATGGCTAGAAAATCGCCTTTAAAGTTTGCAAATCAGAGAATGCGATTGTTGGACAACAAATTACGGAAACGATGTCTACATAAGGTCGGACTTGATTTGGCCTGGATGGTCATTGTAGTTAATGGTAACAGAATGCGTCGTTTCTTTGTAATAAGCTATTGAAAACATCGATTTTCCAACTTTTTAAATGTAATTAAAGAAGAAAGCAGCTTCGATTACTATTCAACTGACACATCACTTAAAATATAAGGCTAGGAACTTCAAACAGCATTAAAAATACTAAGTGATTGTAATATCGCAAGGCACAGTGGTGAATTTTACTCTCTTTTTTACTTTCTCTTTATTTTCTTTCATTCTTGCATTGCGACAACCCTAAATAACACCACCAACCCAAAGGTGCAGCCTTCTTCAACCTTCCTAGCATCGAGTTTATTGTTATCGGCATTATTGGACTTTGGATTCGACGCCATATAAATAAACAAATGAACTCGACAGCATGGCCTTGGAGCACGGACCGCTACGTTGTCGGCTCAGGGTAGCAACAGGCCAGCTATCGAGAAGTCAGAATCGAATAAGCGAGAGGCCGATCCAATACTCGGTGCGTCAAAAGTTCCATCAACTTCACACCAATTCGTCGTTTCGGCGACGACGGACAGTCGATTTTGCAATTGTACTTTGCACTTAAACACAATTGGTTTCATGATTCCCTAATAGAAGACATATTTGGACAAGGACACTTTCATTTAGCTTATACACTGATTTAACGGATGCATTCACTTAGTAAAAATATGCTTTCGAGAGAAACGTATCAAAGAATTAAACGTTCACACTCACCTGCTGCAAATTTTGCAAAGCAGTAAAAACCATATGTGATCAATGCATGATGGTAAACATGCAAAAAAGTGACTTGATTGCTCTTCTTTCGCAGCACAAAAAATATCTGAAATTAGGAAATAGGACTCAATAAAAGTCGACTATCATTTCAACTATTTTTAATTACAGTGTCCAGCATGTCCACATATTTGCCCAGGTATGCTAAATAGGTGGCAAAAATTAGGTTGTTCATATACGGCTCGGTATTCGTTATATCATGCAGCTGGCATGTAAAGCTGAACTCACTTTGAAGATAAGAATTATATAGAGCCTGAAATATGCGATATTTGGAATATGTAATGGAACTCTTAACAAAGATCGTCACACTTACATATGTTGCAATGAAACAATTCGTGATGACTTGATAAAGATTGTACGCTCGAATAATGTTCCTCAAGTCATAAGGCTTCCTGTTTTCCATGAATTCAGGACCCCATTTTAGCACAAAAAGCAAATATGTGCCTATAATCGTTAACATTGGAATCGGAGAGTGTACTAGAGGATAGTCGTTCAAACGTGGATCTAGGAAAAATGAAAGACTTAATTATATAAAAAAACATTAATTTTATCTTTAAAAAACAACCGTACCTTGAAATTCATGAAAAAGATAATGATAACGATCATAGAGTGTTCGAAGTATAAGCGCCATATCACCGTTCAAATCCTTCTTGCAATGATCCTCTAAACCTCTCCCGTCTACAGCTCGAAATCAACTACCACGAAAAGCACTGCCCCGTTATAATTGTTCGATTAGAGCCTAATTTTTTAGACGGAGTTGCGTAATGAGGCAGCTAATTCATTTCCTACTTTAAAGTTGGATCCTCCAAATGATCTACAATCGTATAGAGTGAGCTTTTTTTGAGTCAAGGGTTACGGTAGAGCCTGTAATTACTGCACACCTATGCCAATGTCTGATTTTGCATATCGAAAACTACATTATTTTGACTTAATGTGCTTAGAATTTGCATATGTACATTTTTTATACGTATTTGGTGAACAGTTTTGTAAGTATTTAGTTACTACATTGTTGGCTATTAGGCAGAACGTTCCGTCCATCGCAGATGCCGACAAATGTTAATGGTAAACTTCATTTTAAAGAATTATTTCCATAACATTCCTAACAAGAATGTTAATTAGCAGCATAGTGCAACTCTTGACCTAAGGTTTTCTCTTTCATTCCTCGTAACACAAACAAGATTGACCACACTTCTACATGCAATTTAAAGCATACAGCAACAGAAAATACATATAAAAAATTGAAAACCTAAAACAGTTCATAAAATATTACCAGAGAGCATGGTAGCATACCTTTCATGATTGTTACGAATTCACTAATCCGGCCCGTCCTTTATGAGCAACAGGATATGCCTAAGAATGTGGCACTTAAAAATATCAATTGGCTCTTTTGAGACTTTTTTGGTTTTGTCAACCCGCAGTACTTTCTGAGATATTTTTTTCAGTAATTCATATTACACTTTCAATCCTTCCAGCTTTTATACGTTTTCACACAAGTACACCGCAGCTACCATGTTTAGTAAATATCCATAGCAATTTTTTCGGAGTTTTTTAAACATACAATTGACTGTTACACCCAAAAAATTTATTAACATACCCTTGCAGACACTTAGTGACACGATCACAAACCTCGGCTAAATGAAAGATTCGTTAAATAAGTCCCTAGAAAATGCAAAAGATGGCGCTCGCATCGTTACTCCATAGACAGCTGTCAAAGTCGATCACATGGTTTCATTTTTATAGTCGATTGAAGCACACAGCTTTTGTTTATTTAAAAAATTGAGTTTCGAGCTTAAATCCTTACATTTAAAAGGCACAACACCGAAAGAGATCAAAGTTTAGTTGGAAAAATTTCATGGAACATCTTCTACGATGTTTGCATTTATTTACAATTGGGTAAATGAATTTCAACGTAGCCATACATTCATCGCCAAAAGGAAAAACAATGTTCCGGACGTCCAATGATTGACGAAATCCACAATATAATTTTGAGCGATCAACGAACCAAAGTTGTGCGAAAGAGTTGAGATTACAGGCATGTCGTAACGTACAGTGTTTTCAATTTTGCACCGAAAATTCATTCATTAAATCGCGGTAAAAAAAATTTTAAACGCGTTTTTCTCGAAATTATGTTTTCCGTGCAGTAGGCACGATTACTTGAGAAAGAATCGACCGATTTTGCTGAAACGTCGTACAGTTCCTCTTTATAGTATTGTCTCGTTTTTATTTTATACGAAAAAAAAATATTTTAAAAACGATGAGAATCGGAAAAATGCTAAAAAATATGAGACGACAATTCATTCAAATCTATTTCAAAACTTTAAATTTCTTTTTTTCAATTTCTTTGTTTAATAACGAGCCAAGGGCATAAATTAAAAAAAAAGATTTTGATTTGAGATGAACCTGCACCGAAATATTCTGCCTATCGCAAAAAAAAAGTTGTGCGAGGAAAACTGGAGGAAAATTGACAATTTAGAATATTTTTAGCTGAATTTTTTTTTACAACTTCTCGAAATGCTAAACTTGTACCTATGTATGTAAATTTTAAATAAAATAGATTTTTGGTTTTAAAATATTTTTTTTTGAAAAGTTTTTTTTTTCTTCTTCAAGACCTATGTAATCCCTTAAAAAAAAAGTCGAAAGTCGAAAAAAAGGTCTTTTTTGCAACTGATTCGTGGGGAAATGAAGACAGTTCTTATTAAATCAGTATAATATTCATTTTAGGCGATGTTTGAGGTTGAAAAAAACATATTCTACAAAAGTGAAAGTTAAAAATTAATAAATTTTTCAAGGATCTTGAAAGCCATGTCGTCGCTGACGTCGTAAATTGCGTAAGCGATGCTGGTTGCAATTTTCATCTGAAATCAACAAGCCAAACATTTTCTTACTCGAGAGGGGTTTTTTTTAGTAGATAGACCAAAATATTTGCGAAATTCGAAAATTAACCCTTCAAAACAGGCTCAAAAAAAATTACGATTTTGACGAAAAATTTCGTTGTACTTCCAGTCAAAAATAGTTCCAAAATCATTTGTTGTTTAATCTTTAGTTTATATAGAACAGTTTTTTATGCTCTTTAAAATGAATGCTAGATGATTAATATCGATTCACTAGTTTTTTTATTATCACTTACGCAATGTTAAAAAACATGGTTTCGAGAAAAGGCCGTTTAAAGTTTGTGGTCAAGAGCTATGCGGGCTCGGCGCCAGGCACTTCCAGGATGCATCTCTTCCACAATTTTGAGAATTAGCTTAGGCAATATATCTATCGATTAAACTAATTAAAAAAAATCGATTTTTTGAAGTGTCTAAAGGTACTTCCCCCCTTAACGCAATCATGTTGTCGATTCTGAAGCAGTTGCGGCACTTTTTCGGCGCAATTCTGATGAGTTTGTGCATCGATTCATAACTGTAGTTGAAATATGAATACACTTTTACACTCCAGAAATAAACAAACAGTCCAAACAGCGAGTTTTTGAAGGTGGACGGACTCCAAAGATGTCAAAAACAGTGAAATCGACCGACAAAATGATGGCCACGGTTTTTTTAGATGCACGCACAATCATCTTCACCAATTCCTTGGAAAGAGGACAAATTATAGAAATCCTACTGTTAGGACACACTTTAAAAAAATTAGAGAAACGCCATTGGATATTGCTACTTAAATTCCCGTCTACTCGTTAAGCAAATCACTGTACCTTTTTTCAAGTTCATCTTAACCATTAACCGTAATACGTAATACTTGACAGGAGTATGAAAAGCACATGATTGAACTAACTTCCGCCGGCCAT
Organism: Oxycera nigricornis; assembly: GCA_963942545.1. Classification (NCBI taxonomy): domain Eukaryota; kingdom Metazoa; phylum Arthropoda; class Insecta; order Diptera; family Stratiomyidae; genus Oxycera; species Oxycera nigricornis. The sequence continues at coordinate 105,300,181 of OZ012662.1, forward strand.
CTCTCTTGCACTCACGCCCTTTTATAGGTACTTCCGGCGATTGCATTTTTGATGAAATACTTTACAATGGTGTAAATTTAAATTCAAGTCCGGAAACAAGTTTAAACAGAAAAATATTTGTTTTCAATCAGGAAAAAATGCCGGTCCTTCTGTTTGGTTCGGAACCATAACTTTTGTTTCGACTACATTTTGTGGTGTAAAATGCATTTTACTGCTGACAAAATGGCAATTTTCAAGCAAATCATTGCACATTTACAAGACCTCATTAATCACTGTTCTCGCAGAAATTGTCGCAAACTTCGCTGAGATTCAATCATTTTGTGTTGCATTTATTTGGACATTTTTTTCAATTGGGGTGTGGTTCAAAAAAATTCTTAATGACCTAATCCTAATTAATGGTCGCGAAAAACAGGTTAGGTTATTGTGTTAGTTTACGTCTCAAAACTGTTGATATTACCGATGTACTATTCGTTATGCAGATATGCATGGCATATCGTCATAATTTGCTTCAATTCTGTTTGAATCTTTATCTTAATTTGCTTAACCTGTCTTTCAATATTGGCACATTCTTATGCCGCCAAAAAATCGTACAGTTTCGTACTAACGAATGAACAGAAAGGACGCTCATATTAACGAAAATATGATAGCACACCTGAAAGGAAGTGGAAATCCATATTGTCTGAACTGAAAGGGTGCATTTTAAATCGACCGCGACCGGTTGTTCCGTGTATCAAATTACAGACAATCCTTAAAATCCTGTTGCCATCGATATCGTATCATAATACGGGTGTTGCTTGAAGTCTGGCAAACACCATTCTTGTCTCGTTTTCATTTCCAAGCACGTCCAAAAGTATCTGAGCACAAAACGACACATTACATCCCACATGGCTTGCTATCTATCCATCCCAGTCGACAATACACACACACACATAACTTAATCAGTCCAGTTAATTGAATTAACCACCAGCTGCGAAAGATATATGCATTCCTTCCTCATAGATAAATCACTCACTGCTCGCTAGACATGCCATTTTAAACGACATAATTAGCTTGGCTATCGTAAAACGTTCTAAATCTAACACGCATTGAAAATCACCACAAACATCATGATCATCAACTTCATTAGTAACGTTGCATAGAGGAACCAATGACCTCATCTATGTCGGGTTCTGGTGAGTGAGGTCTTGCGAGCCAATGACCCGTGCAACACCATGTGCAGAAAGTATCTTTTCTATAAACCGATTTATCTACGTTGCATACGAATCGCACTTTACTGAACTACACGAAAGTACGATGTCATTTGCATCTTTCAAGCGTCGTTCCATCCATTGTTGGTGAGGTGTTAATATTCATAAATCCTCCATGGAAGACGTGCGGAAGAGGGAAATGGAAGGGAGTTTAAGTATCTTAATTAAAATTTTTATTATAGATAATTATCTGACCCATATGGGTACCATCGTGAACATTTGCAATTCATTAGTGCAATCATGGTTGAAATGTTAATCCACCAAATGATGAGCGGAGTGTTGCCAATCAGTGAAAGCACATTTCTTCGAATAAAATGATCCGTGATATTTGAAAATCAGATTGACTCAGTGAAAACGTTACTATTCCCAACACATCCTCATGATTCATCAGACGCATCAGTCTATCCCCAAAACAAATCATCACACATCATTCCGATTGATCCTATCGCTAAGACCCTTCCAATCCTCAAATACGAAACAGATGCATCTACAGATAAATCCTTCTGGTACCATGAATATATGTATATAAATCAGATACAAAGATAGAATCTCAATCAGTCATGGTTTCATCACCAATTCCTCACATCATCATTAAGATGCTGATGCTGATGATCATCACCATCATTGCCATGAAGTGGCTCTCAAAAGGGTGCGATTGACGTTAATATACTCATGCGAGGATTAGATGAGGGTTCCCGAAAACCACCTCAAGCAATATCTAATTTCCCGATGAAAGATACAACAATTAACCCTTTGCACCGACACTCAGCATTGACTTCAAGTAGCCAATTGTGTCTGACTGCATGTTCGATGGGCTCTAATGAGTTTTTATCTAGTGCAGAAGTCAATTGTTGTATGTATCTGAACTGGATGCACAGTTTTACAGGAATCCACCCCTTCCTCAATTTGCTTGACTTGACTTCCAGTGTGGAGTGCTTGAAAATGTAAAATTGTGATGGAGCCAAGTGTGGTAAAGTTGCTGTGGTGTTAATCAAGATTTATTAGGGTTTCGGTTCAATGCCTATGCTGCGGGATGCGTGTAATTAGTAAAAGGTGTTGGAAAGCGTGTTATGCATCTGGATACCGGATAGGAAGATATTACTGATGATAATGATGGTGGCAGTGATGGTGATAATGATAGGTTCAAGATGATATTCTTGATGTGATTTAGTAGATCAAGTTAATTGACCATGTAAATATTATCATTCGATGATAAGCAATCATGTTGCTCTAATACGTCCTGTCATTTTTAAGAAGGCTACTCTGAGTCCAGAAAATTTTCAATGATTATAATTGATTTTTTACAAATTCCGTAGTTAAATTTCGTCAAAATTTTCCTCATAAAAAAAGAACGCAATTCCAAAAAAAATAAGATATTTAATCCTAGATCCACTCTTCCAATTATGAACCACACAAAGCTTCTACTCAATTCTTTAAACCGAAAATGATTATTTGATCCTAAAATACTTAAAACGAATATCTGCCACTGAATCATTTTTTTTTTGTTAAGGCGGTAGTACCGGTTATAATATTGAAAAATCAACTTTTCATTTTTCAATTTATTATACCTTCAGAAATCACGTCACAAAATTTCATTAAAATATTCCCAAAAATAAAGAAGTTACGGCAGTTTAAGTGCGCACGCCTTCTTCGCTTGGTATGCAAAGACAAAAACAACAACAACAAACAATCGCCTTTTTTGATAATTTTTTCAAAATATTGTGGTATATTACAACTAAGAAACATTCCTCTTTAAAATGCGGTTTATTTTTTTTTAATTAAAATTCTTCATTCCTGAGATTATCTGTCCGCAGTGGGACGAGGTATTTTTCGAGACATCAACTTTGGCGCCCTCTATAAATAAATAAAAAAATGAAGAAAAAATTCCGGATTAATTTTTTTTTGTAATCTTCAAATTTTTTATTTTACCCGTGCAAATTTTAAAATTTATATACAATAAAGGAGCTGAGAAAAAAAATATTGAAAATTAGGCAGGTTTTTTAACATTCTAACCAGCACTACCCCCTTAAACGAATGCAGTTCTTCCCGATAAAACTATCGCAGGGACTGATTCAGCTAAAAAATTATTTCGTTTCAAAAAATATATACTCTGATTCGGAAAATAATTCCAGGCTAGAATAAATAAAATGTTTGCACTCCAGAATAAAATATTTATTTTGGAAAAAGTTTGCCAGATTCAGAATGCATGATATTTCGACTAAAAAACTGTCTCAATGAATAAAAAAAAATTTACATTACAATATTATTTCCGGATCATAAAAATAAATCCCGAAGCAAAAAGAATTTGAGCAGGATAATATTTATTCTGATCCAGAAAAAATCTTTTTTGTTACTACAAAATACACTCTTTCGTTTGTAAATTTTGGCATCAACAATATTTTTGTCACACACTTAATTTACTTTGGTCGATTAAACAAAACCCCTGGCTGTGATACAGGACAAAAGTCTTTAATTTAGCAAGGCAATTTTTTTTGAACAGAATAAAAAAATATTTCACTAAAGAGATAGATTTTGAGTTCAGTAAGATTTGTAAACAAGTCCTTGGATCAAGATAAAAGAACTACCAAGGAAAACAACTTTTTAAATTCAAAAAAATAAACAATTTTGAACAGAAAAATACATATTTTTTCGACCATAAATACATGCCGTTCTTCCTGTTTGATTCCGAATCACAACTTCTGGTTCGACTGTATTTTTTGGTGTTTTTCCTAACGAATCAGAAATGTAAGAAAAAGAAAAAATTGACCAAAAAATTTTTATTGATTCGAAAAATTTAATAGAACGACTCATACAAAGCGGTCTACCCTGTGAGTGGTATCAGGAGTATTTCACTGAGTGTTTAGCCCATTTTTAAACACTGTTGCTATATGCGCGTACAACCCCAGCGGCCTCTTGCACTCACGCTTTTCATAGGTACTTCCGGCGATTGCATTTGTGATGAAATATTTTACGGTGGTGTAAATTCAAATTCAAGTCCGAAAACAAGTTTAAACAGGAAAACATATGTTTTAAATTAGGAAAAAATGCCGGTCCTTCTGTTTGGTTCGGAACCATAACTTTTGTTTCGGCTACATTTTATGGTGTAAAATAAATTTTACCTGACAAATCAAAAATGTGAGAGAGCAAAAATTGTCCCAAAAAATTTGATTGATTCAAGTAATACTTAGATTCAACAGAATTAGTTCAAAACTGTTTACTCGCAGATAAATTTATATTCTGGCGCCGAAATGTGACTGAACTATTGCACCACTCTATATATTCATCCTGATAAGAAAAAAATTGAACAGCTTTAAATAAATCGAAAATGTTTGCCAAATATGTTCTTATATGACTCCTAGTCTAATCTTGGGGAAAACTTGTGTAGATTTGTTTACTACAAAATCTGAGATCGTTTCAACTTTTTAGGGATTCAGGTTTGAGATTCTAACTGATCAACGCTTCTAGTTTTTTTGTAGGTATATTCCCTTTTCTCATATATTCACAGTTGTTCAGAATGTCCTCGTTTCTTTAGCATTCATGCTTAATATGTTTAAAACAATGTTATTTGTCTGTAAGTTAATTTTGTTTAACTTTCCATGCAAACTGCAGATGCTGCCCTTGATAGTTCTGATGTCAAAAATTAATTTTAGCATTTGTGATGATGTTCAATAATTTTTTATGAGTCAAAGGTTTAAAATATTGTCCCAAAAAATAGATATCGTCATTGAAAATTTACTTCTAAGCAAATTTTGTAAATTAGTCAAATATGATCCGATTTGCACAAAACTTAATTAGCTTATTATTTGATGCAAGTGTTTTTTTTTGTATTTGAGATATCAACTTATCGTTTGAAAATTCTTTTATTTGTTTGGTTTTTTCTTAAATTGTTTATATATATTTTTCGTTCATCAAAATTTTGTTTTAATATTTGGTTGATAACTTGTTCTAAATCGTTCACAATTTTTACCCTATTAGTGATTTCCAGTTTAGCATATTAATAATACATCAGCAATCTTTTATGTATGTTACAGGCGAAAAAAGAACTATTTACTATCACAATCGCAATCTATTTTTTTCGTTGATTTATAATCTTTCCGGCATTTTCCCCCAGAATCAATTCATTATCAAGTTATTTATACATATATACACTTTATTACCAATCCTTATCGCAATTTATGTTCAAAGCTCTGTGAGAAATGCTCAAAATGTGTTGACACAAAATCCCACATATTTAATCAACGCACTAAACTTTATTGATTGAATTTTATGGAAGATGTGGTTTTGATTGGAAAAATTAGATACGAAAAGTTTAGTGTGCTGTTGAATATTTATGAAATTTCTTTCCGTATACAAAAAAATGTCTTTAAGTTAGGTCGGAACGGTCAATCTTGATAATGACATGCAAAATGTTTGATTAAATATTCGGAATGTTGATACGTGGATAATCACAGTATATTGCACCTTTCGGCCAAATTAAATTCAAACAGTTATATGTATGTAGTAAAAAAAAACATTCAATTTAAGTGTGTGAATTTTTTTTCGCCGAATGATGCAGAACCAATTTTCAATCTATTCTCCAAATTGATTTATTGATCCAATTTATTCGCTTCGATTTTTATTGATTTCCATCCAAAAAAAAATCTGTAAAAATCTATCGATAACAAAAATTTTTGATATTCAAATTAGTTTCGTTTTTATACCGAGAAAAATAGCAGCCATCGAAAAAAGTGAAACCATTTTCAATTATATTATGTAAATAAGTCTTTTGATAGTGTTTGTAATTTATCCTCCATTTAATGCTCGATCTTGATAAAAGACCTGTTCTCTGTATTTTCCGCATGACATTAAAAAACTTATTGAAAAACTCGTATTGAAGTATCGAAATCTTTGATGACTAATATTATCTATTGAATTTCTTGATAGCCAGACTTTTAAATTGGGTTGTCTTGACTATTGAGTTGAGATCTTATTGAACTTATATAATAATAAATCGTCGATTTTATTTCTATAAACATTATACACTTACATAAGATCTAAAATATATTCTTGTGGATCGATAAGACGAGTGGTTAACATGTGTAATTTTAAACATATAGGGTGTTTTTTAGAGGCATAAAACTTTTCATACAATTAAAAAACAGATAAATTATTGAAATCGGCTTCGAATCGATAAATTTTGATCCTCAGCCATATGACCTTCTACAGCTGCAATAGCCGCCTCGTTACGCACTGCACAAGCTCGTGTTGGATGAACGCTTTCCAATAGAATGTACTTGCGCATAAATCTTTCCATCTTATTGCGTATGAGCTGCTCAGATAGATGATTATGAGTACTACAAATTAGATGAAGTGCTCTATAAGTTTGTCGCACAGAACGTGAATTTCGGGGGGAAAATTTCAATTGTTTCGAGACGTAAGTCTTTGCATGGTAATTTGCCCAAATAAATTAAACACAATGTCAAAATGACAGTAAAATTTGACAGCTACAATGACAGATATCGCTATCGGAAGCTCTATACTTCGTAAAAAAATAGCCTTTACTAACGAAATTTAACCCTTTGACTGCCTACCTGGGTTGTTTTGTCCGAGCGAAAATTAAAAGTTGTAACTTTTGTACACCGCTAGGAAGGGCGAAAACGTGCCCACGTAGGCAGACGGCGTTGATCTCGACGGTAAGTAATTTTTTCCCGTTTATTCGTTTGAAAGTGTTAATTGTGGCTGTAAAAGTGACACAAAAAATTCGGACCGCGAAAAAAATTATTAAATTTTTTTTCTTCAGTTTTTCGAAAAAAAAAATTTTTTTTATATATTTCTGTCCCCACAAAAAGACAAAAAAACTAATTATTGTTGCTTCAAATGCAAAAAACCGACTTGCGACGACCACGATCACAATAAAAACGGTGTTTACACGGTGTTTATTTTTAAATAAGTACGTTCTATTTGTATTTTTCTATTCAAGAATAAATATTGACTTTTTGTTGATGTTATTACTAATTTTTGAATTATTATATTTTTATTACCGTTTTTACTACGAAATTTAGAACCAAATTATTGGCCATTTTGAGGTTGCAAACTTAAGGGTTTTTTTTAAACAATAATTGAATGCGTTAGATTTTATTTTTGCTTGAAAGCTACATTTCTGCCCTTTAATTTTCTTTTTTTTTCGTTTCGATATCTTGATTCGTCTTAAAGTTATTATTTTTTTAGTAAACAAATGCATTTACTCCGTTTTCTTTCATTTTTTTTTGATAAAAAATATTTTAAAAAATCTAATTATTGTTAATTTTCTGGTTGATACTTCAAGTTAAAGATTTGAAGAACCTCCATGAATTTTTTCAGATTTTTTGCGGCACTTTAACAGCTTGAAAAAACGGCAAGACGAAAACGACCCATGCAGGCAAATCGAAGGTGCCGAGAAAATGTAGGCAGACGAAGGGTTAAGATGATGCCAAGGAATCGGGAAAACTTGTTCAACATAAATTTGAAACTTATCAATAATAAGTTAATTTGGTAAAGGTTAAAATTATGGCCACCACACCCGAAGGAGGTGGGATCGAAAGAGTAAGGCTCCCCATCTACTATGGCATATGAAATTCGCGGCGGTCACGGCCCCATGAGAAGTTATGGGGGTTCAACCACTAAAAAAATGGTTATTATGCCTATTTCCAAAGATCATATGAAACCGTAAAATTGATCTGATAAGTGATTTTAAGACTTGTTTGAAAGTCGAAAAAATAAAAAAATAAATCATATATAAATATTTAAAAATTAAAAAATTATAAAAAAGGTGATGAATGTCATTTTCACCGTTAATGTAATATAAATAGGGGTAACAGTGTCCCCTCACTCACCCGCGCGGGTGGTTAAGGGGCTTGGAGAGGTGTGCAAAGCGTGTGTCCAAAGTGTTATCCCTATTTATATTACATTTATGGTAAAAATGATATTCATCAACTTTTTTTTGATAATTTTTTAATATTTTTTATTTGTTTTTTTTTTAATTTTCCAAAAAAAAAGTTTTTATTTTTTTAAAAAAAAATCGATATCCAAAGAAGTCTGAAAATCACTTTCCAGATCAATTTTACGGTTTCATATGATTTCTGGAAATAGGGAAAATCACCATATTTTAGTGGGGAGGAACCCCCATAACTTCTCGCGGGGCCGTGACCGCCGCGAACTTTTTATGCCATAGTAGATAGGGAGCCTTACTCTTTCGATCCCCTCCACTCCCACCTCCTTCGGGGATGGGAGCCATATTCTTAATCTTTACCAATAATTCGATTCGTTAAAACAAGAAAAAAAGGTGATAAAATCAAACTACATGCCTTGTGGTTTTATTTTATTCGCATATTGAAAACGCCTGCATTTTTCAAATCCTCGACATATTAGTTACGATCCTAACTCTCTCATGTTTTCGACTACAACCTGTAAAATTGCACACATCGAGCAGTTCTTTTTTTACCAATCTGTTTTCCACCATTCCTTCTTGCGAAACACCCAACTTCCATTACATTACATGTATCTTTTTTTCCCAAATTATTTACGGTGTGGCATTCCGTTTTCAAAGTGTTGCATGCCACATACATGACGACCATATGCTGGTCTCGTGGTTACCCACCATAGTTATGGGCATTTGTTTCAACCATGTAGTGGTTAGGTGTTTTTTTTCGGTAATAATACCACAAGCGGCCGTTTACCGCTCCAGAAACCCGCGAAAAGAACAAGTTTGAAATGCCCGCCAAGGTCGTCACCATCGTCTTCGACAACAACTCACCATTGCCGGCAAATCTAACATCAAATACATTGTTGTAAGCGAACATACGCACATAGACAACATTCGCATTGGATACCACTAAAATGATAGTAGACCATTTTGATGAAACCGAAGAGTTAGTTCGCCTACCATCATAGGAAGAAGACCCATTTCTTGCCGCCATAACTTTTTTGCAAATGGTAGTATGTAGCAGGCATGGTGAATGATAATACAAAATGGCAGAGTAGCAACGAAAGAAAAAAGATAAAGATACAAATGGATTGTGTGAGTTAATGCTCGCAAATTATAGTAGTATGAACATTTTTGAAAGGAAAATTATAAGAGAAAATATGATAGATATTATTTAGTGTACTTATACAGTTGGATAGCCATTTATCTCACTGGAAAGAATGGTCAATTTTCTTGATTAGAAATTGTGTTTGGCACGTAATTACAAGAGCGTATCTATCCAAGAAAGAATTCAATGCACCGGGTTTTCCCGGGAATATATTCAACAGATCTCGAGATATGGGAGAAAGAACGATAGGCATGTGAAAAAATATAATAAATTAATTGTGGCTTGAATGCTTTCAAGATTTTCCGATTTATGCCGCTTCCTCTCATATCGACTGTGTGTTTCGAAACAAAAAGAACTTAACGGCAGTATTGATTCGCGGTTCGATTTCCGCTGTGGAACCTCAAATTGATGTATCTTAGAATCTTTCATTTTGCTGCAGTCAAAAGATTAATAAATCTGTTGGATTTTTCATTTGGAAAAGCGTCGAATCACTAGAGGCATCAAAAATATATATAAAAAAAATATTTATTATTATTGTGTTTACTTGATTCGTTCGTTTGCATAACTCAATCTTCAGGCAAAATTCTCAGCGTGCCACAAAACGATCGATAAGTTCATCATCAAAATTTATCTAAATTCAAAGGAACAGCTATACAAACGTTGTTGAATAGATACAATGCAATCTTCGGTGCTCAGCATGTGATCGGTCACTATCTAAAATCCATCAACCAAGTCCACCAGACGTGCATAAATCTATACTTTCGTAAAATAGAACAAAATAAGACGAGAAGAAAAAATGATTGAGAATTTCTACTGAATTAATTTTTTTTCTTCTTCACTACACGCGACGTTACCGTTAGACAAAATTCATTACTAATCGATTATATAGATTTTTTTTCATTATGGATGAACGAAAAATTGGGATGTCGCTGTTTTTTTCTTCTTCAAATTTAAGGTCGTTTGACCGACACTCACCACTCTTGTCTTTTGCCGTATGATTGCCCATAGATCCATGAATTGACTATCTGTTTTCCGTTCTACGGAATTCCTTTCGAAGTATCTTTTATCTTTACACGCATTCATGGTAGGTATCCATCTTGTGTCGTCTGACTCAGTCGATAGGTGAATAATGCAGTCGTGTACATATATGTATGCATTAACCAACGGATTATCGTAGTATGGTTATGGGTGAACTAGTTGCAGCACATTTACCTTCTTGGTAGACCAAGCTGAGCTCCATGTTGGATTGCTTCGAGCCCAGCCAGGCTAGATCCATCTAGCAAATATCTGTGTACGTCATTCAACATGCGTAATATGTTTGCTCACCTCGTCAAGGTCGTTTCTTGATAGATGTTTTCTGTATATGGGCTTTTTATCAAACCGTTTTTTTCTCCATCATTTTGTGTATACTATTACATGGTAATTTGTACGGAATACATGACTAAAGGCGCATGTGTGTTGAGAAACGGGTTACCAGATGGCTAAGCTCATCATAATGGGATTTTCATCTTTATTTATTTTATATAGATACAATTTTTGAAAGAGAATCAATTTCGAAGACAAATTTTAAGTGAAAAATAAAAAACCATACAGATTCTTTATTTTCATATCCAACCACACAGTCAAAATGGAAACCTTAATTTTAATACATGGTTGTGCATACGGAAGACTATCATGGCAGCTCACCGAGGTGATACACTTTAAGCATTTGTAGGGGTACTTGTTGTCCCTCACTAACGCCGAACGATTTTGTATGAAAGTGTCTGTCTTACTACTTGCGAAACACTCTTCACTTCTACAGCACTCAATTAAGTAATACACTTTGGTTTTGGCTTAGTAGTATACTTTGGCTTGGTTTAGCTGTCGGTACTAGTATACTTTCAGACCATTGAAGACGGCTTACTATAGTTGGCTGTCGCTACTAGTACACTTTGAGCATATTTACGTCGGCTTACTAATACACTTTCAGCATGTAGGGTGTAGCTCTTCCCGATCTAACCCCCAGAAATTTTGTATGAAAGTGTCTGTCTTACTACTTACGATCAACTCTTCACATCCAAGAAATATTGTTGCATTTTTAAGTCCAGTTAACAGTTAATCAAATCAGGACTAAATACCAAGTGTATGAGCTCAAATCCGCTGTTTTTTGGTAAAATTACATTTTTTTCATAGAAAACAAAAACAAATTTATTCAAAATACTTACCCTCGGTTGCTACACATTTTTAACATCTCTCGTGCAATTTGTGGATGCTACGCCAAAAAATCCTTCTCTTTCGAGGCAAACCACTCATCAAGCCATTTTCGGACGTCTTCGTAAGAATCGAAGAATGCTGCTCAGCGACGAAACCAATCTCGGCACGTTGGTTTGATACCGATAAAGCACTATCACCATAGGCCTCCATAAACATTCGATGCGATTCGGCAGCCAATTTCTTCAAATTGAAGCAGAAAAGCATAGCTTCCCGCATATGCTTTTTCAGGCATAACACTAGACATGATAACCAAAGGAAAAATGTATGTTTTTGTATGAAATTGCTGACAATGTGCACTGATTAATGTTGACAGATGTCAAACTCATAAGGAAAAGTATGGCGAGTTCATGGTAGCTTAATACGCTCACTCACGCCATCTATGACCAAACTGCGGATTTAAGCTTATACACCTGATACATGAACCAAACAAGGAAGAAGATACCAATCGTATCGTATATATCGCTGTACAACTCATCTCGTAAAACACTGCCATGAAAAGGACATGATCGAGCACTGTGCCAACATGGTGAAGTATCCTTTTCAGTCCTCCGAATTCTTTATCCCACATAGTACACCGAGATAAAATTGAGGATATCCATGCAACCGTCTGGTGATAATGTACCGCATTTTAAGAAGCATCCTGAAGAACAGACCAAGTTTGCGAATTCTTTGTAAAAAGAATTTATATGAACTTTTTGACGATCCAGATTAAGTCGAAGTTATATTGATTTCATTGAACCAGTCATGAGTAAGGCATGGATGATGCCTAAACTCCTTAGCGCACCAAGAATGGCCTAAAATTTGACGGTCGATCCCTCGTCAAACCACGGAAACGCTAGTACAGCTCAGTAGGCTTAGATCGTTAGATCGACTAGTAGATTCTTTAACAAGATTTGTGAACTGTATGATCCAGTCATTGGACGAAAAAAAACCTAAGGGCCATGTTTGAAGAAGGTCATAGCTTGATTTGGGCTGGCAAACGATGATTCTAAACCGTTAAAAAATTGAATCGTTCCTAAAATATCTATAAAAAAATCTTCCAACCCAATCTTTGGCATTTTATAAGCTAATTTGGCACATTTTTGACGCCTGCAGAAATCTTTTGCCAACGCTTTTTCTCAATTTTTTTGACGCCATCAGAAATCCAACGCTTTTTCTCTCGATTGTCTTGAATGTCTGCATGACTATTGAAGCCATCAATCTCAGCCTCTGAGGAAGCTAATTTCAAAAAACCCAGCTTGAATACAAGTGTCCATTCAAAACAGCAATAAGAGTGTTATAATAACCAAACGCGTACTATCTACACCTCAAAATTAGAGTTGAAATTGCACTGTATGTCTTGGACTTTCCAGAGCTGGTCTGTGGAGTTTCATCAACGAAAATCACAAAAAAATGTTAGAAAGATAACAATCATGCCCTAGATCCTCAGTCTAGACCGGTTTCTACTATGCCAGATCCTTATTCTGGCGCATGATTCTTATATTGCCGCGAATTTCTGTGAGCTTCATTGACGAGATTGTCTTTCATTTCATTGTGAAAACAATTTAAAATTAAATTGGACACTTCCAAACTAGCGTATCTAGTTGCTCGGTAAGACCCACTTCAAAGTCCTTTCATCAGAACTCTTGACGCACTATCTATACTATAAAGCAGACGTCGTTCATCCTCACAAAATTTATGAACTCATAGATATTTTAAACAGATAGAAAAAACCATTTATATAAATTAATTTTCATTAGTTATTCTGCAATTCTAATAATCAATTACGTCCTAAAATGTCAAGTTTAATTTTTAAATGTAGCCTTTAAATTCCAAAACCTTTTCAATTTAAATCATCAACCTCCAATCCTCTCGACTGAATTATTTTGGCACTGAATGGAAACACCAAAAAACTGATTGATATCAATCAAAACTGCTCTTCATCAATCTTTATTTTTATGGGTCGATTAAAATTAATTTTTATCAAATTATTTTTACCACTTAACTAAATTCCAACCGCAACGACCTTTTCCGATATCCCACATTGTAAAACACCATCTGGCAGCACCTTCATCTTCATATACCACACTCAATTCTCTTCACGTCGAACTCTTCTTAACCGGTAATCCAAACTAACTTTTCTTCAGATCTATCTTCTCATCCGAGTATCTTTCGATGTTGTGTTGTCTTTCAAAATTTATGTTCACGTGGTTGGTCGTTCGAACAGTTCACACTCTATGGAATTCCAATCAACGTCTGCATACTGAACGGTTGAAAAGACTCATGTGCTTGAAAGTTATTATATGCAAAAGACGGGTCCAAAGGATGTTCGTTCATGAAGATCAGACCAGTGTATATATGTATGTGCATACGTGGAGGAGCAACAAATTGATAATGGTCATTCAGAAAAGATCGATAGCAAATTAGAAACAACTCTTGTAAAATTTTTGACTCTTCGACGGGTATTGATTGTAGTAACCAGTTTAATGGGAAAATCTACAGGGTGATTTGAAATGTTTGTAGAATTCTTAGTAGATATTATCTATAGTAAATCATCATCATCATTTCTTCAGCCTGGAATAAGATTGGACGTCCTCCTAGAAAGTATAAATATTGGCATCAAAACAATGAAAACAACGGCCTTAGCTCAAAGAAATCTGTAAACTTTATGAAATGAAACGCCGTTCACAAATATGTAAAACGCAAATCTTAATTCAAAAATGCATCTGGTGTTGTCTTTAATGTCCTGCTTGAAGAAAAAGCCATTAATTTATTAAATTGAACTTCTTCGCTTAAAATATCTGTTTTCACTGTCCGTCGGCTTACATATCTCCAGCTACTTTAGCCTAGAAAATTCAATTGCAATAGATAGATGTCTCCATTGGTGCGTTTCTGACACTATATTCAGTTTATTCGCGCGCAATTCAATTTCGGTGGTACAGTTTTTTAGCTCTTGTATGAATTCTTCCATTTTTCGAAATCGAAAGTATCCTATCCTATGTTCCATTCTTTTTGGATAGATTTCAACAATAAGTATTCTGAATTTCATGTCAATTCAACGATTGTTTCCGGGCTTGTACTCCAGATTGAAACATTCATTGTAGTGCTTTCGAATTTCCCACCTTATATTCAGAATCACTCCACGCAACTTTCCAGTAGGCTTAACGAAAAAATAGGATCCGAGCTTGCAAACAATTAATAAAATTGTTCCTACAGTGGAATGGAAAATCGACAACTTGCATATAGGACTCTACACAAACGGGCAAATAGGAAATGTTGCATTACGAGCTACCCGTCTTAAAGGAGGGGGGGGGGGCGGTAAAGTCTGTAAGCTGTGTTTTAAGCGTATTTTTATGAATTTTTTTTCAGAAAAACTATTAAATTTCATTATTTCTAAGTATAGTACACACATCAAGTATTGTTTCAAGAATATACTGTTAATTTTTCAGAGCAAAATATTGAATAATGAACCTGTAGTAACAAATATTCGTAGACTCAAAGAAACGAACAACAGAACTCGACACTAGATCATCCAAAATCAAAAAATCAAAGAGATTTTGTTAGTTTATAAGTTTTTCTAGGTAACACTGTTACCCTGTTACCAATTTTTGGCATCACTTAGAAGTCAATAAAATGAAATTTTTGGAAAAAAATTTAAAATTCAGCACATTTGTTCTTGTAAAAAATAATAACATGAATAATGCTCAAAAAACTTGACAGCGTTACCTCATCAAATATGTAAAGAAAGCCTGCACAAAATTTCACGAGGATCGGTTGAGTGGTATTTGAGGTACAGTGTTCACCGACTTTAAAAATACTACATTCGATAAAAACGCGTTTAAAAATTTTAATCAATTATTTGATTAACCACTATTATCCTTTACTTTGGTTCTGTTACATTTTGAATGGATAACTTCTCCTGGTCGTAGACTTTCCTCGTTAAGATGCCCCACAAATTTTCTATGGAGTTCTGGTCGGGATTTAACGCAGGCCATGGTAATAATTGCATTTCATAATCCTGAAACCACTTTTTTGTGTGCTGAAAAATAATGTTTTCGTCTTCCGCTGGAGTCACAAAAGGCAGTAGATGATCCTCTAGTAACTCCTGATATCCGACAGCATTAAATCTACCATTGACAAAGGCTATTTCGCTCCTAGCATATTTTTTGAAAGCTGCCTAAATCATCACAGAACCATTTCCCTGTGCTCTTTTTAGCAAGATTCTTCTATCCTTTCGTAAATCGTGCCAGCAGTAATTAAATCCATCTGGTCCATCGAGATGGAACTACTTCTCGTCTCTGAAGATAATATGATCCCAATTGGTTCCTTTTTGGATGAAATTTTCGGCAAATTTCAGTCTAACTTCGATATGACGTTTCGTCAATTTGGGTTTTTGCAAATACGTGTGGTATTTAAAGTTTTTGGAGGATGCAGCCCATTTTCTAACTAACCTCGGATCACATTGCAAATTTAACCGGCTAACAATTTTCGACGATGAAGCTCCTATGTTAGATAGTTCTCTTAAAATTGCTCGTTTCATACTAGGTGAATATTTTATAGGACGTCTAGATGATTTCTTTTTCTCAAAATTCTCGATTCCAAGCTTCAACAAATTTTTAACTGGACTCGGCGATCTTTTAACTTCACTCGCGATTTTTCTCTGAATTTTTTCACTGTTTCTTAAATCAATAATTCTATGTTTTTCAACATCACTTAGTTTTTTTTCCACGGGGCATTCTAGGGATCGACAAAATTCCAAAACTCTCAAAAAATACACTTGTACGTCTTCACGATGTTGAAATGCTACATAAAAACACAAACCCACGTTAAAAACACTCTTGGCAAACTTAGAACAGCAACTGAGTTTATAATTATTCACACTTTTGGGATTTTTACTTTGTACTTAGTGTGGTTGAACGAAAGGGAAAGATAGATGATTGAAAGGATTTCCTGGGAATCCCAAAATAACATGTCCAAGCAAAAAATTCATTTCCTAGAAATGCTTTCGAAAAAATTGAGTCTATAAATAAAATAAATATACACACCCTGTGTATCTTTGAAAAATATCTTCTGTCGCATATCTGAGCGTAAATTAATGACCACTTTAAAAAAAATTGCAATAAACATAATGACTGGACTATCAACATTTCCTACCTATATATCCCAGCCCAGCCCATCCATCCATCTACGAGTATCTATCAATTTGTATCTAAAAACCCCGCCATCAATGTCGTCATAACAAAACACAAAAACTCACATGCAGATACCGCTCTTTCGCTCACATATGCATATGTGTAGGAGGGTAATGCAAAAAAAAACCACATGGCTACTGGTATTTCTGTTGTTGCAAATTTTTCGCGAATAAAAGCTACAACGGAGAGACAACACAATAAAATAAGATGTAAAAAAAGTTAGCAAAAAAAAAGTTGTATCTTAAATTCGCTTCACACTGAATTCGTCGGCTTTCGAGATATTTACGTTTATTTAGTCTTAAAGAAGATACAAAACGGGTTAGTCGTTGTCTTCGTCGTCGTCGTGCGATGATCGTTGTTAAGTGAAAAATTTCAATAAAAAATTTAAGGAAGTTTCGTCAGTCATCCCAATTGGATGACTATATTTATTATTGAGTGTGATTTTGGGAGTTACAAATAAAATAGATACTAAAAAGTCACAGTTAAATCGGTGAAATTTGCAATTTAATTTTTATTCGGAGTGAAAGATGGAAAAAATAATGTTAATTTATAAACAATTGAAATGAAAGTGTTATAATAAAATATGATCTAAAAAGAAATTTCCTCATAAAATATCATGCACAATTGCATTGATGTGTTAATGTTAAGTGAAGTCAAGCAAACAAACATTAAGTGTTGCTTCTATTAATTTTTATTGGTGTTTTCTTTCGTGTTTTTGTTTTTGAAGCAAAAAAAATGTATGGAAAGTATGTGTGATAATTGACCGGTTTTCTACCAAGTAGAGTGTGTGAAAATAATAGTTATTAGCAGACAACATACAGATATTACTTCACAATGGATAATAATAGTGCCAGTCATAGTTATGTTATTGCACAACAATCGGACCAACGAAATCGTATGTGTTGTACTTCTTTTAAGTGAGCCGCCGTGGATTATTTTTTTTTTTTGATATTGTTGCTCAGACAGTGCTGCTTCATATGTTCACGAGACGAAAGAAAAAACAATATAAACAACAATTCTTTAAAAAAACAGACAACTTGAATTGTATTAAGTCATAAAAGTTTTCATAAAAATTCTTTTGCAATGATCCAATCAATCGATAAAGTCATTTTCATAGTGGTGAGATCAACTTTTTCTATCTACATTTTCTTTTTAACCAATATTATTGCGGTGATTGTTTATTTCAGGGCAATTTTTGCAATTCGTGACTAATTGAAAATCAGACGCCATACACAATTAACCATGAACATTTCAAGCTTTTTCGTTGGACTATATTTTAAAAATAATATTTAAATTAAACGTGAATTTATTCATGCCATTCACAAATCAAACTTATCGGATTATATTTCGTTAGCAATTTGCAATAAAATTTACATCAATGCTGAAATCATCTATCAGTACCAAATTCTATCCTGAAATGATGTCATTTTTTTCATGTGTAACCTCTTTTCAATCTGTTGATGATGTGTTGAATTACCTAAGCCAGAGATTCTGTATAAATAAAGAGTGTGGATCCAACCCACCTACACTTTAGAGCTCATAAAATGGCTAGAATTAATTTAATGCCAAACACGAGAAATACATTTTTCTTTATTTTTCTGTACAGTCAGGTGAAAATCAATAACAGAATATGTTTATTCAAGCGCCGATTAGAATAAGGCAATTGGTAATTGCTTTTCTGAGTAAATTGATTTAGTTATTTTTCATTTGCTGCTAATTGAATTGTAGCTTCAATTTGATTTGATTAATGTGGTTGAAAAAGATATGTTTCAAATAAAATGCGGTCATATTTTCATATGAGGGTTAAAAATTATATACCTCTTCGACTAACCTTATACGAGGTCTGCTCAAAAAGTATCGCGAATTTTGAATTTTCGCGGGCAACGTGTATTCGATTTTCGATATTTTTGTGGCGTTATGTTGGCACTCATGTCCATCACGTATGCTGACAAGTACGGCCATTTTGAATCTTCAATTAATTTTGGACGGCTATTTTGCTTGGACGTATTTTGGCTTGTCTTCGATTTTTGTCTATTCCAAAAAAATGTATCAAAGAATCTGTATCAAATTTTGTATGAAAAACAGCTTTAAGTGCGCGGACGCATTCCGAATGTTGACTGTGGCACATGGTGAAGCTACCTTGAACCAAAACAACGTTTATCGGTAGTACAAAATATTCTCAGAAGGCGGAGAAGATATGAATGACGAACAGCATGCCGGACGCCCGAGCACGTCAACAACAGACGAAAACATTGACAAGGCACTCACTACATTTATGCTACATCTATGACTAAAAGTCGAAAATAAAACTAACACTGTTGTAGAGGAAGGACATAGACAACACAAAAGATTGCCAATTCGACAAAACAGCACGATAAGAGGATGAAAATTGATATTCGAAAAACTCTACTAGCCACTCCCATTTGCATGCAACTCGAACCATATTTTATGCTTTGGTAGATTTTAAGTTCAACGACCACCACTTCTTATGTAACATCTACGAGAGCGGTCCGAAAAGTACTTCGCCTCACCGCCCGAGGGCACCACTATCACAAGAAAAATTTACTATCGTGTAGTACATTCTCGTAGACGGCTACTGTCAAAATTTCAGCCGAATCGGATTCGTAGTTTTGTTTTGACCGCGTGTGGAAGCGGGTGTGTCCGCAGATTTTAGAAAAATGGAAAAAGGGCAATTTCGCTCGGTGATTCGATTCTTGTTTTTGGAAGATAAATCGCGCAGCGAAATCAAAGAGCGTTTGGATGCTGTGTACGGTGACTTTTCTCCTTTGATGTCGACCGTAAAAACTTGGTTTAACGAGTTTCAACGTGGTCGCACGTCTGTTTTTGATGGACCGCACCCAGGTGTCCTGAAAACGGCTACCACGGAGGATAACGTGACAAAAGTCCACGATCTCGTATTGGCAGACAGCCGATTGAAGGTGCGCGAGATAGCTGAGACAGTAGGCATCTCAAAAGACTGCGTGGGTCATATCCTGCATGAAATTTTTGGGCATGAGAAAGCTGTCGGCGCAATGGGTGCCGCATTTGCTCACTCCGGACAACAAACGCAACCGTGAGACCACTTTAGAGCATTGTTTGACGCTGTTTAAGCGCAATCCGAAAAAAATTCTGCGTCGTTTCGTGACCCTCAACGAAACATAGATCTACTGGTACACACCAGAGACCAAGAAACACCCGGTAAACGTGCTCCAAAGAAGGTGGAAACTGTCCTATCGACCGGAAAGGTGATGGTCACTGTTTTCTGGGGTTCACAAGGTGTGATCCACATCGACTACCTGGAGAAAGACAAAACGGTCACAGGGCTGTACTATGCCTAATTATTGGGCCGATTCGACGCCAGATTGCAGAAAAAACGGCCCCATTTGGCGAAGACACCTCCGCCCTCGCCATGGCCAAATTGGTCGGATTGGGCAAGGAACTGCTGCCCCATCCACCGTATTCTCCAGATTTGGCCCTGTGCGGCTCCTTTTTGTTTACAAACTTGAAAAAGTCACTCGCCGGGCAGAAATTTGAGTCGAATGAGGTGGTCATCGCCGCCACGGACGCCTACTTTGCAGACCTCGAGAAAACGTATTTTTCAGACGGGTTAAAGAAATTGGAGCATTGCTGTGTCAAGTGTATCGACCTAAAAGTAGACTATATTGAAAAATAAATCGCCATTTTTCCAAAATTTGCGTTTTTCTTTTGTAGGCTGAATACTTATCGGACCACCCTCGTATATTTGTAACTGATGATAACACATCAGTGTATGCCCGAAAAACTTTGAAAATAAATAACTAAATTAATTTCATAAACAAAAATTATTTTTAAATATTCCAATTTAGTAAACAAATAATTGCTTACCTGTAGCATACTTTCCCTTCACACTCCAAACAGTTTACATTATGCTACCTATCTTTAGAACTTTGAAACCATCAAAATCGATTTTAAAAACAAAACTATCTGTAAAATTTATTACATTCCAATCCGATACGATAATCATCTTGTATCTTTAAATTTTTTAAAAAAAATATTCCAAGAATAAACCATACACCGATTCTATCTCCAAACAGATAACATTTTCCAAATGGCTTGTGGTGAAATCAAAATCCAAATTGCTGAAAGATCATTAACTTCAAGAAGTTTGATTTTTAATTGCTATCATGAACTTGCTTTGCAATGTTCAAGTCGAAAATATCAAGAATAAAGTATGACTCGCTAATATATTCACTTTTCAAGGAAAAAAACGTAAACAAAATAGATTTTTTATTTCGTAAATACGTAAATGAAGAGATTTTAAATTTTTTATTTCGTATATAAATGACGCAAATGCTGAGCAATTTTCAGTGTTCCAAGAGTGGTAATTTGCAAAACGATAAAAGAAAAAAATGAAAGTTGCAATCAGAAATGGAGATGAATACTTGATGTTGATTTTTTTGGAATTAATTTCCTATTTAATCTTAAGGGGGCATTATTTTTGGAGAATAAATCTTTTCTTTTTTAATATGCGACAGCAAATAATTTGACCGAACGTAGCAAAAATTCATGTCGAATTGAAAATAATAATTGTACAAAAATATACCCAAGAAATATTAATACTAGATATTAAATCGAATTACATCTCAATTGTTTAAGATGTAATTCGTTTTAATATTAAGTATTAATATTTCTTGGATATATTTTAAAAGTTAAATTGTTGCACAAAATATTTATCGACAGCTTTGGAAAAATTGTATTTAATATAGACGTCCTGGGACACGTGGAATTTAGGACCATCAGTGGTGAAATCCCTTTGAAGCCAAAATTATGATTTGTTCTAAACATCTCAATTAATTTATGTCCTGTCTGGATCTGCTAAAACTTTAATTCAAATTGAACCTTCTTTAATTTTTCACGCAAAACAATCACCTGTTGCCCCTCCTCCAAAAAAGAAACATCCACTTCCAAATAATTACCCTTCAAAAAAACTTTAACAAGCTCAGAACAGTCACCTGTTGTCTCTCCCCCTCCAAAAAACAACCACTTCCTAATAAATACCCTTCCAAAAATACCTTCTACGAGTGAAACCATTGTCTGCTTCTTCTTCAATTCAATAAATTATGTAAGAGACATAAAATCGTAAAGAATGCTAAATTTGGACAGTACCAAATTTGACACTGTGACTTTTCAAATAAATCTCAAAGCTATTCAAAAATTATGTGACATGAATTTCAAAATAAATATTCATCAATTTCTTTATAAGGAAAATCATAATACGATTGAAATTCGTCGCTTATTCATTTTGATTATTTTGGGGTGGCATCAAAGCCGAATTTTCCGCATAACGTTTTGATTCTAGGAATTGAATAGAATCAACTGTAATGCAGAAATGATTTTATGATAATATTAAAAAATAAATTACAATTATTAATTTTAGAATTGTGAATCTTTATTTCCAACACTTGAAACGATAATTCCCGCAAAGTTTCAGCAACGTAGCAACCGTTTTTTTCGAAAATCATACAATAGTTGAATGTCAACAATATTTGTCATTCCTACTGTTTTATCCAAGACTCAAATCTATTTGATTTCAGCAAATACGCTGCGATTCGTGTGGAACTCAACAATGTTTTTCATCCCTAGTATTTTATCGAAGACTCAAACCTATTTGATTCCAGCGATTCGTGTGGAACTCAGCCGGTTTCTAGGCAAACTGCCTAAAGATTTGGTAAATGAAGACTTTTTTCCATGCGTAATTTTCATATTGAAAATTCGACTTATTTTTTGAACTCTTCTTGAAACCTTCACCCGAAATTATTTTTTCCACATCATCAGTATCAGCGTGTTAAGCCTGCCTTCATCGTACTTTACTGTACGGACTGTGCAATTCAGGTTGTATTCATTGCCCACTCTTCTTTCTCCTCACGAATGGCACTCCACACGGTCTCAAAAATTGATGAATGGTTAGTTATTACCTAGTCGTGCCGTAAATATTCATACAACTATAAATGCGGCCCTTGCGGATGATAGCTTGCAGATAGCTAATTATTATGTTGGTAGACCTGATTATTGACATATGCTCTAAAAACGCACCAAATCTTGTCAGTGTAGCTTTAGCCGTTACAATGGATTCGTTTAGCAAAGAGAACCGCATCGCTCTGATTGTTTTACACAAATGTGGAATGGAGAAAGGCCGAATTGTCGAAACATAAAAGCCATTAAACATCACACGTGTTTTCGTGTATCGAACTATATCGTTATTCATTGATACTGGAGATGTGATAGACCGTAAAAGATCCGGCAGACCTCGCTCGCCACGTAAGCCACAAGCCATCAAAGCTGTAAGGTCCAGAATTGCAAGAAATCCTGTCCGCAATCAGAAAATCATGTCTCGTGAAATAAATATTGCGCCGAGAACCATGAGTCGTATCATTAAAGAAGATTTAGGGCTTGCAGCTTTCAGAAGATAAACAGGACACCGACTCAATACCGCTTTAAAACGAAATAGGGTGGAAAAGTCAAAACAGCTGTTATCGAGATACGGTAAAGAATACTTTTTACCGACGAAAAAATCTTTACGGCGAAAGAATCCTTCAACAAACAAAATGATATATGCACGGTCTTCTAAGGAGGCAACAGAAAAGATCCCGAGGGTTGAACACAGACATTATCCAGCATCATTGATGGTTTGCTGGGGAGTGTCCTACGAAGGTGTCACTTCTATCCATTTCTGTGAAAAGGGCGTCAAAACAGCTGTCAAAAACTATGTCGGATATCTTAATGAAGATAATGGAGCCCCTAAGCCGAACCATGTTTGAAAATAAAGAATGTGTTTTCCAACAAGACTCTGCGCCTGCCCACAAGGCAAAAACCACACAAGAGTAGCTGGGGAACTATGTGCCAGAGTTTATCAGCGTTAATTTGTGGCCATCAGCCAGTCCAGACGTTAGTCCTCTCGACTGCAAATTGTGGTCAGTATCACAGGGTATGGTCTGTAAAAAACGCCATCACAACCTGGAGTCGTTAAAACAGGCGTTGAAAAAAGCTGTAGATAATTTCCCGATGGAAGTCGTGCGAGAATCAATAGACCAGTGGCCTGTCAGACTTTGGCGCTGTATTCAAGCAAAAGACAGCCATTTTGAATAATTTCTTTTTTAATAATTATATTATTAATGGTAAAAAAAATTAAAATCCTGCTAGTAGTTTCATTATTATAGTTAAAACATCTTGTATCAATATTTATGGCACGACTAGGTATATTGATATTAGATCACATACGAAATTTTTAATGTATTATAAAAACGCCTACAGGTTAATGTACCAACCTTCTTTGTCCGAATTTTAAAGCTTATTTTGATCTAGTCGTTTTGTTTCGCTCTGAAAGTCATGACTTTTTTCTATGTCTGACAGCCTTTGAGTTCAGATTAAATATCCTTCCTCTCAGGTGAGCTCTGCAGATTATTTATTTTCGGTCTTTGAGTGGCTTACAAATAAATGGTCGATTCTTGTGTAATAATGTAAATAAAAGTTCGAATTCTAAAATCTATTTTTTAGATGATCTGTAGCAATGAAGGTGTTTAATATTTGGCTCATGATTATGTCTCGACGCTTAAAAGCCAAAAAGGGTGAGGGTCAATCTGTAAACTTTACAGTGAAGCGTTTAAAAGTCGATAAGTACCATGTTCTGTCCAGACACTAATTGGTATGATTCTCTTAACCAGAAAAAATGCATAATACGAAAAATGCAGTTTATTCGGTAGAAGAAAACTACATTAAATAGTCGTTGAATCTCATTTTTGCCTTGTGATTTGAACAGTTTTTCTTCATTCTAGCTTAAATTTAGCGACGCTTTTAATTACCTTTCATTTTTCACTGTAATATTTAGCACAAATTCAGTGTAGTCCGTCTCAGACATCTCGTGATTACATCTATTCACATTCAGTCTCGTCTTCCCAATTATTTATCGTTCCTTTCGTTGTTATTGCCAATAAACACCTCGGAACATTAAAAATTACCTCAGATTACTTTGAAACATGCAACGAACACAAAACTCTCTACCACTGAAATACACATCGACTTCTTATCTTGTAACGAACATTAACTCGACACCACATTGTCAAAGCACGTGCTCAACGTGAATGCAACTTCATGAATCATATAAAAGATTGTTTTCTTTATAAAAAAAAATACTAGTGACTAAGAAAACACCATGAATTCTTAATAGAAGTGCATCAAGCGAATCGTTTATGTTGCACGCAAACAGATTGCACGCTACACAATTATGTAAGCTTAAGCACACAACGAAGTCAACTAACTTTTTATCATGAAAATTGCATGTGAACTTAACAATTGAATTAAAATAGAAATATATAATAAAGGTTTTTCAGCCTTGGCCTCATGTCAAGTAAAGATGGGTTGGTTATAAGTTGAACGAGGTTCGACCTTTTTAAATTATTATGTTGGAAGCAAGCAAGGCTTCATCGACTAATACAGTATAATTAGTTTTGTCTATCTCTAAGGTTCTTGTTGATTATCTTTTGTAAATCAAAATTGGCGATATTGTTCTTATGAGCTCTTATTTGTATCTTTCAGATGTCTTTGAAGAAAAAGGATCCGAATGCATCGGGCGGACTGCGAGTTGCTGCCAATGATCCTCATTTGGTCAGCTTGGGAGGCGGTCGATTGAGTACAGTCGTTACACTACACTATATTCCAATAGGTAAGCGTCCTACAAATCGCCACCACAAATTCCACAATCAGCAGTTAAGCATGATTTCATATCATTTTCCATTTTTAGGTCAAACAACTATTGGATCATCGCCGTCATGTAGTGTAATGTTAAATGGATCCGGCGTACGAACCTTACACTGTACCGTGAAACGAAACGATCAAGGCGAAATCACAATCGTTCCGGAAATCGAGGCACGAGTTCTTATCGATGGTAATAAGATTGCCAATGAAACGAAACTAACACAAGGCGCAATGTTAACTATTGGCAATTCAAACTATCTACGCTTCAACAATCCCGCCGAGGCTCAAATGATACGATCAACAATGGGCAGCAATGAACGAATATCAATGCCACAAATTGATTTCACACAGGATTCAAATGGTTCGAACCATGGTGAGTGGACATTTTCCACTTCAAAGCCATTCAACCTAAATTATCTTCACGAATTTTTTTTACAGCCACACCTGAAGAAGTTCTAAAGAATTTCAATAGTTTCCTGGAATCTCAACAAATTGGCAATCAAATCAAACAAAACAATGAAACCATATCGAATAAATCAGCAAAAATTGAATACCTCAATATCAATAATCTTCTCTCACCGAAAGTTTTTACCGCCGACTCAATAACAGTTAATGCACCCGCTAAAGATGTCCTCGGACCGAAATATGCTAATTTCGCCAAGAATCTCGCCGAAAATCACAAGAAAGAAAAGAACCTCAGTACAAAAACTAATAATGAAATGAATCTAAAGACCAGTAGTAATTATGTGAACATTCCAACGGGTTTTATACAGAACTCATCCACACCATCGCCACAAACATCATCGTCGTCCACATCATCATCAGCGTCCGCCGTCTCATCAAATAATTCCGCAATAAATAATAGTATGCAGCATTTGAATAGCACCACAACCGCCGCCGCCAATGAAGTATTAACTAAAGTCAATAATAATTCAAGTACAAGAAACTATTGCCATTTATCGTCGACATACGATCGATACCCGAAGCCCGGATCGTACGGTGGATTGCAGATATTCCCAATGAATGGCGTCAACACGGATATCAATACATGCCCCACCACATCCTTTGAGATTTCAAATAATCAGCCGCGAAGTCGGCAGGAACTCTCGCCCCAAGATCAGGAGCGTGTCGATGAAATCCTGAAAATGTGCGCCGAATTCGAGCGACAAAATCAAACGCCACCTAGCACGCATCAATCCTCGCCGTTAGTGCAAAATCGAATTAAAACGAATGGTTCGTTGCCTCGCGAAAAGAAATCACCATTCTACGATGTTGGCTCGCAATCGTCGAAATCCTTCTTCCCCGACAAACCTACCTCAAAATATATCTCGTCCGGCTACGAAAATGTTCGGCTCGTTGGCGATCGGCGTGTTGAAATCGGCGGTCAAACATGTTCAACGCCAAAAATCTCAACCGGATATGAAAATGTAACACTATCAGCAAAATATATCCCACAATCGCCTCGAACGAAAATCCGAACTACTTGTACATCACCGAAAAGGGATATTCATTCTAATACACATGTTCTTCCGCCGTATCATCCAAACGCGCATCAAGCGAAAGAATATGCCCATTTGATTCAAAGTTTTGAGGACAAGTTGAAATTTGAAATTGACGCGATGCGAAATGAGGAGCATCACAGGATTAAGAGAGTTATGAGTCCGGAACCGATGAAGAAGCGTCAAAATCGTAATGTTAATAATTTAACGTTGGATTTGGGCACTTCGGTGGAGGATAATAAGGACAAGGAGAAGTTGGAAGAGTTGAAATTGAAGCGAGAAGCGGTTTTGGATAAGATCCGAAGGTTGAAAACACAAATTGCTGATGTACAACGACAGGAGGATGAAGTGATTCGAGAGGTAGGTGATTTTTTTATTCCATTTTATCGTAGGTTAAGGCGAAAACTTACTCGATCAGCAATTTCTGGAATGCGTAAGATTTCTTTTCTGTGTCCCAGTTGTTTTTTATGTTTGTTCTTTATTTATTCCATCGATTAAAAAGGATCTAGTTCGCTAGTATTTTGTGTTTATTCAAGTAAATTTCTAATATAATCCAGAAATTGTTAAATATGGACCAACTTTCATGCAAATTCGTACGTCCATAATTGCTTAAGGACCAAATTTTTTTCCTGAAACGACAAAACAATTCTTCATATCCTATTTAAGTGCTTCAAACATAGTAGAATATTTATTCTGAGATTATTAAGAACTAGAGCATTACTTCCCGAAATTTTTCTTTGTTTAATGTTTGAATATTTTCTTTGGTTAATATAATCATATGTCCGCACAAGCCATAGATTAAAGAATTGTAAATAAATGAGAATCAGATACACTGCTGTACTCCATTGCCGATTTATTAACCCATCAATTTGCTACAGCGCTTTTCCTTTCCTCACTGTCATCGAAACGAGTCGATACTGAAAATTAAAAAGTTCTCAAATTATTCCTGGAACAAAATTCAATAGCAGCCCCGAATTTTTCAGGAGCATATTCACAATAATTTTTATCAATAAAAGTCATTTAATCTCCTAACTAAAATGTATCTCATGAAATTTTCCAGATGGACATGGAGAAAGCCTTGGTTACAGCCGAAATGAACACGGTCAACAGCAATCTTGTCGAAATGGAGAAAACCTTTGTCAGTCTTCAAGGCAAAATCCATCGAATGGAGGCGCAACGCAATGCAAATCGTGTGATGCAAGAGACGCAACAAGCCAAACTAAAGCAGAGCATTGAAATGAAACAAGAGCAAATATCAAGGTATGCACTTCAATCTCACACCTAATCCCCTTAACTAATTGATTAACTTAATAACACTATTCTATCTTTCATTTTATCTCTCAAGAATGGAAAAATTGACTGTGAAAAATCCATCGGACACAAATCTCAAAGAAGACTTGGAAAAAACTGTAGAATCTCTTGAAAACGATCGTAAAACCTTCGAGGATATGGAGTTTCAGTATCTCGAAGAAGAAACCGAATGGCTTGCCTATCGCGAGGAATTGCACAACGAATTGAAGTCCATATCGAAACAAATTGAAGACAAACGCAATCAAATGCGTCGCTTGGAAAATGAAGGGGTTGAAAATCAAAATTCCGCGTGTACCGATACGAAAACCCTTGAAAGTAATCTCCTGATACTGTTGACGACACTCGAAAAAAGTCGCGAGGAGCTTCAGTCCATTGATAGAATAGTTTTCGAAATAACCGGTCAACAGCAAAGCCAATCCGATAGTGATGATGATGGTTTGATGAATTATCAAGATCGGCATGTTCATCCGGCTACGAATATGATGTCACAATCTTTGTTTGGCTCAACCGAAATCCTTTCGGCGAAACCGAAAGAAGTGGATTTAATGTCGCGAAGTGTGAACGAGAATATGTTCTTCAATAATATCGAAATGCCGTCGTTTAATCGAGGAAATGGTGGTAGTGATTGCAATGGAACTGGAACAGGAACGGTGACAAGTACACCGAAAAAAGAATTGAAAATATTTAAAATTCATGACGACACGGATGCAACTTTCACCGATTTAAATGGTGAAATTATACCGAAACTTGTTCGTCGCGAATCGAACGAGGAGAGTGATCCGTTGCTTAAGCTTAAATACAATGTTGAGACGAATTCCACACCGACACCACCACCGTCCAGTGCTGATGAACTCAAAGCCAAGGTGAATTTGAATTTGTCGTTGGGCAGCGATGATTTCGAAGTGAATCCGTTGGATAAGAGAATGCCATCGCAGGACGATATCGATCGGATTTGTAAGGTGACTTTAGATGCACCGATATCGACGACAAAAGGGGCGAGCAGCAAGATTATTGAGAGTATCAAGGAAATTGAGAGGAATCGACAGCTGTTGTTGGCGCAGCAAGGAACGCATGTTATCGAGCACGAGCGGCAAAAAATGTTGGAGCTGAAAAAGAAGAGTCATGACGAGGCACGTATGCAGTATTTACAATCACAAACGAGTGTCACGAGGTAAGTGTTTCGTGTATATTTTTATACAGCAGAACAGTTTTTGATGAGAGCATGTTAAGTACCAACAAAAAGATAAAATCGGTGATTTTCAAAATCAAATTTGGGCCTTTCCAGATCAAATTGGCGGTTTTCCAAATCAAATTAGGGCTTTAAAAATATCAAACACGTTAAAAAAGTTCTAGTTTGATTTGAAAGGGGATTCAGAAAATAAGCGATTTGGTTCGGAAAACATTCAAATTGAAGGAAAAATACTATGGATGGATGACCTCTGATAAGCAAGAAGACTGATAAGCTTTTCTTGCTTATCTGATAAGCAAGAGGAGTTATCAGTTCAGGTAGATCACTTATCGAATATGAAAAAGATGAGGCGCAATTATAGAACATTGTGGTACCTCCGTTGAAATGAAATGATTGGGAGATTACAGGAACATCATAGTCGAAACAGATATAAAGGTGATAAAAAGGGAAAAGGAGACGTGTAGGTCTACGTTGTGGTTGCAGAAGAAGCTACTATCAAAAATAACGAATTCATGGGAGCAGTTCAGATGTTGAGAGAACGTACCAAACAGTTGACGTTAAATTTAAACGAAGGGCTGTTCAATACTTTCAAAAAATTTGAGCGATTTTGGGCTAGTTTTGGTTTGGACTCATTTCGACAGAATTTTAGCTAGAGAACCTCTTACAGCAACATTTAAATAGCCTTGTCCAAAAATCTAGACAAAAGATTTCATAAATTAAATATAAACGTGAAATATAGCAAAAATAATTTAAATTTTCTCGTCAATCCGTAAATGTGTAACCATTTCCCTATCTGCCTAATACTCAATCAATAATAAATACAATATATATCTTCTCTTATCACTAATTTCTCTCACGCTCGTTATCAAATATGATTAAACCCCATTGAAATTGATCGTGTTGCAAAAATTCCCATAGTAAAGAAAAGCTTTTAGTATTTATTTCTTATTAACCTTGTATCGTTCGCTCTGTTATCAAGTGATTTCCTCACGACAAAACTGAATGTGCCTAGACAAAAGCTGCATTCAGTTTTAGTTGTAACATTCTTGGGGTGTTTCGTAAGCCAATTTCTTCGTTGTTGTTATTATTACAAACATCGATTGTGTTAAAAGTTGGACAGAATTGTTCAGTAGGTTAGTGATCTTGATTCGAAAGATTGATTGAGTTTCAAATTTTAAGTGATTATCAACGGATATATTTCCAGAAAATTATCTACAATTAATTCATATTGGATGACTTTTCGGACGATGAGTAAGTGTGTGAGACGTGCTTTTATTGTCAATAAAGGTTTTTACTATATTAGAGTTGATTTCAACCAATTTTTGTGAGAATGGAGTGCAAAACAATATGCTGTCTTGATATGACTAAAATCTCTTTATTTGTTAATAGAAGATTTCTAAAAATTCTTATCAATTAAACTCATAACAATGAAATGCATTCATAAGTCAATCATCGCTGATTTCAGCTCCCAATTAAGAAAGATCAATAGTTAGCAATTTGGTGCCGAAATGAAATCGTTAAATATGAAAAAAAGACATCCGAAAATAGCTCTTCTAGTCAATCAAACATTGAGCTACGTATTGTTCAACAGTTTTGAAATCACGAAACGACCCATATATAAAATCAAATTGTGAGAATCTACCAATGCCGAACGCGAAAGAATGCTGCTTTTATTGTCAATATTTTGAAACCTTACAAACAACAATTATTGTAGTGTATAGAAAACATGGAGGTCTAGGATTTTGGATTTGGCCTAAGTGAGCCGCCTTTTGACAAAGGGGGCTGCCACTACAACCAACCAACAACCAACCAGGATTTTGGATGAATACATTTTTAATGTAATGCTACAAAAAAAATGGGAGTCATAAAATTTTTCAACAATGCGATACAAATTTGGCGTTTCTTAATTGGTCCAGGAAAATTTGGAAAAAAATTACGTCCATAAAAATAAGTTTGTGAGCTCTACTACTCCACAAATTTAGGTTTTTTTTTACTTTTACTTAACCGAAATAAGCCGGGTCAACTAGGATTCAAAAAAAATTAACCAACCTGATCAATGGAAATCCAATATAATTGGAACCATAAGAACTTTCCCGGAACATTAAACTATTTCTTACAAATTAAATGCACTGAACCGTTGAATTTCTTTTGCATTTTGTTGTCTCTCTTAATAAATTATTCGTGCCTGATTCGGTAGAATCAAAAACGCTAGAATTTAAATTTTATTTGCTAAACCTGTTGACCAGTTTTATCGGAAAGGACTAAATAAGACAATCAATTTGTGTTTTTTACTTTGCCCAGCAGACGCCTCTCATTTTTTGACTCAACAAAAAATTGACTGGTCCAGAAGTATTCGTAAAAAACAATTAGGTCGTATTTTATTGACTCCTCGTTTGTTTAATTTAACAAAAAACTGCTATATTCATAACTCCTAATCAAATCGTCATGGCCTGCTCCAGTTCAGAAATAATAACACAAGCAGCTTAAAAAATTCAGATGTTTTAAATTGAAAAAAATGAGTTTTTTCGGTAATAAATTGCCGTTATACGAGCAATAAAAATAAAAATAGTCTCAAAAACATTTTAATCCTTCAACAAATTATTATAGCAATTTTTGGCAGTTTCAAATTTATTTAAATTTATATTTTAAAAAACAGCAGAAATTATTTTGACCACCTATAGTTGACCTTAAATAATGTTAGAATTATGAATCAATAAAAAAAACTTTAAAAATATCTTAGCAACTGTTTTGTTTGATTATAATTGTTATAAAATCCAACTGAACGTTCATTTCTAATAAATAGCGCATTTCTGCATAAGATTCAGATTAAAATGGTGAATCTTAAAATTCCATCACGTACAGTTTCCACAAAAAAAATAGAATTCGTGGTCAAATAAATTGTATTAACGTGCTAAACACCCATCAAATAAATTTAAAATGTAAATATTATTGACTTCACATCTTGGTTCGTAATTAATTTAAACAGTGCCCAACGTGGGACCTTAAATTAGTAGAGGTTGTCGCGAACACTTAACGTCCAAAATTCAGAAATTATTACAAAATATTTTGTGGCTACCAAAAAAAATCGGTCCATAGTCTGTTTTTTTTTTCTTTTCAAAAATTTTATGGATTTATTAAACAAGAAAAAATCAAAAACATTTAATCTCCAAAATTTTGGTATGAAAAAATCAGGAATTTTACACCGTAAAAGATTTTTTCTGGACCATATTTCCTGGATAAAGCCATTCAAATTTTGTCATTTTAACAAAACTATGCGTCCACTTCAAAGAAATTTTGCCTGAATCTGGAAGAGTGCTCAAAAACTAAGAGTTTTAGCTTTTCATATTATATAAGGATAATGTGTATAGTTTTGTATGGTTAAAAAACCATGAAATAATTCTATACATTGTATCCTTAAACTACTTTATTTTGGATTATCCAATTTATTTTCAGTGTAGGTTAAACAATATCTATTCAAAGGTAATTTTAGACCTGTCGTGGCATATGTACATATAATTATTAGTGTCCTAAACAATCCTTTCAAACGAAACCATAAAAGTTTATTAAATCTTTGGGATTGGACGTTGAATAAATTAGATGGCCTAGCATCGTTGAAAAAGGATGTCAGCAAAAAAAATTAAAACGCTGCATTTTCCGATTAAAACTTTTTTTTAGTTTTAAAAAATTCTTTGTAATCAATCAAAAGTTTAGTCCGGCTTCAATAAAGGGTTGCCAAATTTTTTCAGTCTTCTAGAAAAATTATTATCCATGTAAATAAATAAAAAAAATCTAAACGAGTAGAACATATTTTTTTGCATTAGGGGCCACCCATATATTTCGTAACACTTCAAGGGGACGGAGTATTTAAAAATGTTACTAATTGTTACATAGAGGAAGGGGGTCTAATAAATCGGTTTGTCACAAAAATTTCAATAAAAAAATTAAATATAAAATAAAATTAAATAATTTTTTTACATCACTAAAAAGTGAAATTTTAAATTTATTTGCCTCGCCACGAGGTGTCAGCAGGCGCAAAAAACAAAATTTGGATGCATTGTTGTTAGTTTGTGATTAAAGTATTGTATCGTCAGAGGGGGATACGATAAATTTGTTACGTAATATGGGGGGGTTTGAAAATGTTACGAGGGGGGAGATGGGAGGTTTCTAATACTCTAAAAATTGTGTCACGTAATAGATGGATGGCCCCTTAGCTTCAATGAAAAAATTCTTAAATTTTTTCCATTTTCTTACAAAAACTAAATTTCAATTAATGTTGCTGATTTCTGTTATCATTTCTTTTTCTCAAAAATCTTGTAGATCAATGGATCAATGTGGGATCAATGTTACTGAAAATATCCCGACTGTTCTTTTGGAAAAGGTATTTTGGGCACTATCTATCGTGGATCAAAAATGCAAGAAAATTTGGAATAAAGACAATTTTTTGGATGGCCCAAAATTTAGCCAAAGGAATTTTTTAGGTTTATGTTATATGTAGATGAAAAAAATTCCGGAAAATTTACATTTTTTTTGGATCGCCTAAAATTTAGCCTATGGATTTTTCTTAGATTTATGTTTAAAATGGAGAAAATTCAGGAAAATTTCCAATTTCGAAACGGACAGAACTTGATTTCTGACCCTGAAAAAGATTTTTTGACGAATCAGACAAACATCTCTATCAAAACTATTTTACATGATCCAGCAATCAAATGTTCCATTCCGGTAGTATTCTTTTGCATGATAAATAAACAAAATATTAGATCATTCAACGCACGATGCTTCAAAGGCAAAACATCATTCCATAGTAATTGCCTTTTTATATATCTGAAAGCTCTATATAGTATGGCTCTGAAATATGTAGCATCTCCATAATCATCAAAAACCAGCCACCAAACGAAAAAATAATGGCATTTAAATTCAAGTCGACTTGAATAAAAACCAAATCGTTTCCATAAAAAAAATACATGCTAGCCGAGAAATACTTTCGCAATCTTCCAGCATTCGTGAACATGTTTTTTACGGTTTTCTACTTTGAAACTTTTCAAACAATCACGCAATCTTGACGTTAAAACTCCCATATCCTCGATTAACGAGCGCACAACCCCATGAAATTTTGTTGTCTATTATATTTGCTACATTGAATTCAATCTCTACCTATTTTGTTCGGTTCCATTCATCTTTGTTTTCGATTAGAAATCGTCACATGTGCATTTTAGTTAGGGTTACCGTTACCGTTCTTTTTTTCAGACGACTTTGCTTTTGTTTCGCTGAACTTCGATTAGTCTGTATCATGTACTACTTGTCAGTGTTTTTATATTAATTTTTTATGCACAATTTCTATTCCCCTCTCTTTGGAAAAAAAAACATATACGTAATTTTAGTTCGCCCTATTCGCCATAAATCGATTCCTATCAATCTTTTTCCACAAACGTGCGACTGATAAGATCATAAATCAATTCATGGGCTAAGTAATAATCTATTCGAATCCTGAAATTAACTATAGTCTCGCCCTTTTCCAAGTTCCCATTGAAGACCTACTGGCGCCAGTATGTTTCGTCGCTCGTACGGACATGCGTAACTTAAGCACTCACTATGAAAATGATATTTTTTAATGAGTGCAATGCGTAGGCGGTCTAGTTCTACTGATTAAAATTATTTGGCGCAAGACAAATTCAAATGAATTTTTCTCAAGATAAATCATGATTATTTTAGGAGCCAGTTTGATCCAAAATGTTTTTAAAAATATATAAAAAAAATTAATTTTTTTTGTTGGAAATTTTGCTGTCCAACTCCTCATATGTTGCTTCTATGATGCACTAAAACACTTAATTGTATTTAACCCTTCGTCTGCCTACGTTTTTTCAGCACCTTCGGTCTGCCTACATGGGTCGTTTTCGTCTTACCGTTTTTCCAAGGTGTTAAAGTGCTGCAAAATATCTGAAAAAATTCATGGAGGCTCTTCAAACCTTTAACTTGAAGTATCAACCAGAAAAATGGCAACAATTAGATTTTTTAATATATTTTTTATCAAAAAAATGAAAGAAAACGGAGTAAATGCAATTGTTCACTAAAAAAATCATAACTTTAAAACGAAGATATCGAAACGAAAAAAAACGAAAATTAAAGAGGAAGATTGTAGCTTTCAAGAAAAAAATATACCGCATTCAATTATTGTTAAAAAACCCTTAAGTTTGCAATCTCAAAATGGTCAATAATTTGGTTCTAAATTTCGTAGTAAAAACGGTAATAAAAATATAATAATTTAAAAATTAGTAATGAAATCAATAAAAAATCAACATTTACGAGCCTGAACATGTTTTTATTCTTGAATCGAAAAATACAAGTAGAACGTGCTTATTTTTACACTGTTTTTATTGATAGCACTGTGAACAAACGACCTGGCGGTGGTCGTCGCACGTTAGTTTTTTGCATTTGAAGCAACAATAATTAGTTTTTTTGTCTTTTTGTGTGGGACAAAAATATATAAAAAAAAATAAAATAATTTTTTTTTTTTCAAAAAACTAAAGAAAACAAATTTAATAATTTTTTTCTCGCGGTCAGAATTTTTTGTGGCACTTTTACAGCCAAAATTAACACTTTTAAACGAATAAACGGAAAAAATTACTTATCATCTGCCTACGTGGGTCGTTTTCGTACGGATCGATTTTGATATTGTCACTACGATGGCTAGAACGGGACTGGGACAGCGAATGTTGATAGACAGGTACTAGAGGGGCGTAACTTTTTTTACAGAGGTACAGCAGCGCCCTTCCTAGCGGTGTACAAAAGTTACAATAACTTTTAATTTTCGCTCGGACGAAAACGACCCAGGTAGGCAGCCGAAGGATTAAATCCATGAATGAATTTCTTTTTTATATTCATATTCAAACCAGAACTCAAACAGACGACATATGTTAAATGTGTATTTTTTTGAACGTTGGGAGGTGGAAATCTTCAAAAGATACCAATCAGCTCCTGCCTCTCGGCATGCCGGATTTCTACCGACTAAAACCACCTCCGTTTCCTTCAATCAAATCAAAATTTAATAATTCACCGTATTTAAAATAGATCGGAGGAAGATGTTTGTCCCATAAATACACTGCAAGATAGTTGGCAACCCATATTATCGTCGGTAACAATATGGTTACTAAAAATACCACGCCTCCACCTACCAAACTATCAATTTAATGCTAATCTTCTAGTTTAATGTTTATTTACCCGTTTTGTGTACGAAAATATTGGGTTGACGTTATGCCAATAAACACAACGAGAGATGGTCCACATTTTTTTTTTTTGGAGGTATGAATGGAATCACTTTTCGTATAGTGCTGTTAAGTGTTGTTCAGCTTTCAAGTCAATAGTAGTACAGACTTTATTTTATTAACTGCAGAATGCAGTTAAGTGGATTTTTTCGTAGTTGATCCATTTGAATTTTTAGACTGTTTTAAAAGTGCGTGAAAAATTCTGACCATACAACCTCATTTCTAGCCCATCTTTTCCTCTCGGTAGTGAGAAAAATATCGACCGGGAGACAACCGTCCAACTCTAATCTCGTTTTGTTATCAATAATTTTCATGTGAAGTTTAGTTACATAAAAAAAAAGAATTCTTTCTGCAACCGATAACGAATCAAGTACTCATTATCTACTTCACACGGAGAGATAAATGTTTGTGGAATGCCCAGCCGAGCGAACCAGTGAGCGTGCAACAACGATTGCGTCGGGAAGGAGTCAATTTAGCGAAATTAAATAACCCAAATTTACTATTTTTAACCGCGATAAATCCGAAATAAATGTGCAGCTAATTATCTCATTTAATAAAATAGTGGTGTTACTTTCTTTCATCTCGCCCTGAACTGCTTCCTCGTCGATTTAATCAAAACATTCAAATGAACCAGAAAAAGACCCGCAAATTGCCGTCATCGATCTGTAGTTGTTGTTGGTGCTTAATTAATATTTATTTAACAATGAATCATAATTTTGTTTTTAATATTCCATATTTATTTATTTCCATTTTCATTCTATTTTTCGGTACGTCTACACTTCGTAATACTATGGAACATAAAATATTTCAACCGTACAAACAAACAGTAATGGAGTCATTGAAACCTTGGAATCGGATTCGTCCGATAGTAAGTCCGGGAAAAATGTTAAAATTAATGGAAATTCACGAGACAGTGATGTCAGAGATAAGTTAACAGACACAACGACTGAAGATGATGAAGATTCGGCCAATGATTCGGAAAAGATAGCAACGAACAAGACAGACCAACGGAAGCAACATCGTCTTG
The DNA here is from genome assembly GCA_963942545.1 of Oxycera nigricornis. Classification (NCBI taxonomy): domain Eukaryota; kingdom Metazoa; phylum Arthropoda; class Insecta; order Diptera; family Stratiomyidae; genus Oxycera; species Oxycera nigricornis. The sequence goes on from OZ012662.1 coordinate 105,337,915, forward strand.
TTGGTGGTGAAGAGGTGGAGAATCAATCTAGTCAAGTAAGTAGTGATGTATGTATTACATACTACAATGTTAGCTTCATATTAGCATGTGAATAGAAAATTACGAATTAAATTCAATTTAAAATCGAAAAATAGTCAGCGAAAATTTTTGTATCACGTGATTCGAAACTGATCGATTAATCCGTATTGTTGGACTTAAACAATTTATCGGAATATTTCAATATTGACTGAATTTAATCGATCATTTAACTGCAAACTCATGTGACCCACATTTTGTTCTGCAATAATCGATCTAAACTAACCGCAAAAAAAGTAGACGACTACTTCTATAAATATACACTCAATAAATCAGTGTAAACTATTTACCTTGAATATGTCCAAATTGTTTGGAACGAAATGTCCAAATTTTTGAAAAGGATACAAAATGTTGCTAGCAAAAGTGGATGTTTCCTGAAATAAGTGGAAATTATCATGGAGCTATTTATAGACTGAACCATTAGGAAATGTCTGTCGCATTAAATGGCATATATTTGATTCAGTGCTGGATTTGTTTAGGATAAATGAAAGAAATATCCGATGGTAGGTTGTCAACATTTATCGATTAGTCTTTCATCAGTTTCCCGGAAAACTAATCAAAATTTTGATCTTCTACAACATATTTCTTTCTGATTAAAAAATTCATAAAAAATTCTAATTTTTGCTAGTATGTATTGAGAAAATCAATTTAAATGTTGTGGCAATTGAATAATTGAAAAATGGAATGGCTCTTTTTACAAACCCTAATCATTTTTAAATTTCAAGATTCATTTTGAGCGATTGCACCATTGATAAAGGTGATCGTCCGTAGTACCGGGGGATATTCAAATTACTAGCCGAGTTGTATGGTCCGAAAGTTACAATTAGTTAAAAATTGTGATGCATATAAACAATACTTACCGTTTTAGGCACTGTAGATTTCATTTCATTTTTAATTATGTACATACTCAATATATTTTAAAATTCCCATTAATTTGCTTAAAACTCTGCAGGAAAACAGCATAACTAAACAGTTGTATTCGTTCAACTTTCATTTGAAGGCAATATTAATATCCATATGATAATAACTACAGTACAATCCGCTCATAATAACTTCAGAAGACCGACAATATAGCCGACTGAAAATTCACCATAACTGAGTTCATTATAAGTGGATTTTAATCTATAATTATTTGATAATTAAGGCTGCATTTTTTGTTGGTTAAGCTTTCATTTATTTCCTCATCACTTCAAGTCACTTAAAAAACTATTTAAAAATATTGGAATCGTGGCGCATAATAAAAGTCCATGTATGACATATTAACTAATGCTGAGAAGGCTTTTGTATTTTAGATTCCTCATTGACTCACTTGATTCCAAATAATATAGGTCTTGGTCCTGTTGGGCTGTTTAGTCTTTTGACTGATTTCTGAGCGTTCTTCGTGAATACTTTTCTATTTACATAGAGTTCGATTTGAACTGCATTTCTGATGATGACAACAATTCTTTTCAATATAAGTCTGGAAACTTGTTTAAAATTTCTATCAGGTCTTTATATTATATTTAAAATATTAAGACCAGTCAACAAATAATCTGAATATCTAAAACTTTTATTAATTCAGTATGTCATCCATTGATGCTTTACATACACAATCTAACCTGAAAAGAAAAAACAACACTCTAATGAAAAAAAGCCAAATCAAAAGACTTTCATTCTTTTGAGCCTTGTTAGTTAATTTATCAAAGAGTCTGACTGCCAGGTTTCGTGTTGGATTTTTTTTTTATTACGCTAGCTACTTTATGGCTGCCAAGACCGCCATGAAGGCCGTCATTTCTATTATACCACGAAGCATCGACCATGTTAATTTGTACCTTTTTGGAAAGTACAAATTTTCTGAATGTGAATATGTTTAGCATATACTCTTTTAAACTACCACCCGACTAGAAAAATGTGCCTTAACATGATCAATACTCGATCAAGCTTGCCCGATGAGAATAAAGACAGGCATACAACGCATATGAATACTCAGGACTTGATCAGGAATGCTTGATGCTCTATTTGAAAATCCGATTAGCAATGCCTAGTCTACAACTGATTAAGGTTTTCTGACCGACAATGCACGAATACACACAACCAAAATAATTGCAGTACCGTGCATTTGGCGCCTCATTTGTGGTGATTTTTTTTCTATAGTTTTAGGAAGTATTTTTATTCCAGCTGCAATCCATGTGTCGTGTGAAATCGTCGTTATCGAAAATCGAACCTCAGCCTCACTGCCTGAAATCTAAAGCCAAATACTCTAGCCTATTCCACGGAGACAGTTGATAAACGAAAGCTCGAATGTATGAGTTCCATTCGACGTTTCGTTTATCAATTATCCAGTCAAATTAATGAAGACCTGAGCTCTGCGGATTCAGTCGCAAGAGCCATACTTCCATCAACTGAATCCGCAGCACTGTTTTGGAGTGTATTACCAAGTTTAGCAAAAATTGTTGAGGCTGCCCTAATAATCCGATTTTAATTTTGTCAAATGCATTTGATAGGTAAAGTGCTCTTTCATATGTGAAAAAAATCAAACTTCTATAGACTTAAGTTTCTGACTTGCAAGCTTTCAAAAAATTTAATTTTTTTTAAATAAATTTAGATTGCACCATTATTATGGGCAATCTACTGAATCAATTTTGATGAAAATTTGTTTGCTGTTTTATTATATTATAAAGATTTTCTAGGCGAACTATGAAGGCTCTCAGTGCATTCTAAATGTTAAAAAAATGAATAAGAAAATCTTTTTTCCCTTTTTTTATATTTATTGCTATTTTGCGGCAAGAGTTAAATGATTTAAAATATCTTTAACCGATCCTATCTTGTGGAAAATTTTATTACACAACTTTAACTCCACTCAACTTTGCTCTTAAATGAACCGTTTTAAAGTTAGGTGTGAGAAAAGTAGGAAAAAAACGTTGTTTTTTTAAATTTTCAAACATTTCGATTTTTTCCAATGTTCCCGATTTTTTTTTAAAAGGAAGATAAGTCAATTATTGTTATTCGAGTTATTGCACATCTTTTCCAGCAAAAATCAGTGTGCTCCTCCCTCAACGGCCAACTGAAAACAGATGCGCCCTGGTCTAATAATGAAAATATGCAAAATGGATAAGGCAGGGAGAGAGGGGGGCTTACATACAGTTTATGAAACCAAAAATTTGACCTTGTTGTAGGTCTGCGTTGGGTGGCATCATGGATTAAAACTTTTTATCATTATCTCGCAAACTGTAGATCCTACAAAAAAATATTAGGTCTCTTTTTTTGTTGAAAATTAAATTCCCTATAAAATTTGCAGTTTTGGAACTACAGAGTTTTTTTCGTGCTACATCCCAAACTATTGACGTTACGGCCTTATGTTATTGTAGGATTGACAGTTTACAATTTGCAGGTCGCCAAATTGCGCCAATTGCGAAAAACCCTATCACAAATTTTTGGTTTGGATATCCTGCTCTGGTCCTGACGAGAAAGTTCTGATACTACATTGTCATTTCAATGATCCTGATATCCTACTCTGGTCCTGATGCGGTCGTCATCATGAAAGCCTAATGTATTTAATGTTTGAATGGTCTGGATGTTCTGCTCTAGTCCTGATGTGGTCCTAATCAGGAAATCTTGATAAGGTTATCATAGTCTGATTCGGGCTTGTTCTCGAGAAGGCATGCCTCACCAATGCCAACGATCACGACCTCGTATATGCTGTGATTGTTCTTGAGGTTCAATTCTAGTCGGACACAGTCCATACAGACATTTATTGTGTAAAATTGATTTTGCAAGGAAATTCGACATAATTTCCCAGCGTTGTTCAAGCGGAAATCATTTTGTTTCCTACATCTTATGTGTAATATTACACCGTTGTCAATGTTGAAACAACACGCACTTCAAACAATCAAATGGCCCACACTTTAATGGTAGCTTCCTGATTAGAACGGGTGATCACACGTCACGGTTTTGCCCTCGCCAGCAAATGCTTGCAAATATGAAACTGTGAAACTATGTTTGTATAATTCTTCTGGGTCTCACAATTTTTATTTAAATGCAATGCATTTTATGCTGACGCAATAATTTTGATTTAAAAACAACAATTTTTTATTTCAATTTTGTCCATCAGACTCATCATTATTTTTCCGATTTAAAAACAACTATTTTTATATTAATTTTTTCCATTAGACTCATTATTTTCCAAATGAAAAAATATTTTTAAAACTGTTATTTATTTGATTATTCCTTTTATACGAAAATCCTTGGAAAATGTCCCTTCCATATTTTTGTATGTACTTAATGTCATTGAAATTGTTTACCATAAATCCATCCTCAAAACGTTTGCCAGTTTATTTTCTTAAAAAAAATATTTAGATGAAATTTATTTTCAGCGAAATATTTTTCTCTGAATATTTTTATTTGCATTTTTTTTACGTCGCAAATTTTTTCGTTTATGTTTTCCAAAGTTGTTTCCCAAAAGATTTATTTGATGAATTAATTATCAGAAAATTTCTGGTTGATATTTCAAAGGATGTAGCAAAGTTTAAATTGATGTAATAATTCAAATTTTATTTTGATTGCTAAATGCATTTTCAATTTTTCAGTGAAAAATTCACCTAATGGTTATGTGTAGGATGTTTCTATGATAAATTTTCAACCAATTAATATTTCATAATTTATCACACTTCAGAAAATATTTTTAATTTCGTCTAATTTGAAATTTTTTCCAATTTACCTAGTCAATCGGTGCCTCTAAATAAATTGCACAATAAAGGAATTAAACGACATATTTTCCTCCTCTGTTTGAAATTCACTTTCAGCTTTTTATTGTACATTATTAAAATATAATTTAATTAATCAAATATAATTATTTTTCCCGGATAATAAAAAAAATGCTTGAAGTTTTTTGAATATTTTCAATAAGATGTTCTTTGATTTGCTCCAATTTAAATACATTTGTGATTTATTTTCGAATATGTTTTTATAGTTGCAGAATTTTATCTTGTGGCATTTAAAGCAATAACACACAATCAATCACTAGAAAACCTTAAATATTTGCTTGTATGTACATTCTACCACTAGTCCAAAAATTGTTTAAAATACATCTTTCAATTCAGGCCATAAAAACAGGAAGCCACGGCAAAAAGGAAATGAGATACATTAACACAACAAGAAGTACATTAACAAAAAATACGGTTTCCGTTAAAAGCAACAAATCAAATATATCTGGTTACCACAAAAACAAATATTTCCAATGAAAAATCGTTTGCAGGATTGATCCAAAACAAAATACAGAATTCGCACACATAGATTTTCTCCTATTCCAAAATTTAAACAACCATTAAAAAGTAAACTTTCTCTTCCGTTGTTTAATCAATTTGTGTCAATTGTCTGTAACCGTTTTGAATGAGTTGCAGATGGAACTCATTAACATTCACCCGTGACCCATTGATGATTTTTATCAGCCTGATCTCGCAACTAATTATATCCCTAATGGATTTAACATGTGACAACATTAACAGTGAATTGTTTTTGTGATTTTATAAGTTCTAAATCGAAACGACTCTCGCCCAAAGATGTTTTATTTCACGTGTTGAAAAATGTTTGAGTGTCGCTCGGTCGCGTATTCAAGAAATTGTTGGCAATAATCCAAAATAAATTGAAATATATACTTTTTTATCTTTGATACAACATTGCAAACATAATCTTTGGTTAACAATAGCTATGCACTTTGTCATTTGATTTAGTAATAATTTTTTTGTGGGTCGTAATGTCCAACAATTTATTTTTCAAAATTTGAAAATTTTATCTTTTAAACTTCGTTTTTCATTTTATTTTTTAAATAATTCTGATTGTTATGACATTCGTTTGTAGTATTATATGTCGTGGAATGTGTTGAGTGAATAGTATAGATTTCATGGTTAAAATTCTTTTCGGACTTGTCGGCGTTTTGACGTCATTTGCAGGCATTGAATAATGGTTTGGTTGTGAAAGTCCTTGATGTGATTTCAGCCGGTCTAAGGCGGCTGTTGACAATATGTGATGGCAGCATGACAATGTTGATTTCTATTTTTAACAAATCATCTAGAATTCGTTTCGTTTATAAATAAAATGGTTGAATTTTCGGATGGATCAAAACAAATAAATCATGAACTTCAACCGATTGGAACAGAATGTGGGACAAAAATGATTTTTCACTGCAATACGCAGTCTGTGATCGTATTTCAATTGCCCAAAAAATGACTTGATTTGCATGAAAACTATTTTTTTACCATCCCAAAATCGATGTACCTATCTCAAAAATAGGATTTTAAAACAGACCTAACACATGTCATAAAAAAATTGGCTATTGGCAAGATTGAATTGTTACAATTATAAGAAATGCTTCCATTTAGCAAATACTGTTTTAAATTATTATTGAAAATTGCTCGTTCGTTTTTTAGATTTCTCTATCAAGAAATTTTTGAATATTTCCTAAAACCTTGTTTGGACATTGTTTGTCTTTGGCAGACAATTTTTATTTTCAATTTTGAAAGGAAAATTATTTATGAAATATTTAAAAATATCGTTTTCTGTTTTGGGTTTTTTTATCGAAAAAATTCTGAAAATTTTTCTAAAAATTTTTACCTAAAATTGTTCTCCAGATGCAGAAATGTTTTACTTTCTCCTTCTTTTCGAAATGAAGGCTCGCACGCACCAATCTGAAGATTATAAACTTGTATTTTTCTTCAGGGGCAAGACTCAAAGAACATATTAAAAAATCATTGCTGCTCCTCTTTTGTAAAGCAAATTATTCCATCGACATTAATAACAAATTATTTTCAGTAGATATTTTAAAAAATTTCTTTAAAATAAATTGTAAGCGAAAACAGTGCCGGACCAAATTTTGATATCGTGAAAAAAAGGCCATGCGGTGTTTAAAAAAAACTCTTAACTACTGCAGATTTTCTTTGAATTTTTAATAGAAAAACATGCTAAAATAATTCTTGAAAAAATTGTTTGTAAAATATTTCTCATAGTTTTTTAAGAAAAAAATTTATTCTCCAAAAATACCAAGTGATCAAGTTGCTATTAATAAATTGTGTCAACTTTTTTTACGGAAATTATTAGTAAATCTGGATCTTCAAATTCTTACAAAAGAATGCCCGAAAGATTTCGATGCGGAAAAAAGTGAAACTTTTGTAAAATTCACTTTATAATCGGGAAAAAATAGTAAAACATCTTAGCAAAAAAAAGGGTTTGGTAAACATTTCTTCAAAAACAGTTGTTTCAACAACAAAATAATAACTAAAAGCTGCTATAAATTTATTTCTTCAACAATTTCATTAGCTTTTTTGAGAGAAAATATCAAAAAATAACCTTCTAATAAATTTCGATGAAATTTTTCAAAAAATTTATTAGGGAAAAAATTGATGAACATTCAAAATTTATATCAAATGATTTAAAGATTTATTTTGAAAAAACATTTTTTACTAAATTTCTGCCCGACTGCGTTGGTAAAAAAAGTCAATACTGTGGAGAAGAAAAATCCACAATTACTGCAGATATTTTTTTAATTCAAAACAGAAAAAATTTATGTATTTTATAAAAGAACTGTTCGCGAAAAAATTTCCCTAATGATTTTTATAAAAAAAATATTTTTTTAAAAAATTATACACAATTTATTACCAGCAAAAAACTGCGTCAAATTTTTTTTAAGGAAAATATTCGAAAATCGGGATTTAAAAATTCTAAAGAAGAATTCTCAAAAGATTTCGATGCGGATAAAACTGAAACTTAAATAAAATTCACTTTACAATCGGGAAAATAAATTGGAAAACATCTTACGAAAAAATTGTTTAATATACATTTCCCACACAATTGTTTCGATAAAAATAAATTAATTGAATGCTACTGTGAATTTTTTTTTTCTAAAAATTGTAAGAAATTCTTTATGAAAATATCAACAAAAAAATCTAAAAAATGTTTCGATGAAATTTTTACGAAAAGCAAATTGATGAAATTTAAAAAAAAAATTAGGAGAAATTTCTTAATTTAACTGTGTGTGAATAATGCGAAACTGATTCCTTTGAAAATTTACAATTGTTTGGACTATATTTGTAGGAAAATTAGTCGTATGAGATATGAATTAACATTCTTCGTGTTGATATCAAAATGAAGTTCACTCACAGGATGTCTTAGGCTTAATTCCGTTCTGTGGGCATAATTAACTTCCAAGTATATGGGAAGTTCTTGTAATCGCCTCGAAAATCGAAATTGAAATTTTCAACATTTCTTTACGATTTGAGGTCTGTAGAGTATATTTAAAGTGGGGTTTGTTGTTTTGACTCTTTGAAGGTCATTTCTGTCATGCGCTTTATCTCGCGAACCAAACATGGGATTTGCATCGTTAGGTTGTCAATGGTTGTCATGATTCTATCAAATTTTTAAAAAAAATCGTTACGCCGTTTTTTACTTTAAGAAAAAAAGTGCAAAAATTTAGGTTTCTTTTCATAAACAATAAATTTTTAACCTGATTTCCAAAACACAGTAATCAATGTTTACAAAATTTATAAACTCTTTTCAGTTTTTGTAGAGAAACTAGCAAAACTTTTTTCAGTGATGACAAAAAAAATTAAATTGAAAATAAAAAATCATTTAAAGTCACCATGTAAAAAGGGTTCATACGAATGATATTATCTTATAGTATATCTCTTATTCTAAAGACACTGTTGTAAAGTCAATCAAAGTTTGTTATTATTTGCATAATTTAAGCAGATTTCGAATAGTTTTCATAGTATCGTGTTTTAATTTTAATAAAAAAAAATGCTTAAATTGTGAAAACCAAAAAAAATTCAATCAAATTTACTCTCTCCATCCCCATCCACCAAAATCCTTACGTAATCAGTGGACACTCCCGTAGATGATACGATTGATATTAACTCATTACAATTACTGCGATGAGTACCTCTCATTATTCTTATTTAAAATAGCATTATTTTCATTATTATTTTTGTAATTAATATTTTTAATATCTATGTAAATATTACTGGGAAGTTGACCGTGTGGACCTCAAGGGTCGCACCTCGCGGCTTGTTTCTGGTCATATTCGATCAAAAGATGATGATATTTGTTCTAAAAATCAGCAACGTATGACTACTGTGCATATTCTGTATTACAAGGAATAGTTGTTGTTGTTTTTCAAATAGACAACCAAATGACGATAAAATCGCAGCAATTAGTAGAATTGGAACTACAGTGAAATTGAGACTACTCTGAAAAGGTGATATGAATGTTTAAAAAAACTATGTGCAGTGCTTGAAGCTATGAATTGGATCTAAAAAGAAATATATTAAATTCATACGTTTTTTGACCTGTTTTGAACTAGGCTAAAACTTCGATACTGTCCCTTACATGGTCACGCTTTTACCTTAGTGATAGTGATAATCGTTTCAACCACTCTCACTACATGCCATTGAAATCCAGCATTCCATAACATATTGATCATCAATCTGTTCGACTGCTTGCTTATTATTCCATTCACAATTCACCGATGAATGCATTTCCAAGCACCAAACAAAGCTGAATCGTACGATCGTTCTGGTCAGCATATCACCAATAAGTGTGCACCTCTTGGCGCAATATATCAACACCACACAAAAACATTAACAAACAAGTATAATGTATTTCTAGAAGAAACATTCCAGCAATGTTTCAAACATGACCCTGTCGATTGTGGATAAGAAATCGCGGCCGTGGCTGATCAAAACAAACGCATAACAATCTTAAATTTAAATGAAATTATCGCGAAACGTGTGTTCGCGCGGTGACTGGGCTACCACACACAAAGAGTGGTGAGAGCTTGAAATTAAATTTTTTTAAAAAATTAATGGCACAAGTCAAAATTCTTTCATGACTTTCGTCGTGTTTTCGCGGCGATCCATTCCTCATCATCATCGCCACCATCATCATCTTGGCAATGTTTTGCACCCCAAAAAATCGACTCGTTGACGAGACCCGTTTCTAGTTAGCCACTAGCCAAGATAGACTCGACAAATAGATACAGATTCAGAGCGTAGAGATACTTTATTTCACTATTGTGCTCCTAATTGATCGGTCGTTAAAAGTGCATAGTAAGTAGTGCGCGCCGAAGTGCTCCATTCTCAATAATATCTGAACTTTGCGGGCGGCCCTATTTTTATTAATTGAATTAAAATCACCGGAAAAATGGAGATGTGGTGACAATCTATAGTCCGATTTTCTATCTAGATTGAATTAATCATGCAAATTTTGTGCGTGTGTTTGTGTGGCGATGAATTGATTTGATCTGTTTATTTTTAAGTCCCAAACCGACGAGTGAGTGTGCTTTGAAATAATTATAATTTTTGTTAATATCACCTATCGCGGTGTGGTTAAATTTAGTTGTGATACTAATTGGAAAAATGTCTGTTTGGATGACATACGTGAAAAGACGGACACAGCCCGTGCATCGTTGTAAAGTTGAATATATTCAAGTAAGTGCTACACGATTGGAAATTGGTTTTCAAATTAGATTTCTGTAAATTGAGGTCAACGTTTTGGACATAGAACATCTTGGTTGGATAGCGATTGGGTTGCTTTAAATGTGTTGAAGAACACAGTTCATACATTTTCAAAGTTCATTGTCCAAACTGAACTCTTGAAAGTAAGAAATATCATAAGCTTCTAAATGTATCCCCTTTTTGTGTGGTGCCTATCAGCCAAAATCAATATTTTTTTTTATTATTAGGTCGCAAAGTTAAATTCGCCGAAAAAATGTAGATCGGATAGAATATATTCAATTCTAGATAGTGAAATTTACTAATAAATTAAAAATAAAACACAAAAAATAGGTAAAATGTAGATGCATCGAGTTTCGGGAACAGATCATGCTGACATGGAACCATCCATTTCAATCATTTGTATTTGGAAAAAGAAACAGACTGACCGACTGTCCTATTTTATTCTATTGTAACCCAGTTATATTTATCTACTACACCTTAACACTATCAACTTTTCTTTGAGATTTTTCTAAATCCAACCGACGATAAAATTTCGTCGAAGTTTTCATGATCTCGCCAGAAAATATGATCCTTGAAAGCATCTTGTGGAGCATAACAGACAATTATCTTTCAATCGATATGAAATTCCTTCATTCTACTTTAAAAACTGCTTCCTGTTTATTAACCGACAAACAAGATTTACTTTTAATTTATAAAAATCATAGAAACACCACCGGACTTAGACTTGAACCTTGTGGGGATATAAAATAATGTTAAAATTTTTTTTTTATTTATTTCAAGCCAAAGCAAGGCATGAATAATAAAAGTATATACATATCAACAAAAATATTAATAAAACTAAAAGGAAAGTGGATTGGAAATCGGAGAGAATTTTTTTTCAACGTTGGGAGGTGGAAATCTTCGAAAGATACCGATCAGCTCCTGCCTCTCGGCATGCCGGATTTCTACCGACTAAAACCACCTCCTTCCCTTCAATCACTCTCTCCATCAAAATTAGTAATTCTCCGTATTTAAAATTTTAGGACATAGTACCCAGACGATAAAAATCGGTATAAGGGATAGTATCAAATTTGTAAATTTTAGTATCCTTTTAGTTAGATTATTCAGATTATATGTTTATAAATTATTTGATGTTGATAACCTGTTTGGCTTTGACTTCAGTAGGAGCTGATTGTACGTGTAACTTACTTCGAATGTTGGTCCTGAAGGAGATATTTTTTTAGTGTCGTTTTAAAGGAACTTGGGTTCGCTATGTTTTTAATTTTGTCCGGTAGTGTATTGTCAAAGTTAGCTGCTTTGTTGAAGGGGTCTTCTTTTAGCCGATCAGTTCTGGCAAATGCTATAGCTATATTATTCATGTTTCTCAAGCTTTAAGTGTTTGTTACCGCAATCCTGTGTAATTTCACAGCGGCGTACTCATTACGGTGTAAATTCTTATGTATGAATTTAGCTCTTTCCATGGAAATCATACCTTCCAGATTCAATTTTTGGGCTGTTTTGTAAACTTCGCTCGTTGGAGTTGACATACGGAGATTGTAAATGGTCTTATACGCCTTGGTTACTAATCTGGAGATAGTCATGAGGTTACCTTTAGAGGTTTGGCTCCAATTCAAGATGCTGTAGGAAATTTTGGAAAAGAGATGCGCATACATAATTTGGATTTTTTTTCTTTGGAAAGAAGTAGAAGCGACGTAGAAGACCAATGAAGACAGCCAGTTTTTTTCCTTAGATCATTTATGTGTGGAGTCCATGTTAGTTTCTCGTCTATTAGTAGTCCTAAATATTTTATTTGTTATACTCTCTGGAGGGTTGTGTCATTGATTTTTACGTGTGGTTGTATGTATTAATTTTATTTAATTCGAGAGGAATTTCAGAGACTCCGCAATATTGAATTTCTGCAACTTAAGTTTTAGAATGTTATGATTCACACGGTCAAACGTTTTGCTAAAATCAGTGTAAATCGTATCATGTTGCCGCTCCTTTTTCATGGCATTAAGAGAATCTGAGACGAGCATCATCAGGTTGGTAGTAGAAGTTGGTCAATCTCTTCGGAACCCATTGTGTTTATTCAAATATTTTCGTGAATTTAGCACACATTGCCTTTTTCAACTAACTAATGCATAATTGAACTTTTGCAATGACTCTGTAATTTTCCAAAGATATTTTATCTCCGTCTTTGAAGATAGGTAAAATATGGGAGGAACCTCACCTAACGAGAGAAATTTGTTGAAAATTATGTAAAGTGTTTGAACTAGGACGGAACAGTGATGCAGGGAACAAAGATGAAAGTTAGTCTGGTCCGAGACTCTTAATTACATCCAGCTCTTCGATGGCTTTTTCAATATTATATGTCGTTAACAACATGTGTCCAATTCAACCCAAACGAAAAACCAACGCGTTTTAGCAGGGTGAAAAACGTCTTGAAGTTTCTCAATAAATAAATCACATATCATTTGGAAATTTGATGAAGTAATCCCATGTCCAGTTATTGTTATCGGATATCCGACGATTGGACGATTGAAGTCTCCCAAAATTATTTTTGTATCATCCTCCTTCATGCAAGACAAGACAGAGAAAATTGTATCGGAAATATCGTTGTAGATACTTTCGTCCAAGTTGGGGAGGAGGAAGCACAAACAACATCTCATCTGGAGACGTAGGCTACAGCTGCTACCATGGTTGCGTAGTCTGTAATAGAACTATCATCGGGATCATTATAGTCCGCCTGCAACCCAAATGATTGAATTTTCCAATACAGATTTTGCTTCAGACGAAAGAAGCATAGTACAAACTTCTTTCACCGCATTAAATGTTCCCAGTTCAAAGTCGGACAATATTGATCGTGCCATGAAGTTTCGAATTCCCAACTGTGCTGCAGCATCTTTTAAAGCGTGCAAGACGGCTCTATATGCCATTGAGAGACATACTTACTCAGAATCTTTATGACCTTCTTGTAGTTTCACCAGGCACAATCGGCTTTGACTTCCTCTCGAGTTGAAAGATGCCTGTGAACGGATTGCTCTGATTCTTTTTTCACCATTATCGGATCGCGATGATAAATTAAAGTTTCTGCGCTCGCTAAACATTGCTTATCTTTAACTTTTTTACAATCCCAATACGTTTTCCCGTTTTTGTTGCATGATTTCTAATATAAATACCTGCCGATATCCAATCTGCTTTCATTTATAAAATTTACATCCATTTCTACTTGTACACCCGTATTTTTATTGAAAAACGCACGTAATTTAACAAGCATAAAAAGGTTATGTGTACGTTGTGTAAAGGATACCTACTCTCAAGATCTCCACTGGAGGTAATTGTGGTGTCAACATTCGGGGATTATCAATGGGCAGTTTTTGGGCGCCCTGAACGTTCATCATCAAAAATGCTGGTACGACCAGTTTTTTAGTTAGCCTACCAACGTTTTACGGTTGTATATGATGGGGACGCTTCACCGTACACTGAGTCTAACTTATCTTTCTTTTATTTCCTGCGATAAAAGAAAGAAAACCAACTCTTTTCAGTAGTCTCCGACACGAGAATACCTCTTCGTTTATTTCAATGCAATTTGTTTCTATCCCTACTTATTCACATAAGTCAAAAATCTTCTGCATAATTTTATTAGTCTCCATCCCATTCATACGAGTTACCAATCAGTTTTCATGTTCTGGATTCAAATTTTCTTAGGCTAGACCTCGACTGTTGAACAAATTGTAACGACGACGGTTATCTTTGCAAGCGTCCTAGCGTTTATTTTGTAATGCTATGTTGCGAGCTTGTCACATGGAAACCAACCCTGCAGTATTTCAGCTGGTAGAATCTGAAACAGAATCTAGTAAATGTTTCCTTCACTGCAAGTCGACGAACGTTGCTCTCTATGTCTTGCATCATCCAGGTTTCTCTCACTAAGCTTTTAATGAATTTGACCTTATTTTGAATGAGGATTATTAATACAATATTCCTATTAACGTAATTTGTAATTCGCTGTAGACTGAATATTATTTTTTTTAAAAGCTGTCGTGACACATTTTATTAAAAGCATTATTTCATTTATTTCTCGCTCTTTTTTGATTATTTTAAAACTATTAACGTTCAGCTTTTCTCGTTACAGCAACGCCATTCAAATCCCGAATTCGAATCTCATCATAGTCGTCCATTGTCCGAAGCCAATTCCGATCTAAGCTATGATCTGCTCTCGGAAAAGCCATTCAAATCGACAAACGACATTGGAGACAATAATAATGACGACGATAAACGTTCCAGTATTAATTCATCGGGCACAACAGACAATGATCGTTTGGTGAGTGGTAGTCGACGCAATCTACCGAAACATCAACGTCCTTTAACGCGATACCTGCCAATTTTCTCGCCCGATTTGGATTTAAGACAACACATTGAATCGGCCGGACATCAGATATCATTGTGCCCGCATGTTATTATCGATTCAACCAGCTGTCGGGGGTAGGTTGTCGTGACTATTGAAAGGGTTCTTTATTATTAATTTGAATTTTGAAGGTACCTCCATAAACTCGGCGCAACATTCCACGGTTGGTCAAGACGATGGTTCGTTTTGGATCGTCAGAAGAATGCCTTCATCTACTATTCCGATAAATCGGAACGGAAACCACGGGGTGGAGCGTATTTTTCGGTAAGTCCTATATTTTTTTCGTTTAGTTCCTCAATTAATCCTTTCAAACTTAATCCAGACAATCGATGAAGTCTATCTGGATCATTTGAACACATCGAAAAGTGGACGACCTCATTGCACATTTATTGTGAAAACAAAAAAGCGCAGCTATCATTTACAGGCAGCTTCCGATGCGGCAGCTAGAATTTGGATTGATGCCATTATAACAGGAGCTCAAGGGAATATTGACTATTAAACTAATCTAATTTAATATTTAAAAGGACGTGTTGAAGCGATTCGAAAATTCTCGCCTTTCTTGCGATTAAGAAAATATAGTCAACAGAATATTTTTTTTATTGGTTTGAATTAATGCATTTGTCATTCATTGAATACGTTTTGATTTTATCAATCATTTTATTTTAGATATACATATATTGAACGAAATACACATGAGTATTTTTAATGTCATTCTTTCTCTCTTAATAATATATTTAAAATATCAAAATAAAAACAAAATGAAGTGAAAAATTACGTATAACAAATGAATTAATAAAATTGTTGACTCTAGAATTTTATTTGAAAAGAAAATACATTGAATAAACATGAAATATGCCAAAGTTTTGTATACATAACAATCATAATTACGATTTATTAAAAAAAACATATGCCAAGACAAGAATCGGATGATTTCAAGTAATTTCTTACATTTCCAATAATAAATTATCACGCTTAAATCCATTTGAAAAAGTTTCCTTAACAATCACGTAGTAATATAACGAAGCCTTATCAATTGATAGTTGATAGAAGATATTGTGTGCCTTAATTTCAAGGACTGAATAGATTTGCCTAAATATTTTTCTTATGATCCGTGCATACATTTCAATTATTAAATATGATTAAGTCATTACGAACCATTTACTTTGCGTCATAACGAAATCAATCCCATTTGCTGGTGTTAAATATGTTTTACTTAATTCAATTTAAAAAAAAGAAACGGACCCGTTCAATTCGCTATTGCGAGATGAGTGTATGCGTGTGTTTTTTTACTATCCAGAATTTAAGATTCTTTTATTATTATTTTTTTCGAATTGAAATCAATATGTTTCCATTGATTGAATGACTCGAAATAGAACGTTCAAACGCATACACAATAAATAAATTTTAAGCAAAGACATAAATGTGTAAAGAATTATGTAATAAAAACAATGAGTATTTTTATGAAGATTTGTTTTATATATGGTGTTTCTGTGTCAACGGGGGTTGTCTCTTTTGAAGGTATCCATCACTAAAACGGTGGAAAGTTTATTTGATTTATTTTGAACATTTTGATGTTATTCTTGTTCACATTACGCCTAGCAATACAATAAATTGCCAGCCCTTGGTGCCAGAGAAATTTATCGCGTCTATTAAAATGATGTCTAGTTTAACGATAAAACTTACCGAACTCCAAAAGATGTTAAAAGTTGGCTTAACATTCCGTCGGGCGCAATACAAACCCTAACGCGATCGGACGCAATTCATCTGACGGATATACTAATATATATATGCAATTTTTCAGGTTAAGGGTTGGAGGCAAAGAAAAACATTTTAATATTTCACCCAAAATAACTTCATAAACAAAGTCAACATAATCATAAAGAATCAGAAAATTAAAATAATGAAATGTTATTCATGAGCTCCAAACAAAATACTTCAACATTACAGGACTGCCGAGGTAAATCCGGAAAATGGAATGCAACTACGAAATCCCTTATAGCTCAGAAAATAACCATTTATTTTGTACACAACTCGGCACAATGGTAAGAGACATGTTCAGAAACAAAATTATTCGATATAACCGCCATCAGCTTCTACAATTCGTTCAAGTCGGCCACGCAACCGGCTACACGCACGTTTGTCCATGTTGGTCATTATCCCCGTAATACGGCCTCGCAGTGCGCCTTTGGTGTTGTGAGGTTTTGCGTTGACGTTTTCTTCAACTGCGCCCTAAAAGTGATAATCAAGGGGGTTGCAATCTGGGCTAGAAGGTGGCCACACATCGGGTGACCAGTGGTAGAACACATTGCTGTGGAGCCCCACGCTTGAGTTTTCCTTGCATTGTGAACGGGCGCGGAGTCCTGCTGAAACACGTAATCCCTTCCAGCAGCCACTTTGTCCATCCAAGACGTGAATGTAAACATCGGTGTTGATTTTGAGGCCTTCGGCGGCATAACATCCCCTTTCCCTGCTTATGACTTTCAGTACCATGACTGTTGCTGGAAATTTGGTGTGCATGACGATAGACACTTCTGAAGGATCTTGACAAAGTCATCTGTCATTTTGACGATTCACTTTTCTGTCCTGGATAAAATTCTTTTCGTACGAAAAGAATCTCACAAGTCCAGCACTGTCGTGTTTCAAATCATTCAACAATGGTTGAGATTTCAGTTTTCGGTCAGAATTGTTTTTTTTTGTCAACAATTGGCGTTGCCTCAATACAAAGAATTTGTAGCCAAGGTCCTCGTGCGCTACCAAACCGATTTTTGACCGCGCAACGCCCATATCCATCGCTAACTTTGCCATGCTGCGTCCAGGGTCCTCTTCGATCTTATCTTTCAATGTGTCAAGAAAGTCTGCTGTCCTTTTTTGGTCTGACCGTTTGCTATGGCTTGCACGGTCAGAAGACACCTCATCCGGGCCGTCGGCTTTTCGAAATGTTTTCGCAATTTCATAAACTTGCGTTTTCTTGTGTCCGAACTACTCGACTATTTCCTTGAACGATTTCCCGGCGCGAAGTGACTCGAGTATCGCAGCTCTTCTGTCCTGCTTCCGGTTCATGTTTGCGCAGGTGGCAACGTGTTTGTCTCTCTCTCTCTCTCTCTCTCTCTCTTTAGGTATGCACTACACTAGGGAAAGAACATATGCCAGATTACACGTGGCACATAGATGGAAATGCGTTCGACTAGATTTTTCGTGGACAACTTATGTGGGACTCAATTATCCAGGTTTTGCGCTTGCCATCATTATGTCGGTAAGTGTAACAAAGGCAAATGAGAAGACAGTACAAATACAATGTATATAACAACAATACTACTTTCTACTGATTCGTTTTAACGACCGCGTCCTACAATTTACAAAGATGGCTTAGTATCGATTTGCTATCTGCGTCTACTAAGTCTTCCGATTGTTTGCATGGTTTCCCTGATGGGAGATTTTTCACGTAGCGCCTTCAAACATTTTACCAAATTTTTCCAACGTTGGAAGGTGGAAATCTTCAAAAGATATCGATCAGCTCCTGCCTCTCGGCATGCCGTATTTCTACCAACTAAAACCACTTCCGTTTCCTTCAATCACTCTCTCCATCAATTTTCAGTGATTCTCCGTATGTAAAGTTCACTACATAGTACTTTCCAGACGATAAGAATCGGTATAAGGGATAGTACCAGTATTTAGGCAACAGAAACGATTTGTCGTTTAAAAGGAAGTGACGCCTAATTTTAACCGATTCATACGAGTTCAAACGTCACCTACCGTAATATACCCGAACTACAACATTGTATTTCCCGCATTTCCCCACCCAAACAACTGACAGCACAGCGTCAAAACGTTCGGCAGCCAAACACCATAACCTAAAAGTGTTGTTTTGCACGGCGGTCGCACGAATGCACCCTGGAAAGTGGATTGTAAACAAGAAAATAATCTTATTGGCGTTCTGAAAATTCGGCCACAACAAAATGTCGGACAAAGTGGAAAATATAGCGGAAGGTGAACCGGACGGCGGCGATGACGTCGCTGAAATGGACGAGGCACAGGTAAGAAAAGTGATGCAGTCAGTGACTTTTCCGAGTGTTGTTGAATCCCACTTTTTCTTTTGGGTCGAACAGGAAGATGCTCTGCTGAAATCGGATGACGACGATCCGATGAATTCAAATGATGCGGCCAATAATGCCGAAGAGGATGGCGGTAAAGGCGATGATAGTAGCGATTCGGACGACGGGCAGGACGAGGAAGAACGTTTGATCAAAGACTACGTTGAGACGCTCGGCCAGATTGATCTGAACAGATATGGATATGAGAACTATGTCCAATTGATTGAGATTGCACAGTGAGTTCATAAACAGTCATCAAGGAGTACCAGCAACTAACCATCCTTCACTTCTTGCAGTAAGCTATCTGATTTGGAGAAAATCAGACAAAGCTATGATCTATTCTCGGCCGTGTATCCTGTCGCACCCGAACTCTGGCTCAAGTATCTTCGGATTGAGAATAGTTTGGCGTCGTCCGAGAAGGAAGTGATTGAATGCGAAAAACTGTTCAGGAAGGCTCTGAATGACTATTTTTGTAAGTACTGAATCTCGTTATATTGGACTCTTAGGAATTATCGACATATTACAAAAGAAATGATTAAATTCGCATTGGATAAATGATCTTGCATCGACGAATGTAGTGACAATAAAAAAGGTATTAATATAGAAGCTTCTAATGAGGAATGTTCCCTCAACTCATGGCAAGTCGAACAAGTCGAGGTTCGAATATTTTAAACAAACCGACATACACTGTTGCATCTTTTGTCTACGGTTCGCTTTGGGTAAGTCCTGATGATTGATGTCCTGAGCTTCGTGGATTTTATTCAAATGAATTTGTTGTCATACAAGTTATCACGTCGTTGGCATCATATCAATTGAGATCTTCATTGACGCAGCAAAGTGAACAATCGATACGATTGTCAAGAAAGGTTCTGTGGTGGTTAATCAAAGATCTAGGAATAATGGTCATGCGCCATTCAACTTCACTTTAAAACTGTCTCGCTAAGACAGTTAGTTTCTTTCCTTATTTCCATAGGTTGTACATCTCATCCTGATCATTGTGTACACCACCGTCTGGGTCATCAGTAATGTGTATCAGCCTTGCATCTTTTCGTCATCATGACTTCATCAACATCTCCTTCGCTTCAGCCACAGAACCTTATCAGAATAAATACCACTTCCCTTCCGGGCTGAATGAAATCTCCTTGCTACTTTTTAGAATCATTGTGATTGGGTCCCCCCTCGCAGCCGCTATCTTGGCTCATTGTGTAGGTCCCCTAAGACCCCATGATTATCTATGCCGAGGCAGGGAGGCCATGCAAGGGTTGACACATTCCCTTATGCGGATATGTGCTCAGAGCCGGGCCAGAGACTAATCAGGAGTCCAAACTCAACTGAACCTACATGGCCAGATTAGTGGCGACGAGTTTTGAACGTACCGCGAGGACTGTCAGGATTTAACCGGGACGGAGGCAGCAGTGGCATTAGCCTGAAAGCCATTTCCGCAAGATGTCACTCTTGCGTACTCAGGTGACAGAATACCACAGCTACCAGCCCAAAGCATCTGATAGAGTCGTTTAGACGAAAGAGTAACGTAGTCCGAGAACATTCGAGGTCGTGCCGTGGTAGATCATTTAGCGTTATCCAGGATACACCACGAGGAGGCGATCTAAATGGTCATTGTCTGATTGGCATACACGCAGAAAGATAAGGTCTTCCTTTCAACGATTTCTGCCGAAGTTGCAGATCAGAAGAAGAGGAAGAAACAATCTCAACATTTTCTATGCGAATGTCCAGCACTATCCAGGAAACGCTTGCAAACTCTAACTCGCTCTTCCTGGACAGCCTTACGGAAGTAGCTAATTTAATCCTTAGCTGCATAGCCAGCTTCATACGAAAATCTAAATGGTTCTCGTCATCCCGTAGGTTCTAGTGCCCTCCTTATCTTTTTGTGGTATCACAATGGGCCTGTTGACGCCAACCAACCAACTGCTGCCGAAAATTTTGTTGTTTTTTTACTAAAGAAAGGAGAGAGAGAAAGTGTAAACCATTTGCGTCCAAGATTTGCTTCGGACGAGATGTTTTTAAAGAAATTAAAACTGTTTGGTTTAATTGTCCGCAAGAATCTGAGCAATCCACATCATAGATAATCGCAAACCCATCAGTGTCAAACGTCGATGTGTCCGTTAAAACCGGCCGTAGGAACTTAAAAAAATATAATAAAGGAGATCTCAGTGGTAATCTTGTGTAACGTTTGACCTCAATTGTTGTTACGGCTTTAACTAATGTAAAGTCTGCCGTTGCATCGCAGCCGATCCTGGCCACGGTTTGGGCAATCCCACCTGGCTTAAACCCATGAAGAGGGGTGCGTGGGGTACTTTTTTATTAAAAGGCGCCATCCGTTTCTGCGCCGGGATTGCCCTGTCCGCGAATCCGGAAACGGGAACAGGATTCGCGACGACCTAATCCACCGTACGAATAGGGAACTTGAAAAAAAACAATCGAAAACGTGGACAGACGTCACCGCTTCGCCACTTCACACAAATAAGCGCAAATTTAACCGTAATGCACTGTTTTATTTCCAATTTTTTTTTACATAGCTAACCTGTCTAATCTTATGTCTACTTACAATTTGTTTTTCCTTAGCCCTATCAGGTGGTTGACTCCTGACTCCTTCTGCTGTTCGACGTTTCCGCTCCTCGCTGTCGCTTCGCCAACGTTTTTGCCTTATCTTCTTCCAAGAAAAGCTCCACCGAATCCAAAGTTCCGCACCGAAAAAGACCCAGAACCGAACAGAGCCGCCAGCTGTTCTCTTTGCAGTATATATAGGATTCGATCCGATCCCGTTCGCTACATCGGCGAACAACGGCCAGCCGAGTTTGCTGAACCCATTCCAGCTTCCATTGTCTTTGACTGGTTTTATGTCGATTACCGAAGCTCGCGATTTTTCTTCTCCGAGATCGGTCTCCCCGATTGGTCATGGCGTTGCACCTCGGTGGATACTGTGGCTGCTGTGTGTTGGGGGGGCGACCCTTGGGCAGACACATTGTGACGCTGGCAATGGAGGACCGCTGTGCAGATTGGCATCAACGACGTTGCCGACCTGAATCGTGTCGTCGGTGCGTTTAATTCGAATGCTTATACGCTGATGGCGAGCTCGGCATGTTTTAGCATACGTCAGTATCAAAGATATATAATCAAAAGAACTATCCAATTGAACTGATTTCGCTATCGATGATACTTTAAATTACGCAGCTTTCGCGTGCACGATCAGGAACAAACTCTCCAAGGCAACATTATTTCCTACTTATCTATCTAGTCCAATATATGTGTACATAATTCAATGTCCTTAACCTACATAAATCTCCTCCATATTTGCATAATTTAATACTCATAACCTAAATTGATCGACTCCCTAATAATATAATGCAGCATCCTTACAATATAACTCATTAATGACTTACAATATAATTAATTAGTCATCTGCTTGTGTGAAGTGACGGCCCGCGTATACATTTTTAAAAGACAGCGCTTGCTCGGATGATGGTTTGGGGTCTTCAGGGGCAGGACAGTCCCTTATGCTGCCCTCATGGGTTCATGGATCGACCACACTGCGTGGCGAACGTAACATTGTTTAAACATCCGTCAGTTTTATATATCTATTATAAAAACAAGAAAATTCAATGTGCAGGGGGAGAAAAGTAGGGAATTTTCCCTATAATATTCAATCAGAGGTTTGTTTTTTGTTTGAATAGTTTGTTTGCTCTTGAACTGTTCACACGCGTATTCTCGTCGAAAGTGGCCGGAATGTTAGTTTTGTAGTAATTATAATTTTTTATCGTTAAAAGTGACTATTTTTTCGTATTGGTGTTTAAATGATTTAAAAAAACTTTATTCGATATTTGATAGAATCCGAAAATGATTAAAATTTCATTTTAAATCCATGAAATCCCAAACAGGTCCGAATATTGCTCTAGAGTTTGCCAATTTCGCACCGAAATCATCAGACGCTGATCGAATTTGGGCCGAACTTTTAGCAGTCTACGTTTTACATCCGATGTACGGTCGAAAAATAGTTGAGCTGTGGAATGACTATATTTTACCGAAACAGGAGTAAATATTTCATTGCAATATTCATTCTGCTGAATTATTAAGTCTTTGTTTTAAAAAAATTCAGCTCACCCGACATCCAAAAACTCATTCACGACACTTACGAAAAACTGTTACGCATTCCCATGCACGACATGGAAGAGACTTACATCGAATCGAAAGTATTTGTTGAAAAAATGGTTAACGACTGCTCGTCAATTAATTGGGAGCAAATCGATAAGAAATACAATCGTGCAAAATCTCATCTGCAAAAATTGCTACCGTTCGAAAATAAACTTTCCACTTTGGATGCGAAATTCCATCAAAATCGTGCCACACTTTACAAGGAGTATATCCGTGAGGCGGATCGATTTGCCGACGAGAATGTCCTGCAAATTCTGTATGAACGTATGGTCACGGAGTGTTGTTTGAATCCGGCATGTTGGCTGGACTATATTGACTATTTGGAGAAGCGTGATAAGTATTCGCGTCCTGAAGATCTCGAGGATTTTCCGACATTCAATCAAACCGCGATGGATGTGATCAATCGAGCGTTGCGAAATTGTACGTGGAGCGAGAAGATATTTATTAGGAAACTGAGATTGGGCGAGAAGCTAGGATATGGTAAGAGTGAGGTGAAGGAGATATTCGAGCAGGGATTGGAAGCAGGCTTTCAAACACCCGAGCCGTTGGTGGCATTGTGGTTGGAGTATTTGTCGTATTTGGCAAGGAATACAAATTTTGATGATGAAAAAGAGGTAAGTAAAGATGTTGCGTCATTAATTGATAAAAAAGGGTTGATTTTTGTTGTCTGTAGAAACAATTATTGCGTGCGAATTTCGATTTTGCATGGACGTCGCTTGGAAAGCAATGGGGGGTGTTGGCCGATTGTAATTGTGAGATATTACAATTGTGGGGCAAACTGGAGTACAGTCAATTGAAGGATGCTGCTAAAGGGAAGGAATTGTGGACCACAGTGATGGGTAAGCGTTTTAATAATCGTGCATTTATCATCCGTCGACTAAGAGTGTAAAACTGTCCATTATGGCAGCAAAATTTCCATAACGACAAAATTTAGTGAAGGCGATTGAGTTAAATTTGTAAATCGAATGGTAAACATAATTTAAAACACGAGGCCACCTTCGATGATTGAATTATTCCATGATTTCAAATTTAATGAGTTTTGATATTATCTTTATCATAAATAGTTCTTATTTAGAACCACCAAAAATTCTCTCGTTCAATTTGAGTTAGCATCATTACATTCTGAGCCTACGATATAATACCCGAAATACAAAGAAAATCTCATGTGCTCGAGAATGATGCTAACTCAATTGATGACACGAAATTCGCGGCAGCATTATCGGGTTCAAAAACACGCATTTTTTCATACATTTCCAAACAACCTACGGAACATAGTTTAGACAAAATCATGGATCGAAACAAGGTAGTAATCGATGTTGAGATATGCAATAGATGTCGCTAGTTAATATATTCGAATTCACCACTCTGTTTGACACAAAATGTCAAGGCACTGCACTGCTCCTATCAAGAGTTTGAACACTGCAAGAAAAATAAATCGAATTCAAACAAGTGTGAATGCAAGACATTGCCTCAAATATATTTTCATGGACTTTTCCTTTGGTTTTCAATGCAAATAATGACATTTCTGAGATCATTTTCATTCTTAAAAGCTTGAGCGCAACTGTTGACCATGTGTATTTAACAAACATACCTATCGCAATGCAATGTAAACGGTTCGATGCATTTCGAAATGCATCAATCATAAATACGTATTTTTGGGGCAAATTAAACAGAAAATTAAGAAACAGTCATTATTTATTACATATTTTTGTAAATTTTAATTTTTAACATTTTTGAGTACTTAAAGTTCGATAAAGTTTGGATAAATTTCTTTTCGTACGGAATTACACGGTGCGCAATCTTTTGTGTCGGGATGTAAACACTTAGTACCTTTGACATTTGTCAAACCGATTGATTCGATGAGACATGTTTTTGAAACGGCAATTCAGTACAATTTGAACCATGAATCGCTTCACACCGAAACAATGTGCCGAAATAGTGACGATGTACATCGAGAAAGGCCGTTCAGTTGTTTCAACTCAGCGTGCGCGTACCGTCGAAAATATCGTGGCCAACAGGCACCGTCTAACAGCACTATTCGTCGTTTCGTGTCGAATTTCGTTGAGCACGGGACAGTGGGAGATCGTCGTCGTGCCGTTCCGCAACGTCCAAGACGTTCCAATAAATTGGTAGAAGCGGTCAGAGTGAGTGTTTCCCAGAACCCAAAAGTGTACATATCGTCACCGCGCTCAGCATTTTGGCGTCAGTGCAACCACTATGCGGCGAATTTAGAAAAGTGTAAGTAACACAAAGAATGTTGCCGACAGACCGTTCACGTCGCTTGGCATACGACCAAACAGTTGCTCGAATGGTGGACACTGAACCTGATTTTTGAAAGAAAATTCTGATGACCGACAAGGTCAATTTCGCACTATCTGGCGGCGTTAATAAGCAAAATTGCCGCATTTGGGGAACGGAGAATCCACATGAAATCCATGTTGACCCATTATGTCTGCGCCGGGAATGCGTGGAAAAGGACTTGACGGTTACTGGTTTCACTAAGACAGTGCGCCATGCCACACCGCAAATCAAACAATTTAGTGTTTGCAACGAAAATTCCCTGGACGACTGATGTCAAAAAGAGGCGACATTGAGTGGCCACCCAGATCTCCAGATTTGACCCCTTCGGACTTCTTTTGGTGGGGCTATTTGAAAAGCAAAGTGTACGCCAGCAAGCCTGAAAGTATGACCGAGCTCAAGGCAAACATTCGTGCCGAAATCATCGCTATAACGTCCGAGATGCTCGAAAAGGTAATGTAAAATGCAGCAAAAGGGCACATTTTGTTTTGGCCAATAAAGACGGCCACTTAATTGATGTTGTATTCAAAAAGTAGTGAAAATAAATTGCAAACTACTAAATTGAATAAAAATACCTCATAAATAGAAATCGGTTGTTGTTGTTTCAAAGTTAGTAAGTGTTTACATACCGACACGAAAGATGGCGCACCCTGTATATATTTTTTAAATATATTTTTAAAAAATGCAATCGCTAACCGCAGTTTCGTCAATCGCAACCTATCTTTGGAACCTAACTCCCGTGTTAGGCGAGGGACGACTGTAATTACAAACCAATGTTTTATCGCGAAGGCATTCATGACATCAATTGAAATAACAGGATTATTTTGAATAAAGAAAATTTATTTGCTCATTGTTGGTCACTTTATTCTTAGGCCAGGCTATGGTTAGGTTATGAGGCTGTGCCCTTAAATCGTGGAAACCTTTTGATATATACAATGAACCATCTTGATTTCGTACGGAAATCCAGGAGCCGGTTCATTTTTTCAATCAGCTCCGCGAAAAAGAGTGCCCCTAAGTGCTTATGCCTTCTAACATCTGAACATTTGCATTTTATTTATAGTGCATTCAATTTGAATTCACAGAAAGTGCTGACAATCCAATTAAATCCGCTTTATGGATGGAATTTATTCATTTGGAAATAACAAAAGGTGCCGATGCAGGACGAAAGTAACTATCAGAACTTAGTCGTCATACAAATAGCAAATTTTTCAAACTTTCCAATCTACAATTTGCAGACTATATCGCAAAGCGCTCAGCATACAAAACATTCAGGATCCGTACACGATTGCTTCGAGTTGGCTCCGTTTCGAACGATGCCATGGTACAATCGAACAAATTGCCACGTGCCAAGAACAATGCGAACATATTCTACAGCAGTATGAGTTCCAAAAACAATTGGTCGATCGACAAAAAGTAAAAACGCATGAAAAAGGAAGTGATGGCGCTAGTGGTGGTGGCATTAAAACTGCAAAGAAACGAAAGTCAGGTGGGCAAGATGCTGTCGCGGAAGTGAATACGCCAAAAAAATCTAAAGTTGATGCAGAACCGACTCAAAAAATGAGAAATAAGAAGTCAGATCAGGCATCAGTTAGTGGAAAAAGTGATATGTCTGATATTGATCCGACAAAGGATTCGCTGCGAGTGTTTTTGAGTAATTTAGATTACAAGTATGCAAGCTTGAAATCCAGTTGAATAAATCATGGCTTTAATTATAATTAAATTGCAGTGTGACTGACGATGAAATCATAGAATGCTTCCCGGAAATACAAATCACAAGATTGAATCTGATGAAGGGTGCGAGTGGAAAGGGACGTGGTTTTGGATATGCAGAATTATCGTCTGAGGTAAGGTGGTACGGTTGCTTTGCACCCATTTAACTTATACTAAGAATGTTATCGACGCATTTCAGTCAGAAGTACAAAAAGCGTTGGGTTTCGATAGACGAAAGCTGAACGGACGTCCCGTTTATATATCGACAGTGTTGCGCGAGAAGGAACAACGACAAAAGTTCAAATTCTCCGATAATTTGGAGCCGCAAAAGTTGTTCGTGAAAGGCGTCCCGTACGATTCGACCGAAGAGAGTTTAAAGGACATGTTTACGCCGTATGGTGAAGTGAAGGGTGTTCGTATAGTGTATCACAAGTAAGAATAGAAGCAGTTTACGTTTGATTTATTCTGAATAAATTCTTTTTAATGGATTACAGGAGCGGAAAGCCAAAAGGCATTGCTTACATCGAATATGTGGAAGCTTCGTCAGCATCGACGGCTGTGATGAAACTGGATCAAACAGAAATCAATGGACAGAAAGTATTTAATATGCTGCATTGTGCATTATTCCGTTGTAATAAATGCGTTTTATTTGTTTAGCTGATCGTCGCCATATCCGCGCCACCTCCAAAGCCGAACTCAAAAGATGTTCCCGACATCAAGAAGCTGTTGAACTCTATGGGCGTCAAGCCGGCAGTTAGCAGAGGGTAAATGATTATTCAGTTTTATTTCCTTTGATTTTTTGTAGCAAAGTTTCATTTACGAATTATGCTTGGAAAGAAACAATGAAAGAAGCTTAATTTTAAGGCTGATTTTGAACAAGAATCCTTCGATTGATGCTGGCATGTCGTTAACAAATGCATAATGTGACTGTTTCTCGACCTGCCTCCGTAGCGAAGAATACAGGGTCCGTCACTCGAAGTGTAACCTATTCAAAAGGTCATAAATTTGGTTTGGAAAATGATTTTCATTTATTTCAAAGTGCAGAATGTGTGAAAATATTCGAAAATTCAGAATCAATTCACTTTGGCTCGATATGATCACCTTTCACGTTGACTATTGCCTTGAGACGGTCAAAAAATAAATCGCAAGCTGCCCGAACGTAACTTTCCGGTACTTTAGCCCACTCACAGACAATGGCTTTTTTCAGCGTCTCGAGGCTGGTGTATTTTTGCTTTCCAAAATGGCCCAGAGAGAATAATCCATTGGATTCGCGTCTGGTGATTTCGAAAGCCATTGTGTGGTCGCAATGAAGTTCGGAACGTTGTTTTTCAACCATTCTTGGTTGACTCGCGCTTTGTGAGACGATGCAGAGTGTTGTTGAAACGTCCATGGTCTGTGACCGAAATGTTTGTCTGCCCATGGCTTCAAAGCAGCCTCCAGAATACTTTCCCGATAATATGTCGCATTTACTTTGACGCCAGGCTCAATGAAAACGATTGGAGAGCGCCCATCCGTGGTGACAGCGGCCCAAACCATTATTTGTGACGGGTGCTGCTTCCTGGTGGCCAACCGTTGACTCAAATTCTCGTATGAACGGTTTGTCAAGTAAACCCTATAGTTTTGGGAGTTTCCAAATTGCTCAGTTGGGAAAATTTTCACGTCAGAAAACACTATGTTGGGAAATTGACCGCTTTCGGTCAAACGAAGCAATTCCTTCGCTCTCTCAAGTCTAACTTGTTGCTACTTCGGTGTAAGATCATGCACCGTTTGGAACTTGTAAGGCTTGATCTTGAGCTCATTTTTCAATATGCGTCGGAAGCTGCGATCGGATATTTTTAGTTCGTTAGCCATTTGATTGGCACTTCGTCGTGGATTTCGATCAAGTCGCTTCTTCACTTTTAGAACCATCTCAGGTGATGTTGCAGTCTTTTGATAACCACTTTCATGTCGTTTTGCGATGCTCCCAGTATCATTATAACGTGTTATGGTGCGGTAAACAAAAACTTTATTTACATCGAGGTGTTTGAGCTCACGAACAATCGCTGGTTGTGATTTCCCAGCTAAATGTAAAGCAATCACACTATTGCGTTTGAATTCCATCGCTTATAACTTTTTTTGCATTCACTTTTAGCGAAATGCTTTTGTACGCTTGTAAACAATACTCAGCACTGTCACTTAGCAAATTTCTAAACAGCTGATGCCAGTGTGACAGCTGCGACAACGGTTTGAAGCTGGTTACATTTCGAGTGCCGAACCCTGTACTTGTTCATAGCTAATCTGTAGCCGCTACGGAATTTATGATAATTTTTACTGTTGCAGTGAACAAAAACCACGTCTATCATTCATACCTACATCCGTACGCCGCAACGTATTGCAAGGCTCAGTTCCAGCATCAAATGGTAGCGCCGAACCGGCTGTAATACCCAAGTCAAACGATGACTTCCGTAAGTTATTGAACAAATAGATTTTCGTCAACAAGGACACTTGAAGTGTAGAAAGTCAGTCACTAATGTTGAGAATTACTAATAGGAATAAGCGCGTGAATTACAAAGGATTTTATTTAAGCAAATATTACAATCATTGTAAGAACTTTATTATAAAACTTTGAATTGAAACAACAACCAAATTAACTTTTCAATTTAATTCCCTTCCGGACGTGCGCCTTCACGCCAGATATTTCGCCACCATATCGCGTCGTCTCCTTGCGTACCGTGCGAACTGCACCCTTGCGTCGTACCAAAGCCTTCTTGAACTTGTTGCGATGCTTAACGCGCGGATTTCGGTTCTCCTTTTTACGTTTCGGCGTAAGACCCTTATTCTTGGCCATTTGATAGGTGATGCTGCGACGCGCATCATCGTCGTCATCTTCAGCAAGTTCACCATTCATAGCAGCATCCTCCTGTTCAGCATTTTGCAGTTCTTCGTCGCTGGTATCCATTAGCTCGTCCGGTTGTTGTTCATCGTCCGCCGAGATGTCATCAATGTCTTCTTTAGAATTTCGAACAGCTTTCCGCGAATCGGATTTGAGTATGCCCAAACGTTTCTTCTTGACATTCTTTGCTTTTTTCGGTGATTCTCCTCCAAATGATATTTCCTCGCCGGAATTGATCGCATCCACAAGTGCTTCTAGTTCCGATCTAACATTTTCATAGGTTTCATCCAATTGAATGATCAACTGGCGTAGTTGCACGAGTCGCTTGACGATCGGATGATTTTTCACTGCAATTCGTTTCGATTTCAGGACCAAATAGAATCCAATGTTCGTGCAATAGCTCAATATCAAATTATTCCTTGTTCGAACAAAATCGAATATGGGCAATTGGATTTTATGGCCTCCAACATAATTGACAATCGGTTGAAGGACATCTCGACTTTCTTGTGTGTATTTTTCAAAGTCGTGAACAAGCCCGGCAAATTCTGGCGAATCCTTTTGGAACAGTTGCTCCTTTTGGCGGGTCGACAGTTTTGTGAAATCTTTCTTTAGTTTTGTTTTAGTTGTGTCGACGTCCGATTGTTCTGGTTCCTCCGGTAAGGATTCCGAGTATATGTCGAGAGTGAAATCGGCTTCGTCCAATTGTTTTGCCAGACGCTGTTGAATTGCTTTCGCTTCGTCCTCTTCCTGTTCGGCTTGCTCACGTTCCTGGAAACGTGCATAAATGGTTTGTTAATATAGCGAAGAGTGTGATTAGAACTACAATAGAATCACCTTATCGGTGTAAGTGCTGTAATCCTGATCGACAAAGTCTGTATGATAGTACGCTGCTCTTTTCTTGCCCCAAGCCTTTTCATCTGGAATCCCATCATATTCTCCGCCATCCTCTATATCACTATCAGCTATTCCCGCATCATCGTCCTCCGATTCGGTATCATCAAACCTGAACACTTCCTTCTTCGGATCATCCACTACACGCTTCCTTCGAACATTTTCAATTAACTCTCTCTCCTCGTCGTCCAAATCATCTTCTGAATCACTCGGTTCATAGTCTTCATTCTGATCGAACTTGATTTTATCAGCCATCCTGATTTCAAAGTTGAATCAGGACCCACAGGACGACTTGCACAGAACAACCCAAACAATAAACTTGTCAATTTGACAAGCACATGTATTGTAACAGGGCTGCCGTTCTCAGCAGTTTCTTTTTTGTTAAAAATTCCGTCAGATGTCTCGTGTGTAAGTTTGTTGTGACATCGTCACTGTCAATCGAACGTCAAACTGCAAAACACTTCTGCTGCACGTGTATATATTGAATCCTCGGAATCGTTTTTATTCAACAAAAAAACTTTGTGAAACTCTAAATATGGCGAAATTCCGTTCAAAAATCACGCGACATAAAAAGGGTAAAAGATGGGCGCCAGGACATTCATCGATTTCGAATCCGGAGAATATGAAACATCGAAATAAAGCGAAAATGCGTGCGATGCAACCCGATTGGACAGCAAGTTAGTAATAATTTTATTAAACGATAAGAATATTCTTTTTAACGGCATATTTACATCCACAGTGCCAGCCGATCCACACGATCCGAAACCAACTCTAACCCTGGAGGCTATGATGAAACACGACGCCCGGCAAATGTATGCCGCGGGTAAAAATGAGCCGACCGTGAACGATATTGCCGGTAGCCTGAAATCGTTTAGTCTGGGCGACGAGCTGATGTCCGAATCGGCCGGCGGCACCCTGAACACGTTCAAAACGTTCGCGTCCAACTTCAGCCAATGCTCGAACGTGAGCTTTAAGAAGCTGTTGAATGGTTTCCGGACGACATCGACTTTGCATCGCGAAATGTTGGCCGTTTTGACGGCATTGACGGAAGTCATTAAGGAGCGAAACGGGAAAGAATCATCTACGGAATATTTTGCGTTGCTGATGAACACGATAACTGCGAGTCAGGAGGAAAAGGAGCTGTTTGCTTGCATTTCGTTGCTGGCCATGGGAATCAAAACGGTCCCGGTGCCCGTGCTTAGGGTTCGATTTTCAGCAACCGCTGAAAGATTAATGGAATTGATGGAGCGATTTGTGGAGTCGGATGATTTGACCATTATTCGTCAGGTAAGGATGCATATTCGACGTGCAAGTCTTGCATATTAAACGAAGATAGTTCTGTTTCAGTTGATTGGATGTCTGTCGGTTCTGTTGCGCGCTCAGGAGCATGCATCTTGGAGCTATTCTTCAACTGTACGATATTTGGATGCGATATTATCGTTTACAACGCATACAAAACCAAAGGTAAGATTGAAAATGTATTTTAATTGGTAGGAGTTGACCAAACACTTGAACAATAAGGGTGCAGATCTGAATTAAATAATGGTAGAATATCAGGTTATACTGCGAAATCAATTGAAAAAGAAATAGAGTTGTGTCTCCTAGACAAAAAATCATGTAGAGTACCCAGAAAAGACTATAATTGAATATAACACACATTTATTCGCCTCTAAATGAGACGCAGGACGGCTCACAGTGAATTTCTCATCGCAAAGTAAATTGCAGCGATGATTACCGCGTATTGGCTCGAAATTTCACTGCCACAGCTCCTCGAAAAAATGTCAGAAGTTCGAAAAGACAACGGCTAAACTTACCGGTATTTGCGTAAAAAAACTGGAAAGGTGAAATTGCAACATGCGATGTCTCCACGCGTTGAGAATGCGTCACTAAACTGCGTCTTCTTTAGTCACATGACCATCCGATGAAAATTGTAATGTCGCGCGCTGTGTTGGAGTTTTTTTTTCGTCGTTGGGAGGTGGAAATTTTCAAAAGATACCGATTTGCGCTTGCTTCTCGGCATGCCGGATTTTTACCGACTAAAACCACCACCGAAAATCTCTCACTCCATCACTCATTGCTTCCACTGTCCGTGTGCAATGTATTTCCTGAATGCTTGTTCATTTAATTAATTTCTTACCTAAAATTACCTTTAAAAATCCTTTCGATTCTCTTATATACATATTCTTTAATCACGCGCAAGCGGCAACGCCGTACACACGTGTTTATGTGCCAGCATGCATGCTCCGTTGCCTACTTCTGCATGCAATCGACACGACCTTTAGCTTTGACCGGGCATCGATTAACAAACAAGTTGGCCTTTTAGCTAACCCAGAAGTGGCCAAGTTTGGAGCGCCGAGCGCACTGGCTGCGCTACGCTTACGCCGAGTAGGCTGGCTGCGCTTTTGTGGCTGTTCGTCGTCTGGCTGGCGGACGGTCGGACGGACAAGCTGACCGTCGCGCTCGCCAAGGCGCGGGCAGCGATCGAAGACAGACAGACACACTTCCTCCTCGCTACCTCTTATCTCCGCTTTTACGCCGGCGCTAGCGCGGGCGCGTTCTCGGCGTACCAAAACTCTCGGCGCACGTTTTGGCCACCCCTGAGCTAACCCGTTATCCTAAAGAAGATTTGAATTCTGTATTGGGATTCTGAAATGCGGTCTGGTTTTGGACTGCATTGAGCGAGGTACGGGATAATAGTTTACATTGTGCTAAAACAAGACAAATATTCACTTATTCCGGTTCGGGTGAGAATAACTGAAAAGCTACAGTCATGGTGCGACGCGATTCTGTGGATTTAAAATCGCATCAGACAGGAAGCGATCCTGTGCCCGTGCTATTAGCGAGAACGTTCACGCGGTCGAGTATCGTTCTCATGCAAAGACTGAGCTCAATAACAACAACAAGTTTTAGGTTCAGAATGTTAATAGCTATAGCGCGAATAGGGCGATTTTTGATTTTTGCAAAATTGACAAAATGGCGGACATTTTTCGAAAAATTTCGAAAAAACATGCATTTTTTCACCCGTGTTTGGCCAAAAATAATACAAATGAAAATCCGCGCTATAGCTGTAGTCATAAAGAATGTCTGGTAAAAATTTGGTGAGAATCGGTTCAGTAGTTCCCGAGATTTCATCAACGCGGCGTCGAAAAACGTTGTTTCGAGAAAAACGCGGTTAAAGTTATGTTTAGTGAAGAATCGCGCTCGGGTGACAAAGTGAAAGCTGCCCAAAAATATAGTTAGACTGCTCCGATGTTTATAAAATTTTAATATGATATTTCTGTATATACTATATATACTTTCCAAAAATCGATTTTTTGAAAATTATAAAGAAGGTGGAAAAGTGCTTTGGAGGCAAGCATAGCAAAGATAGAGTGACTTGCCTCGTGGGATCCAATATGACTGGAACAGAGAAACTCAAACTTTTGATCATCGGTAAAAGTAAAAATCCACGCTTTTTCCGTCTTTTAAATCCTTACCTGTTGACTACTTAGCCAACAAACGATCGTGGATGAACGGCGATATTTTTTCCCAATGGTTTTTGACCTTGATGCTAAGTTTGGCAAAATGAAGCGAAAGGTTTTGCTATTAATTGATAACTGTCCAGTTCATCCTAAACAGGTACAAAAAAAACTAAAATTCATAAAGTTTGATAATTTCCCGCAAATATGACTTCGGCAGTTCAGCCCATGGGTTTAGGCATAATACAAAGTTTAAAAATAGATTATAGACGACACATACTAGCTAAGACATTACATGCTCAAGAATGTAGAAATGAAATCCAGTAGATTACATTTCTGGATTTTGTACGTGAAATTTCCAAGGCCTGAAATGAAGACGTTACTCCGCTGACCATTAAGCATTGCTTTCAGAAAGCACGGTTTAAAATTGCGGAGGATTGGAATGAAAAAGACGACATTCCCCTTGCTCAATTGCAACAAGTAACAAATAACGAAAATGTCGAAGATAATATTGACAGCATCTGGAAAAGTTTACACGCTATAGGAAGATTGCGACTAGAAGATTATCTGCGTGTTGATGATGATTTGATAGTAGCTGATAATCTTTTTTTCTTTTTCGATTGGTCTAAGTAGTGGAAAAATACAAAATTTAATATGAGAAAAAATTAAGACCCAAGCGCACAATAAACTTCTCCTTAAATAAAATCCTTTTATATAGCTAGAAGGTTTAATTGCATATTTTTATAGCTTCACCGACGGAGAGCGCTCCTTTTCGCAGAGAAAAAAACTAAGTTTTTCCTATTTTTTTACTTTTTCGTTATATGTAGTTGCTGTGTTTTCGAAATTGAATCATTATTAATTGATATTATTTCATGAATTCTAAAAAAATTAAACAAAAAAGTAATTTGATCAAACTCTCTAAGTTTCCTTGACGGTCCTATCTTCTATTATTTAAATTTCAGCAGGAAGAGGCCCAACCCCCGCTGTGGTATTTATTATTTTGATGGGTCTAGCGCGTTCTTATATTCGACAGCGCTAGGTCATAGTGGGGTGGGACCGTCGAAATCTGCTGAAGTTCGTCTTCCTTTTGGGAGTGACACGGCCGCCCGAGAAACTGTTCGCTCACGTATTTCTATCGTAGATCACTCATAACTTCTTAAGGTGGTCCGTTTCGGACAAAGCAATTTATACATATTTGGATCTCGAGTATGCTTTGATCACGATCCTTTCTTCGATATGCGCGCAAGAAATTTTTTAAATAGAGTAAAGTTGGGATTACAGCCTCAAAAACGTGATGTGATTTTTTGGGTGATTAACGATCGTATTTTGTAACCGGGCATTTAGATGGCTGATCCTCCCTAAGAAGAACAAAGCTGTTGTATTATTTTCTACTATGCGTTACGATAGGTGCGCAGAAAAACCTTACAGTACAACCTCGTTAAGGCAACACTCGGTAATGGCAACTCCTTGATATAAGCAACACAAACAACCTCAACATTATTGACTCTGTATAAGCAACTCCTCCTAATAATGAACTCGATAAAGGCAACTCTATGTGAAGCATCTTCTGAAGTGAATGAAAACTATGTTTTCATTTGTTTTCCTAGAATTGCTAATTCTTCTTTAAATGGGCAGCACACGTGCATATGTCATTCTGTAAGCTTCAGTTAGTGTTGGTTGTGATCTGCTCTAAATTTTCATCGGAACAAATTAGGTAAGAATTTTACATTACACGTTAGATAAATGTGTGGAAACCATTTACAGTTTCTTGAAAATGGCTCCTGCTTCAAGGCATACCTTGCAATTGACAGATAAAATTGATATCTTGGATTCAATAAAAACTGGTGTTGCATATAAAAAACTTGCCGAAAAGTTCAAAATAAACAAAGCCACTGTAACTAAAATAAAGAAAAGTGAGGAAAGAATCCGAGAGCGAGTCAAGTGTATGGAAGTTAAAATTGGAAACATAAAAAGGCTGCGTGATCCAGAACATCCCAAAATGGAGGCAGCATTGTACAAATGGTTTAAAAATCAAAGGTTGAATAACCTACCGATTTCCGCAAACTTGTTGAAGGGAAATGCTATTCAACTCCATGCCCAAATTAAAGAAAACAGTAGCGACTTCAATGCGAGCAATGGTTGGTTCTGCAATTTCAAAAAATGATACGGGATACGCATTTTAAAAATTTGCGGCGAGAAACTTTCGAATAACAAGGATGCGATAAGACCGTTTCTTCGCAAATTTCAGGATAATATTCGTACATACAAATTAACAGAGCATCAAATTTACAACGCTGACGAAAGCTCCCTCTTTTGGAAGTTACTCCCCAACAAAACTTATGTGACTCTTCAAGAGGCATCAGCACCTGGCCGAAAGTCTTCGAAGGAGAGGATAACGTTCGTGGCATGTACCAACGCATCTGGAGAGCACAAAATCAAGCCGATGGTTATTAGAAAATCTTTGCGTCCTAAAGCACTGAGGTCAATGCCGTCCATTCCAGTGGTTTATAAGGGAAATAAATCCGCCTGGATGACTTGTGCTCTTTTTGAAGAATGGTTTCATGAAATATTCGTTCCTGAAGTGAAACAATTCCTTGAACCAAAAAATTTGCCGATAAAGGCCCTTCTTTTGATTGACAACGCGCCATGCCATTCTAAGAGTGATGTGCTTTGTAGTAACGATGGACCTATAACTATTATGTGCATGCCACCCAATTGCACTGCGCTACTACAGCCAATGGGCAAGAATGTCATAAATTTGACAAAGCAACGCTTTAAAAAGCTTTTACTAACACATTTGGTTGGTTTACAAGGAGATAATATCGATAAAGCAATAAAAGAAATAAATTTAAAGCATGCTGTATCTTTCCTATTCAAGGCTTGGGAAGATGTAACACCAACCCAAATAAAGAAATGCTTTCGGAAGCTGTTCGAGTTTGAAGATGAGTTCGATGAGGACGACAACATCTCATTAGCTCAGTTGATTTGCCAACGCACTAATGAGCTAAATCCGATTCAGGAAATGTTGACCGATATAAGTCACCTACACTTCTCCACAGGAGAGATCACCGAATGGATAACAGAAACCGATATGGCTTCTGCAGACAACGATCCAAATCTGGCATCAATTGACGTAGATTGTGAAAGTTAGGACGAATGTATCGAAAATAAAATAAAATAAAATTTAATGAACTCTTAAGCAGCATTGAAGTTGTACTTCAATGGGCTAATGAGAATGAAGTTTCGTCAAAAGATATGAGGGCATTATATAATATAAAGGGAAGTGCCATAGTAAACTCACGGAACATTAAAACAAAACAATCAAAAATTACTTTTTTTTACAAAATGAGTGATGTTATTTCAATAAATGTTTTAAATGAATAGTTTTTTTTTTGTTTATGCGAGAAGCTAAATGAATATGTACATATGTTTTGATGGACAAATACGTGAGCTAGCACTTTTTATTATTATGCAATAATTTTATGAGAAAATTTAAACTCGATAAAAGCAAATCCTTGTTATTAGCAACAGGGCTGGATTTTATTAGTTGCCTTTAACGAGGTTGTACTGTATATTATAATTTTTTATAAAAAAAAATCCGGCGTTGACATTATACGACGATCGGCTGAAAAGTCCCAGGCCTCTCAGTGAATAAAAATTGAAAAGAATTTTTTTTTGTTTATTTCTCAACATAATCTCCAGAAAGGCTGATACATTTGTCATATCGGTATTAAATTAAATTAAATTAAACCATCTCTGTAGTGTGATTTTTCAAGATCCTCAAAATAGCTGTTTTCCGCATTAATGAAATCCTCATTGCTGTGAAATTGTCTTCCCCGAAATTTTTTGAGGTTAGGGAACAGGTGATAGTCACTGGGTGGTAAATCTGGCGAATAGGGTGGATGTTTCAGCAATTCAAATTTTATTTCAAACAATTTTCCCATTGCAATGACTGAACGATGGGCCGAACTCCAGATTTTTTTACCAAATGACGTCTTTTTCTTTTCACTTCATCACTTTAAACCTTGCAGCAAGCTTGTGTAGTAGTCACCAGCGATATTGTTACTCTTTACTAATTATTCAATAAAAATAATTCCCTGTGCATCCCAGAAAACACTCGCCATAACCTTGTCAGCTGACAAAATTGTCTTTGCCTTTTTTGGAGTTGTTTCACCCGACGCAATCCACTGTTTTGACTATGATTTTCTTTCTGGAGTTTAGTGATGGATCCAAGTTTCATCCATGGTAAAAAACGGTCTCAAAAATTCACTGGAATTTTTACGGTAGAGCTCCAAATTTTTAACAGAAACATTGTTTCTATGCAATTTTTGATCAGATGTCAACAAACGCGGCACCCACCTCGCACAGACCTTGTGAAAGCCCAAAAAATTACTTAAAGTATTACCTGCATTTTCTTTTGATATGTTTACAGACTCTGCTAGCTCAAACAACTTTAATCTGCGGCCTTCTAGTACTAAACGATGAATTTTTCCAATGACCCTTGGAGTTGTCGCCTCCACATGGCGTTCAGAGCGTGGCTCATCACTATTGCTCGTACGTCCCATTTTCAACTCTGCAACCCACCTTTTAATCATTGAATATGAAAGGGCAGAGTCTTTCAATGTACTTTCCATTTCCTCCTTGATTTCTTTAGGCGTTAATCGCTGATATATTCTACATTATATTTGCGATTATAATATTTCCGTCATTTTTTTCTTGAAATACTACGATCAATTCTCTCGTCCTTTAGATCCGCAAAGCAGCTCAACATGCCGTAATTTCAATAATACAAGGCAGTTGCTTCATGGTCCCTCGAAAAATTGAAAGTAATAATGGCGAAGAAACTAAAGAACTTCCACCGCTCGCCTCATATCATCCGGCCAGCGGACGCGTATCGAAATTCTGTTTGAATCAATTCAAATCGGAAAACATCTCTAAATCTCAAAAACTCGTTCTGCACACAATCACACTTCTCAGTAGCACAATAAGTGCAATGAAATCGGACGATATCCGGCAAGTGTGCGAAAGTCTTTTGTCCATAATGACTGCAACAAATGTCCTTATCCGAACTACATGTTTCAAGACTTTCCACACGTTTTTCCTGTCGCGCACAAAGAACATCAATCCGGAAATTCTAGGAAAACTGATAGCGGCCATCTATGAATATCGTCCGGATCGTGGCGATGTCCGGCAAACGCTAGCTTGGTTGGCGGTGCTGAAAGAAGCGCATATTCATTTATCTAAGCTGAATCCGAAATTGTGCTCGGTCCTATTACCAAGATTTGTTGAAGTGTGCGCTAGTGATCTTTGGATGTCGGATCGTCCCGAGATTGTTACGGGCACGTCCAACACGCTCAAGGAGATTCTGCATGAATGTGTTCGGCCGGCGTGTGCTAGTGATGAACTATGCGAGGAGAATCACGAGTCGATCACGAAACTGATCAACATCATTGCAAAAGCGTTAGCGGCTCCGTTCGGCGATGTTGCAAAATATGTCGTCCTGACATTCGCAATTGTATTCGAGGTGACTGGACCGCAATTCGGCGATGCCCTCCATATGCCGATTGCAACATTGGGCAGTCGATACGATACGAGCAGCGCACTTCGACTGGCAATCGAGCATGCCATCATCACGGCCGTTCAGTTTGTGGGCGTTGAAAATGTGCTGAAGGCCATCCTTCTTGCCAACGCTAAAGGCGAAGTGTTGATTGATAAGTCCTGGCTTCTACCGCTACTTCGAGAAGGTATCAACGGATCGACATTTGAATTTTTCGCAAATTACATGCTCAAGTTGGCGTTCGACTGCAATAGCAAGTGGCAAACATATAAAGAAGAAAAGAACGTATCGAAGGCCTGCACATACGAATTGCTAAGCTGTCAGATTTGGGGTCTATTCCCGGGATTCTGTCGGGAACCGAGAGACTATCACAACTTCAAACTGATTGCAAAAACAATTGGCGTAGCGCTGGTGGACAATCCTGAGTTTCGTGCTCCCATTCTGGATGGATTGATCGAATTGATAACCAATGCAAATGAGGAGAATTCAAAAGAAATCGCTAAATATGCAAAGAATTTCGTTCCACGCCTGTTGAATATCTATCGTCAAAAGCCGGAAGGAACTTATGAGATTGAATTGCGTGGAAAAATCCTAGAAACAATTAAAACTTTTCTGGCAATCACACCCGACGAGACGTTAGTCGAACTGTTCGAAACTGCCGTGGAACAATTGAAAACTCTACCGCCCGGCAACTTTACAAGCGATGCATTTATGGACGCGGCAAATTTACTGGTCGTATATCAAAACGCTCCGAATATTAAGAAATACTATGAAAAGTTTATTGTTCCAATTATAAAGGATACGAATGCGAAAGTTGTGGCTAAAGATGAT
Organism: Oxycera nigricornis; assembly: GCA_963942545.1. Classification (NCBI taxonomy): domain Eukaryota; kingdom Metazoa; phylum Arthropoda; class Insecta; order Diptera; family Stratiomyidae; genus Oxycera; species Oxycera nigricornis. The sequence continues at coordinate 105,378,733 of OZ012662.1, forward strand.
CAAAAATTGAAGAAGCAACAAAGACGATCGTATGAGTAAGTTTTGAAAAATTGTCTGCAGAAATTACAAGTTTAATTTGACATTATTATTATTTAGATTGCTGAAAGAACTGATATCAAATGAACGCAAAGAATGTAAGAATTTCATGAAGAAGAATTCAACATCAATTGAAGAACTGTTGTTGGAGGCATTGCCCACTTCTTGTCCGGCAAGTCAAGCGACACGTTTGAAGTGAGTGAGCCTGGAGAATTTATTACAATCCACTACGACTTAAACCCACTTCCATTTTCAGCTGTCTAAAGCTTCTAATCGAAAGCAAAAAAAATATAAGCTTAAAGAATAATTTAATCATAAAAACAGTATCCGAAGCTGTTCTCACGTTCAAGGAATTCTCCACGAAAAAGCAAGACATTGCCGAGCAGCTTTTGAAGCTCATTGGTGAAATATTTCAGGTGATTTAAAATAGAATATCCCCGAGGACTACTAATTCACATGCTTTTTGTATTGAAAACTAGAAAAAAGATAAACTAAATGATTTCATTGACATCATAATGGCCGGATTCGGTGGCGATCAATTTCTTATTGTTAATACAATATTCGGTTTGCGTTGCATCATCCAACATTTAGCAGGCAGTCTTACGGTGAAAACAATTGAATTTATTTTGCAACAATGTCTTGTCTTTCTCGCGGAAAAGAATCGTTCGGAAGCGGAAGCGGCTGTTGTGTTTTTAATAACATTTATTAAAGCTTTACCATCGCCGCTTGTCGCGAATCATTTAGAATCGATTGTAAGTACATCATCTGAAAATTCGTTGTTGTTTTTTTCCTGAATATAAAGATCTGCTTGGTATTTTCTCGACACAGATGAAATCCTTATCTACAATGTGTCCCGACACGAAACGATTTTGCCGCATACAATTGGGATATCTGTTCAAGAAGATGTGTAAACGTTTTACAGCGGATGAAGTGATTAAATTGGTGCCGGGCAATGATGAATTAACACATCGACGTTTGAAGAAGATACGTAAACAATTGCGTCGCGAAGGACGACAAAAGGCATTGGAAAAAGAATCAGAAGACGAGTCGGAGGACGAGCTTGTTGGTGGTTTGGAGAAGAAGAGTATGACGTAAGTGTTTGTTTGTAGCTTTTACTTCTTTCGAAAGTATTAGGTACATACATTGAAACCCGATCTTTTTTAGGGTGAAAATAATGCTCTATTTTAATTATTTAATGAATTTACATGTTATCCAAAATATTGTCCATCGCTTGCGATCACTTTTTCCCACCTTTCTGGTAGAAAATGAATTTCGCGTCGGAAAAAGGATTCGTCCTTTGAGGCCTAGAACGAATCAAGTCAATTTTTGATACCTTGCTCAGAAGTAAAGCGTATTCCAGTGGGGGTGTTTTGCATAGAACGAAATAAATGGTAGTTGGATGGGCGCCAGGTCTGGTGAATATGGCGAGTGAGGTAAAACTTCCCAGCAACTATCCTGATAATTTTCGACCGGTATAGCAACGTGTGGTCGAGCATTGTCATGATGGAAAATTACAGGCTCATGCCTGATCGCATATTCCGGCCGTTTTTCTGTCAATGCAGCTTCAAACGAATTAATTGTTGTCGGTAAAGTTGTCCCGTAATGGTTTGACCTGATTTCAGCAAATCGTAGTGGATTGGTCGCTTCTGATCCCACCAAATACTGAGCATTACATTTTAGCCGTGTATATTCGGCTTTGACGTCGATTTTCCTGGTTAGCCGCGCTTCACATACGATTTCTTGCGCTTCGGGTTTTCATAATGTATCCATTTTTCGTCGCCAGTAATAATTCGATGCAAAAACGACTTTTATTTGTAGCGTTCGAGGTGCATTTCAGATATGCAAAATCGCCTTTCGACATCTCTTGGCTTCAGTTCGTGTGGCACCCAATTTCCTACCTTCTGGATGAACCTTAACGCTTTCAAACGCCTGGAAATGTTTGCCTGTGTAACGCCTAGTGCTTTTACGAGCTCATATTACGTTTGGCACGAGTCTTCACTGGAGAGGGTCTCTAATTCTTCGTCTTCAAATTTTTTCTCTTGATCAGGGTGATCTTTGTCCTTGATGTCGAAATCGCCACTTTCGAAGCGTTTAAACCACTCAAAACACTGTGTTCTAAATAGAGAATCGTCGCCATTAACATCCACCAGCAAACGATGACTTTCGGCAAAAGTTTTATTGGCAAAAAAGTATCCCAACAATACTTCTCGCAAATGCTATTTTTTTCGTCAATTTTCGAAGTTTTCCATGAGGGTAAAAAACTTATGCGCACACAATGTTATCAAATTGTCTTTGTGACTTTGACAGCTGACCGATGGTACTTCAAAATGACATATATTTCATGGGAGTGTTACAGCGCATGCGTTAGTAGGGCCATCTGTTGTAAAAGTTCGGTTTTCGATGCTTTACTACTTAAAATTAGTAGAGTCAATTTAATTTACAAGTTTAGTGTATAATCTTCTGTTTTGATAAAAAAAACGAAACTTGTTAACGTAAAAAATAAAATAAGAGTGGTAAAACTCCGGGTCGTCATGTTTATTTGTGAAGTTTCAGTACCATATGATTTTTGAAACTTACTTTGTGGTGTGGCTTTTGAGCAATTGAAATCACTTATTCTACATTTTTCCAAGCGACAATTTAGTGATTTCTTAAAATTTATTTAGTGATGAAGAGTACCGTTCAAAGTTTTTAACTTTTTATGGGTTGGAAACGCTTAAAATTTGACTAACATGGCAAAATTAATGCAATACTACCTTTTAAATATATTTTCATAATTAGAAGCCCTTTTGCTCATTTTTAAACACTTAATAATTATGGCAGTGACGACATACATGGGTTTTGATGATCGTGCGATTGATATCTTTAAAATAAACATTTTTTAAGATCTGTTGTAGGTTTTGAATCCTACGAAATGGTCTGACTTTATTACCAAAAATGTTGTAATAACACTTACCGCCTTCTTTCTCCATACAGAATTGATGATATTCTTGCCGATTCCGATTCGGATTTGCCCGACGATGATGATGGCGATGGCGACGATGAAAACACAATTACAATTACGGGCAAGAAAAACAAAAAGAAAAATGCCAAAACCAATGAAATTTATATTCGCGAAGACGAAGATGAAATTCTTGATTTGGCCGACATTAAATCAATAAAGAATATATTAACAGTGAAACCGGGACAAACTTTAAAATTGGACATTGGATTGGAGAAGAAATCAAAAGATCCAAATCGTGGTTTTAAAACGGCCGAAGATGGTAGATTGATTATTGATGATAAAATGGGATCGGGATCGGATGATGATGATGATCACGACGATAATAATGCCGAAAGCGGTCATGCACGCAAAGAGACGAAACGTGGTGCTATTAAACGTGGTTTGGACGAGGATAGTAGTGGAGGTATTTTTGTGAATTCTTTCGTAACTTGATTGGTTGATTAATTCAGATTGATTAGATGAAGAAATGCCGACAACGACAAGTAGTCGTAAACGACAAGCAATGGACACGGCAAGTATGAAAACGGGCAAATCAGCGGCGAGTAGTAAATATATGGCCGGTGGCAAGGGAATTCATCGACCTGTAGCAGCTTCTGTTAAATCCGGCTATTCGGCCAAGTCTAGAGTTTCGAGCGCCTCGACAAAAGCCGCAGGGACGTTCGGTGGTGAATATAAATCGAACAAGAGTAAAGGTGATATGAAGAAGAAGGGTGAATTGGATCCGTATGCGTACATCCCGTTAAGTAGGAATTCGCTGAATAAAAGGTAGGTGGATTGTTTAGATTTTTTCTTCATATTTCGAATTGAAAATTGACAATGAAACATTTTATATAAACATCAGGAAAAAAGCGAAGAATACTGGTCAATTCAAAAACATAGTGTCTAGCGCTCGGAAAGGAGCATCTAAAGGGCTTAAGAGTCGTGTAAAGAAATCGTATAGGAAGTAGTAGGTTGTTATGTGTAAATTAAATGAATTATTTTACTAAAAATAAAAAAGAATTTATTATATTTAAATTTTATTCCAATTTTGATGGACAAATGCTCGTTTAATTCCAGTAAACTGTTTGCTTCTACTTGTTATTGGCTTAAAGGTTATAAAACACCTTTAAGCCATTAAGAATTAAATGAGAAATAGAGAATAATTACTTGGAAGGGAGTGAGATTCTCATCCGCATTCATATATTAAACAACACTTGACAATCTGACTGCGTTGGTCGGGAACCAACCGAAGTAACATCATTGCGAGTTGAAGGGTCATGAAGCTTTACTGGTACCATAGAAAGTCCTACTTCATGCAAACTCGAGTTGAATTTTCACGGTCTCGCCTCCTGTTCTGTCGCAACGACCGAATAAGCGTCGCCAAAACCTCTTCCTTGGCTCTAAGGTCTTGCCCGAACAAATCTAACCGCCGGATGTTATGCCAACTGCAAGCGTCATGGTTTCTGGCGATAACCAGTAACTGTAGAGCAAGGGTACGCCAGCGCCATGATCCAATATTCGAAGCAACCCAACTTCGTGCAAATAGCACCCGATCACGATGGTGGCAGGAACAGTGTAAAGAACACTAAAAATTCCGATCCTTATTATAAGTTTCTCCAACTTGTCAGCCTTAGCACCCACCCCTATTCCTCCCTGTTGCTTAATGACAGATCTTATTCTAAAGAACAACACAAAGCCTGCAAGTAAGAATGTAGTTAAATGGGAGGTGTGGTTTCGGGGTGACGGACGGCATCCTCTTCAGGTGCTGTCATTTACCATCCGCCACCAGACAGCACGACCACGGTTAGGCTTGTTGATGGGTTAAGCTCGTTATACTTCAACTATTTTATTATTTGTATCTGCGAAGTATAACGACTGTCAATTTGTTCGTATATATGCCTACGTCGCTATTCTATATTAGTCAGTTTATTATGGGTTAATGTGCAATAATAGTGTTATTGACTTGCTAACCAAAAGCACACTAGAAGACGAAGTTGTTGACTAGACTAGGAGGTTCTAACCCGTGATAAACTGACTAATAAAGAATGTAGTTCCAACAACTAAGTAGATGAACAACGGTGTCAGGACGAAAGTTTTAAGATTTTCCGTCGGTGTACTCCCTACAAAGCAAATGCCCAGAATAGGATCCCCATTGACTGCTGACAACAACAGAACAGCGACACTCTGGACAGTGGGGGCAAGCCATGTCGCGAGATGAAAGTACTGAGAGTGCTTGGCTATAGCTTCGTTTCCCCATTTCAACTTCGCAGCCAAAAACCAGGTGAACGATAATATCACCCACCAAATCAACGAATTCATTCCGAAGAAATAGACAAGTAGAAATTCTAGGGTGCACGAATTGGGTAAATATTTTTCGCTGGAAATCCTTCCGATAAAATCAAACCCGAGCGTCATATTACGTATAATCAAGCTGGGTACGTATCGCAAAGATAGACGACAGAATAGAATGGGCCTTCATTACTATCCAGCGAGATAACAATAGTAGCACGCTGTTACGTTCGCCACGCAGCGTGGCCGATCCACTTACGAAAATAAGGGACTGTCCTGCCCCTGAAGACCCCAAACCACCTTTCTTTCTTCACCTATCTTTTAAAAATGTATACGAGGATCGTCACTTCACACAAACAGGTGATTAATTAATTATATTATAAGGATATTGCATTATATAACTAGGCAGTATATCAATTTAGGTTATGAGTATTGAATTATACAAATATAGAGGGAGTTTAAGTAGGTTAAAGATATTGAATTATGTACACACATATTGGACTAGATAGATAAGTAGGAAGTAATGTTGCCTTGGAGAGTTTGTTCCTGATCGTGCACGCGAAAGCTGCGTAATTTAAAGTATCATCGATAGCGAAATCAGTTCAATTGTATAGTTCTTTTGATTATATATCTTTGATACTGACGTATGCTAAAACATGCCGAACTCGCTGTCAGCGTCTAAGCATTCGAAGTAAATGCACCGATGACACGTTAATAGCGTTGACACATTGACCCATCATCAGTACGAAAAGTGTCATCAGCACAAAAAAAAACCATCATAATGACAGAGAGATAAGCACGAAAAAAGACCATACTTATCTCGATAAGTACGTAAAACTGCCATCTATGTTTGGGTAGAATAATGAGAAACCATCTGCCGTGAATAGAATTTGACATTATTTATATCAGCTGTTTAATATTTTCGAACCAAATCTGACATGCCATCGCGGACAATTGACGTTTTTCATCGAAACGACACCAATGACCGAATGATAATGACGACACCAACGACGAAAACATGTGTGTCACCCCGTCATTTAAAGTTTCGTGCTGATGACACTTTTCGTACTGATGATGGGTCAATGTGTCAACACTATAAAGGTTGGCAACGTCGTTTATGCCAATCTGCACAGCGGTCCTCCTTTGCCAGTGTCACAATGTGTGCCCAAGGACCGTCCACACACAAGCAGCAGTCACAGTATCCCCCCGAGGTGCAACGCTGTGGTCGATCGCACGGAGAATAAATCGCCAGCTGATGTGCGTCGGCAATTGGCACAAAACCTGTCCAAAGTAAGGAAAGCGTGAACGAGTCCAGCAAACTCGGCTGGCCGTTGACCGCCGATACAGCAAAAACGGGATCGGGAGATCCCATAAATATCGCCAGGAGAACAGCTGGAGGGACTGTTCTGTGCTGGGTTCTTGTGGGTGCTGATCGCAGTGAAGCGGAGAATTACGGATTTTGTGGATTGGGGAAATCGCGGAAGATTGGAAGAAACTTGGCGGATCTTACGCATTGTGGGAGAAGGTAGAGAAGGACGACGGACAGCAAGCGGCGTAGAAATCAGGAGCCAGCAGCGTTAGGATAAGAAAAAGAAAAGTTGTAAGTAGAATTAAGTGTAGATAGGGTTAGTTAGCTAGGTTTAAAATAAAATAAAATATTGCCTTAAGGATAAAGAAAATGTAGTTAATTGTGTGAATTGGCGGAGCGGTCCAGTCCCTTTAATTTCTGTTTTTTTTTCAAATTCCTTATTCGGTCGATGGTTTTGGTTCGTCGCGAATCCTGTTTCCGGATTCGCGGACAGGGCAGTCTCGGCGCAGAAACAGGGGGGCGCCCTTTTTAAAAAAATATTCCCACACCCCTCTTCTATCCTTTAAGCCGGGTGGGGTTGCCCAAACTGTGACCAGGATCGACTGTGGTGTAATAGCGGACGTTTCACTTATTACTGGTGTAACAACGCGGCATAAATTTATTCTCGTAACATTTTTATATTCATAGAGGATCGCAGAGCTAAACCCTTGTGGTAGGCATTCATGTTAAACAATCTGATGATTCCAATTGAAGTAGATTTCTAAAGAAAGCTATCAAGTCATGATACCAACCAATGAGTGATCTTTTTTTTTAATTTTCCAGCGTGCATGTATTTACTAACTTCAAAGTTTGATCCTAAATTCATTTCCTCTTAATTATTGGTGATATAAACGAAACGCTAGTTTCTTTTAGTAAAAACTACTGATTTGCCTGTCTCAAAGTTTCTATGCGAGACTTTACGCTTCAACTTGTGTAATTTAAGAAACTCGAAAAGCTATGTCGTCCCTTCTTCCTGTCTTGTCGTATCCAAACGAACCTACTGAAGTCTGAGTGAACCATCTCTGCAAGAGACGGCTGAGACTGCAAGTTACCTTTTCAAATCTAACAAATAAAAGCTTTTCTTATCACAAATTTGTAAATATAATTGTATCTATATTTTTCTTTTCTTTTTAAAAAAAACTTGTTGACAAAAATATACATAGATTTTTTTTCGTTTTATGTACCGTTCCTTTTTTTTGGAAAAAATCTTAAAATCTACCACAATACTTCTTAAATTTAAATTGATTTGTGATAAAAATGGTTTGAATGCTTATTAATCTTTGAAGAAAAATATATATGTATAAACAAATAATTTGGTTGGAGGTAGAATATAATTTTATCGCAAAAAAGCGCTTTGAAAAAATTATAGTGGCTACAATAATAAAAATATGCATACAACACAGAATTTTATATAAAATACGATATATATATTTTTTTGAACACAAAAGTTTCCATTTGACTTTTTAAAAGATTGATTTGTTTCAATGCAAACAGTATACAAATATTCCAAACACCATTCGTTAAAATTCTAGAATAAAAACTATCAAAAAATGTGTGTATCAAAAGGTTTGACCGATAAGAAAATTTTTTTTAAGCGATTTTATTGCATTTTGGAATTGCAATTCAATTTTAGCTCAAACACACTCTTTTTTTGGATTGCTTTCGTTTTAAAAAAACACTATTCACTACAATTTAGCACACGTTGAAATCTCACAATTAAAGAAATGTATGTTGTATATGTGTCAATTTCCAATCACCACTTGGATCCTCTGTGAGCATGGTTTCCTCGTAGAAATCCATACGATTGTCAGCATCAACTAGAATCACAGTTCGTGTACGTGTTCCGTAGCCAGCTTTCAGAATTTGTACGCATGGCGAGCTTAAATGCTCGCCCCAATTCGGAGCGCGTCGCAACAATTCATCGTCCGGCCAACATTTTTTCCGTTCTTTCAACAGCTCCATACATCGATCCACAACGTCCTGTTTCATGTGTTGCGGATTCAATTGGAGATCTTCGATGATTTTAATGAATTGTTCACGACAATATTTGACTTTTTCTAAGGGACGAGTGGTGGGACTGTTGCCAAAACCGTAGCATCGTCGCTCGGGATGAGGCTCCTTTGTCGGCGGGGCGTTACTGCAATGTAGTATGTGAGCCGATTTGTCGCTGTAATGAATTTAATCATTCTTAATTAATAGGAATTGTATTTATGATTTGTTCACTTACTCAATTTCCACAGAAACAAAATTATATGCGTTGTATAAAAAATGGTTGGACAGAAGTATGTCGCTGTATTCGTCATTTGATTTATTGCCTGTTACGTAGTCCGTGACAATTGGTCCACGCCCTGCAAAACGAGGAAGCATTTCTTAATGGACAAATAGATTTCATTCGCTCAGTGCAGAATTTCAATTATGAAACGATTCGTTTTCTTTTTTTAAAGGTTATTTCACAAGAAGTTTCAATCTACTTCATTACGAATAACACTATGGAACACACAAAAAAGATCTGGAAAGAAAATAATGAAAACATGTTCCATAGACCATCATAAACTATTCTTAACGGTGTTTTACTAGGAAGCTAACCTAACGTATAAGCGAAATATTGTCTAATAACCATTTTTCGTAGAATTTCAAAAATTATTCAGAGTCATTTTTAAAATTCCTTGCTAACATATGTAACATACTCATCGATTCATCCCTTTTTACAGAGATAAATCTTTATTTAATACTTGAAAAAATATCATTCTTGATCTGGTTCTGATGAATATGACTTCGATGGCTCGTCGCTGTTCATGGAAGCTGTCTGGAAAGCATCGGCGATAGTGAAACCAGTTTTTTTCGTTAAATCGTTTCGTAAGCGGCGTCCTTATGCTCAAAAAATAATCCCAAAACACAACACAAAATCCGACGATCATTTATTATAAATATCATGAATTTGTTAACACTTCGGTTGTACGAGTTATTCTAGTGGAAAAAAACTCAAATTTCCAACCCCGGCTGCCGACATACAGGCCCAAACCATTACGCTTCGGCCGCCATGTTTCACTGTAGGTTTTAGATTTTATTTTTGGAGCTCAGTGTTAGGTTTCCGCACGGGCGGATTTGACCATATCGCCGCCCTAGGCCTCAAAAATATTTGCCGCCCTTTTCGATAATTATGTTATATGTAATAATGCGCGATTTATTTTCGATTGCCTAGAATATTTCGCTGTTTTTCATTGGGCCCGAGCTTGCAAAAAAGGAATATCAGAATAAAAACGGCACTGGTTCGTTCGTAAAATTTCACTATTATTGCGCCCTTGCCACACAAATAATTATTAAAATACACACACGGTAACGAATCCAAAAGTACCAAGTACCTAAAAAAAGAACCGAAAAGTACCAATTTGCCACCTTGCAGTCTTGCTGCTATATGTAAAGACTTTCGACGAAAAGAAAAGAAAACATGCCAAACATAGAAACGTACGAATAGTTTATCAATTTATCAAATGATCAATCTTTCATTTAACAATCATTTCAATTATACACTGCCAATTATATTATCATTCGTAAACGAGAAACAAAGATTTTGTCACGTCTTGCCTTCTGGGTTCGCGTAGTTATCAATTTATCACAATCGAGAGATCGCAGTAATGCGGACTCGATGCTGAGAATAGAGAGAGCCTTGAGCCTATCTTCCTTCATTTTAGAACGCAGATAATTTTTAACTCGACGTAAACATGAGAAGCTCCGTTCTCCAGAGCAGTTACTTACAGGAGTGCAGACACACATGCGTAATGCAATATCGAATTACCAATGTCAATTGATCGACATGGGCGATGTCCGGCGTTGAATCCACGATAAGTGAGAAGTATTTAGCTAATTTGATCTCCGATAAAATTATGTTTATCACTTTTTTGCCATGCACCCTATAAACTCCTCGCAAATTGTTGAAGAAAGGTAGCTCGTGTGTCCACTGCCTGGATTACCATGGCGAGAAATATGTTCCGCCAAAAATGGATCGAACTCAGCGATGAGTTCCAGTGACATCAAATAGTTTTCATTATGCGGCGATCCAAATTTTTCATCGTGGCCCCTAACCGGTAATCCTCGTGATGCAAGCGCTTTTACTGTTGCTACTACTCTCTTTAATACGTGTCTCCAACAAACGATTTCCTCATCAAGCTGTGTTGTTAGAGTACGATCGATACGACCGAGCAAGTTTCTTCTTCCTTTCATGTTCAAAACCGCCAGCTTATGAGAGGACGAGTTTTCATGAGATGAGGCTCGAGCAGACGCATTTTTCCAATCATCAAAGCCTTCCTTGCTACCAAACTGTGTTCCTCCGTCGAAAGCAAGACACGGTCCGCAATAAACATGGCCGGTACTTCCAGAGTAAATCAACCAGTTACGAAGACTTTTCTCTCCATTCAACAGCTCTCGTTCGAATAATGATTTTGATAAGAGGCGTATTTTATCATCGTATACGCGTTTACTTTTGCTGAAATCTGCGTCCGCATTTTGCTGAAGACCGTTCACCGCTATATAATCTCGTGTAGCCTCATCTATCGTCCAAGTGGCTGAATCAGGATCTCGACCGTCGAGAATCTGCTGCTGTTGGATCACTTTTGATTTTGGACCCACATCAGCATCCAATGGAGCGATAGTGCTCGTTGTTTCGATGGACTCAGCATCAGCACTTGAAATACGCGCAGCAATGTCATTATTGGAGCTTTAACTTTCGAGAGTGTTTACACTTTTTTGAGGCTGAGGCTGTTGAAAGAACTCATCTAATTTTCTAGTTTTCTTTATCAATTCCGCATCGTTTACTAGCTTTTCTTTGGTCTTTTTTCGGTATTTCGCGCCACTTAGTCGGGCTCTTCCATCACTCATGGTCATGTTTATAATTAAAAGTTGTTTTTAAACAGTATATATATTATATGTTATGAACGATAAAATATTAAATTAGTCACACTATCCTCGCTTACCGAAAAATTGTGAATTTTCAATAATTTCCCGAGTGATACGATACGGTTGAGAGTTGAGACGATCGCGCATCGTCCTGCAACCTACAGCTCACGAGCTAACATTGATTGTTTATGCCGTAAAGCGAAATAGAAACTTTGTTTACTTCGCGGAACTGCAGGCACGAGCGCGCTTCTGCAGGCACTGGCACGCTCCCGCCACCCGACAGTCTGAGAATACAGTGTTGTCAAAAAGAAAAACAACATTGGAAATATTGGAATTGGATAACAGTCGACAGGGAAAAAAATTTCGCCGCCCAAAATAAAAATTAAAAAGTGGCCGGCCCAAAAAAACGAAAACTTGCCGCCGCCGAAATTTGCCGCCCTAGGCCCGGGCCTACCGGGCCTAGTGGTAAATCTAGCCCTGGGTTTCCGCCACACGTATGCCATACCATCAGAGCCAAAGATATCAAATATAACTCGTTCGTAAATATGATGCTATTCCAGAAGTCCGTGTTTTTGTTGGCGTGCTCTTTAGCAGAGGAAAGTCGACTCAGCTGGTTTCTTTTGCTTATGATTGGCTTCTTTCTAGCTACTCGACCATTGAAGTTATGATCTCGAAGGACGTGACGGACAGTTTATACACTGCATGACTTACTTAGTCATTTCTGTATCTTCGCAACTAGTTTTGGAGCCGTTAACTTTGGGTTTCCCTTAATTTAACGAACAATATATCGTTCGTCAGACGAGTTGAAAATCTTGTTTGGCGCGCTTCTGCTTTTATCTTGAATCCGATTTTCATGAACGAAGCGTGACGGGATTTAAATTAACAAATTGAGGAATTTTTCGTTGGGATTGACCGTCCTTGAAATGATTTATCACCAATTCTCGCTGCTGAATTGTGGTGCGACGACCCATTTTTTTTTTGAAGAAGAAAAAACAATTATTCAAATTTAAACGTACAATATTGCACTTAATAGTAATTATAACTGATTGCTCATTCTAGAACGAAAGCATAGAAAAAGTAATTACCGTTATATTGCGCTACACGCTCGGACCAAAGTGGGGACAATCATCTGCATGAAATAAGCTGTGTGGCCTGCGTTTTTGTCGCACTATTGTTTTTTCAGCCTTAAGCATATCGTTTTTTTTGGTAATTTTCTTTTATTTATTATAATCAATAAGCATGCTTTCATAATTCTACACTCAGCCTTTTACAATTTTCTAATTAGTTTTTAAGATACGGTGTTCTAAAGCTTAAAAAAGCCGCTGCATGAAATAAGCTGTGAGCCACTGTAGACCATGACCTCAGCAAAGGGAAACGGTATAAACATTACAATTCTTAATTACAATCTTTTTTGGAGTGAGAAACTTAGATCTAAGAGTTAATTTTATGACTATCCTCTTCTGGCAGGTAGATTCCCAATCGCGGGCGATATAATCAATTTGTAGATCGTTCAGCATTTTTTTCCCGGTCGATTTCCACCTTCCTTTGCTATTGACCTCAGTAGCTTCGATTGCACATTTTCCACATCGTGGATCGATCTTCAGGTTCCTTCAGAACTGCAAGAATTTCTTGTGCATCTAATTTCCTGCAATCTCTGCCCTCTTGAATCACCACTATATTGTCCCAGCCGATTTTGTGTCCATCCACGTCGTTGGAAGACCATTGACTTCAGCGACACAGGGTCCCTTCCATTCTTTCTGGCAAGTTCCGTCTCCAGTCGCCAGTCGCTTGGTTTGCCCTATGTAGGTAGATTTTTCACAGTCAGTGCATGAAACCTTATAAATTCCACTTAGTTCGTGTCTCAGTTTTTTGTCTTTGAGGCATTCTTCCCTGTGATCTGATGATCTTCAAATCCAAAAACCGAATTTCTCCTTCCTTTTCATCTTCATCTAATATCTCGATTTTAATTCAATCTTTCGTGTACTCTTCAGTATAAAAAAATCAGTTATGATATTCAGTTGCTGCGTGAAAATATGTTTCCTTCTAAATATTGATCAAGTTTGCTTTTGAAGCAACGCAAACACTTCAATGCTTTTCTAAAATTCCCCTTATTCATGTCCTTTAAAAGCGACTTCGTTTTCCCATAATAATATTGTGTTATTTATAAGGTATGCCAGAAACAGACGATTTCTTCGGATGCATATCTTCGTTGGATGCTTGCTTTCATTACCGAGCATTTCCCATTAAAACATCTTTAATTATGTACTTATCTGTAGAAGATTTGACGATTTTTGAACAGCTTTTTAGATGCTCCATGTAATTTAAAGGTTCTCAAAAAATCCTTCATCGTCATTGCTGGTAAAGACGTTTTCATTTTTCTTGGCAAAAAACCAACAAAGCAAACATCTCTTAATTGTAGGCTGTGCCTGTTCCAACACAGACTCGTTCCAATTCGTTCAGCCAACACGAATCTCTTTAACTTACCCAAACTGTTACAAAGGCCCTCGACAGTCGTACCCAAGTTAATACAGTGTGTACTGACTTCAGTAAGGCATTTTCAACTTAAATGTTCTACTTCGGAAGCTAGCCTACTTTCGCCTATTTGAAACATTACTCTTCTGGCTTAACTTCTACATCAGTTCTCGTTCATGCCGTGTTAGTCTACGTGGAGCACATTTTTCTCTCTTCCATCCAACCATCGGCGTTCGTCAGGGTTCTATTCTAGGCCCTCATCTTTTCTTACCCTAAATAAATGACTTTTTCTCTGTCGTAGCGTTTCAGTATCTTCTGTACGCTGATGTCTTTAAAAATTTACCGGCGTTATTGCTCGGAAGAGGATTGTTTTGGTCTCCAAAGGTCTTGGAGTCAAACTAATTTTCTCTCTCTTACTATCCAGAAATATCACAAAATATCCTTCTCCTTAAATCCCAGTCCAATTGATCAAATCTATACGTTACACGATATTCTACTTACGACGGTTTTTCAAACAAAAGATCAAGGAAACTTAAATTTGTGGCAATAGCCGCACGTGCCTCTCGTGACTTCGGGTTCGTATTAAGGTACTCTCAGATGTTTACTGACATTTCTTCCTCCGTCAACCTATACATACACTAGCCTCGTTAGACTCATCCTTGAATATTGCTCGCAAGTATAGTCACCATACTGTCAGTGATTCAAAAATTCATAACTCAAGAACAAAATTAGATAAAAAGCTAAAATTTGTATTGAAGGTATAAAAATATCTACAGTTAAAATTTTTGGCAAAATCATTCGAAATGCACCCCCCCCCCTTCTTAACACAAAGTCGTAAACGCTTCGGCCATTGGTCTATGAATTCACGAATTGTGGCAAGTGGTAGTTCGCGCGCCACCTTCACGATAGATTTCTTTGTAGAGTCCCAATTTCGATGAGAACGTGCACAGGCACGTTCTTCTAACTTCGTCGAAAGTGAATAACCAAGCGGATTTAAATCCGGGTTGCCGGACGGCCAATCATTCGAGCCGATGAAGTCTGGTACATTTTCCGCTAGCCACTTTTGAATCCTTTTCGCCTGGTGAGCGGAATTTTGTTGGAAGCACTAATTATCTGTGTTTTTTTCGAATAAAGAATGATTTAATGGCTCAACTACGTCATCCAACAAGCGTTCATAAACCGCAGCGTTTAACTCCGACATCGCAGATATGACTCTTGGTCGCGCCTTCATACGAAACGCTCCACCACACCATCACTGACGGGGGGTAATGAGCCCAAATAACACGCAAGGCTTTCTGATTAGCTTCATAGCAGATCTTGGCATACACACGATCATTTTGCCGGTTTATTTTCTCTCCAATTTTTCATCTGAAAAGATGATGTGGCGATGACCGTTGTTTTTGAACCGTTTTAGGATTTTTTTTTGCATCGTTCCGCTCGTATTTTTTCAGTCTAGGCGTCAATAAATGACTAACACATCCGCGATACGCACCAAGCTGTAAATCTTCACGCAAGATACGACTCATACTACGCTTGGAAACATTCATTTTGACCGCCAGACGCTTCTGTTTGCGAAGAGGGTTGCGTCGGACGTGTTCACGAACTGCATTAGACAGCCGTACCGACCTCGGCCGACCCTCTCTGGGCGAAACGCGAATCATTCGTTTAAAGAAAGCAGTTTAAGCAACTGGTAAATCTATTTCGCCGTCTTCTTGTAATTGAATAACGTGGCTATTGCGGCAAGCTCCTCATACAGAGAGAACTTCATTATTGCTTGGCAACGGATCAAATACTGATGACACCGTGAAACTTGATATGAGCAGAGGGAGGACACCACGCTACACGACTGCAGTGCTACCACTATTTTCCGCTTTGAATTTCTCGGCTGGCGATATTCGCAATTTCACTGACAGAACTTAGGTATTTCAGGATAGGAACGAACAGCAGTTTTTATGTACCATTTTCCACTTCCACACTGGAAGTCGAACAAGCAGGGTGTGTGGAACACTGTCAATGTACATTTTAAAATTTATTGTTTCAGGATAGGAACGAACAGCAGTTTTTAAATTTTTTTGAAACAATATTTCAGTGTTAAATTAGTAAAAAGATCACGTGAAGCGTCGTTCAAGTTGCCTTATTTGGCGTGCTTCATAGCGGCAAATATATGTAAGTCCTCAAATATTATATTTTAGCATAAAAAATAGTCGATTCCCAGTGTTATTTCTTTACATTGTTAAGGTACCATCTAGACGAGAATGATTGCTCTCTGAAAACGTGTACGTTAGTTACTCCCTTCCATTTGAGTGATCTTGTGGTAACTTTAAGGAATGTTTATTTACCACACACCCATCCTCACCTCAGCATAAAACCGTTCCGTCATTCTCTACAACCGCAGCAAACTCACCTAGTCCGTCCTGCTTCCTGGGCTCGCCGGTCACATTAAGTAAAGCACCGAATTTTATCACTTTGTCCTTGCCACTTATCGCCAGCCACGTGCCGCCCTCTCGTCCCGGCTCCATGTCAACACCTGGAAAATACACAGCATCCGGATTCAATTGCGTGCGCCAATTTCACCCCGTCTAAACTTACCACCAAAGGCGTGTGGGAAATCTTTCCACTGCACCGCATGGGCGGCAGGACGCGTGTAGAATTCATCTCGGTTGGACGCCACAATCAGTTTGTATTCGCCGGGCGCGGGGTTGCCATTGGCATAAATAAATAAAATGCACATATTCGTTGAGCACGGGCTCCAATTGCCTTCGAGACACGCAATTTGTCCGGTCTGTGCCGCGGAGGAACGATAAAACCACAATTATTGTCGCAAAGGTAAGAACAAACGTCAAAAACGAGGGACACGCAATTTCGTCACTTGCACATTGACCGCAGGCCCGAAACGCGCAATGGACGGGTGCCAAACACGATAACACAGCACCTCCACCCCCAAGTGTCGCGAATTTACCAGACGAGAAACGGGAAAGTAGCGAAAACAAGACGATAACAAACAGTCCAGGTCGGCGGGTCCGGGAGCAAGTTTTGGGTGTGCTAATCCGCGATAACAAATCGCCGAATGTCGATAACACAGCTTCGGGTCGTTCCACTTTACCAGAATTTCTAAGATCTCGTGCAGACGATTCTTCGCGCACCCAAAAACCTCATGAGTTCGCGAAATGGTGATTGGAAATTATTGAAGAAAAACAAGAAGTCGAAGTGATGACGACAGAACAGAGTTTGATGCGCCCGTCACAGCTGTTTAATGTCAAATGTCGCTCCCGATGACATCGATCATCTGGCGTTGCTGCTTTGTTTCGTGTAGTAAACACCGGGCGTAAAGTGCAGTTATTAATGAAAACAAGTAGTAAAACGGGAAAGTGTGTGTGTTTGTGTATGGAACGTTGAAAGGGCGAAGGAAATACGGGGTTTGTTTGGTGGGCGTGCGCAGCGTTTTATTGCTTTTGTTCCGGGCGTCGCGAGTGTGCATTCACAATGGTCGCTTGTTGCATGGTTTGTTTATAGTTATTGTGATCGATCCAAACAGGTTTTCGCGCGTTGTTTAACCCTAAAGTGTGAAAAGTTAATAGTTTTTGCTGATAATACAGAATGAAAGATTAAAGTGAGTTATTGCAAGGTTGCAGCGTCATTACAAGGTAAGATTTGCATTTATTAACTAGATTGTGAATGGAAATGTTATATGCAGGGTGAATTTCAAGCCTTTTTGACCTTTAACACAACAAATACTAATTTTATGATTATGGCAATGCTCAAGGGCTACCGTATTAGCCTATTTACACCGCCACGAATCTACATACGAAGCTTTGGCAAAATTCGTGATTTTGACAATTATCGGGTTAAAAATCATGAACTTGGTAAAGCTTAAGATTATGGCCCCCACCTCTGAAGGTGCTGTGCGGAGGGGGATGGAAAAAGGGGGGTCCCCCTACTACTATGGCATAAAAAGTTCGCGGCGGTCACACCTCCATGATAAGTTATGGGGGTTCCCCCCACTAAAAAATGATTATTTTGCCTATTCTATTCAAAGATCATACGAAACCCTACAATTGATCCGGAAAGTTATTTTTAGACTAGTTTGGAAGTTCAAAAAATTAAAAAAAAATTCAAGAATTTTTTTGTGTGAAATAAAAAAAATTATAAGAAAATTGATAAATGCCATTTTGACTATGAATATAATATAAATACACGCTACCCCGGTCCCCTCACCCACCCGCGCGGGATTTTTTGTTTGTTTTTTATTTAATTTTTATATATTACCAAAAAAGTTGTGTTTTTCTAATTTTCAAAATACCTCCGGAACATAATTTGGACAAAATAAGGTAATAATCGTTGTTGCTATATCCAATAGGTGTCGCCAGTTGATAATTTTAAATTCAGCACACTGTTGGACACAATATGTCACGGAAATATAATCAGAGGTGCCACATCAATAGGGTTTCATCAGACTCTACGATACGTAATCCTAAAAATTGATGAAATTTGTGGGTCTATTTTTTTTATAAAATAAACAAGGTAAAGAAATTGTGAGTGATTGGCCATGAAAGATATAAAAAAAATTGTACGACTCCAATTGACGGTCGATTTTTGTTTTACGTTTTAGTATTTTATAAGAAATTTGTCTCAAAATAAAACTTTTGTGTGTAGTCTCCCAAAAATAGTGGAGAATTTTGACTTTTCGGTCGATTGGCCAAGAGAGGGGGGTGATACATTCATTCCATTGTTGCATATAAGAATACGTTCACTACTTAACTAAAAAAAACTAGGGTACACCTGTCTCACATTAAAATACGACGGAGAGTCAAATGTAAACCGGACTTTTGTCTTTATGAGTCTCAGAATCTGCCGAGCGGTCTGGTTGGGTGGCGGGGGGGGGGGGGGTCTTAAGTTGGTTTGTTAAGAGTAGAGAAAACCGCCTGCCGGGCTGCTCACTCTTCCAGTTGATCAGTAGCAATCATGAGTGAGTAAGTGGTTCCTTTATCCATTGAGCAATGTATTATTATTAAATTTTTAACAAATGAAGATGTTTCACCATCGAATATTTTGGCTAGGTTGAAGGTGCAGTTTGGTGACAATACGCTTTCACGGACACAAGTGTTTGATTGGGCTAGAAAATTTAAAAATGGACGAGAAAGTGTAGAAAATGAAACGATCGACGCCCAAGATCAAGTGTAACTGATGACAATATTCGAGCGGTTCAACATCTAATCGAGGGTGAACGCCGATTCCCTATTGATGAAATCGGTTAAAAAGTGGGTATTAGCCATGGTAGTGCTTATTTCGTCATCACAGATCATCTTGGCTTCCGAAAAGTCTGCGCCAGGTGTGTTCCAAGGCTATTGAAACGCTGAAAACTTCTGAGCGACTTTTAAATCGATTTCACCATGAAGGCGATAGTTTTTTGAGACGAATTGTCACGTGTGATGAGACTTGGGTGCACGATTACACCCCCCGAGTCAAAAATGGCTAGCAGTGAAAGCCAAAAAGGCGCCTCTCAGCTGGAAAAGTTCTCGCAACTGTATTTTTTGATTACAAAAGAGTTTGACTGATCGATTTCCTGCACGACCAACGCTCAATATATGCTGCCTACTACTGTCAGCTGCTAGAGTCAGCAAAACCCACCTATAGAAACAAAAGAAGGAAAAATCCCATCAGAGAGGTCATTCTCCTCCATGACAATGCCCGACCTCACATAGCTGCATTGACAAAGGATAAATTAATTGAGCTGCATTGGGAGACCCTGGAGCACCCTCCCTATAGCCCAGACTTGTCCACATGCGACTATTTTTTTGTTTGGTCCCATGAAGGAAGCTTTGGAAGGCGAAAAACTTGAGGCGAATGAAGAAGTTGAGGCGCGCGTGCGCAACTGGTTGACAACTTGACCTCAAACTTTTTATGAACAAGGAATTTTTAAGCTGCCAAAACGTTGGTAAAAATGTGTAAAGCGTGCAGGAGACTATGTAGAAAAATGATTAAAGTCTTATTTAAATATTATTACTGTTAATAAATGTGTATAAAAAAAGTCCGGTTTGTATTTGACTCACCCTCGTAATAGCTACTTCTAACACGAAGGAGACTTAGGCGAAGTTAAAAGCATATATCAAAATTGCTCAAACAACAATGATATGCATATTCTTATGATAGCATGATTTGTATAGATTTGGTTATCTTATCTAATCTAGTGCCCTTAAATAAAAGGCGTCTTTTAAGAGGAACAATTTTTTTGGAAAACCGAATTGATACAATTGCATGAAGGTCCTTTCTATTCAGGGAAGGTTCTGCCTTATTTCTTCATATTATTCAAATAATTCCTTGAATAAGATCCCAGTGAATACACTTTATATTGAGTAGAGAATTTACCTTATATTCTGAACAATGTGTCCTTAACTAAAATCATTCATAGCACTTGAAAAACACTATTTATTGATTATCCTTTTAACAATCACACGATTTATGATTTATTTCACGAGCGCAGCACAAAACTTATTCAACTTGTATAGAATCTGACCAACAACTGAATCTTATTTTATTCCATACAATCTATGTATGCTCTATAGATATGTAGATATTCAAGATATAGATGTTTTTCTGAATTTCCTTATCGTTATCACTTGGTCGACCTAAACAATGATGCTAGTAGCGATTGCTTTGTAAATAACGAAAATTTATAATTTCATAAGTGAATTGTTTTCACGTCCGAAAATAAATAAGGCTTTTGTTGAAATGGACGTGAGTTCGTTTGCTGCATATGTGACTGTGTATCCTAATCAGCTATTTTGTATCTAAAGTGTAACAATCGTTTTGGCATCTCTGTAAAATCTAATTCGGCATCAACGAGAGAAATGCTTCTTGTAAAGCAAGAAAAAGCCAAATCTGATGAAAGAGTCTAGAGTTCATGGGTAATAAAAAATATTATTTATAGATTTCAATGACCATCGATGGCATCTATTGTGTTTATAAACAAAGGGTCGACACTATGATGCCTTGCAGGTTGATGATCGATTTTAATTATGACTGCCGGATGTTTTTTATTTTATTAAGATTTTTTATTTGATTGAATGGTCTATGACTCAATCAACACTAGATTATTTAAAACTATTTCTTGTCAAGATATAGAAGACGTTTTTTTATCTTCTGGATTGTAGTTCGAATCAAAAGTTTTTGAATATGAATTTTGTTGATGTTTCCGATGAAGTTCACCATATTTAACGAAAATCGATTCGAAAAATAGTCTTTAATATTGGAATTGAAGCTCAACAGCTTATTCTTAATTCTTCCTTTTTTGAAGATTATTACTATCATTAATATTGTTCCGAACATGGGGTTTGAGGCTAGACTATCCGCTCACTCAGTTGTGAATAAGTATCTGAGTTAAAACAGGAGAATAATCTCGGGCTGTTGACCCCTCACCTCCTAGTATTCCATTGATCAAGTAAATGAGGTAACTCTAACATTATCGCAACGCCTTTGCTCAATTTAGGCTGTTGCGCCATTGATTATGATTGTGAATATTGTACCGAATTCTCTTAAAGGTCAATTATAAATGTTTAAGAATCGATCGAAGTGTGCCATTTATTGCGTATACTAGGTCTGTTCAAAAAGTATCGCGAATTTTATGTTTTTTTTTTCAAATATTATCCAATTATTCATCAATATCTATTTTTTCCCTTTCAAAGAATCCCCATAAGATATTATACACTTGTGCCAATGTTTTTCCCAATCCTCGAAACACTTCAAAAAATCATTTTTTTGTGATCTTGTTCAGCGAATTCTTCGATACCGTCTTTATTTGCTCAATCGTGGCGTAGCATCGTCCTTTCTTGGGCCTCTTCAGTTTCGGTAACAAGAAAAAGTCAAAGAGCCCTCTGAATCAAATTTGTGTCGTCACGGACAAAGTCCAACAGCGATGTTAATGCGATGCTGTTTTTGGTCGAAATTGAGTAATTTTGGTAAGAATTTCGCGGCGGCCCGTCTCAAGCCAAAATCATCGGTAAAAATCGAATGGCACGAGCCAATCGATATGTTTAGGTCCTCAGCAAGTTCATTAACGGTTATTCGACGATTGGCGAATACTATTTTCTTCACTTTATCAATGTTTTCGTCTGTTGTTGACGTGCTCGGGCGTCCGGCACGCTGTTCGTCATTCATATCTTCTCGGACCGCTGAAGATATTTTGTATTACCGATAAACGTTTTTTTGGTCCAAGGTAGCTTCACCATTGGCCACAGTCAACATTTGGAATGGGTTCGCGCACTTAAAGTTGTTTTTCACACAAAATTCTTTGATCCATATTTTGGAATCGATAAAAATCGAAGACAAGCCAAAATACGTCAAAGCAAAATAGCTGTCAAAAATTAACTAAAGATTCAAAATGGCCGAACTTGTCAGCATAAGTGAGGAACATGAGTACCAACATAGCGCCATATAAAAATCAAAAAACAAATACACGCAGCCCGCGGAAATTCAAAATTCGCATTACTTTTTGATCAGACCCCATATATGTTTGTTTTAAAATTGCTTTCAATAGCAGAAATTTTAAAAAAATGTGAATTTAATTCCCATTCTTATTTCCTCTCATAACATACACTGTACAATTGTATCCTTGAAAATGCAAATTCAATTAATTAGACTGTCTATTTGGCCATTTCACAAACAAACTGATAGATCTTATCAATAATTTATGACTCAAAGCTGTTGCGTCATATTGGCGCTGAGGAAAGTTGTCTGTCTGCCGATCAAACATTTAAATCTATTTTTTTTCATAAATATTCAAATGATGAAAGTGAATGCAGTTTTTATTTTCAAAACTAGTTTTCACACAATGCATTTCCTAGTTTATATCAAATAATTTATTTCTGTCTGGTGCATCTTTTATTTTGATCAATATATTCTCATAGAAGATTAGACAGACATTACTTTTTTGCCACAATTCAATAAACTCGTAAAATTTACTGAAGAATTCAGATAAATGTTCCTGATGACCTCCGTATCAAGAATGAGGAAGTCTAATGTAGACAGAGTTTGTGTTGTTGTTGTTGAAAAATCTTGCTTCCTTCTTTTCTGGCTCAAACTGAAATTACTACTCATTTTAAAATTCAAAGAGTGTATGCAATAAATTTATGTAAATTTTGATTTTACAAGAACCTCTATCGCATGTAATATGTCGTATTCAAAATGGATGAACTTTTCGGGGTCGAATTGTTGCATAAATTGAAAATTTCTTATGTAAAATGTAAATATTTTCTAATCTAGAGTATTTTGAACTCAACGCTTATCTGGATTTCCTTGAAGATTTTTTGGCTTCTAGATAAGCCAGTTTGGCTACAATGCGATTGGTTGATAAGCTTAGACAATAGTTCTATTTTTATTATTTTGAGTGTTAAGTCAATAGTTGTAGCGTTGTTGATATAATGATCACTCTGCTGAAGAGTGTCTTTCATTGAATAGATACATACGATTTTAGCTAAGATTTCTGATAAAGGATGAGCAGAATTGCTAGAAACCGAGTACACCATGGCTTGGGTGGAAGCCGAAAAATAGTTAAATATATATAAAAATTATTTTCACTGTTGAGAAGCTCATATATAGCGTCGGTGGTGTAATGGTCAGCATAGTTGCCTTCCAAGCAGTTGATCCGGGTTCGATTCCCGGCCGACGCACTTATTTTTACTGAAATATCCATCAAAATGTTAACTGTTCAACACGACCACAATTTTCTTAAAGATACTTCCGCAAATAAAATTGCTATTTGCAAAAACAAAAGAGTGCGTCGGCCGGGAATCGAACCCGGATCAACTGCTTGGAAGGCAACTATGCTGACCATTACACCACCGACGCTATATATGGTATATTCAACACCAAAATTAAATTTCCTATAAATCCAACTATTTTTCAGCAATTTCCTTTCGCCCAAACCATATACTATCGCGCATATGTACATGAACTCTTCTCTGACTAATGTGCAAATGCTTTATCTGCAATCTTAGGCTAGCATCGTGTTTGTATCTTTTCAGTGAAAGATACCTCTCAAATGGGTATCTTCAGAAGCGTTCAAGTGTTCAAGACAACATCATCGTAGAGAGTAGTGACTAGAAAAAAGTTTACACAGCTTGTTCTATCTTTGAAGTACATATACAGTCACTCAAAGTGAAAATGACCCACTCCGTGCAAAACTATTGCAACGTAATTTAATGATAGAAAATAAATTAAAAATGGACTGTTGCTACTTAAACATGATTACTTCAGATGTCCAAACACAGCTTTAAATGTGTAGTAAATAAAAAAATTATTCGATTGGAAAATATAATATAAACAAAAAATGTATATTCCATTGTCAAAATGAAAATGATCCATCAAAATATAAAACACAAAAAAAAAAAAATCAAGATCTTTCTTTAACAAATTAATATTTAGTGTGAAGGTCCTTGGCGAGCCTAACAGTTGATAACCTCTTTGGCATTGAATCAAGTTTTTTTGTGAATTCTGGACAGATTTTCGACCACTCCTCCAAAATGACCTCCTATAATCAATTTCGACTGAATATTTGATTCTCCCTAATACGCTCTTCTAAATGGTCCGACAAGTGTTCGATCACGTTTAAATCTGGTGATTGTGCTGGAGTTTCCATAACTTTGGGACAATGATAGAGCATCCATTCTCGAATGGGTAACGACTTATGTTTGGGATCGTTATCTTGATAGAACTGGAATTTGTCTTTATGACCCAATTTTTCGGCGCTGGCAGGTAAATTGTCCTTCAGAATTTGGAGGTACATAAATTTATCCATGTTACCGTCAATAACGCGAATATTCACGACTCCATTAGCTGCTATACAGCCCCAAACCATTATCGATCCTCCACCATGTTTTACACTTGGACGAAGATTCGTCAAATTCAACTATTCATTCTTCTTTCTCCATACTCGAACCTTCCCATCCGATCCAAAAACATTGAATTTGCTTTCATCAGCAAATTGTATGCGATGCACATAAATTTATTTTCACTGGATGGATCATTTTCCCTTTGAGTGACTGTATATTTGGTTTTTTTCCAGATTAGATAGAGCTTTGGATTGAAACGAAGTTTGATTCTTTGTCACGATTCGAAACAATAAGAATTAGAATTGCCTTGCAAATATTTATTGATAGGTAGGTACAACCACACTTTCCAAAGAGTCCAACGTTCTCCAAATTACTTTGAAAATCGGTCGTCAATTCACAAGATACGTAGGTGTCTTCGTGAGATTTATGGTGCACGTAATTGATCATCGAAGCAAGCCAACGATTGAATTTTCGGTAGATTTATTACCACATAGCCAACACCACACATAATCGAAATTAGCGTACTGAAGCAAATATTACCGCTACAAACAACATTGTGCCGGAAGGCCCAAGTTTATCATATATTCGCGGTAGTTTGCAAAGACCGTTGTCTGTGTCATACATATTTCGCGAAGATTTTGGTCTAAATTTGTATAAAACTCAGTGCAGCAATTGAAGCTACATTGTCATATAACGACTAATATCCTTTTACAGCAACTACTACTAATCTAGTGCTCTTAAGAACCATAATTATGGAGGCTTATCAGCTGGTTATGATGCTAGATGTGAAATGTCATTGAACTTCAAGTTGACATCTGTCGACGAAAGCGTAAACCCTTTCGCTTTCATCGTTCATTTGACGGTTCGGCTTAAAAGCAGTTGCAAACTGACCTCTTATTTTATCGTATCCAGGCTTCCTGCTTTTTTATTCGATGGTAAAAATATTCAAGAGTATTCAGTTAAATTTTTAGGTCGATTGGAGCAAAACTGACGAAGCTACAGGATTTTAAAACTTTGCTCTTCGACGCGCTATAAACTGTAAATCGGCTGTTTCCCTTTTTTTTAAATGCGTTTTTCCAACACTTATCGTTTTCAAAGTCGGTGAACGCTCTAACTCAAAATCTATTTCTCCTATCCTTTTGAAATTTTGCACACTTATTCGGTACATAAATCACGAGGTAACCACGTCGAGATATTAAGTTTTGAATGATTATAATTTGTTTTACAATAACAAATTTATCGATTTTTAATAAATTTTTTAAAAAAAATCGTTTTTTTTTTACTTAGAATTGATACTAAAAATTGAAAAATCGTTTAGAAAAATATATCTCGACGTGGTTACCTTAGGAAACTAATAAACTAATGATTTTTTGGTGTTTTTGTCATCAGATGGTCGAGTGATGAGTTATGATGTGTACCACAAAACTACTTTTTTTTAGGTGTCTACGAAAATTTGTTGTTAGTGGCTCAATAATCAATATTTTTGGACCACAATTTTAGAGAATACTCTGGAATAATTATATTATGTATTTTGTTCAGAAATAAATTTATATTTACAGTATTTTCAAAAAAAAAAACTTAAAAATGTGCTTAAAATATTTCAAAATTAATCATGGTGCACTGCGGTTGATGCCTTTTTCAGGAAAGGATTCTTTTGAACTTAGCTCAATGCTTGTTTGCTATTTACGTACCTTCACATAAGAGATTGTGCAATTGCAAATGCATGGGGTGCAGTGACACAGAGATCAACAGAGTTGAAAGGTGGGCCTCGCACTGGTCAAGAGCTATGAACAATATTGAACTCTGGTTAAAATTGGTACAACACTGCATGAGAAAGGAACCTGCCTTCGTATGTATGAAGTTTACCCTAAAATAAGAAGATTGTCGAGCTCAGCTCTGCAGCAGTGAATCTGTTCAGAAAGACATGTCCCAAGTTATTAAAAATCTTTTGTTAACAATATTTGCACCTTAAAAATATATATCTTCGATAGTTACCAATATTTTATTATTCAAACGACACAACCATTGTAGCGGACAAATCAAAAAATAATATCCAAAAAGAAAACATTGTGGAGTATTTATTCAGGTACATAAAGTTCCATGCAGTGTAATACGTTACAAAAAAAATAATAATCATCTTAAATCATTACAAATAACCATATTTGATCATATCACGACACACTCCTGATATTCGTTCTCGATATGCTGGCCGACTCATTAAATCATTCGTAATCAGATCCAATCGAATTCTGTCTTCCATTAAAAGTGTTTCCGTTAAATTGGGCATATCATCAGGATCGCATGTGGTCACATGGAGTGTTAACATTGCCATTCCTTTAAAAAGAATAAATTTAATACTATAAAGGTAAATTTTAAAATTATGGCCCCCACCCCCGAGGGGGTGGGAGTAGGGGGGTTTCCCTACTACTATGGCATAAAAAGTTCGCGGCGGTCACGGCCCCATGAAAAGTTATGGGGGTTCCCCCACTAAAAATATGGTGGTTTTACCTATTTTTAAGAGATCAAATGAAACCGTATAATTGATCTGGGAAATAATTTTTAAACATGTTTAGAAGTTGGAAAAAATTAAAAAATAAAATAATTTTTTTTATCAAATAAAAAAAAATAAAAAAAATATAAAAATTATAAAAAAAATTGATGAATGTCACTAATTAATTTTGATGTACGAACTTTTTATGCCATAGTAGTAGGGGAATCCCTTCTTGCGATCTCCCTTACTCTCACCCCCCTCGAAAGTGAGGGCCATAATCTTAACCTTTATTACTATAAAATATATAAAAAATCCAAATAAAAGTGCTTGAATCGTACCTAATCCAAATCGTGCATATTTTTTCATATGCCATTCTAAATTTGAATATGTAAATAGATTTGATCCATCACTTCCTAGTTCGGTTATCCTTTGAACTAGCTCGGTGTGATAGTATTTCAAGATATTTGGTAGATTTTTACGTAGTTCGGAATCGGTACAGCAAAATATAAAATAGGATAGATCGATTGTTGGTGATCCATATCGTGTTCCTTGCCAATCTATGAATTTCACATTGATTTCGTTGTTCTGAAAGATAAGATTATGCTAAATGATCAATTGAATAATGTTGCAAGTTAAAAGTCATGAATTTCTTTTATAATTTTTAAGATGAAGAAAAAATGATAGATTGTTTAGAAATCCCTTACATGAGGCTTATCACAAAAGTAACATCAATTCAAGGACAAAATGAGCTTTAAAACTCAAAATTCTCATTCAGATTGAGTCGCATATACTTGACTTGCTAGTATAGGAAAAAAAGGATATCAAATGTGATGTATACACATTCCATAATATAAACAACCACTCAACAATGTATACGATTCATGATTTTTCTAATGAGTGCACTGGCGTCATATGTCTGTACGAGTGACGAGACATAGTGGTGCCAGTTGGTCTTCTATGGGAACCTTGTTTGGTAGGTGACAATGCATAATCATAATAATTAATTCGAGTCCTTGACTAGATCATCTATTAACCAATTTATGTTTTAAACAGACACACTATCTCGTGTAAAGATTGTTTGAAATAAATAAATGGCTCATGTAAATTCGACGGAATTAAATCATGTTTTTTTGATTTTTTCCAAATAAGCAATGATTGAAATTGTGTAACGAAAATGAGTTTAAAAAAATTGAATACAAACAAATCGAGCAGACATTCTCGTCACATAGGATTTCAATACAAGTATAAGCTTAGCTGATTTATCTGTGGAGGCTTAAGGGGTTAGTCCACTGTTCAACTGCTCAAAATGAATTTTTTTGAGACAGCAACCAAAAAAAACTATCTGTGAACATCTGTGAACAAATTACCAAAAATATTTCATTAGTTTTGAGTATAAAGGAGTGCACGGGCCTAAATTTAGAGCCTCAAAGCGATTTAAAAAAATTGGGTATACTATTGAACATTGGTTATCTAGTTTTTCGCATTTTTTTTCAATCAAAAAAATGTTTTCCAAATCTTGAAAAAAAAATTTTGTTCTCAATTTAGCCCCGTGCGTTTAGGGTATAATAAATAGCTGCAAAAAATTTGAAATAAATCGGCCGAGTAGTTTTTTTGTGAATTTACCATGCAAATTAACAACACACATCACCACTACACACCTGAACAAACCTCTACACCCTTCTACTAACTACGCTCAGCAACGCCTCATATCAGATCACAACACAAATCACCGCTACACACCTGAACAAACCTCTACACCCTTCTACCAACTACGCTCAGCAACCCCTCACACAACCAACCAACCGCAACACCCCTCTTACAAACAAATAAATCACCGCATACCACCTGACACCACCAACCAACCAACCAACCGCAACACCCCTCTTACAAACAACAAATCACAAATCACAAACCCCTTGTATCAGCGTACACCAAGCACCAACCTGCACCGATTGGAGCTGATTGAAAAACAAGTTCTCACCCATACAAAACCTGGTTTCAAGGTACGTCACTTACTACTCGCTTTTTTTCGGCGGTGCTGCGACGATCCATTAGGGCGGTCGCCATTTTGTTTTCTAATAATTTTTTTCCAATGAAAATGACAATTTTTAACCTCAATAAAGATTTGAAATCGATATCTCGAACAGTTTTTTTGGTAGCTGTTTAAAAAAAATACATTTTGAGCAGTTTAACAGTGGACTAACCCCTGAAAATATGTCATTGTGCCTGCAATTCTGTCGCTGTTTGAAGCAGCATTTCCGCATCCTTTTTTGTTTGGTTCAGCTTAGAATAATTTTGAATCCTATTGGAGCTGAAGAGCAACATATTTGGTGTAAGGTTGCAAGCATTTGAATTTGTACAGCAAAATGATTTGGTATAGAAAAGTTACTAAATTAAATAGCCTTAGGACATTGAAAATATCCAAATAACTAGGATACATGGATTAATGGAATTGCACTAAATGGAAGTATGAATTAAATCGAATTGAAACAAGTTGACCTACCATCTCTCTGAACAGCAAATTACTCATCCAACAATCGCCATGCAATATCACAGCATCATTCCTAGCATTAACACAATCTCTCATCAAACTGGCATACACTTCCCGCAACTGTTCCAAACGTCCTTTCACCTTTTGATCCTCGTCCGTGCTCGTCAACGCACCCATTCCATATTCAATGAACTGATACAAAAACGGATCCAACACTTTATTCACTTTATCCTTGAACGTAATTTCATCTAGAGAGCTTGTTAATTTTTCAAAATGATCAGGCTGTTGATCCTTGTACGCGAACGATATTGCATGGAATTGTGCCAGAGCCTTAATTACACTCAAACATTTCGTGTAGTTTAATGCTTTCGGTCGATATGACGTATGATACTGATGACTGCACAAATCTTCAAGGATAATGAATTCCATGTTCGGTTCCATGTTGGCCAATAACATTTTCGGATAGTGTGTGAAGATTTTCGTCGGCTGAAGGTATTGAAGTTGGAATTGTTCGAATGCAGGAAATATTTTTTCATAGGTGTAATGCTCACGTGCAAATATTAGGGGTGTGTTGTACATTTGTCGGCGTAGTTTTTCACGAGGTGATGTTTTCATGATGAGCTGAACTATTACAGGATTGCGGTGAGATTTCGTTGAGATTCTAGCTGAACTGGAAAATACGATTAATTTATAGGTCATAAATCATCAATAAAGATTATTTTTAGTTTGAAAAAATTGTACAAGTAATCGTCATCATCGATGATCCCCCAGCCCATGTAGACCAGTATCCTTGTTCAGGATTTATGGTCATAACGTAATGCAAGAATGAGCTGCACATTCGTTCCTGATATACAGGAATATGATGTCTCACGCTTGTAATAACCGTCATTGGATGGACTTCCAGGAAGCACCACAAAGAGGGGACGATTAGTTTTTGCCTCACCACTGTTCGAGTTATTAATTTCATGACTTATAACAGAATAGTCAGCAGGAGGACAGACAGAAGCATAGTTGGAAGTTCTACTTGCATCCCTAATCACAGCATTAGTAAATAAACCTGGGTATCTTACCTTCAATGAGATTGAACATTTCGTGGTCAAATAAAAGGACTGTCTCACGGCATTTCGCTATACACGCTTGAAAATACTTTTAAATTTAAAATATCATTATGAATCCTTTTAAATCGTATTCTTGATGAAATTTACTCACGAAATCTGTAAAAAAAAATGTTTGATTTTTTGAGAAATTGTAACCTAAAAGACCCCTCAAGGTACATCCTTTGTTTCGTGTAAGGTAGCCCAGACTGGTGACTTCGTTATCAGCTCATTCAGCTGTAAATCAGTATTATAAAGAAATCAGGATAACAATCACGGGCGAACGTATTGTTGACCACTTCACCTCTTGGTGTTGGTCAAATAATGGTCCTGACCCAATTTTCGCTATCGATTATTATGTGTTGTATGCTCTTTTTGATGAACAATCAGTATCAGTGCTGTCGAAGCTGTGCAGACTTCAATGAACCGGCAATATGGAGCTCATGAGGAATTGTAGTAGAACTCTCAGATGCACGATGAAAGGCTTAGCTACTGGCTATCGTCTGTAATGACGCACGGCATGGTGCGCTCAGAAACGGCAACCCCGATCATAACGACTTGAAAACCTGCTCACACCGCTCGAACCAGGGAATCTTGTTCTTGGGAGAGAACCGTTATCGGATCGGGAGTTGAGTCGCTGGGGAAAACAAAAGGGAGTCTTGTTCTGGCCAGCTAGCCGGGTGAAAGTTTGGTGAAGAAGATCGAATCAAGTTGATTGCGGGACCGCAGAATTTTTTTTAAGAGAGTGAACTTTGATTTAGAAAAGAAAAAATGTCTTGTTCGGAAAGATCCGCGTGGAGGCTTTCTTTTTTGAAGATTGTGTTTTTTTGCTGCCAAAAATTCGGAAGAAATCTCAGTAGGAGCCTAAGCTGCCGAATTGAGTGGAAAATCTCGTGGAAACTTTAGAGAAGGAAGAATGTGCAATGAAAGTGTCCCATTTCGTGCTGCTCCTCTTGAATATGTGAACGGCGCTCGCCAACAGTAAAGGGTCTTTCAACGTAGATGACACGAAAAAAAACGTTCTAAAACAATATCAAAAAGACCGTTAGATATAGTTGGAGGCGCTTGTCAATTTAAATGTTTTCAATTGCATCACGTGTAAATAGTGAAGCTCAAATAGTGACGTGAAAAATCCGAAGAGCGGAACTTATGGATAATTCACAGGATTAACACTCTCATTTCTCCTTACCCACCCCATAAAATAAGACATTTATATGAAATTAAAATAGAAAAGCAAAATACCTATTCATATAAGGCATGTAAAGAACGCATGAAACCCGAAAAGTGTTTTTTTTTGTTAAAGATAGAGAATATGATGAGCTAGCGGTTTTTCTTTAAAATGAAGCTAAGGTAAGAATAACAGGCAACAACAAAAATCAAGTCAGATAAGAAAATAGAGTACTTAGGAAATATTTGCACATGATAAGGTTTTTGTGTGAAAAAGATATTTTTGAAGTCCTTTATATTATTTTTAGTTATCCGGTTTATTGAGAGTTTTAATAAAAAAAATAAACATGGATCAAAAACTTAATCAGTGAGAATTTCCCTAAGAGTCCTCCCTCCTTCTTGCTTTAAGATTTCGTTGAGATTCTAGCTGAACTGGAAAATACGATTAATTTATAGGTCATAAATCATCAATAAAGATTATTTTTAGTTTGAAAAAATTGTACAAGTAATCGTCATCATCGATGATCCCCCAGCCCATGTAGACCAGTATCCTTGTTCAGGATTTATGGTCATAACGTAATGCAAGAATGAGCTGCACATTCGTTCCTGATATACAGGAATATGATGTCTCACGCTTGTAATAACCGTCATTGGATGGACTTCCAGGAAGCACCACAAAGAGGGGACGATTAGTTTTTGCCTCACCACTGTTCGAGTTATTAATTTCATGACTTATAACAGAATAGTCAGCAGGAGGACAGACAGAAGCATAGTTGGAAGTTCTACTTGCATCCCTAATCACAGCATTAGTAAATAAACCTGGGTATCTTACCTTCAATGAGATTGAACATTTCGTGGTCAAATAAAAGGACTGTCTCACGGCATTTCGCTATACACGCTTGAAAATACTTTTAAATTTAAAATATCATTATGAATCCTTTTAAATCGTATTCTTGATGAAATTTACTCACGAAATCTGTAAAAAAAAATGTTTGATTTTTTGAGAAATTGTAACCTAAAAGACCCCTCAAGGTACATCCTTTGTTTCGTGTAAGGTAGCCCAGACTGGTGACTTCGTTATCAGCTCATTCAGCTGTAAATCAGTATTATAAAGAAATCAGGATAACAATCACGGGCGAACGTATTGTTGACCACTTCACCTCTTGGTGTTGGTCAAATAATGGTCCTGACCCAATTTTGGGTTTTACGCTATCGATTATTATGTGTTGTATGCTCTTTTTGATGAACAATCAGTATCAGTGCTGTCGAAGCTGTGCAGACTTCAATGAACCGGCAATATGGAGCTCATGAGGAATTGTAGTAGAACTCTCAGATGCACGATGAAAGGCTTAGCTACTGGCTATCGTCTGTAATGACGCACGGCATGGTGCGCTCAGAAACGGCAACCCCGATCATAACGACTTGAAAACCTGCTCACACCGCTCGAACCAGGGAATCTTGTTCTTGGGAGAGAACCGTTATCGGATCGGGAGTTGAGTCGCTGGGGAAAACAAAAGGGAGTCTTGTTCTGGCCAGCTAGCCGGGTGAAAGTTTGGTGAAGAAGATCGAATCAAGTTGATTGCGGGACCGCAGAATTTTTTTTAAGAGAGTGAACTTTGATTTAGAAAAGAAAAAATGTCTTGTTCGGAAAGATCCGCGTGGAGGCTTTCTTTTTTGAAGATTGTGTTTTTTTGCTGCCAAAAATTCGGAAGAAATCTCAGTAGGAGCCTAAGCTGCCGAATTGAGTGGAAAATCTCGTGGAAACTTTAGAGAAGGAAGAATGTGCAATGAAAGTGTCCCATTTCGTGCTGCTCCTCTTGAATATGTGAACGGCGCTCGCCAACAGTAAAGGGTCTTTCAACGTAGATGACACGAAAAAAAACGTTCTAAAACAATATCAAAAAGACCGTTAGATATAGTTGGAGGCGCTTGTCAATTTAAATGTTTTCAATTGCATCACGTGTAAATAGTGAAGCTCAAATAGTGACGTGAAAAATCCGAAGAGCGGAACTTATGGATAATTCACAGGATTAACACTCTCATTTCTCCTTACCCACCCCATAAAATAAGACATTTATATGAAATTAAAATAGAAAAGCAAAATACCTATTCATATAAGGCATGTAAAGAACGCATGAAACCCGAAAAGTGTTTTTTTTTGTTAAAGATAGAGAATATGATGAGCTAGCGGTTTTTCTTTAAAATGAAGCTAAGGTAAGAATAACAGGCAACAACAAAAATCAAGTCAGATAAGAAAATAGAGTACTTAGGAAATATTTGCACATGATAAGGTTTTTGTGTGAAAAAGATATTTTTGAAGTCCTTTATATTATTTTTAGTTATCCGGTTTATTGAGAGTTTTAATAAAAAAAATAAACATGGATCAAAAACTTAATCAGTGAGAATTTCCCTAAGAGTCCTCCCTCCTTCTTGCTTTAAGAAGCAGGGTTTACCCCGGCTGAGGTGAATTTTGGTGGGCCTAGCGGGCACGCAAGCGCTAGGCCATGGTTGGGCGGGCCCAGCCGGCAGCATCTGCGCCTGGCGAGCTTCGCTGAAGCTCGTTTTTCTAAGATTCCTAATCTGAAAGACACGGTCATTTGACGGGGACAGTTCAAGATAATTTCTTCAGGAGGGCGAAGACCGATTTAGGGAGGGTTATATATCTATATATCTTTTTGTTGACATAAGGATTCAGTCAAAATTTTATTTTTAGATTCAAGGTTGGAAAAAGTTCAACGCGTCATCTCATTATCAGGACGGATGGCAAATAATGCAAGCTTCCATGAATGATAGATCTGAATATTGAAGCTAAAATAAAGTTAAGTAAGGGTTGTTTGTAAACCTTGTTGCATTTGGGCGCCCGAAACGTTCTTTTAAACGAAGAAGTATCGTGAATATTTTCAACGAGAAACTAATTAATCATCATATATTGAATTTCTCCAAAAAAGCCTCTATTTTGAAATTCTCAAAACTACCTTCGCAACCAGACAATATTACCAATCAATGTTGTTTGAGTCTTCTTGATTGATCGGTTACAACTGATGCAACTTTGTGGTGGTGGTGGTGGTGTTCCAAGCTACCAACAGATTTTCATTCGATTCATATTATATCTGAATGTCGTGCGTTCTCTATGAAATCCATACCTTCAATTTCATATCTAGAAGATCGTTAGCAAGACGAGCCTAGACGCTAGACGAACAGACAATATCATGTCAATTTATCAGGGCAAAGCCTATACATATGTGTGTCAGGGCTAGACTAGATTGATTTGGTTTCAAGATCAACACATTGAATTAAATTCAGTCTCATAAAAAGTTCTTGGCAATGATTGCGGTTTTAGTTGGCGGTGGCGCTGACGACTTGTTAAATTTATAAATAATGCATAAAATTAATGTGAATACCTAGCAGAGCTTGGTGCTTAATAAACCGGTCGTCTGCTGGAATTTTTCTAAGAATATTTATTTGAAAATTGTTTGGATGGTTAGAAATCATCGACCGGAAGTATCTGGGGGAAGGATGTTTTTTTAAATTACAAAATCAGCATAATAAGTCAATAGTCATGACTTGTGAGCCTTGAAATTAGGTAAATAGTGAAGAAATTCATAGGAATGTCTTAAAAGCTGATGTGTCCAATGTAACTTTAATCAGGCTCACCAAAGTATCTCAACTTTTCTGAACTTCATTCCTGATTGATGCGATACAAGCCAAAGCTGGTTGCTTATAAGAAAGTTGCACATGTTGTGGTCCAAATTTCCAAACACATTCGTGAGTGTTTTTTTTTGATTTATTAAAGAAGTAACTCGTCATACACGAGCTCTTTATCTCTTATTTTTTTCGTGTGGTTTTGAAGCTTGAGTGGATTTTTGAGCTCGTTTTTTGCATTGTTAGAATGTAAGGGTTATCCAAATATTATCATCAGGAAACACCACAGTGGCTCAGTATAAAGTTCTTATCAAATAGACGAATTAAGATTTTTGGAAACAGTCTCATTTTAGTAAATTTGAAACGAGCATTCCATATTTATTCATCAGTTTCGTGTATTAGATAAAACTGAAATAGATTTTCAACATCCCTTTAAAAACTTCTGAAAATATCTCAAGAAAGATAAAAATGCAGAATCTTAATCTGCCAAAAAAAATCGTTTTGAAATAATTAACATGAAAATGTAGATAGGATCCAAATAAACTGCCGTGTATTTTATTTTTGAATATAGGGTTTATTTACGTAACGCAATTTTTAGAGCTTTTAAATCACCCCCCCCATATAACACTTAGTAACATTTTCAAAGACCGCCCTCCCCCCTTTATTACGAACGTATTACGTTCGCAACACAACAAACGTGACGACAAATCTAGGGTTGCGCTAGCCAATTTCGAAATTAGAAACTTCATAATTTCTCGCAAGAGTTCCTTTCAAAAAAAATAGCCCTGTACGTAGATTCATCTGAAAACTGTATATTTTCCAACGGAATGTCAAGGCTGCAGATGCGGGGTCATTCGTTTCTGAAAATTCCGCTGCGATTTCTTTAATCTCTTTTGATTATAGAAAATCCACACCTACATGATCATGCATCATTACGGGCTCCTTGTTCAAGTGTTCGACGATGATTGCACTGCTAATCTGCCATTTTACATTCTAGCGTGAGCAACCGATTTCTCTTGGAATCATTAAAACAGATTCTTGCATTAATCGAAAAAGATTTCCATATAAAATTTCAGATTCAGATTCAAATCAACATTGAGGATCCCTTGTAACTTGGGGAAGATAATTATATTATGCCATTTGAGAACTGTACTGAAAGGAAATTGATATTTCATTGATAAACTCGTGTGATTGCTTCCCATTCGTCACGGTTCACGCATTCATAATGAAAATAACTCTGAAGGGACTATATAGATGGAACCAGCAGAAACAGAAAATATCATTTCACACAGAAACTACTGAACGTATTTTAATTGAACTGGATATAGTGATCGCATATC
Source organism: Oxycera nigricornis (assembly GCA_963942545.1). Lineage (NCBI taxonomy): Eukaryota > Metazoa > Arthropoda > Insecta > Diptera > Stratiomyidae > Oxycera > Oxycera nigricornis. The sequence continues at coordinate 105,415,802 of OZ012662.1, forward strand.
TCAATCTGGCTCAACATTTAACATATTTCCTACAAGAGTGTGACTCTTGTAGGAATTATGTTAAATGTTTTGCTCTATCTTTAGAATTAAATTTATCGCACAAAAATGAACACAGTTCGAGAAAAGTACCTACAACGATATCTACTGCAGATAGGAATGCTATGAAATTTTCTTGACTTGAGTTGAGTAGCTGGGAATATGTACACGGACGGACAGTATTTCGAATTGAGTGTGTTTTTAAAAGCGACCAACTGCTGTAAGGTAAGAAAAGCGATTGATTAAGTTAATGGATTATTTCAAGCAGAAAAGTGAAGCCAAATATATAGATTCACTTTGTAATTTATGATTTGTGATTCATTTATTACAGAGTGGCTTTTATTTCGTAAGGTTGATTTTAAGGTTTTTTTAAGGCTGTTGATTTGATGGTGTTGATAAATATTCATGACTTCTATGTAGAAATCAAATCTTTCTCAAAGCTTAAGGTATAAGTAAACTTTGCATGAATTATCATATCATTTTTATGGGTAGACGAAAGAAAACGTGAGCACAGATAGTTTAAAAGATATGCAATATTTAGAAAAATGGCTGGCGCTAAAGAGAAATTTTTAAAGATTGAATTTTGTATTTCCAAAAAAAATCGGAAGAAATAGTTTAAAAAAACTTTATTTCATGTTATTTTGTTCGCTTCGTATTGTCTTTTTCTGGACTGCATTAATAATGTATAGTCGAAATGAGGAAATTAAATTACAATTTTTGGAATGTTTTAGATTTTTTTTTTGATTTTTTTAGGTTTCATTCCTAAACATCATTTTAACAAATAATTTTCCGTAGCTATAATAAGCATGAGCAAGGTCTCTTCGAAAATTGCTACCGATTTATGAAAAAAAACGTATTTAGTTACCAGTTTTTCTTAATCAATAAACCCAAAAATTTGGCATAATAATTAAAATAAAATTTCGATTCGATACAAAAATATCTGAATAGAATTTTAGAGCGTTTCACGTTTGTATTTTTCGATTTGGTTTTGTAAAGGAGTATCGAAGAGCTGCTTGGCAAAGTTTTCTGGAATTTTCGACACTATTATAGAATGTTAATGTCGTTTGCTGAATTTTTAATTTGACCTCATTTGTCGAGGTATGATTTAAAACTTTCAATAAACGTTGCTGTGATTTTATTGTGATGAATTTCTTTTTTTTTCTTTAAAACAACCAACAGCTTTTTCATTCTTAACAACAATTTTATGTCTGCCAATAATAAATTTCACACAAAAGCTAATAATAACTGCGATTTTTATGAGTCTCAACTCGTATTTCACCCATCACTGAGCATGGAAATTAAATGAGTTTGCTGTTGATATATGGTTTTGAGAGATTTGGGTTCCATGTTTAAAGCACTATTTTGAATCCTAACCGCTGACCGTTAGGTTTTGCTGACTTGTTTATTATCGATTTTGAAACAGGGACATAAATTCATACTACACTTCACTAAACTCACCCACTATCATCATCAAATCCACCACTATCTGTAACTGTAATCCTGTAAACATCACTTGAAAAATTATCCCCATTTCGGGCTGCGGCACTCAACACCAATTGGGGATTTTTCACATTGAAATTGGACACAAGATACCGCACAATCGATTTTCGTATATATTCCTCGATGTCTTTTGGCATTATTCGTAATTTTATCTGGATTTTTTTCTGAAATGGAAGAATGCACAGACTACAGACCGACCGGATCACACAACAACACTTCCCGACCGTTGAAATCGTCTAACAACAATGGTTCACATCTCAACTAACCCCGGCTCTTTTATACATTGTGTTGGCGCCGATTCGAACGACGATTTTTTTTTATTTATTTCTTGAAATCAGGCCATAACCAAGCATTGAAAACCAGTCACCACCATTTTGATAAAACACCCTTGCGAGCGAATAAAAAAGCTCGACGACTTCTAGATCTCCTCCGCGGGTCATAAATTGAATTTCCATAATATCGAGCAAGTTTGGTGATTCGGTTTATCGAAAGTTGCAGCCCCAATCCAGAATGGTGGAGCTTTTGGCTAGTAGTTAGTTGAGCTGATCGCGAAGAATCTACCACCACTGCGTCTAGGACTAAGCGGGTATGAATGAAAGCTAAGCGCGGGATAGGTGAGTTCTAGAATACCTTTCAGTTTGTATCTATCTCTTCGAGATGGAAGGAATCTAGATAGCAAAATCGCGTCAAGTGAAGATTTTTGTGTCTGGAAGCATTCTTTTAAAGACAGTGTACTCTCCTTGGTGGGGGCCTATGTGACTTTCATCACGTGTAATCGTGAATTTTGTGATGCAATGTAACGGCGCTTGATTCTTCAATCTTTAGGTTCAAGATCGCAAGATACATGCTTGGATATACATAGGTAGCGACGATTTAATGAAAGCAAGGAAGTACAATCTGATTTTTTTCGGTTATAGTGATTGGTAGGAACATTAATTGAGTTTATCTCGGTCAGTGGGTGCTGTGTGAATCACTCGATGAAATGATGAGAACTATTAAATGTTCCATTGATAATATCCCCTCTGGATTTTCGCTATTAATTTCCAAAGGTGATTCGCCTTCCCCTCTCGTTCCCCTTCATTATTGCCAAAACGAAATAATTTTTAAAAAAATGAACTATTTTCCCTTGATTTTAATTTAAAGACTTATGTAAATTTTGTTTACAACTCACAGATTTCATCAGTGCTTTGCTGTTAGAATTCGTGAAAAAAATTTTATTCAATAATTGTGAAAATGTAATTATTTGCACTAACCAAACCTGTTCTATTTTTTCTTCTATTGAAAATATGGTCTACATGCCCTACAATTCTTTATGAATTGAACCTCCGAGTATGTAGTAAAATAACACGTCCACTATTTGTTTGCATGGTTCGCGTCTTTGCTAACACAATCTACACACGAAACTGAGGTTTTTCGTTTCCAGAATTTAGACTGATACCATCATGATAAGTTGAGAAATGTGTATTTCATATGTAAATCGTGTTAGCAGAGTTGTGAATCAAGTACAAAATGGCGGACGTGTTGCTTTACTATATACGCAGAGGTTCAAGCCATAAGGAATTGCAGCATGCTTTGATACGAAACAAATGGCAGACCCTATACTTTGCAGATCTACTTAATTAATTAAGCTGAGGCTATGAGAAGCTCATTCTACCTATGAGTGAACAGCGCTTGTGCAGCCCTTTAAAAAGGATTGACAGAACCTGATGAGGTTGTCATCGTTCACACTCGGAACCGAACATTTCCCAATTTGTTTTGATTTGGAAAAAAATGTGAAGGTAAATGTTTTAAGGGTCCTTCCTTTTTTTCCCTGAATTTCTGATGCTCTATAAAAAAACTAAATAGCCTATCATACGCAGCGAAACTTTTTGTGATATTTTTACGAATTCAATTGAAAGACCTTTGCATCAAATTTTTTAAGATAAAATACATTTGAAAAACTGTTTGAAAATTCCCTTTTTTAGCATTAAAAAAATTATTGCTGAGCTTCAGAAAACAACATCAATATTAATCACTTCAGAAAAATATAAGAAACAAGTCTAAATGTTTCTAACAAATTGTGAAAATTTCCAAAAATATTTCACATAATCCTAAATTTCTGCTGAGAAAATTTCATATTTTAATAAAATGAACGAAAAATATATATATAAAATTTTCGATAATTCATTCAATTTTAATTTTAATGTTGAAGTTCGGAAAAAATCAAGAGATACCTTAAGGATCATCCCCAATTTGTTTCGCTAAAACAGAATGGAAAAAAATCTAACAAAAGCTCCAAAAATGTTTTAAAAAAATTCGGAAAACTTCCAAAAAAATTAAAAAAAAACTCAGATTGAAAATGTATGCAAAACCTTCTTTAGAAGAAGATCTACCTGAAAAGTTTCCGCATATGTTTTAATGTATTTCTTGTCAATGCTACCGATTGGCTCACCAAACGGCAAGGTTGCTTCAGCGAAAACAATAATAGCATACTGAATTTGCGACTGATTTATTAATGTTTAAAATTTTTTTAGTGAAAAAACCACGAAATCATTCTCAAGTGTAGTTTATTTATTTTTATAAAAAAGCATATCAGTAAATGTTTTGTAGAGAAAATGCCGTAGAAAAATTAGCCTACAATAATATTTTTGAAAAAATATATTGCCGAAAATATAATCCTTTTCATGAGTCCATGTTGCCATTGGAAAAGTTTCGAAAAGGACTCAGTCACCTGTTGCAGACCCCATTTCCATTTGGTCGCCATTTTGATCAGATGAAGAAAGTGGGACACCCCAAATCTCGAAAACCGTGGCTCTCACAAAAAAGTTGTGTATGGCCAATTTATGTACAATTAATTTTCCGAAAATTTGAACATGCATCACTTTCATGTAGTGTCAAAAATAAAAGCAATATGAGCCAAAAACGATGCCAAAAAAAGAAAAACCTTTTTTAGTGTCAAAACTTTTCAGTTTTCTCTTTTACCGCGAAACACATTCAGAGCTTATTTTAAAACAATTTTGTCGCAATTCGTTTGCATTATCGTTTGTTGTAATCAATATACACCGGCGAAAGTTACTACGTCCCGAAAAGGAAGAAGTCACGTAGAAAACGCATTTTTAAGCCAGAAGAATGGCTTTCTGATTACAAACTACCCATTTCAAAAACTCACGAAACATTTTGGTCGGTATGCAAAAATTGTTTGGTAAAGGTTAAAATTATACCCCCTACCCCCGGTGGAGCGGGAGTAGAAGGGATCGAAAGAGGGGGTTCCTCCACTACTATGGCATAAAAAGTTCGCGGCGGCCACAGCCCAATGAGAAATTATGGAGGGTCCTCCACTTAAAAGTGGTTGTTCTGCCTATTTTCAGAGATCACAAGAAACTGTTAAAATGATCGATGACTTTTAGACTTGTTTGGAAGTCGAAAAAATTTAAAAAAATAAACGATTTTTTTTCTGTAAAAAATAAAAACAAAAATGAAAAATATCTAATAAAAACAATTAAAAAATTAATGAATGATCACCCCCTCCCCCCGTGTCCCCTTACCCACCCGGAAGCGTGGGGAGGGGGTTCAAAACGTGTCTCCAAAGTGTTACTCCTATTTATATTACATTTACAGTAAAAATGACACCGATTTTTATATTTTTTTTAATTTCTTTTTAAATTTTTTTAATTTTTAAATTTTTTCCGACTTTTTGAAAAGTATAAAAATCAATTCCCAGATCAATTTTATGGTTTCATATAATCTCTGGAAATAGGCAAAATAACCAACCATAATCGGGGACCCTACATTTCTTCTTCTTCGCGTGATCGCCGCGAACTTTTTATGCCATAGTAATATGAGAACGCCCCTCTTTCGATCCCCTCTTTCGATCCCCTCTACCCCCACCTCCTACTCCCCTCTTCGATGGTGGGGGCCATAATCCTAAGCTTTACCATTTTTCATAGGATAGTAGTGTCTTCAGAAGGTCAAGACTCGATTCAGGCTATATTCTTGTAAAAATTCTGTTTTGCATTTATTTTTCGAATTGTAAATTTATCCCTGAAATCTGATTGTAATTTTCTATTTTGTGATGCAAATCCTTGACTTTGGAACAATAAATCTTCCACCACAAAACACATACTTTCTCCAATGCCTGCAATATTGCATAGCACATCAATCGGCCCTGCGATCCCCTTCACAGTTTCTAATGTGTCTCCTAATATCTGTTTAAATTTCTGTCATTCAAGCAAAAAAAAATCACCAACCATGAACTGAGACTTCCTGAAATTCTTGCACCCGTCCCAGACCATTGACTCGAAATGTGAATAAACTCGAGCGAATCAAATCGGCACATCTGAAACCTCGCCGCGCCAAACGTAACCTGCAATTGCGTAATATTCGCCATGTTATCCATAAACGATCTAACCTTGATCGGCAAGAGCTTTGACCGATTGAAGAGTGGTGAAGCTTACAACGATCTGCCCGCGACATTGCCGTACGTATCCCTAGCCGTGTTAGATAGATAACTAGCCCAGGCAGGTAGATAGATATACATAGATAGTGTGTATCTGTGGCCTTGCAAATCGGTTCATTCACCGTTTCGATCGTCATTCGGACCGGGCGGTAGGGGGCGTGCCTCCTGTATACTTGCGATCGATGTACGATCGTCGGTACAAAGTTTGGCGCGCAAATAATCACGGTTAAAAGCTGCAATTAGCTTTTATCTAAATACTCGTGCGCAACCCCTGTTCATCTATACTTTGATTAAATGTTCGATGATTGGTGGTGTTTTTTTGGCAAATATTCGCGCGTTGCTACGAATATATAATCGACTTAGATATTGAATCGATCGTTCAATGAACTGATCAGTTAAGTTCAAGGATCCAAGATAACAAGTTGGCGGATGGTGGACGGTGACGATGGCCTGGACGGTGGCTTTTCGACGAATTTTCAGATACCTACTGTGTTTTTTCTTGGGGTTTCTTGTTTTTCTACGATCAACTGGTGGTGAACTGAGTGTAGTGCTATTTTCGCAGAAATATTTCAAGAAAAAAATCTGTAGAAGTCTGCGACTGACTGACTATCAGGTGAATGTCCTTTCGCTGCGAAAATTATTTTCAAGGACTTTACATGCCAATGGCAACGTGTTGAAGACATTTGGTTAGTTTTCTTGATAAGCCAATGAATTTCAGAGTGTAAAGACCATAAGTTCTAATTGTGGACCGTTGAAAAACTGCTTTGAATGTAAGACACGATCGTTGTTCCTGGTGTTTGGGACTAGTTGCAACGTGTAATCCTTTTGGATTTTGGAGGTTTTATACAAGTGTTACATGGAACTGAAATCTCTGAAAATATAATTTCGAATCTACAGTGAAGGGTATTAAAAAAGTCGATTACTTATATTTATAATGTCTTGAAACTTATTGTAATCGAAACGAACACCAACCAAGCAGAGTAATGTTACAAAAATAAACTCATATTCATCAGCTCCATGATTTTGCGTGATAATTTTCGAATCATATTTACAATAGCATCAGAAAACTCCCCATAAACTTCCAGTTTCTTATCGTAGGAAATTCTTTTCCGTTGTCATTTAGTTTGCCGTTTATCAATACGTAGGATTAAAATCGCATCTGTAACCTAGCTGGTCCAACAAAAACATAACCAGTCTCTTATTTATGCATACGGAATGGGATGGGATTGTCGCAAGATCTAATTAAAATAGCCATTTTCGTTATGAGTGCGTTAATCACTGTTTTCAACGAGTGTGAAGTGCAACCGCATGCGTTAACCATTGCGCGAAACCCACGAGCGACGAATTCTATTTTCGGTTACACAAGCATTGAAGACAAGGTCGGGACAAGGGATACATACAAGAGGTTTGGGGATCCGTGGATTATTTCGTTCGATGGTTCATGTCTTGGCGGATCAGCGTTTCACTTCTTACAAAGAAACGAAAAATTGGATCGCTTCAAAAAAAAGACAATTTTTTTCGACGAGGGATTCATATGCTGCCTGAAAGATGGTAGAAAGTCATTGGACAGTACAGTACATTGAGGAATGTAATGTATGTCAATTTTTCGTAATAAAAATAATCAAAATTAACCCGCCAGCGGTGACGCATATGTCTGTGAGACCGGTTTCGTAGAAAACATAGAATAATTTCTTAATCCTTTGTCGATTCTGGCTGTAATTTTGCATAGCTGCCTGATCGGACATCTCCACTTAATAGTCGATCAAGTAACGGTAACGTGAGTGCGAATTCCAGAGATAAGCCCTAAACCGGTCTGTAAGACCGACGTCACCATTTACGTAAGTGAAATGATTCAATTGATAATTTTTTTTACATGTGTGGTCACTTGAGTATGCTATGTATTGGCTGGCATTTTTCTATGAGGAAGTTTATACCAGATCAGCAAATGATTCAAATGTAGTATCCAAATTTTACCTATAAATGAATTGATTAAGGATGGTGTCTCAAATGTCTAAAAATAATACTTGTGCATAATTTTGCGTACCTGTTGTTGTGGTGGACTTGAAAACACGTATCAAGTACATATGGTCCGCAACAAAACGCAAGCCAAATGTACAAAGGACTTTCAGACAAAAACATCATCGTATGTGATCCTTACATAATATTGTATAATCATCCACAATTTAAATTCGAAATCCTTTTATTTGCGACTACAGTAAGCCATATTGTGCAATACAGTTTCAGTGGAAAGTGAATGAAAGTTCCAATAATTTTGTGGCTTATTTTTTACTCAATGACTTAAAACATATTATTTTTTTGACGATTGCTTAGTTTTCAAACTGTATCCATGGCTGTTTTGAGTAAATTAATGATATGTAAATTATTTAGCTTTAAACATAAAAATATAAGTATGAAAATAACATAATTTTTTAGTGTTGCAGGGGAACTTTATTATTATTAATAAACGTGATGTGGTGTAATAATTTGTTGTGTTTTATTATACTTTAACCTTGTATTTTTTAAGTTCAACTTGCTACATTTACAGAAATTGTGTTATTTTGGATTGATCTTCACTCGAAATTTTCGGTCTCTGAGACCGACGTCACCAACTATGTAAGATAATTTTGCGTCACCGCTGGCGGGTTAAAAAAATTCCATTCAAACTTACTTGTACACCTAATATCATATAAAAGAAAATAAATATATTTTTTTTATTATTTTATAATTTTATTTATTTATTTATTTTTACTCAAATTTTAATTTTATAATTTGATTCGAATCTTAACGAATGGTATCGAATGATTGGCAAATTTATATTCTTGGTTCTCCAAACTGAAATTGTCATGCGATAGAAAACCGTTTGAGTTCATTTCACAACACGAAACAGAATTCGTGAGTGATGCGAAAAATCTTACTTAAAAATGGGTAAAAATAATGATTGGGCTGTACATTCAAATTCTCTCTTTGTCTGAAAGGCTAACTCTCATAGGGAAGCGTCCATCAATTACGTAAGGGTTTTCGGGGGAAGGATCCGATCAAATTTTTACGAGAAGCAATTTTTCCCACAATTTTTTTCACCTAAATAACGGTAAAGGTAAATATTGTGTTCGTATTAAGGGACTGCACTACGTAGATCCCTACACATTCGTTCCTTGTTTCGGTCCGGGTGTTATCAATTTTACGCTCTCATATGACCTCTAGAAATAGGCAAAGTAACCATTTTTGAACCCCCATAATTTCTTACGAGGCCGTGACCGACTCGAATTTTTCATATCATAGTAGTGGGGAGCCCCCTCTTTCGACTTCACAATCGAGGCTACAATCTTGGCCTTTATCGGCTTTTTTTTAATGTAGTTTCAAATTGATAGGTAAAGGTTAACCCACTCTCGCGGGAGGGTAAGAGGCCCTGGGGCGACAGGAGGGGCTGCAAAACGTGTCCCCTAAGTATTACCTCTATTTATATTGCATTTGCGGTATTTTTTATTAACTTCCCAGTATATGGGAAGTTCTTGTAATCACCTCGAAAATTGAAATTGAAATTTTCGACTTTTCTTTACGTTTTGAGGTCTTTAGAATATATTTAAATAGTTTTTAGAAAAAGAGATGTATGTATGTGTGTGTGTATGTGTGTGTACGTACGTACGTACGTACGTGGACAGTTTTTTCTGCGAGCATAACTCACGTAAACAAAGTCTTATTGACTTTGTTGAGGTGTCAATCGAAGCGTCTTTTCGTCTGCGTCTTTTTTAAGAGCTGATTAGTTTTTGGGACACTTCGGTCGGGGTGGTTTGCTGTTTTGACCCTTTGAAGGTCATTTCTGTGTTACGCTATATCTCGTGAACCAAACATAGGATTTGCTTGATCAAGGTGTCAATCGACGCGTATTAGCATTTGTGTCTTTCAAATTTTGAAAAAAATTGTTGGGGCTGTTTTTTAATTTTTTGAAAAAGAGTGCAAAAAATTAGGTTTTTTTTCAAAAACATTAAATTTTTAACCTGATTTTCAAAACGCAGTAATAAATGTTTATAAAATGTATATGCCCCAAACATTTCTTGTTAAAAAATAAGCAAACACTTTATTAAAAAAAATCCTTTCTTTTTTTAATTTTTTCGACTTTCAAACAATTCTACAAATCACTTTCCTGATCATTTTTACGGTTTCGTATGATCTATAAAAATAGACAAAATAAAAAAAAATTAAGTCGGGGAACCCCCATAACTTCTCATTGGGTCGTGGCCGCCGCGAACTTTCTATGCCATAGTAATAGAAGAACCCCCTCTTCCGATTCCCTCCTACTTTCATAATCTTAACCTTTACCAATTAATGTTCTTAGTTACTAAAAAAACCATAGCACAACCATCTGATTTTCAATATTCCATTGTTGCTATGAAATGCATCTACAAATCTACTAAGTTCATTAGCTTGAAATAATGCCATCTGATTTTCTAGAAACATCAGCATATTTTCTTTAGATTATGCACACATTCAAAAAACATCACACTGCAAATTCATATTGCACATATGGGCAGCAGCGAATCAAAAATAAAATATAAACAAATACATTTTGCGACCTTCACATAATTATGCAGCCAACGACCCAACCAACATAGAAAAAGGTACACGAACTCAACAGGCACACTTTCCAAATTGATTTATTAAAAATCTTTACCATTTCGGCCGTTGAACTTTTTTGTTGTTGTTGTTAGTGCTGTTGGAAAATGATCGATTGTCGATTCTTATTCGTATATGGAAAGCTTTCCCGTGCAAATGCTAATGCATACACATATATGGGAATAAGCTTTTAAGTATGGTTCGATAACGCATGACCTTGGTATTACTGACACATTCACTGTATGTTGTAGCGTCAAAAAAAAATATTTGGATGCATGATGGCATTTTTATTATGAATAATATTCAAATTCGATTTGTTTACGAGCTAGAAATTAATTTTGAATTTATGGCAGTATTTATTATGTGATGACATTTTTTTCTATTGTGAATTGTGCCAAATGGTTGACAGGGAATATGCATCTGTCAAACAATACTTATTACAATCGCGACAGCAAAGGAAAATCGGCGCAGCAAAAAGACTCGTTTGGCCCATTTGACCATTTGCACAAAAGTGGCTTTCACGGTCGAGTCCCAAGGAGAAAGCCATTTATAAATAATCTTGATCGGAAACGCCGTCTCGAGTTTGCTAAGGAACACCTATCCAAGCATCCTTCGTTTTAGGAACGTGTTATTTTTTCGGACGAGAGCAAATTCAATTTATTTGGGTCCGACGGACGACAGAAAGTATGGCGGAAACCGAAGAAAGCCTTACAACTCAAAAACCTCAGACCTGAACCACGGCGGAGGAAATATAATGGTGTGGGGGTGTATAAGTGCTGGAGGAGTGGGCAAACTGCACATAATTGAAGGTATTATGAATCAGCATATGTACCTTGATATTCTGAGCGACAATTTATGTGAGAGTGCCAGAAAATTAGAATTAGAGGAAACTTATGCTTTTCAACAAGATAACGACCCCAAGCATACTGCCCGAAACGTTCAAGAATGGTTGCTTTACAGAGTAGGTCGACTTCTCAAAACCCCTCCACAATCGTCAGACCTGAATCCCATCGAGCATTTGTGGGATGAAATTAATAGGAGAACTCGTAAACGTCCGCTAAAATCCTTGCAGGATTTGGAAAGAGTCATCAGGGAAGAATGGGATCAAATTCCGGCAAAATTTACAACGAAACTAGTTGGATCGATGCAAGCACGTCTCCTGGAAGTAATCAAAAACAAAGGTGGCCCAACATCGTTTTGACTTAAATTTAAACTTCATTTTTTTAGTTTATAAATTACTACTTATATTATGTTCACAGAATTTTTTTGCAATATATTTCAACCTTTTTGGATTTTCAAATTCATGGGAATTTTTCAAACATAAAAATATTAATGTTTAATTTTAGAAATATACTTTGTGCTTTTTGTGATACAAACAATGTTTTTTAGCGAATTCAGATCATTTGCGTATGAGTGTTCACGTATTTTTTTGCCCAGTGTACACAAACCGGCGTCAACTCAAAAGATTCCAGCAAACCAAGGCCATCTGTCTAAACCAGGAAACTAGTATATTGAAGTGTAAAAATATTAATCGTGAAGATGTTACAATGAAATAATAAGGAAGATTTGAATAAGTTCTCGCTATTTCCCAACAGATAGCGCTATCCTTGCCGTTTTTCACCGGGCGCTACTACAGCCAACTTCATCGTACAGCTTCGCATTTGGGTTTGAATTGAAATGACAGTATATGTTATTTCGTCGAAGTTTAAATAACATGACGTTAAACATGTGAAATTTCGTGTCAAAAAAAGATATGTGGAGAATTTGTCTGCATTTTTTTAAACATTTGCAATTTTAACACAATACGTCGAACGATTTGTTTTGAAATATGTATAAACAGCTGCTCCAACGGCGTTCGGTCACATGTTGCAAATTCGGTCTAAACGTGCTTGGGAACGCTCAAATAAGAAGTCTTACTCTAGATGTCATGTTTATCGGGCGTTGCTTCCGATTGTCACCTTTTCCGATTGCCTGATCGTCAATTCTGATCATATGAAGATGCAAAAAATGGGTCGATTCATGGATAACCTCAAAATATGAGTCGTTTTTACGACATGATATTCATATGCTGCCAGAAAGATGGTAGAAAGTAATAGCTAGCGATGGACAATACTTTCAATAACATGTTCTTTACTAAATTTTTTAAATAATGCATTCATTTGCACGAAAAAAATAGCGGGAACGTATGAATTACGAAGGAAAACAATTAGGAGCATAACATATTAGAAGTTTCAAATTCATAATGGATATTTCGGGAAGTTATGAAGCAATATCAAAGTAGATGGTATACGATTGAACGAGTGATTCTAGCTGGCAATAAAGATACTATTTTATTAAAAAATTTAAATTCCATTTTGCATTTCCTTATCAATTAAATCATTGGAAGCCCTGAACTTGTTCATCAAACTGTTGGACATTAGTATGGGGAATATTTCTTAAGCTTTTGCACTCTATATGGGTTACTCTGCTACATATCCCATAACACATGAACATGTTGCGTAGCGTAAACATTTAAGCTTTAACTCCCACCACGTGGTGTTGTCGGTTTGTCGGCCGGAGGGAATCCCCCAAGCCCCAATCGAAAACTACGTATAGTATTGGTAACGAAGCTCTCTCTCTCTAAGCGTCCACATATGTTCCGTATCTTTTTCGCGATAGAACCGCAATCGTTAGCTTATCGGCTCGAATCAATGGACTCACATAAGCTTTCGCTTTGATAACGACCATTGCCGGCATTTTAAATAGATGCAACAAATCGCATCGACGCTACATTGTTCGGTGGGTACTACGTTCGGAAAGACCTGCCTTACCCTGCCAGGTACATCCAGTCAAGGTGATCATGTCCGCGAAGTTTGTGTTACCTGAGCGTGTTAGGAGTGAGCTTTTGGGCTACCTGTTGAGGGAGTTCGGTTTGAACGAAGTGGCTTTTTCGGTGGAGTATGGCTCGAAAAATGGTGATAGTTACTCAAGTGATATATATCGGGTGGTATTGCACAGCGGCGACGAAGTACGAAATGGGTGAGTGTGATAACAATCGACGTGAAGAAAGGAAGACTAGCTAACGTGCCTGCACTTACATTCGCAGGTCAACGACCAACCCAATTCCACATCAGTATATTTTGAAAATGTCCCCGACAGTCGAGATACGCCGGGAAATGTTCAACACTACGCATCAGTTCTCGCAGGAGTACTACATGTACTCGGTGGTGCTTCCTGCTTTGGAGACGTTCCAGCTACGATACCTGAGCGAAGAAGAGATCTTCAGGAACTATCCGAAAATGATATCGGGCAGTCTTGAGCCTGGCGAAGAGTACATTCTGCTGGAAGACATGTGTGCTCGAGGCTACTCGAACTTCCATCGTCCAACTCCTCTAAACTTCGAACAATGCGCGGCGGTCTTCAGAAATTTAGCGACACTACACGCAATATCCTTTGCGTATAAGGACCAGCATCCCAAAGAGTTCCAGATGCTGGTCAGTCCTTTAAAGGAGAACGTCTTCAAAACTCCAGTGGAAGAAGCGTTTGCCACCTTCATGACGCAAAAGATAGATTGTGCTGTGCAAACCATCGATGAAGCCGATCGCACGATCAAGGACCGCGTACTGGAATTCAAGGATATTCTGGTTGATTCCATGGTGGAGTGTGTCAATGAAAAAACACACGCTGTGATAGTACATGGCGATTGCTGGGTAAGCAATTTATTGCATGCACGAACGGTGAGTTTGCGTTCCTATTCCGCTGAAAGCATCACTCCAAACATCCTTGACCATTTTAGGATCCAAAAGTGGACATCGAAATCACATTCATCGATTGGCAAATCACCAGACATGCAACACCAATTATCGACCTTGCCTACTTCACATTTTGTTGTACAGACTCAGCACTTAGAACTCGCCTAAATGAACTTCTGGATATCTACTATAAAACCCTTGCCCAACGTATATCGTCCCTGAAAAGTGATCCTGACAAGCTGTTTCCCTATTCAACGTTTCAAAATCATGTCCGAAAGTATATGAAGTTTGGCTTTGGTACATCCATTTATGCTAGATTCTTGCTTCCAAATCATATAATTGCCATTTCTTATAGGTATGGCGCTGATGTCCTTGCACGCAATCACTTTAGATCCCAACGAAATGCCTGATGTAGTTGCAATACTAGACAAAGCCGATTTCGAACAGTTCAATGAGATCACCGTGGAACTGACGAAAAGATCAGCTTATAGGGAACGTATGATGGGTGTTTGTAAGGATCTTGTAGCCAATGATTATATTTAGTTGATTAATCCATTTTAAGGGTAGTTTATGGTATAGAATAGATCAGGTCGAAAAGTGTTCACTCACAATTAACAAGGAGAGGCCACGGCCTCGTCCTCTCAGATCTGGATGAAATTTGGCACATTACTAGACGACGTCAAAGGGTATTAGAACAATTTGCTGATTTCTAAAAATAAATGTATCTGTAGTTGAACATTGCTGATTTATCTTAAACTAATTACGTCGACAATTTTTCAAAAAGAAAACAATACCGACTGGGGATCAAACACACGACCTCATGATCACGAGCTAGTCACGCTGCTTCCTACACTGCACCGCTTCTGACAGACGAGAAACGAAAACTTTGAAGACTTTTTTGTCGAAATCGCGGTGGGGGGAGGGTTGTTGTGGTCTAATATTTTAAGAATCGAATATTTTTGACGTTATCTACTTATGTGCCTACTTTCATCCAGGTCTGAGAGGACGAGACCGGGGCCTCTCGTTGTAAGTTGCAGTATTTATCAATCAGTTGTTTTTTTCGGAGGCTGTACTGACGTAATTAACAATAAGTGAGCTAAATGACGATTCGAATAAATTTTCTAGTGAAAAGCTTTACTTAAATTTAGGACTTTATTTTAGTTTTGAAACTACAAAAAATAAATGGAGCTAAATTAATTGTTTAATATTTTCAAAGAATTCTTTTATTATCTTCGAGCTTTTCTCAGCGAACAAATCGCAACTCATTTCAAATTTGACTTGATTGCGCAATATCACGAGTAGATTCAATTATTTTAGTGATTCTAGTATCAGGTTTGTTTCGAGAGACATGATAAAATGTCGCCATTTGATTTTTTTTTGATTTTTTAGGAGACAGTTTTTGTTCCATTTTTTTTTATAAAAAAAAACTCAAAAAACGTTGGTTGACATGATTTCAGACGTGTAGGGTTGTTCTGGAAAAATAAACCACAACGGAATATTATTTTGTATTGAACTCGGTATCTCATGACCTAGAATAAAAAAATTATGGCGAAAAAATAACAAAATGGCGTCGAAAAAATCGGTTTTTGAGGTAAGAAAATCGGCAGAAAATTGGTTAATTCACAACCGATCTCTAAGATCGTAGTTCATGCGATAGTCATGTATGTATACTATAACATATCAAAAGATCAGAACAATCGGTCGAGGTTTTTTTTTAAACCGTGTCAACCAGTTACAAAAAAAATGGTTTCGAGAAAAATATTTTTTTTCGTTACAATTACACTCAAAAATAATTAGCGATGTCTGAAACATATAAAAGTCCTTCCGCTTCTTCGAACATGCCATGCTGGCTTGATTTTTCATCTTTGCGGGCTGTTCTTGCCTCTTGTGATGCATCGGTGCTGCGTTTATTAGCGGTCTTGATTTGTCATTGATCATAACTGTCCGCAATCACGACCATTACTTGCATGGGTAAAGGTTAAGATTATGACCCTCACCCCAAAAAGGGTAAGAGTAGGGGGGATTGAAAGAGGGGGACTACCCTACTACTATGGCATAAAAAGTTTGTGGCGGTCACGGCCCCATGAGAAGCTGTGGGGGTTCCCCACAAAAAAATGATTATTTGCTTATTTTCAGAGATTATATGAACCGTAAGGTTGATCTGGGAAATGATTTTTAGACTTTTTTAAAAGTCGAAAAAATTAGAAAAATAAAATATTTTTTTTTGTAAAAAAAAAGACAAAAAAAAATATAAAAAAATTAAAAATCATAAAAAAAATTGATGAATGCCATTTTTATCATAAATTTAATATCAATAGGGGTAAGACTTTGGACACATGTTTTGCTCTCCTCTCCCCTCTCCCCACTTCTCACCAACTCGCGCGGGAGGTATAAATGGCATTCATTTATTCATTCAAAGACCCCTTAAAGAAGGGCGCAGAATTTGTTAGGTAAACGCTTAAAACTATCCGGTTATTTTTGCTTTAAAATATGTTTTGTTTTCTAATGAGACAGAAGGATCGGTTCAAATTCAAATCAGATGCATGAAATACCGTTACATCTCGAAATATGGACTGTTTGGCGCGCTTTGTATGCTTAAAACGTCATCGAATCTTTTTTTGGCTGCGTCTTAGAAAGGTCATCCTGTCGGTCCAATTTTGCATCACTTTCCAGCAAAGCCGGCCTTATTTCGCGAATAACACGTCGAATGTTGTCTTCCAAGTCATCAGTAGTTGCTGATTTATCAGCACCAAGAAGTGACTGGACGTACACCCCCCACAAACAGGAGTCCAATGGATTCCAGTCAAATGATTTGGGCGTTCAGTTCACAGGTTCATTATTTGAGATGATTCGTTCACTAAAGGCTCGTTCCAATATTGCATGTTGTGCCATTCTGTTGGAACCATTTGTCCCCTAGAAGATTGGTTTTGATGTTGGAAATCAAAAGAAAATACGAATCATTTGTTGGTAGCGATCGCCATTAAGAAAGAAAGGACCAATTATGCCGCTGGCATGCAAACAAACCGCACCATACAGTGACAGATGTAAAGGGGCTTCAAAGTCTCTTGAGGATTATTCTGACAACAAAAACGGCAGTTTTACATATTTCGGACATCTTAAACCATCAATGAGCTCCATCGCTAAAAATGATTTGACGAAAAAAATGCGTCCATTTATTATTAGTTGATTTGTGAATTGAAATTTTATTAGCAACAACTCGATTTGCAGACAGATTTGCATATTTTTAATTAGATTATGTGAAGCTTGATTTATTAATGAAACCGAATTAATGCTTTGATATAATGGATGACTGACATAAGAAAGTAGACTTTGTCAAAATTAAAAAAAAAACATATTTTTGCTAACGGCACGGCACGGCACGCCTAAATGTTTAGTGACACTGAATACCTATTGAAATTATGAGCCACAATTCTGTTTCTCTTCATCAGCACTGAATGTTTTTTAAGAGAACGTTTTCAGATCCCAATAGGAAAATGTGCCGTCTCTCTCTCCTTGAAATTCAAACAATAACATTCAACATCTGGAACAAGCTCAAAGCTGCTGCACCACCTCATCTGTCAAGCTTTGTACAGTAAAGAACAAGCATTCACTTCGTTTCCCGGTCGTTCGCGTCTCGCAAGCTTTGGTTTCGCTCGCAGCCATAAGTCGAATTTGCGCTTTTCCCGCAGGAAAGGTCACTTTCGCGTCAGCGTCAGAGTTTTCCGGAACGAAACGAGCATCGAGTGTGGCCACTTGTCCGGTGAAATGTTAGCGTAGTGCAATTGTGGCGTACCTCCAGGCTTTGCGCGGTCCGGAAAAGCGAGCGTGACTCCAACGTTCAACCACCGCCCCCGCCCGCACGGTAGCCATTCTACTGCGGCGTAGTCACACGCAACGGTCGCTTGGCGAGCATTTTCCTTTGTTGTCGCGTGGGAAAGTGCGGTTTTTAGCAGGAAATCTCGTGACTGGGACACGGCGTGTGCAAGTGTAGTTTTACGTGGACAGTTTAGCAGACGTTGGTGACACATTGGAGTTCCCGCGGAGTAATCGAAAGGTAAGTCCCGAATATTGTCCTGCAGGACATGTTGTTTCGCTGCCTCCTGCAGTTTTCCCGGCCCAGGCTTGGTCTTTGTTCACGATTTTCCGTGTTCGGTCAAAGTGGTCAAGAAAAAAGGGGCACGTGAAAGCACCCCCTGCTCGCTCGTACCGCGTCAAGAAGCTTGAACCATTGAAGTAAGAGAAGAGGAAGCGGTGATCAACAAAATTATCGTACCCAATTGCTAAAATGTAGTTGTGCCCACCAATACAACCTAGGAAGTTAAATGCGTAGATGGATGGGTGCAACTTTTCGGAGGGAAAAATTTGAATATCTTTTTGAATCACCTCAGATATAAATAAATGATGTTTTTTTTAAAGTTAGTGTAAGTTGAAGGAATGTAAGGTTTCATTAAGCATGAATCTTTAAAAATATTGCTTCACTTAATGTGTTTGAAAATTTGAAATTTTTGGATAAAATTTGGAATTCTCCGTATTCCATCGAAAAGCTGAGCAGCAAAATGCAGTTCATTTGGTTTGTAAATGAGCCAGGCGCTTAATGTAGACGATCAAATGGGAAAAGAAAATTTAGAGAGAAGTAATGGCAAGCCCCCTCCTCCTTTCATTGCGTACATAGTTCTGGTTCTGAATTTTCCAAATTGTGAAAATAGAAATGCATTCACAGAACTAAACACACAAGAAACCGGGCTTGGGACCGGCTTTGGCGGAGTTACGGCTTAGCTGCTGGAAATATTATTTTTTCTGATCTGATATGATCCAATCGGTTTTTATGTAAAATATTTGTCGAAAAATGAATGATTTTACGGAGCTCTTTTTCAGTTTGCCGGAAAATTAGAACACTGCTTTTTGATGGTACCTTAAGCAAGCCTCTACTTTTGTATTGGATCAGAGACTAATAATACTACAATACTACAAAAGCTATAGCCGTCACCACAATTTTATAAAATACCTTCATATATGCATGCATATGAAAATTCAAACTAATTGATTACTTTCTCACAACGAAAATTTAGTGCCCCTACAATACCGCCGCCTTTGCATCTAACTTCGCGCAAAACATGGCGGCGAATTGTTTACATCTAATGATTTTTTAATCGACATTAATTGCATATTATGAATGAGAAAGTTATCATTACTACACTTCATTTAACAGGTCTTCACTTACCAATGGAAAGACACTCCTTCTGGCCGTCGCCGAAGGCTGTTTACGCACGAAATCACAGCGCACTTCATTTTGCATATAATCACTTTTAGAGTCCCTTATTTTAATCACTTTCAATAGATTTGACTCCAGTCACTTTTCATTCGCAAATGCTATTGTTATCGCACTAAAAAAACACTAGATTAATTGCGAAATGACCACTTTTACCACTTTCGCGCGCTAATCGTTTAGCACTTTGACACTTAACAACGCACCAGCTGACCAAAAAGAAAAAGAGTGTGACCATAAATTTAAACCTTTTTGGTTTCACTCACATATACACACCGACACGGGTATTTCGTTTCCTCTTCTCTTACTTCAATGGCTTGAACGAGCGTGCTTGTGAAACGTCAAAACTGCATGGCGGGGAACGAATGCACGCGCTCTCCTGACTGTTCGCCGTGTCGCAAATGGATAGGGGATTTGCGGTGCCATGTGCGTTTAGCCGGCGGGGAAGTTTGACTGGAATGAGAAATCCTCTCGAAACATTTTGGCGGCAAATTGGCAGAGAAGCAGAGCTGGTCTCCTCTCATGAAAAGTTCTTGTGGGACAAGGGTCAGGGTGCGGTATAAGAATTGATTTTTCAGAAATATCGGAGTTCAATTAAAATATGGGAAACCTGTCAAATCAGTTCTAAGCTTGGGATTGTTCCATTCATATCCTTAAATTCAAAGACACAAAAGTAATGTCCACCGATAAATTGCATTGCCCTGATCGCCTGCGGCTAGAAATTTTCCTTGATGGGTTTTGCTTAAGGACGATATGTTCCGCCAAATGTTTCCCTTGGACAATTAATTCATAATTCAATCCTCTGCTTTCAAAATTTTCATGATATAATGGGAGAAGGTAATTTGATTAATTTTCTGACTGCCTACCTGGGTCGTTTTCGTCCGAGCGAAAATTAAAAGTTATAACTTTTGTACACCGCTAGGAAGGGCGGTGCTGTGCCTCTGTAAAAAAAAATTACGCCTCTCTAGTACCTGTCTACCAACTTTCGCTGTCCCAGTTCCGTTCTGGCCATCGTGGTGACAATATCAAAATCGATCCGGACGAAAACGACCCACGTAAGCAGCCGGCGTTGATCTCGACGGTAAGTATTTTTCCCGTATATTCGTTTAAAAGTGTTAATTGTGGCTGTAAAAGTGCCACAAAAAATTCTGGCCGCGAAAAAAGAATTATTGAATTTTTTTCTTTAGTTTTTCGAATTTTTTTATAAATTTTTTATCATTTATATATTACTTTTTTATGATTTTTTAATATATTTTAATATATTTTATTATTATTTTTATATAGTTTTGTCCCGCACAAAAAGATAAAAAAACAATTATTGTTGCTTCAAATGCAAAAAAATCGTTTGTTCGCAATGTTATCAATAAAAACAATGTAAAAATAAGCACGTTCTATTTGTATTTTTCTATTCAAGAATAAAAACGTGTTCAGGCTCGTAAATATTGACTTTTTATTGATTTCATTACTAATTTTTGAATTATTATATTTTTATTACCGTTTTTACTACGAAATTTAGAACCAAATTATTGACCATTTTGAGGTTGTAAACTTAAGGGTTATTTTAACAATTGAATGCGGTTTATTTTTTTCTTGAAAGCTACACTCTTCCCCTTTAATTTTCTTTTTTTTTACGTTTCGATATCTTTATTCGTCTTAAAGTTATGATTTTTTTAGTGAACAAATGCATTTACTCCGTTTTTTTTCATTTTTTTGTTAAAAAATATACTAAAAAAACAATTGTTGATGATTTACGACTCATGTAGGTAGACCGAAGGTGCCGAAAAAACGTAGGCAGACGAAGGGTTAACATAAAATAAAATAGGCAGTAAAATTGTTGTCAAGGTTAAGATTATGGCCCCTATCCACGAAGATCTTGCGAGTAGGGGGTATCGAAAGAGATGGGGTTCCCCTACTACTATGAAACCCGCGCGGGATGGAGAGGGGACCGGGGGACGGCGGAAGGGGTGCAAAACGTGTGTCCAAAGTTTTACCCCTATTTGTATCACATTTATGGTAAAATGGCATTCATCTATTTTTTTTTGTTGTATATTGTGTTTTTTTTGTTTTTTTTTTGTTTTTTTTTTGTTTTTTTTTTGTTTTTTTTTTTTGTTTTTAATTTTTTGTACAAAAAGTTCTATTATTTTTTTACCAAAAAAAATTCTATTTTTTACCAAAAAATTCTATTATTTAAAAAAAACGACTACACAAGTTTAAAAATCACTTCTCAAATCAATTTCACGGTTTCATATGATCTCTGTAAATAGGCGAAATAATATTTGTTTTAATGGGGGAACGCCCATAACTTCTCAAAAGGTCCGGATCGCGGCAAACTTTTTATGCCATAGTAGTAGGGGGACCCCTCTTTTCATCCCCCTACTCCCACATCCTTCGTGGGTGGTGGCCATAATCTTAATCTTTAACAAGATTGTTTTGTTTTAAATCGATCGCGTTTACTGTAAAAATGATTCTGAAATAAAAGCTAGAAAATAGTTCTGGTTCACCGATCTATTATCTGTAACATTATCAAGGGGAAAATCTTCAAAAAAACAAAATAAAAATATATTCTGCTTCGCGGCACGTCGGGTTCCTTCACAAGTGTATATATAGATAACCTTTCTACCGACTTAAACCAGCTCTGTCTCCTCTTAATCATTTATTACATCAATTTTCATTACTCTTCCATTTTTAGCTAACGTTTGAGACAATAAGAATCGGTGTAAAAAATTGTATCTAATTCCTAAGTTTTAAAATTATTCTAGAATCATGATCAGACTAAAATCAAATCGTGATGTCGTGGCTGAAAATCATATTAATTAGTAATCGTGTACGTTCTATTTAATGTGAAATCTCTCTAGCGACGATCGCGAATAGTGGAGACACGAACCAGCTGGGCGCACTACTACATATATACGATCGGGCTATGAAGTGTGCTGAACATTTCAAGATGAATCAGAGCGTGAACGGAAATTCTTAGGTGCTGCGGTGTATCGGCTTTTAAAATTTACAAAAAGGAGGACACGGTAATTGGATTGGAACATGCGGAGGCAATAGGTCTGACCACAATTGACGTACGATACGAACCCGGAAGTCGGCCTGGGATGATATGCACCCTATCACTGACAGCTATGCTAAATTTGACATACGTTCCGTCAAAGTGTGGATCGTTTCATTAGAGCTTATGTCGAAGCTGAGATCTTCGTTAAGCTTGAGTTTCTCGGGTCCGGATCCGAGAAACTTTAGCTGACGTGCTGAAAGTGAGGTTATGTGTTCACTCGAACATGAGAAGAAAGTGAGTTTTAAATAGGAAGGACTGTGAACTGTGACTTAGGAAATTTCATGGATTCGGTGGATTTAATGAATGAAGTGGGTGAAGTCAATCGAAGATTAAGAGATCCTGCAGTGTTGAAACCATTTTTCACGATATAAATATTATCAAGCTAGGTTTCTACATATGCGCGACAATCGGCTTTTCGAATAACTTTGTTTTTTGGATTGCAACGACAGCTGTCGCCCGATGACAACTCACTTCATATCCAAGACACAGATCATATCAAAGACACTTTATGCGTTATTATAGTTGACCATATTTTGACAGCTACTTAGCCTACCGCAAGTCAACTTGACGAGCCTGAACTTGCAGGCTCGGACGTCAATTGTAGTCAGACCTAATGCTGTCTTTGATAGGACCTGTGTAGTGTGGTGTACTACGAGTTATTAAAACCTGGTGAAACGTTCAATACGGATCGCTACCGACAACAAATTATGAATTTGAATCATGCGTCGTCGATCGAAAAACGGCCGGAATGGACCCGCCGAAGACATGGCAAAGTTATCTTGCAACATGACAACGCGCCGTCTCATACCGCTAAACTGGCGAAGGAAACATTAAAAGGACATAATTGGGAAATATCGCACGCGTCGTACTCTCCAGACCATGCCCCGTCTATCATCTTTTCGCATCGATGGGACACTCACTTGCAGAGCAGCGCTTCGCAGATTTTGAAGAAGTCGAAAAATGGCTCGTCGAATGGTTTGCCTCGAGAAAGAAAAAGTTGTTTTTTGGGATGGTATCCACAATTTGTCCGAAAGATGGGCGAAATGTGTAGAATGCAGTGCTTTGAATAATTTTTTTTAGATTCCACTGAAAATTAAGTGTTTCCTCATCAAAAAAATCGGCAAATTTCAACCAACACTCCTGGTAGCATTGTGCATTTTACCACGAAAATAAGGATGCGTTTTCATTTCACAGGCTGCAATTGTGTGTGCCATATATGCACGACATTCAAATCTAATCTGTTCTTTCCATTTGGTCGAATTTTCTTTATTTTTTCACCCTATCTTTTATATCGCATTGCGATGCGATGTGCGCGGGTGTATTACGAGACGCTCAGATAAACATCGAGTGTGTTGTACGGTCGTGCGACAAGAGTAGACCATCAACCATCATCGGTCGGTCGGTCGGTCGCCACAGTGTACAACGCAAGTCCATTAAATCGTATCCCCATTTAGTTTACTTTTGGACGACGTATCGACAGCGAAACGTTTTCACCATTTTCCAAAAGCGTTTCACGCCATGGATAGGGGCGCGCAATACATTATGACGACAAACAAACCGCAAACACTTGAAAAACGTTTCGTTCGATAGAGTAATGTCGAGTCAAGCGATTTACAGCACGTACGAGTGCGTTTCACTCTTTCTTGGAGCTGTAGAGCTGGCGCTGCTTCTGATTGCGTCCAAACAATCTGCGTTCATATAAGGTCGGCGCGACTTGGTACCTCGAAGAGGGAGTTTACTGTGCCAAGTGCGTTTGTTCGTTCACTGAACCGTTCGTTGATTTCGAAATGCGGCTCAAGTATTCAATATGGTGATGAGACGACCGACGATGGAGTTTTGATTGACGAGCAAACTCCAACCATCTGTAGAGAAAGAGCTGGACAAAGCCTTTTCTGAACCTTTTAGGCACAAGCGTAGGAAGTCCATCATGTTCGAAATTGAAGTCGAGTATCTGATCTGCCAACTGGCAACCAATGGGTGCCCTGTATACAAGAATCCAACTAGTTGAATTATCGTGCTGCTCTTTCTCATGTTTCTTCCACAGACCATTAAGCCCGTTTATGAAAACATCGCAAACAGCCCAAAAAATCAGCAAAACATGACTTCATCACCAACGCCGCAACCGCTCCTCATGCTATACCTGCCCAGCCTGCAAAATACCATCTCCCTGTCTTCCCCACGTGAGCGGTCGCGATGCGAACAGTCAACCGCAAACAACAGAATGTTGGAAGCACGGCACCGGCATAGCATGGATGATGGGCCAGATACTATCGTGGCGGCCGACTACGACGACGACGACGACGACCTGTTTTTATTTGATTTTCCGTTCTCAAATATAGAATTAACAACTCCCCGGGTTCCAACGTGGAGCTTGGCAAGCTTGTGCCCAACTTGGCTTCAGCTGGTTTCGCTAGTGGTCGGTCGGTCGTTCCCAACCTGAACGTACTTACCATTAGCTTTGCCTGCGTTGTCACGACCGGCGGCTTTGACGTCAACCCCACTATACTTGCTCCTCGTATACGGCAAGAACGAAACACAAACCACCTTTCAGGCTAACCTTCTGGTATCCGTGTCTAAGTCAAATCGTGGACGCAGGAAGGTAGGCAAGCAATCCACCACCTGAAGAGAAAGAATAAAATGTTTTGGGGAAGACATTTGGAAACGTTTCAGTGTGAAATTGGCCCGAGGAAATGTTCTTGGATAAACACCTGAATGTTTTCCGTTAAGCGTTTGTTATGGACTTAATTATGATCGTACGGGGAGACATCCCCCCGGAATAGGGATGAAAACAATTTCAACTATATATAGAAATAATTTTGTGGGCAATAAACATTTGAATGGATCATGGATGCAAATAGAACCTAATTTTGAAAAAATAGGAATGTGCCGTGTTCAGCTTTATTGGATATGACAAAAAAGGACGAAAAAAACTTTAACTAAAAAGTATTACTCAATTTGCGATGAAGCCTCTATAACAGCTGAACATGGTAAATGAAAATCACTGGCAAATATGTAGGTTAGGTTGATAATGTCTTACAAGCAGAAGGCACGGCATCGTCCTCTCAGATCTGGATGAAATTTAGCACATACATAAGTAGAAGACAATTTTTCAACAACAAAAAACTACCGACCGAGTATCGAACACACGACGACGACAATTATTCAAAAAAAAAACAATACTGACCGCGGATCGAACACACGACCTCATGATCACGAGCTAATCGCACTGCTTCCTACACTACACCACTTCGGTCAGATGTAAAAACTTACTAATAGATAATAACTGGAAACTTCAAAGGATTCTCTATCAAAATCGGGATTGGGAGGGGGGGGGGGATTGCTTGCGGTCTAATATTTTAAGGATCGAATATTCTTGACGTCTTCTACTTATGTACCAGATTTCATCCAGATCTGAGAGGACGATGTCGTGCTTTCTCTGTGTTAGATCGATTTGGTCCATTGTGCTCTGCGGACGTGGAACATCCTAAGTCATTACGTGAATCATCCCGGTTTCTTAATGAAATCCAAAAGTTGGTCCTTTCTAACAGTGCCTAGCTCACATAGCTCCGCGAAAAAGAATGCCTTCAAATGTTTATGTCTTCTAACAGCTCAGGTCAAACATCTGCACAAAGAATGCTCTAATGACTCTGTCTTCTCTTAAATGAATTGAAAAAAGATTTAAGCAACTTGAGAAATGTTCAATTGGGCTGGAAAATACTATGTTTCTAAATAATAATTTTTTTTTGCATAGACACTTCATGTTATGCATGTATACTATATTAGAGCGATATTTTTTCACCTTAACTGCTGATTGGTATCTCCGTGGAGTTGAATCAGTCTTGAGACATCTTTACTCAACCCGAATTCATTCGTTGCGTAAAGTGAAGCCGTTGCCATATGGGTTTGAACCGCAGGCGCATGTACTAGAAAGCAATCGCTCTACCCATCCATCCATGGAAACAGTTGTTTCAAATTCGCCCCAGAAAGTAGATCCGTTATCCTCCCGTCCACGCTACGATCAAGACTACCATTTTTCTGTCCGCAGCATTCACTCTCGACCTGATAACGGTTCTTTGGGCAAACAAACGTCGTGCAGCTGCAACGAATCACATTCCATTTGCAGTTTTTGAATAATAGTTTTGTTTGGAAGTTTAGCTTCCTTTACGGAGGTCCTAATGAAAAGTGAGCGAGAGGAGCGAGCCCAGAAAAAGCATACCGAACGAAAAAGCGAACGGAAGTTTGTCTTAAAATTCAAAGTGAACACAAGACATAGCAATGATGTGCAAATATAATAGTAGAGCGGCTGGTTCAGTGAGCAGAGCGCCCGACTCTTGCTCTCGAGGTAGAGACTCGTGCTCAAAGCTAACACAATATTTCTATCATTCAGAAAAGGGGTAGCAAACCCTGGCAACCCTGAAAAATGGCCCCAATTGGATTGGATAAACGACATCTGCAACGAAAGCTGAACTTTTTTTCTGGAGAATCTTGAAACGTTCAAACGCTGCTAGTAGATTTCCAGGACATGTAATGAGTCCTTGCGTTCCAAAAGAAAAGTGAAAATAATAGTAGGTCAAACCTGGATTTGGGCTGTAACGCCAATGAGGCTTACCAGCATGGCAAATGAATTCAGACAATGGGGCACAACCTGAGTCAGTCAATCGCTACTAAGACTCGAGGACGCCGTCGTTGAACATAGTCAGCTGAATGTATTGTCTTAAGGCGATCAATGCTCGCTTTGAGCTGGTGCGCCATTGCTGATAATATGACCACGGCGAAGTACGTTCTGTTAATGAAATATCAGGACATCTTTTATGAGAATATCGCCTGTCTGCCAAAACAACATGAATAGTGTTTATTTCTGACTCGTCAATCGTTGCTGGAGTATCGAAGTGAGTCAGTGATTTCACATAACTTTCTAGGAAATGAACCGAGAAAACTCAGCGCACATTTTCTTGGAATCCGTTGATTTTCTATCGCTGTGAGGTACATAGCGCCTTCCTGTTCAAGCCATATCCTTCAAGAATTAATATCATCCATAACCATGGCATCTAGACACAGAGGTAAACCCACCAGGAAATCGTCATCCTTTTTCGCTCGCACATTTCACGCACTATACGTCATGGATTTAATAAAATTAGGGCTGCCAAAGGAGCAAATCGAAGCAGCGCATATAGCAAGACAAAATATAACGAATTGTCACATTTGAATCAGTCGTTTCGAAAATGCTTTTCTCTTCACTAAACAATCCAACAATTCGCTACTTATGTTTACTAGACTGTTTTCACGTCGCCACATAAGTATGTATGTATCTCCATTCAGGTTTGTCTTAAACATTCCACCTTCTTATAATTTAATTTTCAATTTTTACCGGCTATGCTTCATATGCACATCATCTGTCTTTTCCATCCAATACTTGTCGTCACTCCAACCAGCAGGAAAATCACATTTTGTTTGCCGCAAAGTGTTGCTGAAATTTCTACTGGGCATTATTTCATAAGTCTTCGAACACACCACGTCATCGCAACATCTCGAGAGACTACCTACTTGTCCATATACCATGATCCATAACTACGAGCAAACAATCTTCGTTCACAGTCCTGAAATTATCATATTGATGGACTTCTTCCATGTTTTTGTCTATAATCTCTGCACAAAATGTATCTTATACGAATGTAGTCCTTAATTTCTGGAGAGGGGGGGGGGGGGTTTGCAAAATTTTCTACGAGATCGACAGTCAGTTCTAATCATTGCGATTCAAGACAAGTCGATAAATTGGAATCCTATTGTACACTTTCGTTTAGAACGGCAACATTTGTTTCATTATACAAATTTGGAGTATGTACTACGAAATTTATCGACACTTCGATAGTTGCCTTGCTTCGATGGACGATTGTGTGTACCATAAAAATCGCAAGCAATTATATCGTGGATTATAAGATGCCACAAAGATCGTCGACAGATTTTCAAGAAGATTTTTTCACCGATTATCAAGTGCACCTAAATGTCAAAAATCTGTCACAATACCTGTCAAAAAGCTGTCACAATGACAGTTCAATCTGACAGATATTCTTATCCATATCAGAAAGGTTGACTAAGCGTAAACAACAACAAATCCAAGTTAACGTAAACTTTCTGAACTATTTGAGTTCCAAAAGATCAAAGTGGCGCCTAATTGAAAATTCTGTCGTACGTCAGCAATTTTCACCATGTTTTTGGTGTTGACAAAAAAAAACTTTTGATACAACCACGCACTTCTGATGCTAATGTTTATTTTGAAAATTGATTGACGAATCAATTTTTCCAATCGTCCGTCGATTGCTCTGATTTCGTCTCAAAGCATTCTTGCGGATGATGATTTTCTGTAAACATCCCGTTTGCTTCAATCGAATTCATATTCAGATGGACCGGCAACGTCAGCATTTTTTTGGGTTCCTAGCCTGACCTTTGTCAAAATTTCAGCAATGTCTGCATTGCCTGTAAACATGACCGCAACTAATCAGCCAAACTCTGGTATATGTTTAGTAAACACCATCAATAATCTGTGGTGTTGGACCATTTCGTGCCTTGGATTATTATTGAAAAACGTGCATAGTAGTGCACAAAATTATTGGGGGCTGTTGCGTCTTGTGGTCGGATCTTTTAAAATTCAAATAAACGCGCGGAATGAGATATCAAGGTCGTTTCTTGTTTTGTGCTGTAGTTCGGCAGCAAGCATATGTGTTGTTGCCAGCATGACCAACCAACTGGCTGCTAGCCGGGGCTAGCCTGCCTGTTTACCTTCCTATTGCTGCTTTCGCTGCAAAGCTAGAATCCAAGTCGACTGCTGTATGGTTGTTTGTTTCAATGTCACTCGACATATACATACATATGTTACCGGGCTACCAAACAATGGTGCAACAGTCGCGGAAGGAGCAAGCATGGAAGAGCAGCAACGCGGCAAATGCAGCGGCGCAATCGAGCTCTGCGGAGGCTTGGGCGGATGGGTTAAAGGACCAGGTGGGTGGGTGAATGCAGTCATCAGAAAGTGGCTCGGTGGTGAAATGGATACTAGATACTGTGTAGGGTGGCCAGGACCAAAAATGAAGTTTAATATGTGCATGGATTTGATTTTTGATGTGTTATATTTAATGAGGAGCATCGATTGAACGGATTGCCTTGACTACCAACTGGCGTCCTGTAGGGAGTGATGATTAACTTCATTGAGGGTTAAGCTGGCGTGATGTGACCCCCCCCCTTTCTGCTGGTCAATATAACCCATCAGCCTTGCATCCGTTCGTCACTCTACCACTTGAGAATCTTGTTCCTTTATCAGTGGAATTCTGTATATGATGTTGTCGATCATTCCCAGGCGCCTAATGTGTCACAGTGGTGTCGAAAACTGTTTGCTGGCTTACATTTTTAATGTCTTCTCATAAGCTCGTGCGACAATCTCTGTCGGTGTTGATTTAACATCAATTCATACCAAAACGACGACTTAAATGTTAGAATCAGGTACGGGATGAATTGAGGACATCTACCAATGGTTGATTCATGTCCCGTAGCTGGGAATAATTTTTAAGCTGCTCTGGAATGATAATCAAGCGTTTTATTTGTTAACAAAAAAATTTCTCATTTGAAAAGGACCCTCTTATATATTTTCTATAACCAAAACGATTCTTAACTGAAGCCTGTTGTTGGTCATAAAATAGTAAAATTTGTGATGGAAAACATTGTCTCACTAAATGAAGTCCAAAAAATTATTGACGACTGCATAAAAATAAATCTGACCTTGCATCTGTTAAAGAATCGTACCAAATTGACGAGGCACTTCAATAAAACGAAAAACCGACTGGAATACATGGCAGTATCATAGGAAGGATACTAGTTTGTGAACACGTCTTTGAACAAAAAAAGTTTTTGGATTACCTTCCTTTGAATACAGTCAGTGAGTTTAAAAATACAAAATATAAGAAGCTTTTCTCCATTCCTTTCTTCAGTATTTATTCTTCCCTCAGAGTTGAGTATTCGACAGAAATATGCGAATGTTTTCAATAGGAATAAAATAAAACAACGATGCAATGGTCTGGCGGTCTAGAGAAGCCTCCAAATCTAGACAACTCCTCCTCACACATTTTCAAAGGATGATGAGGTGGTGGGCAATCGTGCATTCAGTGTCAGGTCAGTCTATCAGTTTTCGCGTTTTTTATGATAACTTTAAGTACATTAATTTTAATACTAATGTAATAAGGTTGGATCTCCATGTGTCAATTTTGGTCCTTTGATATTACTTTTCTCTCCATGTTGTCTACCATATAAGATTCCACGATGAGGATATAAAAGTTAATTAAAATTGCGAAAGGATTTAATAGTAATATGGCCGACACAATTTTGATTCCACTGGCGAAGGAATAAATTTGTCATTACCTGAGGTGCCGAGTAGGATAGGCACCAATGAAACAAGTCCGGATGATCTAAAAAGACTATTTTCTTGAAATCTCACCAACACCCGTAGTTGGTCAAACACTTATGACCTGATTAATTCTACAAAACTATGCTTTCCACAGTAGAATAGGATATTGCACTTATAGATACAAGAACTTATCACTACTCGTAAACTTCCACATGACATTAGCAACCAAAACGGCAATGTCTATGCTCGCAAGAAAAATTCACGAGGTGATAAGCGCTATCTGGTCATTCGTGAAGCGATGTATGTATTTATTTGGCGATAAATACAACACTTTAATGTTTGAAAGATTTTTTTTGGATACATCACACCAATCGATTATATATTTTCCTACATTACCTATAATCACTTCCCTCCTTTGTGGTAATTTTTTAATTAATTAAATTAAATTAAAAAATGTAGGCTGATCATTTTTGTTTTGAAATACTTTTCCACTTAAAAACGACTACAAACTTCTAAACAAATCGAAGACACTTGGCCGCTTCGAATGTCTGAGAAATATGCTGGATAAGGCATACTTTTCCAGTCAAATTCCTTTTTTCCAGGATTTCTTTTGTATGTAGTCGGGCGTTATCGAGATGAAAAAGAGCCTTCCTCGTGTTCACTAAAGAAGGGCGATTTTTAATCAATTCTGCATCCAAAGTGCTGATTTGACGACAATACACATTCGCTGTGATAGTTTCACTAACAGCGAGAGACCTCGTCCTCTCAGATCTGGGTGAAATTTGACACAAAAATAGAAGATGACAAGGCTATTCGATCCTTAAAATATTAGACCGCAAAGTACACCCCCCCCCCCCCCGATTTTGAGAAAAATCCTTTAAAGTTTTCAGCGATGCTTATCTATTAGTAAGTTTTTACATCTGACAGTAGGAAGCAGCACGACTAGCTGGTAATCATGAGGTCGTGTGTTCAATCCCCGGTCAGTTTTTTTTTTTTGAAAAATTGTGAATGTAATTAGTTTAAGGTAGATCAGCAAATCATATATTTTTTAGAAAACAGAAAATTGTTCGATCATTTAAATGTGTAAATTATACTAAAAACTCATTGTTGAATGGATGGATTATTAGAACTGTTGTAATCGATGCAATATCATAGTTGACGGTAGGATCATTCCTTGTTCCTAGAATCAATCTTGCGTCCAATAGTATCAATAGTTTTCACAGTATCGTGTTTTAATTTGAAAAAAAAACCGCTTACATTTTGGAAAAAAATTCAGTCAAATTTACATTTGTAATAATCAACGCTTTGAATGGTAAAATATTTTGTAGTCAACACTTTGCATGATCATATGCTTTAAAAAGCTTTCCTCAAATAATTTTTTTTTTAGTTTTTAGTAGATTGATTCTTTAGTAATCGTAAGAAGGTGTTAACCCTTCGTCTGCCTACGTTTTTTCGGCAACTTCAGTCTGCCTACATGGGTCGTTTTCGTCTTGCTGTTTTTTCAAGCTGTTAAGTGCTGCAAAAAATCTGAAAAAAATCATGGACGTTCTTTAAACCTTTAACTTGAAGTATCAACCAGAAAATTGTCAACAATTAGATGTTTTAATATATTTTTTATCAAAAAAAAAGCGGAATAAATTCATTTGTTCACTAAAAAAAATCATAACTTTAAGACGAATAAAGATATCGAAACAAAAAAAAAGAAAATGAAAGGGGATGAATGTAGCTTTCAAGAAAAAAATATACCCCATTCAATTATTGTTAAAAACCCTAAAGTTTGCAACCTCAAAATGGCCAATAATTTGGTTCTAAATTTCGTAGTAGAAACGGTAATAAAAATATAATAATTCAAAAACTAGTAATGCAATCAATAAAAAGTCAATAATTACGAGCCTGAACATGTTTTTATTCTTGAATAGAAAAATACAAATAGAACGTGCTTATTTTTACACTGTTTTTATTGATAGCACTGCGAACAAACGACCCGGCGGTTGTCGTCGCACGTCGGTTTTTTTGTATTTGAAGCAACAATAATTGATTTTTTGTCTCTTTGTCTGGGACAAAAATATATAAAAATAATAATAAAAAAATAAAAATAAAATCGAAAAACTGTAGAAAAAAATTTAATAAATTTTTTTCGCGGTCAGAATTTTTTATGGCACTTTTACAGCCACAATTAACACTTTTAAACGAATAAACGGAAAAAATATTTACCGTCGAGATCAACGCCGTCTGTCTACGTGGGTCGTTTTCGTCGGGATTGGTTTTGATATTGTCACCACGATGGCTAGAACGGGACTGGGACAGCGATCAAAACGATCAATACCGCAAACGACTTGCGACAAAATTGCCTTAAAGTTATTCTCTATGTGTTTTGGGGTTAAAGTGAAAACGATGGATTTGTGGCGCTCAAAAGATATCCCCCCTTTTGGATGTCGTTTTAGGCCTATAACTTTTTAATTATTGATGCCGCGTGAAATTGATGTATGGACGACTTGCTAAAAATTTAATTCTACACAAGTTTGCCATACAAATTTTTCTTGTGGGGGTCTGGTTCCGGAGATATAGGGGTGCCCCAACTTCATTTGTTTTGAAGATGGAGTCCAGAGGATTGGGGCTGCGACCCCAGAAACTTGGATTTAAACTGCCAGTAAGGCATACCACACATTGCACTAAAAATCTGCTTGCCTACCGAAATGCTCCGCGAGTTTCGCAACGGGGGTTTGCCATCAAAAGCCGATTATTTGGCCTAAAAACGGGGTTTTCACGCGACTTTCTCCCCTTTGAGATGGAATAACTCTCGTTAATGTGCAGTGATTGCAACAATCAATACCGCAAACGATTTGTGACAAAATTATCTTGGAATAGAATCTCAAAGTGTTTCGCGTTAAACGTGAAATTAAAAAAGTTGTGGCGCCCGAAAGATGTTCCCCCCTTTTTGTGTGTGGTTTTTAGCTTGTAACTTTTTTATTATTGACCCAACGTAAACGTGATGTATGAACGACTTGCTAAACATTTTATTCTACGCAAGTTTGCCATACACAACTTTCTTGTGGGAGCCATGGCTTCGGAGATATGAGGGCACTCCAACTTCTTTTGTTTTGAAGATGGAGCCCAAAGGACAGAAGCTGCGATCCCAGAAACTTGAACTTAAGCTATCTATACCATTGCCCACGCATTGCATTAAAAAAAATTCTGCCTACCCAAAATGCACGGTCAAACTCCCAATTGACTGGACTATATCCTGTTTAGTTGATGAGAAATGGTCACGTTTTATTCGCGCTTGCTACTGGCTAGCTTGTAGTCATTGCCCTCAAATTTTCCACATTGCCTTCAAATTTTCCAGCGCAGGTCGGGGTAGTAAGACTAGTGGGATCATTTTTTTCAATGATCAAGTGGCATTTTTACAAAGTTCACTAATATGTATCTTCTTGAGAGTATTATCAGGTTCCAATAAAATGAGAAAGATGAAGACAAAAGGGCGTAGAATCTGGCGTTCATCGTGATTGTCATTCAGAAGGTGGCGTGTATCTTAGATCCAAGGTCTGGGAAGATCACTAGGAGCCTTCGATTGTATCCGAAACTGAAGTAGGTGACTTATTCGCACTAGCCAAACTGCGCAACTAACATTGGTTAGACAAAATCTAACATATATACGATTGAAGGATACCATCAGGTACCCGTATAGGTTAAAGGTCATGATAGTCGACTCCAAGACAAGCCATGCAAACTATGTAAGGATGTTATTAGCGCTGACATCGAAGCATTACTAGGCTCTGGCAAGTAGAGGTCGCGGTCGTTGAACCTAAACCACTGGAGGTGTTAACTAAAAGAGAGTTGGGCTGTCGCGCCAATAATGATTAATGAACGACAAATCGTTATTGAAAGCAGTTCTTCTATAACCTTCACGGATATATGTATGCTATGCTATATAGGAAACCAATCATAAATCTTCCGCTTTATTGAAGGGCAACAAATCTATGAGTCGTGTATACATACGTGTTATTTTTTTTCATTCTACATCTCAGCTCAATGCCATTGCGAGGTGGAACCATTGTACAAGATTCGACACAATTCGTACTTTCTACAGTTTGTGTTGGTATCGCCAAATCATTTACGTCAGCGTCATTTGCAGTCTGATTAGCCTTGTCAGCAACAAGTTAGTATGTGGGACAACAGCTTAGTTAGACCCAAGCTTCGTTTGGGGCTGCCTAATTTTACCGCAAAACAATTCAAGATTTGTTTCGTTGCCGAGTTCAGTTCGGCCACAAATAACGAAACAGTATGGCATGGTTGTTTTTTGCGAGAGATTCGACATTGAGAAGAGGTCTGTAGAATGATTGGTGTCGAAGGATCTAAAGCTGCATGACGCTTGTTCGCATTTTACAGTAAGCGTTTCTTGCACCTTCAAGCACAAACAATTACTCAGATGGCTGCAATTGTTAGTATCCCATCCCGGCCCACTATCAAAACAGCACGTAGTCAAACAGGCGAGTTCGGTGGAGCTTACTTACTCATCCGAGCGGAGTCGACAGAACCACTACCACCGCGAGAGCTGAAACGAGCGGGCGTACCGGAAAGGCAGCGCAAGCAGGTTGGTAGCGAAGCATACAAGAGGTTGCCATCGTCGAACGCAGGCTCGTCGTTCGCCACTGGCTTCACCAGCTAGCTTGCTCAGATTGTGTTGTATTGCCCGCTGGGCGCTTGCAGAGGTACCGGGCCATTTTTTCGCTGTTGGATCTGAGTTTGCGCAACCGTTCGCCATGTATGGATGCGCCAAGTTCTGCATGCTGTTGTTACTTTCGGGTGGATGCAGAGCTAGATCGGAAGATGTAGCCATAAAAATGATATCGGCCAAAGTCGTCGATTACAACAGAGAGTCTGCGAGATATGAATGTACCCGGAATGCTAGCTAGCTAGCGCAGAAGTTGACGTAGACGCGCCAGCATGTTTACTCGCCGCTCAGCAACACCATGTAGATACATGTGTGCTTACTACTATCTCTCCCACATATGAGGCATTCGAACAGATTCAAGCGTGAACTGAATATGTTGTCCAATGTTCCGTTACGCAGCAGCGTGTCTCGAATCCTCCGCATATTCGTATGAGTATAATGAGAGAAAAGATATTTTTATATAAAGAGAAGAGAGTGCTTGCTGTGTTAACTTGACTGCATGGGTGTGTAAATTGCGGATCCTTAACACTACACTCTATCGTACATATGAGTTTGTGTGCCTGTTTTGGCCCCCGCGTTATATTTTGCTTTCGTTGGCTGCAGAGTGGAGTGAAATCCGGTTTTGTTCACGCTCTTTTGATGGTAAACAACATTTCTCAATGTATTTTTTTCCGTCTTCGTCAAGGTATATAAACCAGAATAGGTATGATTTATTGCCCTAGGATTCCGCGCCGAGTGACGTAATATCGCAAAGACACGCCCAGTAGTGCTGCCATCCTGTTTAAAATATAGATTGGAAAATATTTGGGCAGCCCTGTTCACCTCATTATATATTTCACAATAGACATATTAGCAATGGTAAATGCTACATACCAGAGCTAGTGTTAAAATTACATGCTACTAAAATGAAGCGGAGAGAAATATCAAATCAATTGACCGTGTCAGCTGTTGTCATCTAGTTAGTTAGCAAGACAATATAATCAATTTTTAACAATAAAAGTAGGATTGTAACTGTTCGACTTTCAGCGCATCCATCGCCAAACCAATAACAGTTTCAACAAATTTTATTCGACTACTAATAAAGGATTTCAAAATTCTCTATAATAAACACCGCATCAAGAGCATAAATATATATAGCATAGTTTGGAAGTGATGTTGAAAAACGTAAAATGATCCAAAGTGTCGCCATACAATTTGAGTGAAGTCTCTGAAAATTATATTTGATTTATATATTATATGTATACAGTTATATACACTCATAAATTTCTAACTCTGCTAGATAGCACTATTCTCTTGGTAAAAAATGACAAAACAATGACATATTCGCAAGAACTACATTCCCAGTCGGAAAAAGAGAAATTGGCTTCATTCAAAGTGTGCATGAAATCCCACTTGGGTATATTTGGCCACGCCCTCCCCGCCGGATGACGTAACAACAGATCATACCAATGTAGTTTATATACCTTGGTCTTCGTTTCGTTTACTGACCGCAACATTCAACAATCTATGATTTTTTTTGACTAAGTGTTACCAATTCTGTTTTGTTTCCTTAGCTATGTTATACAGATTTGATGAATTTAGTCCTGTGGAATATTCAAGAATATATGAGGTTAGATATGACCTAATAGTTCGAATAAATGATTCCAAGCTACCCTTAAAAGTGAGCCATTAAATTTTTACCCTGTTTCCATCGATGTACGAGGTCCGTTCAAAAAGTAGTGTACTTTGATAAAATACTTATTGTTTTGGTAAAGATTAAGATTATGGCCCCAACCCCGAAGTGGGTGGGAGTAGGGGGGGGGGGGCGCTTCTCCTACTATGGCATAAAAAGTTCCCGGCGGACACATAAAAAATTATGGGGTCCCCCCCCAAATGGGTATTTCGCCTATTTCAAGAGATCATATGAAACCGTACCATTGATCTAGGAAATGATTTCTAGACTTATTTGGTAGTCGAAAATATTTTTAAATTTTTTTTTAAAAAAATTGTTAAAAATAAAAAAAATATTAAAAAAAATAAAAAATTTAACAAATTTGATGAATATCATTTTTGATATAAATGTAATATAAATAAGGGTAACACTTTTGACACACGTTTTGCACCCCTCCTTCCGCCCCCCCCCCCCCCCCCCGGGTCCCATCACCCACCTGGATGAGTAAAGGAAAAGGATTCATTCGCGCATTCATCAATTTTTAATAAATTTTTAATTTTTAACTTCCCATCTTCCAATGGGAAGTTATTGTAATGGGGCCGATTTTGCGAATTTAAAATTTTCACATATCTCCACATTCTCAGATCTGTATAATTCAAATCCATCGGTTTTAGAGAGAAGTCTGTGTGTGTGTATGTACATACGTATGTGCGTTCGGAACTATTTCTCGTCTCGATTATTTCAAGAATCAAAGATCATATTGACTTGGAACCACGTTTCATTC
The DNA here is from genome assembly GCA_963942545.1 of Oxycera nigricornis. NCBI lineage: Eukaryota > Metazoa > Arthropoda > Insecta > Diptera > Stratiomyidae > Oxycera > Oxycera nigricornis. Next base: position 105,453,935 of record OZ012662.1, read on the forward strand.
CACGTGTAATTACGTAACTGAAAACTGAATGAGTTTCCAGCAAAATTGGTTCAGCCGTTTTTTATTGAGAATGCAAAAAACTGAAGAAAAAAGACAAAAAATAGCCTAATTTTGAAATTGATGGATTGCACTATTAATTTGTGCAGATCTCAAATTCCTTTATAGAAATATTTTTATTATTGTGTGTTTTAGGGAAAAAGAGGGAAAAAATGTAAAGGACGCGAGGGAGAAAAAAGGGAAATCGGGGGCGTAATGTTGTCACGTCAGAAAACATGGACGATGTGGATTCGGTGGATTCCGTGGCCAAGGATAAGGACGGGGAGGCCGAGGAAGACGAGCACAAGGAGGTATAGGCTTTGGAACAAGAGTGGAGGCGTCTTTCTTTACCAAATGGCTTTTATGGCTAAATTTAAAAAAAAAAATATATTATTTTAGAATAATAATAAAATATATAAACATAAATAAAAAACACAAATCATTGTTTCTTCATTCACCCCACTGGGAAGTTAGTCGTGTGGATCATGGGGGTCGGTCCTAGACCACATTTTTTTTTATTTTTTTTAGATATTTTTTTATAAATATTTTAAAAAATATTTTTTATAAATATTTTAAAAAATATTTCCGACTTCCAGACAAGTCCAAAAATCACTTCCCAGATAAATTTTACGGTTTTATATAATCTCTGGAAATACGAAAAATAAATTTTTTTTCAACGTTGGGAGGTGGAAATCTTCAAAAGATACCGATCAGCTCCTGCCTCTCAGCATGCCGGATTTTTACCGACTAAAACCACCTCCGTCTCCTTCGAACACTCTCTCCATAAAATTTAGTACATCTTCGTATTTTAAATTTCAGTACATAGTACTTCCCAGACGATAAGAATCGGTATAAGGGATAGTACCAAATCTGTCAGTTTTAGTGTCCTTTTAGTTAGATTAGTTAGATTAGTATAGAAGTAGGGAAACGCCCCTCTTTTGATCCCCCTACACCCCCCACCCTCTCAGGGATGTGGGCCATAATCTTAACCTTTTAATTAATTTGTTACCTTACCGGTGTCAGTTGTGATTCAGATTTGACATTGTGACTTGTTGATACGTTTCGATAAAAATAGATAAAATTGAAATTCTTGTGATGGTCAAATATTTTTGCTTGAAATTTTTACCACCGAACAAGTTTTTAAAGAATTACGAAGGACATACGGAGAAGGTGCTCCGCCAAATTCAACAATGACTCAGTAGTGTGCAAAGTTTATGCCAAAAGAGTTATAATACCTGAATACCGTGATCATGGTGCCACTATAACAGGAAAGGTGTTCCATCAGGACGACGCAGCGGCACACAAGTCTGCAGTTATCATGGCAGCAATGCAAGATACTGGCTTTGAGATTCTTTAGCATCCGTCATATTCACCGGACCCCTCAAAATGAGTTTTATTTATTTGCGCGTTTGAAAGAAAGACCATTTGAGAGGCACAAAATTTTGAAGATGACGAAAAAATGATAGCCGCCGTAAATGATTTTTTAAGTGCCCACCGCCGTAAATGATTTTTTAAGTGCCCAAGATGAAAAAAATTTTTAAATGGGAATTTTGGGTCTAGAAAAAAAAATGTAGAATATATTAACATAAAGGATGATTACGTAGAAAAACAAAATTATATTAGACCTAATCATCTTCAACCTAAATATTCTCATTACTTTTCGAACGTCCCTCGAATTTATTTAAAATTAACCGAACAGAATAATAATTGTCAATTTTATTTATTTTCAGGTATGTATTTCGTTAAGATGTGGAAAATATTTAGAAATGATCAAGTCTGATTGTGGATATTGTGCATTGTGCTCGTTGTAACGTTTAGCAGGGAAAAATTACTTACCGTCAGACCGAGATGCGCATTTAAGCTCGGATTTAATAAGGCATTTATTTTTGATATTAATTTGGCGAATTTCCAAAAACAATTTTTTTTTCTGGTAATCGATTTTGTGAACTAATTCATTTATTGTAGATTTTGAAGCTGAAAAGTGTTCATCGAGATTGAAACAGTAGCTAAGTGAAGTCAAGTGAAGTGTTCTATAAAAACTACACTAAAAACATGGCATCGAACAAGAAAATAGACCCTAATCAGTCGATAGACGATTATAGTTTGGGAAATGAGAACGCTTTATTATTTCTTTGTGTTCAGATGACCAAAGACGACGAGGAAATGGACGAAATCGACTGAATTTTCGTCCTTCCAATGATTAAATACAATAAAGTAGGTCAAAGACATGAACTGAGGATGTACAAAACGATCATTCTTCCGATTGGAATTAATTAATGATGTGACTTATGTCTTCGATAAACCCAATGATATTTTCGATATGGCGCATCCTGGGACGGTATAGCGAATTCATTGTTTTTACGTTTGACGAACCAGCTGCAGCTGTATTGATTCTATTCTAATATCAGTGAGTCTACCTTTGTAGATCGCATCGGATGATACGCCGAGCAACAAGCAATCGTCCTAAGATATAGTGCATGACAGAAAGGACCTTAAAAGGGTGAAAGCAACAAACCCTCCTCCCCCAACTGAAGTGTCCCCAGACCAATCAGCTCTTAAGATTGCAAAGGCGCTTCGATTGACACCTCAACAAAGGCAATACGACTTTGTTTTCGTGAGTGATGCTCGTAGAAAAAACGCGAATGTTGCAAGGACTCAGTTGAAGTAAATTGCTATCAAGATTTGTTAACTGAAAGATGTGGTTGTTGGACGGCTACACGGATTAGTGCACTTTCACATTGTTTTTTCGCAACAATTTTTGACATAAGGTTGCAAGAAAATAGCAAACAACTGCCCGAAGCTCCCAAATATGGTAACACCGTCATTCCGTGTGTGATTGGAGAGTGCGAAAACCGCGCAGGTGATTATGAAGAAGTACGAACAATTGCACATTACTTTGCATCGGTTGGACACGTGAGCATGACGAAATCATGCATGGCGTGTTGCTTTTAAAAAAAAATTAGATGTAATTAAGATAGGCACAGGCCCGCCACCAAAAGCACATAAAACTTGGAAAATATCGAAGCTGTACCGAAGTACGATGCCAACAGTTCGGGGAATCACTTGCCAGTGACTAACCTGGGCGAGAACTGATTTGTTGCTCCTCTCTTTGGAGAGTACTGGTGAACGTTGAGAGTATTTTCGAAGAGGCAGAGAGAGAAAGGTTGATTGTAGTAGTGGATTTGCGGGAGCTTCCATCTAAACTCGTGAGCCTGGTTATTTTGTTATGGCCCGGTATCTACATATGTATATATAGGAGGAAGCCCATCTGAACAGTCCCGAGAACAACAACATGTGATACGATGTATATAATATACGTGCACGAGCCGTAACAGCATGACTCGTACATTGTTTTGATACACAGAGCGCCCCCGAAATCGGAACCCGACAACGAAAGCGACGACGAGTTGCCAGTTGGAATTAGAAGAGAAGACACACTCTGCGGAAAAAAGTGCGGACTTTTTCGCCATCCGAGTCAGAGAATCATATATACATATACCGCTGTTGGAAAGGTGCACGCAAAATTTGACCGCTAAGACGGACGGACGGACCCAGGCAACAGAGTGTTGCAAAAATACTAGACCCGGCCAGCTTACTGATTCATCAGCTAGCTACTAGTGTAGGTACATACAGTGAGCGTGACACCACCAGTGGATCCTGGGACGAAATATACGGTGGCGATAGATATTCCAAGCAAAAGACATGCGAAGCCGCGGTGCCTAAAGCCAAATTGCAGTTGGATTCGCTAGTTCTGCATCGGTTTTTTCAATGGATTCCATTTTTCGGTTTGCACAGTGAGTGGTGAGTGCAGCCGTACAGCTCGTTTTCGGCAAGGTGTCAGTGGTTTTATTTTTACATCATCTTCGTGGTTGTTGTGTCGTTTTGATTGTGTTTCGTCGTTGTTCCACCTTAAAGTTTCGAGCTGTGGTGTCGAGCCCGTTGTTGTACAGAAACGATTCCCCAAGCAAATTCCATTATATAGTTCGTTCGTTCGGGAAACTCGACCGTACAACGAGACTCTACCCACGATAAGTTGTGTTGTTACATTGTGTCATTTCACCGGGAAACTTTCCAGCAACTGTAAGTGTTGATTTAATGCTAATTAAGTACAAGAATGTTTGACGAATTGCAGGTTTGTCTCGATAATCCACCACCCTGTAGTGCGATTGAAGGAGTTCTTTGTGCAAAAATACGACGGATTGAAAATCCCGATCAGAAAAAGCTACGTGCCTACAGTGCAAAGTTGAGACTGTGTTGGTTGTATGATACCGTGCACACACAATCCACTGTACACATACACTTGGCATCAAATCGAGGAGTGAATCGAGTGTACAATTGTACGGGTAGTCGATTGTATATGATGATTCAATAGAGTCTCACGTGTACGTGTATGCTTATCATTGGACCTTCATTGAATCATTCATCGAGCCACCGAAAAAATTGGACAGAAAATTTTAAAAGGGAACTCCAGTTGCCACACTGCGCTGTACAAATAATTTCTGGATAGTATAAAAGGATCAACACAGGAAGACGATTTAAGTTTCTTGTAAAAAAATTTAGATATGTGAAAAAATTCTGCTTCTACCAAAACTTATTCATGAGGCTCACCTTGCCTGGACAGCCTCACGGAAGTAGCCAGTTTAAATATTAGCTGCATAGCCGGCTTCATACGTGATAGTTTCTAAATGCTTCTCGTCATCCCACAGGTTCTAGTGCCGTACCGTATCTTTTTGTGGTATCACAATGGTCCTATCGTGGCTTAAGTGAGCCACCTTTTAATTAAGGAGGCTGCCACTACAAGCAACCAACCAACCAAACCTTATTCATTGGTGGCTTTTAATCTCATCAATCTTCTATTCTAAATTTGCAATCATTGTTTGAAAAAGAGCCCAAATAGAATTTGTACCACTATACTGTTCCAATACTGTCAATCCCTAATTTGACAGTTGGGCGTGGCGGCTCGAATAGTCAATCCCTAGAAAATAATAGCCAAAACCTATAATGACTGCCCGACTCCTTTAGATGCTTAGATGGTTGCTGAACATATATTTTGCTTAGTTTTAAACACAATAGTTGGTTTTTTTGAGGTTTTGGTTGAAACCCCCAAATTTAGGTTGTCAAAAAACTTCAAAATAATGTAGACTTCTTCAAATGTTGAGTTGCAGTGAAACTTCTTCGACTGGGCTGGCCATCTGTAACGATTGAGCTATGAGGACCTACTTTGAGACTTCAGGAATCTGTTGCAAATTATCAGGGATGATCAGCAGAGATTTAGTTAGACGTGGCTTCAACCAGCAAGTATGAATGAACCATGCACTCTGGATTAAACTGGTATTCCCATTCGGGTGTGACGTGCAACTTGGGCTGCATTGTAGACTTCTCGTGTCTTAAATACACGAAGAGGACCCCATCCGGGTAGTTCCTCACGTTGAAATGATTCTGGTCATTACGAACGAATAGGAAACGAGCGAGTACCCGTAAGGATATTTGAAACGCTATATAAGTGAGACGAATCTTCAGTTGAACTGTTGATCAGTAATAGAAAAACATTGCAGACTTGTGGTTGAAGTAAAAAACACCCTGCAAGGACAAAATACGTCCAGCTGGATTATCGTATTATTGAATGTAATATCTTATCAACACAATCCTTAAAACGATTGTATCTATCTACTTCAACTTTTCTACCGAATAAACAAGAATAGTCTATTGATTGGTACATTTCTAACCATTGCGTTCTAACAGGCTTGTCGAAGAGTGTTAGCTCGCGGCAAAAATAAGCCCACCAACATGTCCAGACTTGACGATATTTTGTTGTGTTGTACCTCCAATGGTACCAAAGTATCTTTCGAAACTTCCACCAGCTACAGATACATGTGATACCAAATATAATCTCTTCGATATTCTTCAAGTGAGAACGGAAGTGTAGTTAAAAACCACCATCGGCAAAGTTGTTTTTGTCGTCAATTTTGTGTGTTGGTGTTTATTTATTTGTGAGATATCGTTTGGTCCGTTGCCACATTTCTACGATAATAATGTCGTCGTATTTAAGGTCACCTCCGGGTTTTGGTCGTGTTAAATAAGTCTGCAGCAAACAGTAACAAATTGAAATCTTGAGTATATTTTCCGAGGGCTTTTTTCGCCGCTGAAACGAATGGATCATTAGCGAGTCTATTGACTTCTTAATCCTCCAATTATCCTAGGCAAATCCTGTTCTTTGTTGTTCACATCGAAAAGGAAGCCTCCCGGGCCCAGGGTACGTATGTACGTACGTACGTTTCAGTGTGCACGATTTGGTGCTGCGGTAGTGTTTCAATTGGTTATACTCTCACTGTTGTAATAACTGACGTGACGTTGGTGTTGTTCTTCGGCAACTTCTATATACAGATCCAGAGAGGAAAGTGACCGCGCCTGCGATTTTACGCTATAATTACGTATGGTTTGGTTGCGCTCAGCGCTGAGAATAACCCGGCAAACTGGCTGGAATTGTACGTAGGTACTCTCTCACGTTGCGGGGCGCATTAATGTATCTCATGCGGCTCCTCGTATTCACATAGGTTTGTTTATAACGAACACATTGTTGTGTGTACATCGAAACCGTTTGATAATGTAATACGTGTATACGTTATCGCAATTCGCCTGGACGAGCACGAGCTATTTGGCCCGGCCAACTTGTGCACGTACATATCTATCTACCAAGCAAAAGCAACGCCACCACGGCTTGAACTCTTTATGGGTTCTATGCCCGCCCGGGGGTAGTATGTTGACAGAATATTGAGAGGGAAAAAGGCGCTTTGTGAGCTATCATTTTGCATGCGACGCATATGATTCATATTCATCAATTTTCTTGTAGGTAATAAGAAAAATCGAGACTCTTGACACCGTCCTACAAATATTAGAAATAATTTTGTACTGACTAAGGTCCTTTTCACAGACACTCGGTTGCCGGATAAACGGTTTCGACCCGGTTCCCTTGATTGTATGGCCGTCGATCGCATTGCCTCCTAAACGGCTGTACATGAGTGAACCATTTATCCCGAATCCGATTGTGTGTGAAAAGGGTATTAACGGTGAAAAACCCTTGAGTCCCACTTATAATAAAATGTAATCCGATTGACATGAAACTCAATACAAAAATTCAATTGGCTCGCTTCCTATGAAGAATCGAAATTTTCATATTCCTTCTAGGGTCAAAACAAAACCATTTAATTTACATAATACATAATGTTGCATTCTAATTATCCTTTTCTTTTACTGCCACAAAAACAGGTGTTTATGATCCTAAACTACACATAATGGCGGCGTAACGGTGAAAAATCCTTGAGACCCATAATAAAATGTAATCCGATTGATATGAAACTTCTAAAGTATAAAAATTCAATTGGCTCGATTCCTATGAAGAATCAATATTTTTCGATTCCATCTAGGGTCAAAACCACACCCTTTAATGGACATAATCCATACTTTTTCATATAAACTACGAATAATAGCTCACATACATTACCACGAAAACAGATGTTTATGATCCTAAATTACACATAAATACCCATATGCAAGGTCACAAAAACACGTGTTTATGATCCGCGCATTTGAAAACACCTCAAAGTGTTTACATACAGTGAATCAAAATAAAACTCGGACACTTTGATATTTTTTTCTTTATGAGGCGATTAATAGTGTAAGGAAAAAATTTAAGCTGGGAGTATGATTAATTTTACATATATTAAGCTTATTTTTAAGATTTTTTATGAAAATACTGTAAATATAAATTTATTCCGGAATAAAGTACATAATAATATAATTATTCAAGAGTATTCTCTAAAATTTTGGTCCAAAAATATTGATTACTGAGTCATTGACCGCAAATTTTCGTAGACACCTCAAAAAAAAGTTGCTTTGCGGTGCACAGCATAATTAATCACTCGATCATCTGATGACAAAAAACCAAAAAGATTTCGTTAGTTTATGAGCTTTCCGAGGTAACCACGTAGAGATATTTTTTTTAAATCTATTTTTCAATTTTTAGTTTCAATTCTAAGAATAAAAAAAATTTTTAAAATTTTTTTAATAAAAAATCGATGAATTTGTTATTATAAAACAAATTGTAATCATTAAAAATAAAATACCTCGACGTGGTTTATGTACAGAATAATTGTGGAAAATTTGAAAAGGATCGAATAAATAGATTTTGAGTTAGAGCGTTCACCGACTTTGAAAAGGCTAAGTGTTGGAAAAACTCGTTTAAAAAAGAAAAACAGCCGATTTACAGTTTATAGTGTGTCGAAGAGCAAAGTTTTAAAATCCTGAAGCTTCGTTAGTTTTGCTTCAATCGACCTAAAATTTGAACTGAGTACTCTTGAAGAGTTCTACTATCCTATAAAATAATAAAAAAAAATAAAAAATACCATACTCCCCCTTAAACGAAAGAGAATTTTTTTATGGTAATACAGAATCGATAAAAAAGCAAAAGCAAAATTTATTTATATAAATTCTTGAAAAAAATTAAATTTGAAAAATAACGAAAACTGTTCTCAAATTGAAAAATATAATATATAATAAATAGGTCAGTAATATCATTCGGCGAGAATGCTTCGGCTGGTATCCATGCCCTGAATGTTGTCCTTAAAGATTGCTTCCAGCTTTGCTTCGCGTGAAGACATCTCCCAATTTATCAATAGCCTGTTTGCTCAGATTCGCTGAGCGTTGGTCTGCGCAGGATATTAGCTTGAGGCCTAGCCCTTTTCTTGTGTGTGTGTAATCTTCGTTGCCCATTCAAGGGTTGCTTTCATCCGTCTAGGAAAGATCGTCTGAAGGCAGATTGTTCAGCCTCTTCAGGACCTTGAACTCCTATAAGCATTTGCGGAGCTCTGACGCGAGTCGAATTTTGTATGGTAACATCTAACCGTAAATGTAAAGATTTGATTAAAATGTCGCTTGGAAGCAAGGGTTAGAAATTCAGGACTACGTGACAATTAATGATTTCAAAAAGACACCGACCCAAAGTAGTAGTAGTATTTATTTAGGTCAACGGAAATTTGTCATGCTGGACACACCTCGCACCCTTATTACTTCTCTCCGGCCGGCAGACTTTAATTCAATAGAACATTTGAAGGACCAACTGAAAAAAAGCTGAGAAAATATCAAATCTTCAACATGAGTGACCTTTGAAGGGTTCTTTTCGTAGGCTGAACGCTGAAATCAATCAAAAAATCTGGTAATCTAATGAGGATTGGATACAGTTACTATGGTGGAAGGTCATCTGACAAAGTTAAAAATAAATAGCTTTTCAAATTTTCCCTGTAAAGATTTTGGTTTTCCTTGAAACGATCTATTTTTATTCTGGTCAAATATATTTCAAGAAGGTGCTAGAAATCTTCAATTAAATTTAGAAAGTCTTCGACAATCGACTCCATATATAAGGTCACTTTGAGAAAACAGTCATGGGCTGTGGTTTTGAGCCAATTGACATCAACTTTTTGCTCAATGTCGAGCGGGACAAAAAAATATTGATTATCCCAGTAATAACTTTCAATGCCACCCGTCGAAAATCGCCATTACGCACGAACTTAACTAGTAGAACTATCCCTACTGACTTTATCTAAATTGCCTATCGCACTTCCCCCTCGTCGTACTCCTTCCTTCCACTGATTGCATTCAATTAGTTTGGTTATCTGTCAAAATTATGATTCTTGGATATCGCGGTATTACCCACCCAGCCCAGCTCAGACTATACAAAAATCCATTCTTTGTCCTCCGCGTCCTCGTATAGAAATCGAATGGAAAATGTGTGTAGGCATAAAAGAAAGTCATTATTGTCGAACTCATTCAGGTATGCTAGGACTAACGCTCGTATGCACATCGCTAGGTATACAGGTATACGTACGTGTAATTTTGTAATTTCACCTTTGAAGGAAAATACGGACTAATGACGAGACTTACTAGACAAGGCTAAACTCACACGTGTGGCGTGGAGAGGTGGGTGGCCGTCCCTACCATTAGTAGCGACAACAGCAACAACAGCACTCTTACAAAAAGATTTACGATATGTCTACGCCAATACTTGGGCTCTGCTATTTGAGTTTCATTAAATTAGTACTTACTCTGTGAATCCGGGGTGGGTAATTATGTATCGTAGACATTCACGACAGACCTCCAGCACAAGGCAGAAGACTTTTAAGTAAATTGTGCAAGGGAAATTGAGTGTATGTTATCGGAGCTAATTTAATATATCAGCAGAGGAACTTGATTTATTTTTGTTGTTGCTTGGATTTGAAAAAGCCTGAAGAGTCCTTTCCTAATGGTTGATCGTGCGGAATGCTTAATAAGCTTCGGTGTCGGAGCTGAAACATTTTGGCATCATAGTGCCAATGGTTTCGATCCAAATTTGGTCAAGCAATATGGTTCTCACGATGACCAAAAGACCTGCCAAATTCTGTTGAGGAATTGCGTCTATGATCTTGATACTCATAACAATTTCCATAAGACATGCTTAGAATCAACTTTCCAGGTTGATTGTTTGACAATCGCACTGTATTGAAGAGCCGAGCTCTTCTTCTTTGTAATATCGACCGATTTAAATGTAGATTTCACTTTCGCAGAGGCCTTCTTTCAGACGATATTTTTACATTTTCCGCTGATTTGGTTTGGTACTCAATGCCAAACTAACTCAGTATGTATGCAAGGACATTGACTTAACGGACGTTTAGTTCAGGGACGAGAAAACGAACGTCTCGATAAATAGAGGATTGGTAATTGTTGATAGGCCATCTTGTTTAGTACTCTAATAAAATCCATGCATGAGGAGACTTAAAATAGCAATACAAGACACTTCAACCCTCTTTGACTTTTTTACTTCCCTTTTTTACATTCCACTACTTTTTCTTTGAACTATGACGTAACAAAAAAACTTGGTTTTGTTTTCATTTTATACTTTCGTCTCTTTTTCGATTTATTTTTACTTTACTTTTCCTTGTTTGCTTTTTTTGTTTTCCTCTTTGGGTTTCCACCTTTCTTTCTCCTCCTTTCTTTCTCCTCCTTTCTTCTCCTTTCTTCTCCTTTCTTCCTTCTTTCTTCCTTCTTTCTTTCTCCTTTGCGTCATCCTCTTCTTCCTCCTTTTCTCTTTGCCATCCTCCTTTTTTTCCTCCTCCTTCCTTCATCCTATTTCTTTTTCCTTTCCTTCCTCCTATTTCTTTTTTCTCCATTTTGTTTTTTCTCCCTTTTTTCTCCATTTCTTTTTCGTCCATTTCTTTTTCCTCCATTTCTTTTTCCTCCTTTTTCTGTTTTCACATTTTTCTTCTTATTCCTGTTTCTTTTCCTTACTTTTTAATCTTTCTTTTTAATTATTTTCTACTTTTTAATTTTTTTCTACTTTTTTATTTTTTTCTACTTAATTTTTTTCTACTTTTTTATTTTTTTCTACTTTTTCATTTCTTTCTACTTTTTTTTTCTACTTTTTTATTTTTTCTACTTTTTTATTTTTTCTTTCCTCCTTTTTTATTTTTTATTTCCTCCTTTTTTATTTTTTATTTCCTCCTTTTTTATTTTTTATTTCCTCCTTTTTTATTTTTCTTTATTGCTTTTTTATTTTTCTTTCTTGCTTTTTTATTTTTCTTTCTTTCTTTTTTATTTTTCTTTCTTGCTTTTTTATTTTTCTTTCTTGCTTTTTTATTTTTCTTTCTTGCTTTTTTATTTTTCTTTCTTGCTTTTTTATTTTTCTTTCTTGCTTTTTTATTTTTCTTTCTTGCTTTTTTATTTTTCTTTCTTGCTTTTTTATTTTTCTTTCTTGCTTTTTTATTTTTCTTTCTTGCTTTTTTATTTTTCTTTCTTGCTTTTTTATTTTTCTTTCTTGCTTTTTTATTTTTCTTTCTTGCTTTTTTATTTTTCTTTCTTGCTTTTTTATTTTTCTTTCTTGCTTTTTTATTTTTCTTTCTTGCTTTTTTATTTTTCTTTCTTGCTTTTTTATTTTTCTTTCTTGCTTTTTTATTTTTCTTTCTTGCTTTTTTATTTTTCTTTCTTGCTTTTTTATTTTTCTTTCTTGCTTTTTTATTTTTCTTTCTTGCTTTTTTATTTTTCTTTCTTGCTTTTTTATTTTTCTTTCTTGCTTTTTTATTTTTCTTTCTTGCTTTTTTATTTTTCTTTCTTGCTTTTTTATTTTTCTTTCTTGCTTTTTTATTTTTCTTTCTTGCTTTTTTATTTTTCTTTCTTGCTTTTTTATTTTTCTTTCTTGCTTTTTTATTTTTCTTTCTTGCTTTTTTATTTTTCTTTCTTGCTTTTTTATTTTTCTTTCTTGCTTTTTTATTTTTCTTTCTTGCTTTTTTATTTTTCTTTCTTGCTTTTTTATTTTTCTTTCTTGCTTTTTTATTTTTCTTTCTTGCTTTTTTATTTTTCTTTCTTGCTTTTTTATTTTTCTTTCTTGCTTTTTTATTTTTCTTTCTTGCTTTTTTATTTTTCTTTCTTGCTTTTTTATTTTTCTTTCTTGCTTTTTTATTTTTCTTTCTTCCTTTTTTATTTTTTCTTTCTTCCTTTTTTATTTTTTCTTTCTTCCTTTTTTATTTTTTCTTTCTTCCTTTTTTATTTATTCTTTCTTCCTTTTTTATTTTTTCTTTCTCCCTTTTTTATTTTTTCTTTCTTCCTTTTTATTTTTTCTTTCTTCCTTTTTATTTTTCCTTTTTTTATTTTTTCTTTCTTCCTTTTTGTTTGTTTTTTCTTTCTTCCTTTTTGTTTGTTTTGTCTTTCTTCCTTTTCTATTTTTTCTTTGCTCCTTTTTTATTTTTCCTTTCTTCCTTTTTATTTTGTCGCTCTTCCTTTTTATTTACTCTTCCTTCCTGTTTATTTTTTATTCCTATTGAAATTTTTCTTTGTTCATTTTTATTATTTCTTCGCTGTTTTTTATTTTTTCTTTGTTCCTATTTTCTTCGTTTTCGTTGTCTTCATTTCGTTTTTATTCTTTATTTTCGTTTTTTTTCTTTTCTTCTTGGTTTCTTCTCTTTTTCTACCGTTTTATAAAATGTTTTTTACTTGTATTTTGCTGTTTTACTTCTTTTTTTACCGTTATTTTTATTTTCAATCTATTTACGTATGGGTTTTTACTTCTTTAATTTTTTATTCATTTTTTCACTTACAATTTTCGAAGTAAATCGTGAGTTCGTTATTTTTTTCTTTACATTTTAACATCTTTTTATTTATATTTATGTTTTTATTCCTTTTTTCTATTTACTTAATTCTTCTTCCCCCTCCCAGTCTATTCCCTTTCATATTCCGCATATCAAGTGTTAACATACATCCTTCGTCTATGATTGTTCCTGTAAAGCAACAAAAAAAATGAAAGTAAAAACCAAAGTGCCACAAAATTACCTCCGCGTCGTGTCCTCTAGCACAGCTCTTGCCCACCACCCCCTTTGAGGTCGATTTGCCAACATCTTGGCGTTGATTTACTCAATTCTGGCATGCACGTTGGTGCCTGTTCTCCGCCCAGATGGCAGTAGCACCCATATGTGTACATACGAGTACATGCCGCGCGTATATTGTTGATTGAAAGCTTCCACGATATTGCATTTTAGTGTAGCTAGCTTTCTTCCGTTGAAGGGGATGCGTGGGGGTTGCTCGGGATCGGTCGAGCTCCAATGTGCGATGCGCGACACGTGCGCGTGTATTCGTATATTATTCATGTCATCATGATGTCATGTGATGCAATGAAGCCAACCAGAGCGACCATCGAGGCTCCCCGTCCGATTCGCAGGGGCGTTGGGCGCAAGTACCCGAAATTACGGTTCCACTTGGCGCTCTTGCAAACGTATGTCTTTCTATCTTTTCGCTGACAACAGCACACACATGGTGTATGCCGCGCATTTGGTTGTTCCTTCGGTTTTGCAAGGTTTGTAGTCTGCATTTTGAACCACTCGTCCCAAGCACTTGGGTATTTCTTTCGGTTCGGTTACGGGACAATTGGTGCTTCACTCTGCAACGGTCGAAAGTGAGTAGTAACCGGAGACGGTGATAAACAACTGCAAAATATCTTTTTCGGTTGTCGGCTTTCACCTCGAACGTACAGATATTCGTGGACAACAGGTCCACTTCGGCCAGTTCGCACTATGGACTATGTAGCTTCAATTTTGCTGATTTCTTTGGTCGCAATCGCGTACCATGTTGCTGAATAGTACCTTCCTACATTCATGAACGCACGAGCATGTTGGTTTCGGTAGATACGTAGTAAACGCTGCCTTGGATATGAAGAAGTGCATGTGTAGCGGCTTTTTTCGGATTGTGCGCCTTCAGTTGGGAGAATGCTCCTTCCTGCTTGTATGGTAGAGATCCTAACTTGCGCAGATTGTCGTGACTTTGACCGGTCGGGTCGCCGGAATGCAGCTAATAAAAAAGAGTACCCCGGGTGCTAACCCTTGATTGGTAATCGCGACTTCGAACATGTAAATTTGGTGGTACTATAAGGATAGTCCACTTAAATATTCTGAAAACATTATCTCCAGTTTAGGACGCCACTGACCGAGGCGATTATTTTTGTCCGGTCCGGTCATCAAAATTTAGGTAAAGGTTCCGGCCCCCTCACCCACCCGCGATGAAGGGATGCCAGACGTTACCCCTATTTTTATTACACTTACGGTAAAAATTACATTCATAAATTTTTTGATTATTTTTTTATATTTTTTTTTGATTTTTTTTTAAAAAAAAATTATTAATTTATTTTAAATTTTTTAATTTAATTTTTTTATTTTTTTTATTTTTTTAAATTTTTTTCGACTTCCAATCATGTCGAAAAATTACTTTCAAGATCAATGTTACAGTTTTATATGATCTCTAAAAATAGGCAAAATAACCATTTTTTAGTGAGGTAAGCCCATAACTTCTCATGGGGCCGTGACCGCCGCGAACTTTTTATGCGAAAGCAGTAGGGGAATCTCCTCTTTCGACCCCCCCCCCCTCACACACCCTTTGGAGGTGGATGCCATAATCTTAACCTTTACCTAAATTTACCATCTGCATATCGCTATCCACAATTTTTTTCCGCAAATCTATTTTCGCTACTATCTGGATTACACCTTACCAACTTAGGACTGTTGAATTTTGGCCAAATTTTCATAAAACCTAACTTTCGCTCCCTTTTTGTTCGAGGAATCAATTTTTGACATGACACAGTCAAAGAACGTTCCTTCCTCCTCCACATTGTACAGTGTTTAGCTCTATATTTACAAAAAATCTTCGATGGATACATGAAAAAAAGTATATTGAATGCAATTTTGAATTTAAAAAGAGAATGCTGGCCTCATAAACTTTCCTAATCGATATTCTGAATACTAGTAACGTTTTGAATTTTGGAGAAAAATCGTCTCTCTCAAAACTTTAAATGTATTTTTCTCAAAATCGCTGGCAATGTTTTCTCCGAAACTACGAAACCGATCCTTCTGAAATTTTTGCCATTTATTGAACACATATATAGTTATCGTGTGAACCACGGCCGTTTCAAAATATTTTTTTTTTCAATTTTTTTAAATGCAAAAATCACACAAAAAAACTCGAGTTTTGATAAATTATTTTCAACTGTGCGCCATTTTGTTATTATTGTATATAACTTGATAATTTTGGTTCAAACGATTGCCACTGGATTTTAAAATAAAACCTTTACATTTTTTAGGAGAATGCCGTCATTTTGTGTAAAATAATAATAAATCAATAAAATAATTTTTTTAATTCGCTTTGACAATGTATTACATGAACTCAAAAAGAATCACATTGATATCTACTCCAGGGGTCTTGTAATAAATTCTTAAAAACAAGTTTTTTGGGTATATAAAATCTATAACTCCCTTAAGGGTCTTTTACGATGTTAAAAAATAACCATTTTTTTCAATAGAAAGAAAAGAGATATTTTGAAATTTTGTACAAATGTTAATTGGTACTTTGGGTGTACAAAAATATTTTTTAGATGTTTTTATTTATTTTTACCCATAATAATATTTTTAAAAAAACCTCAAAAAATGACGGCGGACGTGATTTCAGGTGACTGGTTTATCTGGGGGAAAAAACAAAACGCCAAATTAACCCTTGTTTAAGTGCCTATGTCAGGTACTGGAGTGATTTTATTTTTCATTAAATAATAACAAAATGGCGTTCATTTGTTTTTTTTTTTAAAGCTATTTTTCAGGGTGGAAAATTGAGTGAAAATCAGAAAATTTGACTCCCGTATTACTATGACATAAAAAATTCGCGGCGGTCACGGCCCCATGAAAAGTTATGGGTTTATCCCACTAAAAAAATGTTTATTTTGCCTATTTTTAGAAATCATATGAAACCGTAGAGCTGATCTGGGAAGTGATTTTTAGACTTGTTTGAAAATCGAAAAAAATTTAAACAAATTAAAAAAACAATTTTTAAAAAAAATAAAAAAATTAAAAAAATATAAAAAAATTGATGAATGCCGTTTGCACCGAAAATGTCATATAAATAGGAGTAACACTTTGGAGACACGTTTTGCACCCCCTCTCGCGCGGGGTGGGTGAGTGGACCGGAGATCCCTCCCCCGAAGAGGGTGGGGGCCATAATTTTAACCTTTACCAAAATCTGTCTGCCAGCCCAAAATGCACGGTTGACATCAAAATTTGGACCATTTTACTGAACTGTGCAGCATTTTCCATGGTTTTTCGGATCGGCTGCATCGTCAACACTCCACACTATGACTTCATCATACTCTACTATGCTCTCACCACATCTGCGAAGGGTTAAGTTGACTTTTCGTGTCAAAAACTATTATTAACCCTCAATAGTCAATCGTGGTGTGCTTTTGAAATCAACTCGACATCAACACATGCTTCCGAGGAGTTAGTTTCCTCCGCAATATCCTGCCAAATGCCGGGTTGTAGCGGCGCACAATCACACTCTGACTCTGGGGGTTGATTCTCCTTCGCGGCACGATTTTCATGAACGACGCAACACTTGGAAAGATTGCCTGTTTTCCCTGAAGGGATGAACGCTGTACGAACGAGCGCGCGTGTGTGTGTGTATCTTTACGCGGATTTACATTCATCTGAAATGTGTGTTTTCATGTGACGACGTGTGGTGTACTGTTGGTTTGGTACCAAAGTTTTCACCGCGAGTGAGAGAAGACCATCAAAAGCCGGAGTAAGCAGCGCAATGAGACTTTTCTCTGCACGCGGGGCACCACTGTTACACGACGCGGCAAATGTTCCTGAGCCCATATACATATTGTATCTATGTACTGTGAGTATCCATCCACATGACCAGATCACACATGGCCGATTTGTAGCCGGGGTCTCGTCGCTTTTGCTGTCGCTACACACTCAATTGAATCGGACTGGTTTGTCGGGAAACACGGCATGCCCGAGGAAAACCCATAACATCACAAGCACTGCTGCGCGCTCTGCAGAAAATCGGTGTGAAGTCGTCTACCAAAGTATCTAATTTTATCTGCATCGGTTCTAAGAAAAATGTAGTAGAAAACTTCCTGTGTTGTGCTTCGGTTCGCATCGCTTTGCCTTGCTTTTCTTTGCTTTCCGTGGCTTGCTCCTGCGAAAGCTGCTGTGCCGCCCAGCACACATTGTTCAGCTCGGCTTGGTGTCAACACGGTGTCCCTAAATGTGTCGCGTGGAAAGTGAAAAGTGCCTGCAATTGTGAAAGTTAGACAATTCTGCAACGCGACAGAAAAGCTACGCTGGGATATCCCAGGCGGCGTGGAAAGCCCCGCAGCCTGGTTGCTGCGAAAGTTGGGTGGAAGCCGGAAATAGATGGTCACCAGCGTCGTTACTTTGTCGAGAAAATCGATTACTGCGTGTTGTGTTACTAATCCCTGGAGTAGTGGTGGCGGCGCTGACGACAAAAAGGACACTGTGAGTATCCCCTTTTGCATAGTAGTTTCGTGATTGAGACCCTCCCGGAGTCAGTAATGTTCGATGTGAAGTCGTGACGTACCGTACTACCGACCCGGGAATGCTGGTGCGAGGACACGAATAAAGGACGAGAGAACTAGCACTTGAAACTTCCCCTCGAAGCTGTGACGCCGCAAGGAAGCGAGCATTCTGTGCACAGGTACTGGCTGGGGCTCCCGTAATCAAAACCATCCAAGTCAGCCGGTTGCAAAGGTCATCCTCTTGCACAGAGGCAACCCCACCATCCCCCTCCCCCCGAAACAAAGTAAATGAACGAGCGTACGAGCAACGTGTTTTCTTTCTTGCAGACACACCTGACAACAATAGAGAAAAGCGTTTTCCCGCGACCACCCCTCGTCCCCTTGTTCTTGTTGTTGCTGCTGCTTCCACACCACCGCCGGTGTCCGGAAAGTGGTTGCGTCGTCGTCGCCGTGTGTTTTGTTGACTTCGCAGGCCCCGGGTATCCGCAGACGAAGAATGCGCTGCACCGTGTTTGCTGGCTGATCCGTCGTCATCGTCCTCCTCCAGTGCGTTTAGTCCAGGCAGGATTAAAGAACGGGCCCTGACACTGATTCATAGCCCTCAAGCCATTGCTAAGAGCTTAAGCGTGTACATAGGCGCTCGGAAGGATGTGGGAAGCGTAGAAAGGGTTAATTATAACTAGATTTCCCTCAGATTACGCAGTCACTCATTTTGCAAACATTGTAGATGGGAATACATTGTAGAATGCTGAAGTCAGTGTTCGTTGTACGTAGTTGCAGTTTGTGCAACAAAAAACCCCAATTTTTGTGAAAACGCTAATAGACCATAACGGATCTGGAAAAAACGACTACATTTGACTGTTGAAGGGGGGGGGGGGGGGCGAGGACACACTGATTTTTGCAGAAAAAGTTTTGGATTCACTCGTATAACAATAATTGACTTATCTTCCCTCTTTCAAAAAAGGCGAGAACATTAATAAAGAAATCGAAATGTTTAAAAATTATAAAAAAAATCGGTAAAGGTTAAGATTATGGCCGTGAGTAGGGGTAATCGAAAGAGAGGGTTCCCCTACTACTATGGCAGAACAATTTCACGGCGGTCACGGCCTTATGAGAAGTTAATGGGGTTCCCCCATTTAAAAAATGGTTATTTTGCATATTTTTAGAGATCACATGAAACCGTAAAATTGATTTGGGAAGTGATTTTTAGACTTGTTCGTTTTTTGGTAAAAAATAAAACTAAATAAAATACAAATAAAAAATATTAAAAAAAATCATAAAAAAATTAATCGATGTCATTTTTACTATAAGTGTAATATAAATAGGGGTCCCGCTTTGGAGACACGTTTTGCATCTCCGATCCCCTCCCCCTCCAAGCCGGGCGCTGGGGCTATAATCTTAAACTTTACCAATAAAATACTACTACTTTTCTCACTTAAAAATTTTAAAACATTTTACCCATGACGCAATATAGGAATAAATAAAAAAACCACGAAAAGAAGCAATTTTTTTTAACCACTTCGAATGTAGGACCTTCATAGTTCGCCCAAAATTCTTTATAATATAATAAAACAGAAATAAAATCTTAATAAAATTGAACTCTTGATTTTTTTGACTCACAAATTTTTTAAAAATTTTATTACGTCGCACTTCAATCCTTGGATCATCTTCAGGTTTAAAACATGGTTCAAGAAGTGGCGAATGGAAGGGAAGGGTAATTTCATTCATTTCATTTTAAGGCGTTTCAGATAGTCCAACAATAAAAATAACAAAAACAAAATGGCGGCCATTTTTTAAAAAAAGGAATTTTTGAGGGTGGAAAATTAAGTGAAAATCTGAAAATTTGTTACCGATCATAATAGTTCCGTTACCGGATATAGTCATACATGTGTACAACAACATATCAAAAAATCAGAGTGATCGGTTGATTAGTTTTTCTAAAATCGTGTCCGTCAGCTTTAAAAGCATGAATTCGAAGAAAATGGCGTTTACTGGTTTTTACGATTTTTTACGATTTTTTTTTTATAAAAACCCTATATACCTCTACTCTGCTATGTGTGGGCCATACAAAATTCCTTCCTTTTTTTATACGGCTTCTGACTAGGTAATTGTGCATCTCTGCAAGCTGTTCTGAATTTTTTGAAAAATTGTAACCTAAAAAACCCCTTAAAGCTCCTATCTGTTTGTCCTATATAAGCTGCATCGCAATTATCACAGGGTGCACTTGTGAATGGGAAGAGGATCATTTTTGCTTTTGTTGTTGAAAAGTGATTTTTTTTTGGAATTAATTCTATATCTGATAATAAAACAGCATACAAATTTTCATCAGAATCGATTCAGTAGATTGCGCATAATAATTTTGCAATCTAACCATGCTTCCACCGACTGAATTCGCAGCCGCCCAGCACTGTTTTAGAGTTTATTACCAAGTTTAGCAAAAAATTCTGAGGTCGCCTCAATATTGGATTTTAATTTTGTGAATTTGTGTGCTGTTTTAGTATATTATGAAAGCCAACTTTGAAGGTTCTAAGTGCATTTTAAGAGAATTTATTTGAGATTTAGAGTCTTGTTTTTTTTTAGTAAAAAATTTATATTTTCGAGAGTGTATGTTTGAATTTTTTCATTATAAAATTTTCTAAATTGAAAAAAAGTCTTCGGAATGTCGCAACAAAAAATTACCACAAACGGTACCCATTGCCATTTCTTGAAAAATCGTCAGTAACAAAAAAAAATGATTCTTAAGGGGCTATTCTAGTGTAAAATGTTTTTTCCTTTTTTTTGCGTTTTTTGATTGCTTATACCATATATGTGCCTTTTACTATGTTATTCTACACATAGTAAAGGGCACATAAACCGTGAATATATTTTTAACATATACTGAATATATTTTTAACATATACTTATTTTTACAATGCATACTTCTGCTTATTTGGAAAACAATTGATTGAGCGCTTTTGTTATGTTAAAAAAAAATCCTTAAAAAATATCTACATTTTGAAATTTTACACTAGGATAGCCCCTTAACACAGATACTATTATCTAGTCTTTGTCATAGCCAATTTTGAAAACATCAATTTTTGACAAAATGGTGGACATTTGAATTTAACATTGCGATTCAGAAAGGAAGATGCTTTCATAATTTGCCCATAAAAGAAAAACTAAACAATAAAAAATATTAATCCTATAACAAAGCCTACATAATTATGTTTACAATAAGCACACAAAATTTTTAGATAATTGCAATAGTAGTTTTCGAGATATTTTGGGTACGAATTTGAAAAATTTGGTTTGCAGAAAAACACAATTGAAACCCATTCATCACTGATGAAGTCCTCAAGTAGTGTACGAAACAATTTGTTTGAAATTATTTAAAAATAAAGTAGAATAAAAGGAAAATTTGTGGGTGTCTCAATGTTATAAATAAATAAGTTCTACTAACAGCGCTTACACCTCTATATCACAATTGAAAGTTTGTAAAATAATACAATACGCAATTCATCGATTTATACAGAATCATCAATCCAAGGTAAATAGTGCAAATCTACGATAGATGGAATGCTAAAATCTACCCTGTTTTGACTGTTCCTGGGCGCGGCTCCCTGCTTCTCTTATGCGGCGATCATTTTCTTTGGCAGGGTACAAGTACGCGTGAATTCTAAAAGCAATTCCCTCCTAAGGTGTTGATTTTTTGCAAAAACGATGAACGATTCAGAACCTGAGGATTTTGTCTGTTGAGCCGTAGTGGCAAAAAGGTTGTCTCAAAGTTACCAAGGCACTCTTGCATTTTTTTAGACCAAAAAACATCCCCAAACTTTTAAAAGGTTGTTGCTTCTGCTGTTTCAATCACTAAATGTTTGATTTCCATTCCCGTATCTTCAATCGACCTTATTATTAGTATGTATCTTTCCAAAAACCCATGTATCAAATTTGTTCTTCGACATTTTTCGGAAGCACCCAAAAATTCACATTCAGAACACTATAGCGTGTTGTTCGCGTTAGTCGTGCGGAAACAGGAAAATATAAATTCAACCGAAACACCCCTATATGTCGTCGTTGTTGTTGTTGCTAGTCTTGTTGTCGTCATCATGGTCGTCGTCCTCCTCGTGGTAGATATGTTGGAATAAAGAACCTACGCAAATTTCGTGGGGCAAATCATTCGTCCGTGTCGAGGCGAACTCTGTACATACTGTCGGCGAAGTCAAGCTCGACGGAAAAACCCAGCCTTAATTTCCCGAATCGTACTGTGACACGAAATTCACTTTCCACTTGAGTAGACGTCATGGAGGTGTCAGCAAGGAAACCGAAATGGAAAAAAAGTAATCCACTAAGCAAGACGTGGAGCAGCAACAGAAGCAAACGTGGAGGCGATCGGGTGTCGGAAAATAAACACACAACGCACGGATTTCGTTGTAATTCCAAGTAGAATTGGTTCGTGGTTGGAACATAGGCCAAGCATAAATGAAAGAATGGGTAAATGTTGGATATGTTGCCTGGCAGTTCCGTTCAGTTTGGGATACCCACATTCATCACTTTTGCCATCGCACTAATTTTATTGATTGAAATCTGTAAGAGATTAAAAATGACGCTGAGTGTAGGGCAAATACAAGCATATATCGCATGCATGACTCGAATTAGAATGCCTTGCGGAGCCAGTAGTCAGTCAATGCAGGTTGTTGCTTCCCGGAATGGGCCGAGGAGATGGGGTAGTACGCGGTCCCTCGGTAGCCAGCCGTTTGCAACTTTGCAGATGTGTGAAATTTGCTGGCTCAGCGTAAATTCAACTCGAACTCAATCTCTGCAGCTACTTGCTGCTGGGTGAACTTTTGTCACCTTCACGTTTCATGTTGCTCTGCAACTCTGCAGTACGAAGCCGAGCCGGGGCTGGCCGTGTCATGCCCCACACCACACTTCAGTAGGGTTGATATGATGGAAGATTTATCATATCCATCAGAGTGACATTCATGTGTGAGAGCTAATGAACGTATTCATAGCACATTGAGTAGAGAAACCGATAGCGAAAAAGCAAGCTTCAATGTATTCATTGTGCTAGTTATTAAATGTCCTTTTATGGCCGTTAAATATCCCTTAGAATGTCGACCTAGCAGATAATATTGACTGCTAATTGGTTCGGCTTTTAGAGCATTGTTCTCCAAAGGACATTGAAATGAGAATTTTCCATTAAACTAGATTGTATCGGGACAGCCATAGCGGTTGGCGAAAGTCCTTTGTGTCCAGAATATTGAAGTGAGCTGATCTAGTGATAAAATTTCAATCACAAATCGAATTGAAGTATGGAAATAGTTAGGACATTCAACTCAAAGCAGACTCATGTCAACCAGATTCTTCTATTTAGCAGGATATAGGTTTTGCTACTCTTATGACGATTTTTTTATTAATGATTCACTCCCAATCAAAAATGCGATGGAACGTTACCTGAAATTTATCCTGCGTACTAAAAAGCTGTGTTAAAATTGACATGAATAGTCTCATCGTCCAGTCCTTCAATTCATCATGCAACTTATGCATGCAGGATGGCACGACTAGATATTCTCAGATCATAATGAGACTTGACATGTAAATAGTATACTTAATGTCTACTACTTACATGCCAAGTTTCAAACCGATTTTAGGTCACCAAGTTGTGCCGTCCCTTTATTAGACAAAATCCTACTGAAGTACCCAAGGACCTACTGAGTTCTAAATGAGCCAACTCTGTAAAATATGGCTACAAGGCTACTACAACGTAAACTAGCCCTACTACCTAAGTCCATCTAGTCAATCTGTCCGCGAATCCAATAAAAGATATGTCGACATTGTCTAAAGATGCTCGGTGATTTTCTTTTGGAAAGTGTTCAGCTTTACTCCCCTGTAAGGGTTGAATGGTCGTTATTATTACGATGGCAAGTCGAAATCTGATTTACTTTCGTTGCTGTCTCCCAATTTTCCTGGTCCAACGAATTCGACTCCAATTGCTAATACTTAGTTGTTATGGATTCCTACTCTATTTGTTGGCAGGGAGAAAAATCCAATCTCATCCCCTACCACCTTTTCAAAATAACACAATGATAGCCACTTTTTTACTATCTTAGTCAATCTTGGTGCAGGTAGAGGAGAGTAGGCTATTTTGCAGACTTGTTGCATCAAATACACGATTCCTTTCCATCACTCTCTGTATCACGAATTTTTCTGTCGAATATCTTCAACAGTTTTTCTTCAAGTTCAAGTTTAACCCTTTCTGTACCGCGGTGTTCGTCGCGAAGTCTATCCCGCAGAACGCAGCGTCGCGCCGAAAGTATTTGGGATTTTTTTCGTAGGTTCAATGAATATATTTCATGTTGGAAATGATCCATGAAAAAATGCAAACCTTAAGGGAAAGGAAAAAGGGCGAAACATTTTCGTAGTTCTTGAATGTGTTAATATTAGTGACACAATTACTACATTTCTTGACTTTCAATAACAAGTCAGCTGTCAGCCACAACGAGCTATTCATAATGTGTCATTATGTAGTTCATTATGAAGCTTTACGTCATTATGAAGCATAATAATGAAGTTAAACTTCATGAAGTACTTAATAACGTATTGTGATTACGTCATTGTGCCTGACAAGCTGAACTGTCATTGAATGTAATCAAATGTAATAATCAGTTGTATCAAAAACTAAAATAAATATTGTTTCACATTCTCTGTACTGATGATGCCGATTTACTATGTGTCAATATCCTCATGTCCAAATTTCCAGGATATTACCGACAATTAGCCTGTAAAGTACTAGTCCAATTTGGGAGGCGAAAAAGACCATTTTTCAAGAATGTTTTTCTCAGATAATTTATTATACAATAAAATGGATCTTTTTTATAATATTATTTCATATTTACATAATACAAAATAAAATCTTTTATTTATTTATTAGTCCCTTTTATAGAAGACGCTGAAATTAAGTTCTGGGAAAAAAACGTTACTCCACGTCGGATAGATAATCTATGGATTGGTAGATCTGAAACAATTTTTTTTAGTGGGATTTTAAAATGTCAAGTCTCTCACATCGTAATCCATCACCGTTTTCAAAAAAATCGGTTTAAAAAAATGGCGGACTTGTGAAAAAAATGTCATAAATCGACCCTTTTTCGTATTTTTTTAACGACAAAATTTATTTTTCGGTTTTTTGGTCATATTGTGGTAAATTACGATGTTGTATATCCTAACAAATAAAATGCACCAAAGTTTTTAAAAATCAGTTCTGCAGATTATCTGTTCGTTGTGTTAAAAAAAAACGTTGTTTTCTGAAAAACGTTTTTAAAGTGCTTCTCATTTGCGAACCTTTACTTTACGATATTGATTATTCGGAGGCATTTTTCAATAACACGAAATCGTTTATCAGAAGTCAAAATAAGCACTGATCACAAGTAATAAAGCCGCACACACACTCAAAGTCGCTATTTATATATTAAACTTTCGAATTTTGAAAAAATATTTCCGGAGGTCATTTTTGAAGTTCTAAGGAGTCGAAAAATGCACAAAAAATATCCATTTTTTGACTAATACCATAAAAATCACCGTTGTCAAATTGGCAAGTACAATTTCAATTACTCTGCAGCATGAAAATATAAATGACTCCTTGATCTCATAAAACATTCAATGATGTAGTTTCTGCTCGATTTCGGTTACTTCATTATTGAGTAGGTTTGCATCATAATGAAGGAGGTTGGCTTCATAACGAAGTGCTACATCATAATATGGTCGAGTTTGTAGTAGTATTAAATGTTTTTCTAGTTTTTGTTTCGCTGTAGTTTCTGCTCGACTCCCGCTACTTCATCATTGAATAGGTTTGCATCATAATGAAGGAGGTTGGCTTCATAATGAAGTGCTACATCATAATGAGATTGAGTTTGTAGTAGTATTAAATATTTTTCTAGTTCAACCGTATAATGCCATTTTTGAACCCATCTTAATAGTTTTTATGTCCTTATCGCATCCCTAAATTAAATACTCAAAAATCTATAAATAATAACAAAAAAATTACTGAGCAAGGACTCTCTCTAAATAACTTGATTAGTATTTGCCCACAAAATACATTCGCAAATATAGTTGTTTTTGGGGATCTCCAACTATTCCGCGTCGGCCACCACTACTATAACCAAACATCCGCGAGGGTTTTCCCCAATCCTAGTTGAAGGATAACCACCCAAAATTGTTTGTCTATTCGAACAACTAAATTTGGCAACTGCCGCGTTCCCAGCATACAATGGAATACCGGCAATGTGGGAAAGATCTTAAACGGGCCGCGCGTCGTGATTGTCGACAAGAAGAACAACTTATTTTATTTTTGCGTAAACGCCGGAACACAGCAGCCATGAATGGTAATGATGATGGTGATGATAGTGATGGTTCTATTTTGCTTCGGCGAAGCAACATTTCCGCAGTTGGTAGCTGAGTGAGCCTGGGCTTAATGCCGTCCGTGTTGATGATTGCTAGCCGGAACCATTCAACACCAGTCCAGAAGTTCTTATTCTTTGCGCTCATCCACCAAGGCAGTGGAAAAACCTGGTCGAGCAAGTCAGTTCTTCGTCGTTGAAAGATGAAAAACACCAGCACGATGGCATGGTCCCATGGAACTGGGGTTGGAGCATGGTAACGTGGTCCCGGATTGCTTGCTCCTCGGGCTTCTCTGCGCCAGGTCGATGGAGGAGTTGGTGCGAACAGTGCCAGAATGCGCATGGTTCTATGAAGGTCTCTTTGTTTTTGCATCACCCGAAAGGTGGATTCTCCCAACTGCGCCACATTACCTGTTCCCATAGTGCTCGCACATTAGCCAGCGGAGACGCGTGGTGAAGGTTGCGTTGTGGTGCTTTTGTGAAAACGTAAACAAAACCCGGTCATATGATCTGCATGTGTTTGTCTACCATTTCGCTCTCGCCACGCCACGCAAGCTGGATAGCCGCGTCCTCCCCCCTCCCCCCACCCCACTAGCCATTGTAGCACGTCGAACTGCTGCGGTTCATGGGCTTACTGCCATCGTATCATTGTATCTTTTCAACGACGACGACGAGAAATGCCACAGCCGAGATATAATTACAGTGCGAAGATATTTGCATTGACTGAATGGGGCCAGAACTGTGGCGTCGAAGTGCGCAAGAATTGTGGCATGTGCAACTGATATTAACAATTTACGAGCAGATACGGCAGGACTATGTCTCCGTTCGTCCTGGCCGGATTTGAACTCGTGACACCCACGCGTTTGTGTATACCAGGGGACATTTCCGCGACCAGTACAGCTTTAGATTGTAAGTCAAATCCTCGTGATAGGGGTGGAATTGAGGCCGCGTTGCGCAGTGGCCCCCGGAATGCGTCATCCCATCTGTAAGAAAGAGCGTAGCGTAGCGCCCGAGGCCGCATGCATGGATCACTTCCGAGCCTGCATGTGTGCAGAGTGCCGGTCAAATTATTGAAGTGTCCTTGCAAAGAGGGGGAGAACACGGTTCCAGCCAAAAATCCTTTCAACACACAAGCAAACTTGAAACATTGCACTATGCACTATGTCGAGCTTCCGTGGTTTCGTTCGGGCCCTTTGTTTTCCATCAAGTGCATTGCGAAAGCAGTGAACCCACTCATATGTACATCCTGAACATTGTTGTCAGTGTTGGCGGAAAAATCAACTGTGGCTAAGAACAAAGAAACCAGCTTACCAACAAGGTATATTGCCAAGCAGCGCTAGTATATTTTCCTATCTAACACAGAAGTCTGGCCAGGAGGAATACACGCGTGTCAGTTCTGCATGATTCGCATCGACCAATCGACTCAACCCTGTTCCCAATGCTAAATATATTGCTGGGAAAATGTGATGCCTTTATTCACCTGCCAGGTATTGGAAATGCCTAGCTACCTTGAAGCTCCCTTTGCACCACTCGGCCGCTCTCGTCATCACGCTTAATTAGACATAATTGCCGGATGTCTATTGCAAAAAAAAAATACGAGCGATACCAAAGTTTTGAGAGCTTTCAATTTTCTTTTTCCGTCTGTTTGAGTGCTAAGTGTCTAATGGGAAGGGTGGCGTTTTTTTAATTAGATTGTATCGATTAGATACTTTAGAAAAGCGTCATGTTGATTCCGCCCTATTTTGAGATGGTGTCAATCAGGACTTTAATCGACGAATGGTTTTTGCTATGAAATTGTCTGAATTTCCTGCAAACGTTGGATTTAGTTCCCAAACTAATGACTGCATCCTCCAATTTGAATTCTCTGTTGAACACTTTAAGTAGCTGAGTTTAGGGTTAATCGGCCAGCAATAATTGATGGGGTTCTATCTAACAAAATTAAACACAAAAAAATTCCAGAGTTAACAGAATCTTTCCGACCTACTCTGTTTACTTTAAGAACGAACGCCACTTATGATCACACTTGAAAAAGTTCAACCTTTTAATTACGTTTCAACAAAGATATCTAGACTAAAAAAAATTACAATTTCCTGATGAGAGTCCAAACCATACTCTCAAGGATATACCAAAGCAATGCTGTTCTTAAAGTGCATGGTCGAAAATTGCTCAAAGAAGTCGAACTAATGTGTTTCCTAGTTTTGGATGTATCTGTATGATTTGAAGCCAACGAGACTTTCGCCTCATTGGCCTCACGAAAATTCAGTCCCGGGGACGAAGCAACGTACATTAGTCATACAGACTTCTCTCTCTGCGGCTTCTCGATGACTAGAGGTGCAGTGACTGCTGCCAGACCAGCTCAGTTCGGCGCAGTGTGTCGTGGGTCGGTTTCCTTAGTCTTGAACTCAAAATCTCATCATGTGAGATTCGGTCAACATAATACCCGATCACAAAAATATCGACAAATCAAAATTCAAAAAAAAAAGATCATTAGTCAAGGCTGCACTTTCTTCTGTACTCTAATTAGCGTTTCAATCAAGCCCTACCCGAGAGCACAGAGATCAAAATTAATTTTAAAAACATTATCCCGACGAAATTAAAATATCGAAACTCCAACAAAAAAACTCTCGTCAGCTGGCAAATTTTTTTGCGAGAATACAGATGTGAGCGTAGCTTTCCAGGTGTATATGTTTATTCCTGGGCCCACCGTGGCACGGTCTATTGGCTGTCGCATGTCAAATTCGACTACCAATATTTATTTCTCTCTCCCTAATAAAAATTAAATCGAAGGGAAGATCCGCAAAGAAACTCTAAGTTACATTAAAATTCATGGAAAATTTTGTTTTGTATTACTGATCAATATATTAATGTATCATTTGCTTATGGTAAAAACTGAGCAAGATTTTTCCGTTATTCTCCTATCATCAAATTTCCAAATAGATGGTCATGTGCTTAGGGCGGGTTTGTAAGGTTTATATCTACATATCGCGTATTCTGAGTCTATATCTGAATTCATGCCTTGAATCTAAATTTATAAGTTTCTTTGTCACAGAACGGATTTTAAGAGGTTAATAACATTGAACGATCTGGATTGGCAGCTTGAAATGCGGGATTACTTTTAAAAACAAAAGAAAAGATCGCTTTTCTCTCAGTGGCACACTAAGACGTACTGTTCATTGCAGCTTAATAATCTGACATTTTGCACGGGAACACTGGCTCGAACTTTACGTCACTTTGCCGACAAGAATAAGAATGAAGAGATTCACATCAGCAAACTCAAGCGTTTGAGAGTTTCTCGCACATTTCCCCAAGATAGCAAGCACGACAGACACCTGTGTTTTAGATCCGGCGACCACAAATCCTGTTCACAATTTCCCTCGAATTGTTGTCGTATTTCGACACATTCATTCAAATTCAAATAATTTTCAACAGACACTTTACTCAAGGCAAAACGCAATCGCAGTGAATAACCGCGATTTTCTCGATCGGAAAAATCTAGTGAAAGTGATGCGATTTGCTTTTCTTTCTTTAAATTTTTCCGCTAAATCTACTCGGTGTGTGTTTACGTCGGCAACGAGCGTTCAGTACCCGAAAAACTCGCCCTGTGTGAGTCCGCTGTTGCTAAATCCAATCGTTTTCATCCCCATCGGAATGTCAAGGTTTCGCTGCTGAGTCATTCGCTTGTGACAACGTCACTTCTCTTTGCTCAATTGATTTCGATTGGAAAAATTGTATCCACTATCTGACTGTACAATATTACATATCTTTAGTAACAAGAACTATATTCTACATCTTCTATATATACTTTGGGTGATCTTCAGCAGCAACTAAAGATATTTTCCTCAAGCAAATTAATGCATTTTACTCTTAAATGGAACCTGAACTTTTTTGATGGAAAATTGAGTCCCGAATTCAACGAGAACTGGACAAACAGTGTCCTGATTTATATCATTTGTTCGAAACGTTATCAACCTTACATTCAATAGGTATATTCCAAGATGATTTGCTTCACATCTAAAGGGGTAGAAACAAATCGTTTTGAGAATATCAGAAACTTGCTCGAATCCAACCTTCAAGTACAGGGTGTATCTGAATTCAGTAGGCTCGATGAAGCGAGATTGCGTCCTGGCATTCCAAACACGACCACTTTCGTTGAAGTCCTACCAAGGATTGTAAGACTTTCGTTAGATTATATGAGCAATTTTAGCTAGTTTGTTACTCTTCGAAATTCAACCGTTCAATTGACATTTTCTTCAAGAAAATACGTATTTATGATTGAAGCATCAGACCGTTTACATTGCACTAATATGGTTTCGTTTGTCAGATACACATTATTCAACATTTGCGGTTTCAAGAAAATAGATGCCTTCATATTTATAAAAGCTCTTATGAATGAAAATAATTGGAGGACTGTTATTGTTCCTCTTGAAAACTAATAGAAAAGTCGATGAAAATACATTTAAAGCAGTTGTTTACATACATGCCTCTTTGAATTCGATTTATTTTACCTGCAGTGAACAAACTCTTGTTAGGAGCACTGCATTTACTTGACATATTGTGACAAACGTGGTGGTGAGTTCAACTAGCGACATCTATTGCATATTGCATCATTGATTACAACCTTGTTTTGATTCGTAATTTTGTTCAAATTACGTTCTGGAGGTAATTTGGAAATGTATTTAAAAATACGCAGTTTTGAATCCAGTAATGGTGGAAATCACGAATGGAGCCTAAAATATGCAGTTTCGGGGCACTACGAATAGACTTTAAAGGATTATTCATTATTATTAACGTTTTCAAAAAGGCTTCTATAATTTTTTTGCTACAAAACGTCAACCACTTTTCAGGAAAATTTTGTGGCTATCTCTAATCGAATTTTGGGCATTAGGTTGGACGCCATGTAACCATCTCCTTTCATCGGATTGTATTTTTTTTAAAAAAGTCAACTCTTTTAGACAAAACAATGAGTTTTTCATTGAAATTTTTTTCCACCCACGACTACTTTACAGTTACAAGCACTGCAAGTCTGGCAACAAAGCGTAAAATAACGTATGTAATACGTGTTCCGGCCACGCTACTTTTGTCATCGCTCGGCCCACACACCTCTATACGTTTCGCGCTCGCCAAGTTCGCACTCTCCGAGCGAGCTCGATCCACTTTTGAAAAAGGCATGACGAAATCAAAATAATAAACAGTAAAAGCATGCAACCGATTTGTTTGTCGAAAGCATGTCAGCACAAAATGGGTGGGCAAAAACCATTTCGAAAGCTTGTGGGGTCGGTCGCCACGGGGGCTTATCTTGCTCAAAATAACAAGAGCGAGCGAGCGTGTGAGATGAGAAAATATCGCATTGAAATACATTCACATGTCGCTCTCCCGTTTCGGAATAGAGTAGTGCGTGTTTTGGTATTGTACTGAAGTGTGTGTGCGTTTGTATGCCGCGCATATACGATTGTGGTCCGCATTTGCTGATATGACCTATGAAACTGCTCTCGCTCTATCTTCCTCTCAGTCGGAATACGCAAATCCGAGATATACATTCTCTCCTTTTAGTTGCTTTCCAGCTAAAATTGTGAAATGAGTGAGAGTATTTACGGGAGAGAGAAGGAGGCCGAGAAAAAGTGTGTATATTAAGCGGTTTTTCATCGGAAAAATGCAACAATTGTAAATACGTTGTCGCGAGTGCCAATCTGTTGAAAGCGAATTGAAGAGGTTTGCCGGAGGGTGCTCAGCAATGTTGTCATGTGCGCGAAGCCGATTAAGCGTAATTGAGTGGAAGACATACACTGTACGATGATTGAACGAGTTCACTTCATTTTTTAAATATTCTTTTCATTCCATTGTTTGTCGACTATCGATAGTTATTTAAATTGATTTCGATATTAATAAAAATATTTTTTTCTTGCATTTTTTCAGAACTCCCGTAAAAGATGTCATTGAAGACACTCCTCGAGGCTGCCAAATTCATTGAGTTACAAGAGCAGCTGAATTCAAGACCACCGGCACTGTCCTCACCGTTGATATCGTCAACCTCACCATCGTCGTCCTCGTCGTCGGATGCCTACCATCATAATGGGAGCAATTTTCTCAGTAATATTCATCACAACTCCACCAACAGTACCAGCAACAATAATAACAATCACAGTACAAACTTAAATAACAATACTAATCAAAACAACAGCAGTAGCAGCAACAGCAGCCGAAACAATCATCGAAACCATCACCACTATGCCGACTATTATCGGCGTGGTAGGCGCGGTGTAACGGTAACCTCACCACCAGCTTCACCAGTGAACTCATCATCCGCCACCAATTCAACGTTGCTGATGAATGGAGTTGGTAGCGCTGGTGGTGGTATCAATGGTAATCATGTAGTCGGAATGGGACCATCATCGAATGCAACCAATTCAATTGGAGCAATCAACAATAATCACAACAGCATCAATAGTCATAGTGAGCAAGGTGCAAATAATTATGATTTCCATACACGTCATCGGCATGACTATCGAACCACATCAAACGGTAGCACGGGCCTGAGTGGTGACGGACGAAAAAGTGGTGAGTACAAGGATTCGGTTTTTGTTTTGGTGGCTAGACAGTGGTGTCCTAAATGTAGTCCTGTTGTCTAGTATTGTGACGTCCAATCGCCATTGCAATTCCGAGAAGAATGACTATCTCCGCTTCTCGAAACCAATATTTCATTGTCAAATGTCAGTGTGACATTCATACTTCAACTGAATTTTATGTATAAAGAACGAAATTCGTCCACAGTTTCACGAATGACGATTATGTGTACCACAAAAAAACATGACTTGCAAATTGACAATCGATTTTCAAAGTAAACATGGATATTGCTTAGCTTCAGTTCGTGTGGCACCCAATTTCCTACCTTCTGGATGAACCCTAACGCTTTCAAACGCCTGGAAATGGTTGCCTGTGTCACGCCTAGCGCTTTTGCGAGCTTATCTTGCGTTTGGCACGAGTCTTCACTGAGGAGGGGGGCCTCTAATTTTCGTTTTCGAATTTTTTCTCTTGACCAGGACGATCTGTGTACTTGATGTCGAAATCGCCACTTTCCAAGCATTTAAACCACTCAAAACACTTTTAGATAGAGCATCGTCGTCATAAACATCCACCAACAAACGATGACTTTCGGCAAAAGTTTTCTTGGCAAAAAAGTATCACAAGAATGCATCCCGCAAATGGTGTTTTTTCGCCAATTTTCGAAGTTTTTCATGAGGGTAACTTATGCGTACATAATGTTAGCAAACTGTCTTTTTGGCTTTGACAGCTGACCGATGGTACTTCAAAATGACATGTATGTCATGGGAGTGTCACAGCGCATGCGTTAGTAGGGCCATCTGTTATAAAAGTTCGGTTTTCAGTGCATACATCCAATAGATAATCAGGTGCAAGGTTTTTTTTTAATTGAAAAGGATGTCTTTCAGCTCAATTTAACAATAATCTCCAACTGAAGTGTCATGGATGATTTTTAATATTTTCAAATTTTCACTAATTCTTTGCCTCGTTTGGGAAAAATTTGCTGTCGTTACTAGCCGAGGAAGTATACCGAATTCTTTTCGATTTATACGAACTCTGCATGATTCTAACGAGAAACGGTCTACAACTAATTGCTCTTTCGAACCGCTTCCACGCCAAATTGATTTCATTTCGAAATCAATTTCTAGGTAGTTAATTTGTCCGAAACAAATTCCCTTAAATTTCATCATCCCATATGCATGTAATACGATATGCCATCATCCATCTTGTGTGCTGTCAAAGAGCAAAAAAAATCCACATCATGTCAATCGCCCTCATCAGTGTGTGGCCTGAAAAATTGGAAGCAACCTCGAATCAATAAAGATGCCGATTATAATATATATTGTTGGATCATCTTCATGTGTATTTTTCTCGTTATTTTTGTGAATTCGAAAAAAACACA
The DNA here is from genome assembly GCA_963942545.1 of Oxycera nigricornis. Classification (NCBI taxonomy): domain Eukaryota; kingdom Metazoa; phylum Arthropoda; class Insecta; order Diptera; family Stratiomyidae; genus Oxycera; species Oxycera nigricornis. The sequence goes on from OZ012662.1 coordinate 105,488,154, forward strand.
TCAAAGTAGAAAAGAAACATCTCACCTCCGCCCTTCACTTATTTATGCCTGTTGCCTCATCCGATAATTTTCACGCTTCATACCGCCGCTGCTGCGAATGTTTGTGGCCATCGCGCGTCATACCAACATATCTCCACTATCACTCAAGGGGGTGGGGGGTGGGCGACCTTGTTGTTTATACTTTTCTGCGGATGGTGGCGCGCATTCACAAAACTGCTGTGTGTCCAGAGACCAGGCAAGCGGGCGGCCTCTAGGTCGGCCAGCTAAAACTGTACGAAAAAATAAAAATAGAAAATCGACGTAGCGCAAAAAAAGAAGACATCTCTCCAAGGCGACATTGAAAAATAAATTTTACAGGAGGAGAGAATTGCGCACACTGAATAGAAAAATCCGGGGTTGATGCATGTGTCACAAACAAATGAGTCAGACACATAGCGTGCTATATTTATGAAAATAGGGGAAAATGTAATGTGACCAATACAGTCTCGAAAATAAAGCTACCCGAGAAAAAGAGAGGTCCTGACTTTGCTGCACTCTAGGGAAGGAAAAGTCGGTGTTGTTGAGGATGGTGTGTATTCTAACCGATAAAATTTAAGAAAGAACGAACAGTTCCAATTAGAAGACATTTGCAATAATGTAGTCTAGGACTTCAGATTTAGTAACGGTAAAACAAGAAGGATTCCGTATGGACGCTGTTCTTTCTGAATCTCTGTTGCGATAGTCCCGCCATAGCTTTCCGAATTCCCCTTCAAATTTTATAAATAGAAGTTTGCGTCGGCTGTTTCTTCTCTCTCTCTCTCTCTCTCTCTCTCTCTCTCTCTCTCACTCTCTTTGTGTTCATATCTATATAAGACGTCCACACCTACCCCTACTCAAGTAACACGTGCTTACGTCGGCGACATGATCAAGCCTGCCGTGTGTTTGTTTTGATTGTTGTTTTTTTATTCTTTGCTCCGTACTATGTTGCAAATGTTTGGTTTTCAACCGGCTTGGGGCCACTTGCGCTCTCTCAATCTCTCCCTCTAAATCCCTCTCTCTATACACAGTATCAATAGCTCCGTCAAGAGAGAACAGCTCTCTCGACTAGATAGGCCACGTGTTCGGATGCGCAGTTGCCAAATGTGCCTGTTTCGTTGGAAGCTTGCGAAAAAGGCTACCAAAATGGTAAGGCCAGAAGAAAAGTTATTGGGGCACAAGTCATTGAACCTAATTTGCATAGTTTTTAGAGATGTTCACTATGAGTTGTTTGTTCACAAGTTGATTTGATGTTTTCAATTAGGCAAATTGGATGTGCCAAAAAATTTGGCGTTCTCGTCTGACACCTTCCAATGTTAAACGGTTAAGCTGTCAACTGTTCGTACTAGAAAAATGGGTGGAGTCGACCATGATTACCTTGACTTTCGAGTGGCTCGCTCAAAAGTGCAACTCAACATGTCCTGGGCTATAGATGCAACCCCTGTCCATTGACAGCTCTTTGGATCAAGGGGAAATTGTTGCCGTGCTGATATACAAGTGGTAATGCAGGAATGCTCTCTGCTCAATCTAGTTTTCAGGGTCGCCGTTATATACTTGCATGCATACATGCATCAGACACATGGGAGCTTCCGAAATTTGCTCAGTGCCCAATAGTGAAATGCCATAGTGTCTGGTTACCCAACACGCTGGCTGGGTCTGGGGCTGCACTGTTGCTGCAGCTCTTCCACGTCTCTTGGCTGCGTAGTCCCTGGTCTAGTTGGACCGACCGGTGATGGTGTTGGTGGATTGTGACCCTCATTCCATCTCTCTTCCCGGCCACTCTCCTTCCATTCTGCATTGGCACCTTCAGAATTCCGATGTGTGTAATTGTTTGTTGGAAGAAGTGTGGGCTGAAGCAAGCTGTTGCTGGTGTTGTTCCTGCTGCTTCTGCTGCATCGTAGTTAGTACAAAGCTCGGGCGAAATGCTCTCTAAGTGCTGTCAGCTCAGAGCTTTGTGCAATAAATACTTGACTTCGGTATTTCCCAGGGCCACCGCAATTACAACTCACCCGATTTGCAGCAGTTTCACTCGATTGTATGCGCAGTATGTGTGCCAGGGGTGGTTTACTTGGTCAAAGATATGAGCTTTGGCAATAGCAAGAAACACAACGATAGTGTGGTATCTGCTGCCACTGCTGACTGTTCTTATATGACAAAGAAACAATGTCGACTGCTGGGGTGCGACAAACCCAGTACGCACGTCTGACATTCCGTTCATCTCTTCGCTATCGGAAAGCATGGGATCAGCTACTTCGTTTGAACATTGCTCCGCGGGAGAGGGTGACTACCATTCACAACCACTTGTGCATGTGCTCTTTGTGCTTGGCTGAAAGCTTCATTCTGTACTACCGTCAATTGTTCACGATTTTATGCAGCATTTTTGTGCTACCAAGTGGACAATTACAAAGCAATATCAAAGAGGCTTCAACTGATGACGACCATGAGGTTGGGTCGTTTCGCGTTGCCCGTCACTTGCGCTATTTTGTCGGTGAGTTCTGTCATTTGTAAAGTTTCGTCGCCTTTTTTCACTTTGTTCCTCGTTTCCGCTATTTAACAGCCTCTTACAGTCTTGCCTTGACAATCATTTCGAAGCAGCACCGAGCTAGCGTCTAGAATTAATGGCTACTATGAGAAATGAAGTAGAATACGGGGGGCAGCTGGAATGGAGTGCAGCAGTTTTATTTTTTCGGTCGAACCTTATTCTTTGTCATTTTCTTTGGACAGAATCAGATCAAATTTGTAGAAAATCTCTTCGAAAATTGACTGACTTAAAAAGACCGATCAGAGATCAGATTATCTCTGCAGAATCGTCGATTTTTGTGCCAATAGTTTGTCACAAATCATGTCGATTGGTTGAAAAAATGAAACTAACATCTTTCGCCCAAAGAAATCTCACAACATATTCATTAATTTTGAAGTCTGTTACGTTCCAGCCCCGTTGCATTTGTTATCCTCGCAAAAAAACCAACCGAAGTTCTCACCCATTTGAGTGCTGTTCAACTAGCCGTTTGCGAGGCGACTTGCCGATCATGCCTTTCTTCAGGCCTCATTAATTTGAGCGCACCTAATCGGAGCATGTTGGTGCTTAAACTTTAAACGTGTTTTTCTCGAAACTGCGGTTTTTGACCTGGTCAACACGATTTTGAAAAATCTATGTTACCGATTGGGCTGAAATTTTCACTAAGTATTCATCCTCTACAAGATTCAGAATTTTTTTATAAATTTTTAACGATTTTATTAAACAATTTTATTGCAAAAAAGGAGTAAAATCTGCCACTTTGTTTGCTTTTTTCATCCAGAATGTTTAATTCTGCTACGGGCTATAGCCAATCGATTATATTTCAACATGCGATTCGGATTTTTTGTTTCAAATGCTCCAGTGAGGAGATATCATGCCAACCAGTTTTTTTGGGTACCTCCGTGATAGCCGCCATTTTGTTGATAAAAGTGAAAAAAAATCCCTTAAATTTTGATATTTGCTTGTTGATGTACAAAAGGTTTATACCATTTAAATAAATATTTATACTAAAAAAATCTATTAAAATTTGGTCCAAAAGACCCAGACTAAGCGGGCAGCAGATTTCAGCTTCCACACTCTCCGCGTCAATTTCTCGTCCTTTTTCCATTCGTGAAAATAATTTTCTTTTATTTCGTTCGGTACACACTCCAGTTCATATCGCCGAAAACACTTATCAAACATTTTAGTAAGAGAGAGATAGACTATGGGTTTTAGACCAATCATCCAGTGTTTATTTTAAATTAAGAATGTTGCCTGAATTACCGTTCTGGGTTGAAGTTAGAACATAGTTTATTCCCAAAAATCAATCATTGAAGTCGTTGGTATTCAAAGTGAAACGCAGTGAGTAGGAATTATAAATGGTTGGTGTATAAATCATATAACAAATCGTTTCCTGTAGGCTTAAAGTAAATTAAAAACCGTCATGAAAATCTAATCTTTGATATGTTGAACCTCAACGAGAAACTGTGCATTCTTTTACAAGTGACAAACATGGTTCAATTCGCATGAAGCCTATGTCGGCTTCATAATGAAAGCGAAGGAGGTATTAGATCCTTTGTAAATTCTGAAATTTATTTGATTAAGTATTCATCATTTCGTTGGATTTAAGAGCTTTTTTTTACTTAAATTTGTCAAAGCGACTTTAAAAAAAATAGGGAAGCATATTCTTTTTCATGCTGGTGTTCGTTAGCTGGGGAACGTAAAAGTAATGGAAATATTAACTTATGAAAAATTTCTATATGCTTTCTAAGCATAATGATCAATAAAATATCCTTGATTTTTGTGAAACTTCAATATAAAATACCGAGGAAGTAGTAAGGAAAAGGCACGGCATCGTCCTCTCAGATCTGAATAAAATTTGGCACGTAAGTAGAACACGTCAAGGATATTCGATCCTTAATATCAAACCGCAACACTCCCGCCGTTTTTGCGAAAAACGTTTCTAAAGTTTTTAGCGTCGCTTATTGATTAATAAGTTTTTGCATCTGACAAAAGCGGTGCCGTGTAGGAAGCAGCGCCGTGTAGGAAGCAGCGCCACTAGCTCCCGATCATGAGGTCGTGTGTTCGATCCCCGGCCGGTATTGTTTTTTTTATGACGCATCTGAACTGCATCCCACTTGAAGACAAATTCGAATTCAGGAAATATTCTCATTCTACCGCGCAAGTATCATTTCCTTCCAAAAAATTAACAATCTTGAATCTGAATTATTCACATGCGTCTGGTCATTCATCCTATTTCAATGTATTTTATCCACAACCCTCATAGAATGACGCGAAATTCTTCATTAGCTTTCATTCGAAAAACTTTACATTGATTGCTCCCCGAAAATATTCTGTGTAAAAATGAATTTTTCTGTAAACCTTTACATGGAAGCTGTCCATAAAGTCCATGATCAAGATATACGATCAATACGTCATTTCAATAGTTTAACATTGAATAATTCACGAAACAAGACAAGTAAAATTCCGTACTTCTGTATTTCGCGAGTGAATATCAGATCAGGACAATATCCTTTCGATCATTATCCCCGATCGATATTGTGTGCTGCGCTTCTTTCTCACCGATGGATTGCCGTTTGCATTTTTACATATTCATGCTGTGTTTTTCTTCTCTTTATTTGTTGCGTTACACATTTGGTTACATATATCACCAGTTAGCTCTTGGTATTAAGATGAGGCGACAAATAATGTAAATATTTTATTGGAGAAAACTACAATGATTTATTTGCATTTAAATATCATGTGTGCGCATCTGTAATTGCGTGATCCTCTTGACTGACCGATCTCCAGTAAGGGTTCCAAAAAGCGCAAGCTTGCAAAAAACTTTATGGACCGGATACACAGGACATTGACTCGGTGAGAGAGAAACCACGCTAGCTAGACAATGGATGCATTTATAGTTGCATTCAGGGTTGAAGGACGTTGCATTAATAGCAAAAGTTCAATCGCTTGGAATGAGGTTTATGACATTGCGCAGTTTGAGATTGGGTCATTGACGCGATACCTCAGATGTTAAAGATGGTGATCACTTAACTTATTCAGAATGTGATCGACATTTTGAAGGAGCTCACCATTTAATTTGAAGAACTTTGAGAGATGTGGAGAACGAACATAGTTCTAATGGGATGACTAGTTCTACAATATCAACCACTTCTTAGACAATTTATGTTCCATCTTGAGCATTGGGTCTCATTCAGTTGATCTCCATTTAATAACCATCGCCATCGGTTACAATGAATCAGCAGCGCTTTGTTCTCTGCATCTATGCTGTCTATCCTTTGAGTCCTTGGTTCTCTTTATCCATGTGTTCGATTGGATCAGGCTACTGTCCTGAAAATCACCTTTTGCTAATTAACCTTGTTAGTGAGTGATAGCCTCACGCTATTCCGAGGATGGTGATCGGTTCCAAATACTTGCTTTTAAAGTGGCACGACGGAAGTGAAACCGTAAAAGTCACCTACCATTAATATCACGAATCCTTACCTAGGATCAATATGGAGTCAAAGTCTCGGGGACCGAGACGACAGCTTCCTTCCGGTTCGGTAATTACTCTGATGATTGCGTATGTGATGGTTGGAGTTCCTTTCGGTAGCAATTTTGAAAACCATCTTTATCGTGAAATTCCGGCGTGGAATTGCCTAAAACAGCCGTTACCCAGAGATCTCCAGAGGTTTTAGATGGGTTTCCGCCTGAACCAAGAAGACATGGAGAAACCACGCACTCTGGATAAAACTGGTATCTCTGAAATTTTGTCCGTAGCCTCATTGTAGCATTTCCGTGTCCTTACAAGTCTGTGGAGTTAAAACATCTTCGGATAGGCTTCCGTGTTAAACATCAAGTTACTTCAGCATTGAATGCCATCAAAGGCTGCCAGCTTCATTTTAAAATAGAAATAGACCCAATTTTTTCTTTAATAGTAATCAAAACTGACCTGGGGTCAAATATGGGACGCAATTGATCGCAAAAAATTTGCTGAGATGAGATGAGATCCCTGTAGAAGGTAGAGTTAACATGATCTCGCATTTGTCATACTTTCGAGCAAATTCCTGCGTTTTCATGGAATCTAGGCGTGGTGTTGTACATATGCAAATGGACGTCAAGGTCGCCCAAACATTGACGGAGGATAAGATGGGCCTCGCTTTCTTCCAGTAAGACTCTTGATAGAATGTGGTTTCATTCTTAATTGGGAGCGAGCTTATTGTTGCATACCAGTGTGTAAAGAAAGAACTGAAATAAATGGAAAAGCTAGGAGGAATCTATAGCAAACATTCGAACGCTTTTGTAGAAAATATTGAGAGCATATGTACATCTCTTTTTTGCATGGAATATGATCTTTCTATTCTCTATTATTCTTGGGGATCATTATACGATTTTATTCCTTCATTTTGCGTTCACTTGAATCTGAAATTGCGTTCATAATTTCCTTTTTTCCTTTAAAATTGTCAAAAAAACTATCATCTCACGTACTTATTTCATTTCTGGTCTGAATTTATTAGATTTTTGAAAACATTCGATCAAATTCATTAAACAACTCAATAAGTCCCAAGATCACAACAACTTTCCTTAAAAAAATGAGTTCAAATTCCCGAGATATTGGTCATATAAATAAATATAAAATTTTATAACTAAAGGGCTCCGCCCCCTCCCCGGTTCACTCAACATTTTCCGAGAATGACACATTATGAAAAGCAATTATGAATAAATAGTGAAATAGAATTTTCGAGCGACAAACAATCCATATATACATTAGTAAGGATTTGAACCTCCTAGTCTAGCCGACAACTTTCGCCTACTAGTGTGCTTTTTTGGTTAGCAACTTACTAACACTATGCTTGCACATTGATGGAGGTTCATTTACTTCCAGATTGAAGGCTGGTTCCATAATTTAATGAAGTGGGGAAGTGGGGAAGTGTGGTTTCGGGGTGACGGACGGCATCCTCTTCAGGCGCTGTCATTTACCATCCGTCACCAGACAGCACGACCACGATTAGGCTTATTGATGGATTAAGCTCATCATACTTCAACTAATTTTTATAATTATTTGTATCCGCGAAGTATAATGACTGTCAATTTTTAGTTCGTATGTGTCTACGTCGCTATTGTATACATTAGTAAGCCTAATCGTGATCGTGTTGTCTGGTGGCGGATGGTAAATGACAGCACCTGAAGAGGATGCCGTCCGTCACCCCGAAACCACACTTTCCCACTTCATTAATCCATATATATTTGTCAGTATGTCAAGCAAGTTACTGCTGTCAATGTTGAAATAACACGCACTTAAAAAAATCAACGCATAGAAAAATGCCTAAAAACTAGGAATACGTGCAAACCGTCGATGTAATTAGGAAAAACAGTGTAACTTGTTGTTGTTGTAAAGTGAGATTTTATCGAATTCCGTGTAATGTGTTTTATTTTAACAAGAAAGGACGGAGTCATATTCACACACCCGATAACTTCTGTAGAATGCCATAGAATTATGTCCTTCAGGACGACCTTTTAACTTAATATCGTGTTGAATCTATTTTATTCTGTACAATATCAAAAATATAAGTCACGTGGAATGGTCTGTTGACAACATCACCATCAAAAATACAATCTTCAAAAAGTTTGGGACTTTTTATAGAGTTTCGTATTCACATTTACGTTGCCCTCTACCTTCGAAATCCTCTGTCACACAACATACATGTTTGTTACATACATAATGTTCTTTAAGATTCATCAAATTTTCTTGGATTTCGTTTCGTTTGGTGATTTAATGTTGTTGTATTTTCTTTGTTGCTGCTGCTTCCGCTCCTTTCTTAGATTTTCATATGTTACGTGTTCTTCCTGTATTTACGTTTGAATAATTTCTAAGTTGCGTTCGGATCCTTTACGTAATAGAACTTTACCCGGAAAGTTTTTACGCTTTTGTACATGTGTCGATTCCAGTTGGCTAGATGGAAAGGTATAATTCGCAGGAGGAAGTTCAAGAAAAGTTACTTTGATCCTTTAAGAGTTTTCACATTGAGATTTTAGATTTTTCGTGTCGAAAATTGCTAGAACCTAAAAAGAAGCATAACTTCAACTTTTAAATACGTTTTTCGATTCATCTTTGTGATTTGTTACGAAAAAATTGTAACGTACGCTGAAAATGGTTGGGCAGTCCTAGCCAGTATGACAGTTGAACTACTTCGTTTGGCATCAATCGTGAAATATAGTTCCTTTTATCTTTCTTTCTATCCAGTCCCATTGAATCTACAAGACTCCTCCCCGAAAAAACATACACATTAATCATATCCATACCTCCTGTCCCCTTCCAAAATTTTGTAGTCAAAATTGAACTGTGTCATACGATCATCTATTTTCAAAAGGATCTAAATAAGCTCCCGATTTAGAAGATTCGTTTCATTGAAATGCGTGTCTTCAAAAAAATTACAAGTCAAAAATATTTCTTATCTGTCTTTTTTCTTGAAAAAAGGACATATGTATGTACTTCTTGTGGCATGGGGATGATCATGCTTCGGCCATTTGTTAAATACAGCATTCAAATCCATGCTAATTGAAACATTGAACTGGTCAAACGTCAATCCTTAGGAAGATCTGCCTCAAATCATAGAAGAATTGAATAGCTGTAAGATGGTGGTGAAGATATTTTGAAAGACTTCTTCGAGACGAGGAAGTCTGGAAGAAAGATCATATCAACATAATCAATTTGTTTTGGAAGAACAGTATGCCGAAACTGAGAGATCTTTTAAAAGGAATATAGAGGGAAGCTACCTTAAACGGGTGGAAGTTGAAGAAGCAGCATATGGAAAAAAACGTAAACTTTCAGCTGCAGAATATTTATGTCCTGTTCATTTTTGGAAACTCTGTTCAAAAGTCTTAAGCCTAGGAGATCGTTGCTAGGTTCTTAGTTCTTCATCTAGAAGAGAAATGCATTTCTCTTTCTGATGCATCATCCTACCATAAACACTCTCAATATTAAGGATCTCATCCTCTCATCATCTCTATTTGTGCTACTTCCGATCCCCATATTGGTCCTTTCAAAAAAACATATCGAATTCATGATTTTCAAATTCTTTCGTGATTTGATTTATTCCTTATAACGTATTCAGTTTTGAAGACTATTGATCCCTTGCTTCGAGGTGTGTCGATCATTTACACCGAATTCATAATGATTTTCGGGATGTACTGAATTCAAAATTCGATTTTAATTTGGAAGCAAAGCAAAACAACCAACTCTTATATAAGTAAGCCAATCTTCTGACTTTGCTTCCGTACATCAATTGAGTTCGTGATGACTTTGAAGTCATCCGTGAAGTAAAGAAAGACAATACTTGGACAGAAATACGACAATGATATTTGGTCACTGATACAATCATGAATGTTTCATATCAATTGGTTTTTTCTTTACTTCTTATATCCCATGAAATATTCATACGACCGTATTGAAGATTGGTGATTATTAAGCTAAAAAGTCCAACCTGGGTTTACCAGTGGTGTTGGTCATTCGTAAGCTTGATCGCACATATACGCATAGTAAATATAAATATTTGCTTGCTGAAAATCGGTTTAACGTCCTTTCATGATGACCGATGATAAAAAGGATGCCTTATTGAATTAGAATTTCAATGAAGGAAGTTTTGTATTTTGATTTAGATGTCATGTTTTTACGTAACCCATAAAGTGTAGGGAAACGGGTTTTTTAGTCCTTAAGTCTGGCCGGATAATCAACAAGATTAAAAGTCATTAGCCAATTTCTTTGTGAATTTTTTTAAGGATTCTGCCTAACAGATATATTCATTTTTATTATTTTACATGTCACTTGTTCAAGCTTCGCCTGCAGAGTCTCACGGACTTTTGGGTTCTTTATTGTGATTCCTAAAATGTTGAAAGACATTGCAAAAGGGGACGAATGAAAATTAATCTGGGGTCTATTTCAAGAAAAAAATTCAAATGATTAGTGACAGAGGCGTCAGAAACGTGTGAAGTCAGACGCAACAAAGATGAACTACTGAAAGTGCAACGAAAGTAACCAAACTACAGATTTTTTAGGTTAAGATTTTCAAGAAAAAATATAACCATTTTTTCAATAGAATGAAATGAGATATCATTTTTAAATTTTGTACATATGTTAATTGGTACTTTGGTTGTACAAAAAATTTTTTAGATTTTTTTTTTATTTTTTTTTATATTCATAACAATTTTAAAAAAAACATAAAAAAATGACGGCGGACGTGGGTTCAGATGACTGGATCATCTGGGAAAAACAAAACACCAAATTAATCCTTGTTTAAGTGTTATGTCAGGTACCGGAATGATTTTTTTTCATTAAAAACAACAAAATGGCGACCATTTAAAAAAAACACCCATTTTTAAGGGTGGAAAATTGAATGAAAATCGGAAAATTTGATACCGATCACAATGATTCCGCTACCGGCTATAGCCTTATATGTGTACAACAACATATTAAAAAATCAGAATGATCGATTGAGTATTTTTTTTAAATCGTGTCTGGAGGACACAAACATGAATTCGAAAAAATCGCGTTTACTTTTTTCAGGTTTTTTAAAAAAAAAACGTTATATACCTTTACTTTGCTATGTCTGGGCCATACAAAATTCCTTCTTATTTTTCATACAGCTCCTGACTAGCTAATTGTACATCTTTGCGAGCTGTTCTGATTTTTTTTCAAAAATTGTAACCTAAAAGACTCCTTAAGGGGTCTTGTATTTTCAAAAAATCGATCGAATTTTTTTATTCTGCTAAATGCTAAAAATATGAGACGAAAATTAATTCAAACCCATCTCAAAACTTTAAATTTCATTGTTTTTTCAAACTCCTTCGTTCAAGGACGAGCCAAGGGCATAAATTATATGAAATTTTTTGAAATTTTGATTTGAGATGAACCTGCACCGAAATATTTTGCCTACCGCAAAAAAAGGTTGGACGAGGGAAACTGAAGGAAAATTGACAATTTTCAATGTATTTAGCTTAAATTTTTTTTACAACTTATTGAAATGCTTAACTTTTATGTGTGTAAATTTTAAATAAAACAGATTTTTGGGTTTTTAAATACATTTTTTTTTGCAAAAAATTGTTTTTCCTTCAAGACTCATGTAACCCCTTAAAGCACAATATTTTTTCACAATAATTTTACAGAAGACTCTTGAAATGTTGCATTATTATGTACTGTACTTAAAAATAAATATTTGTTTACTATATTTTCAAAAATATTCCTTAAAAATGTGTTTAAAGCAAAGCAACCTTAGGTTATGGACAAAACATCGAAAATAGATGTACAAATTAACGAAATTAGATAAAAAAAATATAGAATACCAAACGAAAATGGGCAGAAATATATTTGTATATTTTAAATTTGCAAAAAAGAAAAATTTATAAAAATGCAAGAATTGTTTTTGAAAATAAAATAAACAACTTCAGAATATTTTATGCAACTAACATAACGATTCATTTAAAGAATAATTTATAACGGTACTTGGACATTTAAAACTAAAATTAAAATGACTGAAAACAATCACGAAAATGTTAAAATTTGGAATAAGTAGCGCTAATAAAAATGCATAAAAAAATAAACGCAAACTACAATAAAAATCAAATCAAAAATACTTAGAAAAATAACGATAGACCTCCAAAAAAAAATTAAAGCTCATTTTAAAATAAAGAAAATAACATGCACAATAAATGAACGTAAGATGCGAATAAAAAATTGAAGAAAAAAATCAACATTAAAAACATGAAAATTATAAATAAATAAATTATATTAGAATAAAAAAATATTCGTCGTATTTCAAGCGAATAACTGTCAAAGTAAAATCAATCCGCTATACAAATCAATCTAGGACATTCGTTTATTTATATTTATGAATACTAAACCAAATTACGCCTATTTCAGGACCTTACAGGCATGTATTCTATCATAGAAATCGTTAAGAAAATTCCCACATTAGATGCGGTCATAGTTCTATTGCTTCACGAACGAATATTAACAATGTCAGGATATTCTCTCACGTATGATATATATGAGTGTGATTTTCAACCATTCCCAGGACATAAATAAAATTTTCGCCAAAAAGCCATTCACGCAAATTTTACGACATCGTATGGCAAAATTATTATTATGTGTAAGGTTCACGCAACGAAGAAGGATCATCAACAACAACAATAACAGCATCGTAAGGACTCGGTACCTTTTTGCTTTGTTGGCAAAATTCTTCCTTGCCTGACTGGAAGCAATAAAATTAAGATGGTATATATGTATAGTTGATGGATTCATTTCTCGACAGACGTTATACGTAGAAATGTTTGGAACAAGCTTGCGCTGCTCAGGATTTAGTTGTAGGATATTTGCCTGAGATTGAGCACCAAAATACGTGGACGAAATTTTTGAGTAGGAACGGCGTGGAGAGCAGATGATGCCCATGGCAGTTGTATCAAAGTTTTTAGAAGTCATTGAAGGGTGAATGGAAGTTATTAAACTGGTTAAGTTTAGTAATTTCGTTTCAAGGAGAAATAAGAGTTTTTTCCCCATGAATTTGAAATGATTTCCACATGTTTGGGCTAGTTATCAAAAATTGGCTATTACATCATCAGGGGATATACTTAAATCATCTAATTTGACTAAAATTTAAACTCAATTGTAGCCACAGAGATTAAAATCGATTGTCGTTTGAAAAATTTATGGAATTCATATTGTTTAGAGGACTCAACTTTACGGTCGTCTTAGAGTATGCGGTTATTACAATGCGGCCACCAACGCCTGTTAGTTAAGTTCAATCCCAATCTAATTCATTCATATTCACTGGTTAAAATCTGGTCCATCTTAAACGTTTGATGTAGAAGCACATCAATCCTGTTGACACATAACATTACGACATGCACCAAAAGTACAGAGGCTACTCGAATAGTTTTACGAAATGCTAGTTGTATTTAGAAGGTCGTATCCGCAATGTGGGAATTAAACCACAACCCTTAAGTTTACACCCATTTAGATGAGCTAAGAGGTTTTCTTTTGGGACCCCGACAGCCGTAGTACCAGAATGGATCCCCTTGTAAGGACTTACAGACCAGGGCGAATCTGTAAAAAAACGCAACATTTGGTTGAGGGGGGGAGGGGGTGTGCACAAATTTTGTTAGTTTATGAGTATCCTGAGGTAACTACGTCGAGATATATTTTTTTTATATTTTTAACGATTTTTGCAATTTTTGCAATTTGCAAACGAATTTTGTAAAAAAAAATTCTTAAAAAATCGATAAATTTGTTATTATAAAACAAATTATAATCATTAAAAATAAAATATCTCGACATGGTTATCTCGTGATTTAGGTACAGAATAAGTGTGCAAAATTTGAAAAGGATCGGATAAATAGATTTTGATTTAGAGTGTTCACCAACTTTGAAAAAGCCAAGTGTTGGAAAAACGCGTTTAAAAAAGAGACAAACAGCCGATTTACAGTTTATAGCGCGTCGAAGAGCAGAGTTTTAAAATCCTGTAGCTCCTTCAGTTTTGCTCTAATCGACCTAAAATTTTAGCTCTTGAAGAGTTCTACTATCGAATAAAATAATACAAAAAAAATGTAAAATAAAATAATACCATACTCCTCCCTTAAGCTAGCAAATTAAAAAAAAACCGAACCGAGCAATATGATTTTTTAATATGCTGTTGTACACATATATGACTATAGTCAGTAGCGGAATCATTATGATCGGTATCAAATTTTCCGATTTTCACTCAATTTTCCGATTTTCACTCAATTTTCCACCCTCAAAAATAGTTTTTTTTTGTTAAAAATGGCCGCCGTTTTATTATTCTGAAAAAAAATCATTCCTGATACCTGACATAGACACAAGGACACAAGGATAAATTTGGCGTTTTGTTCCCCCCCCCCCCCAGATTATGCAGTCACCTGAACCCTCGTCCGCCGTTATATTTTGATGTTTTTTTTTAAAATATATGTAAAAAACAATAAAAATATGTATGAAAATAATTTTGTACACCCAAAATGCAAATTACCAATTGTACAAAATTTTTCTGTTTTTTTTTCTTTGAAAATCGTAACCTTAAAGACCCCTTAAGCTACTAACAGCAAATATTCTTATACACCACACCAAAAAATAGTTGCTGTGTGGTGATCATCATAACTCTTTACTGGATCATCTGTTGACTAAAAACCAAAAAGATTTCATTAGTTTATGAGGTTTTCAAGGTAACAACATCATGTTTATTTTATTTTATTGATTTTTCAAATTTTGGAAACAAAAACGAAACGAATTTTTAGAATTTATGAAATATTATTGATAAAAATCGGCGAATTTGTTGCTTTAAAGTAAATTACAGCAAAAAAAATTCAAAATCTTGATGTTGTTAATTCGTGATTTATGTATAAAGTAAGTGTGCAAAATTTGCGGATAACTAGTTTTTGAGTTACAGAGATCACCGATTTTGAAAAAAATAAATCGGTTGGAGAACATATACAACATCTAAAATGGCTGTACCCCCTTAAGTTTTGCTCCGATGATATTTTGAAGAGCTGTACTATCCAATGAAACAATATAAATATCAAAATAGATAAAAATATTAATAAAATTAGTTAAAAAATAAAAATAGTAAAAAAATGTAAATAGAAGCCCTAGACCCCCCCTTATGTAAATGGGACCGTATTATCCGCATTTTTCAAATCTCATTTTGGCAACCTTATGCTAAATTTCGACATTTTATCTATGACTAAATTATCTGAATTGTTTTTTTGCCATAATTTAAAAATCACTTGATCTTTTTTCACCAGTAAGTCACTTCATAGTCCTTGGCCTTTTACCATTTCACCTCTTGAAAAATTGCTTATTAAACGCAGAAATTTCCTGTTCGACTGTTACTTCCTTCCAGATATTCAAAATTGATTGTATATTTCCTGTACGTACACTTTTCGATTCGTTTTCACGTCATCGGCCAACACACATCTAGAGACTTTTCCAAGGCGATTTGGGGTGGGGGAAAATCACTTATCGTGGATGTCTTGTGTGAAAATGCGCTTGTGCAGTATTTGCTCATTGTCGGTACGTGTAGCCAAGCAGGTTTTCCATGTGAAACGTACTTAAACGCATGGGGAGCATATTATACATCACACGAATAGTAGTGCTCTTCGGAAAAGAAAAGGAAAATGTATATAAACAGACCAGAATTACCTTTTAAGGTACATCAAAGATATGTGCAGTTGATAGTCACATGTGAATAGTGCACACGCTTTGCGTGCATTGTGCTGAATGGATTTTCATCGTGTTTCTCTTATAGGAATTGCACACTGTTGTGGTCATCATATTACATTTAGGTATGTTGGCCGTATGCATTTAATTGGATAGCTAACGGATCTCATTTCTTCTTTTACACGTAAACATGACCACATGTCGAAGCATATGATAGGTGTACACTAGACGACTACACATGTATCTACGGTGAAAACAAATGCGGTTTGGAAAATCGAATGATTTGCTGCAGAGAAAACTCGTGTCGATTGGATGATGAAAATCAAATTCAGGATATGGTAAATGTAATGCGACAATTAGAAGGGAAAGTGTAGATGAAAAGATGCGCTTTGAAGCCCTGGTTAAAGTTGGATTCCTTTTATAGCAGTCCTACAATGTACATACATTTATATAAGAAGTAATTAGACAACTCGAGAATGTATAGTACGGAATGATGTGAGAAAATCTATACCTAACAATAAAGCGTCCTTTCGAAATTCGGTCAAATATGCGCCGATTTGCATGAAGTTGTTTGGCAGTCTTACAGATTTTTTCCGACTCCGACATATCAGCTATCACACAACACATTGGAGCGCAGTTAATGTTTGAAGTCTTCTTCTACTTCTTTTCTTCCCGGTCCCCTCACCTTCCCGCGCGAGCGGGAGAAGGGGCCGGGCGGAGGAGGGTATGCAAAATGTGTCTCCAAAATCTTTCCCCCCCATTTATATTACATTTGCGGTAAAAATGACATTCATCAATTTTTTAAGGATTTTTTTATAATTTTTTTATTTTCATTTATTTTATTTTCATTTATTTTATTTTCATTTATTTTATTTTCATTTATTTTATTTTCATTTATTTTATTTTCATTTATTTTATTTTCATTTATTTTATTTTCATTTATTTTATTTTCATTTATTTTATTTTCATTTATTTTATTTTCATTTATTTTATTTTCATTTATTTTATTTTCATTTATTTTATTTTCATTTATTTTATTTTCATTTATTTTATTTTCATTTATTTTATTTTCATTTATTGTATTTTCATTTATTGTATTTTCATTTATTGTATTTTCATTTATTTTATTTGCATTTATTTTATTTTTTGCCATCAAAATTCTTTTAATTTTTTAAATTTTTTCGACTTCCAAACATGTCTTACCACATCAATTTTACGGTTTCGTATAACCTCTAAAAATAAACAAAATAATCATTTTTTTAGTAGGGAAACCCCCCCTAACTTCTTATGGGGCCGTGACTGCCGCGAACTTTTTATGCCATAGTAGGAAGGGAACCCTCCTCTTTCGATACGCCCTACCATAATCTTAACCTTTAACAAAAATCCTTTAGATCATATTTGAGAAGCTAAAAAATTGCGAGCAGTTGTCACCAAATCACCCTTTTAGAAGGGTTAGAGCGGTTGATTCGTTTATGGTTAATGTTTACGATAAACGACCTAAGCCGGGATTTATCCAGCCAATTCTTCGCTAACCATCCCCACTTTAAACACTTTGCCAATCAATTCTGCCTTCAAATATGGATCCATCACGTCTGCTAAATACACCCTAACAGTATAAAATCACCCTTAAATGTACCGAAAGATACACGTCAATGATTCTATTACGATAATCTCTTCCACAACTTGGCTTTCACATTTTCCACATCCTTTCTCGCCTCTCCATCGCCACCTACACATTCGCCCCTTCGGCTGTTTCCTTTACAGATCGTTTAAGATTAAGAAATTTTCCACGCAAATATCTGATTTTCCCGACGCCAATCGCGAAAAAAAACCATGTATAACAAACAAATGTGTGCATTAACGTAGAACCAGCATGCGAGTGGTGCTGCTGTTTCGCCCTCCCCAATTTGGCCGCACCCCCTCCGTCCGCACCGTGAAGCTAACGTTCATTCCCCTCACGATTAGATGAATGCCTATTCCGCTGGAGTGTCTATTGAACTTGCTGTCGCCGCTACATCTGCTATCTATTTATCTGTGGTAGCTTTGAGGTGATTCGGATGAATCCATCCAGGCACAACTTGCCGGAAGAGGAGAAGAAGAGGCTTCCATTCTGAATTAGCCGAGGCGAAAAGTGTACATCCGCCAGAACGAAACATGCCAGGGGAGGCGAAGAAGCGCCAAAGTATCTGAGAACCGGGCGGGAGCACGAAGGGTGAGCAATCTATGCTCTATAAATTGTATGGGAAGAGATAGTGGTCTAGTGAAGGAGAATAGGTGTCGGCACCTTACACTATTTTGGTTTGCATACGAGAGCGAAACTACGTGCAGAACGGTCGTATACCACCTTCTCTGGGCTGGGTTTGTTTGGAGGAGAGCTCAGCGGGTGGGTGTCCACGTCTGCTGACCCTGGTTGGAATGCAGCAACCTGGACGATATTACAGGGGCCCAAGCATGCTGCATCTAAGTATGACGCACTATCTAGAGTGTGGCTAAGAATGGATACTTGGTGGTGTTTAGAACCTGGCTTCGGTATTTTTGGCTGGGGGACAACGAAATTTCTGCCTGACCTCGACAAATAGACCGTCCACCAGAAAACCATCAGATTACGCTCCCTGCAAGTTAGCACGGCTATGAACTGCGAAAAAACGAGTCGTGCGAACAGTGACCGACGACGATTCCCCCTATCCCCAAGGTAAACGCGCTGCCTCTTTCTCCGGTGGTAGGCCAAAGTATCTACATACATCGAGAGTATCTAATGTACTCTGTGCGACCGTAGACTGCAAAAGCTTTCTTCAGTACGTTTGAGTCATTCGCGAATCTGTCGCGAGGTCGGACACTGCTTGTTCCGTTGGCTGTGGCTTGTGGGCTTTTCGATTGACTCGGCTTTGGTAGAGAAAGAAGCAAAGCTGGCAGCAGCAGCCAGAGCTCAAGTTCGACCGCAATCCGGATCCACCAGCATTCGAGTCCGTGCGTTCTTTCTGTGTCCCCTTGGTACTAGCTAGCCCCGAAGGAGCGGTACGTGTTAAGACAGATTCAGTGCAACTCCGTCGTAAAATCGAGTGATTTCCTCTTTGCCACCCATACTCGAGTGTGTCGTCCATGACGTTACAGCTGGAAGCCAGCAACATTTAACCATCATCAACGATTCAATCGTCCTGAAAGAGACATTTCATGGTCTTGTCCTGTTGCAGACTTCGTAAGAAGTGATGATCATCGAGTGTGTATCGATTGTTACACTTCCTTAAGATATTTATTGAAAACGGTCAATCGTCACAGAGTGCTTAGTTAAAAAGGATCTGAAGAAGAATTCGCACTCGTAAATGAGTACAAACATTCGGACATTTTGTCGGGAAGATTATCGGTCGCGGTTCCGCCTGTCCTCCGAGCTAGCGTACTTTGTAAGAAAGTACTGCTAAGATGAAGAAAGGCTGAAATCGTCGAACAGACGCAACAAATAAATTGTTGAGCCGTGCCCAAGCAGTTGCTGCGCCTTGTTCACCTGCAGATACTTTCGTTCCGTCTGAAAGATAAATAGATAAATGCTTGTGGCTGGTATGCGTTCGGTATATATCCATGTTAATGCATTTTAACGACCGGTTTCTCTGGAGACACAATCAAACGACGACGTGTTAATATATTGGAATGAAAATCGTGCAATACTCGTCACGTGATGGACTATGTTGTAGATAGACTGTGTCTGGTGGACGGTTTATATGAACAATAAAACGGTTGCAAGGTAACTAGGCTGACTAATCAAGTGAAAAGTCTTCCAATGCCAGGAAAATGTATCGATGGTGCTAAACGGATTTATTACTGAAAAACAAATCTGAAAATGATTCGGACATGAAAATAGGCAATACAACATCTGCTTCACAGATATTCTGCTCGCGGACTCTCCACACTCATTTGGTCCCTTCCGTTCCAAACAGAAATTATTGCGCGGTTATTTTTAAATGTTCACATTTTTTCTGTTTTATTTCGAAATTCGCGTCTCGCTTTCATGTTATTTTTAAGCCAATTCAGTGATATTTCCACCGAAAAAATTGTTGAGCATAAAAATATCGTGTAAGAGGCATCATCCGCCCAACGGAAGAATGTTAGCATCATAACGGCGACTTCATGGAAAAGTGGACTTCATTTTCGTGCTGTACCATAATCCGATTGTTGTGAACGCAGTGACAAAAAAAAAATATTGCGACACCCTTGAAAGAGGCAACGGTAGGGAATTTGCCAGAAACTATGCCCAATCGCGAAAGAGACACGCGAGATGCTATTTCTAATAGTATTGGTATTACCAGTAGCAGCACTAACAGCAGTAATATCAGCCGAACTCATTCCCAATTTGAATGCAGCAACGGTCCAAGGATATCGCGAGGATATCTAGCCCCACTGCCCCCGCCAAATTGTGTGCCCCAACGAGTCCGTGTTCCGCGAGATCTGCCGCTAGCGTCGCCCTTGACGGCGGTGGGTGGTTTACCCACCTCAGCATTTAGTGCCAGTGCAATTCTGACGGACATTGGGATCTGTGTTCGTATGCAAAATGTTCACTTGACCCACCATCAGCAGCAACAGCAGTCCTCCTCGGTCATGATGCCGTCCTCGATAGTTGCGTCGTCCAAAAAGCAATTCAACCACCATAGTCAAGTGCTCCCTCCGAATGTGCTCGTCAATGCCAACCCCAACGACATCATGCTCCTGAACAACAATCAGAACTTAGCCTGTGATATGATACCGAGCTGTTGTAATTTTAGTAAATTTCAGAAAGTTAATGATATAATAACGAACGGCGACACGTTCGTTGTTAGCGATTTTAGCACTAAGCCAAAACCCCAAAAGAACTGTTCGAGTGTATCGCCCAGCGACTATCGTACTAGCAAAAGTGAAACACCCCCACGTGCAGCCAGCAATACTAGTATGAATAGTAGTTTACACCCCGTGGTGAAACATACCTCCGGACCTGGTTTGAAGAAAGTGCCAGGACTACCTCGGAGCGGCAGTGCCGTTAATAATAGGAACAGTGGTGGTAATAGTCGTCAATCATCACCGGTTGTGCCATCTCTTGTCTACCAACAGCCAAATAATCTTCAAATATCTCCGGAACATCCTGTTTCGAATGGTTTTCATAGCGAACATGTTACCGCAACGAGAACATGCAAAAAGGATAAAAAGGAAGATCGACGTGATAATGATAGTGATACGTTAGCTGCACCGCCGCCGAAAAAGAAGTGGATACGTCACTATTTAATGGGTATACATATTTATATAGATTTATCAATTCTATGTAGAAATTTACTATAAAATTCGTTGAGCTGTGACACACTTGATCGCATAGTACAGTTTGTTTTTAATCCTCAAAATTTTCTATTAACTAAATTGGCCCAAGAACTAGAACACGTTGAAAACATAAGGCAAAAAAATGAGCCTGATTTTTGAACGCATCACTGTACCAAAACGGAGGGTTCAAATCCAGCCTAAAGTCTCACACATTGATATTCCCTCGCCAATAGCTCGAAATGAAAACTAATTAGAACGTTCAAAATGTCTTACAAGGAGAAAGCACGGCATTGTCCTCTTAGATCTGGATAAAATTTGGCACATAAGTAGAAGACTTCAAGAATATTCGATCCTTAAAATATTAGACCGCAAAACCTCCCCCCGCTCCGTTTTTGAGAAAAACGCCACTAACGTTTTTAGTCGGGCTTAAGTGTTCGCATCTGACAGAAACGGTGCAATGTAGGAAGCAGCGCGACTAGCTCGCGATCGTGAGGTCGTGTGTTCGATCCCCGGTCGGTATTGTTTTTTTATTTGAATAATTGTGGATGTTATTAGTTCAATGTTCAACTACAAATACATTAATTTTTAGAAATTAGCAAATTGTTCGTTCATTTAGATATATAAATTATACCAAAAACTCATCGTTGAACGGTTGGATTATTAAAAACTGTTGTAATCGAAGCGAAACCATAATTGACCAAAAAACAAATGTATATGTAGTTGATCAATGCTGATTTACCTTAAACAAATTACATCGACAATTTTCAAAAAAAAAAAAAAACAATACCGACCGGGGATCGAACACACGACCTCATGATCACGAGCTAGTCGTGCTGCTTCCAACACTCTACCGCTTCTGACAGACGGACAACGTACTAATACATAAGCACCGCTGGAAACTAAAGGTTTTTTTTTTCTTAAAATCGGGGGGGGGGGGTCGAATATCCTTGACGTCTTCTACCTGTTTGCCAAATTTCATCCAGATCTGAGAGAACGATGCCGTGCCTTCTCCTTGTTAGTTAAATCCAAACTTTGCTCCGCAAAATGGTTACGTTGATTTGAACTTTCCACTCATACTACTAATCAGAAAGAAAACAATCTATCATTTGATAACGTGCCAATTATTATAAACGACATACTCTCAAATCATTATATATAATATCACTGAATACCGTTTTAATTGAAAACATTCAACAATTATCCTTAATCAATCGATAATTAACGTCTCTCTCTTTCAGTTACTTGCATCCCCTAAATCATGTTCGTTTTCAATGTCAATGATATAATTATTATCAAAAAGTCCATTCTATATATCTGTTAAGTAACTTCTATTCTGTTTGTTTGAATGATTGCTTTTCGGTTACATAATGTCCTGAAAGACATTTTGGATATTTTACATCATCAGTGAATGATGTAAGGCAAATAATAAATGGATTATAAATAGATATGAGAGATAAAATTTTAACGAAAATTGATTGTTTTCGGAGTTCTAAGAACTTATTCAATTCACTTCAGCGAACCGTTAAATCTAATACAGTATGGAGCATTTGTAAGACTGTTTTATTTTGTGGATCAATTTTTGGGCTATTTTTAAATGATTGCTGCTTTATTCCGATTTTTCAAGAAATCAATAAGCACATCTCTAGGATGCATCTTATTTACATTTCAGTTTGTAGGAAATAGGACCAATGATGCCATCACTTCAAGGTCCGCAATAGAATTGATAGTCTTCTATTCGACGACGTGTGAGTTACGGAACCCTAAAACCGTACAGTTGTGTTTAGTACCACAACTTTTAAGATAAAACTTCATTTATTTCAACTCTAATTTCCTTACGTTGTTCAAGAGTAAGAAATGGATCGTTTGATGATCGATTTGGGAGTTGTTATTCACGACGTAGTTGGGAGACAACAAAACTTGTGTCTAATTAACCTCGCGAACTTCCAGTCCCGGGGACGAAGCAACAAACCGTTCCAAATCGTGTAGAGAATTTCTTTCGGCTTCGCTGACTAGAGGTGCGGTGACTGCTGGCTGGCCATCTAAGTTCGATGCGTAGTGTTGTGGGTCGTTTTCTTAGCCTTGGTCGCGAGTTTCATAATTGAGATTTATTCACCTTGATGCCTACTCTACTATGATTAAAAATTGTGCGAATGAGTCAGTTGTTTTACGTAGTAACCTGGACAGATAGTCAATCTCCGTAAAATTATTGAAATTTCCTTGAAAACTGAAAAAATAGTTTCTACATCATGCATCCAAAATTATTTAAGGGTATCATTTATCATTCAACATAAACGAAAATATGAATAAATTATACATTTTTTTATATTTTTCGTGTATCTTATATATGGAGTTATTACTTAAAATTTAATAATAAATAAACATTTCGGTTGACGTTCTTACTCTTGTCGAGTGTCAATCAGAATTGGCTTCTATTTCATTTTCTCTAGTTCTCGCAACTTTTTGAGATCTCCCTCTAGCAGCATGCTTTGTCACACTGAAAGCGGATCCACAAGCTTAGATGCATCTTTTGGATTTGCTCTTGCTTCTTATTCACTAGTTTTTTTTCTGTGACTCAATTTTCTTAGGGTTTATACAATTCATTCCATCGCTTTTCTTCGCTTAGAGGACTTGTTTGCCTCCGAAAATACACTGAACTGGCACCAAGTTCCGTCCGCTTAGATATTCCCGACTACTAAGGTCGCACTATACTCAGTTTTGCGCGCGAAATTTAATTCTGGAGTAAGTTTTTTTTACTTTTGCAGGAATATTTTCGTTTTTTGGATTACATTTTGATCCAGGATATAAGCTATCATCAATGTTGTTTCATCGAAAAGGAGATGAAAATTTGCCCCACTACCGTTGGTTCTTTGAATGAATTTCGAGACGCAATTTGAAATCCCCACACAGATGTCCTGATTGTCAGCTTATCGCGATTGTTTCATAATTTTATGCCCAGATTATGTTTTTTTATGTTTGAGTCACGAAATGGATTTAAGGGGGGAGTATGGTATTTTATTTTTGCATTTTTTTTATTTTATTCGAAAGTAGAATCTTCAAAATATGCTTAAAATATGTAACATAAATCATACACTAGCGCTAATAGCGCCGTCACTTACAAGTAGAGAAGAATGTAAAAGTTTCAAATCCTCTTTTTATAGATAGGCTTGTTTTCAACCCTTACTACGCCAATTTCCATCGTTGGCGGTGAAGGTGATGATTCGGGTGTGAGATCAATCTTACTTTATCATTAATTTTGTCTCTATGAAATATTTCGGGTGGTTTTTAAACAGTGCCACGATTCGTTGAAAAATATTTCATTGCGAAAAACCAAAAAAGTTTGTTAGGCCACCCAATCGTAAATATCTCTACCTATATCATCCTCTCCCTAAATCGAACTTCCCAATGATAAATTTATTTTTAGTAGGAAAGAATAAGTACACACATTAGAGCGAGCTACCGAAATATACTTAATTCCATCCTCATTTCAGCTCTCCGACACTGTCCCAATTGTTTCAATGAATTCTGCGCTTTCCCGGAAACTTAATCAGCTTTTCTCCCGGGGAAAACATATCGACCTGTCATTTCCATTGCCCACGTGTCTGTTGCGCCATCGAACGAAGAAAATAAAGAAGAAACAAAGCTTATACAGAAATAAACATTTCCTTGAATCCTTCTAGTGCAATTGCTTTGAACTTGCTAGCTTCCCGGCACCACCCTAGTACACACATTCTTCCACTTTCTCCGTTTCGTCTTATATAAAGTTCATTATTGAACTCATCCTTGTTTTGATCCATCCAGCTTTTACGCAATTGATTGACTCTACGTTGGAAGAACCTTCAAGACCAAACTTTCGTCACTTACATACATACATATATGATTATTTAACAGCTTCCTTTTCATTTTTCTTCACCGCTTTTTTCCTCTTCAGGTCGTTTTCTTGACTTTTTCGCCGCGGCAATGTCCTTTCCATTTTGCAAGTAATACACCTACGCATAAATAATGTGCGCAATGCTCTCCCCATCTTTTCTAGTTATCCATATTTTTCCATATTATTAATACCAAACGTTTTCCGTCTACTTTATTTCCTCATGCATTAGCATTGGCCTTTATTATTCATCGTTGCTCTTGGAAAATTTTCCTTTGGTGGGGGTGTGCCAAGTCAAGTGAATATTGAGTATTTCTTCTAGGCACATTTGCTCAGAAAATCGTAACGTGATATTTACACCCCCCAAAATGATTTTTAGGGGTAACTAATGTGCAATGGTGTTTTCCGAACATTAACAGATGGGGGTTGAAGAAAAGCTTATCCAATGTTGCAAGAAACCGAGAAAATCAGCATGAAACGCAAAGTTTTCCCAAAAGAACAAAACAGTAATCGAGTAAAGAAAATTCTCACGTCGGAAAAATTTGTTTTTCCATGTGAATAAGTTTTATCGATTTTGCATTATTGGCGTATATTGTTGCTGGGAACGTAGATTTCATGCGATTTCAAGTTATCGACGGTTGATTTTTCCGCGATGGAGAAAAGCAGGAAAAAACATACTTATTTATCGTTTCATTTTCCGTCGCTAAAGTTGTTTGCAATTGGACCACATGTGCAGAGCACACAGTCGACATGTGTTACTGTGCGATAAAAATTAACTTGATAAATTTTTGTTTTTAGTTGATTTTGCTCACGAGTATGGTTTATTTGTCATTGTGTTTTTTTTTAAATTGATTACAGTTTAATTCCAACTCGCAAAATATTTGCGTAAATATTTGCAATCTGTTTTGTTTAGTGCGAAAAAATAGATGGGGTTATTTTAGTTGATTTTGATTTGCCCAAGAATACTATTTAGAAATTGGTTTGAAAGATTTGCAATGTATATATCAAAATTTCAGTATTTTCCTTATCGAATTTATCTTGGAGAATTTCAATTGCGATCAATCAAAAATCTATTCCTAAAAAAATTTGCATAACAAACAAAAACTATTTCAACTAAGCGTACAGAATTTTCCTTAAATTATAGTTAATTTTTCAATTTATACTCGTACTGCATTTCAAAAGCCAGTCCTTCAGTGTTGACATCACTCTAATTTGATATACATACCTGACAAGGTTCTTGCAAATCGAACCATATTTAGCCAAATTGTTGAATATCGTAGGAGAGATGACCAATACAAGCTACAGTCACTAAAACTCATGAAAATTATCGTCTTAAATTATTGTCTTCCATCAAGTTCTGGTGATAATTATTATAAAATATACAATTTGTAAATTTGCTCTGCATTTCAAAGGTTTACAATGATTATTTTATTTTATATTTATTTTATACAGTTAGGGACAAAACTCTCCATACACCCTCAAAATTTCATAAATTTAGTAGAAAATGCAAATATATAGAAGAATTTTATATGTAACTTTATTGCAAATGTATTTTTATTAACAGAAATTTAAAAAAAAATTACATTAATTAACTTATAACTGTAAAAACACCAAAACAACGAAATTCAGTAAGGACAAAAGTGTTCATACATTATGTAGTTGAACTGAAAATTCCACATTATTCAATATATTTTTATATTTCAATATTTTGTTGGGCCGCCATTGGCATCGGTAACAGCTTGCAACCGTCTTGGCATTGATTCCACCAAATTTTTAGTGACTTCCGGAGTTATTTCTCCCCAGGCTTGTTGAAGCGCAGTTTTGAGTGATTCCTTGCTACTGGTGTGAATTTTCGAGATTTTTCTTTTCATAAGTTCCCAAATATGTTCAATGGGGTTTAAGTCCGGCGACTGAGGAGGAGAATACAGCTGTCTTGGTGCGTAATAAAGCAACCAGTTCTTTACGAAGCGTGCAGTATGTTTAGGATCGTTGTCCTGTTGGAATATCTAATGCTCGCCAAGACACAAATTGTCCACGGAAGGTTGCAAATTTTCTTCTAACAGTCTTTTATAATAGTATTGATCCATAATACCGTCTATAAAGACCAATCAGCCAACCCCACCTGCTGCAATTCCACCCCACACCATCACATTGCCACCGCCGTGTTTTACTGTTGGTATCAAATTCTCCAGTTGCAATGCCGTTCCCTTTTTTCGCCAGATTCTTTCTTTGCCATCATTACCAAACAAGTTGAACTTGCTTTCATCGGTAAATAAGACAGTTTCCCAGAACCTTAACTCCTTTCCTAAATATCGCTTTGCAAATTCAAGTCGAAGCTGCCTATTCTTTTCAGATATTAGCGGCTTTTTACGAGGAACTCTACTTGCATATCCATTGGAACGTAGCATTCGTCGGATGGTTTTAGGGTGAACACACTTATTCGAAGTATGAGCGACATGTTCCGCCAGTTGCAGACCGGTTACTCTTGGGTTTTTGTCCACCGCTTTTAAGATCATGCTGATATCCCGCCTGGAAAGTTTCTTTGGTCGTCCATTCCTTGGCTTATTTTCCACTGGTCCTGTGTTTTTATGCTTTTGAACAATGTATTGGACAGTTGCATGGGATAAATTAAATAAAGCTCCAATAGCGCGGTATGATTTTCCATTTCTATGCTCAGCAATAATTAATTTTTTTATTTCAACACTTACTCCCTTTCGCTTGCTCATTTTTCACTTCTTTTGCTCACAGATTATTCGAACAAACTAGTCATTAGATCGTACTCACGCTTTTCATGGGAAATACAACGGTTCTTGGAAGAAAAACAACAGTTAAGCAATGCAATGAAGACCAGAGTACACTAACTGATCAATGTATGAACACTTTTGTCCTTACTGAATTTTCTTGTTTTGGTAATTTTACAGTTATAAGTTAATTAATGTTTATTTATTTTTAAATTTCTGTTAATAAAAACACATTTACAGTAAAGTTGCATATAAAATTCTCATATATATTTGCATTTTCTTCTAAATTTATGAAATTTGGTGGGTGTATAGAGAGTTTTGTCCCTAACTGTATGTATTAGAATAATTCGAAAACTTTTCCACAAATTTGTCACGAAAAAAATCTGCAAAAAAATTATCTCAAATGTTCTTCGAAATATTGACTAAAAATAATATAGGAAATCAAATCGATTTTTTAACGAGAAAAATGTATTTTTTTGTGATTCAATTCCGCAAAAATAATTTGAAAAATTCAGCTGCCAAAATTTTGTAAAATTCAAAATAGTTTTTTTCGGAATTGAAAAAAAAATTATCACTAAAAATTCAAGGAAAATATTTCTCTTAAAAATTACTAGAACAAAATTGCAAAGAAAATCTTATCACATAAAGTCTTCTATTAAAAATATTCAATCCTAAGTTTTGTGCAACAAAATTCAGCGAAAAATTGGACGCACATTGCTGCACAAAACCAATTTCACTTGGGAATTTCCGATGAATAACATGACGTTCTTTCCTTTATTGTTTCGTTTAATAAATCATTGGCAGATTGGATCATACTAGACATTATTACGAATTAAGGGGGTAGTCTAGTGTTGAGCCCCTTCCCTTAAGGAAGCAATTTATAATACACCTGAAAAAACAATTCACCTAATTTCACCCAAAAACAATGAATAAAATGGACTTTTTTCCCTACGAAAAAAAGGTGATCATGCGTCCACATAAATTACTGGGGTTTCGTTTATTCAAAAAGTGCAATAGTATTTCTTCCCTCAAAAACAAAGTAGTCTTCTTTCATCACAAAAATTCAGGGGTTTCTCTTCTCCTAAGAAATAACATGACCTTCCGTGCCCAAAAAATAAAGTTGTTTACATTTCGTCACAAATGTTAAAGTTGGCTTCTTTCTCTCCAGAAAAACAAAAGAATATTTCTTCCCAAAAGAATTTAATTTGTTTCTCTTCCCCAAATAGATAAAGAAGTCTTTCTTCCTTACAAATAAATTAGTCTTCTTTCCTCACAGAACATTAATTAGTATTTTTTTCGTATAAAAATTAAAGCGGTCGTCCTTTCTTTCAAAAACAATGAAGTTTTCCTTAATGACAAGACTCAATGATTATCAAAAATCTGCCCGTGATCGTAAGGAAATCTTTCCAACGTTTTTTTAAAAAAATATTTTGACATTCTATTGTCCTCAAAGAAATCCTTGCAGCTACCTGTTTTTATTAAGTTAATTATCTAAGAATATCTTCAAAAAAACAAGAGTCCAAGTCCAATTCGAGTCGATGATAATAATAATGATCTTTAAAAATTAGAATCCATGAAAACTTTTTGGTGGAGACAATATCCATTCAAAAATCATATACGAGATCTGTTCAAAAAATATCCCGAATTTTAAATTTTCGCGGGCTACGTGTATATTAGATTTTTGATATTTTGTGGCGTTATGTTGGTACTTATGTACCTCACGTATGCTGACAAGTTCGGCCATTTTGAATCTTCAATTAATTTTTGACATCTATTTTGCTTGGACTTGTTTTGGATTGTCTTCGATTTTCGTCTATTCCAAAAAAATAGATGAAAGCATCTGTTTCAAATTTTGTGTGAAAAACAGCTTTAAGTGCGCGAACGCAATCCACATGGACGTTTCACATGGTGAAGCCACCTTGGACCAAAACAACGTTTATCGGTGGTACAAAATACTCTCAGAAGGCCGAGAAGATGTGAATGACGAACAGCGTGCCGGCCGCCGGAGCACACCAACAGCAGACGAAAACATTGATAAAATGAAGAAAATAGTCTTGGCCAATCGTCAAATCACCGTTAGAGAAGTTGCTGAGGTCGTAAACATATCGGCTGGCTCGTGCCATTCGATTTTTACCAATGATTTGGGCTTGAGACGGATCGCCGCGAAATTCGTACCAAAATTGCTCAATTTTGATCAAAAAACAGCATCGCATTAACATTGGTAAGGAGCTGTTGGATTCTGTCCGTGACGACCCAAATTTGCTCCAGAGGGTCTTAACTTTTTGAATTTTTCTTGTTCCCGAAACTGAAGAGGCCCATGAAAGGACGACGCTACGCCACAATTGAGGAAATAAAGACGGCTTCGAAGGAGGAGCTGAACAAGATCACAAAAAATGATTTTTTGAAGTGCTTTGAGGATTGAAAAACACGTTGGCACAATGGTATAATATCTAATGGGGATTACTTTGAAGGGGATAAATAGATATTGATGAATAAATAAATAATTTTTGAAAACACATAAAATTCGCGATACTTTTTGAGCAGACCTCGTACATAGATACCACGTTTTTAAAGTTTATTTACTGCACATTCTAGAACTTGTAAATTATAAATTTATATTTTTTTGTTTTTGTTTGAAAACGACATATTTTTGGACTCAAAATATTTTTATAAGCCATATAATTGATCTAATTTAAAAAATCAAATTTGTGCAAAATATTGAAGGAAAGGGACTAGTTGCTTCTTTAGGGAGTCTCCAGAAATTATGTAACGCTTCGAGTGGATTTTGATTTGGGTATCCAATCGAACCCATACGTGGGTCAAGTGAAAGAAAAGGATGCGCCGACAGCATGTCTTATATAAATATTGTATTTACTATTTTTAGTTTATTATTTAGTGATGATTTTGTCTAATTAGGTTTATGTCTCTTAATGGATCATTTCAATATTCTCGTAGAAAGTTACATTTTCCCTATTTTCGCCATGAAAAACTACGAATCATTTCTTCTTTTGTAGTCGATTTTGGAACAATATTCAAAATACAGTGAAAATAATATGTCTTATTATGAGTAAAAAAATATAAAATCTTATATAAAAAAGAAGGTGGCTGGACGAAATCTTACGAATCCTTAGAAAAGAGGAGGACAAAATAATTTTGACCGTTCCCCAAGGCTCCTATTGAATTTTGGCAAATCTTTTCAAATTCATAAAAATTTCACCTTGAATTTTTCACGACAATTTTTTTCAAAATATTATTTAATGAAGATTATCGGCTTTGTAATTCGATCGTCGTATAAGTCGATTCCGAGGTCTTTGCCACCCAGAATTACTTCTACTTTAAAAA
The DNA here is from genome assembly GCA_963942545.1 of Oxycera nigricornis. Taxonomy (NCBI): domain Eukaryota; kingdom Metazoa; phylum Arthropoda; class Insecta; order Diptera; family Stratiomyidae; genus Oxycera; species Oxycera nigricornis. Next base: position 105,519,110 of record OZ012662.1, read on the forward strand.
AAATGCTGACCCAACTCCTCAAAACCGCATGCTAGGCCATGCAACAACCTTTATGTTGCTGAACTGTCTGACCCGCACCAAAGGTATCTGATTTCATGAAAATCTCAAATTTCCCTACAACTTTCAATCGATATAAAATAGATATGATTAATGTGCGCCTAAATACCTACAGAAATCCTCTAGTTTTCTACCCCCAACTGTCGTACAATCGTTTGATATCAAAATATATTTTTTTGCAATTTTAAACAATTTTACCCAGGATGACATAATATCCGGCAAATGCAATGAATTCAACAAATTTTATTGTTTTTTTTTTGTCGCCAACACTCCCTATTTTCCGAACAACTAATTCAGCTTTTTTTCGCCTCATGGTCGCTGTGTCTCAACATGTGTGTGTGTTTATATATTTTCCAATAAGGTCGACCTCATGATTTTTTTATATATACATACATTTTATTTTTGCACAATTCAAGTTGCCGCGAAAAAATCCGCTTATTCCGGAGCGAGCAAAAGATGGAGCTACAACACGAAAACACTGCGCGCACTAAGAATTAACTGAAAACATAAAAAAAAAGAAAAAAAAGCAATGAGTATGGAGAGAAAAAATTTGCAACAGGTTTGCACGTTTGGAACAGACCTAATATATAATACGATATGCTGTTTGTGTTTTTTTCCTTCCTTCTTCATTATCGTTTCACCTATAGTACGTATATATATGCACGTACGTACGGTGGATACGTTTAAAAAAAAAGCTCGCCACTAGTTCAACAACAACAAGAACACCACAAAAAAGTTGCAGAAATAGCAGAGCAGACGTTACGCCACATTAAGTGTATAACACTACATTGACACATACATACACACGCAGCGGGCGCGCTTTTCTTTATTTTCTTATTTTCTTCGTAGAATTGTTTCTTCATTCTTTTGGATGGCGTTTATTTTTTTGGGTCGTCTTATTTCACGTCACGTTTTCATTAGAGTATTTTAATGAAGAAAAAATAATTATTTTTTTAATTATCTTTTTTATATATAAATATATTCTGCTAAACTAAGTGCAATTGTGATCTTGCATTAGGTGTAGCGCCTTAGTGCTCCATAACTTGTAGTCAATGAAACCATCTAACATCAGAAAACTGCAATTAACTACGAAAAGTAAAATGAGATAAACATTAGGATAGACACTGGATGTAATTGAGTGTTGTAAATAGTAAAAAAAAATGATAAAAAATACTTTCCGTCCCATAAAAATCTTTATTTAAAAGTCAATAATTCCAGTATGTGAAGCACTATCGGTGGACACTTTGAAATGTGTTTATCTGAAAGCTCAATTTTATAATATAACCCCCTCCCCCTTAAAAAATCTGATCGAAGCACGTCTTTTGTTTTTTATCGTCTCACCATCTAAAGTCGACTATCGTCAAGCATCATATGAGTTGCATATCTGCTGTATGTCACATTCAACACGAATTCCAACAGAAAAAAAGATCTAAAAAAAATTAGCTACATATTATCATCATATACAGAAAAACTTGCAAAGTTCTCCGTCTCGACGCAGACATGTTGATTGTTGTTAATTTGTTTTTTTTCATTAAATAACGTTCATTTGAGTTGTTTGAAATTTAGAAGAAAAGAATCTAGTCGAAATCGCATAACACATTTTTCACCTTGAAATTCCACAAAAAAAATATATATGATGTGCGTTCTGATTGCATGTCAGCCAGCTGAAATCTGAATATCTTCTATCCATCTATCTACATACATATATGTATCTATCTAGCCTAGATTTTTTTTAGTGTGGTGCTGTTTTTCTCTCTCTCGTGTCTGCTTAGCATGCTGATACATAGTAAGTCATTTCTATTTTGTTGCTGTTGACTTTACTATATATACCATATTTCCAAACACAAACACGTTGATTGCCACGTGATCATCCCCTCTCCATTCGGTTGGGGGGCACAAAAATATAATTTTATTGCATATTGCAAGCATGTTGATGAGCTTCTTTCTTTTTTTCGTTTTTTTTTATTGATCAATTTTGTTTTATTATTTTTCTAAATCAGTTTATGATTAAACAACCAACTGAGCATGATGTGTGAATATATGCAATAAATAATTATATCACACATCATATGTTAGGTGAATTGTGTCGTATAAGTGAAGTAAACTGGTAAGATTCGAGAAAATCTAGCCTTGGAAAATATAATAGCCCAACTGAAAATATGTAGTTGTGTTTGAATGTTTTCATGAAAATGAAATTGGAATTTATTTTGGTTTTATTTTTGGATATTATTATTTATCACTTAGCTTGCATGCATGCCATTGACCGATAAATGTTGACTTCATCATATTGTCTCGTCTGATCGGAAGTGCGTGGAATTAAATTTAACCCTATGAGTGGCATAATGTTCCAGGCATACAGCATAAAAACTGTGCGCTGCAACTGCAAATATATAATACAAAATAAATTCAAAACTTAATGTGAGCAGCTAATAATATTGTGGGACAATTTTTTTAGTTTTTATTTTGAAGAAATGAAATGAATTTCCTGTCGAAAAAACAACCTTGGTGTTAATGTTAAATGTTAGATTTCCTAATTTTTCTTCTGCCAAATTTTGTTGGCATTGCTAGCATGGAAATGAAATGATAAAGAAAAGCTAGCTACTACCTTATTAGTGGGGAATATATTTCGTATACCACACAAAGAGTTAAGGGACTCTTTCATTTCTATTTCATTGAATTAAGACAAAAGTTATGTTCTAATTTCCAAAAAAAAATGTCAAAAACACACATTTTTCGGAAAAATGATCAAAAATTAGTAGCTATTTTCATAGTCAAATATGTATGACGATAGTGTGTGCCATCAATTTTATGACCTTATTGATGTGGAAAAAACAATTTTTCAAAAAGAGAATGCAATATAAACCAACAATTGGTTTTAGAGTTGCTCGAAAAGCTGAGTCTCAAATTGTGTGCCAATAAAAAATACATCCCCAAAAAAGCGGCATTCTCTAGACATATCAACGTTTTAAAACGAATAATTTTGAATTTTAAATAGATTTCTTTAAATCTTTTTACAATTTTATGTAACTGCACTTCATTCTATCGATTTTTTGATTGACTAATTATTTTCCTATGTTTCCAGCTGATTATGATCCTTTTTTAATCTCTCCCTTTTATTTTATTTTTTATTACGCCCTTTTTTATCTCCCTCCTTTTTATCTCCCTCCCTTTTATCTCCCTCCTTTTTATCTTTCTCCTTTTTATCTTTCTCCTTTTTATCTTTCTCCTTTTTATCTTTCTCCTTTTTATCTTTCTCCTTTTTATCTTTCTCCTTTTTATCTTTCTCCTTTTTATCTTTCTCCTTTTTATCTTTCTCCTTTTTATCTTTCTCCTTTTTATCTTTCTCCTTTTTATCTTTCTCCTTTTTATCTTTCTCCTTTTTATGTTTCTCCTTTTTATCTTTCTCCTTTTATCTTTCTCCTTTTATCTTTCTCCTTTTATCTTTCTCCTTTTATCTTTCTCCTTTTTATCTCCCTCCTTTTTATCTCCCTCCTTTTTATCTCCCTCCTTTTTATCTCCCTCTTTTTTATCTCCCTCTTTTTTATCTCCCTTTTTTATCTCTCTCTTTTTTACCTCTCTCTTTTTTATCTCCCTCTTTTTTTATTTTCCTCTTTTTTATCTTCCTCTTTTTTATCTCCGTTTTTTCAATCTGCCTCTGTTTTTAAGTCCCTTTTATCTCCTCTTTTAATCTCCCTTTTTCTCTCACTCATTTTATGTTAATATTTTTTCTCTTTCCTTTCTTTATCTCCATTTTTATCTCCCTCTTTTTATATTCTTATTTTCGCTCCCTCCTTTCTGTTTCTCCCATTTCTATCTCCCTCCTTTCTGTTTCTCCCATTTCTATCTCCCTCTTTATCCCCCCTCTTTATCCCCCTCTTTATCCCCCTCTTTATCCCCCTCTTTATCCCCCCTCTTTATCCCCCCTCTTTATCCCCCTTCTTTATCCCCCTTCTTTATCCCCCTTCTTTATCCCCCTTTTTTATCTCCCTTTTTTATCTCCCTTTTTTATCTCCCTTTTTTATCTCCCTTCTTTATCCCCTCTTTTATCTCCTTTTTTATTTCCCTTTTTTATCTACCTTTTTTATTTCTCGTTTTTATCTCCCTTTTTTATCTCCCTATTTTTGGTCTCCATTTGTTTATCTCCCTCTTTCTTTGTTCGCCCTCTTGCTTTAATTCCCTTTTTTCCCGCCTCACTGCTGCTCCATCGCTTTCTGTTTCTATTCCCGTCTCCGTTTTCTATTTACTATTTCTTTATTTTCTTAGTAGAGTTTTCTCTTTTGTTTCTAGATATTCCAATAAAAATTGTAGAACTATGAAACAAGTTTTGAAAGACCTTTCAAATTTTTGTGTGTCGAGTTTCCTATTTACAGTCCATACAATTTATTTGTAGACCAACAAATTGGAAAGCTTTCAAAAAACTTAGAACTCTACAATATTTTGGAAATTTCTATTGTTTTAGATCTAAATTTGTTCTTTTTTAAGGCTTCCTATTTTGATTGTAAACTTTCAAATAAAAATTAACGAATTTTCAAACATATTTTTATAGGCGACTTTTCTGAAAAATTGTAGAGTTGTAAAAAAAACATTTTTTGAAAAGACTATCCAAATTTTTGGAGTGATCTTTCATATTTTATTTGTTGTCAAAAATAACTTGTTTTGATGACTAAATTCGTCTTTGAATTTTTTTCATTATGAGTAGAATTTAATAAATTTTGAACAAAGTCCGTTGGGAAGTTTCCTATTTAACATTAAAATTTTCTGAAAGTGTCTAAAATCGTAACAAATCATATATGCAACAGTTTCACACCTTTCTCGTTGCTCGGGCCGTTCTGGAATGTCTGTCTTTCTTATGGGCTTCGCATAACGCAACCAAGCAACCAACCAACAATTCAACAACTACCTGTTGAGATGCGTCCGTTGTGTCCATCCAATATCATCGTCTAATTCCGCTTAAGCTCTCTAGCGGCTTGAAAGCATTTTAAAGAAAAATACCGTATACTGTTTGGGATTTCTTCTACTATCTTTCGGTTAGCTTCTTTCTTAGATACGTTCCTTCGCCACAGAGCAGAAAAACGACGACAAACAGAGGTGGAAAAAAATGTAACAAACCAGAAGAAATGCGAATCGTCTTAAGGTGCTTACACTTCTTGGGGGTAACCTTTATCGACTTACGCGTATGCTACTACCGTTTCGATATTATCATCGTTTTGTCGTCTTCCACTTGAGCTACGTTCAAGTCATCGTCGGTGGGATTTGATGACGTCAATGCAGGCTTTTCTCCTCACACTATCCTACCTTGTGCCTTATAAAATGTCTTGCACGTAGGCGAATTTTCTTGGGTTGAAGCCACTGTCTTCGTCGTCTTTGCCACCACCGCCGCCACTGTTCAGCGAAATATAGTGCAAGATACAAGATACTTGGATCCATGCCCAAGTAGAACAAGGTGTGACGGTGGTGTGTTGTTAACTTGGCGCATATGTTCTTCTGCCACCTCACACTTCGTCCGTTCAATATCAAGTTTATATAGAAAAAAAGCATACATAGTTGCACAACAATCGGCACACGAAACAGTTCAGAAGCCAAGACGGATAATGGATACGAGCAGGTAGCAATCTTGGTTCACATATCGTTTAGCATGCATGCTTCTAGCAGCGTATGTAGAATATGTGCTCCGTAAGATTGGTTCCATTCATTAGATCTTGTCTACAATAGATCGAAAATCTCTTGGCAGAAGGCCCAAAACGTACGATTTAAACGGGAGAAGAAGTGAGTCGGTAAGAATAATTGGCAAATGCAAGAAGCTTGCCCTGAACGTTTCAATTCATAAAATTTTCCCGACATTTATGTGTGTCGTCGCTTTGCACTTTTCGATGAGGTATTTATCTCAAAGATATATTTTTACGATCGAGATTGATTCATCAAACAAAATTTTCAAACCAGACGATGACTGATTGCATACTTGTGTCGATTTAAATATTGTCAGGCGAATATATTCGCTTGAATTCTTCAAAAAAAACATGAATTTTACTAGATCACAATGCTTGGCAATCACTAGAAATTCCACGGAAATTCTTTAGGCTGAAAACATTATAAACCCATGCAGGCATATTTATGACTATCTTTGTTCGTAACTTCATTCGTGTGGACTTTAGGCTATGTATGATTTCCGTCCGCTTACATATGCCCGACCACTCAAGTCTTGAAAATTTCATAGCATGCCATTTGACGATATATGTCTTTTTACCGCTGTGACAGAAAAATTCAACCCATGCGTCCTTACTTGTGTTTAACATTTACTAAATAATACTGTTCATTTCGCGTCAAAGAGACTACGAAAAATGCTTCTTTTTTCTTAGGTTTTCTCTTTAATTTTAAACATCGTCATGAATCGCGCACTAGCCGAAACAGAGCCTACATTTTCATTTGTTTTGGTTTGATGACCGAATCCTTTTATTTGAAATTTTAACAGAGATACACCATCAGCATCGTCCTTTCAAAGTATCTGTTTCTCTACCTTCTTGGGTTTTGGTGGCTTCACAATGTTTCGCTTTTTGTGGGTAACTAGACTCACCTCGGCCGGATTGTTGCTTTTTTTTTGACAAACTAACTGGCTATAAATTATTAGGAAAATAAGTGCAAACGCATGCTTCACCATCACCCTCCCTTTTTGACGTTTAGTATTCTCATATATATCCATTTTTTATCTCCTCTAACTATTCGATGCAAAAATCCTTATCTTTGCTGTCTTTGAAGTAGCATTTAATAAATTGTTTTTCGACGTTCGATGTCTCTTTCTTTCAATACAGATGGAACCCAGTTACTAACTTTTTGAACCATTCACATTGCTTTTAAACGCTTTGCAACAGTTGATCGTTCAACATTTAATGTTGCAGCCAATTCGGATTGAGTTTGGCAGGAATCCTCTTCCAATATTGCGTCCAATTCGGCATCTTCAAACTTTTTGGGTGGTTTTCCATGTTCTTTTTACTCAGAGCCAAAAACATTATTTTGAAATCATCAAAACCATTTCTTACACGTTGTATTAGAAGGAGCATGCTCACCGTAAATCTCCACAAGCAAACGACGAGTTTTCGCTGCACTTCTCTTTGCAATAAAATAATATAATAACACTTTCCGCAAATGATGTTTTCTTGGAACGAAAACCGACATTTTCAAGATGGTAAAAACACTTGTCGCTTACATTACAACCAAATGTAACGTAGTGCGTTTGACAGCTGACATAAAGACCTATCGAATACAAATGCTGCCATCTATTAGTACACGCAAACGATACTAAAAACGACATCTGTTGGAGAAGAGCGGAGTCATATTCACACACCCAATAAGTATGAAAAAAATGTGATTAGGTGTCGAAAAACACATATATTCAACTGCAAGATATCAAAAATAATTTGTTATCAAATAATCCATGAACAAATTTAATATCAATTTTCATGCAAATCGAATCGCCCTTTTAAAAAAAATTATAAAGCATAATATCATGCTTTTAAATTAATCCATTAAAGGAAAAACTCTGTGAAATCTCATTTTATACAAACAAATCAAATGTAACTAAAATACGGCCACTCACGAGCGTTCCAAACGGATTAGCGTTGTTGTTACTCCACTCTTTATTTGAAAGGATCCGAAAAAAGGACGCCGTTCACAGACACTGCACTGCACTTCACACCTTTCTCGAGTTGACTTCTGTGCTCAATAGCGTTGCTCTACTCCTCTGTATCAGTGAACGACGAATCTCCTGAAGGGAAGCAATGACGTGATCGAACGGAAGGATGGAATTTCAATCTATTGGTCAATTATATTTGAATTTAGGCAATATTCACACTCACAAAACTTTTGCAGAGTGATAGTATTTCGTTTTCGCAAGATTGAACGTCTATGTCAGACTGCCAAATTCCATGCGAATTGGATCATATTTTGCAAGTATTTTACGCTTGATTGGAGATTTGCATAATTTTGTTTCACAATTTGATTCTATTTTTGATGAAAATGTTAAATGCTGTTTTACTCAGTTATTCGCACCCGATAATGTTCCGCTTCGACGCGCTCAAATTGGTGAGGCATGCGGATGGGCATGATCTTAGAGTTGCTTAGCAGGCGTTTAGTTGGAAAGCAGCCAATTGGATGAGATTTTCGTTATTTTTTAGCGACTTACATCGAGTCGTCGATTCCAGGTGCATACAGTAATTCGTTCGCCTCATTCGCGATGATCAGAGCATCCTTTTGATGTTGCGATGTTTGATGAAGAAGAAAGGAGCTGGTTTTACGCGGTAGAACTGCGCTGCATGCGTATAATACGCTAGGTAAGGCAGAGTGCACGTATCGACCGTGCGGTATTCAAATCTCTATAACTCCGGTAATATTACTCGGATTGACTTGAAATTTAGTGTGAATACTCGTGAAGTACTAGACTTTCATATGGAAAAAAAATCGATTTTTTTTTTCAAAATACAAGACCTATGTAACCCCTTAATGCATCTATTTGAAATGTTCATAGAATTCACCATAATATTGTCACCCTTTTTATGGTATTCCTCCAACCAACTAAATATTCATGACTGCACAAAATCAAGAATTTTTTTGGTTCTACAGCATGGTGTGATCCCGTCGCCAGTACTTCATATATTAATCACTATATACCCGCTAAAAAGCCAAACAAAAAATGGTCTTCTTCTTCCTGGCCACCTCAGTCTTTAATGAAGAACGTGCATATATGTAGAAATTAATTTTTGCATGTAAAAACCCGTAGCATGTCGACAATTCACCCGCCCAGCAATGCCATTAAAACAAACAAATATGTGAATGCACACTCACTCATATGTGTACGAAAAGAGCTGTTTTGCCAGGCGAACAAATCAAGATTTACTATGTACAACAGCAGTGGATTTTCCAAGAAGAAACCATCGAAGCACATACTCGTACTTGTACACACCATGTAAATGTGCATAGTCGAGGTTCCGGCGATGACCTTATAGAAGTCATCACCTGCTTTGCCCGCATGAGCGATTCCACTTTTACTCCCACTATCGGGCATTCCCCGAGGTAGGGATCGATCCCCTTTGTTGAGGTACTTACTTCTCCACTTGGCGAGTGTTCCGGCGAGCTAAGAAGCAACAGCAGCAAGGTGGTAGGCATGCATTGTCTTTGCTGCTGCAAACCTACAACGGCTGGCAACCTGTTCTGTTTTCGGACAATGGGATGATGCATGGTGGTTTTGGATGACGAACGCTATAGTGAGTGCACTGCAATTCGCACCAATAGTAAGTCAATTCTCTACTTCACATCCACACCATGTGGTTCATTCATCTTGCGCCTCGCCTGCTTCCGCCGCCGGGCCACACGACACCCAGCTAGTCGCAGACGTGAAAGACCGCCGACCCTGTTGATAGCCCAGAAGCAGCACTACCAGACTTGGGTCGTTCCGCGCTTTTACTACTCACTCGAACCATGTGTAGTCGCAAATACTACGCTACTAGGGGACATAGTGCGCAAGTCGGTCATAATGTGCTCCAACTATGGTGGGGCTTGCGTCTGCCACTCGCTAGGAGCGTCTAGCCAGAGGTAACAACTTAGCATTTATACTAGCAAACTCCCACTGTCTTCGAGCCTTGGTAAGCTCACTTTCTTTAGAAAAGGAAAACCCCAATGTATTTCTCGTCAGAGGCACATACACGGTACATAAAAGAGTTATCGTTCTTGCACAAGCCTAGGTATAGGGAGAAACCACCACCCTACAAAGTTGTGGTAGACGCTTAGCTTTTTTTTATGTAACTACCAGCAGATTGGCGGACACGTGAAATTGTTGCACGCGGTGGTTATGCTACTCTGTTTTGCATGTTGAACAGCTGCTGGTCGGTATCACAAGTTTACAGAAATTCAACATCATTAAATATACCACTCTACTAATCTGCACCCTCAAGTGCAGCTAGTAAGCCGATCCATGATTGATTCCCTCTGAATCATCATCTAAGCGGGCTACCTTCCTAGAAACATACAACCTGTGACCCTGTCCCACTTGATATTTTCGGCACGACAGTGGAATCCTTGAATGCATCCGGAACCTTCCGGACAATACTGGGAACCAGTTCAAAACATCAAGGGAAGGAAAGAAGCTCAACTGGTTGCCCCAAGGGGTAGTGAGCGGTAGTGAGCTTGTTGCCGTAATCGAACCGAATTAAATTGAAATAGGGTCAATTTTGCTACGTAACCGATAAAGTTCGCTTTAAATAATTATTATTAGCACGTTGCGAGACATGTGACCGGAGCGGTTGACGGGTTATGAAAGCTTATGCTTCGATAATAGAGTGTGCCACGTGGTTGGTGCCGCGGACAAAGTAGGGTTGGCTCATCGACAGACACTACTCTCTCTTCTTGCCTCCGAAATACATTTTAAAGTGTGGTACGAGTTGAAGTTTCAATTGTTATAAACAGATTGTAAATATTTTAGATGCAATATTGAAGTCTGTTCCATGCGTCATACTTGGAAAAATAGGTTCATTCTAGTGAAAGGATTAGATCGTCTACATCTGGACAATCAACAGATGATTAGGACTTAAGAAGGAAGGTGGATGTATATGATAATGGTGAAGCAATCACAATCACTCAGTAGTGCTACAGTAAATTGATAAAAATAATTGCAAGAAAGAATGTGTTTATATATAATGTTTCTGGGCTTAGACTATTCTAAACGAAGACTTCGCCTTGAATCTTATGAAAATCCTTGAATCTTCTGTCTTGAAAATACATCTAGCACCAACATCTAAGATATTCATTATTGATATAACACACGTACAAAATGGTCACTTGAATCCGATAATAGGATCAACATGATCATCTTTTTGATTGCTATTGAAGCTCTGAGTCAAAATTGAGCCCTTCTGCATGAAAAGGCTACAATTTTAAGCAAATCTAGCCTATGATTCGGTCGACTGATCAAATAGGAGCTCTCAGCCAACCATCCCTCACAAAAACCCAACTCACGATCCATCGCATAGCACACACACTCACAAACAGCAACAACAAACAACATACAAAATCCATCCACTGATATACTTTCGTGTCAGCCAGCTCGCCGAACTAACACACTTTAAGCATATGTGGGGGCACATGTTGTCCCTTTCAAACGCAAAGTGTGTGTCTTACTACTTGCGAAACACTCTTCACTCCTGCAGCTCTCGATTTAGTAATGTACTTTGGTTTTGGTTTAGTAGTACACTATGACATGGTTTAGCTGTCGCTATTAATATAATTTCAGGTTATTTAAGCCGGCTTACTATGGTTGGCTGTCGCTACTAGTATACTTCCAGCATATTTAAGCCAGCACATTATCTCACTCTCAGCTTTTCCCGATCTAACCCCAAGCTAGATTGCATGAAAGTGTGAGTCTTACTAATTACCCAACTGACCCTTAAGGTCGGGGGACAACGTTAACAATAAAAATGTTACTATAGTTTAGCCACCATATCGGTATGGGACATTTATCCTGTCTATCGAACATGAAGGCGACAATCTCAGCTTATAGGAATTGAATGAACGACAAGACACTCGCATCCTTCCCATCCGCTATCTTCGGGTACGTAAGGGTGATATTTTCTTCTAAGAAGACAACCAGTAGAGTCACCACTCCTACTGAATGAATTCTTCCTGCAGCAGTGGTTCATTGAGCCTCCATTTCACATTTAACACCCAAATGATACTGAGAATCTGTCCCCACCGTCGATTGGCTTCCTTTATTTGTCTTAAACTAGAAACACTAAAAAATCGGTCCATTGGACACTTCACCTCACACTTAAACATCTAGATTGTACTGAAATCTTGTCCCCATTTTTTTACTGACTTAGAACACGCGGTGCACTTCCGCAAGATGAGCTGCACACGTACTCCGGTACCTCCGGTGCCTTCTATAATAATCACTGAATATTTTACAATCCTTTACCAATTCCAATAAAAACTGTTAAGTGTTCGAAGCTAAGTTAAGTCCGCATCAGAGAAGCCGCACTGCCAACCGCACTCAAAACGTTATTGATCTCGCATTGCTACAGCGGCGGTTGCACGATGGGTCGCAGCTAACATCTCAAGTTGCTCTTAAAACTCGAAAGCAATGGGGATTTCTGCTGGCACAATCTGGTCTTGGGTTGCGACTTGACATGAAAGCTGTGATTCATCGCGCAGCCGCCGCCGCTGAAATCACGCAAGCCAATAACTATTCGAGTGTGGCTGGCAGCGCAGATAGTGGAAAGCCAACTTTAGTCTGTCACGCCATTGACGATGATTTGTAAAAAAAAAAACAGTATTAAATATATTTCTAAAAACTAGTGCGATTGCTTGTTTATTAGAAATCTTAATATTTTCAATAATTTCAATCGATTTTTGAATATTTCTCAAACCATTTTTCATATTAACCATTTTGGTTGAATATATAAATAGTCTTTGTGACTGCTTAATTTTAAAAAAATACCTGGGCAATTTTTCTTAGGTTCATGTGGTATAGATGGCTATCATCATCAATGGTGTTACAGACCAAATTCGATCTTTGGTTTTGGGACATTGTAACTGCCAAAATATATAATGAACTGTCTTTGGATGATGGTAACAATTTCGACATCTCGTGGACATTTTTAAATCATTTCATATTTTTTGTACATAAATTGTTTCCGATTAAAAATTTGGTGAACCTGTTTTATTCTTCCTATTTTTATTTGCTTGCTAGGCATTTTTTATTGTGAAGAAAATTTGCAAACATTTGTAAAATGTTACTATATTCCCGCCCAGTTGAAAAAATTACCACAAACAAGCAAGATTACTGAAATATATCCAAGTCGCTATGGTGGTTACTCTTCGGCAGCCCATTAACTTTCCGCCTAGACATTAGTGTCCTAGTTTTGACGATACAACCGTTGGTATGCCGCTCCTCATTTGCTTAATAGACTTCTTGTGGGACAACGTCCACTTTTTTTGATAGAATATAATTTTATTTTGAGCTGTTCGAAATGGATTATCAGTCGTTCTTTGATAGTCATCTATTATAGTCGTTGGACTTTTATGATTATTATCTATTCTTCTTTTGTAGACCAATACGCCCAAATGGTATCATGCTCTCTCCATATTAAATGTAGCGCTTCAAGCCCACGGTACCAAGTCAATCTTCCGCGTCCATTCTTTCTCCAATGTATCTTTTTTCTGTACCTACTTCATTGGATATAACACTCTTCAGTAACAGCAAAAAACGCCAACGACAGTTCGCTGAGATGGAAATATAGACATGTTTGTGCACCACAAACTGGCAGAAAAATGATAAAGTGGCATGAGCACACCATCAGCAACAACATGACCACGAGTAGCGCTTACATAACTAACGCCTTAACCGTTGTAACGTACTTAAGTACATTCGTCTTAGCTGCAACTTTTTCGACCTGGAAAGTCGTTAATATGCTCATTGTAGTCACATGCTACGCAAATAGCAGTCATTGTGTCTCTTTGTGCTACATTTTTCATAATTTCCGCGGATTTTCCACGGTTCGCTTTTGTAGCTTTCTGAAACTGAACAGCTCACCAATGTCTTTTTTTGCTGGCGACGTAAGATCTAAGTATTTTTCTTGCTCCTTTCTACCGCGAATCCATCATGGAATTATACATGGAATCGTGTTCATGTCGCCCCCAAGACTTTCCGCGTGAATTGCAATCCACCTTAGCAACCGCGAACACATGTAATTGGGTGTGTTTTTTAGGTACAGAACAGTCCGTCCCAGCTTGGCGCCGAATATGTTTCTTCTTGCATCGTTCAATCCCCTATAAAAATAGTATGTGTTGTGGTTATCCACGTCAGGTTAAGGAATTGTAGGTGTTATTTTTTTTTTGTCATAGCGGGAAGCGATGCAGTGGACACATGTGTGCTATGCGTGCTCCAGAGTAGTAGGACGCAGAGCACATGAAAGAGGGTAGAGTGGGCCGGCCCTACAGTCAATCGCACTGTCCTTGACGTGCCTCACACAAAATTAAAATGGTTTTTTTCTTCGCGAAATAATGTCTTCAAGTGAGTGCGTTCTTACTCGACGCACATGTGGGCAATGTTTAATGAATCATCATGGTAAATGGTCTTATTTCATGGGAACTCGTTGCTTGCCCACCGCATGATCACAAATGGATGCAAACTTAAAATCAATCTTAGTTTTTAAATGTCATGGATACAAAGTCATTTGAACCGGAATAATTAAAGACATTCCTGTTATTAACTTGTTTTGACCAACGCTGAATTCATGAAGCTGTTCAATCAACTCTTCACGATAGATCTCACAATATCGTATGAATCGAGAACTGATTTTTTACATCCTTTCATATTAAATGTCAGCTTCCCACGGCGTGTGAAATCGTTAAGAGCCACACCCTTCCCACGGTGTGTTCACGTGAGCTAACGTTGCGCGATTTTACACGCCGTGGGAAACCGACCTAAGATGCTGATGATGGTTCTCATGCTCAATCAATAACGCCTACTACGCGTAACTTCTTTATTAACTGTTAGAATATAGGAGAAATGGGTCCTTTCTGTGCATATTGTAGCTTGTCTGATGAATAAGGTTGTTGAGTTCGATTTCTTGGAAATAAGATCTCCATTTCAGTTTAAAAAAATCAGTTGGACCTAACATATCCTTAGTAGGCTTTCGCCAGGAAGAAATCTAGATCTAGATTCTCCTTTTTTGCCAAAGAATCGTTAATTTTTTGTGATGGAATAAATTCGACTCATCTTACACGGAAGCTATCATTGCTGAATGGGAAGTTCAGGCTTGATTTTGGGCTTATCGAAACTTGAATACCGAAACGAGGCTAAAATCATCATTATCATCAAAAAGAAGGACGAGATATTTTTTGTTTTAGCTCTTCAACAGCAAGAATTGCTGGTAGTTTTTATATCAGAGCATAGCTCAGAAATATGTCTCTTCAAATTTTTTGTCAAAGGGTCAAAAATTGAATAGAAAATTTAGATGAAAGGGATGGAAAAGCTAGTCAGGATCTAAAAAAAACTTCAGAATAAATTCTATTTGCTTAAAAATATAAACTAGACAATTTTTTTGGTAAGATTAGCAAAACCGTTCAGGTTCCAGAATAAATCCTCGTATTTCGAAGCAATAATTAATAAATTAAAAAACAATTCGTTCCGCAAGAATCTATTTTCCTGACCACTTACTGTCTTAGATTGAGATACTTTGTGAATCTCGGTATGTTTTTTTCGACTGGCCCGAACAGTTTCTTTACGTTCTGAATTTTTTTTGCTGAGATGTTTCAGTATTCTTTTATATGCTGGAACTATGCTCTCATGTTTCTCGTTTGATGTGCTACTAGAGCTAATACTCTCGACACCTTTCATATTTTTCGACACGATATTTTAAGGAACAAATAGAAAAACTGGAAACAAATCTCTTCAAAATTGGATGAAAGCGATGATCAGTCCTGAAAAAAATTATGCTTACGTTCGAATTGAAAATTCGTAGTTGGTAGAAATCATTAAGACTAATAAAAGCATGCAAAAGTTGCATGCCAACCACGAATTTTCAATTCGAACGTAAGCATAAATTTTTTCAGGACTGATCATTCCTTTCATCCGATTTTGAGGAGCTGGTCTAACAGAAAAAAAATGTTTTGTAGCCCTTAAATTGGGCACAAGTGTTCCTTTTATTTAGTAGAATTAAACATTTTGAACAAAAAAAAACAAAATGGCAAATTTTTCAATTTTTTGACCCCATTTTGCGATTAAATTGTTCAATAAAATCGATAAAAATATATAAAGAAACATCTGAATCTGGTAGGAGCTGAAACTACACATGATACTCAGTACAAATTTCAGCCCGATCGATAATATAGATTTTTCAAAATCGTGTCAACCAGGTCGAAAAACGTTGTTCCTAAAATTTTGTTTATAGAAAATCGTTGTTTTTGTTGAAAAAATAGACCCAGACTGTCCCCTTAATAGTTGTTGCCTCAAATTGCAATTATTAAATAGTCATGAAGGCTGAACGCTTTCAGTTGATTATTGCTAGTTGAATTTTAGTGGATACGTTCAATTGTTTGAAATGCACAGTCAGGAGCAAGAATTTGTTGAACTCTCCCATAAATAGTGAATAAAATGTTTAATCACTTAACTTAAAATATCTAAAATTCAATGAATTTCACAGAAAGCTTAAATCTGATACGTCTTATAATAATTGAAAACTTGAAATATTTTTCGCTAAATGAGATCCGATGCGAATGAAATTGGGAGGAATTGTTTTTATAAACACATTTGATAAATATTCATTGATTTAGTGATGACTTAATTTGAAAAAGGGGGTGTAATCTTTTTAAAAAAATATTTCATTGGTAACTTTTCTCTTGACTTTTCAATGTTCCTTGATGATTTTTTTGACCTCTGCCTGATTAAACTTTGTATCATAAAAGTTCTTAATATATTTTTTACATTAAAATTATCAAATAAAATTGAAGGATTCCACAAGAAAGCGAATTTTAGAAATTGATTGGTTTATGGCTATGGTAAAAGTCTTTCTGTTTCTTTGGAATGTAAAAACCTCAAAATTTATTATAATTGGAATATCGATTCTTACTACAAGGTTCATATTCGAAAATACTATCCAATAATATGTAGAAAATTTAATCAGATCCTATATCAAGTGTTCCGTGTCGTTAGTGATGTCCTATTCATATGTTTCGTGTCAATAAAAAAAATATTGGTCGATGTAGTCGATGTGCATACATGTTTCGTTTAATCTCACAATTCAAACATTACGACAATTTGTTTGAATATTTCTGAGACAATGTTTTCTCTTTTTTTCTTTTCATTGGCATCACACAGAAGAGCCATGTAGAAATGGTGAGCATCCAATCACTCCACCATCTTCCTATTTATTGATCTCGGCCAACAAAGAAACAGACTCCTCCGCAGGCACTACAATAGCCACAAATGTGGCTCAAGTTGGCAGCAAGCAAGACAGTCGCGGAACTAGTTCTGATCCGTTTTTGTCAAACAATTGCAAAAAAGTCATCAGCAACGGTGGCACCAAAATCGAGATTAACAACAAATGCTTGTCGACTAATAATAGTGATCATGGGCTACCATTGTTGCGGCCAGCTTGTTCGTCGCCGGCCTTTAACGCTGGCTATCCATTGGACTCCAGTCGACTGCAAGTGATCCCAACATCCCGATCCCCAATCCCGTATGCCCCGCCGCCGTCCAAAATAAAGAAACCCACCCCGCTAACGCCACCACCCACATCTAGCCGAAAATTTGTTGAAAAAACGCGAACACGAAGCTCATCACTTTCTTCAACGAACTTTACAGCTAACGTGTCGAGTGGCATAAACAGCAACGGCTCCTTACCAGCTACAGCGGGCGCATCCTCGACAGGACTAGCAGCAGTTCAAGCAGCATCAACAACATCTGCATCCGATGGCACGTCCCTCATACACAACCGAATGGCTGCAGCTATTGGCGCTGCCAACGGCAATGTCCTTGCGAATTCGGGCACCGAGGATTCATCGCATTCTAGCCTTAATTTATCATCGAGCGGCTATCTAAGTGGCAGCAGTGCAAACTCCAGTGTCGGCGTATCGTCGTCATTGTCCAATCTTAACATAAGCAATTCATCAACGTCGTCGCTCACGTCTGCAGGACATGGCAACTTGAATGGTTACGGGCCAAACGACCATCAGCTAGCCGGCCAAGGATCAGCCCGAAGACGGACCATCAGCACGAACAGTAGTGGGTAAGTGATTTTAATGATTATCCGAAATGTGTTTGGCTTGTTTTAGTTTTAAGTACCGGCAGCCAGAGAGCTAGTAAAGCATGTCCCGATAAGAGTAGGTAATTTATTAAACAGATAGGATAGAAACAGGATTTAGTATGTTGTGTACAGTAGACATGACTGTAAAGTGAATATTTTGTTGGTTTCGGTAGGACAGCTCCAATTGGATTGCACTGAAAAGAAGTCAAATACCAAAATTGATGTAATCTAAAATAAACGTGTTGAACTCTTCCCTTTAGTCCATACCATCAAAAGATCATGCAATCATTTTAAATATTGTAGTAAAAAAGCAGGAAACAATTTTTTTCTGTGTATTTAACATCAAGATCTATGTCGATCCTTAAAACATGCAAATTGAAGCATGACCAAAGACTCCATGTTTCTTGGTTGTATCATAAAATCACGGGACCTTGCGCACTACTCCGACAAAGGCACTGTTTATGCTATTGAATTGGCTCCCGACGGAGCTCCTTACGAGACAGCAGGCCAAGTGCTCTGCGATTCAATTAAAAACACTACATCTCTGGCAGGAAGGAGATATTGGCCACTCTACCATACTTCGGAGGGATGGACCAACGCCAGGGGAAGTAGACCTTGTGTCCCCGATTCCCTGGTTTCATCATGGTTTCAAGTCAGTCACACGAGCCGTCAAAACTTATGACATTTGAAAATCACGAATATCTAATATCCAAACCTATCAGCTTCATTCAACGATGCCAAATTCCTTCGTTCAATTCTTATTTGAATGAAATACAAAATGAAGACTGAATGTTCATTAGCTGTGATAAAGAACAGAGTAATGAACATTGGATGGCCAATGTCACTTGTCATTGCGAATTTTGATGAGAATCACTTGAAAAAATTATGACATACGAGGACCCAAAAGTAACGGGAATTTCGTTATATATTTTTTTAAAATTCAACATTTTTACACAAAATTTCAATCGCCTTCAAAGTAATTTCCATTGACTTTAATATACTTGTCTAATCGTTTCTTCCATTGTTGAAAATATTTTTTGAATTCACTTTCTGTTATCTTCTTCAGCCCTTCCAGCGATTTTATTTCGTTTTCCTTTCATGCCTCTTTTGAGTGTAGCGAATAAAATAAGTCGCAAGGGGCAAGGTCCGGCAAATAGGACGGGTGAACAATTGGTGTCATGCCGTTTCTGGTCAAAAACTGCTTCACAGACAGCGCGGTGTGGGCAGGTGCGTTGTCGTGGTGGAAGAACCAATCACATGTGCGCCAAAGATCTGTCCTTTTCTTTCGGCTGTTTTCCCTCAACCTCTTCAAAACTTCCAAGTAAAATCGTTGATTGACCATTTAGCTTGGAGGAACGAATTCCGCGTGCACAACACCTCTGCCATCGAAAAAACAAACGAGCATTGTCTTGATATTTGACTTCACTTGGCGTGCTTTTTTGGACGAGGAGAGAGAGAGCTGTCTGCCATTGGCTTGATTGCTGCTTTGTTTCGGGGTCGTATCCATAACTCCATGATTCGTTACCAATTATGACCTTAAAAAAAAATCTGGGTCCTCATTCAATTGATTTCGTAGTTCAAAAGAGGCCTGAAGTCGACGCTCTCTTTGGTCGTCAGTGAGAAGGCGAGGGACAAATTTTGCAGCGACTCTTCTCATGTGCAAATCTTCAGATAAAATTCTCTGAATCAAACTCCATGACAATCCAATTCATTCTCGTGTCGGTGCTCAACGTGAAAACATCTGTCTTGCGTTGTTGATGGTGTCAGTGCTAAAATCCTAAAATGGATGAATTCTGGCACTAGGGCACACTTCTCGGCAAACATTCTCCCACGCCGCATCATAAAAATCCCTGTTGTGGTGATCTTTCTTGGCAATACTCCATATTACCGTATTATTTCCAACTGCCTTTATCACCTGATCCATGGCCTTCTCCGTTCACTGCCTTTTAACGAATGACCACAACGCATGCGCATACAGAAAATCGGTTTCAGAAAACCGGCCGTGGAGCCGGGTGCCATCCGATCTTATGGCGAAAGCGTGTAAATGAGCGAGAAGGAAGCGCCTTCGTTCTGATTATGAATCGGAACGTCGACCCGGGTCATTATGAACCAGACGGGTCGTAAAACCGGCGTTCTTGATCGAATCGGACGTGGACGCAGGGTCGCCCGGTTCTCATATAGATAACATGCAAAATAAGAAAAGGTCGCGCCGCTATGACGTTCATTCTTAAAAACAAACAAACCGAAGCCGATTTGGAATCGTACGTGGAGCCTCAGCCTTAGAGTTGGTCACGTGTAGAAATATGTTTAGATACTTCCATTCGAAGTTCTACTTTACAGAGATGTACTTCTTTTATGGGTTGAATCCATTTCGTCTGAAAAACGTGATAATTTAACTTTCAGTTCAGCTGTAATTATTCACCCCTCGATGTATACGTAGAATATTAAATAACTAAACGTAGACGGACAAGTTAGGATGTTGGATGTTATCCTGATCTCCAAGACAAATGTATAGAACCGATGAATAAATCTGTCGTTTATAATAGGAGGTCACACAGTATTGGGGAAAATCCAATTAAATGTGAGGATAAAAATAGATCACTTCATACAAATTTAATTAGTTAGAGTAACGTCACTTGATAGACATATTTTTTTGGACGTGAAGATGTAAGGATATATTCTTAGAACATCAAGAAATTAGGAGTTTTTTTTCTATGGAGATAGAATCCAGGATATGATTTATTTTGATGAGAGAAAAATTGGACGAATAACGTCAGAATTTCGTTATTGATTTTATGCTAGGGAAATATGAATAAAATCTAAATATTTCTGCATTTCAGATAATATTTTATCTAAAATACAGTATTAATTTTTTTTTGGATTCTATCTTGTAATCACAAAAAATTTCGGTTTAAATTGTAAACATTTCTTTAAAAAAAACACCACCTCACATATGTACGTACTTACCCAGTTAAGCTAAGAATATGTTCTTTTTTTTCTGTATATATTATTGAAAATTTTGTAATAGTGGTAAACAACGTAGCCCATGCATTCTTAGAGCAGGCACCCGTGAAGTACACAACAAGCTGGAAAAGCATCGACGAGCCCATCTGAAGGAATGTTTTGAACAGCTCAAATTCCAATTGCAATTGCGTGACGAGGAAAAGAAGAAAACATCGAATTTAGCAATTCTAGGAGCTGCCTACCGTCATGTGATGGTAAGTTGATTGTACACACATTGTATTATGTTCAGGAAAAATATATTTTTGCACCTAATTTAATTTGATCATTTTTAACATTCTGTCTGTATTTTGGTGTCATTTTGACCCCATGCCTATTTAAATTGCCATTTTTAATCAAATGGAATTGTTTAACCTCCTCTAATTTAATTGTTAAATGCGCTGACGGCTTTGAATCTCAGATAATTTAAAAAAAATCATGTAGAACGTTTTTTTAGGAAGTTTGCGTCCTAAAAAAACATTCTATATGAGTTTAGTATATCATGGGTTAGAACCTCCTAGTCTAGTCAACAACTTCGTCTTCTAGTTGTGCTTTTGGTTAGCAACTCACTAACACTATTATTGCCCCGAAACCACACTTTCCATTAAATTCTACATGAGGTTTTTTGTTTCCTTGTCGGGCCATTGTGCGGTCAAAATGACCCCACATACTTATTTATAGAAATTGTATAAATAAGTCTGTGGGGTCATTTTGACCCCACAATAGCGCGAACGTAAATTTGATTAAGATACAGACAGAAAGTTAAACGAATCCTTATACTTGACCAAATTCTTTTATCACTTATTTTCATGATGAAAAACAAAAACAAAATATAAAATATCTCTACATAATTCTAATATATAAATTTTCTTATTAATTTCCATCATCGATTAGACGTTAAAAAAGAAAGAACGTGAATTAGAACAACAAGTGGAACAATTGGCCAAGGAGAAAATCAATTATCAAAAGCGAATACTTAGTTTGAAACGAGAATTAAGTAGTAAACATGATAATTTCGATTTTCCAAGCTTAATGTCGGACAATGATATTGCCATGGTTAAAGAAGAACGAGGTAAGTTCAAATTTTTAAATATTTTATTGAAAAAAAAAATCCTTGTATATTTTTTGACGTGATCTCTGATTCTGCATAATTTCAAACAAATCAAAGTGTATTTTGTACGGTTCTTTGTTAATTATCTGTCGATAATTGCTGAAAAAAATGCTGAACGTTATTCATGGCTGACATGACAAAGGGTTGTTTGAGTCCATATTATTGTTACCAATCATTTCTTACAGAATATCTTTGATGTTAGTAGTATTCACTGCGAAATTTTGCTTATTGTCATTCTCTTCTGCCTGCTATATCAAATCTCGTGATCGTTCCTGCTATAGATTTTATCGCCGGAAAAAGAGGAAGCACCATAAACGTTTCCACCTACTAAATTGTTACTATGTGCAGAAAGAAAATCCTCTGCTTTGTAGTCCGAAATTTTGTCACTGCAAAGAGTTCTGTGAACTTAGTTTCGCACTGTGAAAAGATGTGTCACTATCATTCCCGCACAAAAAAATGCGAGCGGTATCAATTACTTCCTTTTCGAAGATACGTTCGTAATGTTTTTTTTTCAAGGAGGGAGGGAGTTGATTGAATTACCTTAACTGCAAGTAATACCTCCTTTTTCGGGACATACACTTTCATGTGTTGAATTTAGAACTGTAAACGTCTGTAAAATTCTATTTTCGTCGCGATTGGTGAAGTCTTCGAGCCTCACATTTCAAACAAACATACTAATTGAATAAATCATACGAGGATCACTGACTACACTCCTTCTGTAAAATGTGATGTACAACGACTTTCGGTTTTGCAGATTATGTAGCATTGGTAGTGAGGGTGAAAAACCTCGAAGACATCGACCTATATGCCAGCGAGGAGGTCATTACCATAAAATGTTGGCTGCAATCAGTAGGATTGGAGCTTGAGGTGGCTTCTCTCGTAAGCGCATAATTTCTTCAGGATCGTCAGCTTGATTTCGACGTACGCTGCTTCATTATGGGATAGATTCTTGACCATCACTTGAGCACCAGAAAAGTTACTAGTTCAATCTATAGACTGATTGCCTTAACAGTTCGCAGCGGCTTTAGAAACATCTCAGACGAACCAGCTTGTGTTGTCGCCGATGTGATTCTCATCATCATTATGCCGAAGGTATCTTCGCTGCCTTTATGGGCCTAAAACGCGGCACCCACCTCGCACAGACCTTGCGAAAGCCCAAAAAATACTTAAAATATTACCTGCAAGTTCTTTTGATATGTTTACAGCCTCTGCTATCTCAAACAACTTTAATCTGCGGTCTACCAGTACTAAACGATGCATTTTTTTCAATGATCTCTGGAGTTGTCATCTCCACAGGGCGTCCAGCGCGAGGCTCATCACTAGTGCTCGTACCTTCCATTTTAAACTCTGCAACCGACCTTTTAATCATTAAATATGAACGGGCAGAGTCTTCCAATGTACTGTCCATTTCTTCCTTGATTTCTTTAGGCGTTAAGCCTTTCAAATGAAAGTATTTAATCACAGCTCGTTTTTTCAAATCCACCACTTTCGTGCAAACTCTAAAGTTGTCCAATTAAAAATGCTGTCGTTCAAAAACTAACCAAGCTACTGAACTTTAATTATAGATACAAGCTAGTCGAGAGTAAAACTATATGATGCTAGCGTCTAACTGGCCTAGTGGCGCCATCTCTGTGTGAGGCCCGGGATTTATCAGCCGACCCTCGTATTTATGCCAAGAATGGGGAGGTATCTCAATACAGAATCGGTGGACGTACCGTTTAATACGCAACCGGCAAAAGTGGATCGGAAGATGATATGGCTAGGCGATCCATGGTTGACGCTTGCTCTCCTCCGTCGAAAAAATGTCTATTCCATCTATCATTCATACTTTCATAAGTTTGGACTCTTGATCGCTGTCCGACTATCGGATCGACTGTGTATAGATTCTTTACGTTCAATATCCTCTACGGAGACATTCTATGTATTGTTTGGATCATGCAGAAATTCAGACAATGTTTCTACTGTTTCTGCATGAAAGATTGTTGAAAGTTGACCAAGAGATTCAGAGATAGTGTAATTAAATCCTTTCTCTGTTGCTCTATTTTTTCGGCTTAGAGCTACCCAATTGCATCCTTTACCTATTGCTCCAGTCTTTCTTTTCGGCTAAGAGCTACCCGCAAAAGCAGTCAAAGGTCCTGACGGTTTGTCCATTGAGTTATCTTATTTCAACTTGAAAAACTTTTGCGTAGTTTCGTCGGATTGAAAATTAAATATCTCCCGTATTTGGCCATTTCCTAAATTTCTCAAGAGTCTTTTGAAGTTCCGAGGCTATATTTTGTTTGATGATACAGTGGGATTGTACTGCAGGCTCCTTTTTTAAGGCTTTTATGTTATTTATCTTCTTTTTCTTTCCATCCTCATGTCAATAGAGAAAATATCATTAATTTCTTGAGCTGTTTTGTCGACAAGTGATTTTAGTTGAATGCAAAACCAAGTGAAATACACTTTATATCATGCAAATCAATTTTTACGTAAGAAATGTATGTATGCATGATCGTCAAATGGAACCTCAAAATCAGTATTCATATATTCTAAACAACAGTTAACCATCCTTTCTATATATACATATTCTCATTGCAACAACATTCCTAATATCATAAATTTTCTAAATACGTATTTCAACTGCACCAATTCACACTTACACATGCGATTGAATTATTACATTTGTACGCATATGTTGACTAACACATGCATTACGAAAATTTTAATTTTTAATGTCGATGACAAGAAATAAAATAAAAATTACCATAAATCCGCGTGAAATCAGTTCACGTTTGTATAAAACATTATTTGCTCCAGAAATTGTCAATTCAAGACCAACACTTTTCTATTTTCTTCCTAGATCCATTTGAATTAAGACATGCTGCCGTTGTGGTGGATCCTTTTATATAGTGTCTGTTTGTTGGAAACTCATCACCAATCAGTTGATAGTCATTTTTTTAAACGAGACTATTCCATGAATCAAAAACGATCTAAATATGTTACATATTTACATTAAAAAATACAATATTCCGTTCTTTACGCACTTGCGATCAACATACATATGTGTGAGCTGATTCAATCCTATATTCTCAACTCTAGCTAAAGTTGAGATTATAGAAAAGGATTTACATTTTAGAATAATTTAAAACTGTTGTTGTTGGGTTAACTTCGGAACGATTGTATCCGAGGATGTTGCTTCTACCGTCGCAGCAACTACTCTTATTGATGGATATCAAACGATAGTTATTGAAAACGGACGTGGTTTTAATACGACCGCAATATTATCAATTCAAATGGCCTGCATTCTATTGCAAAATGATAAATGGATATAAGGGGGCTGCGTGGATACCGCGCTGAAAGCTTAGTGGGACACAATATCTTGGCTGGCAAATAGAACAGGGAGTCCTTGGTCTCTTTTCGGTTTAATTAAAGCTTGTCTTGGTTGCATCTAGGTCGAGCTTGTTCCTGATGTAGGACATATTACATGTGCTCGTTGCATGCGTGAATATATTTTTGAAAAAGAGAAAGGAGCTGTTAGTAGTGTGTAGAACTAAACGATATTCGTTTGGGTATTTTGTAGATGATATAAAAATGGGATCCTCTTATGAGCATCCCCGACGCATGGATCAATCGAAAAAAAATCAGAAATGCAGATTCCTACAAGCAATGGATCAAGTATGATTCATCCTTATTTTGATGTTCCATTGCTTTTCATCAAAAGTACGAAAAAAAATACTAAAACGGACAAAAATCTGCCACAGAACCGTTTTTGTTCAAATTATTCCATAGACGACAACTATTCGCGACAAACCAATTGTTTGGCTGGCGAATATATTGCAAAATATTATATAAAATTCTCATTTTTCCCTTTGCTCGATATTATCTGGAAAATTATTCAGTCCATACGAATCGTACACGTGCTCTTTTATTCGCAGACGCATTTAGTATATTTTTTTAAATAAATTTCAACTAGAAAGCATAATTTCATGTCCTTCTTGTATTGACAAAAATATTGTGTGTCTTGAAAAAATCCAGAAATGTAAAATAAAAATGTAGTTGAAAAGAACTGAAGTGCAATGTAGCTAAAATAAAAGCTGTAAAAGTTTGGACGAGTCGATAATGATATGAAATTTCATATTAAGAAGATGTTTCAAGGGAAAGTCATGATGAGCAATTTAAATTATTTAATTTGCAACAGGAAAAAAATATGTATATTCAAGACAATTGAGATTTCAAGTCAATCTTTTAGTTATCTTTGCAGGGCAAATAAAGACAACTGGAAGACATAGGTTATATCTAATGCATTTATTCAGTAACTACTATAGAATGACTTACTTAGTTGCTCGTCTTAGCTTTGTGAACCACTTTTGCTGCATTGAGTTAATAAAGCCTGAAGTAAGGTGGGTGATTTGACTCTGGTTCTCATTTACGGCTGAATAATCTGATAGTACGACACTAAACTATCAAATGCTAAATTGTATTCAACTAGAAAATGCTCCCATTCTGCCTCTTTATTTGAATAAAGAAAGATGGTGACATAGAATTTAAATATGCACTGGGCTGTTAGAGGTCTTCTATTACGGTTATTTCTCCTTGTGTAAGGTAAAGGATTTTCTTTCGATGCTTATATTTCTGGACGGATTGGAAAATGGGTTTGTCTAAGACCTGACAAAAACTTCTTGTAGTCTTTAATTCCTTTCTTTTGTCCAAATCTCAAAAGCGAGTGTCTCTTACCTTCGCCACAGAATGGCTCCTGATCGGAAGATATTCACAACTTCAGGTTTTACAAGGTGGCTAGTCTCTTCGTGTCAATTTCCTTCCCTGCCAAACTGGTGAGATATTGAAGAAATTCTCAGCTATGTTCAGTCTCAGTCTGTGCTGGAGATAAGATACTTGCTTGCGAAATTTTTAAAATTTTGGTGGAATTCGTAAGCCTTGATTGCTCGAGCTGAAATCCTTTTTTTTAAAAAAATCGATAAATATTCATCTAGGAAATGGTTATAATCGATATCACAATTAAAATTTCGCCTAAACAATGATGTAAAAGTGATTAGATATTTTTTTAATCAATGTTTCTTTCTTTTGAATTACAGATAGCCTAAGCGATACATTATCGTCAGCTCGCGGATGTGCCAGATATAGTTCATCGAGTTCACTGTCCAGTACTATAACTATACCATCGCCATCAGGATCTAGCAATTTGGTATGTTCACTAGCATTCAAACCAATTCAATCCTGAACGAGTGTGTGTAATAATATTTCTTTATGTTCCCCGAAACAGCTATCAAATAGCCTACCACCACATGCTGTATCCCCGCCAGTGATTATGCCAACATCTTTAACACTGAACGCTTCGTCGAGTCCGTCGAATCATCTGCACACAATTCATACTCAGCATTTGCCGAAATCAATTAGTCCTGTTACCGCAATTGGAAATCATGTGCCTCTACCGCTCACTACGAAATCGTTACAATTGAGGGGCTCACCAACGCCCTCGACACCATCGCCATCGTCCTCGTCGATGAATGGCATACCACCATCGTCGCCAATTGTTTCGTCCTCGGCTTCACCATCGTCGACGTCGACATCGTCCCTGTGTGCATCCCCACCGATAATTGTACCGCAATCACCGCTTGGAGCATTGATAGCGTCCTCTAATGCGTCAACACATGTTCCGATTAGTCTTAAAATTCCACACGTTCCAAACGGCGTGAAAGTGCCACTGCCCGGATCAATCATATCGTCTACGTCCTCATACATCCCACCGTCATCGTCGCCGCTAACGTCCTCGGCCAGCCTATCAATTATCTCATCGACGACGAATCATCCGACAGGATTTTCGCTGGCATCGGTAACTTCCACGGCGGCCACATCAGCGCCACCCATTCTCAACTATACAACAAGCGAGCACAACAGTATTCTAGCTGCAACGTCATTAGCGACAGCAACCACCCTCCATTCCGGGATGCCATTGAATTTGAATGTGTCCGCGTCTCCGTCGCAAATACAAATTCTACATGCCGCGGTTGCCAAGGATTTGAGCGGCAAAAATGGCGTTTGTCGCAAAATGCATGATCTCCACGAGCAACAACCAACGATCTCGACTTCTCTAGTGGCCACGCCGGCGCATCAGCAACACTTTTCGTCGGCCTCCATGGTGCCCGTGTCGGAAATAGTTGTAACGAATAATGCGTCCACGACCACAATCACGACCAAAGATAAAATGTCGGATGACGGCGAACAGCCGAAATTCATCAACGTACTTAACGGGCTGCAGGGCAACGCAATGGGTCTGGTGTTGAGCCAAATCCCCATGTTTGCCGCCTCGCCGCAAAGCCTTCGAATGCTGGGAACAGGAGGTCTTGCCACTATTGAACTGAGCACTTCACAAGGTGAGTAATTGTCTCGGCGAGGGGGTAGTTTTCGAATATAAAGTATGTATGCATCCGTCTCAGGCGATAGACTGCTTTGGAAGGATCGACTCGGTAATTGTCCAGAAAAATCATTTGTGCATCTTTTATATTCACTTTTTGATTGGGGGATTTGCGTTTTTTCAGTATCTTTCGATTTTTCGCATGGAATTCGATTTTTGCTGCCGTTAATTTAATTGTAAACAGTTAGCAAACATTGTATCCTTTCTTTTGAGATCAATTTTGGAAGGACCGAATCGGTAGTTGTCTCGGTACCAGATGGACACAGTGGGCCAAAACGTACTCGCCCTTTAGTAGTAGCAAAGAAAACTTATGATTTCAAAACCCTCGATGCCGCCCTTACTCGACAAACACAAACGTCTGGATGACTTTGAACTTCTCACAAACAAATTTTAACTTTTAACTGCGCTCTCGATGTCGCCGTATAAGCGTCCCTAAGCACGGTCCCGCGAAGAACTAAAATATGAGTAATGTAAATCGTATCAACTGGATCGAAATAGTTTTCTAGTAAAACTTATTTTCATTCGAGTGTTCTAGCTAAGCTATTTTTAATCCAGCCGATTCTATTTGTCACCCTTATTTTTAATAAAACAACTCGCTCCTCAACTCATTATCTAACCTCCCACCCTCTATTCTGTTTCATCCTTTTTTCAGTACAACCGCAATCGAGAAATCATTCTCTTTCATCGCCAACGTCAACGGCAACACCCACAACCGGTGCACAATTACATAAGTTATTAGTAAGCGGAACAACAGTCAGTACGTCATCAGGACCAAATACAATAAATGGCGGAAGTGGTCTTGGCGTCGGTGGTTCTTCGTCATATGTTGCTGCCACAGCTGTTGCGTCGGAATTGGCCCGGTTGCCGGGCGGTGCTGAAGTCAATCTTCTGTCTCGCAACGGCAAGATGACAATCGTCAATAATGGGTTAACGTTGAAAGGTAAGGGTTGAATATTTTATGATACAGATAGTAGCGGTTATGCGTTAGCTAGGGGTTGTATAGATTCTAACAGATCTATTGGATTTTACAGGTGCTGACGGGTCAAACAGTCGCACTGCCATGCATGTAGTGGCTCCAATACAGTCGGGTGGAGCGTCCATATCCCGGTTAGCTCCACTTATGGTTTCACAAGGGAAAGTGGCCAACAATTTGGCTGCTCATCTCATTGCACCGTCGTCACAGTTAACCAGACAGGTGAGTTCAATAATCATTCTCTATGTGGGATGAAATTAAGGGCTTGTGCAGCTATCTGTGAATTAACCCGTAAAAGATTAGAAAATTCAATATATTTGGTCTACATATGTGCATAATATTTAGTAGATGTGGTTCACATAATGGTTTTTTTACGAAAAAGCTTCTATTGAAACATCACGAAGCAACCTTCTAACATGATCCCCAGCTCCTTGATTTGTTGACTATGCATCACATTTATTTACTATCTCTGAAAGGACTGAACTTCCTTACTTATCGGTATTAAGTAGAAAATACTTCTCATTGATAAGCGGCTTTAAAATATCTGCAAATGAGTTCTTCCAAAAATTCGAGTACCTTACATGTATTTCATATATTCTCTATGCCTCATTACCAACTCTATTTTCTGCACTCCAGGATTCCTAATTTCGGGCTCATTCCAGGCGGGCTTTTTTCATGTTTGCCGACAGAAGTGAACTTTTAACAGGACGGCCCTTTTCGTAGACTACTTCTGACTGTTTCCCCACTTATTTCCACGTTATTATATAAGGCAGCTTCGAATGAATTTGAGCAGCACTTTGAAAGTGATTGCGTACGCACATTTGCATAGTTTGTGTTTCATCGGTGCTCGAATCGTTTTAACGATCACCATCATCCGAACTAATCGTTTGTCACTACGGTGGAAATGTAACATTCAATTTTTCACGCAGCTGATATTGATCTAGTATTCGCCAAATTCTGGCAATGAATTGTTCAACCACCTACTCAATATCCGCGCATAGGTTCTTCCAGAGGTTCCACAAAGATTCTACAGCCATTCAATTCAAAAAGAGCTAATACAAACATCTTCGAAGCTAAATCATTTGCTTCGACATTTTACGTCAATTCCATAGCTTTTACGGATCTCATTTCAATAATCGACGATCGATCGATACGTGACCCTCTATATCAAGTTCACGAAGTCGCTTCGTTCTACTGGGCTATGTCATTTTCCGATTATCCCCAGCTGATGGTCTTTTCTAGCGTTTGCCGCTGACAATTCGTTACACTGAAGCTTTTCCGTTGACAATTTTTAATAAATTGTTTACTGGCAAAATTATAGCTTTGCCTTTCCTCGGTAGTCTCGCGCCGATATCGAAAACAATGGAACACGTAATTGTAATGAGTAGCAGGAAACAAAACATTTACAGTCATCATATTTTTTAATTTTTCTAAACAAAAATTGAATATGTTTGTATACTGGGAGATGGTTGTGTACCATGCATCAATGCTACCATAAACTGTATAAACTTAAATCCGCTGTTTTTTTAGTTAAAAAAACATTTTCCCAGAGAAAACAAAACCAAATTTACTTGTCTTCTACACATTTTTCCCATCTCTCGGGCAATTTGTGGATACCACACCAAAAAAAATCATTCTCTTTCGAGGCAAACCACTCATCAAGCAGTTTTTAGACGTCTTCGTAAGAATCGAAGTGCTGCTCAGTGAGCGGGTGGCCCATCGACGAAAACAGGTGGTAGTTGGAAGGAGCCAGGTCTGGTGAATAAGCGGAATGGGGTAGCACATCCCAGTTGAGAGTCTCCAAGTAGTTTCGGACCATTTTTAACGTGTACGATAGTGCGTTGTCGTGGAGAAAAATCAGCTTGTCAAGTTTTTGTTGATAATCCGTTCTTTTTTCGCGCAGAATATTTAATTCGAATATTTATTTCTTGTGATACGACTATAATTAAGGCATACCTTGCATTGAGAATGCCACGATAAAAAGGCACTGAATATTATTATTGATTTAAATTTCAAAAGAAGAAAACGTTATCGAATCATTAGGGGCCATCCATATATTACGTAACACTCCAAGGAGAAGGAGGTATATGAGAATGTTACTAAGTGTTACATGGTCTAGCATTCTCTTCATATTATTTTAAATTTTATAGTAAATGGAAAATAAAAAAAATGTTTTTAGTTAAAAGTAGTTTCATTGCTAATATTTTGTGATTAAAATATTTAAAATTCTGAGGGGGTACGATGAATTTCTTACGTAATAAAGGGGGAGGGGTCTTTTAAAATGTTACAAGTGTTACATGGGAGGGGGGTCTCTAAAAATTGCGTTACTTAATATATGGATGGCCCCTTACATGAAGATCCTTGACCATTGATTAGCTATTGGGTGTACAACTTTGCTTCCGTGTTTTTTTTCCGGAGTTAAAACTTTATTGTCAAAAAGTACTAAAAGATATATTATTCAAAGATTTGTCCATCACTTGCGACAACTTCACCGATCGCTCCAGCAATTTTCGGATCCCATCTCGGAAAAGGAGGCGCCCTTTGACGCGATCCATGATTGTATTCATTTTCGTACTTCTTCGTACGAAGAAAAATACTGATCAGTCAGGCCGTGCGTCATCGAACGAAACAGATAAAAGTCGGATGGAGCGATGTCTGGGGAGTACGGCGGATGTAGCAGGACCTCCAACTTCAGGGTTTCCAAATATGTCTTGACCACTTTTGCGACGTGTGGCTGAACATTGTCATGCCGGTGAATGACTTTTTCGTGCCTTCTCGGTACTGTGGCCGTTTTTCCATCATTGCACGTTTCAGACGCATCAATTGTGTTCGGTACCGATCTCCTGTGATGGTTTCACTCGGTTTTAGTAACTCGTAGTATCTCACACCGAGCTGGCCCCACCAAATGGAGAGCATAACTTCGCCGCCGTGAATATTCGCTTTTGCTGTCGATGTGGAGGCATGTCCGGGTTTTCCCACGACTTTCTGCGGCTGGGATTATCGTAATGGACCCAATTTTCGTCGCCGGTTACGATGCGATGTAGAAATCCCATCCGATTATGTCTTTCCAGCAGTTGTTTACATGCAAACAAGCGCCATTCAATATCTCTCAGCTTCAACTCGTACGGAAACCACTTTCCTTATTTTTGAATCATACCCATAGCCTTGAGGCGTTTCGAGATGGCTTGCTGAGTCACTCCCAGTGATTGAGCAAGTTCTTTTTGTGTTTAGCATGAATCTTCATGTAGCAGTTCTTCCAATTCTTCGTCTTTGAATATTTTTTTCTCTCCCACCACCATGCTTGTCCTCGACATTGAAATCACCACTCTTGAAACTTTGAAACCACTCCTGACACGTTCTTTCACTCAGAGCAGCTTCACCGTACGTATTTGAAAGCATTCGATGAGCCTCAGCTGCAGTTTTTTTTCAAATGAAAGCAGAAGATCAAAACTTCCTGCAAATGACAAGAACTTGGCACAAAAATAGACATTTTAAATCAAGGAATCATTGAAAAATACAAACAACTTTCACTAATACGGCAATGTCGATACGTTAGCAGATGTCAAAAATTACTTTTGACAATTTTAATCTACATACGTACCGACCGCAGCTTACCGATACATCCATCTATCGGGAAACCGTGGAAGCAAAGTTGTACACCCAATAATACAGAGAAAAAAAAGACAAATTCAAATATTCCGGAAATATAATTAAGATCATGTTCCAATTGTTTAATACGATTCTATAAATCATACTTGGCCCACTCATCTGAACTATTGATAATTAATTTAAATCTATTCAAGTTTAATTTTTGTTCCCAATGAACCAATAATCACATTTAATCGAATATTAACAATTACCGCAGGTAAACTTATCGGTTGGTGGACAACAATTACCCATCATAAGTACTCCGTACCTGACCTCACCGATGGTTGTAGCCGTAGCAAGCAATCAAACGCAACCCACCTTATCGTCAGTTCCGCCCACAGCAACATCTGTTGCCGTTGCAACAGCAACAGCCAATGGCAGTATTTCATAAAAGGATCGAGATTTAAAACAAAACAGTGATTTTACGATTGGAATTTGTTGTGTGTATTAGCGCCCACAGGTCATGATGCGAAATAGACTAGAAATGATCCTGGAATCAAATCTGAAACATTAGATATGTAACATTTACTCCCTTTTTCAATCAGCAAAACGTCTGCAACAATAAAAATTTAATCTTAATTACAAGAAAACAACAACATCATCAACAACTGGTGGACGACAGTACAGAATGAGATTGGCGAAAAGTAATTTGAAAAATATGTGTAATTATTTTTTATGGTTGAGATAAACATATTCTCAATGCATGATAATGAAACTGCAACAGCTTTAGTTAAAGTTTATTCTAACGAAACGATTGTTGCCGAGGAGAGATAAATATAAAAACAGGAATGATTGCAATTAACCAACACTGAATATAAAATGAATACAAGTGAAATATGATGATACAAATTAACCTAGAAAAAATATAAAAGCTTAATATAAACAAAAAACAACAACAAACGATAAATATAGATAATAATCCCTCTTAAAATTATAAGACAAAAACAATATATCTATAAAAATGTAAATATATATAAAATGTAGATGAAGAAAATGGAGAACAGAAAAAAATCCCATAGTTTTTGGGCAAAATAATTTTGCCGAAAACTATGAAACCAAAAAATTTATTGAAATTTAAATATTAATAATAGAAATATGTAATAAACATATACAAACAACATGGAAATATGCGGAAACAATTAGATTTTAAGTGGAATTTAAAAAAAAG